>JACBOW010000093.1:0-1268423 GCA_014706105.1 Phytophthora quercina | reverse complement strand
AAACCCTAAACCCTAAACCCTAAAACCCTAAACCCTAAACCCTAAACCCTAAACCCTAAACCCTAAACCCTAAACCCTAAACCCTAAACCCTAAACCCTAAACCCTAAACCCTAAACCCTAAAACCCTAAACCCTAAACCCTAAACCCTAAACCCTAAACCCTAAACCCTAAAACCCTAAACCCTAAACCCTAAACCCTAAACCCTAAACCCTAAACCCTAAATCCTAAATCCTAAATCCTAAATCCTAAACCCTAACCCCTAAACCCTAAACCCTAAACCCTAAACTCTAAATCCTAAACCCCTAAACCCCTAAACCCTAAACCCTAAACCCTAAAGTCTAAAGTCTAAAGTCTAAAGTTTAACCCTTAACCCTAAACCCTCGCATTCCAATAACGATGCCGTGAAGATGGAGACGTCCACGTATTCCGGGGTTGGCCCAGATCGACTTCCACTTAACCGTTGGTTTCGAGATATTGACATCGCCATCGCCTCGAGACTGATCGAGGCGCCGTCGGCCAAAATGAACTTCCTGCGGCCGTTTGCCGCGCGCCTGCTCCCGTCGCCGCGAACACCACCATCGACGTGATCAACGAACCACCCAGGTCGCGCAAGCAAAAAACGGCATGGGCCAGTAGGTGCGGGGCTCCCTACTGGCTGGAATGGAGGTCCGGGTCCACCGGTGGCGACTCGGCCTTCTAGCCCTTCTGTGCTACACGCACACTTCAACGTCACCACTGCCAGCGACGACACGAGACTGATCATCCTCAGCCTTCACATCACCGGCGCCCAACGTCCACTGCGCGCACTCCTGGACTCAGGGGCGTCGAACGACTTCTTCCGCGCGTCGTGTTTATCGGTTCTCCCCGCGAGTCTTTCCGTCCGGGAAGGGTCGGGCGAGGTCGTCGTCAAGCTTGCTGATGGCAAGGCTCACCGCGTCGCGCGGCGCGACATTTCGTTGCCGTACATGCTCGACGGCTTCTACGCCTACGCGAGACCCAAAGGCTGCTGAGAGTGTCTTAGACGCGCATCCTAAGCCTACGCAAGATCCGGAAGCTACGTCGCTGTCAAGTTCCTCCTCCCCCTAAAGTATGAACGATAGCTCCATACATAGTGCTGGCAGCTCAAATGAACAGTGCGAGAAGGACATGGCTACGCCAGTGAAGCCATTGCCGCCGGCAGCCGTCGGGGAAGCCGTTAAGTCAATGCTCGCTGATGTTCCAAGGGCGACAGTCACTATCGACCGAAATTTGCTTCATCAAAAAGTTGGAGAGGTGTTACCGAGTGGAATAACGACGATCTTGGGCAAGCTGGGAGATAGCAACAACCGTGACGTATTCCTCGACATTGACGCAGGGTTAGGAAACGTCGTGGCGCACGTTGCGCAAGTCACCGACGTTTATCGCTCGATTGGCATGGAGCTACGTGGTGATATTGTTGGCATTGGTAGGACTATGATGGCGAAAAGTAAATATGCAGAACGGCTGCGTGCAAAGGCTGAGATCCTTTGCGCGGGTGTTGGCGCTATTCCTATTGCCCGGCGTTGGTCGTACGCGCAAACAACTATAGCGTTTTGGAACAACGTCTTATTCCAGCCCTATGTTATTGAGCATGTGAAGCAGGAACTATGTTGTACGATCGCCTTGCGGCTCTTTGTGATTACTACAACTATCTGTCCAAGGCATCGTGGAACTTGTATGTCAAACTTCTGTACGACGTTTGAGCTAGCCGACGAGTTAGATGTTCCATGTAGTTGGAAAGCTACTCCTCAGCGTGCGTACATCTACAAGTCAAGAGTGAACTCGTGACCTGGAGCTCAGAGAAACAAGAAGGGCAAACATTAGGTTTTCAATACATTTCCAATATGTATTCACACCTTGAAGTGGCATCGATTTGATGTGCTGTATGCTTTCTACCGATCCATTTACATACTTAGACCAAGTCAAGTTCACAAGTTAGAGCAATACAGATCTTGAAATGCGGTTGCGATGTTGATGCAACATGTTCATACTTAGATCAAATCAACTTCACACATTGATGTGGTGTAGGTTTTGAAATGCTGAAGAGATTCTATTGCAACATTTATATACTTAGACCAAGTCAAATTCACATTTTGTAGAGTCAAAAGACTTGAACTGCTGTAGTGTCTGGGGAAACATTTATATACATAAATCAAGTCAAATTCACATCTTGAAGTCGCGTAGTGTCGAAATGCCTTAGATTGTGGTTAAACATTTCCATACTTAAATCAATTCAAATTCACTTGTTGTAATCTATTTGCCAAATCGAAATGACATCTACTGAGCAATTTACATACTTAGATCAAGTCAAACTCACATGTTCTCTTTTGCATCACGTCAAGATGATGGAGCGGACAACATTTCGTGGAGTATTACCTCCAAGTCCTGCACTATCAGCGTTGCTGGACCCGGCAGTAGCAGCTTGATCTTCGTCTCCTCTTCCTGTGCTCTCTTGATCAGCAGCTCTCATCTTGTACAACTTGCAGCTGGATCGTACATTTTCCCTGCTTGAAAACAGTTTTTGCGGGAGATAGTACCTGTGGTACTTCTCCCAGCACGTCCATGTTGTCTCCATATACGTGTATGGCTTCGTGTTGACGAAGACGCTCTGACAAAGGCACGCATTGTGCAGGACACAGAATTCCGTCACTTCGGTGGCGTAGCGATCTTCCCAGCGACAGACGATACACTCGCGTCGTTTCCGGTTCGCGTCTTTAAAAAACTGCTTCGACGCTACTGCAGAGCATCGCTTGACTGGGCTCGTACTGCTGGCTACACCGTCACGTCCTCCGGCAAGCGACACGACACTAGAAGTCGACATTTCGTGTGATGCATCTGCCGGTAAAGATGCATCAGCGTAGAACATGCGCCGTTCTCCTGGAGCCGCTTTCCACTGACCCGTCGGCAGTTCTGATATCAGCTGCACGATGAAGTCACGATGCGGATCTCGGGCATTGCTCGATCCCAGTGCTAGCTTGTGCGCCAAGTACGCATTTACGCGACCCACGTCAATCAATGCAAGAGCCAACTTATTATGCCATTTCTTGAAGGAATGGCCGTCCGCCACTGAAAATCGTCCACGGATTTGGTCCAGCTGATCCACCCCTTGCATATTTGAATTGTACTCTTTGATGCAGGCAGGAGCGGTGAAGTCCCTCTTCTCGGAACGAATTTGACGAGCAACTGTAGTTATAGCTGACGGATCAGCGTTAGAAATCACGGCAACAATCGAGCTGTCAAACCATGAAGCTGCCACTATGTTATGGCCGGCCGAAGCCGCTTGCCGGGGTTCCCCGCGCGTGCTGGTCTTTTTGTCAATCAGCACGTGCTTGGGAAAATGAGCACTTGTTTTCCGTACGGTTCCACGTGCATACAGGCCTTTCAATCTCAATGCCTGAATGAGTTGAACTGAAGTGCAATAGTTGTCAGAGTTGACAACACGACGAGTACCATGTTGCGGACGAGTATCTTCGAGAACACAATTCCGAATTGCAGATGTCACTTTAAGTTCCTCGCAAAGTGCCACAGCTTCCTCAGGTGTGGTGACACCGGAGAGTCGGTCCGTCAAGTCACTTTGACAATGCATTCGAAAATTGAACGAGATGCACGTGGTAGAACAGCACAGCATGTAGATACGGAAATGGTACTTACCCGTGGGCTTCATCGGGTTGTACACGATAAGTGGTTTGCCGTACTTTGAGCGACAAGCGATACTCGCTTCGTCCAGAGCAACGTTTCTTCCCAGTTCAGCATATTTGGACCCCGTCGACTACAAGAAATTGATCAATGGCCATATTCTCGCAGCCTGATCCCTTATTGCCACCATTGGCTTCAATACAACAAAAGCAAAACGCCTGACGAAGTAGTTTGAATCGCCGACGAGTCATGATTGAGCCAAGCCCCACCCCACTTCCACCGAAAAGTTTATCCTCGACTTGCTCACCCCAGCAGTTGCGGCACTCGCCCTTGTCCACAAGGGCCATGTAGAACAGGACGCCGAGAAATGTCATGTTCCCGTCCAGCGAGAACGAGGGTGTTACGGGTATCCCATGTATCCGAGCATAGGTGTTGGTTTCTCCAACCACTTTCTGCCAGAACGAGATAGGAATATGGCGAAAAAGCTAGATGAGGCCGAGTGTTCAAATAGATGCTTGAATTCTGTCCGTAGTCTGGTCTCTGTAGTGTTGTCATCGTGCTCGTACGTGTCTGTTGGTGCGGTGGTTTGAGAGTCAGGATCAAACCGCATGTCCGTTATCGCTTCCACTTCCGCTAACGTTGTCGGGTGTTCTGTTGGAGGGTCAAAGAGCTCGGCACATTCATCTAGCTCGTCGAACTCATCGTCAATCTCCACTTGCTCGCCTTCATCTACTCCACACAGCATACCCCAACCAATACCCGAGGTGTTACCGTGCAACGTACGGTAGTTTACGTGTCCCCTCTGTATCGTGTTCAGGGTAAGCGTTTCAACACAATTCTGAAACTGTGAATCCAGCCAATTCACTTGAAACAACGAGCGTTTCATAATGCGACAAACCCTCCCCACAATGTTGGCATTGCCGACACCAGTATACTTTTTCTTCCGAGTAATCCATCCTTCTTTTGTAGGTGAATAGGCGACAAGAGTGTTCAGGTAGAGGGACGGAATTGTCGGTGGACGACTTGGCGTACTTTGCGGTGTTGGCGGTCGATGACTTGGCGTACTGTGCGGCGTCTGTTGAACCGGCGGTGGATGGCTTGGTGCACTTTGTGGTGTTGTCGGTGGAATTGAAGATGATGGTGATGTCACTGTAGGAGCCGCCGCGTTCGTTAGTTGTGGGGTAGGAGTATTTCCAGCAACGAAACCTTCTGCATTGTCAGCCACAACACTAGACGACAAGATAGGGCCGTCTTGACTGTTCATCTTTACATTGAGACTGCGTTTGGGCTTGTTTTTGCTCCCGGCTGGACGCCCTCGCTTCCGTTTAGGCTGCGCCACGTCTTCTGCGCTCTTCGGCTTGTTCTTCGAGCCGCGAGGCCGGCCTCGCTTGCGTTTTTGCTTAGGGGGTTCTTCATCACGGGTAGCTGCCATTGCAGCAGCGGGTGGTCTCGTGTGGTCTGCACCTCCACCGCCGCCAAGGCCTTCTGTGTTGCCAGTCTCCGTCTCCGTGCCTACTTCGCTCGCCGCGCGCGAAAACTGTTATGAGAACAGGAGGGAAAATTTTGCGATCTTCAGATGGGTATAAGATTCTGGACTCAGTCATTATCCCGAATGTCGCGGTTTTGATAATCTGATAGGACCCGTCTTCTAGGGATATTCGATTATGCAGTGTAATATTTTTATAGTGAAACCATAGAAGTTCTCACGTCCAATGGCTTCTGTTGGAAGCGGCTTTTCTATAGTGAAAATAAGATAAATACCATCGTCGTGGCCCATGGTTCCTATATCGCCTCACCACTGATGTCCACCGATGATGGTTCATGCTGGTGATGCTGATCATGCTGGTGATGCTGATGAAAGCAGCCAGACGTGCATCTAGCAATTACTGCTGCGGGTGCTACTTGTAATCTTAGTATGTACCGAGTTTATGGTTGTAGCTCCGTTGTGCTGAGGCGGGTGACCTGGAAGGCGTGGGTGCAGACGTTTCGCGCCATTACCATCTTACTATTCCATTAGATAATGGCGCGAAATCGTCTGCACCCGCGCCTTCCAGGCAACTCGAGGTGCCGGCGAGCGTCGTGTGATTGAAGTTGGCGCCGTAAGTTTCGAAGGTGGGATTTGAGAACCGCGAGACAGATTTCAAGCTGTGCATGCACTAGGTGAACATGTAAACTCCGTCAGCTGCCAATCACTCGCCTCGCTGTCGATTTTGCTCAATGTGGTCGATTTTGTAGCCAATAGGATAATTCCCGACAGAAAATGATGCAAATACCGTGGCCCCCTTCTGTACCTTAACATCTTGAGTTGTACACCATAGTGAAGCTCAGTCAAAATCGGCGTTCACGAAAGGGTTAACCCTTTCGCGATCAAAAATATACTTGAATTTTGTATGTGAAAAATCCATACAAAACTGCAAAACGTTACTAGATGGGCGTTTTACCCCGCAACCCGCATTTAAAACTGGACTTATGGGCATGTTTTCTTCGCACTTAGTGAAAAATCATGTCACATGACTACGTTTTGCATGTTTCCGCAATTGATATAATAGGCTAATGTTCAAAATCCAACATTTTGATTGGTATGTGTTTTGTAAATCATGCCTAATGGGCATTTTTTACAGAGGGTACCGCAATAGGGTTAAGCCCTTAACGAATATCATAGTACTATATCAGTAATTTTGTCACTGACATTGGCAACCATGATGCGCTTGATCTCCTGTGCGTTGTGCATCAGAATAAGCTGCTTTTCAGCTCGATCGGACAATGTTCGCGATCTGTCTGGGCCCATGACAGCCGATCTTGAAGTGAATACTAGCTCTTGGAAAGCAATAGTGATAGCACGGCTAAGCCAGATTCGCGCAAGCAGCACTTTAGACGAAATTGGTGCTATCAATGGGGGTTCACAGAGAATTTCCGGCATAGACAAATGCTGGGTCCTAGGTGAAGGGATTCACGTTTATGTGTTTCTATGGTGGAGACGTGTTCAGACTAAGTTTCCGGTATAGCAAACATTTTTGACGGGTTATATATCTAGTTTGGAAGGGTTCCATACAACGACCCTTCATAAACGGTGTTGCATTAATGGCGGAGGAAGACAGCGCGAAGGCGGCAGCGGGGAAGGCGGCCGAGAAGAAGAGACCTGTCACACGCGGCAAGCTATGGGGAGAGGAAGAAGTTCATGTGCTAATTTCTTCCTGGAAAGCAGCAAGCTTACAAGCCATGCCTGTGGGATCTACGGCAAAAATGATGAACCAAGCTATCTTCCACCAGTACCTGGGTAGGCTTCTCAACAGGAAGGCGGAAGAAACCGACACAGCCCCGTTATCACGTGAGGACTTCAAGAAGTAATGCGCGAAGGAAGGTGCAGAGGGAGGTCTGGACGTGTGTGATGTACCGTTTCGGCCTCGATCACTGCGCTCAATCGAGGACAAAGTGGCGTCGCTGAAGCATTCTTTTTCACTTATCTCAGATCACAACAATGGGACCTTAGTGGGTACATCTTTGAAGACGACCCATCCATTGCTCCTGTTGTTGGTGGAATTTCACTGGGGTCCGAAAAGAGGACTCGTGAGGATAACTCTCCTGGCGGCTCTGCTAAGAAGAAAAACAAACAAAGCGACCTCGCCGATGAAACGAAAACCATAATGGATGGAGCAGTAGCAAGAATGCGCACCATCGCTAACGAAGATCGCGAGCGCTTCATCGCACCTGAAGGAAGAGAACGAGGGAACAGGGAACTTCTTCAATCGCTCTTTGGTAGAGATTAGCTTCTAATCCTGCTGGGCGACTTCGCTTACATAGCACTTCTAACCGAATCAAAGAACCGCATCCACCGTAGCAATCCGTCTCTAGTTGAATTTGTGGAGTTTTCCGGTGTCGCACTTCCAACACTGTTGATTGACAAGTAGTTCGCATTGTAGTAAGCTTTGCGGCGTTCTTCTTCTTCGTCGCCATATTCGATCAAAACATTATGCAAAATGCATAGTGGACCTATAACAGTTGGAACTGCGCGCAGATTCGTACGAGCCATCTCTATAGGTTTCTTCAACAATCGCCACCTTACTTTGAGAATTCCAAAAGCGCGCTCCAATGTATATCGCATTCCAGCGAGCTTCTGATTCAGCCGCGCGACAACTATGTCTCCCTGTGCTTCAGCAAATTTGTACGTAGTCATCACGTACTTCGAGTTGGCGTAGGCACTGTCTGCTAACAGGTAGAATGGTACACGCTCACAAGAATACCAACCCACCTGCATTGCCCCAGCACCCTCCACTTCACTCGCAGAACAAAGAATAGCTTCGTGTCGCCTCCCTAAATCACTGATATTGAACACACGGCTATCTCCCACAGAACCTGGCCAGCGAATGTCCACATCAAGGAAGCGACGCCTATTGTCAACGGCGGCGCTCATGTTGATTGAGTAGAAGCCCTTTCGGTTGTAGAACTTGTGCCTCTTAGGAATAGCTGGCTGGGTGATTGGGATATGGCAGCCGTCTATTGCTGCAACACATCCAGGAAGCCGGTGGGTTTGCTCAAATGCCCTTGATAAATTAAGCAATTCAACGCGCGTGTCGGGAAAGCGGATCCAGTTCTCCATGCGTGACGTGATGGATTCACTCACAGACTTGACTGTCCCAGATGCTGTACTTCGTCCAATGCCAAACTGGTCGCTTAATTGCAGCGAGCAGCCATGACCAGCGTAGTACAGGAACACACATAGTCGAATTGCAGGCGACAGCGGGACACACCGGTTCGTACGCTTGCGAACGGGGTCGGGCTCAACAATATTCAACAGCTGCCAAAGTGCAAGCTTCGGTAATCGCAACGTCTTGCGAAATTCCTCGTCTTCATTTGCACCACTAAGGATAATCTGTCGCCAGTGCCAGCTCCGCATTATAGTCCTTCGCACCTGCGGGCGCAAAGAACCAGCGATACCAAATGGTGGAATGGAAGCAAGTAGAAGACCAGTGTTCCCTGGGAAACTGTAGTACATTAGGTCCTGGTCACGGCTGAGCAGTAGTTTCTGCAGCGCCGTTCCTACGTTCAAACCACAAAGGATTTATTAGATATGAGCAACAGCTTTCAGCAGAAACGATACACACAATCAAACATAGTAGTAACGTACGGTGGGAATTGTTTCTTGCTCAATCTCGATGTAGTCGTACTGCCGCTGTCTACGTCGTTGGGCAAACTGCCGCCAACGGTGAGCCTGCTGCTGTTAGGAGTCGCTACTCCAACGCAGCCCAGAGCCGAGCGGCTTCTCGTAACGTCACTGCTTGGCACACCACTGAAAATCCCTCGCTGCCACCACTAGCTGCTGTTCGTTCGTGCAAAACGTCGGTGCCATCCTCGGAAGCTAACACGTCGCTGCTGCTCATATCCGCGAGGCCAACGCCACTTTCCCAAAACAATTGCCCAATGCATGCTTGGCGACGAGTATATTCTTGCAGGCCGAGCTGCTTGGCGTTTTGGAGGTGGATCTGGCACAAGCAGTGGCCTTCACCCCTTGCCTGTTGCTCTTCTCGGCGCCTGCGGCGCTGACGCTGCTGCCAGACTTGGCGTTCGCTCTTGTGCTACCATCCTACTTTAGCTGCTTCAGAAGATGCTGCACATACACGACAACAATGGGTGGGTGGACTGTGTCAGCTTGTGTAGAACGAAGCAGTCAAGATTCTTGTTCTTACCTCTTCAGCGCTATTTGTGAAATGAAGACGAATTTGCCGTTGAAATACCCCCCTGCTGCTGGGCAGGGGGTATTTGCGTTGGGTTTATGTCCGATTTCCGGCATAGCAACACGTCAGTATGGCGGAGGCGGAAGCAGTATGAACAGTGAGGTTCCAGCATTTCTATGCCGGAAACACTCTGTGTAACCCCCCCCCCCTCCAATGTCGTCGAACCACTGCAAGATGTCGACGTGCTCGTACAGCTCCGGCATGCCCCAGTACTCGACTCCATCATCAGATACTCGGATAGATCAACAAGGATTCCCTTCCCATCCGCCTTTGTGAAGCGCTAGGCTTCAGCAACATCACCCCCACCCAAACGTGCTGGTCAGGTGACTGACCAGCTCTGATCCTGCTTCCTTGACCAGATTAACTTCGCGAACTTCAGCCGACATTCTACGTGGAACGGCACCACCAAGCAAACAGATTCATTTTGCTGTCGATTGACATGGGCGGCTCGTGTTTGTTTGTCTGGATCCATCACCAACACTTACAGCGCCAGCTGCAGATCGCCTTTGCTCCAGCATCCTAAAAGTCGTCAGATGCTCTTCTCGACGAGACTGCCCCGAAGTCAACTTGACCCAGGTTCAAACGATTCCGGTGTCTGCGTCGCAGGTGTTTCACCTTCACATGTCAGGAAAAAGGTGAAGACAGGTTTCACGGCAAAACCTGCACAGAAAAATCAGAGAGAGCTCTTTTGAACATCTCCAGTAATGCTACAGTAAGTAAAATACCTTTCTTTCAGGTCAGCGTCTTGATGAATTTCATTGCTGCACATGTGGCGTACGGGGATACCGCATTTCGAGCAGGTATCGGTCTTGGGCTGGGCCTCAATCGTACAGCCTTGTAAGAGCAGCCCATGTATGCCGTGGGTTGCAGGTTCCCAAGAGTCCTCCAGGCTGTTCAATCCTCGCCACTTCACCCACAACTCAAACATCTTTGTCTCCGCGTTGAATCGACATTCCACGAGCTTCTCTACCACGTGCCCTCGTTGGTATGTGCGACATGCTCCAATAGTTCAGTATCCACACGTAATTCTTGATCCGCAAAAAAGTTTAGTCTGCTAGCGTGTCATTCACGCACCTCATCGGTGACGAGAATAGATGGGTTGGTCTTTTATTCCATTTCCAATAACCGGTTAAAAAACATATAGAAAACGGTATTTTATCAAGCGACCAATTTTTTAACCTTCGGAGATTTTGTTTCGACGATGTGTGAGCAGAATGGAACAGGGAAATGTGATCCGGTATCAGTTCATGCATTGAATTACGTCAATTTATCCTGTGTCTATTCATCATCTAGAGCTCCTCGTGTGGTGGGAACAGGAATCTAAACTCTCCATTTGCATCGCTGTCACACCGAATGTGAGACGAAACTAATCCGTACCAGACCACTGAATCTGTGTATAACCAACAAATTGGTTTGAAAAAGATTTTTTCGATAAAAACCCGTTCCATAGTGACGAGATCGCGAATGTTCGATTTGACGTTGTTCCGGTCACCTCGGCTGGTCCACACAAGCGCACGCGTAACTTTCCACGGGATCAGTTCCACACATTGGCGTATAGCACGAAGTCTCCTACTTCGAACCGCGCCATTTGCACCTGGTGCCGATTGTCGTGTGCCTTCCTGCCTTCCTGCCTTCCTGGCGGCTGGCGGTGCTGGCCTTATTTACTTCTTTGTGCATATTTTCGAGCGCTGCCTGGAGCGCCTGCACGTTCCGCCCCTGCTTGTCTCACACCTCTCGCAGCGTTGTGTTCTTGACCACCCCTGGTACTGCAATCGGGTCCAGCGGCGATTTCGCTGCAATTCCTGTCATGGTCGTGACCGGAGACACACCGCCCAGCGATACTACCGGTGATTGGCTTAATATCATCTGGACTAGAGATGCTATGCGAGTTCACTCATCAGGTTGCATTCTCCACTCGGAGAGCAAAGCTCGAAAACGTTTCCAGAGCCGACTTCATCACGCTCTCTGCAGTCCCATTTGCCCAGGCACACCTCGCCATAGTAAAGTGATGGTGCGCACCCAGTACTCGCTTTAGTTCAGCAATGACTTTGTTCTTGAAGTGGCTTCCCTGGTCACTTACCCACATCGTGCACGCTCCGAATGCAGCAAACCACTGCATGAGAGCCTCGTAGGTCACTTCAGCTGTCGCAAACGACGCAGGGACCAACCAGGCGTACTTCGAGGCGTCATCTTTGGTCACCAAAAGATATTCCAGGTCAGAGGTCGAGCTGTTCATGCTCAAAACCTCCCAGTGGATTAGCTCATTGGGTCTCCGCGTGCAGGGCCTCACCCAGCGGCCTGGGCACCAAACCTCCTACATTACTGGCACAATGGAGACAGCGTTGTACGAAATGCTTGATATCATCATCGATACCGAGCCACCAAAGTTCCTCCATGATTCGCTGTCTTGTGGTCTTCACTCCATGATGCCCTCCACTCCAAAGTGACCGATGGTACAGACCCTGAGCTGCAAATCAGCTTCCTTCGCTGGGGCAATATCTGCTCTCGCGCCGTACGCCGTGTTCGTTGCTGATCACACTGCAATTTCACCTGTCCTTCGCCTTCCTCCGACTGCCTCCCAGAGGCATGCTGCCGCTGCCGCCGATGAATCTCCTGAAGTGTCGGCCACTCAAACCTCGGGTTCAGTTGAGGCGATGTCGTCACGTTCGTTATATGAATGGCGCAGATCGTCTCCAAATCCGAACCCCATCGCGAGAGGAGATCCGCCAATACATTCTCTTCCCCCGCGATGTTGTGGTTCGTGTACTCGTAGCCTAGGAGGACAAGTGCCCAACGCTGAAACTTATCGGCTGTATACTTCGGCACCGTCGTTGCGATAGCAGTCGGGCTGAAATGTACGTGAGGTTCCTGTGGTCTGTGAGCAACAGAAACCCAACAGGGCGGTGCAACAAATGGTCCGCGCGCTTGCGCGTCTCGACTAGCGCAAACGCCTCTTTTTCAACGATAGCCCGGTGCTTCGCGGATCCTGAAAATGTTCCACTGAGGAACATCAGTGGCTTGTGGGTCTGGCCCACTAAGGCACGGCTCCGCTCTTTCCACGCGTCTGCTGTCATAACTGACGAGCTTCATTTCACTGATATGTCGGCACTGGAAAACACCATGACCAGTATCCCCGCACTTAGAGCATCCGGTAGTTGGCCTCGGATGCTGGTGTGGGTTGCTTGAGATGGAGCACGAGTATTAGAGTGATTTTTTGCAACTAGCCTAATCCGAATCCGGATCCGTTTAGAAGATACGGTTCGGTTCCGTATTAGGACAAAACCTTTTTGCGTTTCGCAGTAATCCTGTTCTGAATCCGAAACGAATTCTAGTTAGTGCAACACAGTTCAAAAGTGTTCGTCTATGGTGTCCAGCAGTTTGGCACCAAGTGCAGCTCCGCTTGCATCGCCTTCGTTAGCTACGTTGGCGGTAGCCGTGGCAGTGGGGCTCCACGGCGAGAATGTTGAGCGGCCGCTCATTCCAAGTGTCCGCTTTAATGTAAGGGCTTTGACAGACGCAGACGCTCTGAATGACTACCGCTTACTGGACCGGAAAGCATCTGCATTGCCCATGCGCTAAGACTGCCAGCTTGCTCATTACGGATGCCCGCGATCGGGTCAGTTGCTACGAAGTGCTTGCGATGCTTTTGAAGCGTTTAGCATTTCCATGCCGGCTGCCTTCCCTTCGGAAGACATTCGGCCGTTCAAATGGAGCTTACTTCGTCTCACTCTCTGTGTTGGTGAGTTTTATTATTCCATATATGTTAAATGAGAAGATTTACTAACAAAGTCATTTCTAGCATCGCCGATAATGAACAGGTGGGGTGAACTTCTTTTCTTGAGTGATGCCATGCTTCGTCGTCGCGTTTCGCAGTACAAAACTGCAGTTACAACAGTATCTGGTTCGATTGCCGACGGTATCGCGTTCTTCATCGATGGAACCAAGCATTTTATTTGCCGTCCGAGCCCACGAAGTAATGGGCCACGAGGTGAAAATCTGCAAAACGATTTCTACAGCGGTCACAAAAGAAGGCACTGTATGTCATATCAAGGGGTAATCGCCACTGATGGACTCTTTGTGTCTTTTTTGGGGCCTGTAGAAGGTCGATGGCACGACACTACACTATTACGACAAAGAGGTATCCTGGACTACATTCGATCTCACCCAGATCTAGGCAATCTGGACTTTACCATATATGGTGACCCAGTCTACAGTGTCTCGGACCTGATTTCAGTACCGTATCAAGGAGCCTCGCTTAGTCCTGATATGAAAGCCTGTAATGATCTTTTGAGCTCTCTTCGAGTAGCAGTCGAGTTGGGCTTCAACCATGTGAAGCGGTATTTTGCCCATCTTGAGTATGCAAAGACTCACAAGCTACGTCTTTCGCCGGTTGCAGTAACTATCAAGTGCGCAGTGTTGTTTGCAAATATCCGCACCTGCATTAACAACGGGAACCAAGTGAGCCTCATGTTTCGACTGCAACCACCGTCTTTGGAAGATTATCTTGACGATCGATAAGTATGTGAGCTAATGTAATGTTGATTTTGTCCTCTGTGTATGAATCAACCTCCTTTTTGTTAGCTACCTCGTTTCAGAAATCGTAATCTTCCTCTTTGCAGTCTTCCTAATCTTCCTTTTTACAGTCTTCCTCGTGATTGCGCTCCGACTGTGGTTGACTGAGCATTGAGACCATCAAACTGATCCGCCGATCTCAGCCTCCATCTGAGCCTGACGGAATTTAAATTCCTGGTCTCGCTGTGCACGACGCGCTGCATATTCCTCGGTTCGTTCTCGTTTACGCACTGCTAGCATATCCTCGTGCTGTTGACGACGTAAGTTCATGTCCTCGCGAAGTATGTCCTGAACCCCTCGTGTTTGCTCTACTTGTGACTCCATCAACGGCACAAGGGAGACTAGAATGGCGTTTTTGGTTTTCGTAGGGGTCTCTTTTGAATCCCGCGGCATCCATTCACCTTCGGGTTCTGTTTTAGCCACTGCCTTTGACACCACTGCCCTTCGTTCTTTTAGGCGCTGCATTGCTGAATCGCGCACGACAGCCCCAGCACACTCCTTCGATTCAGCTTCATCATTAGTCTTCTTCTTCGTTTCACTTTTCTCGTTTTCCCAGCTGTCGAAGTCCGACATGATGTCGCCCATCAGACCTCGCAGCTCGGTATACTCTTCTTCTATACCCGAAGCTGAAGCGGACTTCGCTTCTTCAGTGCGGTGTCGAGCTATCAAGGTATTGAAGCGATTCTGGTACGAATTGTTGGTAACCGATTCCATATTGAAATTGGACGGTGCCGTCAATCTGTCTGCAATCCGCTGTCACGCTTTCATTATATTGTTCCTGCCCTTGCGGTAACGTAAGATCCAGTTTACTTCTTTGATCAGTAGTAGGTCTTCATATGGGCCAAAGCGCTTCCGTTTCTTGGGAGGGTCTTCACCAGAGGGCGATGTGGTCGATGCATCTTGAGCGCTGGAGTCGCTGTTCAACATGGCATCATTGGCAACTGAATGTGCATCACAGCTGGGTGCGAGCGCGTGTTATCCAATTGAAGCGTCATTTGAAACTCCAACTGCCATTGAAGATGCAAATGTTGAATTTTGGTTCGCTAATGGCTGTTCCTGTATGATATCTCGATTGTTCATTTCAATGGGAGTTCTGATGCAGCAGCTAGTTAGAATAAATATCGTATACTTCGTATAATGTAGCCATGGTCTCAGTACGTACATCCTATATTAGCAACAGATACAGCACAGAGCCTTGCACCTGCATCATCAAAATCAAAGAAACGTTGTGAGAATTACGTTCCCACAAACCATGGTTTGGTCGCATACTCGCAATACAACAGCACCTTGTGGATGATCAGGCCGATATGGAGAGAGGTATCTGGTAGCTCGATAACCCCAACAGTAGACCTGTTAACAGCACAACAAATGATCAGCTACAATGCGGGCTGCGTCGAACCGTATTTGCTTGGGGATCACCGGTGTTCGGGCCAGCGCTCGCGTTTCGTGGTCGGGCGGATGTATGGAGATATTCTCAGACTACTGCTTCGAAAGAAAACACATAAGCAGCAAGTTAGTGAAGCCATTTTACCCCCTGTTGACTCGTGGAGTCACGTACGAAGAAACAGTCCTCCACGCGAGCTGGGTGTACACGGAAAACTACATAACACAAAACACAAGTTAGCACACGTTAGAAACGTAACATATACCGAAGATGCGTTTGCAGGGTCTATCTCAGGAGCGGCTCAGCGGGCGTAGCGATTGCTGCCTTCTCAATGGCAGTAGCACCGACGACACGAGTTTGTTTCTGGCGTTCAGCCCTCCAAATAGCTAATTCTGCGTGTGACACACCAAATATGTTCCGGAGATGGTTTCCGGAACAGAGGTTCCTGTTCAGGAATTCTCAACTCAAAATCCTAGTCCGGTCTGCAAAAAAAATGCTCTCGGCTCATTTTCGTTGTCGTAACTGAACTGGATTCGGAATAGGACAGTAGCGAAATCTATCTATTACTGGCTGACGGCGGGCGCTTCATTCGAGACTGGGCATTAAGTCCTTTGGCCGTATCGCCCTGGACCCCATTAAAATTGTTCTTCTTCCCAGTTCGCGCTTGTTCGGCCAGAATATTCTATTCAAAAGGCATGAAGGATTCGAGCAGTAGCTTGACCCATGCTGCGAACTTAGAGACCGATCGCTGCAGCTCCTTATTGCAATGACGGAAAAGATCAGCTTTGACCGTCGACCGAAACGAGAACGGACGCAGTGCGTTCGCCAAGAACTCGACTGCCTTCATCGGTTCCTCGTTGGGGAAATCCTCCATGACATGCCGGTCTAAGATCGCGTGAAAGTCTGACAACAGTGTCACCAGACGCGACTCTGCATCCTGATATGTCGTCGTCATCTCAAGCTTCCTCATGTCGGCTTGCAATCACGGCGCAGCGTGGTGCGTGAGGGTAGGAAGTATTGCTTCCACACCTCGTCACTAATATCTTACTTCGCCTTGAACAACTCATACGCGCAGATGCGCACCAGTGTCTTCTGCTCAATGCAGAGACGCAAGGGCATCTGTTATACCCGTGCCGATGTCCCTGCACTCAGCGCCCTGACTCTTCTCTCGTACACCATGGACGCGCCCATGAACGCGCGCTTATCCATTGTGGTGCTGCCTCTATAGTGAGGTGGTATGGGCATGTTCGCACCGGTTGCGATCACTGGTGTTGCTTTTGAGGAGGACAGCGCGCCCTTCTCCGTCATGCCCTCGTCTTCGTGGCGGCCTCCCTTCTCGGCTAACCATCCCCATCTTGAACTGGCTTGTGAACCCGATTTCACCTCCAAAGCCTCTCTCTTTTTGTTCTGGAGCCCCATAGCCACCGAAGCTTCCTGGGGCAGCCTGTACTGCTCAGACACTGGCGTGCATTGCTCCTGAAGCTGCTTATGCAGTTCGTTCTGCTTAGTTTGAAGCGCGACTTGGTTATTGTACCGGTCTTGGAACGTCGTCTGCCGTGCCAGCTCTAGTAGTTGCGTGTAGAAGTGCTCTACTGCTCGCACGTCATCTACTGCGTCTCGGCACTCCGCCGGGCCACCGCTTGAACTTGCGCGCGAGCCTGAACGTCCTCGACGCTGGCGACGGGCACTTCCAGGAGCAAGGTCCTCGACCTTCTCCACCTTGATCTTCACCTCCATGTCACCTCTGGCCCTCTCGACGCCATTAGCGACTCCTCTTCTTAGCCCCCAACAGGATTTGCTAACGAATTCTTTGTTCTGTCTAGTATTATTGTGGCTCCCAGACCTTCCGCCTGTTACAGGTAGTAGATTCAGAAGTGTCTCCAGTAGAGACCCAGCTTATCCTAGTTACTGTGCGCTCTGCACGTCTATGCTACCTCCGCCACGAGGCATTGTACTGTAGCTACACGCGCCAACTTTGAATGCTCATCGGATCCTGTGGTTCCGGCTGATCGTGGACTGCCGGTAGCACAACATGGCATCACCCAGGCTCTGGGTCGCCGTCCAACGACAGCGAGACCGACATCGCTCCCTGGCCATACCAGCCGCGTCCGCGGCGTCTACAGCGCCATTTTAGCACTTCTGTTCTTGGCTTATTGCACTACGTCCACCTCCTGGTGTTACATTAGTATGGATAGCTTCAACAGCTCACTTTCATCGTGATCCATCCCTCGCAACCGTAAGCTTTCGGTCACCTTTGTTGCGAATCGACGTAGTACTTTACAGTATGGGTTTCTGTGTGCAGGGCAATGTCCAGCAAAATTGGTGGAAATTAGTTTTTGCCCCGGCCCTATAGTGAATCCCTGTTTATTTGATGATTAGGCCTCTTTCCATTCGCAAGCCGAATCGGTATCCAATGTCCAGCAAATTCTGGAGAATGCTACTTCTAATCAAACTGGCCTTATATTTCGGGACGGAGAAACTTCCTCCATTTCCTCTGAGGAAGTAAGATAATACGGTAAATTTGGGTGGCGTCCAAAACAACAGAAACAGCTACATGTACATCAGTACGAAGCTCTATTTTTTTGATCCAATAACCCACGTAAGGTTGGTTTTCCATCGAAACAAAATTACTGGGTTATAGCCTCTTCTTTGAGTACGTTTGCTTCTGCCCAAGACAACTTCTCAGAAAATCTGTGTATCTCTAATGGTTCCACCCGAGCACTTTTCTGATTACCGGTAGAGTTTACAGTCATAACGCCTCCATTTCCGCTCGGCTCGAGATACCATTTAACAGTCTGCAAGTGTGAATGGGCCCCGGCTGCGCAGTGCACCGCGACGAATTGGTGCATTCGTATACCACTCCGTTGATTGGCACTGTCGCTCATGACTCTCTTCAGCTTCCTGGCCATGATCGAGCCAAATTGTTGGCGATTGCCAAACGCCTCCAGCTGACGTGCAATCTGCGGGCTCGCGCAATTATACAACACTGAGTCAAGGCCTCGCGTACTCCATTTTGCCACAAAGGCACGGCCACTCGCATCCCTAAGAGAGGGATCGTGCCACAACGACTTTGTCGAAAGCATACTTCGGAACCTTGTTGCGTCTGTTGATGCTACATGCAGAAACAGAAACCCCATCGAGATGGTTACAGCCACAAGCGATCCCCCAAAGATTGCGTAGAGGTGGGGGTCTGAATGCAGCTCAGCTTCACGGAAGAAAAGATCAGCGCCCGCTTTGCAAGAAAAGTGAATCACCAAAACCGCGGCCACGTTCAAAGACCAAAATCGTACGAAGTCATTTCGCGCTGCTTGGTCGAGACGCATTGCCAATGACCGTGTCTGTAGGGTGACACGAATGACCCAATAGCTGCTACTGAGCGTAGTGAGCACAAGGGTGAGGCTGCGCATAGGGATGGCTGGTACGCAGTAGATGACGATTCTGCCCTCATCGGTCGAGAGTTTAGCCGTACAGCTGAGCGAGAAAATATTGCTAAGAGCGCCAATAGCTCCGAGATATAACAATACCATTGTACCGGGGTGTCCCAGAGCCCCATCAGCCGGGTCACACTGAAGTAATTCAAAAATTCCAATTCGTATGAGTGGGGCAGCGCTCCTAAGAAAATCCAAGCTTCCGACTCGTGATAGGGTCTTGGCCCCCGCAGCAGGTTGATAGACGCTGTTGCGTATAAACACCCAAACACTTCGCAGGATGAAAATGTACTCGATGGCGTAGTGTGATGCGCCAATCAAGTTGAGTATCAGGAGAAATGTGCGAATCTGCCGGCTCGTATTGTCTTGAATACGGATTCGCCGCGTTAGCATCGTAGAATCAACCATAAACCACTCGATTTGGCGGAGGTTATTTTGCTCGAGTGCCTGAATTTCTTTGCTGGAATCGGCAGTGATCAATGATGCACACGTAGGGGGTTCAATGAGGCTTCCATCGAGAGTACGGAATAAAACTTCATTTGACGTCATGAACAACCGACAAAGAGTTTGCAGTTCTGTCTCCTGTGAATCTCGGAACCCACAATTTCCAAGCCCATCACCTATGTACGCTTGGTACTTTTGCACATTTCGCCCGCTCTGTTGCATAACTAAGTCGACGACACCACGGCAATCTGGCGTGTACAGGTAACCATAAGGTGTGGTTGGTAGCTGGGGTGTTGTTGTGTCAGTGATATTGACGCTAGATTTTGCCCATCTATTGCCATCGATTGAAAACAGTGCAGAATCCTCCAGTGTTTCCGGAATTGACAGTGCCACGAAATCAGTAGCAGACTCTCGTCGACGACCTAAAGTGTAAGTGGTTGTGTTGTCAATCTCAGTATAATCTCGCTCGTCCTTCTGGAAAAGAAACATCAAGTTAACGGCAAATGTCGGGATAATCGATGCTACATCGCTTCCGCATTGCTTAATTATCGCTTCATCGACATCATCGACTGTGATTGATTTGTTCATTGTTGTGTGCTGGATGGCACAGTTCCAGAATGGTGCTAAGTGCATCGTTGAAACCAAGTGCATACCAACCGTGTTTACAAGAAAGTTCAAATTAAAAAATGAAGCCGTGGCATGCGTCACCTCAGCGAAAATGGCTGGCTCTCCATTCACGTTGACCCCTACGGAAAGCTGCTGCGAATCAAGATAATATGTGAGAAGGGCGCTCACACCTAGCACATCAACTAGGGCCACGTGATCAGCGTCAAATGATCCTGGCAGCAGTGCCACGACGTCGGCGAGCGACATTCCTTCTCCATATAGCTCCAGAATGGCGTTAGCAACCTCGTTCGTGTATTCTGGAAGCTCCATATCCAAGAAACCCTCTTGTACGCCTTTCATAATTTTGCGGACTACAAGTGCATCATCGAAATGGCGTAAGTACACTTCGGACATGTTGACGACGGCTATAAGACCGAGCGTAACGTTGCCGATGTCCCCCAACTGTTCGTCAACTGGTACCTTATCTCGGTACCTGAAAAAGCGGTGGTGTGGAAACTTGTCATGAAAGTCTCGACAAAACTCGTGTTGAATCGCAGGAAACCAGTGGCCAAAGAGTAATTTCGGCTGCGTTTCCCATGATGCCAAAGAGGATGTCACCGGTCCGCATAAAGGTGCATACACGTCATCCATCATGTTAACGCGCATCGTCAAAATATTTGCCGGCAAACTGGTGAGTAGATCGACTCGGCGTAGATTGGCACGGACAAGAAACTCGGTTAACGAAAGCGTAGCTGAAGCCGTGCGGGTAAGTTCTGTCTTGGTATCGAGGTCGATCAGCGGAAGGAGCTTGCGATCGAACGTATCGAAGTAGTGCACACTGCTTATGATAACACCCATTTCGCTGAGTTGCCTTGCAACGACTTCATCACGGACTTCATCGAGCGCTTTAGTGACATAGCTGCCAAGATAGTACTCTTTGAGCGGAATTACACTAATCCCGATGAGGACGAGCACGAAGAGGGCGATGCATGATCTGCATGAAACTCCGTAGACTTGGAACTGCGGTAGTAGCGTTCTATTTGGTCCACTCTTGTTTGGAGGTAAGGACGTGGCACGGGTCGCATCGCTCTTCCTCGTCATGAAAAAACCGGAAGTCGTCGGGCAGCGGCAATAACGTGGAGTGCACGACCATGAGAATAGTATTGCAGGACGCCCAACGATTGTCAAACGCGAAAAGTAAAATTAGAGGAACGTTTTGAGCAACTTTGTGTTGCTTAACTCAACGAGCTACTCTTCATTTTCTGGAAGACCGAGGACGCCAACGAGTGCTTACGCTCGTCTAAATTGTTGGTCGTGGTAAAGCTGCTAGCAGCAGAACCATAGCTTGACGAGGACGATAAGTAATAGTCTGATGGCGAAGACGATGCTGAGCGTAGCGCTGGGTGACCCGGCGGTGGCGGGGTGCTCAGGCAAGCACTTTTTGTCGGTGATAACGTAGATATCATCGTTGACGTTGACGCGCTAGATGAAGAAGCTGCTGACTCGCAGCTCTTTCGGCGCTTCTGCACGCACCCGATGCACACACGCACGCTTGTAGAGCCCACATCAGGAAGCGCAACGTCCATCTTGGGGCAGCACTCAGAACAGCAAATTTCACCACACAGGCGGCAGTGGTGACGACGACGTGACAGCCCAAACTTGGCATCACAAATACGGCACCCCAAGCGTTCACGATTGTGCACCCAGTGCGGGGCATTCGCGAGGAGAGATTGCGATAAGCGCCGACTTGTAAGTACCTCCTCCAGCCGGGCAATTTTGGCGCACAGTGCACGCAGTTTCGCCCGCCGTGAGGCCATCGGTAGCTGTGCTTTCTCCAAAATCGACGCCACAAACTGAATTTCTACATATCCATCGTGACCGCGTGCTTGACGCACCATAAATCCTGTTGGCTGGAGGTCCGTAGGTTTGGAGCCTACCTCGTCAAGCCACGGCTGACAGTGTGGGCTGTAGCACGATTGCATCGTGCGCACATACATTGGCGACGGATCTGCATGTTCGTCCCAGTCGTTCACCAAGATGCACTCGTAATCCAGCAGGCAGTACGTAGTTCGAGATGCAAACATGCGGCTTGACTTTTCGCCGACAACCCACTTGATGCTGAGGTTTCCCTGATGACCCGAAGTCGCCATTGCTGCACGATAATCTTCCATGTAAGAAGGGGACAAATATGGCCCCGAGTTCGTTGCTCTTGTTGTTGGCGTTGCGTTGCCTCCAGATCGATCAACCTCTATTGAGTCACCGCGAGTGCCTCGAGCGCGTCCGGTCGTGGATTCTCGGCTGAAACCTGTGAAGGGCTGCAAATCGTCTTCGAGTTCCAGATCCGAGTCCGAGTACGACGATTCACTGTCGCAGTCTTGTGTTGAGGCCTGGGAAGCCATTCGCTGCGAGGTGCCGTCGCTAGCGTTTCCAGCGTTATTGTTATTGTTGCTGCGACGCAAACGCTTCTTCTTGCGACGATATACGAAGGCTGACGAGCTTGTCCGAACGCCCACGAGATGCTGCATGGGCAGCTCCATATCTTCTCTGTCAGAACGCACGAGCAGATCCACGACCTCCTCGATCGATGAAGGCAGCAGCGCCACGCATTTTACGAGATACTGCTGCAACACTTTCGACGCGAACACGTTACTTTGACCTGCTGTCGACGACGCGGCGTCCCAATCCGAAGTGTCGCATTCCCATGCCCCGCTTCCGTTGGCGCTATTGCTGCTGCTGCCGTTTGCTGCTGCTGGATCTGCGCTAGAAGTCGCTGGGTCGTCGCCCCCTTCGCCGCCGTTGACGAGCGAGTTCATGGTGTTCCACAGGAACGTGTTGGTACCGATGGGGCATACACGCTCCATGACCCGCACCTTGATAGCGCCGCCCGTGCCTGGGTTCTCTGTGGTGGACACGGCTGCAGCGGCTGCGCTAGCACTGACGGGGCTCCAGTTGACCGAGTCCTGCGAGCCGAAGCCGAAGAGGCTGAGCGTGGCACGCGCCTGCGACTCGAGATCCTCCTCTACGGCGCGCGAGAATGCTGCACTTGTGAGCGGTGCCGGCTGCAGCGACAGCGCGCTGGACATGCTCTGCGTGCTGCTAGTAGGCTTCAGAAGCCGCGTGGTGTTCCTGCTCGCGCTACGCCCTTCAACTCGCCAAGCACGACGTCTGTCTGGGAGAGTGAGCGACTGAGCTCGGCGGTGGCGGTCTCACAAGATCCGTCGGAAGTGTCGTCCGCGGTAGCCAAGAAGAACGACTGCTTGTGGCTCGCAAGTCGGCGCTGTGCTTCAGGCGTTGGTGAGCTCCAGAGCACGACACCAGCCGAGGTGCGACAGAGAAGGGGAAGGCTAAATTCGTAATAAATGTGTTTTAAAAACTTTGTACTTGTATACCCTGTAATATCCGATACGAGAGGATTTTTCATTTGATATTAAAAGTACTGATCAAAGCCGGTGATATCGTATCGGGTCGAATTCGGATGCAGCACAAGCTTAACCCTTGAGGGTTTTGCAAGACTCGCCGATCGGTTGCGCGATGCGGACGCAGGCAGCAACGCTGCAGACGGCGTTACGCTGAGCAATGCGAATCACAGCCCAAGTTCATTTCGCTTCGCTGTTGCTGTTGTTCAACAACAGCAACAGCGAAGCATCTTGTTCAACAAGTTGTTGGCGGTGCTGGTCGCCATGTGGTCGCTCGCAGTGCGACAGACAACACGAAAGCATCAGCGCGGCTCAAGTCGATAACCGGCTTTGCCCCTGCTTGACGCGCGACACTGACGAGCGTCGAGGCGCCGATTGTGTCGGCGATACGATGGCCTCCCCTTGCATGAAAATCAACTCGATTGGGGGGCGCAAGTCTGACTGCTGTTGCCCAAGGCAACCTTGTTGCCGCCTTCAACGACAACGTTCGTCGGGCTTGCAGACAGGAAAAGTAATGTAACATATCAAAGAGCAACTGCATTGGGGCAAACACTAACATGACGCATACTCAAAGCTATTTGATTCAAAGGGCTTCCATGAACATGAGGTCAGAATCACCTCCGTCGCCAGAATTTGTGTTGTGTCCTCCATTGCTATTGCTGTTGTTCTGACCAGCGCCCCCAGGACCAGAGCTACTGTTGCTATCTCCGCCCATAAAACCGTCCATGTCAAGCAGATCCATGCTCGAAAAGTTTGTGGGCGAGAGATCGTTCGGGAAATTCATGAATCCCGACGAGGGCCCAGAGGATCCCAAGTTGGATGGCATCTGCAGCAAGCCGCTGCTATCCATCCCCCCGTAGAGCGAGTCATCCAGGCTTAGTGACGAGGTATTCGCGCGAGATGTTGGTGCCGAAGGCGGGTCCTGCTGCTGCGTCATTTGCTGCTGATGTTGAGTCGGAGCTTGGATCGGAGCCTGCTGAGTTGGCGTCTGTTGCTGATGTTGTGCTTGTTGCTGAGGCTGCTGGGGCTGGCGAGGTTGTTGGGACTGCTGAGATGCAGGCGGCTGCTGCTGCTGCTGCCCACTCGGGGCCTGCTGAGCGCGCTGGGCTTGTTGAGCTTGCTGGGTTAGCTGCTGTTGCTTCTGCTGAGGGATCTGCCGGACGCCAGCAGGCTGACCATTCTGCGCTTGCTTCGGTGCGTTCGATTGGTTTGCCTGCTGAGCTGAGAGTTGCGATTGGTTCGGCGGAGTTGGGCCCTTCTGCTGCTGTTGCATCATTTGCTGCTGGCGAGCTTGAGCCTGCATTCGCTGTTGTTGCTGCTGCATCTGCTGGGCGCGCTGCTGCATGAGATACTGCTGCTGTTTCTGCTGGAGCGACATGTTCTGCTGTCCTTGTTGCATAAGCATGGTCCCGTTCGGGCCACTCGACGTGATGACCGGTGCTGTAGCACCAACACTCGCAGCGGGGTTGGTCGGCACAGAAGGGTTCATGCCAGCGGGGTTGGCCCCGCCGGCGTTGGGAGTGAAGCTGCGTTTGTCCGTCTCCGTACGCAACTTCTTTAAATACGGGTTCACAATCTTAACGATGTACTTGTACACCTTGTCCAGCTCCTCGATCTTTCGCGGTGCATGCGTCGTCTTGTCCTCGTTCAGAATGCTCGCACACAGCTGCACATAGCTAAGAAGATACCGCAGCTTCTTCTTCTGCTCGGTCTCGTCGTGGCCCTTCATGTGATCCACATACTTCTTGAACGCGCTGTGCACTTTCTCGACGTCGTCGTGATACTTCGCCTTGAGTGCTGCGTGTTGCCGCCAGTATTCCGCGGTCATGTCACAGGGGACGGCTGCGACGCCTCCCTCGGGCTTAGCCGCCGTCCGTGGTGTAGTATTGGCTCCGTTAGGTGCAGCAGGGTTTGCAGGCATACCGCCAGCACCCGCTGTCATCGGCTTACTCGGCTGAGGTTGCTGAGCACCAGGGTGAGCCGCACCTGGACCACCAAACTGCGGGTGTCCCGGGTAGCCTCCGACCTGGCCGCCGTTTGCACCAGGGCGCTGGTTCAGGTTAAGCGTGTTGTAATACGAGAAGTCGAGTCTGGAGAGCATGCCCTGGTTCGGCAGCGTTTGCGCTGCCATCACCGCGTTCATGTCTGTCTGCTGCGCGCGCAGCGACTTGAGGCGAGTGAAGATCTTGTTGATGTATTCCTCTTGCGTGCGTGACTCCTTGTACAGCGTCAGCTCGTACCACGACACGTTCATCCAGAGCTTAATACCGGGCACGGGGTCGGCCGACACGCGCACCATCTCGTTGTAGCTGCGATCGCACAAACAACACCACCAGCAACCAGTCAGTCAGTACACTACAACAATCGTAAAGCAAAGAAACATCTGCAGTCCGTACATCTTGGCAATGAGGTTCGCGCGGTGCTCGCGCGTGAGCTGGATACGCCAGTCTGCGCCGGGGGCGCCGCCCTGCGCGCCAGCCACCTGCATCCCTGGGCCAGCAGCAGCCGCCACGGCCGGGTTCATGCCATTGGGGTTCATCTTCATGGCCATGGAGCCCATGTTCATCTGGTTTATCTGGCCCATGTTCATCATCATCATCTGCTGCTGCTGCTGCTGTTGCTGCTGCGGCGGGACGCCGTAGGCGTTCATGGCCACGCCTCCGTTCATACCCATGGCCATGGCCTGCGGGTTGGCGCCATTCGCGCCGGCCATCGACATCGACATGGGCATCGACATGCCTCCCTGCATGCCCATCGCGTTCACGGCGTGCGGGTCCATCGTCGGTGTCGGCGGTCGAGGACTATGGAAATGAATGCGGGTCACCACTTTCCGCGCGCTTGGGCTCCGTTCAAATGCACGTCGGCCGTTGCGGGAGCGACCACCAATAGTCGAACACGGATTGGCTGAAATACCCTGAGGCCCCGACTATCAGCAAATCATGCGAGCCATAACCGTTCGTTTCTGTGACCTGAACGGTGCCGCTAACGGTATATTTGGTGGCAACTGTCAGTGTGCCCCACACAATACTACTGTACGGTAGCCACACGATCGGCACACTCCAAATCATGAGTCATGACATTGGACAGTGGTCATGATTCATGACCACCTGTCCAATGGCCCGTACATCAACAAAAAATATTAGAATAACTGCCATACACTTCCATGCAACAGGGAAATGCGAGCACTAAATTTCCAGTCTCGAAGTCGGCACGGCTGCTGCCACCAGATCCGCTATTTCTGAAGTCGAATGCTGATTGGACGATATTAGTTGACTCCCAGTCTATGGTCTGGGTGCACTGTGCCATGCAGAGGACGGAGGTCGTTCGCATTCGAGCACCAAAGTGCCTTTTCTTGATACATGTAGTACATATATAGGGGCGAAACCCCCTCCTTCGGTCACCTACCCGCGTGAAGCTGAACTCGTTTCTGTCCAGAAGCGGTCGTCAGGCTGTGGGTGTACCGCACACGAGGAGCGGACGGCACTGTGAGCAGCAAGGTGCCCACCGAAGTCTTATTAGAGGAAAGCCCTGCATAGAGTCGGTCTCTGTCATGGCGCTCTTCGTGCGCGCGCTGCTTCCGCTTGTGCTGGTGCTGGCGGCGGCATCCTGCACGGCCACGATCCCGGCGAACTCGATCCTCTCGGCCGTCGTGAACGTCAAGAAGTCGGAGGCTGTGTTCTACGCGTCCAGCGCCGCGGAGGAGGACTGGGGCGCGTCTCTCGAGGCCCAGAAGCTTAAGGACGGCGAGAGGCACGCATTCTACCCGCTTGTGTTCAACGCAACAGGGCTGGGCGATGGCTACGGCTGCACGTCCAAGGGGCAGCTACTCAACGCCAGCAGCAGCAGCAACGGCTCCGCCTCCAGCCTGTCGGGATCCGCTAGCGCGGCGATCCTCGGACTGCCAGATGAGCCCTTTGTGCTGCTAGTGGACCGCGGTCGCTGCACTTTCGCGGAGAAGGCTTATTATGCACAAGAGCTGGGGGCCGCCGTCCTCATCGTCACCGACACGCTCGAGCAGCTCTACAACCGCTCCAGCGTCGCTGACGCCACCGAGGAGGAGAAGCAGATGGAGTTCAGCTGCTCGCGCGGCTCCGGTAAGGCGACCTGGAGCGCCGATATAACCGTCGTCACGTCCACCTCGTGGGAAGACGACGTTGATGTCCGTTCCTGCACTGGCAGCAGCAGGTGCTCCTCGCACATGTGCGTGCCCTCGGGTGGTGCCAACAAGCAGGTCTGCTGCGCCTGGGACATCCCTGATCTTATGGGCTTCGGCACCACAGAAGTCGTAACCGACAAGAGTTTAGTGAGCGATATTGTTGTGGTACGCATTTCCATCGCCGACGGTGACTCACTGAAGGAGATGTTGACGTCCGGGAGCGAGGACGAGGACGGCCAGTTGCTGATATCGGTGTACGAACGTGACCCGCCCCTAGTGGACCCTGCCCAGGTGATTCTCTGGATCGTTGCCTGTGCGACTGTGCTGGTTGGATCATACAAGGGTGCAGCCTACGAACGCACCAAGGCGCAGCTGAAGGCGGCGCTAATCGCAGCTGATGCCACCTCTTCGGACGCCATTGCCCAAGCTCGAGTGGCATACGAAGAACACGATGAGCAGGCCCCAGAGCAGGAGCAGCTTGAGTTAAATTCCTGGCATGCCCTGGCATTCTTGGTGCTTGGTTCTGGCTTTCTCGTGTTGCTCTTTTTCGTTGATGTGGTGATTGTGGTGGTGGTTCTTTTCGGCATTGGCGCCGTGTCTGCCACCTTCCAGGCAATCTGGGAGCCTCTCATGCGACGCCTTCCTGTGAAATTCTTGCACAAGTTGCCGTGGAGCGATGTATTGTGGCAATGGGAAGACCTACTGGTGCCTGCAGCGTGGAGTGTGGGAGATTTGGTGGCACTGGTGTTGTCCTTCGGGATTGCACTCTTCTGGTTTTTCACGCGCTTCCAGTCATATTCATGGATCTTCCAAGACATATTCGGTGTCTGCTTTTGCCTCGTGTTCCTGCGAACTGCACGCCTACCGAATCTGAAGGTTGCCACAGTGCTGCTGGTGCTAGTATTTATGTACGATATCTTCATGGTCTTCATCTCACCGTACATCTTCGAGGAGAGCGTCATGATCAAGGTGGCTACTGGTGGTGCTCAAAGCACTGCCACAGGCGGAGTCTCCAGCGGCTACTGCCTCCGCTACCCGACTGACACAAAGCACAACTGTCGCTCCGAGTCGATGCCGATCTTACTCCGAGTCCCCAAGGTGCTAGACTGGAGATCAGGGTCTTCGCTATTAGGCCTGGGTGACATCGTGCTGCCCGGATTGCTCCTCGTCTTTTGTGCGCGCTACGACTATGCTACGCGTGGCCAGTTGTTTGGACGCTTAAAACCTCCCCACGGCAAGATGTTTGGTCGACGTCCGATAGGTGATGTCTTGAATGGTTCCGCAGTGATAACAAGAGGGATGAACCGTGAACTGGACATGTCAGGGGCAGAGCTCGGCAGTGCTAAGGAGCGCTACCCATGTCGCCGAGGTCTCTTCTGCCTGCTCATGTGGGGTTACACTATCGGACTACTGCTAGCAAATGTCGCCGTTGTGGCAACAGGCAGCGGTCAACCAGCCCTGATGTATTTGGTGCCCTGCACACTAGGCCTGTTGGCAATTGTGGGGTGGCGACGGGGGATTTTGAACAAGTTGTGGGAGGGCCCACCAGAGCTGGTTCCTGGATACGCTCGCCGCGAGAGCACCTCAAGTGGAGGAGGGCTCGACATCAACGACGCTACTCGACTACGAGGGCTGAGTCTAGAAGCAGGTAAGGCTGCAACCAGCGAGCTGGTTCTTCTGCAACAGCAACAAAGCGGTACTCCTGTGTCCGGTTCCTACGCGAGTGAAGATACTCCTATGGCTCACGACAACCAGTCTGGTACGACCTTGAGGCAAGTATAATTTCCGCTATAAGCCATTTTGTAGATCATCAAAAAGATTTGAAATATATGTGCGTTGTTGTTTATGGGGGTCGGCACTGTCACCGATGGTGGAGCGATCAAATACCCTTCACCCACTCATCGTCTTCGCCCCATTCGTCGGCTGCGTCCACAGCTGTAAGCTCATCGTCCAGTTCAGCCGCGAACAATGCTGACGCTTCGGCAGCAGTCGGTAACAATGACACAGAGGATGACTGTGCAGTCGTTGCAGGATGGGAAGCAGGAGCCGCACTTTTAGCTGCAGGCGGGGGCGGAACTACCGCGCTCTTCTTAAACGTCGGCACCATACCGAATTGCTGCAATCAGGTATGCAGATTGAGCGTTAGTATAAATCACTGCATCAGATAACAAGCAGCAAGCAGTACATGTACGTACGCTGAACAGGTCGTCGACATTCTCGCCTTCCATCTCCACGTCTGTGGTAGCCTCCCGGTTGCTAGTTGGTGGTGCATGCGCCTCATCTGACACGACCTCGAATGAGTCGCTAGAGCTGTTGGATTCAACACTAGAAGGTAGCAAGTCACCTTTACCGGTGATAGCAGCTTCTTGGAGTTGTACGTGCTGCTGCGGTGGTGGAGGCAAGGGTTGTGCGAGCTTGAAAAGACTAGCATTGCTGGTGTTTTGTCGTGGCGTCGTCGGGCGTGGAGCACTGGGCGAAGCAGCAAAAGGGTTCAGCTGGGAGACGTGTGTCTGTGTGGAGTTACCTTCCCAGTCATCCCAGTTGTCACGATCGTTGGCGAAAGTATCCTCCTTGTAGTCGTCGCAGTAGTCATCGTCGTCACCTTGGCTGTGGCTAAACGGCTGCTCATCTGGGACTTGCGTATACTGCACCTTGGGCCCCTTGGAACTAGCACCTCCAGACTTACCTGAGCTAGAGTTCGCGCTTGAGCGTCTCTTACGTCCCCAGAGGACTAGGAAGATACAGCATATGCCCGCCAGCGCTACCAGAACGAGCGGGTTACTGCCCTGGTTTAGGTACCCGGGCGCCTGCGTGTTTGCGGCATCATTTGTCACTGCATCCGAGATAACTGCGGGGTATTGTGTGCGCAGAAATGGTTTCGCCGTGACTTCCACTATCGCTGTAGGTTCTGCCGCCTGCAGGGTCTCTATCGGAGCCTTTGTCGTGGATGACTCAGTGGCCAAAGGCTTTGTCATCTCCGTAGGAACAAGAGCATCTTGCTGTACGTTGCCAGTCGCATTATTTAAGTCCATCGCCGGCTCCTCCAGTGGGTTCCCCACGGGATTCACCGCTATCTTTCCTTCGTCCCCGTTGGCGGCCAGTTCTGAAGTGGCGGGCGCAATCGTTGGAGCCTCAGTCATTAGCACCACCGCCCCCGCGTTCGGTTCCTCCTGTGTTTCAGGTGTGACTGCAGTCGCCAGATCAACGTCCGACAGCTCGCCGCCTATCACGTCCTCTCCCATTGCATCGGCCGGTTCCTCCTCACCCACGACCTCCTTGACATCGCTCTCTGTACTACCCAAAGGGGTTGCCACCGCGCGCACTTGCACCCAGGCTGCAGGGAATGTTGCTACAGCTATAGCTGCCGTTCGTCTGCCAGCTCCAAGCGGGGGCATCATTTCCTGCCACATCTTGTTGCCAAGCAATCACTGAGTCCCGTTTCTCTCAAGAAAACGTGTCCTATTAAGTTCATTTCGTAACTTAAACGGGATAGCCAATCAATAGCACTGCCTAGGCACACGAATGAGTCATGCCGCACGTTTTCGTAACACCATAAGAGGATGTCAAAGGATCAAATGGATGCATCCGACGAGGAGCTCGAGGCGGAGCTGCGGCGCGGACTGCTGCCGCCCGCCAACGAGTCTCAGAGCGCACGGCGGGAGCGCGCATCGTCGATGGGAGCGGTCGAGCGACTGGTGTTGTCGCCCTGGGAGAAGTGGGCCACACACGGCCGATTCCCGTACAAGTTGCTGCTGCACGTAGCGCTAGTGCTGCTCACCTTCGCTCAGATGCAGCTCTACGACGCGCAGAACGCAGCCTACATGCGCGCATCTCATCGTAACTGGTGCGTCTAGCGGGTCTTCCTGGTTCAGTTGTCGTCGGATGATTGACATCGTGTTGATATGGATCCAGGGCATTCTTCTTCCTGCCACCCGCCGCGGAGATTGGTGTCGTGTGCGTGCCCCCCGCTGCTTAGCTCACCACCGTACTATGTGGTTACACTGATTTCTTGTTAATATGCCCAAGCAGACCGCGGTTCCAGCGCGACTTGTACACCATCAATCGGACAATGACAGCAGTTCACTACCTGCGAGACGCGTATTTCTCCATCGTCAACTCCTCTGTCGCCAATTACGAGTTCTTGCGCACACCCGCTGGTAAGATCCAGCCACTCAAACTGGGAGTCGGTCGTGTGCTACCTCATGGCGACTTGGAAACACGGGAATACCTTGTCTCTCAGAACGACGAGAGTGTGGGACCTTTTGACCCGGAAATGACGTTGTGGCAGAAAAAGCATTTGTTTCGATCACTACGCGCCGTCAAGTTCTCGTTCCCGCTGCGCGACCACCAGTTTGGGAATTTCTACGAGGAGTGCTTCGAGTGGCAAGTGAATGTGGGGTTTGAGGTCATTGAGAGCGCGCAGATTCACGTTCAGCTGGAGGACTGTGAAGTGTCACGCTGTGCAAGCACGCACCCGCGTCCGTTTTGGACTACGGCCAGGCAGAGCTTTGTCTGGATGCACGTGCTTGTTGCGGTAGTTTCGATCTTGTACACTGCTCTCAGCGTCAAGGCTCTGCAGCGATCCTACAATGTGTACGTACCCGAAAGATGTTGTACGTGTATATCGTTCATACTCCTAAATTATCTGGTCGTATTTGGATGTTTTGCGCCGTTAGTGTGGCACGAGCTAAAGATTTACTGCGAGACCATGCCAAAGATCGCAGCGACAGGCAAGACGAAGTGCTACACGATGTCGCTACAAATGACTCGCAACATTACGCCAGACCACAACAACCTTTGCGATCATGGATTGATATTCCATTTACGCTCAAGCTTAAGCTTCTCAATGTCTTGTACGTGCATTCGACCTTGCTATAGTTATTGGAGTGTTTCAGCTAATCATTTTCATGTTGCTGTGTCACAGACAATTACTGGTGTTTATCTCGCTGGTGCTACTCCTTGCGAGTACGATGTGGAGTTTACTTTTCTTGGAGGCTCATATGCCGATTCGCTTTTGGCATCGATTACTGCACGCGACAGCATTGCTGTTGCTCTGGAGTTGCCTCGTTGGATATCTGGAGCACAACCAGCATATTTATTCGATTGTGTTGACACTCAGGTGGGGAACACCGCGTGTTCTACAGTTTTTGTTGGGCGTATCTCCAATATTTTTCGGGTATGCTCTCTTTGGCACGATCTACTTCGGAAACAAAATTGAGGAGTTTGGTACCCTGAGTGCGTCGATGGTCGCTCTTTTCTCGCTCATGAACGGAGACATCATTATGGACACGTTTGACGCGATGGAGCTCCACCACTTCAACGTATCAGGAAAAGTGTACCTGTACTCCTTCATCTCGCTCTTCATGTACGTGGTCCTAAACATCTTCATCGCCATCGTCGAGGAGGCCTTTTTTGCTACACAATCTACCCGGCGCAGGCTTAGTGACTTGCTTTCGGACCCTCGCGTATCTCGCGTCAACGTAGCGAAGGAGTCGGATATCTCGGCAGAAATGATGCGTGCTCTACTTCAGCTAATGGACTCGGAATGATTTTAGGCTGGCGTTATCCTCAATATATTGTTAGTTATTTGGTGCAAGTCCGAAGGTCCAGCTAGCCCGTGTAGCTCGAGCATTACTCGCCTAGCACCTCGGTGGCAAGTTTGGTAACATCGTCATCGACCTGCACAACGTGCTTGTGCAGGGACTGGCATTGCTCCTGCAACGTGGTGATGTGGCCGCGTTGAACGTTTATACATTTGTTGAGTCGTTCGATCTCTTCGCTAGCGGTGTTGAGTTTCTTCTGATAGTCGATGCGAAGCTTGTAGAGTTCCTCGCTTGTGCGGTCCGTGATTTCCTCGATCTTGGTCAAAAGTAGAGTTTTGTCCGCCTGATGAATCGACATGAGTTTCTGGATCGTGTCCTCATGCGACTGCACTTTGCACTCGAGTGAATACAGCTGATCCTTGACACTCACGCGGTTGCCGTTGGAGACAGACGTGTTGGAATTGCTAGGTGACATGATGCGCGACGACGAACGACGAATATCCCTCGAAGGAGACTGCGCCTGCATTTCATCTTCGATATCGGCGAACATCCTCTCACTCTCCATCGAAATCTTCATGTTCTTCATACTGCTGGTTCCGGACATACGCGACTCCATGGCTGGCAGATTGGACTGAGAGCGCGAGTAGAAGTCGGCAGGTGGGCGGTGAACAGAGCGCTGGAGAGCAAATTGAAGATTGATCCCATGCAGCGGCTCTACCGCTCAACGAGCAAACAACGATAAAGTCAACCATTCCAACGGGATGGCCCCCTTATACTTGTAGTACAGCGCATTCCAGCCAAGCCGCTGTCGCCATCTTTAGCTCGCGCTAAGAAAAGGATTAGAAACCCAATGTTGTCTGCATCCAACACCAGTCTCGCTCGTTGTCGGGTAAGAGTGATCACATATTTAGCACTGCAACCATGGTTGAAAGCATTGGCGTTCCCCTTCAAGACTACTTGCCCAATGGAGGGAAAATAAATGCACCAGGACGAGGCGGAGACGGGAACGAGTTCCCGAACCAAGTGTGACTCGCCTAAATAGGTCGCAGCCCAACTACCATTAAAATTCAATAGACTTCTTGCGCGGATATGGCGCGCTCTCACCGGTCTCCACGTCTGAGCAGTCAACGGTCAGTTCGCTGGAAAACGATTCCATGCCGCTCGAGACAGAATAGTTGCTAAAAGACGGATATGCGTGGCTGTCTGAGTCACTGCTGTTGTCTTGTGCACGGTTGGGCCCCAACAACGCGGTGTTTGGTGTTGTGCTGGTATCTACACCCTGCGAGTAGTCGGAGGAGCCCATCGAATGAGCCGATGCACTGATGGGCGAAAATACGCGCTCCTGATGCTGCGCTACGATTTCGGTGTCCGTCAGCGTGCTGCTCATGGGGTTACCGGTATACGTGTGGTAGCTTCCGCCCGAAAAGCCCGAGATCTGGGACGGGTTCGTATCCTGCGAGCCCGTCATACTCCTTGCTGCACTCTCGCGGTTGGTCGTAGCAGTTCTCGCTTGGCTCTCGCTAAGTGCAACATGCAGCATGCCGACGTCGTCCTTGGGCTGCGAGCGACTCTGCTCTAGTGATTGAACCACCTCCCTACGATTGTCGCCGCGTTGTGGGCGATGCTTGAACCAGTTGAAAACGAAAATCAGCAGCCCCACCACGAAGGCAATCGCCAATCCGATAAGCGCCCACTGCCACGCCTTCAATCCGCCACCACCGCTGTTATTATCGCTCGCTAGCTCGCGTGCAATACCCACAGCGCTTGGTGGTGTTACTCCTGCTCGTAAATAGGACAATGAAGACGCTGGAATCAACGAAACAAGCACAAACACACTGTGAGTGAATACAGTAGCCACCAGCTCGCTCTGACGCCGTTCACACCTTGTGCGCAATGTGTAGCGTTCTCTGCAGCGTCGCAGTCAAAGCTCTCGCTGATGTTAAGGCACACACCGTATACGTTACGGTCGTGCTCGAGTCGCCTGCACCTGCAGTCAGTCTGGCATTGCGTCGATAGTGTTGAAGATTTGCTGGTATCGCACGCCATGAGCGTGCTGCCATCTGAGATGTAGAGCGCACTGGCAGGCAGCGAGCACACGTCCACCTCGGAAGCAGCATTGCGCGCTGCGAGCGCCATTATTAACAGCGTCCTCTTCCCACTGCGCCCCATAACCACCGTCGCTCCTTTCCTTTCCTTGCGCGAATATTGTGAGAAGCGGCTGTTGCAGCTTGCAAGCCACTTCCACACTCGAAGTGATTTTGACATTTGTTGGTACTATCGTCAGCTTAGGCTCGTAGGCTACCCATTTTCCTACTGTACTTGTTACTTTGGTCGAAGGGCATTTTGCGTGCGTAACTGCCGAATCGCTTTTGTACTCGTAAAGCGATTCGGTAGTGAAGTAAAGTTACTCTGTGACGAGGCAACCTACTGTCCTTAGGACAGACAGTCCTACCCACAGTACACTGTATTCCCGACATTTTTTGTAGTTTGTTTGGGGTGCTGACGAACTTTGTTGAGATTGCGAGGGCCTGTCGTGGTATCTCTAGAATGAATCGCTGAAACAGCAAGAGTAAATCATCACTGTGACATACGTTGGCGCAAATGAATGCAGAGCAACTCTAATACTTGTTATCCTAGAATGAAGGCCGACATTTGCTTTCACTGCGACTCAACTCACATCGGAGGTGAACTAGCATCGTGCGCTTGTTGCTGATTCTCGAGAAGAGGAACAAGTCGCAGACGGAGCTCAGCTTCATATCAACCGACATCAGCATAACATGCTGCTGCTATGCGTGAATTCTGGGTGCTTGTCGTACTTCCTGCGAATTGTGTAAGTAGTAGAGTCCTCTGTCTACGAAAGCTACCCCAACAGTAGTTGAATGTAACATCCTCATACACTCCATGAATGGAGTCAAACAAGCAACAGCCAGCTTACTGTTCCATCCACGTTGCTGTTCGAACGAAGACATAACTTCGATAGTACCAACAATTGTCAAATTCGGCATTATAACATTATACCGGTTATATCAATACAACAATCAAATAACGTTGTAAATCAGTTGATCTGGATTGGAAGGTTATCGGGTGTCAAATTCGAGATGAACATGACTGCTACGCTTGGCTAACTGAGACTGTCAACAACCCCATTTGCTGTCATCTGGACACTACCCAGTAAACTTCTAGCCCTCCTAGTAGGAGTCCTACACTGTAGGCTACAGTACCGGTATGGATGCCAAGGCTTAGCACGATGGAAATCAAACACGTCACGGGCTCCACCAGATGATGCAAGGTGAGACTTTGCTACCGGTATTGTACCGGTACCAGTGATCTGACGTGGTGAACGTAGGGCCGGGATTGTGTGGTTGGTTGGCGAGTATCTTCCCAGCAGGTCCTGCCAGAACGCAATTCGAGCCGCGCCCCGCAGACGCTTCTTTCCGCTTGCAACTGATTCGCAATGGACACTGAACTTTGGGCTAGCTACAAGCAATGGGCGGACGTCCAGGAGACGCTCTTCCTTGACTGGGTCGACCCGTCCGGCCAGTACAAGCTGTCGCCCATGCAGGACCTGCCCGGCGCCGACTTCGCCACGGCCTTCGCCATCTGCGTTGCTTACGTCTCCTTCGTCGTCATCGGCACGGTGAGTTAGTCAGTCATCCATCGGGATCTGATTAAAATTTGGATGGTGCAGCCGACCTAACACGCTCGTTTGTCCTCCAGCTCGTGATGAAGGCGGGCGTCCCGGCCATCAAGACCAGCCCGCTGCAGTTCATCTACAACCCGCTGCAGGTCGTGCTGTGCTCGTACATGTGCATGGAAGCCGGAATCCTCGCCTACCGCAACGTACGTCTGCTCGCCAGGGGCCAGTCGTTTTGAATTCTGCCAGGGGAACTGACAACTCACTTACCGTGTGCGCGTCATCTTGTCGCTTTGCTCCACTACATCCAGGGTTACTCGGCTACGCCGTGCAACGCGTTCAGCGCGGAGAAGCCGATCATGGGCAACGTGATGTACATGTTCTACCTGTCCAAGATCTTGGACTTCTTTGACACGATTTTCATCATCCTCGGCAAGAAGTGGAAGCAGCTCTCCTTCCTGCACGTGTACCACCACCTGACCATCTTCGCGGTGAGTGCTTTGCCCACTGCCCTGTGCTGCCCTGTTTCGCAGCGTAACCGAGATAAAGACGTCTAACCGCCGTGTTTGCTCGTTTCCTTGACCAACAGATCTACTTCATGAACTTCCGCGTTGCCTACGACGGTGACATCTACGCTACGATCATCCTGAACGGCTTCATCCACACAATCATGTACATGTACTACTTCGTGAGCGCCCACACGCGTGACATCTGGTGGAAGAAGTACCTCACGGCCCTGCAGTTGATCCAGTTCGTCACGATGAACGTGCAGGGTTACATCATGGTGTCACGCTCGTGCGAGAACTTCCCCCACAAGATCCCCGTCATTTACCTCGTCTACATTCAGTCGCTCTTCTGGCTGTTTATGAACTTCTTCATCAAGTCGTACTGCTCGAAGCCGCGCAAGTCGTCCAACAAGAAGAAGACGCAATAGAGAGCGAAGGGACCCTGAAACCTGCTCGTAGATGACGTCGGCCAACGCCTTCAGTGCGCACGCCTCATGCGATCTGGGGAGCCTAACGGCAGTTGGTCAGCTGATTGTTGTGTGCGACCGTTTTGAGATCAATACAACGCCGTCAGGAACGGGAAACTGCTCCTGCAGCCTTTATCAATTGGAAAGCATACTGTTTCGTGCTGATGATGAATTCTTGACGGGGTATTAAATGTACATCCTTGCCGGACTGATACAATTGTGGCCAGTTTTTTTTTGCCCAACGATGGTTGGGAGGGTCTTCGGTTCGACAGCGCCACGTTTGCTGCTCGCTGCCAGAAATGGAGAGCTCTCTCTTGCCGCGCGGCCTAGATTGCAAGCGTTTTGAGTCAGCGTTCGAATGCGTGGAATGAGCGCTATCACTACATCCAGTTGCTACATAGTCTCCGACGTCTGAATCGACAGAATTATCGATTTCGTCAGCGAATCTCCAGCCAATAACGTGAATTGCCGGGCTGTCAGGCGTCGGGGGCCTGCCGCCGTCGATAATTCCGCGTAGAGCCTTGAGTCAGCGTCTCGGAGCGCGATGTGAGTGCACAGCGCGAAGGGGTCACCTCCTGTCGAACTTGATACGATGGTACATGTACGGCGCAGCTGGCGCCCGAACTCGCTGTAGTCGCAACGTGGCGTTATGTCTAACACCAGGTACAGTACGTGGCAGGGAGCGCCCGATAGGCAGCCGATCATCGCCGACAGACATCGGCCCGATGGGTGTCCTCCTTCGGATACACAACCACTTCAACTTGGCAGTTAAATCGTCCAGTGGATCTTGAAACGGTTATGGATGGTCCATGTTCGCCAACTGGACGTCCACCAGCCAATCAGAGTCTGACACCCACCTTAGTGGGACACTTCTACGCGTCCAGCGTAAAGCACCGCGTTGGTCGTGCCGTGATCACCACCGCCGGGCTATAATACTTCGCTTACACGGCGGGTCGCCTCTCACCACATCCGCTTTGAAGTTTGCAGAGAATCGCGCCGCTCGCGTGGAGCTGCAAGCTGACACTGCAACTTGTGTACTTATAAGTAAGGCCCGCCAAGCTGCCATCAGATATGAGACTTGCAGCAATTCATTTTGTGCACCAGACTCTCGCTTCCATGATTGCCGCGGTTTACTGGAGTAAGCACGACAAGGCAGGCCGACCGAGATACAATTCAGGCGCACGCAGCTTGCAGCTTGCTGCTTCGATTATTCCCTTCGTGTGCAGAAATCGCCAGTTAGTTTGTATCCATCGCGCCGGCTGTTCCGGTTCAAATTTGCATAGCGCAGCCCGAAACCCCCGAAAATCGATGCAGCGCGCACAAATGATCCTCTCTGCGCTCCTTCAGTGAAGGCTTCACCCCTCCGTCACGGAGTCCGTGTGTATCCGAGCCGCGCCACGGCGGCAACCAGAGTGGATTCATTCCTCCAGTGCGACACGCTGCCGCGGCGCTCTCGCTTGCTTTTCAGCAGGCTTTCGCCGTCCGGTCGCAGGGGTGCTGAAGTCGCTGCTCGCATGGCGACTCCTCAAGGTCAGCCGCCGCTTTCGAGGCTACCTCGCAGCGCGATGGCACGGCCGCTGCTTGGACTGCCGCACGCGCCGCGCTCACGCATTGCCCGTGCCTCGCTGCTCCCACCACAACGTTGGCCGCCAACTTGGCGCGGATCGACCCTTGACAAGCAAACTCGGGGACCTTGCTGGCGACGACGTGTCAGACTTGATGTTGAGGAGTGCTTCGAACGCCGATTGGCCTGGCGCTGTATCCACATAGCCCGTTTATGCTCCGGAAACCTTCTACACCCGATATCTCTCCGTAACAGATCGGCTGCGGTGCTGCAGGCCAAAAATGGGCCTACAAAGGCCAAGCCAATGGGGAGGCGAAATCAGGCGCACCTGCCAGAACTGATGCGCTGACACTCTCGTACGTGCGCTTTGAATGGCCGCCAGCTCGAGTGAGCCAGACTTTTGCCCCCTCCGCACTTCCGCTTTGGTGCCCACAACGCGATCAGCCACCACCCCAGCAGCAAGACCTCCTCCAGTAGCAGAGCAACACGATGGCCAGCGCACTCCTCGAGAGCTACAAGCAGTGGGCCGATGGCATGGACGTCATGCTCATGGACTGGGTCGACCCCACCCTGCGCTACCGCCTCTCACCCATGCAGGACTACTTCCTCGCCGACTTCGGCACGGTCTTCGCGCTTTGCATCGGCTACCTCACCTTCGTGGTGGTGGGCACGGTACGTTCATTCTCCTATTTACGATCGCAAGCCTGTCATACACCCGATATCTGACCGTTTACCCGCGCTTGCCTGTATCTACCACCTCCTGCAGCTCGTCATGAAGTCGGGCATGCCTGCGCTCAACACGGCCCCGCTTCAGTTCATCTACAACCCGATTCAAGTCGTGCTGTGCTCATACATGACCGTCGAGGCCATCCTGCAGGCCCGCCGCAATGTACGTACCTCGCCACGGGATCTTCCTCTTGCTCTGTCACCCCAGTTAACTAACATGCTCCCTCTCTTTCCACCCTTGCAGGACTACTCGGCCACCCCGTGCAATGCCTTCAACCACGAGAACCCCGTCATGGGCAACCTCATGTACATCTTCTACCTGTCCAAGGTACTCGACTTCTGCGACACCTTCTTCATCGTCATGGGCAAGAAGTGGAAGCAGCTCTCAGTGCTCCACGTGTACCACCACGTCACCGTCTTCTTCGTAAGTCTTTTTCTGCTCTGCTTGCCATGCTTGTGTCCGTTCCAGGGCCCTCCACACCAACCGTGATAACGGGAAATTGACATGGATGCATGTTTTCTGCTGTGTTTAGTGCTACTGGGCCAACTTCCGCACGTCCTACGACGGCGACCTCTACATGACCATCGTGCTCAATGGCGGCGTGCACGCGATCATGTACATGTACTACTTTGTAAGCTCGCACACGCGCAAGATCTGGTGGAAGCCGTACTTGACGACGGTTCAGATGATTCAGTTCCTGCTCATGAACGCGCAGGGCTACCTTATGGTTTCGCGCTCGTGCCCCGGCATGCCGTACAAGATCTCTGTCATGTACCTCATCTACGTGCAGTCGCTGTTCTGGCTCTTCATGAACTTCTTCGTCGTGAACTATTGCCTGAGCTCGCGGAAGTCCAAGGCCGTCGAGGCCGAAAAGAAGACGCTGTAAATGAGTTGAGTCGATCCGTCTGTGGAAGGAGCAGCAAGCGGCTGGGCGAGCGTGTGTTTCCTTTTTTCTTAGTCTGCAAGGAGGAATCACGGCAGCGAGGGCAGGTGCGTCTTCAACCCGCTGCAACCCGCCCAGGCTGGCCCAAGTGTATCTTCTTATCGCCAACGTAGGGTCTCCCTTCCACCATAATGGCAACACTAATACTACAACAGTTCCTGGATATCATCGTCTTGGCTTGGCATCCAGCGCGGGGAGTCATCGCGGCGGCAGCTACAGTAGCCCATCCCAATGGCTCGATCTTGCTTGAGCTTCGTGTACGTAGTGCAGCCATGTTACGAGAAGGGGCAGCGAACAGCGTGCAACACTGTTACAGGCCATCAACTCGAGCAGCTGTACCGCGCGGTTTGCTGTCGCTGGCAGCGACTCGCTGCTGCTTCACTTATTGGCACCCGCAATGGTACTTTAACCATGAGGTGTGGAGCTGGAAGCTGACGGTGTGGCAGTTATTGCATTCTCGTGCTGCTACGACGCTTTCTCCGCGGGCAACTATTAGTCCCTAGTCACTAGAGAGTATCCATGGATACTACATGTACCAGCTTCAAGTGATGGATCTCACAGTGCCAGCAACGACGCCGCAGCTCCCCTTTAATCAAGAGTCTGGATTACTGTACTGCAAGCGTGGCGTCTTCAGCAGTGCCACCGACGGTTCCGAGGCTGTTCCTGTGAGAGAGCTCAAGAGCGCACTGCAGAGATTCAGCTTCACCCGGTTGGGTGCAATAATGTTGAGTCGTGGGCTTCCAACAACGACAGTGGCAAAGCAGTCGCTGCCAAGGCTGTGCTGTACAGGTTCCCTCTGCGTCAAGCCGCACACTGGCAGCAAGAAAATCGTGAGCACGGTCGGTCAGCCTGTTGAGCAGCCGCGGTGCGTACGACGTACATATAGTCAAGTGCGAAGAAATACCGACATGATCAGCAAGGAAGTACAATTGTTATCCGACGGCGGCTTAATAAAAATAAAAGACGGACTGGGTGGTGCTGGAAGCTGTGTGGCTGTGAAGCCTGCTCTTGGCTTCCGAAACCCACGCGCGACGCAGAACAATGAGTCTTTCTGCGTGAGCTAGGCTACATTTTACAAGACGGACCAAGCTATTGCATTGGACGCGAGTCGGAAATATTACGGTAATTTATTACGAACGGTAAATTCCCACTACCGGTAATAATCCGACGGTGAATCGGTTAGAAACGTTTCTAAACTCATCCCCCGTTCTGATTGGAAGAGCTGAGCTCCATACAAAATAAACGGTAAATTGTTCAGTTTATGGCCAATCGGCAGCCGGAATTTCTCCCATTTTAATCCAATCATGCAGTTCATCTGGAACGATGAACAATGGTCGACGTACGTCATAATTCAACTCGCGTCTGACTAGAAGACGATGCCGCTGCCGCTCCCCACGTCCGCTCTGGAGCGCCTGGACGCGCTCGCCGAGACCTACGGCACTCCACTGCAGATCTACGATGAGCAGCTGATCCGCGACAACGCGCATCGCTTGCTTGCTGCCTTCCGCGCGCACTTCCCTGACTTCCAGCAGTTCTACGCTGTCAAGGCGCTGCCCAACCCGGCCATCCTCAAGCTTCTGCACCAGGAGGGCTGTGGCATGGACTGCAGCTCCTCGGCCGAGCTGCACATCGTGAAGAAGCTGGGCGTGCCTGGCGACAAGGTCATCTTCACCTCCAACTTCACGGCGCAGAAGGACTTGGCCACGGCCTTCGACCAGGGTGTCATCATGAACCTGGACGATGTGTCGCTCGTCGACAGCCTCGTGGCCGTGCGTGGCAGGTGTCCCGAGATCATGAGCTTCCGCCTCAACCCGGGCCTCGGCCGCACCGACTCGGAGACCAAGTCCAACGTGCTGGGCGGCCCCGACGCTAAGTTCGGCGTGCCTCCGTTCCAGATCGTTGAGGCCTACCGCAAGGCGCAGCAGGCCGGTGCCAAGCGGTTCGGCATCCACATGATGACTGGCTCGTGCGTCATGAACCAGGAGTATTGGCGTGAGACGGTCACCGTGCTCTTCAACACCATCGTGCAGCTAAAGAAGGAGCTTGGCATTGAGTTCGAGTTCATGAACATTGGTGGCGGTCTCGGCATCCCGTACCGCAAGGACCAGGAGCCCGTGAACGTTGAGGCCATTGCCAAGATGCTGCGCGAGGTGTTCGACGAGGCCATGAAGGAGCACGGACTTCAGGCGCTGCCGCGCCTCTGCATGGAGAACGGCCGCTTCATGACTGGTCCGTTCGGCTGGCTGGTTACTCGCTGCGAGGCCATTAAGGAGACCTACGGTCGCTACTACGGTGTCGACGCTTGTATGGCGCATCTAATGCGACCGGGCATGTATGGTGCTTTCCATGAAATTACGATCCCTAAGCGCGAAAATGAGGAGGTGGCTCCTTCCCACGTCGTTGGTACGTTGTGTGAGAACAACGACTGGTTCGCGAAAGACCGCCAGCTGCCCAAGGCGCAGGTGGGCGACTTGTTTGTCATCCACGACACTGGTGCTCACTCGCACTCGATGGGTTTCCAGTACAACGGCAAGCTCCGCGCCCCTGAGGTGCTCCTGCGTGCGGACGGTGGTGATTCACTCATGTACGTATATTTTGTGTGGCGAAGGTGTCGTTATGATTACTTAGACTGATTTCCTATTTGCTTGATGTACAGTCGCGAGCGCGAGACGTACGAGTCCCTGTACGGCAACTGTGTGATGCCTGCGGACCTGTAATACTCAACGAACAATTGGCGGCGATAGACGAGCAACAAGGCGCATCCAAATCAAGATAAACGGTCACTTTGAATACGCGCTTCAATCCATTTATCACTTGTCCATTAGACGAAAGTCAATTGATGTATATGAATTGTTGTGTGTGAAAGTGAATGCCTGTTGTCTAGCCACCGATACCACGCGCGACACCCTTCTCCTCACTCTGCTGGCCGGCAAAGTTATTGAAGATCTGCTCAAGAGTGGTCTGGGAGACGGCATACTCGCGGATTCCTACTTGCTGCTTGCTGCCCTCAACACGTCTGAACACGCTTGCGAGTCGCGGCACCTGACCTGTGAGCTTGTAGCGGCAGAGATCGTTTTGCCGTTCAAGAAGTTTCACACCGGTGCTGCCTTCAACCGTAAAGCTCTCGCGCAGGAATATATCCAGCGCCAAGAACCGCTCCTCAGCAGCCCACCACGCACACAGCATGCCAAGTCGCATAGTGCCATCGCGCCCGAGCGCCGTCGCCAATGCGTACCCCGTGGCATGACTCATCACAATTTTGTCGGCCCAAGATGCATCGCCAAGCGCCTCGCACTTGTCACGCAGCTCCGCGCTAGGGAACGTTGTCGTTGACGCACTGCCACCAAACACTGAAGCTACGCGAGCATCGATGTCGTGTGTGGGTGTGCCCATCAGTTTCAGCTCGAGCATGAGACCATCGCCGAAGCGGTGCTTCAGGTGCTGTACGCTGCCAAGGCAACGAAGACGACCACCTACCATGATACCGACTCGTGTGCAAAGTGCCTCACACTCCTCCATGCTGTGCGTAGTTAGGATGATTGTCGATTCCTTGCGCTGTGTGGAGATGGCAGCGATGACATTCCACATGAATCGACGAGAAACCGGGTCCATGCCTGTCGAAGGCTCATCCAAGAAGATAATCGGCGGTGATCCGATGAGAGCGATGGCAACGGAGAGTTTGCGCTTGTTACCGCCACTGAGAGTACCAGCCAGTTTGTTCTCGAAATCGTCCAAGTTCATCTGGTGCATGAGTGATTTTACCACGTTGTTCGAGTCTGCACGTGCCACACCCTTAATACGAGCAAACAGCTCTAGGTGCTCTCGGACAGACATCAGCTCGAAGAGAGCGTCGAACTGCGGACAGTAGCCGATTAAGCGGCGTACCTCAAGTTGCTCACTCAGGATGTCGAAGCCACCAAGTGTACCGCTGCCCGAGGTTGGCAGGATATCGCCAGTCATCATCTTCATGGTTGTGGTCTTTCCTGCTCCGTTGATGCCCAAGTATCCGAAGCATTCACCTTTGGGAAGACCGAACGACAGGTTGCGTACTGCCACCTTGTTGCCTTTGTATACTTTGCGGATCCCAAGAAGCTTAACAGCGTCACCGTCGGCCCCACCACTTCGTACACGTTCAGCCTCACGGGCCACATCCTCGTCTTCTTCATACGGCGGATCGTGTAGGACGGGGTCTTTGAAGATGGCTGCCTTGATCTTGGGGAAGCTCAGCAAGAAATCGATGCCGACTGCAATCATGAAGAAGATGATCGAGTCCAGTGCCAAGTACAGCAGCTCCCATCCCATGACATCCATCTTGAAAGGGCTAATGGTTTCTGATGTCCGTCCGAAGGCAGCACCAATCTCACCGAGGCACTGGTTGAGTAGCGCACTTCCCAGATTGAAGAGTGGGCTGAGCCGCCAGAAGAACTTGAGCACTTTGTTGGCGTCTTTGCTGCTCTCACTTATGACGTCCAGGATAAAGGACACCACCATCAGCACGACACCCAGCAGGAAATTGGCCATAATGGTGTACGTTTGTGCGGACGCGTGCTCCTTGAAGAAGTACGAGAGGCAATACGTGAACGGGCAGATGGCTAGTCCAAAGAGGATGAAGAGCAACACAATTGCCGGGAATGTCTCGCTTGTGCAACTTACGCAGTCGTTTCCAGTGAAAGCTGCGATGTCGAAGATCTGGATGAGCACGATTGCCGCGATGAACGGGACGACGTACGTGAGCAAGTCCCAAAGGTAGTTTGCTAGCCAGAACGCCGGTAGACTCACGCCCGACACGAGCTGCTGATGCTTCGAGTTGTGTTCAGCCTGTTTCTCCTTCACGAGGAATCCGACAATGGAAGCTGGGAAGAATGCGAAGGCGATAACAATGAAGATACAAGCTGAAAAGGCCAAGAATGATCCGAAGAGTGCTTGCGTTGCTGCTGTCATGGGGAGCGGGTAAGTGTTTGCCTTAAGCGTCACATCAGTCGAACCACCCGCCATGAAGCGATACAGAGCTTGGTCTATCAACGCCTTGAAGATTACAGCTCCATGAGCGGCGGTTGTGTTCACGAAGAGGTGATAACCAAACATTTGCTCAGTTCCAGAGGCATGGACGAGGTAGCCACCGTATTGCCCTTTCACGGGAGTTTGCGTGACCTTCGTCATGTCCTCGTCGGTCTTTCCAAAGGCACGTTGGTAAATCTTGTCTCCCATACGCAGACAATATTCGTTGCTGTGAGGGTTGCTGGAGCTCGCAAGGTCTGCTTCAGTATAGTTCACATCGAACACTGAGGTTGGCCATGTCGTGTAAGGAGGTGCAGCAATATCGGCACTTGTGAAAGCGGACGACTTGCCACCTGTGAACAAGGTGTCCATGGTTTTTGAGCACCATTGAGAGTCGTCAGCCTCGCAGAAATAAGGCACACTGGGCTCTTTCGCCTCAAAGTCATCGGTGGTAAGAGCAAGTTTTACATCAGACCGGGTGAGAGCACTCGTTTTGAGGATGATGAATCCGGCGGCGAGCAGCGTCACGGGCAGAAGAGCACTGAAGATGATAACGCGTCGATCACGTTTGGCAATCCGGAATCTCTTGAGCAGCAGCGCCGACAAATGCACGAGGAACATCGTCATACCGGTGAGGTTAGCAATCGATGGACCACCCGGTGGCAAGGCAGCGCCAGCGGCGTCGGGGTTTGCACCATTTTTGTTGAGCGTGTGATGGTTGTCTTCATCATTGGCTTCGGCCACTTTGATGAAGACCTCCTCGAGCGTCGTGACGGAAATACCGTACGAAAGCACGCCGAGCTCTCGCATCTTCTCGTCCAGTTCCTCAAAAAGCTGTGGGAACGAAGCAGTGCTGTCTAAAGGTAGTTGGAAAGCGATTTCGGCACCGACATTGCTCAGAACCTTGGCTGCAGGTACGCGGGCCGTAATTAAAGACTGCAGCTGCGCTTCCTTGCAAGGTGCAGCAGGATCGCTGCTCTTGACAAGCGTGAAATTGTACCCGGCTCCATAGCGGTTCTTCAGGAAGAGTGACGAACCGCAGCAGCGCAGTTGTCCTTCAGCCATGATGGCAATACGGTCGCCCAGAATGTCAGCTTCGTCCATGAAGTGAGTCGTGAGAACCATGACACGGTTGGCTCTGTTGTTGAGGAGAATCTCCCACGTACTGCGTCGACTGTAAGGATCCATGCCACTAGTGGGTTCATCAAGGAACACCAGCGAGCTGTCACCTAGCAGACAAATGGCAACCGACAGCTTTCGTTTCATGCCGCCAGACAGAGAACCAGCGAAGACGCGGCGCTTCTCAGTGAGACCCACTTCGGTGATCTTGGTGTTCACTTGCTCTCGTAGTGCTGCGCCGCGATAGCCCTTCACTCGTCCATAAAACAGCAAGTGTTCTTCGACTGTGAGCTCGCTGTAAAGCACATCGTGCTGGAAGCAGAGTCCCAAAGACTGGCGAATTTCTGCCATGTCCTGTACGAGTGATAACCCACGGAATGAGGCGTCTCCGGACGAAGGCGCTATCATGCCCGTGAGCATTGAGATGAGGGTGGTTTTACCTGCTCCGTTGTGGCCCAGCAAGCACGTGATCTGATCCTTATACATGGCGAGACTCACACCTCGAACAGCGCGTTTGACTCCTCCCGGTACGGCAAACTCCTTCTTGATGTCTCGAATCACCAGTGCTTCACCAGAGCGTTCTTGCTGGCGTAAATCCTCGCTGGCAAGCTCCATACCATTGTCGATGTCAAGAATCGCGTGACTGCCCTTGACAACATGGTTAGCGACGTCGTTGACTTTGCTCTGATTCTTCCTCGAGCACACAATGCGCATCCAATAGCTCGGCTGAAACGGGAAGTACCATTTCTCGACAGTGCCGTACTCGCGCGGAATAACTCGTTCGAGGTAGAGCCCAACAATGGTGTAGAGGAAGATATCGAAGAAGAGCATTCCGACAGCAGAACCGAACTTGAAGTTGTTGACAACGGTACCGGATGAGGCGAAGCTTATGCCGACACCGGTCGATTCTGCAGTGGCCAGCGTCTGAACTCCGAAAGCCAACGCCACGGGTGGAAGCAAGCATGCACCAGTCTTGGAACCGATCGACGATGTTGACGAGAAGCCGCTTGAGACGAAATACATGAAGAAGAAGAGCACCATTCCAGCGAAAGAACCCGTACGCGAACGAGAGAACAGTGTGCTCATGAAAAATCCAAAGGACAGCACACTGAGCGAAAAGAGCAGGAAGAAGATGAAGATCAGCACGGGATCGCTGTTCGGGAAGAGTCCAGCGGTACTAGCGATCGCTTGCAAGATGGCGCTCAGAGTGAAGATGATGAAATACGTGATGTACCACGAAAGGATGATGGAGCTCTCAGACGTGCCCAGAATCTTGAGATACTCACGTGAGCGCGTTTCCTTCTCTTGAATAAGGACCACAAGCACTCGCGAGATGGCATAGAGATACGCCAGTATGAAGACAAGCGGAAACACGGAGCTAACTTGGTCGTAAAATGGTGCCGAGAGGAAGCTTTCAATCGGAAAAGGAGCTACGGTCGTAGCAAAGTACGGCTGTGGTGCCTGGCGTAAGGGAACCAGGAGCTGTTCACGGGCCGCGGATGAAAGCAGAGCCTGCCAGGATCCACCGGTTGATCCCAGCGCTGGCTGCAGCCAAGCATTCAGCAATACGTCACCATCCACGGCGTGAAACAGTCGGTTATCGTTGTCGGTGGTGGACACGGCCGTCGATAGCTTTTGCGTGCACACACCGGTTGTGCTCTTCGATGATGTATCCCATTCAGGCATACAATTAGCAAAGCGTGCCACGAGAGTCTGCAATGTCATGAAGCCTCTCGACGCATAAGATGTGTAGTACGACTGCTCAATGGTACGCTGGAACGGAGCTTCAAACGCCGGGTCTCCAAGGGTACGTGGCACAGCACCAGGTGAGCCTCCCTTCCCCATCGTTGAGTTCATGCGCACAGAGTACTCAATCGACTGGTATGTTCCGATGTCCTCTTCTGCTGGGTATTGATCGAACACCAGTGCAGCGTAAATGATCGGTGCCTCAAAGGACTTGCCGTAGTTAACCTCTTCGACGTAAGACTCCAAAGTCTTTTCGGAGTCAAAGAAAACGACGCTGTCCTCAAGACTCGGCAAAGTCACCCCCAACGTGGCATCTACGACCACAGGGGGGTACCATGTTCTGACGGCCTCGAAAAAATACTTGCGCGTGAAGTCGTTGTCGGGGGTGATGGCTAACTTGTACGAAGTCACGTAATTCCGACACGACGGAAGCACAGAATAAGCTGAAGAAGTGTCGGTGCTGACGAATCCGCCGTAGCCTACACTGAAGGCACACACCTTCTGATCATTGTCAGATACCCCAGTTGTGTTGTGCAGTTCAGATGCTGAACGCAGCCCCATGTACGCCAACAACCCGTTGAGTGTCGGCTCTTGAACGAGATATCCGTTGTCCATAAGCGAAAATGATTGTTTCGAAGCCGTGCTGCTCCAACCTGCTGGAACTTGTACGTCTTTTGATAGTGCCTTGAGTGCCGTGATCAATAGAATGAAGAGCACAGGCAAGCAGATCTCCAGTAGCATCGCCACCCAGTGACGTTTCTTCAGCAACCAGCTTTTGGACAGCAAAGTCAGCTGGTTGGTCACGAAGTTGCGACTTGCTGGACGAGGGCGACTCGCTCCTCCTAGTTTGTCCGTGTCACCACCCATTGGAACCAGGTTGCTATAGTTTTGCTTCAAGGTTGCTAAAACGTTTTGCAGTGCTTGGGCTGCCGTCGCTGGAGTCGGAGTCAAAACTGCAAATGAGGAGGTATGATACTAGGAAAGTAGTTGCATCGGTTTCTGCGTAAGGATAATCTCTCGTGCACTAATGCTTGCATGCAGTTGGCTATTTCGACAACGTCGTTTGAAGGAGATGAAACTTGTCCTATTCCAAGCGGGGCAACGTCGCACGGCCTCAGGAAGTGTTTCGCAACAACTTTATCGACTCATTTTAGCGAAGGAGTTTGCCAAATTCCGCGTAAACGCTCAGCACAAAAGGATTGCAACTTGACTTCCTGGCTGAGTACCCCACGACGGTACTCCGAACGATGGCCCTTCTCAAAAATGAGACGTTTGCACGCAGTTCAAGTAGTATTTCATACGAAGTAGTCCGTGTTTTTACGGTTACTCCCCCGCTGCCTGGCCAGTCTATCAAGTCATCTATGCTGAGGTTTTCTTTATGGGTGCATCAGCTGGATCCTAACATCTACGGCACGACCTCGAACAAATCTAGATCTCGGGCTTCATCACTTTGGTAGTGTATGCCTCGAGAATATCACCAGGCTGGAACTCGTCCGTGCCCTCAAGCTGAAGTCCGCACTCCTGGCCCTTGTTGACTTCTGACACCTTCTGCTGGAAATGACGCATAGATGCCATATCCACATTCTCGATGATCGTTTCACCGTCACGCACCAAACGGTACTTGGCTTGCATATTAAGCGATCCTGAAGTTACCTTGCAGCCGGCGATGTTGGTGGTGCGGCTTCCCGACGTGGAGATCGGAATAGATTGGATCACCTCAGCGGAGCCGATCACTTCGTGCACTACCACACCCTTGAGGTTGTCCTGCAACAACTCCTTGATGTCGTCCAGCAGACTGTATACCACGCGGTGTTGGCGCAGAGTCACCTCCTTCTGCAGCGCTTCTTGGTCAATAGAAGCCGGGTGCTTAATATTGAACGAGTAGATTGTAGCACCTGTGGCTTCGGCCATCGCAAGATCAGAGGACGTCACAGGTCCGACAGCGGACATGATACACTTGATCGCAGCTTCGTCGCTCGGCAGAGATGCAATGAGCTCGTCGATAGCAGAGATGACACCCACAGAGTCCGTCTTCACGATGATAGGAACCACGTTGGCGATATAACCCTCATCCCCGGGCTTTAGTGCTGCCACCCGCTTAGCCTCTTCGGCTGCTTCACGTCTTCGTAGTTCGACCTGTTCCCATTTGCGCCGCGCACCTGCGAAACGACGGCGGCGGCGAGGGGCACCATCATCGCCCTGACTCTCCGCTTCTTCGTATCCAGCCTTTGCCATTTGATCCCAGTCAATCATTGCTCGGCGTGCTGCCACAACTTCCTTTGCGCGCTCTTCAGTCGGCACAGAAAGCAACGCAACACCACCTTCAGGTAGACCCTTTAATCCAATCACTCGCACCGGTTGGCCAGGTGTCATTTGCTTCACGCGCTTTCCTGCCTGGTCGACCAGAGCACGCACCTTTCCGTACTCCAGTCCGCATACCACGAAAGAACCTTGCTTGAGTGTGCCCCACTTGACAATGGCGTCCACTTGAGTACCGACGCCGCGTGCCACATTGGCCTCAAGAACGATAGCCTCACCCGCAACCTTTGTGTCGCCACGCAGGTCCAGCATTTCAGCATGAAGAGCGATAGTTTCCTTAAGCTGGTCAAGACCCTCGCCGGTCTTACCAGATACACAGACCATAGGAGTTTCTCCACCCATGCTCTCTACGACGATTCCTTGGTTCAGCAGCTCAGTACCTAGACGGTTAGTCACCTCAGTCAGATCATGCTCGTGCATGTCCATCTTTGTGACTGCTACCACTAGCGGCACATTGTTCTTGAGTGCCAGACGTGCCACCTCGACAGTCTGTGGACGAACACCATCATCGGCCGCTACCACAAGCACGAGAAGGTCCGTGAGCTCTGATCCACGCGACCGCATATTGCTAAACGCTGCGTGACCAGGTGTGTCGATAAATGTGACCTTCGACTGTGAACCAAACTTCTTTCCCATGTCCACCGAAAACGCACCAATGCGCTGTGTGATACCGCCGGCCTCCGTGTCTGCAACCTTAGACTTGCGCAGTGCATCCAGTAGCGTGGTCTTGCCGTGGTCAACGTGGCCCATCACAGAAACGATGGGTGGTCGAACAGGGAACTCCGAGCAGTCCTCGGGCGGCGTCGTCAATTCCAGATCGACAAAGTCCGGTGGAAGCAACACCGGGATCATGTTCTGCGAGCCCACCACCAGCTCGGCAATGTCGCTGGTCAACATCGACTCCTCATTAAGTCCGTTCTCGCCCAGGTCCTTGAGCGCACGGAAAACCACGCGCGTCTTGACACTCATGCGTTCTGCAAGATCCTTGACCGTCACCGACGTCGGGATCTCCACCTCCTGCGCCGGCAGCTCCTGCTTCGGTTTGCGTTTGGCCTCCTTCCGCTGCTGTCTCTGAAAGCGACGACGTTCGCGGTCTTCCGAGTCGCTGCGTTCCTCCCAGTCAATGTCGCCAAATAGATCCGATTCCGAGTCGAAGATGCTGTTCTCAAACTGGAAATTCTTAACCAGGTTACGCGGGCCTTTTTTGCGTTTCGTGTTCATCTTCATGGCCTTGCGACTGGTGGGTGGCATTGCAAGTCGGTCACCCTCTCCATCGGACGGGATGCCCAATGCCGCCAGCACCGTTGACGGGTCGTTGTTGCTTGAGAAAAGTTTGGGTTTTTTGGGTTTCTGTCGTGGGTGTTTAGGCTGGCGTTTGGCGAACGTGTCGTCGTCATCAAAGCCATCTAGACCCAATTGGGCCAGTGTGAGCTCAGGGCTGTCCTCTTCCTTTGGAGCTCCTTGGATACCGTCCAGTAGGTCCAGAGATGACGTATCATGGTTGCGGACGTTTATCTTAGGCTCCGTAGACTCAGGTATCTGCTCTGTGGCGACGTCTTCGAAGGCGAAACTCAGCAGGTTCTGGAACTTGTTGGTGAATACAGGCGGCTCCTGGTCCTCCGCCTTCTTGTTGCGGCGCTTCTTGGGCCTCTGCTGCCTGTTGTTGTTGTGCTTGTGCTCCGTCTTGGCGACTGCAGGATCCTCCGACTGTTGTGCAGCTCTCTGTGGCTGGCGTTTGCCGCCCTTGAATTGGCCACGCGCACGCGGCTTGGGCGCAGATGGAGTGACGAAGCGCCGCATACCCAACGTTAGACCTGTAGACGCCCTTGCTGCGTTCGCGCCGCGTTCCAGAAGCAGCGCAGAGCGCCGCAGCAGCGTCCATTGACCCGCCATCGCTCGGCTCGCTTGGTATCCGCTCAGTGGCTGGTGTGCTGCACACCGCTCTTTAACAACTCGAAATGATTGCACTTATAAATTATTTCAATGTCGTCAATATGTTTCTATCTTTATCATACGTAACAACACCTCTATCATTGAATACTATCAACTGTGAGAGTCAGTTTCTATCGCGACTATACTCAAGTCAAGTGTTCGGAGACCCAGGAAGAGGTGGCCGAAGAGCTTCATCTGTTGCGTCCGAGTGGCTCGTGGGGCAGGCGCAAGATGCTGAGTATGCCGCTGATGTTGTTCAGGTATGGAAACGCGTCTCTAGGCGCTGAAATCCGCGTGTTGGCGGCGCGTTCCAAGGCCCCTGCGAAATTGGCGCCCCGCGACTGGCTCGGCCACTTCCTTGCGGGCTTAGGGACGCACTTGGCGGCACTCGGGGAGATCAAGGCGCTTCCCATAGAGGTTACAGACTCAGATACTGCAGGGTTCAATCAACAGGAAGAGACGGTGCAACGCAGTGGGGACGACAATGACCACCAGGAGAGACCAACTAGCAGTCCGTGTCCGTCCTCGTCCAGTAGCAGCAGTGATGACAGCAGTGCTAGCAGTGGCAGTTCCAGTTCTGACTCAAGTGATAGCTCCAATAACTCTAGTGACAGTGAAGATGAGGCCCCGCCACCACCTGCTAATGGCACCAACGGCGGAGGTGGCAACGGAGGAGACGACCAGAAGAAGAAAGATGATGAAGACGATGGTAATAGTAGTGACTCTAGTGACAGCTCAGCAGATGAAAGTGACCAGGAGGAGGACGATGGGGTCATGATCGACACGGATGACGAAAAGGACAAAGCTCACAATGGGGTCGACCCGACGGACGAGGACTTGAGTGGTGAGAGCGATGGAAGCTCCGACCTGGAGAACTCCTATCCGCGACTACCTTCAGCGCCTGTGGACACGTTGATTGCTTTCCGACAGCAAGCAGCACAAAAGGAGCTGCAGCTGACAGAAAAGCTCAAGAAGGAGGTGATAGCTGATGCCAAACAACGACACCAGGAGCGGCAACAAGCGTTGCGTTCGAAGAAGAAGAAGAGGACACCGCAACCCAAGCGGCGACATTCGGAACAGAGTGACGTGGTGTCTAATCGGTCTACGCACCTTGAGAGGCATCAAACAAACGGCAGCGTCGGCACAGCTGACGTGAAAATGGCCTCACGAGGACAAGAGGACGTGGCTGAGGATGAGTGGATGGTGGACTGCTCTTGCGGACTGAAGGAGAAGAACTATGACGACGGAACATCAATGATTCAGTGCGATAGCTGCTCACACTGGGTGCATGCTAAATGTGCAGACAAGCAACCCGAGGCTGTGGCTCAAGAGAAGTTCCTGTGCTTTCGCTGTGGCTGGATGTTTGACTGCGTCTGTGAGATTCGCCGTCGACCAAACCACGATGATGGTCAGCGTATGGTGGAGTGTGAGAGCTGTAAAACGTGGCAACACACGATGTGTGTGGGTATTCCGATGACCGAGGAGCCAGCGGACGATTACAGGTGTCCACGCTGTGTGAAGAACGCCCGCCGGCGTAAATCTGCATTGAAGGGAAGTGGAAGTCGTGATCGACAGCGAAAGCGAAGCCATACTGAGCAGTCGGGACACCATCAGAAAAACAGGGATGCGTCTCCGGTGGTTGCGGTGGATGTGCGGTCTGCCGCTCGGTCAATCGATACTTTGACGACACCGACTCGTGCCCACAGAAGCAGACGTGCCGAGCCCAAGGAATCGCCAAAGATGGAGAGGAAAACTCCTCTGGCTCATGTGCCTTCCCCTCCTCCTGTTCCGGCAGTGTCTCCCCCATCGACTCCGCCTCCGCCTCCATCTACACCACCACCGCCTTCGGTTGCACCACCGCATGCACGTGCTGGCTCCTCAAAACATGATCGTTATCATGGCCACTTGAGGAGAAGAAGTGAGAGGGGAAGGGAGCGCTTGTCAGCGTCTAGTAGCTCGCCACATCGGAAGCGCGGTCGGTCCTTGGGTGGCAGTCCGTCGTCACCGAAGAGGGAGAATTCGGAATCAACCGATGCGGAGCACAATGCTCTACCTCCAACTGCGGTGACACCATCGCCAAGGGGTAAAGGGCTCATGCTTCGAGGATATTCTCCTGCTTCTGCCAGAACGGATACCCCTTCGTCGCGATCAGTTGATGTGCGTATTCCGCTTCCACTCACTCCACGGTCGAGTGGAGCAAACAGTGATCACAGCCACAGCAGCCAGGGTCATGGTGGGCGCAAGCGCAAGGGCAGCTCTGCACGCGACCGGCTAGCGAAGAAGCTCAAAATCAGGAAGTCTTCGCTGCGGTGAAGGTGTCTACGTTTTGAATGCCAGAGCATTGGCGTCACATGCAGACCGGTATTATGGGGGAAACGCGAGTGTAGTGGAGGATGGGATGGTTATTGTGCTACGAAACACGTAGGCATTCATTTGTTTTGATTTCCAAGAATTTATGGCCTACGTCCACGGGTAAAATGAAGGGAAGAGAACACAACCCACCACACTGAAGAGCAGGAAGTATCCCACAACGAGTCGGCCGTAGCTCAAAACTGGGGACGCCTTCCTTTTAACTGCGGGGTCACAGATCAACGCGGCAGGGTGCCAAAAAAGTGGAGGGCACGCGCACAACAATCTCGTAGTCACCTGGATGTGAACGACAAGCAATGCATTCACCACCAAGAACAACCAGTGCACATAATACGGCGTGAGAGCAGTGCCTCGCCAGCCGCGTCCTTGCTGTTGAGAGGTAAGGCCCGATTGCCCTGGCACGACACTACCCCGAAAGTATCCATGAAGCGCATGCAGGCTAAGCGTGATGATCGGCGCAGCAAGGAGGAAGTTCGGTAGCTGTTTCATCTCGTAGTAGCGAAAGAGCCCCACGTTCCAGTACTCGCTCTGGATGAACGTGTACATGGCGAACAAATTGGGCACTGCATTGGCGCACCAGCTCCGATCCTCCATCTCAACAGCTCCGGAACTGTCCCAACCGAAGCGCTGAACTAGTGACGGACAATACAGCAGCATTGAGGTGACGAAATACACGATCTGAGGCCCAATAGCAAGTACGCCAAGAACTGCAGTGCGTATCCAGAAGCCTAGGAACCGAAGTTCTCTCGGTGATGGCGAAACTGTCACTCGATGCCAAGCAATAAACACTACCGCCACAAGTGTTAACAATGAACAGCTCATAATGCCCGAAACCCACTGCAGCTGAACGTACATGAGAGCAAGATGCCGTTGGATCGCGTCGCCGAAGCCGCTCCAAAGAGCAGCGCGCAGAGCACCAGATCACTGAAGGCTCGACTTGACTTCGGTGCCTTTGCATGCCTGGCTAAGAAGTACATGCCGCTGAAGCTCAGCAGACACATGAGACTTTCCGAGTAGACAGCTGACATGAAGATGCTGGAAGGTGCCATACAGAACAGGTAGGCTGCTCGTCGTGCGACGATCTCGTTCCGCAGCACGATGCAGCCCAGACGATAGAGGAACAGCGCGGCCAGCACGAAGCTTGCGTTGCTGATGAACCAGCCACTGGCGAGCACTGCCGCTGACTTGTCCAGTGGCAGTAGACGTGCGAGCCATCGCGCCAGTAGCGGGTAGAGCGGGAAGAAGGCGTGGAAGTGTTCGAAGTCGTAGCCGTGCAGCGCAATGTGCATGAAGTAGACGCCGTCCCAGTTGCTCAACGCCGCGAGCGAGGACCCGCCTGCCTGCAGATGCGAAGAAGTGTCATAGGGCGTCACGATGGCGGATGTGGCCAGCGCCAGCAGCGTCACACTCGCTCGTGTTGCCGTAGCGAAGGTGACAACGCGGCGCTCCATACCCGTGATCGTCACAAAAATACTCTATTTACTTCTAGGCGTGTCCTTATTGGACAATATATATGCACTCTATTCACAAAATCTCTAATTTGGCCTTAATTGAGACCCCGGAGCCAGGCAAGCGTGTCCTCGGCGCCTCCTTCCTCGGCGTGCTCCAGCGCTTGCTCCACGGAGCACGAGCCGCGAACATCACTGTAGAGGAACTGGGCGATCTCCAGGTGGTCCATGTAGGCTGCGGCGTTAAAGGCCTCAAAATTGCCGCATACCTCAAGGTGGTGCTCAGTGAGCCATTGAACCACCGGAAGGTGGCCATTCGTGGCCGCCAGCTCCAGCGCCGTGGGCGTCCAGCGCGAGTCAGTTTGGACTGCGTCCTCGTCGTCACTGGACTCATCGTCGACAGGCTGGTCCTCCTCAACATGGTTGTTGCGGTCGAAGTGCAGCCAGCGCAGGACATCCACGAAACCTTGGCGAGCTGCCTCATCCACAGCCTTGGAGCTGGTCCGCCACTCGCACGTAGTCGACTCGTCGCGCAGGAACTGGAGGATGTCCACGTGACCAACCGCGGCAGCAGCATCCATAGCGGTGGTGGACACAGGCGAGCTCTGCTCATATAGCTCACGGAAGTGCGCGACGAGCCACTCGACGCAGTTGCGGTGACCACCTTCAACAGCTGCAACCAATGCATTCATGGCATCGGACTCGGTCGTGAGGTTCACCAGGTCGTTCTCATATAAGTAGACGAGCACGTCGCTGTGTCCGTTGCGCGCCGCCTTCTCAATGGCCTCTACAGTGCAGGCGGGCAAGTGTCCGTCGACACTCATGGGCAGCGCCGTGGCGTGGTCGTGGAACCACTTGAGGATTCCCACCTGTCCGTACTCAGACGCAACGTCCATCCACGAACCAGCAGCCTCCTCGCACTTGAGAGACTTGACTGGCAGCACGGCAATGAGCCACGTGAGAACCGCAGCTTGGCCGTTCGCAATGGCGGCGTGCACCATCTTGGGACCAACGCTCTCAAACAGTTGCAGGAAGTGCTCACCGAGGTACTCGAGGACATAGAGGTGCCCACCGCGCGCAGCGTTGACCATGGCACTGGACGTGCCCTCCTCCTTGCGCACCTCACACAACCAGCGCACAATGTGAAGGTGACCCTCGGTGGCCGCGTAGTTTACAGCGCTCGGTGTGCAGCCCTCAGAGCGGTTGTCGTTAAGCCACCGAAGCACATGAAGTTGACCATTTTGTGCCGCTAGGTCCATCGCGCGAGACGTACAACCCTCCGTGCGGTTGGCGTGAAGCCACTGTACAACCGGCAGGTGGCCGCTGCTGGCCGCATAGTCCATAGCCTTTGTGGTGCTTCCCTCGCTACGGTTAGCGTGAAGCCACTGCACGATCGGGAGGTGTCCGTTCTTGGCCGCGTCGTCCATGGCGCGCGTCGAGCATCCACTTAGCTGCTCCGTGTTGTGCAGCCACGTGAGAATGTCCAGATGACCGTTGCAAGCCGCGAAGTCCATGACCAGCGAGTTGCTGTCATCCTGCGGCGTCTTGGGGGCCGTCAGCGCCAGGTGCTGCACCAGGAACTTCATGCCCTCCGCCGCCGCGCGCTCTAGCGTCCACCCACTCGAGTAGTCGAGGTACTCGTTCATGACTCCCCACACATGCGACAGCTCCGTCATGCCGTCGCGGTTGGTGCACACAAGTTTAGCCGCCGTCAGCACCATCTTGGTTCAGTCGGTTGGTAGCGAGAATTGTGAAAAAGCGAGTAAAGAGTGGAGGGCGGAGTCCACTCGGTGGCGATGCGGCGGCTGCGAGGCGAAAGCGGAAGTGATCGGCCAAATTAGCATGTGGCCGGCGGGCACTGCTTCAGCTTCAGCGGTTCCTGCCCACCGATCGATGTCGTCGTCGACATAGCGCCCTTTCGCTCCGTGTCTCAGACAACCAATCGCGGGCGCGGACCAATCGATACATTGTAAAACGGGAAGGTGGCCACGTACTTGGGCTCCGTACCGTAAAATTCGGTGGTCAGCGCGCCTTACGACAGGCGGCCGAGATTTTTTTAACACGCCAAGTCGGCCATATTACAACCGCCCTCGCGAACAACCTGAAAGCTTCGCACGCGGGAATTGACACCGCCCCCGCATGGGCTTCGACGTCTGCTGCTCCTCCCTCGACTCAGGTTCTCAGATTCGTCGGCAGCCTCGGCACAGCTGGGAGTTAAAGTCAGGTACAGTAATTCGACCCGTAAATCGCTGGTTTTTACACGAAATTCCTGGTTTCTTAACTCCATTTTTGGCAGGACAGCACCGTTGGTGATCAACGGACTGCCCCGAAATCTTGGTCCGTGAACTTCACGGCGTGAAGACAGGCAACGCACTTGGCACCGTTAAAACGACTGCGCACCCACTTGTTTAGTAATTGGCAAGCTTACCGGCGTGATCGCGACAAGCTTTTTGGTCTAAAAACTTCCAGAGCAGTCCGCTCCAGGATAGCAGACTCGGCAGTGTGGTAGCCTTGCAGTGGCGACGTCCGCTACCTCGTGTTGCCCGGTGTGGTGACTGGTCCCGGTAACGTCTTATTGCATTCCAGCGCCGACTTGCTGCAAAAGTCCTTGATCTGGTGCGGGACGACGATTCTACTTACAACAGCCAGATCATCCAGCTCCAAAGAAGTACTGTGTAATACGAAGGAAGCTATAGGTCTTGTGCTTGGAGCTGAGACCAGTCGTTGACGAAGAACAGCGTCGACCCCCTTCACGCTCTGCACGTAGTTTCCTGCATGGGGGAATCGGCTCGCCCTAACGCCCACGCTTATATCCTCGTAGGCGTCGTACACACGGCAGCGGGGCGGTTTGATCCGCACCCCATGACGCAGATCTCCAAGGGCATAAATTTCTGCGGCCATTGAAGCGTCCCCAGTGAAAACGCGATAACAGGCTCTCCTCGACAGTGGCAAACTGAAGAACGTAAGCGTTCGATCTCTCGTCGTACCTTTCGGGTAGCAAATGCTTTGGGCATCTGCGTAGATACTTGGTGTCTGATGGCAGTGTGGTGCTGCTTCTATTGGGTTGAAGTGCTTGTCCTCCACGTTTTGTCCCCTTAAAATTTATTGTATCGACAGTAGGACTTTATCACGGGACAAAGCTTGGGATATCTTTAAAAGATCTGTCACGAATATTATCCAATCCACTGCGTTCTTACTGGCAATTGTTTACCAATCATATCGCCGCCTACGCCATATTTCCTCCAGTCGCGATCTTAGCTGGATCATTCCCCGTTCTTCTCCGTGGGTTGAATAGGGGACGAAGGACAAGCAAGATCACGATGGCGGTGTGGCGCTCCGCAGCCTTCTTGGGCATGTTCGGCGACCCGTACCTGCGTGGCACGCCGTACGAGGCCGGAGGGGACCCGCAGGCGCTCGTGGGCGCGCTCGGCAGCTTCGCACAGCTGTTGCAGCCGCAACAACAGACAGAAAGTGACCCCGTGACGTTCTCGCTCACTGTAGAGCAAGAGCGCGTACTACAGACGACAATTCTACCCCAGCTGGTATTCTGCGGTCAGTGGGCCGAAAAAGGCGCCAAGGTGGAGGACACCGTGCAGTTTCAGGCGTTCCTGGCCGAGTGGAAGACCGAACTCGCTAAACTACAGGTGGGGCAGTCTGTGCTGGTGCCTGGTGGCTACGTAGGCAACGTCAACAGTCACACGATCATTTACGTGGTGGAGAAGACTAGCGACGTCGAGTATTCGTTCACAGTGTGCAATAAAGGACCCGGAGCCGAGATGTACCACCCCTGCAAGGTGGAGGGCGACGCCGACAAGATCCGCGTGCAGTCCTGCATCCAGATTGGCGCCATCCCGGCTGCTCGCTTCCTGGATATGGCCTTTTGGGCGATGCTCTTCTCTTTATGGGTGCGCAAACCCCCATCCGAGTATCACAGAGTGGAGACCATTTACGACGTGCTGTTACCGTGGCTCGCAGGCGACAAGTTGCTCCCATTGGCCAGCGAGATGACAGAGCAACACACACCTACAGACTGGTCAAATGCAGCTTTGGGAGGCGTTCACACAGCACAACGCAGCCAGCTGGGTTTTTGCAAAAGCGTTATTGAGGCAGTGCGGTATTTGTGTCTCCTCAGTCGGGCCTTTATTAATTCTGAGGTGGAGTATGCTATTTTTTACAAGTTACGTTACCGTCTATTCCAGCAAGTGGTCAAAGGCCTGGAAATTGCTGAGAATCCGGCTAAAGCGATCCCGGAAGGCACACTGGACAATGCACTGCGAACGTTGTCCACGATTTCGCTGCAGGATTCGTTGCAGGGCACTCACACCGTGGCAGAGATCGACCCAGAAGCGGTTGTTGGAATTTATTTCGCGCTGTCGAAGTCAGCGGCTTGTCGTAAATTGACTAAAGTGCTCACATCATTAAGTGAGAATCTGCATGCTGCGCGAAAGAAGTTTACTGTGATTGTGGTCTCAGTCGACCAAGAGCAAGCAGATTACACAGCGCTCGTGGAGGGTTTGCCGGGACACACGTGGCTTATGGTACCTTTTCCAGAAATGGAGGCTCGGAAGCAACTGATCCAGACGTTTAGTGTTACGAAAGTTCCGCAGCTCATTTTGAGAGGGCCCGATGGAACCATTTTGACACCATTGGGCAAGGAGCTGGTGATGTCAGATCCGACTGGTGCATTTTATCCGTGGATACGAGAGGATTTCGAGATGCCTAAGGCGACCCTTTCAGAGTCCGAAACGAAGTGCATTGCGATGGGTGTCAAGCAAATCGGCCTGAAAACGCTCAAGCACCACGAACGTAGGAACATTCAAGCCAGTGGTCTTAACCACGTGAGCAAGCTGATGAACCAGACAGAACGCCTTATTAAGGCGGTTAGACTGACTGATAGCTCAGAAGCCAAGAGTAAGCGCGAGACGGCTACCCTGGAAGAAACGTTTCTTTTTGCTCCCCACGCCAATGTGGAATTGCTTCAGCTGCAAGGAAACGAAAGTGAATACGCCGGGAATGCGTCTGAGCTCGAAATCCCTACCCTTAGTAATTTCTTGGATGTACCCGAGCGTGTCACTTCCGTTGCCCTCGCGGTTGCAGCGTTTGTCCGGTGCGAGGCTTTGTGCGAGTCTCTGCTAAAGCGAGCAGCAGAGGGTTCCTCATCTTCAAGGATGTCCTTGCATCACGAAGTCATTCAACTCATCACAAGTGTGCTGGTGGAGGTGTTACCGGTGCCGGATCCTGTTAGTGCTGACGGAGCCACGTCGCCCACTTGCATGTGGCGGCAGCCTGTTACCAAAGACATGCAGCTGCGGTGCCTGAACCACCTTCATTCCCTCCTGATGATTCTTGGATCAGTGTGGCAGTCAATGGAGCAGCCAAGTCGCCAGTTTGATTCTGAGCGTGCACTAGCGGCAGTGTGTGCGTTGTGCATATACGACGCTCTAATTCGCACCCCGGCGGCTGATGATCCCCTCGAGATTTCGCTTATGATGGAACAAGAAGGTGGATACGTGCTGGCGCATACGTTCTGCAAAGCTAATTTTTTAATCCAGAAGACGACTTCGGCGATGGAATTTGCACGACCAAATTTCTGTGTGGTCCGGGGTCAAGTGCTCGCATACTTTCACAGTCAGGACGCTAAGGGGAAGCGACAACTTTTTGATTACCACATGCCGGAAGACAAGATTGAGGTGAAGAAGTATTCAACCACACTTTTATTCTTCCGCCAGCTCATGGAGAGGTATCACTACCAGCTAATTGATCCAAACAACCAGACCCCACCAACTGAAATGGAAGCGCTGATGGAATGGTTCTGCAGTGATACCACGCCTATGGCAGATGATCATCCAGAAGTTGGGTTGACTCGTGACCTGGTCATGGTGGTGAAATTTCTAGCAACAATGGAGACGAAAGAAGTCGAGCTCATGAGGCGCCGTACTGCGCACCAACACTGGCAGATGTGGCAGCTCTCGTTTGACGACTCATCAGCTACTCATCGACGTAATTTTTTCGGTATGCGAGGGCTGAATAGAATTCTTCACGCTACGTTGAAATGGGAGGTGGTTAATTTCCGAGGAAGCGACCAAGATATCGCTGATGTAGAGGTGGAAGGATTCATGGAGAGAAAGGTATACTTTGGTGAGGGTCCGATTATTACGAGTCCTGCAAACTTGAGCGCGCTTCTCGTAAAAAGCTCTAGTAATGCATCCGCAGGAAGTCTCCCAACGGTTATCACGGAAGACGATATCATGCATTTTACCGACCTGCCCACATATAATGGGACTCTGTCCGCGGAGGAGTCGGAGTACCTCATGAGCTACTTGACGGTGCCGTACACACGGATACCTCTTGTGTTGTCATTCTTCTCCTCGCGAGACCGTGTGACGTATTTGTTCAACCCGATGCTACAGCAACTGTTCCGCGCCGTTCTATTCGAAGGTGGAGACTGGGTTTCCGACGAGAACGCAGAAGAAATTTCCCACATCCCGTTACGGAAGTCAAACCTTGTGATGCATGAGGAAGCCATTCAACGTACGTTTGATGCTCGGGTTCATCACCAAAAGTGTGAAGACCACCTTGGCACGATGAACGGACTACTTCTGAACGAATTGATTCACGCCCCTGAAGCGATTGTGGTTCCACTGTTGAAAATGCTGATTGCTGTGAAGGAGCTTGGTGAGGCGTCAGTCCATTCGGCAGATGCTCGCTTTATTCTGTTCATGATTAAGTTGGGAGTAGATGTTCTACGGTATATGACTTTCGCTCTCGACCAGTGCGCTACCAGCGACGATCGAGCTCGCGTCGAAAAGCTGGAAGGATATCGATCTCAGCTGATGGCCTACGCGTTTGGTTTTGCGCACACAACTCTTAACAAGTGGAGACAGGAAGCTGAAAAGGCAAACAACCTTCAGACGGCGTGCGTTATTCATTCGTACCTGGCTACTCTTCACGTGAGCTTGCGGCCTTCGGAATACGCTGCTCAAAAAATCTCGGAAATGATTGGTTCCATTGCCTACGTTAATAATTGGCATTGTTTTGGTATGAAGCTGTCCACCGACGGCGATGAGAATGGTGGGCTTTCCGCTGAGGAGCGTTTGCTTCGTTGGCTTCAGGCTCAAGGTATCGATACGGCGAATGTCGGCAAAAAGTCTCTTGATAAGTACTTGAAGGGACGACCTTTGTACTTGAAAATTGGGATGCAGACTATCCAAGCACCAAGTATCGTTGCACTACGAAACAGCGAGGGAAAAGAGCTACAATTACCACCTGGTGACGTTCTAGAAGCCGAGATATTTGAAACTATTCAGCTGCATCGCCGCTCAATCGTGCAATGGCTGATAGATTTACCGAAGACCAATCGCAACAAGGTTCTAGGTAACATTGTCCGAATTGCTTTGCGCTCGAATGAACAAACCGATTCGTGGGAATGGATAGAAGAATCTGACATCGGGGGTGCAGGGAAGTACAGCTGCCGTCAACAAGAGTTAAAGCTGGACGCCCAGACCGGAGAAATATTGTGGAGAAATGACGAGCTGAAACCAGTTCCGGATTCCATGACCCAGTATGCCGACTTCATGGCCATCTTTGGGAATAAATCGCTTCACTGTGGTCTTGTTGCGCGCCAAGAGCATCGCCTATGGGTTAACATTGTGGGTACGGATTTCCAGCTTGTTGAATGGGACGACCCAACACACGAGATAGACCAGGGTGTTGGCGCTCCTGTGGTATATGAACCTGGAACGGGAGGCGGTTCGGATGACCCGAATGAGAATTCTCAAGAGCTTAAAATGTACTGGGAGTGTCCGGCTTGCACGTGTGCAAACTTCAATGGTGATAGCCCTAATGCTACGTGCGAGGTGTGTGGTACCCCTCGTGTTGCGCGTGCTCCACCTCAGCCATCGCGAGGAAATCAAGATGAGAAGCCCAAACTACCTGGTGATGATGGGTTCCGCTTCCTCGGCAAGGCTTTTTCGCGTCCGTTTGATATATACTCGGAGGATGAACACCCTCATGCCGACGAACAGTGGTTTGTGGATCTGGTAGGCAGCGCGCTTCGTCTCATGTACCCTCCCGTACCTGATGACAAAAAGTTGCCTTACACGCTGTTTCTTCCAAGCGACCCGTTGCCAGCCAATGCTACTCGTGTGCGTTTGATTGGACTGGATCGAGGCTCCGATGACAAAGATAAGGAGAAGATTGCGACGTTCAAGGAAATTGTTGCGTACCGAACTATGCAGGTGATGCACATGTATGCACTAGTATCGCATGGTCGTAGACTCTATCGCAAGCTTATCTTCACGTCAAATTCGCGGCTGAGTCTTCATAGTTTCCCTCTGAATATTTCTCCCGAACAAGGCCCTGTGGACCCAGCCCTGCTGCGCGCTAGTGGTGAGCCAACCGAGCGGCAACAACAAGGAGGATCTCTCGTTGTTTTGCGCAAGAACCATTTACTCAATGGTACCGAACAGTTCGTTCCGCCACGCCTTCTGCAAGGCGTTGTCCCGAGCTGTTTACTGGAGAACTTCCGTTTTTGGATTGGGGAGGATGGACGTCTTCGAGGTGAACCTGTGGACTCAAAATCGCAATGGTTCCGATATCGCGTGGAGGTTGAGATGGATGAGTCAGGACAAGCTTTTATCAGTCGAAAGTCCATCATGACTTCCTTTTCTCGCATTTATCGGGATACCCACGAGAAGGAACGCTCAGCAGCTAGAAGCCAGATGCAGCCTCCTCCAGCTCCGGTTCGCGTACCCGGGAGATCGGCAACCGAGGCTTCGCGCGTACCATCGTATCCTTCTCCTGAAGCGATTGAAATCAGCGATGACGATGTTGTCCAACTCATGGCGATGGGCTTTTCGTACGCTGGATGCGGTCTTGCGTTGCGCGAGAATCATAATAATGTGAGTTTAGCAGCTCAATGGTTACTGGATGAAAACAATCAAATGAAGATTCTAGCTGCAGAAGAAGCAGCTGTGTCTGGTGAGGTTGCGCTTAGCCCAGAGGAGCAGCATGAGCAGAATATTAGACTACTCATGAGCATGGAGGGGTCACCGTCACGGGTTGCAATTGAGTATGCATTGAGTCTCTTTGGCAAAGATCTGGAGCTTGCGACAGCGTGGTTGTCGGATCCTGCCAATCACTCCGAAATCCAACGCGTAGAAGCTGCTAAGAGCAGCGACGTGTCGGGATCGGAGGCTCCTGTGGAAGAAGCCCCTACACCCATGGAAGTTGACGAGGAGATCAAAAATGGTGAAGGAGATGATGAAGCTCTGGAGATTGTCGAAGAAATTGTTGGGGAGACGCTTTATCTCTTAAGTATGCTAGAGGCCAGTTCTGTGAGCGAAAGCGACGAAGTTCTTGCGTTGTCCGAGCTGCTCAGTCAAGTGGAAGACTTATCGCATATCTTGGTATGGTGTAGTAAGAAGGAAGTTCAATCCGCGCCTTCTGGATTATCCTCAATCGCTTTCGTTGAGCTACCAAGATTGAAATTGAAGCTGCAACCAATGAAAGATCCGGTGTCTGGGCGTATCCGTCTTAACGTGATGGATCAGAATGGCTGGTTTGTTAGCGACCTAACCGTTGCGATGCCTGAAGGGACCTCCAAATACCTACGGAGCCTTGTTGAGATTGCTCCAGATTGCTTCGTCCTTGAGTCGGACACGACGGATCTGAAACTTATCTGTCCCAACCACGATTTGTATCGCCCTGCGATACGTGGAGAACCGTTTTCCTCGATCCTCGTTAGCGATCGTGGGTCTGTGGGCTGGCAGCAAGCGATGGAGACAAGATTCTACACGTATCCTGTGCATTCAAGCAACACCTTTTTGCTTCCTTCTTCTCTGAGCTCTACGCTGTATCTAATCCTTACAAGCTTGCTCACCCGCAATTACGCTGCAGCAATGGAGTTGATCATGGGGTGCAACGTGGACGTGAAGTTTACCGACGAGGAAAAACGCGTGTTCGACCAGTTGTCCAAGACACTTGACGACTGTCACCCAAATGCATGTGCATGTCGTATTCGTTTATCACTGGGAATTGCCTACAGTGACAACAAGGCTCCTTGGAAATTGAGTGGTGAGCTACACGACTACCTCACAACGAGTGATCACGTTGACGCTTCTTGCAAGCTAACTCTAGAGGAAGAAAAGGAAGCTCTAGCGCATTGCCACCAGCGATCCTCTCTTTTATTGCTGCGCAAGGAATTCTGTGACCACGTCCAGGCAGATACTGCAACCAAAATTGATTTCAAGTTGACCCGCTCTCGCGTTGGTGGCCAACCGTGGATGAAACTTTGCTTGTATAGCAAGGGCTATCTTGAAGCACATAGCAAAAAGCTGTCGACTGTGCGGTATAACCGACCAAAGCATGGAGTTGGGATCGACAACAAGTTTTTGATTGATGAGGGGGAGGCAGGAAAGCTCGTGTGGAACTGCGCGGTTGTTGGTGACGAGATAAGTGGGACGAACCGAGGTCTGGGCTTCCTTTTCCTGTATGAGTGCTTGAACCAGCAGCTTATTGTTCGTATGGGCGGCGATGACTGCACACGGTCGTTTGGTGATTTGTTTGCTCGTTTCTTGCACTTAAAACTGTCGAGGTGGGGCCGCGAAACGGTGGATGATGGCGAAGAAGAGTGTGCGCCGTCATACGCAATGGCACAATTGGCGATGGTGATCGCGCATCCTAGCGCTGGATGGCCTTCATCTCCTTGCGATCAAGAAAGCGTGCACATGCTTTCTCGTGGTGCAAATCTGTACTCTAAAATGACGGTAGGGACAATGCTCAAGCACTTTTTCGACTTTGGTGAGATGGAGTTCCAATCCAGGCTTGAATCTGAGGACCACCAGACTCGTGTGATTGCGCCGATTAAGACCCAATTTAGCCAGCTACATCATATTGACGAGCATGTGTTTGAGATACTAGTTGCTCCCACAGCCGATTCGAATAACTTCGACGCATCAAACACATCTTGTGGTGAACGGCTTTTCGTGGGAGCCAAGACCAGCCCGATTAATCCCGAGTTCCCACTGGAAGCGATTGATGTTAAGAACTTCATCACGTTCTGCGACCCAGAGGCGGAAGTGGGGGCAACATTGCCATTTGATCTGTCGAAACACCCAGTGGCTCAAACCGCGGCTGCGAAAGATTTGCTGAAGAGACTTGACGATGATATTGCAATTAACGCCCAAGCAGTAAACGGAAGCAAAGATGCGTTTATCACGGGTGTGACGCCAATGGATCTGACATCGACTGGTAAGCCAAGCAGTTCCGCTATTGAAAACCTTCAAACGCTGATTCACCTGTGTGAAAAAATGAGAACGAGCGACCGCACGATGGTCGAGGAAGGTATTGCGATGCTCGAAATGCTACTGAATGAGATCAGTGGCGATATTCATGGGAACGCAGAGCAGGTCATCGCAGCGGACCGCTTTGTGATGCAGCGTCACATTGGTGTTTACCGTCGAGTGACCTTCGACTTCCTCACGTCCCTTTTGGCGTCCGACTCGTTTGAAGCAGATTTGAAATATCGTAATCCGTTCGCGGTGAATGTGACCCCGGATCTGCTGGAGAAGATCTTGCTGGTGCTCTTCCTTTGCAGTCGCATTGTGCACATCAACCGAACTGTACATGCAGCTCGTGAACTTGTGAAACACCTCAACGGACTTGCTACCACACACATTGGAGAGGATTGGTCCAGCAGAGTGAAGATGACTCGTCAATCGTCCCGGGACTTGGCTGACGTGTTACTATCGAAGCGATACTATCTCCGTGGCCCCGTAGATGGAAACTCATCGGGGTGGCGCTTTGACCCTCGCTTTTTGGTCTTTGAATATGTCTTCGACATTTTGCTGCGCGGCCGACAGGTCCAAATGATTGACAGCTTTTTGGCGAGTCTGGCGAAGGGCAACTCTCGTGTACAGCAAATGATTATGGGTGCTGGAAAAACGACGGTGGTTGGGCCTCTGTTGACTTACATTCTCGCGGACAGGGAGCATCTCGTGACTCACGTCATGCCAACGGCTCTTTTGGAACAGTCACGACAGGTGCTGCGAAGTCGCTTCAGCAACCGAGTTTTACGCAAGCGCATTTTTACGTTCGAGTTCGACCGTGCGATTAGTGACGATCCAGCGACTGCGCTGCAGCTGTATACAAAACTTGACCGTGCTCGGCGCCATGGCGATGTGGTGTGTGCCTCTCCTGAGTCGATCAAATCGATGATGTTGAAACTCATTGAGCTACTGCATTCACTAGATGAATCGTCCGATATCATCGAACTGCCTCTCACTTCGGCGTCACAAAATATCAGGCGCCTGAGACGGGTACTCGAAGATCGTTCGGAGATGGCCGACGAACTGCATAAAACTCTCAGGCTGTGGCAAAACGGCATTTTGATTATGGACGAGGTGGATGTATTGTTGCACCCGTTGCGCTCGGAACTCAACTTCCCCATTGGCAACAAGTTCCCCATTGATCTCGCTGCCAACAGATGGGAGCTCCCCATTTATTTGATCGACGCTGTACTTGCTTCGCCAGACACGTCTAAAAACCCTTCTGGATTAATTCCGCGATTGCACGCCGTGTTGGACGAAGGCTATGCCGCTCATACATTGCAGCGCTTCCCACACCTGGTGCTTTTGGACATGGAGTTTTACGAGGCGCGCATGCTGCCACTGCTCTCAGAAATTGCAATTGAATGGTTGTTGAAGCTCTTCCGCATGGGTAAAATGGAAGTATCTGTGGATCGAATCAAGTATTATTTGGAGTGCCCGCGCACGGAACTTCATACCGATACGTCTCTTCGCGCTGATATTGAGAACGGATTGTCGGAATCGTCGATTAAGCTTCTGAACCTTGCTCGTGATTGGTTGCGCACAATTCTGCCGCACGTACTGTCCAAGATTAACCGAGTGTCGTATGGTCTTCTAAGAGGAGAACATCAATCTGCTGCCGCGTCAGGAAGTAGTGGTGGTAACGCACACTCGCGGCTAATGCTGGCTGTACCATTTATCGGAAAAGATGTTCCGAGTCGCTCATCCGAGTTTGCGCACCCCGACGTGCTGATTGGTTTGACCATTCTTGCTTATCGCTACGAAGGTATCCGCGTCTCAGATCTTGCGCGTATCGTATCGCAACTGAAGCAGGACTTTAGTCGGCAGCTCGGTCCCCGTGACCAGCGTCCAGCGTGTGCCATGTTCCGTGAGTGGGTCTGTTCCGGTCTAGCTGCGCTTTCTTCAGAGAAGCAAGAGGCGTCTGGAGGTGTACTGCCGTTACCTCTATTCCAGCTTCGTGATTCAGGACAAGTGGCACGGCTACACATTTTGGTAGCAAAGCTTGCAGGTGTGGTGTATCACTATGTCCGACAGCATGTCTTCCCATCGTGTATGAACTTCCAGAAGCTCAAGATCTCGGCTTGCGGCCATGAACTCGGCAGTAATTCGTTGTTTGCAAAACGCATTGGCTTTTCAGGAACTCCATCGAATTTGTTACCAATGGATCTGGGCGAGTGCTACTACGAGCCTCGCAGCGACGGCAGTATTTTTGAAGCGCTTACTAACAAGCGCATTGTAACCATCGAGCGTAAAGTGGAGTGGACAGCTCGAAGCTTGTTGTTGGATATTGCCCATGCCCAGCCACCAGTGCATGCGCTCATTGACACAGGTGCACTGATCACAGGTTTTGACAACCAGGAAGTAGCTGCTTTTCTGTTGGCGGAACTGCCCACGGAAATGGAAGGAGTCGTGTATTTGGACGAGGATGATCGACAGATGATCCTGTTGCGTGACCATAACGCACCCATGCCATTAGTGCAGTGCGGATTGAGCCCAAGCAAGAGATTTACGTTCTATGACCAGGTGCATACGACGGGAATGGACATCAAACAGTATGTAAATGCGCGTGCTGTCGTCACGCTAGGCAAGGATATGACCTTCCGTGACTACGCCCAGGGAGCTTATCGTATGCGGGGGATTGCTACAGGACAGTCCATTTGTCTTTACCTCATTCCTGAAGTCGAGAACCGCATTTGCCACGAGATGAAGCTTGCACAAGTCGAATTAAGCTCGCAGGGCACTGTGCAACAACGTCTGGACGAATTCCTCCTGCTCGTGCCAGCGTGGCTCCTCATTAATTCGATGCGCATGGAATCGATGCAGCTCGTCCAGCTATCTCTTCAAGAACTACACAACACTTGGCGTAGGCGTGCTCTTCACTCTTTGTTGGACGAAATTGCTGCAGCCACGTCCAAAGACGCCTCTTTATCTTTCCGGCTACGTCGTTTTATTAGTCGTGGAGATGACAATGCTAAGGATTGGCTTCGCAAGTGCATCGCCGTATTCCGCGTGGAAATCTCGTATACAATGGATGCAGTTGTGCCAACGAAGAAGCAACTTGCGGATGTCATCGAGAAGCTAATTGAGATCCATGAAGACTTCCTGAAAACAACCGAAGAGACAGCACGTATCGCTGCTGTTAAGCAACGGCTGGCACATTCGTCAGGGGGCCAACAGCAAATGCTTGCGGAAGATGGGTCGGAGCAAGGTGACCTGCGTCTCACAGCTGAGGTTGTGCATGAAAATGAGGCCGAAGCGGAAGAAGAGGCCGAGGAGGAAGCGGAACAGGAGGAGCAGAAGATGAGTGCCTTCACGCGTGATGACGAGCACCCAATTCCATGGAGCGCCTCAGTTCTTGCTCAACCACCTGCAGGAGCTGCAGCACCTTCCACCGAAGACGAAGAGATGAAGACGGCTGCTCAGCAACAGCAAGAAGAAGAAGCAAGCGTGTTCTACCCGTTCACACAGTTCCAAGCCCACTCTGAGTGCCCTAAGATTGCATTCCCACCGGAGCTGCTAATGTCTGGAAACTTTTTCCGACGCCGATGGGTGGGGCTTGGCGAGCGTCGCGTTAAAAACATCGGGCTTATCCTTGAGTGGTCACCGCTACTCCATCAAGAAGCGATGAAGACAGTGGTGCAGCAGCTTTTTATGGCGTTCATGGCTACAGAAGAATCTGGTGGCGGTGCGAATGAAATCGCAGTGAAGGCTCTTCAGTCAGCTGCTGAAATGGCAACGACGAGTCCAGACGCGGTATCTGAAGCAGTCAAGGACGCCGTGGCAATCACAACGAGCAAAATGCCAGTGTACTTCGCCACACTGTCACTCGCTGAGGGCGAGACGATTCGTCGCATGATCCACAAGAAGCACCCCGTGTTCCAGATCAGTCAGGTCCAGCTACGCACAAGCGAAGGTGAACTCGTCGAGAGCTCCTCGTTTTTTTCGTCGTGGGATCGGACGTCTGCTTCGGCCGCGCTTACTGAAATGGCACCTCGTCAGAAGACAATTGCTGTGGGTGTCCAGTGCCTTCGCTTTTTCAACAACGAGATGTACTACTTCCCGAACGAGCTCAAGCTGCTCTTGGAAGGACTGGCAACCGTACCTATTTCGCTGCGTCACGAATTCTTCGAGTGTCTCCTGCGTCTACGACGTCGCGAGCGTCACCTGTGGGGAGACACACCATTGGCGAAGGTTTTCACTGCTCAAACCGAGTGGCACTTGCTCTCGGCACGTGCTCGCCTGCAGCAGTTCCAGCAGAGTCTGCTGCGTAAGCAGCGGCAGCACCAGAAGAAGAAAGAGAAGGGCAAGGATCCCAAGCTGACGATGGCCGCTCTTCATCTTGCGGTGGCACTGCGACGATTTGATGAGGACGAGGACAGCCGTCTAAGCGCCGAAGAAGTGCACAAGTGCTTCGAGAGCTTCCAACTTGGCTTCTCGTCCAAGGAGTTGAATGAGATTATCGGTCTGATAGCAGATGTCCGCTTTACTGACGGTGAGAAGGGAGACGATCAGGGCATTCCGATGGAGACGATCTGCGCGGCGTTCGGCATCTCCCGCGAGGAGATGAAGGGCGCGCTACTTCGGGACGACCAAGAGAGCGCTCGTGCTGCGGCGGGTATCGGCACCGAGGTGTCATGGGACTGCCCCGTGTGCACGTACGTGAACGATGGCGCTGCCGATGTGTGCGGGGCTTGCAACGAGCCGAACCCGAAGCACCAGGACGAGGACATGCAGGGCCAACAGCAGCAGCAGGGCTGGCGCTGCGGCAACTGCACCTTCATCAACCAGCCGGACGACGTGTGCTGCGCCATCTGCGAGCTCGACATGGACGGCCAGCGCGGTGTGCCCCGCGGCAAGTGGGTCTGTGCCGGCGAGCAGGGTGGCTGCACCTTTTTCAACTCGATGACCAATTTCTACTGTGAGGTGTGCAACCGCGCGCGGCCCGATCTGGCATCCACGCGCTTCTAAGTTGTTGACTGTGGTCACTAGCCACCTGCATATTGCAGTTTTGCTGCCTGTAGGCCGACACCGGCCACATTACATGTTGAATCAATGAACTTGCGTTGCACTCCAGCTGTAGCCACTTCAACTCGATATCATCTGTCGATTGGTCGAAAGTGTATCTTCTTTTTGGCGAATCGGTGGTCGCATTCGCGTTTCGACCAATCGCCGAACGTTCTCGCTTCAAGTGTCCAGTTTATAATTCAGACCATAGTGGAGCCAAGTCACGCGACTCACTTGGAAAAAGACGCGGAGAGAACGCTACGACGCAGCACGCGATGGACCCGCACTCGATGATGGGGATGCAGGGCATGTCCATGGGCATGGGAGATGGAAACCCACAGAATATGGGTATGGGTATGAACCCGCAGACGATGTACGGCCAGCCGCAGCAGATGATGATGCAGCAACAGCAGCAGATGCCCATGAACTCCATGGGCATGAACCAGATGAACCCGAACGTCATGAACCCGGCCCAGGTGTCGGCCGGCATGCAAGTGACAAGCGCGACGTCAGCTGATTGGCGCATTCAACTGACGCGCGAGCACCGCGCCAACCTCATCGCCAAGATCTACAATGAAATGGTGCGTGTGTCTGCTGACCCCGTGCCAGGTATCAAGCTCTGGATGAACGTGTCTTGGTACGAACTGTCGCTCTATAAGGAGTCTCCAACACAGGAAGTCTACATTAACAAGATATTCACGAGACTCAAGTCGCTTAGGGCGCAGCAGTCGGACATGAACGCGGCCATGGCGGCCCAGGGGTTGCCCAATCAGGGTATGCTCTCCAGACTCGACTTTTCGTACTACAACACGCTTAATCTGAACCAAAGAGGCGCCAATGGCGGACAAGTGAGCAGCTATCCTGGACACAACCAGTTCAGTGGGTCTGGACATCATCCGGTAACTCAACAGCAACAGCAACAGCAACAGCAACAGCAGCAGCAACAGCAACAGCAACAGCAACAGCAGCAGCAACAGCAGCAGCAACAGCAACAGCAGCAGCAACAGCAGCAGCAACAGCAACAGCAACAGCAACAGCAACAGCAACAGCAACAGCAACAGCAACAGCAACAGCAACAGCAACAGCAACAGCAACAGCAACAGCAACAGCAACAGCAACAGCAACAGCAACAGCAACAGCAACAGCAACAGCAACAGCAACAGCAACAGCAACAGCAACAGCAACAGCAGCAGCAACAGCAGCAGCAACAGCAACAGCAGCAGCAACAGCAGCAGCAACAGCAACAGCAGCAGCAACAGCAGCAGCAGCAGCAGCAGCAGCAACAGCAACAGCAACAGCAACAGCAACAGCAACAGCAACAGCAACAGCAACAGCAACAGCAACAGCAACAGCAACAGCAAGCCAAGCCGGTATCAGCTAGTAACACTCCAGTGAAGGCGGAAACGAGCATGACGGGGAACACAGTGGCCGAGTACTGGCAACAACATGCTGCGTTGCGAGCAAAGCACCAAGGAGATGTTGAAAAGGTGCACAGTGCCTTCAAGAAGTACGTAGATCATATGAAGGGACATGATGAGACGGAGCAGAAGAAGAAGTTGAGGTATCTTCTCAGCTATGTGGAGCTGTGCGCGAACATCTTGAGCGAGGACAAGGCGACACACCCGCCGCGGAAGATCGAGGAGCTGGACAAGGTCTTCAAATACATTGTGAAGATTGTCAACCCATACTTGAAGAAGCTTCGAACCGAGACGGATAGACGGAGTTATCCTGCCCCCGACGGCAGCATTGTCGGCCCCACTGGCCAACCACCCACATCAGGTGGCCCCGGTATCACCACATCTTCAGGGGCAACGACAAGTTCTGGATCTACAACAATGCCAGCCAACACTTCGAGCGGCTTTAGCAGTGCCATGACGCAACCACAGTCCGCTGGACAGAATCAGCAACAGAACGCGGTAAATACGTCGGCGCAAATGACCGCACAACAGAAGCAGCAGCAGTACATGATGCAGCAGCGCGCTCAGCAGATGCAGCAGCAACAACAACAGATGCAGGCCCAAGCGCGCCAGCAGCAAATGATGCGTCAGCAGCAAATGCAGCAGCAGAAGGGTCCTCAGCAGCAAGCGCAGTTTCCCGCTCAGCAGGCAAATCAAATGAAGCAGCAGCAGCAACAGAATAGCCAGAACGCCGCCAACCAGCAGAGTGGCCAACAGACACAACAGCAAATGGGACATCAAGGATCTTCTCGGCTTCCGCAGCCGAACCCCGTTCAACTACAGAAGCCTCCTCAGCCCCAGCAGCCCCAGCAAACTCAACCTCAGCAGCAGAATCAGAGCCAAAACCAGAACCAGCAACCTCCGACGTCGCGGGGAGAGAGCCCGTCGATCAGTTCCGGCCTGAGTTTGGGCCTGGACGACTCGCTGTACGGCAGCATGGGCAACGACTTGCTGCAGATGCCGACACCGTCAGGAACCTCATCAGGCGGCCTCATGGATTTCTCTAGCGCACTGTCGCCCACCAGTTTCGGCGGCATGGACCTGCTCGACTGGGACGACGGCACAGGTCAGGGTACAACGGGTCAAGGCACCACCGGCACGGGTGGCGACAGCTCGGACCTCATGACATTCGTGGAGACGTTGTAGACGGTAGAATCGCTCGGTCCGGAGGACCAGCACCGCGTATGCTCACGTCCGTTCATCAACGTCTTCGGCTTGTGCTTGCTCGTCCTGTAGGCAGTTGTAGGTAATTGTAATTTTCAATTCAAACATGGGGACTACCCATTTCTAGCTAACACGATGGTAAGTTGAAGTGCCTCACCCTGAAGCGCTGATTGGGCGCCAGCAACAGTTCAGTAAACCTCAAATCCTCACGCGCCATGGTCCAATTGCGATCGTTCAGCGCTGATCATGCCGTCGTCGTCGTTGCCGCCGCGGGTGCCGTCCACCGCCTCCACTCTTCACGTGACGGCGTCCGACATCAGTCTCTTCAGTCGCTCGGACGACGAAGGTGCGAGCGCGATGGCCGTTGAAGACGAGCAGCTGGCGGTGCGTACACTGGTCAGTGAGCAGCAGGAAGGGGGCGAGAGCGAGACGCTGGGTCAGGAGCTGCTGGAGGCACTGCGACTGGGCACCAGCAACTTCCTACTGGCTTACAACACACGTGCAGGCATTGCAACACTACTGAGACTGCTTAAGTTGCTGCAACGACGCGACTGGAAGGCGGCGACAGATCTTCGACAGCTACTGGACGAGAAGCATTTAAACTTCCGTGTGGACGCCATAAGGCTTGGTCTCTTCCTGGGCTGGTTCACAGGTGGATACAGGGGCCTGAGAGCGCTGCTGCCTGTGATTCTTCGACGAGTTATGCCCAAGAAGCAGCTTCGGGACGACAAGAAGCTGAAAGGGATCTCGGCTCTTGGATCTGGAGCTATTGCAGCTCTGGCGCTGGGTTTTGTGGACGCTAAACGACGTCGGTCGTTGGCATTGTATGCGCTCACGAGAGCACTGCAATGTGGATACAACACAGCTAAGAGCCAGAAACGCTGGCACTTCTGGGGAAGTGACTGGCAGTATGGTGACGCATTGCTGTTTGCACTGTCAAGTGCCCAAGTGATGTACGCCTACGTCATGAGACCAAATACACTACCACCGGAGTACTTCAGATTTATCCAGCGGACAGGTCCTGTGGAACTGGAGACGTTGGAGCTGGTGCAGCAGGTCAATCGCGGGGTTCCTGTCAGTGCTAATACGCTGCAGCACTTGTTGAACCGGAAACCTGGGATCCCGAGAGATTTTCCGTTGCCGACGGATATCGTGCCTTGCAGACTTGTGCATGCGAACGCGGATTCATGTGCGGTGGGCGCGTTGCTGTGCTTCAAACGCGCTTTTCAGAAAACTTTCCCGCTCTACCTGTCGCTCTTTATCGTGCCGGGCGTGGTTATTCATTTCAAAAAGTTCCTGCGTGCGCCGTTCCGGACGCTTGCGCGCTCGACGTTGAACGCGACGCGATCCAATTGCTTCCTCGCGTCATTCGTGACGCTTTATTTGTCCCTTGTGTGCATGCACCGCCGCGTCGTCAGCATAGACCACCGGTTCATTTATTATTTGGCCGGACTTGGAGCCTCGACGACGATTCTTTTGGAGCCAAAAAGCCGGCGCTCAGGTATGCATTGTTGCTTGAGTTTTGGATGCAAGTTATGAGATTGATTCGTTCTGTGGTATTTGGTGTGCACAGAGTTGGCGTTGTACGTGTTGCCACGTGCTCTCGACAGCCTGGCAATGATCCTACATGACCGGGGAGTCTGCTCGGGTTTCAAATACGGCGAGGTGGCTCTCTTTTCGGCCTCCATGTCGGTGATGATGTACTGTTACGAGGTAAGGCTTCAAGTTTTCCTTACTACTCGTGAAAATGAAATCACAATCGACTAATTCGAATTGTGAACAATGCACAGCACGAGAAGGAGTCCATGAGCCCCTTCCTGTATAGCACCATGAAGCGCTTCCTGCAGACCTCGACTGACAAGAAGCAATTGTACGTGGCCTCCCTCGAGAAGAAAGAGAGACGCCTCTCGCAGTCGATTCCGATGGCTCCTGCTTCTACATCCGCTTGAGCTGCTTATCTGGATACGGTTTACGATACTGCCCCATGTTTTTATTTCTTGGTTGTGTGTCTCGAGCACGAGAAGCTGTACTCGCTCATGGTGCTGGAGCGCCTCAGCTCTCCATTAAATGGATAAAAAGAGAACGGACAATAGCTGCACCTGTGCTACTGTTTGTTGTCTTTTTCCGAGCCTTCCCTCACTAAACAAGGCTCTTGCCCGAACACCACCGACCACTATAACTTCTCAATCCTCGATGTATATGCGAGGTCTCTCTGACCCACATAGGGCGCTCTTAAACTTGTGCGAAACGAACGCTGCGAACGCTAGGCAGCTCCTTAAGAGCGCTCAATGTCTCATCGGAGGGCACGGAGTCGAGAGCAAGAATGCCAAGTGGATGCTCAACGTTGCTCTGGCGAGCCAGACCAAAGTTGGCGATGTTAATCTTGGCCTCGGACAGCTCGCTCAGAATTCCGGCGATAGCACCAGGTACGTCCTCGTTGTTGAACACCAGAATGTTGCCCTTCGGGCGGAAGGCCGGGAAGTCCGAGTACTCGTTCACACGAACGATACGCGGGTCCTCACCAAAGACGCTGCCCTTCACGAGGAGGCGATCATTATTCTTGGTCTCCACCATCACAGCCAAGCAGTTCTTCAGGTGACGACGTACAGCCGCCGGGTCGGTCTTCAAGTCACCTTGACGCACGTCAATACCCTGAGCCATAGCAAGCAACGAAGAATTCAGAAGGCTGATCTCAAGCTGCTCTTCGTCATCGGCGGATTCCTTGTGCTCACGCTTGCTCTCAAGCATACCCTTGAGCAGCGCGTTCTGGAGAACCTGACGAGCCTGCGGGGTGGTGATATCAATCTGGAACCCACCAGTAGCAGCCAGAGACACATTGGTGATGCGGTCCTTAGGGTCCGCAGACAAAGTGAGCTGGTGCACGAAGCGACCCAGCGACTCGCTCAGCTCCAGGAAGGGTTTCATCTCCGGCAGCAACGTTAGCGGCATGAACACGCCGTTCGCGACGCCACGGTAGTAGCGCTGCGCCAGAGCATCACCAACATTCTCCGCCAGAAGACGGTACTTGCGACCCTGCAGCACATCGTCCGACGCCGTACCATCCGCGTGAGTACGCGTGATGACGTTCTCGTGCTTCATCAGCTCGAGCCACGTCGGCGACAGGTCCAGCCCGTCCTTGGATCCCGCCGACTGCAGCAGGTCCAGCGCCACGCCGCTGATCTTGCCCGACTCCAGACCACGCAACAGCGTGTTCTCGTCCAGCAGTCCGTGACTACCCTTATACTCGGCCACCGACACGATCTTAACACCAGGCTTACACTTCTCCAATGCTTCATCCCCAAACATACCACGCGTACGAGCTGTCAACGGGGCGTGGAAGGTAATAAAGTCACAAGTCTTGTACAACTCGTCCATCGACACACATTTCACCCCCATTAACTCCGCTGCTTCCTGGTTCAAATTGGGGTCGAATCCAAAAACCTGCAGTCCAAGAGCTTGAGCCATGTCCACCACACGTCGTCCAGCTTGTCCAATACCGACAATTCCCAGATTTTTACCTGCCAGTTCAGTACCAGCGAATTGCTGACGGTCGAAAGGTTCTCCAGAGCGCATAGAGGCCACACTACGTGGCAAGTGGCGTGCCAATTGAATCAGAAGACTGAGTCCGATCTCCGCCTCGACGGACGAGCGATCACCCACCTGTTTGAGGTCCAGCTGCAGCAACATCACTCCCTGATTGGTGGCTTCCATGAGGTCAATGTCCTCACTGGGAATGGAGGCAGCAGGTACGGCCACTAGCTGTAATTTGCTCTTGGCGCCCACACGCAGTAGCTCACGCGGCAGCTTCGTTCCAGGTGCCACCAACAGCGCGTCATAGTCCTTCACCACTGACGTTAGATATTCGTCTGAGGCAGCGCGCACTTGGTCCACCACGTGGCCGCGCTGTACGAGCTCCTGGACACACGAAGCTTCGGCCACATGCTCGGGCACGTCCACGCACAGGATACGGCGGCTGCAGTCGGTCGTTAGGGAGGCGGAGGTCGTCAGAAGACGCGAGAACGAAGGGAACAGCGACGCACGATGCTGTGTCAGAGGCTGCGAGGTCAGCACGGCCGCTGCAGGCCGCCGCGTGAGGAGAAGACGCTGCCACATCATTGCCACAGCTTGGGGATCTCTTGGAAATGAACCCTATTGATGGATAATACAGCGGACATTTTGGATTGGTTGAAAAATGCAACCAATCAGAGAGGTAGGCATTTTAAATTCTTCCCCTGAAAATTTCAAGTTAAAATTGGGTAATTTCGGTGAAATTGATTTAGTTTAGACCAATGAAAAGATGCGTATCACTTTGCCTACTTCACTTTGAATAATGCGAGGAGGACGCTACTTGCGTGAGGACTGGCCACGCATGCCGCCGTATTTGAAGGCGGTGGTGGTCGGTTCTTCTACAGTTGGTGGGTGTACGTGTTAATCTTCTTGTTATTATAGATTGCAGTGCTTTACTTACTCATTTCTACGTCAGTGTACGTCGTGAGTCATGTGGAGACGATGCCACTCAACGGCCGTCGCCGCGTCATGTTCCTGTCGCCAGAGCACGAGGAGAAACTAGGAGAACAGGCCTATCGCGAGATCTTAAGCAGCTCTCGACTACTGCCACCGTCCCATCCGGTGCGAGAAAAGTACTCTTGTTCACTATGAGAGTGACCTACGTTCTCACCTGTAGATGTTTGCAGATGTCGCGGGCGGTGGCGCGTGTCGGGCACAAAATTGCACAGGAGACGGACGCTCCGTTTATGAAGTGGACGTTCCATGTGATCGAAGCTAAAGAGCCCAACGCCTTTTGCTTACCTGGAGGCAAAGTATTCGTGCACTCGGGACTGTTCAAGGTGTTGCGCAACGAGGACGCATTAGCGGCTGTCATGTTCCACGAAGCTGTACACGGCCTAGCACGTACGTCAGAGAGTTGATGGTTTCTTTTAGTGTGGATGACTGTTATATTCGATGTCTTACGGTTGACACAGGACACGGCGCTGAGAAGATCTCTTTCAGTTTGCTGGTTTACGGGCTTGTGGCGCTCATATTCCCGGACTACGGACAGATCAGTGACCTGGTAATGAGATGTTTACTGAGCTGTGAAGTATGTAGAGTATTGATCACATTTTTTTGCTGCTCAGTTGGTGAAGCTTGCGGTGGATCTACCGTTTTCGCGCAAGCTGGAATTGGAGGCGGACTCGATCGGGCTGCGGCTTATGGCACAAGCGTGCTACGACCCTCGTGCCAGCGTTCAGATGAACACATCGTTGGGTCAGCTGGACAAGGGATCCCAATTCAAGTACTTTTCGACGCATCCACCCAGTGCTGAGCGAGTGCAGGCATTACGGTACGTGGCTTTTTACTACTGTAGTAGGATTTATATAGGTTATTAGGGTGAGCTACACTTTCCCTCTGAACTAAATGTGTTCCTTTATCCATCCCCACAGTGAGCAACTACGCACCGCAATTGAAAGCTACGAGGCGTCTGACTGCGGTTTACGGAAGCAGGCATTTACAAAAGCTATGAAACCAGCCTTTTCACCTCAAGGTAACGCAACGTTTGACCGGTAGACGTATGGCTACTCCGTCGGCTACTAGTGAAAGTGTTCGTGGGTTGGCGTCTGCTGCCGATATCGGTTCGCAATTTTTTTTTTCACTTCTAAGATTTTTTTCCCGCTGTAATCACGTTCTCAATGCAAAATGTATTGTTGATCTTTTCCCGAACTACTTGTAATTTTGATCTTCGTACCGAACCATTTTGGTAGTAGTCGAGTGGAAACAAATTCCCATGCACCAGCAATAATCAATTCCGCAATGAAAAGCAGCAGTAATTTCCAGCGGAAGGAGAAAGGAATCGGCATCACTTGGAACGTATCATTGATCACGCCTGAAGTATCGAGCAGGAACCAGAGGTTCACTCCAAGTCCCAAGATTGTCAGTGTGGTGAAGATGAGATTTGTGTAGAATGGAAGACGGAACGGGTCTTTGAGAGTGTTGAAGGCGATAGCCACCACGATGTAGGACAAGTGCACGAACAACCAGGTCGTTGTGTCCTCGTACGAGTACTCGAGAGCTTCCATGTCGTAGTCGTTGAAAACAGCACAATTGGGGACCGTCGAGTTCCCATCGTTTACGTAGGCCAAAGCGTCTTTGACGGAGCAGAACCAGCGATCTTCGTGGTTCATCACGGCCAAGGCTGAAGCAAAGCCAGCGATGAAAATGGCGACTTGGCCTACAATAGAAGCTACAATACTCGGGGAGAAGAGTGTGTTCGGCGGCTTCTCTTGTGACAGCTTATATGTTGGTCCAGTGTACAGCATCGCTATGGAGAGACCGAGCACGATGGCCATATCGTCCCATACGTACTGATTGTTGGTTAGAATCAACTCACTTCCCGCTGAAGCTCCGATATGTGCCAACACGACTACCATACCCAATTGAATGATGGGGTACAGACACATGAACTTAAAACTCTGAAATGACGTCGTTAGTGCACATCGTCCTTCTCGCAGCAGCACAGGTACATCCAAGATCGCCTTCGCTTTGCTCGTGAAAGGGGCCACGATCGATGCTTCAGCGCTCGATAGCGCCAAGCCAACATGAGCTGCCTTCAAAGCACCACAATCGTTAGTGCCATCGCCACACATTCCTACGATCAGCCCGGTTTCAATCAGTTGCTCAATAATCCAAGTCTTCTGCTGCGGACGGACCCTAGCAAAGATCGGTGTGTGCTTCACAATCTTCTGAATAATGTCATCGCCACGTTCGTTCCGGATTTTTTCCAGTGCAGCGCCAGTGATTGCGAGATCAAACTCCGCCATGGCTTCCTCCATAGTACTCGTGTTGAAGCTCCTCCATTCTGCAGAGGCCGACATTTTGATGGCATCTGCTGAAATGAAGACGGTATTTCCTGTGGCTGCATCCACGTCTACGACTGCAATTTTTGGTTTCAATGGCATTTCCAGTTCACGACAAACGTGAACTGCTGTCAGTGCATTGTCCCCTGTAATGATACGAACGTCGATTTTCGCTCCATGGAGTTCATCCAGCATTCCTTTGGTCTCGGGTTTCAGCTCGTTTTTGAAAATTGCCAGTCCTTCGAACTCCACGGCGAACTCAACTTCATCTCGACTGATTTTGTCGATAGAAGTTGTGCTGCCATCAAGCTCTTTCATGCTGAAGCCGATGCAGTAGTAGCCTTCAGCCGAATACGAATGGACTTTTTGCTGCAGGTCTTGAGGGGTGGATGTTGAGATCGCACAAACGGCTTCAGGGGAGCCCTTGACGACTACGAATCGTTTCTTGGTCTGTAATTCCTCCACAATTGTACTCGAGCGCTGATGCACAGCATCGAACGCAAAACGCTTCATAATCCCGTATTTCCTTGATGAATCCTCGGTAGAAGTCACGACCGCAGAGTAACTTCCCTTGATTTGCTCGTTTAGACACTCCATGTCGAACTTTGAGGCGTTAAACATGGCAATCTCAAGAGGATATCCTTGCAGCTCGCCGTCATGCTTGGTGACACTGTGACAGGTTGCCATCACCAACTTCACTTGTGGTGACATGTCGAGCGATGGTAAACCAGAAGCCGCTTCAGAGTTATCAACACCAACAAAGCTCAAGTGCTCTTTGGTTAATGTGCCCGTCTTGTCAAAGCAATAGCAGGTGATCTGTCCGCATGAATTCACTCGACGCGAGTCGATACAGAAGATACCAGCTTTCTGTAGTCTCTGCATGGCAAAGCCGATACCCGATGAAAGAACCAGCGGCAGAGCGGGAGGTACTGCTATCGTGATCAGATCGAGCGAATGAAGCAAAGTATCGAAGAAAGGTGTATTCGTGCCAGCTCCATCGATCACTCGTTTGAGAAACGCAGCAATTGCAATCGACCAGAGGACAATGAGGTAGCGATAGCTATCACGTTCAAACTCGAATGCTATGGGCTTCGGGAAGAGAATACTACGGAAAAGTTCTCCTCGTCCAGTAGAAAACCCTGTGCTGAGAACCACACCTCGGCATGTGCCACTACCTTCTCGGACACGGGTGATTGTTGATCCAGCATGTAGGCATGATGCTTTGTACTCGGAACGTGCTAAAGTCTCTGTAACTTCACCCGTTCCGACCGCCGGTTCCTTGTTGACCGGCACTGCTTCACCTGTCAGCGAAGCTTCATCGGCCACACACAAGCCAGAAAGAAGCAGGATATCGGCACATACGGGACCTTCTTTCACGTCGACAATATCACCCGGGACTAATTCAGACTCGTGCACTTGCGTAGCTGCACCAGCTCGAACAACAGGAATACTGCAATCGCTTTTAACGAGGCTGCGAAGACGATTACTATTCGAGACCTCGACGTAGATCTCGTAGGTGATGGAAGTAGCAGAGAGAATCACGATGATCACCGCGTAGACCGTGTAGTCCTCGAAGAACCAAATAATGGCACTAATCACCTGAAAAATGTAGAATGGAGCAATAAGCTTGCGGAAAAGCAGCATTGGGATTCTTGGCTTGTCGATGAGCACACGGTTTGGGCCAAAATGCTCGTTCCTCGAGGCCACTTCAAGTGTGTTCAGACCAGTCTCAATTCTCGCGTAAATTGCACTAAGATCCTCGCGAATTGTTGCCAAAAACCGTTTGAACATATCCTCTTCCAAACTGTAGACGTATCGATGCTTCTTGAACTCTAACCAGGACCACGCAGACTTAACCCCAGCAGTATCAGAGGTGGCCGTCCGACGGTTAACGGGGCACTCGATCCATTGAGCATCCAATCCCTTGCCATACACGAGGGCGAGAATATAGTCGGCATCCTTAACCGATGAAAGGGGAAGCTGAGTACGAGCCAGGTAGGTGAAAATCTGTGGGTACCAAACCGTGAAGATGAATAACAAGCCACCAGAGACCACCCCAAGAATGACGTAGAGTGTCAAGTGCAGGTACGAAAACTTAAAGGGGACCATCCGAAGAGGTTCGTTCGGAGCGTGGACCAACTGCTCATGTTGACCTGTAGGGTTGCAGACAGAAACTTGCAGGTGGTCCTGCAACGTCTTCATTGTGTCGGTAAGAAGCGCGTTGGAGGAGGTTCACCACTCAGGAGGTTGATAGTGTTTTGACGATGTTCTAAGACTAGACCGTCAAGGACCACAACGGTCTGAGAAGTTGTAAAAGCTGCTTCAACTGCATCGCATGCCAACGTGAGACCAGACCACGTCTCATCGCAACAAACAAACAGAGGAAATAAAATATTGTCATCCTTGTTCAGCTAACCAAAATAGCGGTGCAGTGTTGTTAACTAAAGGAGCATAACGCAGGGCGGAGATGTGTACAAGGATAAACCTGTCAGCCACACGTTGAAATTGGTACTGCAGGCGGGGCAGTTGACGAGGCAGAATAGAACTAAGACATCTGTAAAGACCAGATCCATGCAAAGTCGTGTAACGCATACGAGCCTACCAACTCGACAGGCTGGAACTTACAGATGCTATGTATGATACACAACTCAAAAGCAAAGTCTTACTCCTGGCAGGAGCTCGATTCTTGTTTGTAAGCAGTCACAGCTCTCCAGTTCCGATTAACTTCTTTGGCCAATAGCCAGAAAATAGATAGTGAGAATCCTTTTGAGGTTTCGTAGTGTTCAGCCATCCACGCTCTAGCATGAGTACTTCTGGACATCCATCGCTACAAACAAGAGTATTCGCTGGTCAATGCGATCACGGCCACTTCAAATTCACGCGCCCACTCAAGCTGCGGGGACAGCGACAGGCACAGTCGCATCAACCATCTGCGCTCAAGGCACACGCGGACGGCTAGCGAGAGACGTAAGTCTCCAGCCGGTGAAACGTACTCACCACATTGATGCTAGCGGTGATCGATCCACGAGGTGAGGGTGCAACGCTCCAGCTGTCAAGTTACTGATATTGCTGGGGTTAGTGCGAGGTGTAGCTTTACCTCCTGCACTTTGCGATTTCGTTCGAAAGAGTAACATGACACTCTGGAGAATGCAATTCCGGTGCTTATTGATCGTGGCGTTCGTACAGCTTAGCGCTGTTCGATGCTACGCGGTTTTGTCGACGAACCTAACGCTGAGCGCGTGCGACTACGCGTCCGAGAACCTCTACGTTGTCAATGCCAGCAACATCCAGACGGGATACACGGAATGTGCAAATGCCACTGGGACTGGCGCAGAGCTTTGCAAGGACTGCTCATGTCGTGAGAAGAAGGTCGCTTCCGTGGCAGGGGTGACAGTCGCCTGGGTCGTGTGCGTTGGAAATGCTACGACGTGCTCGAACAACAACGGATCTGGTCAAGAATATTGCGGAGGTCGCAGCACTTCTTACCCACAGGACAGCTCCAGTTCCGGTGAGGGGTTTAATATCAATGTTGGCGACTCCTCTTCCAGCACCAGCTCTGAAGTCGGCATCGCCGACGGTAGTGATGCGAGCGCAGAGACCAGCTCAAGTTATGGATCCTCTAGCACTGAAGACGGTATCACCAACGGTAGTGAAGCGAGTATCATATCAAGTTGTGGATCCGCTACCAGCGCAAACTCCCCGAGCATCGACTCAAGGGGAAGTGTTGATACCAGTGTCGACGTCGGTAGCAGCTCAAGCTTCGACACGATCTCAAACTCGGTTGGTTTTAACTCAGGCGAGAGTCCTGTATCAACGCCAAGCGCCACCAGAGTTGAGAGCTCTACGTTGTCGTCTAAAGGATCGGAGTCCCAGGCAACGAACGAAGACAATGTAATCACTGGCGCTGCAAGTACCGTGCAGCCTTCTCAACCCAGTGAAGCCACTTCAACAGAGCAGAACATCATTCGTCCGTCGGACAATGGATCGACGCACCAACTCGATACAAACAACGGTTCTTCCACTAATTCAAGCTGGTCTGGAACGCGTTTAACGGCAGTGCTCACCGTTATGTGCGGCATCGGCGGCGTTGCTGCTATCGCCGTCTTTGTTGCAGTGCGAAGAGATCAGGCAAAGAAGAAGAAGGCACTTGGAACGCCTGTCGAAGAGTACACAGATGACGACTCCTCCTTAGCAACGCCCATGACTCGCCGTCTCGACGGGAAGTATCACCATGGCAGACGATACGGTGGCAACGGCTTCCCAAGTGACAATACGCCGCTGGCCTCAATTGTCGTGATCGGCCCTGACGACGACTTTCACACCCCGACCGCCTATGCTTCAGGACACCGGTACCGTTCGTATGACCGAAAACTGTCTGACGGCTACGCTCGCACGGAAAGCTCCAAGGCCAGTGACAGCCAGGTCCGTTTGGACAACAGTCACCAGAACGCCGTTCCTGCTGCACGACAGCAGTTCAATGTTTCGCATGGGCCGTCGGCGTCGGACATGCCTTCGCCCGCACATGACCCGATTTTCGACACTAACAACACACAAGTGAGCTTTTCGTCCAGCATGAGCTCCGAGTACGAGAGTGCACCGCCTCCGAGTGAGCCGAGCTACGAGTCACAGAGCCGTTTGACGGATTCGTTCCGAATGGTGTCCGAGACGTATAGCGAGGGTTCTTTACGAGACTCGGACATCTCCACAGAGCCCAGAAAACGTGAGACCTCTCTTGCAATGGAACAGGAGCAAGACGCGAGCGTTAGAGTCGCCTCGAGTCTCTCGAGTCTCAACAGCGCAGCGTACGACATCCGCGACACAGAGGCCAGCGAGCACATGCATCCGTCAGAGCTGGGCACCAACTCGAGCCGCATCGCCATGTCATTCGACCTGAGCTCCGATTCGTGAACGGGGCATCAACATCACGAAATCTAGTTTACTGCCCCCGTATCATAAGAGATGTTCCCGATAGTATCACGAGTGACTAAGAATCATTGTCGAATACAAGTTGAAGTTGCTGTCAAGTCGGACAAGGTAAAGTGCACCTCACGCTGTCAGGCTTTTATCAACGCCACCCGCGAGGCGTCACCTCCACTTCGAGCACTGTCATTCGCGGCGCATCAATGTGCGCGCATGTAGTGCATCAAAGCGATGACGACACGTTGCAGCGTTGCAGCCACTTTCGACGAGGAGGATGAGGATCCGCCGGGACAGCACAGCTACAGGGATGCGGCGGATCTCTCGTCTGGTTTGACGTCAGGAGAGACTGCGGTGGCACCACCACTTCCCCATTTACACCGAGCTGCACAACAAAGCAACCTGTTTGAGTCCACACTACGACCGTCATGGCCGTTCGCGCGCCGTCACCTGCTGCGAGGATGAAGAACCTAAGGAGCACCGGGTGGTGCCCATCGATGAGTCGGCGGGCCAACGCGCGCAGTTAGTGCACGCACCCAATGAACCAGTGCATGTCGAGCCCTTCGCCTTCTCCTCCGTCAGACTGGTGATCTACTGCTTCTTAGCCGTATGCTCCTGTAGCATCCTAGTCATCGTGTCATGGTTTCCCCAAGTTCTCGCACGTATCGCGAGCAAGCGGATCCCGTATTCGTCAATGGATGAAGCCGACTTTGTTCTCATCTTGGTACATGGTGAAGGCTTTCGTGCTTAGTGGGTTGAGTGCCCCGTGCACCGCCCCAAAGCCATGGACGCTGATGAACGTGTCAACGTGTGGGTCTGGTTTGAGTTCAAGAAGCACCGGTACGTGTACAAACTCGAGCGTGGAGAGTTCGAGCGCAACCTGTTGACGATCCGCGAGGACTTGAAACACATCCAAGCACGTATTCACGACGGTCTTGACGAACACTCGGTAGTTTCCAAGAGTGGCCTGTTCGGTGCCAACCGTGTACTGATAGACAAACTGCACGTGCTGATGCTGATCTTCGTCAAGTTGGTGCACCCGTTCTACCTCTTCCAGCTCTTCAGTGCCGGCGTGTGGTTCTGGGAGGAGTACGCCGTCTACGCTATCGTTATCCTGGTGCTTTCGGCAACCTCCATGGCCTACGAAATCTACGCGGAGGTCTCGAATAGCAACCGGTTTCGTAGTTTGGTCCAAAGTAGTCAACTTGTCACCGTCGTGCGCTCCTCTGATCTTGTTCAGATTCACGAAACTGAGTTGGTTCCAGGAGATATCTTTGTGGTGGAGGAAGGCCCAATGTGCGCCGACGTCCTCCTGCTTTCCGGTACCTGCACTGCCGACGAAGCTTCTCTCACAGGCGAAGCTCTACCAGTAAACAAGGAGCCAGCCATCGGATCTGGTGAACTGACAGAAATCTCGGCTCGGTCGGAATACAAGACGTCGTTCCTTCACGCAGGCTCCACAATCGCTACTGTTCGTAATGAAGATGAAGACTGCAAAGGTGTCGTACTGACTACAGGGTTCTCCACCGGCAAAGGTGAGCTTTTCCGCAGTATCCTCTTCCCCAAACCCATCGTGTTCGAGTTTGAGCGGGATAGTTATCGCTACCTGGCTGTGTTGTGGCTCGTTGCCATCGCTGCGTTCGTCAAACGTGTTTCGGAGGGCTCGAAAGTCGGAACACCTTTCGCAGAGACTTTTGTGAACTCACTCGATCACGTCACGGTGGCTGTGCCTCCAGCACTACCTCTTGTGCTCTCTTCGGGCATTGGTTTTGCCATGAAGCGGCTTCAGGAAGGTGGCGTTTTCTGCATCGACTCCAACGCGTGAACTCATGCGATCAGATTTCGTGCTTCTGCTTCGCTAAGACTGGCACACTCACACAGGAACACACGAGTTTTGTCAGTGTTGATACTTCTGTCCCCACTTCGTCTTCGTCACGTACTGCATCAGCCCAACCAATGGATATTCCTTCACACTTCAGACTAGCAATGGCTACGTGCCATGGGCTATCTGAGCATAACGGCATCTTGCAAGGGTATTCGCTTGATATGGCCATGTTCAACGCCTCTAAGTTCACTTTGAGATACCTTTACAATAAGAGTGAGGGCAACTACTTTGCTATCGTGACCGCCAAGGGTAATGAATGAATCGACAAAGTACGGCATTATCAAGCGATTTCCATTCGATGCCGCATGCCAGAGATCTAGCGTCGTCGTTGAAGAAATTGCCACACAGAAGCGATTTACATTCGTCAAAGGCTCACCAGAAGCAGTGAGTGATATTTCCCCCTCCACCCCCTCGATCTCAAATACAAGACACTCTCATACTCGGCCGACGAATACTATTGCATCGGCTTCGGTGTGAAGGAACTACGTCCCGATGCGTCCATCGATGTGAACAACCGCGAGGAGGTGGAGGGTGTGGTAAAATTCGAAGGCCTTGCACTGTTCAAGAATGAACTCAAGCCCTAGACAAAGAAAATGCTAGATGAGCTTTACGTGGCCGACATCGATATCCGAGTCATCACGGGTGACAACGCACTGACGGCGGTGCACGTTTGCCGTGAGTTTGAGATGAAAATAAAGAACAAAGCAGCTATTGTGGACATTGACGAGCACGCTGGTAGCACAGTGTTTTGTGTCGGTGGACGACGTCAAGAAGTCGGATGTGGTGCAGTGGACAACCTTCATGCCAGTAACATGGAGATCGTGCTGGCGGAGTATGATCTGGCCATCACGGGTGCAGCATTGGACAGACTTCAGCAAGACTACGGCACTGATATTGTACGCCGCATCATTCAGTTTTTGCGCGTGTGAGACCACAACAAAAGTCTTGGATCGTGGGGCAATTGTTCGGTTAGATTTTTTTGGGGTCGGTTGCCGAATTGAACAGGGTCTAGACCGAAATTTAAAAAGTCATAATTGTGATAAGGATACACACAAACCGATAAATTCTGATCTGGTCTAGACCAGACCATAGAAATAGTGTATTTCGACTTGGGAAAACAATATACTACAGTTGTTTTCGACACCGCTATAAACACATAACCCAGGATAATATATAGTGATTTGAACACTTTATAGGTCAAAATTACTCATGAAAAAACATCCATTGGAATCCTTTTACAACTGTAGTAACTTAGTATTACTTTACGAGTCCCTACCCTACGATTTATCGGAACACGCTATTCCAACAGAAAACCCACACCACAGAGCTCGATATTTTCTGTTTCTTCTGTGGACTTTCAGTATTTTCTAGAATATACGGACAAGCACATCAACATATGCTATCACGCAGCTGAGCGAAGGAAAAAATAACTTCGTGTTCTTTCGTTAATTTCGTCAAAGTCCAAAATTTGGAATTTTTTGGTGGCCGCTGTGAGCTCTCCATTTCAAGATCCTCCCTCCGACCGGCAGATCGAGAGTGAAGGTCCCCCCAGCGCGCCGCACGATGGTACGCCTCAGCACTCCTGCTTGCCACGTAGCTGCATGCTTGACCAACCATATACTGCGTCTGCTATCCTGTTAGCCCCCAGAAGAAGAGCTGCTCCCGTATCCCGGATCCAGCAAGCTGCTCAAGTCTGGAGCCAGGCCGACACCGATGATGTCACTGCAGCAGCAAGCCGAAGCCAAGCGCGTGAAGATCAGGACAGAGAGTCGCGTGGCGCAGGGAGAAGCTTGCCCTTCGCCAAAACGTGTCACTGCAGTACCCCCAGCCGTGCGCTACGGCGGAAAGAAGCTGACACCGTACCAGGAACGCGTGTTGGGTGAGCAATACGGCGATCGATTCAGCAAAGGTGTGCAGAAGGAGAAGGCGGTGGACGCGCCTTCGTCAGTAGAATGCGATGAGGGTAGCGGTGTAAGATGGGAGGCCCGCATGCTGGAAGCTCTTAAAGCTTCGGGCAGGCCCCGCACGAGTTCGGTCGACAGTACGAAGCTGGATGGTATGCTGGTCTAGTTGCAAGAAGGCTTTGGTCGAGTTGCGCGAAGTTAACGTGACGCTGCACGCAGAGAAAATGTTCAGGACGGCGCAGACGAGCATGAAAATGACAACGTTAGTGGAGATAAGTACGATTGCGACGCTGAACATGCAGAGCAAGACACCGAATTCGCACAGAAACAAGCACCGAACTCCAACCGAAAAGAAACCGAAGATACCCCAAACTCGGGAGTGCGCAGTACCGGAATGCGCGCCTTGTGATGAAGCACTGGCGGAAGTTTTGCAGCAGCTAGACGAGGAGGACGAGCTGCTATCCCATGGGGACACTGATGACGTGGACTACGTTGAAGATCGGAATGCAGAAGTTGTGCGGAGTGGCAGAAATGAAGTATCGAGTGGATCAAATACAGAAAATGCACCAAAGACGCCCCAAAAACCCACCAAAAAGCTACCAAAAGCAATGGCTGCTGTTCCAATGGTGCCAGTGGCCACTCCAGCAGCAGATGACGATGACGAACCAGTTGTTGGGGGCTTCTTGGAATGATTTCCTGTATTGTGGGAGTCATGGGCCACATTTGACAAGGTGTTCAAGGAGTTCCAGGAGGCTACGTTTCAACTATTCTCTTGCCGTACTAGTACGTCCGTGCAATCAACAGACCGCATCGGCTCAAGACAACGTTGCAAGACGAAAGTCGAAGAAGGCCAGCGCACGCGCAACCGGCGGTACACTTCTTCCTGAGTCGTGGGAGAAATACAGCGAGACGTTTCTGTGTACGCATGCCATGCCGTACGAGAAGAAGGGTTCCGGGAAAAGAGGCTACGGGCTGGTTCGAGCCACAGGGTGTTCGGCACGGATCAACGTCCGCTTGAAGCAACGTCCAAGTGGAAAGGGCTATCACTTGGTGGTACACAATCACCCGCTGACAGAGCACCAGTGGTATAACTATGCAGAAAACCGCCGGATTGAAGACCCACAGCTTCGTCAGGATGTTGCGGTAATGGCTAAGGCTGGCGCAAAAGCCAAGGGAATCCTGGCGTATCATCGAGCTAAGACTGGTACGAGCTTTCTTTTTTCTCCAGGGTTTTAATCACGTCCTCAAGGGCCGGCAGGTCCAGCGTCGGCAGCGCAGTGCGATCCTCATAACCAGGTGCCGTACCGACGTTGTCGGGCACAGGAGGCTCACGGGCAGCAGCTTGCAGCCGTTGAATTCGCTTAAGAGGGGACGGATCGGAAGTGACGGTTGTAGGCACGGACTGGGCATCCGCCAATCCTAGCTCCCATTCCTGCTCCATGTCTCGCGCTTGCACAAGCAAAGCGTCGGTTGAATAACCGAGGATGCGCATCACAGGTCTACCCACTGTCAAATCCAGTGAGGTATTTCCTTCCTCCACGTAGCACACCAAGTGACGGAGCATGAGCGGCCCAGCAGATGTGCTAAGCACAACCTCCTTGAACGAAGCGATACGATGCACCACGATCTCTCCACTTCCGGCGGGTGTGAGGGTGGGATCTCCAATATCAGTAGTGGAGACATCCATGCCTCCATGAGTCAAAGCATCCAAGCACACCACGGGCGACGAGGGAGGCATCAGCACCACTATCCAACAGCAGCGTCTGAACATGAAGACCATCGACGGTCGCTTCCACGGTACCGGCGTCACCAGCCGCAGTTGCCGCGCGGATAGCACGGACATAGGTCGGCGCATCTCCCGGGACTACGGCGCCACCTGCCCGTCTCGCGTCCCGCGTCTTGTAGTAGTTTTTCAGCAGCGTATCCGCTTCGTCTGGTCCGACGAGCGGGCGGTTCCGCACATGATGCCCTGTAGACTGGCACTTCAAACATGGTCCAAACCGGTTCTCGGCGGCCTAGTCGTCGTGCCTGGTGCTGGACCCGCTGGAGCAATTTGAGGCGGGATCGTAGGGGTTTGCTGTCTCGGAGGAGCAGCAGCGGGACGGCCCGTCTTCGCATCTCCGCCTGGCGCACCACCTGTACGCGGGGGCGGCGATCCGCCTCGACGGCCACGAGAGGTGCCAGAACCCGCAGCAGCAGAGCGCGAAGCGTCCGAGGTCGTTGTGCGCGCTGCCTGTTCCCATGTAATGAATTCACGCATCATTGATGTGACCCAGGTGCAGTATGCAACCACGTCGGTTCGGTACTTCTTGTGTTCTTGCAACGACAACCGAGTAGCCACAATGCGCTTAAAACCATCTGGAGCCAACGCGTTACCGAGGTACTTGACCAGCTTTTTCTGCTCCCTTTCAAAGGCCACATCCACCAGGTTGAAGCGGTCAAGGATTGCCTCAAGATCGACTTGCAAATTCATCATACGCCTTTCTGGCTCTGGTCAGTCCGTCTTCACCACCAGTTCTCGCATTGCGATATCCAAGGTAGCGTAGTCGACGTGTGTCGGGGTCTTCGCTTGCAGGAAGTAGGCGATCCATTGTTCTTCACTCACGCGCTCTGGAGCGAGTCCAAATTCGTAGCGCGCGATCATGCACTTCGTGCGGCATTCTATGCAAGCTCCGACGGGCACTGCAAATGCACCTCCCCACTGCGTCTGCAGAGCATTGATGGCCGTAAGATACGTCTCGTAGGCCCGCATGAAAGCGCGGCGTGCTTCCATTGTGCGACCAGTGGATCGTGGAGGCTGAGGAAGTGCAGGAGCGGCGGTCACTCGCGGTCCCTGGCTCCCTGCCACCGGCCCCAGGTTCTTGGGGGTATTTGGAGACGCTGTAGGCATGGGCTCGTCGCTGCGTGTAGCCGGAGCGTCGAACGGATTCGGCACCATCAGGGTGAGACGTTTAGGAGCACTATCACGCCTTGTAGCATCAGGATCGTCGTCTTCCAGACGGAGCTGCGAGGCCATTCGCGAGAGCTCCGCTTCGTCAGCCTCGTGGAGTGGGGCGATCTCTGCGTCGTCAGGCGAAGGCGGCGTCACGGGCGGAGTGCCCACGCTGTCGCTCGCTCCGGAAGCGTCTTCTTCGTCATCACGTGCGGGTATCGGCCTTTGAACAGGCGAGAAGATGTTCATCCAACGCGGAGTTCTCTTGTCACAGTCGAAGGCTAAAGTTAACTTTGTTCTCAACTGTAGGGTGAGCTCGAGTGAGCAAAAGGGCCCCTGAGCTGTATTTTGAAAAGGTAGTTGCGTAAAGGTAGGAGCGTAAAGGAGGGGGCTGCTACCACGTGGCGGGAGCCAACTGGACCTTGGCACCGGATGCAAATCCAGATCGCGGGTTTTGTTGCAGTGGTGGCGCAGCACGGGTAAAGCTACTTACCCAAAGTTAGCTTCTGTTGCACGCTCAATGCTGTGCATTCCAGCTCTAGTGCGATGTCTGAAAGCAATTTTTCAAGTGCTGGTTCAACTATATCGAAGGCACGGAGCTCGATCAGCCCTTCGGTTTTGGATGATGTACTCATTGTTCGTTCAAATACCGGTTTACTCTAACACAAACACAGCAATCGCCTGAACTTTATAAATTCGATTAGAACGTTGTTCTTGTTTCCGCCATCACTACAATGTCCGTACCCGAACATGATCTCCAGGAATTACGGATCGGGTACGGGTACCCGTTCCAAACGTAAAGCTAGTACGGGTGGACTGGGGTACCCGCCAAACTCGATTTGCGACCTCTGATGTGCATGCTATACACCGGATCTTCACTCAAACTAAACCGCCGAACACTTTGTTCTCTCTTCCGATCGTAGCTTCGATTGCTAGTCAGATTACCATCTACTGTGCGTTTTTCGCAGTCGCGTTCGCCTTCATGGCTCATCAAGATCATGGGTACTGCCCAATAGCGGATGCTTTGGCCTATGTAAACGAGAACGACTTTGGTATCGGAAAACTGCGCCATCTTTGTCAACTACGGTGTGGACGACCCAGACGACCTCGAATACAGCTATGAAGACACTGTAACTTGGCTCTTCGCTCACTTAGACTACCTGGTTGTAGCCATCGCATTCAACGTCAAGGACCCGTTCCGCCTGCCATTCTGGACCAACTATAATACATCTACACGACGTTTCTTATCGCAGAAGTCGGTTTTACTTGACAATTCAGGATCCTTAGAGAACGAATTCCAGGTGATGCCCGTGCCGTCTTCATTCCGCTGAAGCTTATTCGGTCTTTTTGCCGCTGAACTCGTCATCGGCGTCGGGTGGGAGATTTTCGCCACTCGTACTTCGCCTCGTTGGTGGCAAAAGCACCAGACCGAAATGACCCACGCTGATGTTGGACCAACATGAAACGATACAAAAAACACACACAAAAATATTTTTTCTGGCAATTTATTTTGCACAGTGAAAAAATGCAAAATAAAATTGGCAGAAAAAAAGCTTTTTTATGCCCCAGAGAAAAGCGTTTCTCTCGAAAGAGTTGTTGCAAATGATGATGAAGAGTCTCCGCGAGCACTTGCTGGTGCCCATCGACGACCTGGCAGGGCAGTGTTCCCAGCTAGTATATGCCCCCAATGAGCATCTACGCATGTTACCATTTGCATTCTCACGTCTCCGTATGACGCTCTACTATTTCTTGTCTTTGGTATCTTGTGGCACCATACACATCGTCTCGGTGTGGTATCCCCAAATCTTCACGCGTTTGGCTCGAGTACCGTTGCCATATTCGTCAGTAAGTTACGCTGACGTCATGTTGATTCATGTTCAGGGCGATGGAGCTCGTTCTCATTGGATGGAGTGTCCTGTTCACCATCCTGTTCCAAATGGTGACGACTATCGAACGAAAGTACCGTGGATTTGGTTTGAGTTTAAGAAACAACGATACGTTTTTGATTATGAAAGAGGTGAGTTTAAACATTCTGGCAACAATTTGAGAGGAGACAAGCAAACTTCAAACACGAGTTGAAACTGGTCTGGAAGAACACATTGTCAAAACAAAATGTGAATTGTTTGGACCGAATCAGATCACTACAGACAAACCTGGAACTCCACAACTTCTCTTCTTAAGTTGGTACACCCATTCTACGTCTTCCAGATATTCAGCGTCGTGGTTTGCTCTTTAAACACTACACCAAGTACGCGCTCGTGATCATATCAATGTCTACGGTCTCGTTGGCGTACGAAATCTACTCCGAAGTGTCGAACAACAACGACTACGAGGATTGGTGAGGAGTAACAGGTATTTCAAGGTCTTGCGAAGCTCAATGACTTTGAGAGTGTACGAGACAGAGTTGGTTCCTGGCGATATCGTTCTAGTGAGTGAAGGCCTCGTGTGTGCAGAAATTCTACTGTTTTCAGGAGGATGCACAGCTGATGAGGCGTCCCTCACAGGCGAGACTATACCTGTCAAGGAACAGCAATTGGAACAGGATGGATCACAGAGACAACGGCTCGTGAGAAATACAAGGAGTCGTTTTTGCATGCCGGGTCTACTGTCACTCGAGTATTCGACAATGATGAAGTCTGTAAGGGTGTGGTGATCAGTACTGGGTTTTCCACTGGCAAAGGCGAGTTGTTCCATAGTATTTTGTTCCCAAAGCAGATCACATTTGAGTTTGAGCGTGACAGTTATCGATATTTAGCGATGCTGTGGGCTGTGGCCATCGCAGTGTTTATCAAGCGGATGTGGATGGATTTCACGTTGGAACTCCGTTTGTAGAGACTTTGTTTGACTCATTGGATCTCATCACTGTGGCCGTTCCCCCTGCTTTGCCGCTAGTTCTCACTTCTGGAATTGGTTTCTCAATGCATCGTCTCCATCAACGAGATATCTTCTGCATTGACTCATAACGTGTGAATTCGTGTGGGCAACTCTCGTGCTTCTGCTTCGACAAGACGGGAACGCTTACCAAAGAACATCTAAGTTTTGTAGGAGTAGCTATGACAAAGCAATATTCATCCCCGGCAGCTTCAGCCGCAACGCTTTCTGTTGGGATCCCGGCAAGATTTCGGCTAGCAATGCCAACATGCCATGGGTTGTCCGAGTACCAAGGCATTTTTCAGGGATACTCGCTCGAGGTAGCAATGTTTAAGGCTTCCCACTACACGATACAGTTTTTCCCCGACGCTCCGAACGACGAGTACATAGCGGTAGTGACCGCTACCGATCTCAACGCTACCAAATACGGCATTATCAAGCGATTCCCATTCGATGCCGAATACCGGCAATCAAGCGTTATCATAGAAGAAATCGCCACCCGCAAACGGTTCATCTTCGTGAAAGGATCACCAAAGGCAGTGAGCGCCATAGCAACCTCCACTCCACCTGACCTCAAACACAAGACCCTCTCTTACTCTGCCGACGGATATTATTGCGTCGGCTTCGGTGTAAAGGAGCTGAATTTGAATACTTCAATTGATGTGAACAACCGTGAGCAGGTGGAACGCGAGGTGGAATTTGAAGGTCTCGCACTGTTCAAGAACGAACTCAAGCCCAAAACGAAAAGCATGCTCGACGAGCTGTACAAGGCCAACATCGACGTAAGGATTATCACGGGCGATAACGCACTGACTGAGGTTCACGTGTGTCGTGAGCTAGAAATGAAGATAAAGAGCAAAGTAGCTGTTGTTGACATCGACGACCACAGGTGATACCGTGTTTGTATCGGTGGACGACATCAAGAAGTCGGATGTGGTGCAGTGGACAAGCTTCAATGCCAGTAACATGGAGATAGTGCTGGCGGAGTATGATCTGGCCATCACAGGTGCAGCTTTGGACAGACTTCAGCAAGACTATGGCACTGATATTGTACGTCGCATTATTCAGCAGACACCAGTACTTGCGCGTGTGAGACCACAACAGAAGTCTTGGATCGTGGAGCAATTAATCTCACTGGGTCTCGTAGTCGGCCTGTGTGGCGATGGCACAAATGACTGCGGAGCATTGAAAGCTGCACACGTGGGTTTAGCTTTGTCCAATGCAGAGGCGTCTATCGTAGCTCCGTTCACGAGTAAAACTAAAGCGATCTCAGACGTGTCAGTATTGATCCGCGAGGGTCGATGTGCACTCACGACATCGTTTCTTGGTTTCAAGTACATGGTGTTGTATCCAATTATCCAATTGGATATGGCGAGTGTGTTGGCTCAAATTGGCACGAACGCTGGAGTTAACCTTCCGCTCACGGATATGCAGTACTTTTGGGATGACCTAACAATTGTTTTAGCACTAGCAATGTGCATGCTGTACACGGGCCCTTCACGTACATTATCGCGTGCGAAGCCACCAAGTACACTATTTTCGCTGGAAGTTGTGGCATCTATCGTCGGTCACAGCGTGATTTTTGCAGCATTCTTCGCGGTCGCGTTGGCATTGATGGCCCGCGAGACAAACTGGTATTGCTCCATCGAGGACGCGTTGGCATACGTGGAGTGAAGACACATCCACTGCGTCAAATTGTGACGTCTTCAAAGCGTACATCTGGAACATCCCACGTACTGCTACGAGGACAGTGATCTGGTTATTTGTGCATTTGCAGTACTTCGTTGCGGCCGTAGCGTTGAACGTGAAAGATCCATTCCGGTTGCCATTTTACACGAATACAATCTTCACTGTTCTGTTGGTTGGGGAGCTCGTAGTGAACCTTTGGCTGCTACTGGCCAGCTCCGATGCAGTAAATGATATCTTCCAGCTGATGCCGATCCCCACATCATTCCGATTGAAACTATTCGGACTCTTCGTTGGCGAATTTGCTGCAACTGTGAGTTGGGAGTTGATTGCGAAGCGAGTACTACCAAAGTGAAGATGCAATGAGGATTCTTCCTGAATAAATAGTGTTCAACATCGAGGTACATTAATTGATTGGGGGTTCCAGCTTGCTAGAATTCTTCCTCCCGCAAGCTGTCGCCACTGTCATTGCTACTCAAACTGTCACTGTCACTGTCATCGAAGAGGAAGGAGCTGCAATCTTTGATGGTTTCATCATAGAAGTCGGAATCAACCGAGAAACAGGAACCTCTGGAGTTATTCGTATCGAGATCAGCAAGTGAATTGGCCTTCCTTCGGCTCTCAAGAGCGCTGAGTCCACGTACACGTCGAGGAGATGAATCATCGAACTGACTGATACATCGCTCTCTTCGAGGAGACAGATCGTCCATAGAACTCAAAACAAGATCCCGTCGACGAGAGGAATCGTCTGAGGAGTTGATAGCCTTTTCAGGGTCTTCCTCCTCGATATCAGCAATGCCGTCTGAAAGTGTTGAAAGTCGATTACGATTCAGTACAAGTGTTTCACCCGTCTCACTGTCACTGCCGGGATCAATGGACCAGCACGTTTCCGAGAGATCTCTCCATGCGTCACCTTCAGTGCGCCCGAGTTCAACTGAGCTGTTAGGGTCGTGAGATGTTGACATGGAGCTTACGTTGCTCGTGTTCGTCTCGTTGGCTCGTGATGTTCTGGAGGGTACAAGACTTGGTAGCGACGACCGCAAACTGAGGATAGACGCCGAAAACACTGAACGCCCGCTGATCAAGCTGGTCGTTCGAGAGGCATGAGTGGCTCTTACGATCGATAATCCATTCACCGGAGCGTCATGAACGTCCAATGCGACGTGGTCATTAGCTGCGTCTTTCGCTGACAATCTTGACAACTTGAGCGTCTGCACGAAAGCGGGTCGCGGAGATGTCACCACCGTAGACGCAGTGCTTTCTCCGAGGGTATTTAAAGCATGATCCGATGCCGTTGTCGATGTCACCCCCTGGAAGACCGAAATGTTGCTGGGAGAAAACAATTTTGGGTCGTATCGGCGACGTCGGGAACGGATCACGAAGAAGACGACCACGAAGGCGACCACGGACACGACAATGACAACCACCAGCAGAGGTGTGCTCAAAACAGCCGATTCACTGCTCTGAGTATTGCTAACTGCCTTTGTTGGATCCGAACCTGGATTTGTCTCCGAGTTTGAAGTGTTGAAGCTGCCCGAACCTAGCACGGTACCCACCGACGCAGCTTCTACGGTACCTGCAGAGGAACTTGAGCTGATAGACGCCATTGCAGCAAGACGTTCAGGTTCTGCTTCAAGCGCGAATAAGGAAATGTGAAAGTGCCAGATCCGTCAAATGCATCGAGACAGCCGAACGCTGGAAATTCCGCTAAGCAGTCATGCACCTGCCTGATCGATGGAGTCGAAAAGTATCGAAACAGAAGATGACACAAGACGAAGCGTACGGCTCGAAGAAAGAGGATGTAAGTTGTCGAACCCATCTTAAGTGCATCCGAGCCACACAGAAATTGCCTAACGCTAAGAGGTCAGTATCACCTCAAACTGAACATGTAGGTTCGACTGTGCCAAGTTGTTCGAGATGTTGACTACAGATAGTGTAGTATTGATACTGAGGCAGCACTACTGAGACGTAACACTGCCACACGCTTAGGCGATGACTGCAAGATGCATGGAACCTTACTCCTACGTACACGGTGTGTAACTCGAAGTCCATGCACAAGCGACAGAATCCATTGCCGCAGTGGCCATGCGGACTTGCTTCATGTGGCAAATTTGGCCAGATCAATTCAACCTTGTGCCAAGGCACCGATGGATGACAACACGTTACTTTATTTACTTTGTCACCCCCACTGTTACAATACCCACAGATCTACTTGGTCTACCTCTCGTTCGGGTAGGTGGCATTGCCGAGTCTAGAACTCGCGCTCCTTGAAGACGCTTTTTGAGTCCGTGAAGTCCGAGTTCACGGAGAAGAAAGACGCGTCCGATGCTGCCGTGCTACGGAAAGCATCGGAGGAATGTTGCGTCGAGTTACCCCAGTCGGAATAGCCGTCTTCACTGTGGTCGTCGTCATCGTCACGAGGCGCATCAATGACAGGAATACGAGCTGTGTTGCTCTCCGCTGCGTGGTAGTAGCTGTCGTCACTTAGTCCTGAAGCTCCCGACCACGCCATCGAGCTAACTTCGCTCATGAAGGACTCGTCGTACTTGTTCCCGCCCTTGAATTTGCTTTCAAAGCCGCTTTCATCGTACCGGCTGTCGCCGTAATTGCTTTCGTCGTATCGACTGTCGCCGTAGTTGCTTTCATCGTACTTGCTCTCATCGAACCTGCTTTCAGCGTACTGGTTGTCATCACGACTGTAGCCCGACTGATAATAAGAAGGCGGGGCGTTTGAATACTGCGGCCGTCGATTCTGCTGAAGAGGAGTTGGTCGATTGCGTCCAGGGGCAACTACAGTTGTTGCCGACGACGCCACTGACGGTGCCAGCGATCTGGCCGTCTTAGGAGACAAAATGTCATAGTCTGCCGGCAATGGGTCGTCAGGGATGTGGAAACCCGGGCGCTTCGGTGCAGGAGGTCGAGCGGGTGGTGGAGCTCTAACATTCTTGGGGACCGGATCTGCGACTGGTACCGGCTTAATCGCCTTCTGAGGTCTAGGAGGTGGCGGTGGAGGTGCCTCAAACGCAGCTAGTTGAGCAAACGCCGCCACTCTGTCGTACGGGTTGCGACCAGTGTACACAGTGCCACCCGAAGGCTCCGGTCCGTTGTTCGTAGGTGGTCTGCCTGGTTGCTTTGGAGAAGCGAGCTGCTTTGCTCGTTGGTCACGCAGCGGAGTTGCTTCTGCCTGGTAGCCATTGTCTCGACGTCCACGTGCTGAAGTTGGTTCATGCTGGTCCCTGAATCCACGGGGTCCGTTAGGCGCAAACTGCGCGTCAATGTCGGGCGTTTTCCTGCCACGACCTGAAATCGGTTCACGACGTGGGCCACCAAGAGGAGGGAACGGTGCTTCCATGTCGGGGTTTTTCCTGCCTCGTCCCGAAGTCGGTTCACGCCGTGGTCCGCCGAGCGGTGGGAACGGAGCGTCCACTTTTGGGGTCTGGTTTCGTCGTCCACGACCTGAAGCAGGTTCACGGGTAATGTCTCGTGGACCACCGGGGGCGAATTGCGCGTCAATGTCCTGGTTTCTTCGTCCACGTCCTGAATTCGGTTCACGTGCACGCGGCGTGTTGCTGCGTCCACTTTGATTTCCTCCACGTCCAGAACGCGGTTCCCTTTGTCCTCCTCGACCACCGGCAGTCGGTGACTGCATCGCGCGTGTGCGACGGTCGAACGCCGGGAACGACGGCGTGGCTGAAGACCTACCCGTCATGTTGGTTGGTGACGTCGCGTCGAAGTTGGTACTGCGGTTGCTTCTGTTCCTTCTCGATGCGAGTTTGTGTTCGGCTGCTGAACGACGCATGCAGAAGGAACGGATAACCCAAGACACAAGCGCCACGAACACCACAGCGACAACGATGATTACCACCATCACGGTTGTGCTCATCGAGTCAGAGGACGCAGCGGTACTCGATACCGACACCGAATCAGCAGCACCACTGTCACTTGCACTGGAATTGGTACTGGTGGTTGGTGTCGTGTTGCTCTCTATAGTGGCCTTGGTGTTGGTGCTGGTGCTGCTTCTAGCGACATTCGACTCATTCTGGGATTCCGTGGAACCTGAACTTACCGCACATGTGAGATAGTCATCTGCACTTGTGACACAGTCCTTCCCCTTCTGTAGAACCACACAGACACCAAAGTATTTGGTGGTACCGTTCACTTCGGCGTTCGCGGCACTTCGACAGCTGCAACCGTTTTTCATGCACGTGTTACCCATTTCCGAACACAAAACATAACCGACCGGTTCCTGTTTGTTGCCAGGGTCATTAAGGTATAGCGCCTGCACATCGATGCCGCAGATGTCCGTCGTGGACGCTGAGGACATGACGCCGCCAGCTTCTTGCTCCAATACTGGGGGGCGTCAGCTTGCAAGGCCAAAATGGCAATGAAGAGCGAGCGCGACCCCATCGCCTCTCGAGCAACAGAGACGGAGAGCAGCGCAGGGCCAGGGTGGGAAGATCGACGCCCGCTACATACTCAAAGCAAGAGACCTTGTGCGCTTTGCCTATGAGCAAAGCACGGCCAAATGCCGATCCGAGGATAGAGCCCCAAAGGCATCTGACTCTCGTGCGATTCCACATGCGGAACCGCATCGCGTATTCAGCGCAGCGATTGCTGTGGCAATTGAAGGCGCGACGGCGCCGCAGCAAACGGGTGAAATACAACAACAACTAATGCTCGTAACGCGCGGTGTTTCCATCGGAGACTTGTACCAATTTGCATTCTCGATTTATTTCACGAATACCAAATCTCGTTTTTGCTGTTTGAGGACGCGCAAGAATTAGCAATTGCTGCTTTGACATCCGGAGTTTTTGCAATGGATACCATGAAAATTTGTTGTTTGCTTGCGTGACGAGCGTAGCGAAGCGGAGCTATCGGTAGCAGTGCCTGTATCTATCGATGAAAAAAAAAGTAAAGATATTTCGGACTCCGAGACGGAGTGTGCGTATTTCAGAGTGCGTGTCTTCAACGTTTGAATCAAACAGGGTAAACGCGCAGGGTACGTATCAACGCCGCTTATGCATTGCACGTTAAAGGTGAAGGTTGCAGCGCGTGGATAAGCCAGGGACCTGAGTACATTCACCTTCACTTCAACGTCACTTGGCACGTAAAGTATCAGCAAGCCGCCACCGGCCACCAAACGTCCATTTTCACCCAAACTGTTCACGGTCGAAGCTGCCAACAGCTTGGTGCCGTTGTGGCGATAGAACTGGACGCGAGACTGCGACGCATGTTGTGGTTGATTTCCACCGCGAGCTTTGGCCATCTACGTCGGCTGTTTTGCCAGAATCGCTGCTCGCACCCAGGCCGACATGGAGTAGCGTTAGTTGCAATATTCATTCGTGGCCGATCGGCAGCGTAGCACAATGGGATCCACAACGTTCAAGGAAAGCTGGCTAAGCATTAAAATGCGCCGATGTCAACCAAGTCGCACGTAAAGGTCGACAGAGTCTCGGTTGCTTTTTGACTTGCTTTTTGTACCCATGTTATTTTTCAAAATGACCTCATGTCACTTTAGTGAGGTTTAAGCTACTGTGGCTACTTTTGCAGATATTTCCACAAATACATGCTGATAAAATATGACGTTAGGCAAAACCTGGACAAATCACGGTACTCTCTCCCTTGGTAGCAAAAACAAGTCAAACAAATCTGTTGCGTGTTTGAAGGATAGACCTGATGGGCAGGTTTGGCGCTTTTACTTAGAGCTCGATTAGTATAATTCCCCAAGTAGATAATTTGAAAGCGTCCACGGTACTTCTAGGTTGCGCCATTAGGGTGCGCGGCCATTGATGTAATTTCCGCCCTCAGAACTCAGTCGGCAAATATCGTGGCAGAGTCTCACGTGATCCAGAGAAGATGGTATCGTACGACAAGAATTACGTGTTCCCACTGGCGCTGACGGATGCGTGGAAGGAAGAGATCACGAGCAAGACACGGGAGAAGCTGACGGAGATGCTGGGCGTCGAGGTGGACAACGTTATGGCGGTAGGTGACCCCGAATAAGCAGTAGCCACTGTGGGTGGCGTTCCTTGTGCGCCTTCTTTTATGTCTCTAGAGAGCGAATTACACTACGTTTTAGCGAAGCGACGGACGGGAGGAGGTGACGCTGGTCAGGATACGGACGGCTCGAGTCTGTAAGAGGGGGAAGAGCCTTCCTCTCTCCATCCGTCTCTGTATATATATGGAGCTTTGTATGCATGTGAAAAGAAGACCAAAGGACGCTAAAAGAGGGTGTAAAGCGGACCCCCAATTAGGAGTACACAGGGAGCGCCACCCTGGCATATCCGTCCAATATGTATAATGTATCTGACCAACAAAACACGGCGACTACAGGAATACGTGATCGTGATGGTGGGCAACAAGAAGAGCATGGAGCAGATCGCCTACGACCTCGTGGATTTCATCGGTGAAGAGTCAGCTGAGCAATTTGTGGCTTGGCTCAGTCAATTGTTGCCCGCATTGGAGGCTCAAGCTGAGACGCCGGCTAAGGAGGTGACACAACCTCAGGTTGAAGAAACACCGGTGCAAGAGGAACAGAAGAAAGAGGACGCCCCATCCAAACGCGTTATCAGTTTGAAGGGGTTGTCTTCTTCGTCCGAGCCACTCAAGAAGAAAATTGTGTCACTTGGAAGCAGTCGAGGCACGATCAGATCGCTGAACCCTTCCAAGAACGATATGGACGACGTAATCGCTCGACGAGCTCAGCGCTTTGGTGTTGTGGAGAGGAAACCAGCAGCAAAGAAATCTCCATCTTCGTCGTCAGGAAAGGAGGATCGCCATCAGCGTGACGAGTCGAGAACGACAGGAAATAAGCGGCGAGCGAACGAGCGGGATGGTGGCAGGGATGGCGGCAGTCGGTTGTCGCAGCGACTAGGCCCGCCTGTTAACGTTGACCAAGCTGAGCTAGACGCTCGTGACACCATGGGTTCGCACAAGAAGCGACGTGGAGATCGCGACCGCGGTGAGGAGAATCAGCACAGTGGAAGTCGCGGAAACCGGAGAAATGACCGAGACCGAGACATGGAGGATGCAGGACGGAATGGAAAGCGGAGAAACATTGGTTCGCGTGATGTGGCGCCACCTCTGCCCCCATCAGACGAGAAGGACGATTTCAAGGGAAAGCAGGGGTACAACCAAGGTATGGGCCCACCTATGGGCTTTCAGGGCGGCCCGATGGGCTACGGCGGCTTTCCTCCGGTATGTTACTACTTTTGTTCTGTTAGTTGCACCAAGTCGAGTAAATTCTAACGGTTTGCATTGTTAATGTTCAGCCGTATGGAGGTCCGATGTTCTACCCACCGCCAGGGTACGGACCCATGAACCCGTACGCGATGGGATTCCCGCCTCAAGGCATGCCGCCGTACGGTGGTCGCGGCTACCCACGACCGCCAGGAGGAATGCAAAACGGCCCGCGTGGTGCACGACCATTCCAGAACCGCAAGTGGGTTAACCCAAACGTTGCTAAGGCTGAGGAAGCAAAAGATAACGAAGGCAAGCCAGAATCGGACGCAGCAGGAGTTGAAGCGAGCGAGGCACCGCAAAACGTTGGTTTGAATGCTGGCGCGCCAGCCTTTGCGCCACGCAACCCGTACTATTCATCGCAGATGCGCCCGCGCTTCCAGAACAAGACTTGGGTGCGACAGGACCCTGCGAAGGACGAGGAGCTGAACTCAAGTTTGCCGAAGACCCCGCCCAAGGAGTTGCTCGAGAGCACAGATTAGGCAGTTTCTCTGATCGCGCAATTGGCATCTACTACATTGAGAACAATCGAGCAGAAAGTGAGATGGCCAAGACGAGAGCCCAGTGAAGCAAGAAATACGAAAGCTTATTGCAATCTGTGACTACACATACTTACAAGAGCGACGTCGATGGCACACGATATTTGCAAATCTAGCATCGTGTGTTTTTTTCGCAGTGTGACTCCGTTGCTAGCGAAGAGGTGCTGACCAAAGTGAAGAGATTCCTTACTCTTCAGTTTTGTTCGAGTTCATGCATCAACAGCATCTTCATGATTCCTCACGTTTGCTCGTGCTTCCACACGGTTTATTGTCGAGAACCGATGCAGCTCGCACAGCAAAGAGATTAATGTAAGTCATACATTTTCGTTGCTTGGGCAACATACATGTACTGCTTACTAGCTTTAGTTGACACCACTCCACGCTTTATACATGTAGTTGTGGAGAAACACCTGAATGAAAAGCAATTATATTGCCCCTCTGGTAGAGCAGATTGTGCAGAACTTGACGGAAGAGATCACTGGTGAAGAGGTTTCAATCGACGTGCAATCGAATATCTGAGCAAATGTTCCTCACGCTCAGACAAAATGTTCTCCGCTCCAGGACATGTACATCGCCGCGGAGGAAGAGATATTTGACCTGCTTTTCCACAGCAACAACAGCGACACCCTATGCAAGTAAAATATAATGAATTGGTTCCGATCGCACCTACCATACTTTCCATCGTACCTGTCGCTTACAGCGTCTCGCATTGCTCCGCAGGTATTATCCGGACGACCTTGCCGATTCCCTTTGCTTGACCATCACGGAACACGAAACGCATTCCCTTCTTCAAAAACTCCGGTGCGTGGATGAACCGGAAACGCACAAGTGCTCGGTCCCCTGTTCGGATGACCTCTTGGTTCGATTCGATGGAGATAATCTCCGCTGTCTGTCGAATCGTCCGGCAGTTGACCATAGGCTGGTAGCCGACGGTAACGGTGGTCTGGTGGTGCAGAATGACCACACGAGCCTCGAACACCCGCGATACGTAGTCTTCCACCTTGATTTCTGGGCTCAGCAGGATCATTCCTTTACGGAATGTTGAACGACTCAACACAAACTTCTTGTTGAACGAACGAACGGCAAGAGCCGCAGTTTGCCCCGGAACAAGTTCTTTCAGCGGCATGTACATCGACTCTATCGAGCGCACGGTAACCTTGTGGAAGTGGCCATTGTAGTCGGGCCCAATCTGTAGGGAGTCGTTGACCTTGAAGCTTCCAGTCACTAATGTCCCAGCCAGGATAAACCCCACACCAGGAACTTGATACGTTTCGTCGATCGGCATTTCAATCACATCGCTCACGGATACCGCCTTCTTCTTCGAGTCACCGGTCAGCGTAGCAACCGCAATGCTTTCCTCTTGGTTCATCGACTTGGTTGTTGCAAGCGTCGAGGCTGACAACCCCGCCTTGAACAGTGCTGAAGGTGACGTCTCGAACAGTATCCGTCGCAGATTCTCCAATCCGTCACCCGTCACATTGGAAATCGGCAGAATCGGCGTGATGCGGTTCGACGGGATGCCCTTTGCTGCTGTCACCGCCTGCTCCGTCGTCTTGACAAGCATCGCCATCTTTCCATCTAGCAACAGCAAAACATCAACGATCCTGAGTCGTCTACAGCTAACCCATAACAAAAAGTTCATACCAACTTACAGCGTCGCAATGCCTGTCGGACTGTCGCCAGCGTTTCCTTGGCCACATTTTTGGGCGCAATATCAATCTTCGTCAGCGCCACCACGATCGGAATCTCCAGCTACAAACCAAACAACAGTTATATCAGTACATCACCACCTTTTTAACCACCGCAGACAACCTACCGCAACTGCAATAGCCAAGTGTTCTTTAGTCATCCTTTTCACGCCCATATTGGCGCCCACCACAACCACAACCACATCTGGTTGCATGCCTGTGAGTCCAAATACCGTCGTCTTGAGATATTTCTCATGCCCCGCCAAGTCAATGAGTTGAATGCGTTTGTGCGCCATCTTGGCCAATTCCGCCCAGGGGATGAGTTTACCCGCTCGTTTGGACAGAATCTGCTCCCCATTTGCATCAAACCCTAAATACGCAGTGGCTACACTACTGGTGCGGCCAGATTCGATCTCGTGCTTGTGACGGAAAATGGCTTGGCGAGAGGAGCCACGGCCGTCGTCCAGATCCCCCTTAATGAGTGTGCCGATGAGACTGGACTTGCCACTGTCCACGTTGCCTACGAAAGCCATCCGCAAGGTACGTAACATCTCCCGGTCACTCTCTGCTTTGATTTGTGGACTCATCTTGGTCTCCTCGTCCTGTAAACCTTCCTCCTTCAGGTCGTCGATGGAGTTAAAGCTGTTCCTTCGTTCTTGGACCTCCATAGCTGCTGGCGAGGTGGAGAATGACGATGAGGGTGGCGCTCGGGGACGTGGCGGGGAGGGATGACGGGCTTGACGGGCTTTGCGGCTTTTGGAATGTGAGGATCTGTCGTCGCCTCGCCTTGTCAAATCTGATATCGTGAGTGTTGGTCAATGGGTTGAAGTGAAAGTTGCCTTTATTTTGGTGTTGCTTTGGCAAGCAACAAGAAAAAGAGTGTGGTGGCACGAGTTTATTCCTAGTTAACCTTCACTCAGTCAGTGAGAGTTACGTTGCCATTACAGGTGGCGGTTGCGCACGAAGGTGAAGTTGTCATACTCAGGCAAGCTCGGTACGAACTGGACCACAGCGTCAATCTTGGCCTTGACCTCGGGTGTGATTTTGCTCACGAACTCGAGCGCCTTAATGTTCTCATCGATCTGGGACGGACGGCTGCCAGCCACGAGTACCGTCGACACGTTCTCGTTGGACACGGCCCAGGCAATAGAGAGCTGCGTGAGTGAGCAGTTAAGATCTTTTGCAATGGACGTGAGCTCGTCCGCCATCTTGACACGGTTAGCGAACTCTTCACCCTCGGCAAAATTCTCAAACATGGGCGTGGTAAAGCGCGACCCGTCTGGTTTACCGGCACTGTATTTACCCGTCAGCGTGCCGAACGCCAGCGGCGACCACGTGGTGAGACCGAGCTTGTATTTCTTGTACAGGTCAGTGAAGGCGAACTCCACTTTGTTGCGTTCGAAGATGTTGTATTGCGGCTGCTCCACAATGGGACGGATGAGGCCAAGACGGTCGGCGATCTCGCAGGCCTCAATGATGTCGGCCGGGAGCCACTCGCTCGTGCCCCAGTAGAACGCCCAACCTTGGTTGATCACGTGGTTCATGGCACGCACAGACTCCTCGATCGGTGTGTGCGGGTCAGGACGGTGACAGAAGATGACGTCCACGTAGTCGAGGTTCATCCTCTTGAGCGACGCCTTCGTGCCCTCGATGATGTGTTTACGGCTCAGACCTTGGCCGTTCGGACCGCCTTCGGTGAAGCCCTTGGAGCCCAGGAAGATCTTAGTGGAGATCACCAGGTCCTCTCGAGCCCAAATACCTTCTTCAATACCCTTCTTGATGGCCCCGCCCATGTTCTCTTCGGCCTGACCGAGGCCATAGATCTCGGCCACGTCGTACATGTTGACTCCGTGCTTATACGCAGGCTTCATCATTTCGTACCAGGCGTCCACCGTGTACTTGTCGTCTTTGAACATCCACGCACCCAACGCGAGTTTGGACACCAGCAACCCGGAGTTGCCCAGGAAGCGGTACGTCATCTTGGTAGGAGTCGTGGAAGCCATAGTTGGAGGAGCTGGAGGAAGACACTTACTTGTTCAAGTCGAAGCAAATTGGAAAATGACAAAGATCCGAACGCTTTGAGCGCGTACTGGTACATGTACAGCTATAATTGACAGCGTCAACATGTTGCCAGCATAATGGTTGGCACCGTCAACAGTACCGATAACGTGCGTGCCACCGTAATCGGAAAAAAATTGCCTTTCAACTTCAATCTCATCAATTTTTGACTCCCACTGTACTACTCGCACTTAGTCGAATTTGTAGTCAACGTCCTCAACCAGTTCTTGACCGATGTCGTCGTCCGAGGGTGAGGATGGTCCGCACGAGGCCGATACACTGCGCGTGTTAGTGTCCACAGACAACCACTTAGGCTATGCAGAGAAGGATCCAGTACGTGGCAACGACTCGTTCCGCTCGTTCCGTGAGATTCTACAGCTGGCGCAGCGTGAGCGCGTGGATCTGTTGCTATTGGGCGGTGACCTGTTCCATGAGAACAAACCAAGCCGCCGCACAATGTACGAGACCATGCGCCTACTGCGCACACACTGTATGGGCGATGGTGCCGTTAATTTCCAGGTGGTGAGCGACCAGAGCATCAACTTTCCCAATTTCGGCGTCGTGAATTTCGAGGACCCAAATTTCAATGTGGAATTGCCCATTTTCAGTATCCACGGTAACCACGACGACCCAGCGAGAGAAGGAGGTGGAGATGCTACGCAATCGCTTGCAGCTCTGGATCTACTGAGTGCCGCTAATCTGGTGAATTATTTTGGCAAAAGTGACAAAGTGGATGCCGTCGAGGTGTTCCCAGTGTTATTGACTAAAGGGAACACTAGAGTGGCAATCTATGGTTTAGGTAATATGAGAGATGAGAGGTTGAACAGGATGTTCGCACAAGGTAAAGTGGTGTTCAGAAGACCAGCGGAACATGCTGAAGAGTGGTTCAGTATCTTCGTGGTGCATCAGAATCGAGACGACAAAGGACGGGGAAGTAAAAATTGTGTACCAGAGAGTGTGATACCGGACTTTATTGATCTCGTAGTGTGGGGACACGAACACGAGTGCCAGATTGACGTCCAAGAGAGTGTGAAGGGAGATTTCTTTATTACGCAACCGGGATCGTCGGTGGCCACGTCGTTGGTGGAAGGAGAAGCCAAACCGAAACATGTTGCAATATTGGAGATTAATGGCCAGAGCTTTCGGATGTCGAACCGTGAACTGCATACGGTACGGCCGTTTAAGATGGGCGAGGTGATTTTGAATGAGATTGAGGAACTGGAACCGAACGACCCAGATGTGGCAGAACGTATTGGTGAATATTTGGAGGACAGAGTGATGGAGCTGCTGCATGAGGCCGAGCTGGAGCAGCAAGAGCGACAAAGAGAGCGTGTGAGAGAACGTGAACAAAGACAACAAGAGAGTCCGTTTCCGTTGCCTGAAGTTGCAAATGGAGACGAAGAGGAGATGGAACTGGTGCTCATCCGATTGCGCGTCGAACACACTGGATTCCCAGTGCTGGTGAATCAACGTTTTGGTGCGAAGTTTGTCGGTAAGGTGGCCAACCCACATGATATTCTGCTTTTCTACCGACGCAAGAAAGATCGTATAAATGCTTCCGACAAGAAAGCTAGCATGGAGTTGGAGAAGTCGCTGCTGGGTCGTCCAGTGCGACCGACACCGCTAGCAACTGTGACCATCGAGGATATTTTAAGCAAGCAACTGTGTGCACCGGAGCGCAAACTCGTGCTTCTACCAGAGATACAATTGGGAATAGCGCTGGAAAAGTTCACGCTGAAGAACAACGCGTCAGCTATTCAAGAATTTGTGGACAGCGTGTTGGACGAGACCCAACGTGAACTGAGCTCGAAGAGTGATGCCAAGTCAGCACAGGATATCCTCAGTGTTGTTGGGAAGAAAAAAGAGCAAACCGATGCGTTGCACGCACTGCAGAAAGAAGAGGAAGAAGAGGATGGTAAAGCTGATCTCGTCGCAGCATCGGGAAGCAGTTTACCGGCGGACGGGTTCCAATCAAGGCGGACCACTCAGGACAACGACACCTCGGCTAAATCGCAAAGCGGGCGCTTCGGTACACCGCGATCTTCACCAGCCAAAAAGGCTCCGCCAAAGAAGAAGCCGGCTAGGAAATCAGTCTTCTCAGACCTCGAAGATGACAGCGACGAAAGTCCACGTAAGGAGAAGACACCTACGCCTCGAAAGGCTCCTGCTCGCTCAGCGAGGAGCAAGGCGAAGAAGACTAGAGATTTTTCCGATGACGAAGATTTTATTGATGCGTCTGATGACGGCGACGAGGACTATAAGATGGAGGACAACGCAGATGAAGAGATGGATATGACCCCGCGGTCGTCTGTAAAATCACGTGGAAGGGCTTCGTCCCGATCAACAAAAGCGAAGAAGTCGCCGTCGAACCGCAAGCGCCTTCGCAAGAGCAATGACTTTGATGATGAAGATGACAACGATGACTTTGCACCCGTTGCTAAAAAGCGAGGTATGGCTGCTCCGACCAAGCGTTTTACTGCGCACGACTCGCAAGCAAGTGATGTGCTTGATTTGTGTTCGAATTCGGAAGGCGAAAAACCGGAACCTAAAACACGAGCTAAGCCGACCATGGCGAAGATTTCTCAGCAGCATAAGATTGACAATCTTTTCAAGAAGCAGGCGCAACTGAAAAGGAATGACGACGATGACGTCGAAGAGGATCAGGAATTCACGCAACTAGCTCGCCAGACAGACGCTCCTGCCCAAGACATCGTAGGTCCGTCGCAATCGCAGTCGCAGATGTCCCAAGCTGGTGCGGGTGGCTCGACGCGGCGCAAGCTGCCGCTGTCGATGATGGCTGCATCCCAATCTCAATCTCAAGAACCGAAGCGTGGTGGAGCCGCCGCCCCTGCCGCTCGCAAGAATTGGGGTCGTTCTCGTCGTTAACATCACCTAAAGGAAGCTATCAAACTCGTAAACGAAAAGGAAGGAGCTATATTTCACCTAGTTTTGCGCGGCTTGGTTGTGGCTGGACAGTCGATGAATGGGAATGTACCAATTCATTATACTTTACTTGCACAGCGATTTAACTATCGATCGGGAGGTTGTCGCTGCTGTTGCTGTGGAAAAGCAGGTCTAGCATCTCCTCTTCCTCGGCGGTGTACATGTCCTGGAGAGGAGAACGGCGTCCGAGCGCGAGGAACATTTGCTCTATAAGGCAGATATTCGACTGTATGTCGATGGAAACCTCTTCACCCTTAGCAGTGGCCTCTTGCGTCAAGTTCTGCACAACCTGCTCCACCAGAGGAGCAATGTAGCGCTTCCTTTGCTTTTCATTCAGGTGTTTCTCCACACCTTCAAAGCATAGAGTGGTGTCGACTAAAGTTATCGGGTAGTACGTTGCCAGAGCAACGAAATGTATGATTTACATTCATGAATCTCTTTGCTGTGTGAGCTGCATCGGTTCTCGACAATCTAAACCGTGTGGACGCACGAGGAAAAGTGAGGAATTCTGAAGAAGCTGTAGATACATGACCTCGAACAAACCTGAAAGGTAAGGAATCTCTTCACTTCGGCCAGCACCTCGTCGCTAGCAACGGAGTCACACTGCGGAAACAACACACCAAATTAGTATTACAAATATCGTGAGCCATCAAAAGATCGATGAGCACGTACATGTACATTGGCCTGCTTCTTTTCACTCTTGGCTTTCTTGCTCGGGGAAGAGGGTGCTGAAGCTACTGGTTCTTCAGTTGCTGTGGCTGATTTGGTAGTAACTGGTGCTGTGGCTTCCGGCTTTACCTCGCTTGTTTCGTGCTGTTCAACTTTGCGTTCAACGGTTAGCTCGATCTTCTGCACTTTGTGCCGTTCGGCATGTGCTGGTACCTCAACTTCATTTGCTTTCTTCAGAAGAACTTCCTTATCAACTGTTTCTGTTGATGGAGTATCAGTCGCGCCGTGGGGTGCCTCAACTGTACCAGCAGGCGTCACCACCTCGGCGGCTTCCGATAAACGACTCGTATTCGGAGAAACTGGAACCTCGGGTACAACTGCACGCGTATCTCCGCCATGACTGCTAGTTGGGGCGATAACCACATCAGCAGGGCGATCTTCTTCAGCATGCGGCACCAATTTAGGATCAAACGCCGTCCCACATTCAGCGGGCACCGGGAGATTGTTGCCGATTGCTTCAATCGGAGACACGTTTAGTTGGTAATCGGACATCTTGTCGTAAACCTCAGGCTTGACGACGTCCACAAACTCGGTTGTTGCTTCGACTTGAACAACCTCCATGGCCTAATTCCTTTGACTTCTTTTGAGGGGTGCAGTCAATTTGACAATGACAATAGCATCCCAATCCTGGTCTTCAAAATATGCACACCAAAGCCCAGGAATAGTCTGGTCGAATAAGACAACGAGACAACATTACGTTTCAATTTCGACAGAGCAGCAAACCTGTGTCCAATATTTGCACCGACAGTGGCTATGTTCCTTAAACCAGCCGCATCTGCCACTTACTTGGTCTTCTTGTCCTCACCAGCATTGGTCTCCATGGCAGCGACAGATTCCTGAAGAGCATTGAACTCTTCCTTCGCAAACTCCAGGAACTGCTTGGCGTTGACGCCGACGCAAGGGTCCACAAGCACATTAAGCCCAAGATCATCGCCCATCGACAAGATGGCAACACCAAGGTTCACGAACGGCGGCGGGGGCACGAAGCCGTAGAAACCCGAGACCTGACTCTTGCACAAACTCATTTCCACAACACTAGCACGCACGTTGGTGATAGCCACGGAGATGCGACTAGTGGTGAAGTGCACAATCAAACGCATGAGCGGTGCCGGCAGCATCGACACGAGGTGGCTCGACCAGTACACGAAATACTTCTCCAGCGAGTTCTTGGCCTCGTTCATAGACGCCGTGATATGGTGCAGACGTTGAGCAGAGTCCTCAACACCGACTGGAAGGTCAATCACAAGCGACGAGAAGCGGTTGCTAGTGTGGCGGATGACTTCCGTGCTGGAACGCATGTCCACTGGGATGGCACAACGCACCATGAGCGTCGGGGCAACGGATTCGCCTACAGATAGCATGGTCTTGCGCATGGCACCAGCCACAACATTTAGCATCACATCGTTCACAGTCGCACGAAAGTGTTTGCCCACAGCCTTAGTGGTTTTGACAGAGTAGAGCATGTTGTAAGACAGGCGTTTGTGCTTGCCTCCAGGACGTTTGAAGACCGTAGCAGGCTCACGACGAGCCACCAGCGCGAACATGTGATAAGAGATCACGTAGAGTGACCAGATGCAGACGTAGAGAAAGATAAGGATGTCCTTCAGCACTTGGGACACAGGTTTACAAGATTTCTTGGTCTTGGGATTCTTCTTAGCCTGCAAGCGTTTCTCCAGCATAGCATCAAAGAGTTCACTCTGGTCACTGAGCTTGGCCATGGCCGTAGCCAACGACGCACCGTCTCCAAGACAATGATGCACCTTCCAGCCAACACTAGTGATACCTGGGTTGCCCTTGGGGTCGTGGATCACGTGCATCTCCCAAAGTGGCTTGTCAAAGTCCAACGGCGTGTTGACCAACGCCGACTCGACGTACGACATGGTAGTCTCACCCTCCTCCACCGTATGCTCCACTACGTTCTGCGCCACGTCATAGTCCGGCACCTCCACGTACTTGTAAATACCTGTCTGATAGTCGCCACGTACGACGCTACGCCAACGTAAGAAGAAGGCGTCGTGTAGTAGACGCATCCGTAGCCTCTCTACGTAATCCTCCTTGGTCATGCGACCCTCCACCGTCAGCACAGACACAGGGATCGACAGGTTTGTAGGCACTTCAGTCACAAGCGTTGAAAGGCCAATGTTACTGAGCTTCCGCGTGAGTTTGCGCGGCTGCGTCTTGTCGCCTTCGTCCTCGCTCTTACGCTGCGAGACGGAGGACATGACACCCGAGAGCGCCAGCACCAGCACCATAGCCATCAGTAGCATGGGCGCGTCGCTCATAGTCGGCCCGTTGGCTGCTAGCCGCGTTAGTAAGCTGTTCTCCATGTCCATCTTGGTCCAGTTAGGAGCTTCTTGGTCTTTTGCAGAATGGTCGAGTCAACTTGGCGAGCCCAAGAAGGGGGCTAAAGACACTAAATTTATGGGTGCATGGATCTCCGACGTCGATGCTGACGCGCCGGCTAGTTGACCAATGGAATGGATGGTTTCGATTAAGTACGAGGGAATCCACGTGTGACATGTTATTTGACATCATCATTGGTGGCTAAAGTTGTATTGCCGTCACCAACAGGTACGTGGTCCACCTTTTGCCATGCTGGGAAGCACTGCATGGTCAGGCCAAGCGGACTTGCTTCTGCTTGCTTCCGACAGCGAGTTTGACAAGGCCGCTGTCACGGCAGTTACTCAGTGAAGCGACCAGACCGCTCTATGCGCGGCCGCTTCAGGAAACCAATGTGACAGTCGAGGCCGGCGGCGGGCGGAGCTCGCAGCCTCTGCTGCCCTCGCATGAAGCTCCATTAGGTCGGGAGATGCTGTGCGCCGGTCGTGGTGAGCTGGCGATTCGATGGCTGGTGGCGACACTGTGATGAGCTTGCGTTTCTGCCTGGGACGGACGGTACCACCAAACTGAGGCGGATTCAACGTTGACAGGCATGTTGCTGTCATTGGGGGGGGGCAGTTTGACCAGATTGCATCGCTAAGAGCCGTTGGTTCTCGCTCTATAGCGTGCAAGTTTAGTGGAGAAGAGCTTCGAAGCGCGTCGCCCACTGCTTACGGAGAAGGTGTCTCCTTCTAGGCTTCTATGCGGGCACAGAGCTTCTCGATTGATGACCTGTGCGTGAGTTGCTCGATGAGTTGCGCTTGACGCCCAACGTGGAGAAACGACACTAAGCTGTACACAGTTGTCTACCACCATCTAAGGCTTACGTCTCCGCTGTGTGCCGGTTGCGTCTCTTGCACGAGTTGTGACGGCCTCGTTAGCAGATCGGCACGGCTGCGACTGAAGATTGGACAGTACTTTTTGGCTATATATTTTTTCTACTTTGCCATTTTGATCGTCTACACTCAACATAAACGCTCCACGCCACCACTACGCCGTCCTGGGGCGTAGGTGTAGATGAAGACACGATGGTGTCCAGCTGAAACGTCAAGCCGTACAGACACTCAAAGTGAGTCGAAGGCATGTCAAAACCCCCGCTGGAATTCACTAGAGATCATCTCGAATTGACTCAAGTCGCAGTAATGAAAATCTCCGATCTGCTGTGTTATCCACCCGAGACAGAGGAGGCTGCTCGACCTACCACTTGCGTGCAAACCCTCACCGGAGAATTCAAGCGTGTCGGCTCTTCCGAGTCGTTCAAATGTATCGAGTCGTCCAAGAAGAAGATAATGATGCCCTACGCAGAGAAAAACATGGTCGTAGTCCCTGACAAGAAACGCAAGCGGCACTACTATATGAGTGCGGCCCAGAAACAACTTCGTTGTGACAACGAGAAGTACAAGTCACGCGTGTTCAACCTCACGCTCGACATTAACAACCTCAAACAAGAAGTGATGCGGTTACTGGAGTATCGAGATCTGCAGTTCACCCGTCTGCTGTTAAATCGTCAACGCCTGGAGAACGAGCTCTTGAAGACAGTCGAGGCGCTAATACGCGGTGTACGACAGAATACTACGGACCCAGCGTGCAGGTTTTCGCGTGCCATCTCTAGCCAATCCAACTCGGCACCTGCCGCCAGAGCCTGTGGAAATGTCTACGAGTTTACTATTCGGCTGGACAAGTCTAGATACTCGTGCGTCGTGTCTAATATGCAAGTGCTACTCGTCGAGGCTGAAAGGGAAATAGATAGCGCAGAAACTGTTGAGGCTGTACAGGTCTGTGGTGCTGGTGGAAGTGTGGTCGAGGTGTTGAGCAAGTTTACATTTCCATTCAGGCGGCAGATACTCACTGCCCTGTTTCCTCACGTCGCTGGTGACGAGATGCTGCTGGCTCGGCTGATCGGGTTGAGGGCCACGTGTCCTGTACGTTTGCTATTGTATTTCAATGCACAGCGACAGCTCGTTCGTCAGGTAGCACAAGCCGATTTGATCCCAGCGTTATGGCAGGCACGTCCTAATGAAATGGCAGTTCTAATGGATCATTCCAGTAACTTTTGAAGAGCTACATGTTAATGAACTGTTGCTTGCATGAAGCATTAGTATGCAACGATCGCTGCGTCACTCTTGATAGTCTCGTACACTAATGACGCGCGAGCCTTCGCGCACAGGTGCCTCGACGTCGAGAATCGCTCTAAGTTTCGTGCCCCCTCCGATAAATTGGCGAGGTGCAACCCAGTACAGATATTGCGGCAAACAATACGCTCCACTCCGTCCACGCAGATCTCTGGCCGAACCAATACCCTGTGCGAAACAAAAAGCAATAGCAACCGTTAGGAATCAATAATTCCAAATCCCTGGCACACCACTTACCCTCCAATGCAGCACCTCATTGCCACAGTCTCCCCTTGAAGTGGGTTCACGTCGTCGGCATCCACATAGTCCCAAAGGAGGATGCCACAATCTCCACTCATACGATAGTAGTAAACATCTCGGGTCTCCACATACACTTGCTCACCTGTGGCGTCACATTCGTAGATATTGCGGGACATATCGTATCGGATGTTGAGATTCGTTGCAGGCAGCTCGCTAGAATTTAATGACGAGGTCGCGAGAGTGTAGTTTGGCCAAACGGTTGCGCAGTTCAAAATGGCATTACACGTCGCTTTGAATGTTTTGTACGCGTTCTTTGTTTCCAGAGCGTACACAGCCATCGTGGTCATCCCGAAGCCTTCACGTCCTAGATCAAGTTGCCGCAGAGAAATATCTGGAGTTGTGGATGGTTTGATAGCTTTTGTCTCCTCCAGAATGATCCGCATTGTCAATCTAGTTTTGCGTTGGTGCACACACGTTCCAAATTGTGTACACGAGAGTTTGTATCCTTCGACAAGTGCGTGGGCGTATGCAGGAAGTTCCGCATATTCAATTCAATACCGCGAGGAATTGTCACGGCGAACATCGACCTGAGGTTGCGAATGAATCCACTTTGCAGATAAAGAGCATGTCGTAACTTCTCGTTCATCTGCTCAGCTTGTTGCCGCTTGTAACGTTGCACAATATCCTTCTCTTCCCATACTGCCACATCGTTATTAACACGCATCTGCTTGTGCTTGGAGCGGAGAGTTTCCAACTGTTGCTCCAAGAGTTTCGTCTCAGTCTTCAACGCTATCATTTCACTCTAAGCACAGTAATTAACAGTTAAGTGGAGGTCTGATGACAATGGTCATCGAATGTTTAACGCACCTTTTTCCGACATTGCGTCCGACGAGCACTGCTGGCAACCTGCGCTCGTCGTCTCGCCTTGCGATCAACCAATGACCTGTCACGTTCAGGTTGCTGCTCAACTTCCTCAATCTCGCTTGAAGCAGAGAGGGGTCTCCCAGTCACAGCCGTACAATACAGTCCACCAGCTCCTCCGTGCTGCTTGTGTCGGCACAAGTCTGAAGTCTTGACTGGTTCTCGTGTGGCTGGAGCAGGTCCGAGAAAAAGTCAACGTCCAAATTGTCCGTCAAGTCGCTTTCAGCTCCAGCCCTCGTGTGCTCCAGCCCCCGTTTCGTGTCGAGGATTAGCGCTCCTTCCGCCAAAATCTCGTCTGAAAGCAGGAAATCTGCACAACAGCGCTTAGAGTAAGAAGACGGCGACCAGGGGGGGGCACTCCACAACGTACCATCAAGGGTATTGAGCGATTCGCTTAAACCTTCGCCATCGTCCGCCAAAGGAAACAGTTCCCGCGACATTGCTCTGTCATCCTCTATGGTACTTTACCGTATTAGTCATGGGCTCTCCCTGCGTTCACCAATATTTCGCACATAGAGCGGACGACAAAGTCTCGGTAGAGGTGAAGGTACCGGTTCCGATGTGGTATTTAGAGATATTTGTCTACTATTGTGTTGTCCACACCAATTAAACAGCGTAGGGCAAAGAGCGCTGGCGGAACAGGCTCCAGCGTACGTCACAATACTACATATCGATAGCAAGATGCCTCTAGCGCTTCTTGCTACTACAGGTAGCACTCGGAAAATCTACGATCGGTTCTGCTGCTTTTAGCCGCGCTAGAAAAGTATGGCGCTGCACTAGCTGCAGGTCACGAAGCGCCACGCTATCCCCAGACGTCCTGATCATCTACTCCATGGAGTCGACTATCATGACATCGTCTAGACTTGGTACGCGCTGAGGCACGAGTCAGTCGAGGATTTGGCTCGCGCTTCAGTGGATATTGGATGCGACAGTTTGGTATGTATGGTGGTTGGGCAGATTTGTGGGGAAAATGGTGTGCTGACGACGTTTTGTTTGCGTGTAGATTGCCAAGGTGTCCGGCAAACTGTGTGTCGCTGGAGCCCTATTTGTTCTCGGTGAGCCTAACTAAGAGCTATCTAGCTTACATCAACGTGGTGCAGATGTGTAGATTGAAAAGAGGACGAGTCATTGTCAAGTACTCTTTCCGCGCTGCGGAACCATAGCAGTGACTCGCTGTCCAAAACGGCCTGGTCATCCAAATCATATCCTGACAACACGAGTTTCGCTGCATGTTATCAAACTTGAAAAGTGTATTATTGTTCGTTATCTACGTTTGTAACAATGCTATCAAAGACATACGCAAAGTGTTTGTATCTTTCGTATGAAAGCCCTTTGGGGCCAAGCTTGTCGCCATGGGCCATTGGAACACTTGCGTCTGGTGCCGTATTTCGCGCGACTGACAAGTATAGCTCGAACCATTGCACAACTAATACACCACAACTGAACCCATCTTGCTGCAGTCACCCAGGAAACGTTCTAATTTCCATCTCGATCGTAGCGTTCTCGATCTCCTTGTAAACATCGGTGATAATTGTTTCAACTTCGTCTAAGAATGACTTCTTGTGAAATGGGTCATACTTCCATACAATTCGCCGCTCCATGTCAAAGATTATACCACACCAGTGCATGAACTCCACATCAATGTAAGTCGGACTGCAAACGATGCGGTTTGAACGCACCTTCGTGAACACATTATCCTCTGTATCGATATATCGATCCCTGCGCTTGACGTCCGTCATCTGCAAATAAACGGGATCTAGTACTGTTATGTACATAGGTTGTCTCCAAGTGAGTTTCATTGCTTCCTTGGCAACACGAAGGGGAGCGACGTAGACACACGAATCATTAAGCCATTGTTCTCCACCATATCCGGCAAGTTCCATGAAAGAATATCATGACCGCCGGCTCTGAAGACACCGTCGACGTTCATGAAAGGGATCATGCGAAGTATTTGTTGCCGCCCTTCGCTTTCATGGTCGTCTTCAATTGTAATCATCTCCACAAACTTCATCAACTTTCGCGCCTGTGCGATTTTCTTGGACACTTCATACCACGTTTTCATCCTCTCAATATCCACAAGACTAAACGTTCCAACGCTCAATATCGATATGATAATTTCGCTAGAAGATACCAATGTGTCACTGATCAGCTTCCACGAACGCTTTTGGGCGCAAAGCTGCCCCTTCAAACATACGCCGAATACCACCCATGGTGTCACCAACAACAGCAATTGAGAGCTGTTTCGTCTTCACTACTTCGTCAAATATTTCCAGTGTGGTATCAGCAATATTGACGACAGTGCCCACGAAGGCCCTCGTATCTTCGATCTCTTTTTTCCTCTTCGCTTTTTTGAAGCTTTCTTTTTGCTTCGGTCTACCCGATAGACGGCTAGCTGGATTCAGCGTAACCAACTTCTTGCTTTGGATCTTCATAACTTTCTGGGTTGCCATGGTTTGGGTTGTGTCATCCCTTTCCAGTTTTCGTTTTGCTAGATGTCCCGATGTCTTCTTCGGCGTCGTTTTGGTAGAGTTCGGTTCAGGCACCGACAGTTGACCTGAGTTTTTGGTGGATCGCACAATATCGCTCCTTACAGGGTCATCAACTTTCTGTCTGATGGTGAATTCGTCACCAATTCGTCCCGTCTTGGTGATACCTTCACCAATTTCACCAACAACAGCAATACTTTCACCAACATCTCCACTGTTGGAGGTTCCAACATCAGGTTCACCAACATCACCAGAATTGGTCGTCTCTTCACCAACATCATCAGAATTGGTGATCTTTTCACCACCATCACCGGAATTGGTGGTCTCTTCATCAATATCACCAGAATTGGTTGTCTCTTCACCAACATCACCAGAATTTGTGGTCTCTTCGCCAACGTCAGCTTCACCAATATCGCTAGTATTGGTGATCTCTTCATCAACATTACCAACAGCTCCGACATCACTCAAGCCTTCAATTCCAGGGCCAGCAATACATTTCGGGACTGCAACGGTTGTCACCATACTGGATGGATCTTTGTCAGCACGCGCCATCCGCTCGAGATCGAGCATATAATCATTCCACTTCGTAAAACGCCGTTTGCCTTTATCTGCAACGGCCTCCACAATGCGTTGACAAACGGCAAAGATTGTTCGGTATTTCTCGCTGTGTGATAAGACTTGCTTTGCACCGTCGGGCTTAACATCAGCCACAACCAAACTGGGAGCCACGTCGGTATCAGACGCCTCGTTGTTGTCCTCGCCACAATCATCAGCAATTGACCACCTCTCTGGAATTGCGTTGAACGGAATTGCCGACCGAAAAGATCTATCTTCACGTAGTAAGAACATAATATGTCGACAAGGAAGTAGGAGAGTCTGACTGAACACGCAGCTGCAGTTATTTAACTCCAAGTTCACCTGAAATCAAGCGAGCAAAATTGAGTTAGAAGCAAATTCCAAAATGTTGAATAAGGAGGGGCTTACCGCGTATTGACTCGGCGATAGTTGGCTTGTTAATGTAAAGCATGAGGGTGAATTCTCGCCCGATTCGACTGTGAAATCTGCTTCTTTGCGCACTGTATATTACCTCCCCACCAGATCACATGCGTGATGAGTAGCAATCTTCCCCAAAATTTGCATCTCCTCATCGTACGGACGATTATGTCGAATACCAACACGCTTCGTCTTGAAGCGATACTTGTCCTCGGCAATCTGCTGCAGAAAAAGCAGGTGGTCGATACACTTGTCCATGGGCATGTGTCGATCCAGAATATCCTTGGCAGCTCCCCAGCTAGCTTCTAACCGATTATTGGTGTTGTTATCCAAGTGAGGGATGTGTCCGCGCAAGAATTTACACCATAATTATTTGCAAGTTAACCAATTGGTCTCCAGATACTTATAGAAGTCTGGTTTATCCTTGCACAGCACTCGTAGAGCTTGTAAGAGGCGCTCAAATTCTCTTTCGTCAGCAGTCCGCACCATCACAGTGATCCAATTCTTGGCGTGCATCTTCTCAACTGGCGTGAAACTGTACACCCGCTTCCTGATCTCTCGCTTGATGTAGTCAATGACGCGACAATGGCATAGAATCACTGTAGCATCAGGTAATTCTTCGGCTAATACACCAATCTCGGTAAAATCTTTGTCAAGGATCACCACTTTCACTTCGGTCCACGCTGGGTTGTTCTGTTTCAATGCCCTGAACGCACTCTTCATATTGACACCGGTCTCCCTGTCGATCAAAGCGTACTGAACGAAAGCTCCACTGTCAAACTTATCTGTAACCGTGAAACTAAACAAACGATACCTTCAAACACCAAAAATGTTGAAGTGAGAGTTAATAATTGGTGAATAAGCAACCAAATTCAAATATATTGGTGGACAAGTCACCAATATATCAACTACAGCAGATCAAGAAACTCGCCGCACCTGTTGATGTTTGTGTCATGTGTGGCATCTATACAAAGCGCCTCAGGAAACTTGCGAACCATACTTTTCATGTGCTCTTTTTGAAATACAATGCACCTCGTCAATTCTGTTGCTGGATCACGGAAAATGCTTACAGCTTTCCCCGGGCTTTCACCAAAGTCTTCAAGTAGTTGTGAAACACGGACATCGTCGTCAGCCGAAGTGTACGTATCGCGTCGCATCTGCGCGATCATATTTTCGCCGTCCTTTGGCTGAATAGGTTTTCCTGACGCCTCCTTTTAAATGCGCAGAATCTTTTTGCGCTTAGCTCCACCTAAGAAATACACATGAACCCGTACGTTTTAGTACTATTCCGTCGGCGTATCACAAAAGGGTGTCACTGTACCTTGCCATAGCGTCTTAGCGACCTTCTCGATATCCTTAGATTCTATTTTCCGATTCTCAGCGTAAGTGTAGTACACAGAGGATCCAACGTTGTGGTTATGAGCTGAGCAGTGCTTGGTTACGCGCACAGTGTAGGAACCATCTTCGGCTTGAGACAGCAACGTATTCAATCGTGCCTTGCATCCAATTGACCGAAGTATGTGGTTTGTCCGGGTTCCCTTTCCTCGAGGGTTGAATTGCCAGCCATGAGTACAAATGAAAGTCTTCGAGTAGAACACCAACTTCTCGTCGAACAAAACTGGCTTCTGCCCTGATAGAGCAGCTCGTTTGGTTCGGTCTCGATTCGGTCGCAGATGCAGTTGCTCGTCCGCAGTTTGTATATCTGGTGAGTCTTCGTTTGGTACCTGTAAGAATCAGTGGCCGGGTAGATCGGCCCACGACGAAAACGTTCCGTCGAAAGAAGGCAAGGTGATCACTAGCGTATTATCCGTAGCAACAAACACACTTCCTTGGATATATGGGCTTGATTCATCGTGAACTAGCGCTGCATCATCTGCACGCTCGCCATTAGCCACGCTTTGGTTGGAGCCAGCTCCGCGGTCAGAAGGATGGGTTGTTGGGCTTGTAGGCATGACGCCGACTCGCACGACTTAGCCGTGACGCAACGACAGAAGTACTTTCGTTGCGCTTGTTCGTGACGGACTGCAGGAACCCGTCAGCGATACAGCCGTTGTCACCGTGCAGTTCAACACCGTCGAATCCAGCTTTCTCGGCCAGAACAGCGGAATTGTGGTAGTCTTCCACAATGCCCTCCCTGTCTCAAGTGCGCGCGGGGTCTCAAATAGCAGCCACATTGAACTTGGCGTCACACGGTCGCCACTTAATTCTGAGTACCTTTTCCTTACTCCTGAGTAATTGGTATTCGTTTTGTACTTCTGAGTTGTTGTTGTTGTTGTATATGGTATTGTGAATTCCGCCTAAATTTGTAGATGCTGACTGGTTCAGCGAGCCAACTAGCTTCACGGCATACAAAATCCAAGTCATGCATAAACCGCGCAATGGCCAAATGATGTGTTTTTGAGTCCAATCGTGACATGTGGCCACACCCAACTATCGTACTTAGTCCAGTTCAATACAAAACGAAGTGCTTTGCGAGATTGCCTGCGAGATTTGCCCTTGCGAGATTGACCAATCTCGCAATCCAGTTTTGAGTAGAACCCACAACACGTCTTCGCGAGCAAACGACTTAACCCTAGACCTACTCTCGGTAACCTCGGAGGTGCCTGAGGAGTTATGGAAATGTCGCATACGTCAGGATGAATGGCTTCCCCCCCTCCGCACGAGGAAGGCGCTGGTGCCGGCTGCGGCGTTCTCCTACCCGAGTCTCTTCGTCAACGTATCGTGCTTGGTACCACCGACTTGGTCCCCGCCAACGCGCCACTAACCCTTGAGTGCCTTGATCTGTAGTATTCTGTTCATGTTCCTAGCACTACTCCAACTCGTCAGCGGGTCCAATAGCAGCGCCCTGAACTGTAGCGTTCTGTGTTCGTCCTCGCGATGCCCTCTCCGCAATGCCGTCGCACACCTTCAGTTGATTAGAGCCTTGAGCAGAAGCCCGATCGCGTATTGGTCTGCATTCGTCCGAAACATATTCCTGGGCGATGCCTAAGTCATCGCGCAACAGCGAAGCCTTCTGCATGCCGGGACGTGCCGCGGGACGCCCGCCGCCTGCGGTGACGCCACCTGCACGAAGAGTGAGCCACGCATCTTGTTCCGAAGTGGTAGTCTGATCTTCCAGGTTCACAGGTGACATCACTTGCGAGTTCTCAGCGAGAGAGGGATACACGACACGGTTGGCAGCGCAGCTGCTGGCTTGAGGGATGGCGACGGCGCGGTAAGTTGAGGAGTGGGCTCAGCTTGAGTGCGCGCAGCGCACTCTGTCGCCATCCCTGTTGCCTTCTCTATTTGTACAATATTCTGTAACTAACGCTGCTTCGGCAGTTTGACACGTAGCTGTTTGCAATAGCGCTGGTCACCGGCGGCGTTGGTGGTTGCATGCGATGGTTGCACGCCAGCCGGGTTGGGACGCAGCAGCACTCAGTACTTCACACTCGCACACGACACGCATCAGAATGCCTGCAAGAGTTGGGGGCGGGCGCGACGTTTTGCGCGTGTAGCACTAGTCTCCATATCTAACCAGTTAATGATCACCGCAACATCCACAACAGTAGTTGATCGCCGTGGCTGAGACTTTCGTGTTCACTTCAGCTTCATGATGGGCATCAGCCACGGCCGCAGCGGTACCAGCAATTGGTAGCACCTTCATTTGCTTGCGAAAGGTACTGAATTTTGCTCTGGGCAATGGTTTTGTCATGATGTCAGCAGTGTTCTTGTTGGTCGGCACGTGAAGCGTGCGCAGCTTGCCTTCCACTAGGTGACGGATCAGATGATACTTGTTGTTGATGTGCTTGGTATTGGAGTGCTTCCCTGGCTTCTCTGTTAGATAAAGGGCGGCTTTGTTATCCCCCCGTGACACTGGCGTGGCAGCCGGCCACCGCAGTTCCTCGCGCAAGCCCACGACCCAAAGAAAATCCTTTACGCCTTCGTTCATGGCCACGTGTCCGGCTTCTGTGCTTGATTGGGTGTTGATGCCCTGCTTCCTAGACCCATAGGAAATTAAGTTCCGGTCGAGCAGCGTAATGTAGCCCGAGATTGGCTTTGAATCATCAGGGTCATTTGCGTAGTCAGAATCTGTGAACACCGAGACAGCCACTTCGTCCCCAGGAACAACATCCATATGTAGCGCATAGTCTCAACTGCAATAAGTATCGTAGCACGCGTTCAGCTTCACGGTAGTGCTGCTCTGTGAAGCAGGAGAGAAACTTGCGCACAGCGTGTGCGATATCTGGTCGTGACCCAGACACCAGGTACTGCAGGCCGCCCACCAGCTCACGGTAAGGTTGCACATCCGCATCACCGCGATGCTTGGTGGCTGCACTCGGTTCGCTCAGCGTTTGCGGCGTTTAGCAGCCATAGGAGTTTAACAGGCCAAACGTCTTGAAAAGCTTGTCGATGTGAGCCCACCGGCTATAAACCGCGCGATTGTGTACGCCATCAGGAGTTATCTCAATCCCCAAAGATACTTCAGTTCTCCCATGCTGGTCAACGTGAACTTGGCTTTTAGCTGTTCCGCAACACGGGAACAGATCGCAGGAGGTCCCATTAGTAGGAGATCGTGGACGTACACCGTCAACAACATTACCACATCATCGTTTTCGTACATCGCATGTATCCCATAGTCACTGTCGAGTCGTGTAAATCCTAGATTCACCGAGCCCTTCATCAGACCCGGTGGGTATCTCCATGAAGATGAGTTCTTCCAGTAGCCCGTAAAGGAACGCAGTCTTCACATCGTACTGCTGATGTCCCAACCACACTTTCTCGCAAACAACACTGCCGCTTTTATTGTCTCGGAACGAACAACGGGGGCGTACGTCTTCCATGTAATTCACGCCTGCAATCTGTTTGAAGCCATGCAAGACCAGACGAGCTTTGCACCGCTTGATGTTTCCCTTAGCGTCACGCTTGATAGTGTAGTGCCACTCGTTGGTTGTGACTGCTTTGTGATTCGCTTTAGCCCTGGCCACCAATTGCTGCCACGTTCCATGCTGGCGCAGCGAAGACAACTCTTCCTGCATCGCTGCTTCCCACTCCGATCAGTACTCGCTCTTCTTGGCCTGCTCGTAGATATTGGGAACTGGCACAGCTGCTGCCGTATTGATGACAGAGCCCATCACATATTGATCTAGGTGCGCAGGTTGCTTTCTCTCACGCCATAGTGCTGTATTACGCGGCTGCATAACAGTTGGAACTTTCCGTGGTGGTCCATAGTCGTCATTCCAAGACCGCACACCACCGGACTGCCGTCTCCGCTCGCAAGTGGGTTTGCTTGGCTTCTTTTGCTTTGCTGGCCTAGGTGATTGCTGCCGGCTGGCAGTACGTGACAACCCCTTTGTCGGTACATCAACTTCACTCGTTTCTGCTCCCACTGAATCCTCAATTATTGCTAGCTCCGGCCCATCTCCAGCCCCAACGAGTTGCAGCGTCACATCCACTTTTCCTACTGAACCAGCTTCAGGAAAGCGACGATCCTCCAGACTCCTTGCAATTGGCACAATAGGAACTTCTTCAGGAAACTCTCCTTCTCCATGTTTGTATGCATTCAGAAGTAGCTGTCGCACGTATGCTTGTGACGCAGTGAATTTCTCATGACCAAATACATTGCCACCACGGCGCTGCAAGATGCCACCAGTCCGCAGGTCCACCAACTTGTACCCTTTTGTACCAGTTGAGTAACCCAGCAGCATTGCTAGGTCAGCTCTCGCATCAAGTTTGTCACTTGTAGAAGTCTTCTCTGTCGGGATATGCGCATGCACCGAGCAGCCCCAGGTACGTAGATGCCCTAGTGCAGGCTTCTTCTAGTAAAGTGCTTCGTACGGGGACTTACCATCTAACGCAGTTGTAAGCAACAAGTTCACCGTATCGACCACGTGAAAGAGGGCTTCTCCCCACAGAAGATTTGTTTGGTGAGCCGCATGCAGCACAGCACGCAGTCGTGGTAACAACACGCCATTCCCCCTCTCAACAATGCCATTTTCTTCTGGTGAATAACCGTTGGTAGACTGAACTTCTACGCCATGGTCCTCACAAAACTCGAGGAAGCTCTGACCTTGGAATTCACCACCTTGATCAGAGTGATAAATGGTCACCTTGTGGCCAGCTCGAAAACCCCTCGTATTCAGACGCAAGATGAGCTTCTTCAAGTAGTCTGCAGCATCGCTCTTATACCACAGCCGATAACACCACTAATATCTCGTGGCTTCGTCCACCACAAGCATAAACTTCGTATCACCCGTGATTGTTTCTTGATTGATCGAGCAAAGATCGATAGACATCTTTTCCAGAGGATGCTGACGCCGTTCGGGATGCCGCTTGTAAGAGGTCCTCTTAAACTTGGCTGTAAGCCAGGGAACGCAATCGGAGTCTGAAAGCTCCTTGAGATTAATGTTAACCCCAAAACCAACTTTGCACTTAGCCATCTCGTGAATAAGCTTCATATTGACGTGACCAAGCCGCGAAAAGGGTGCAATCAATAGCTCCCATACAAAATGCTAGTATTCCAGTTTGTATCTTCAGTCACTCTCATATCGATACAGCTTGCCAACTTGCCCGCCGAGACAGATTCGACGTACTGTATGCGAAGGGCCTTGCGGTAGAGTATCCTTCGCCGAAGGCTACTCTACCGGTACCGCTGAAGATAGCTAACCTAGTGATCTCCGACACGTAAACTGGCCGCCGCGTCCAACGTAATATCATCGTCATCATATCGCTACAGTATATGCCGTAACAACTTAAAACCTACTATTTTTACGAAAAGCGGGTACTGCTATAAAAAAACACTTTTTTAAAAAAAAAGACGATGCTGAGCATCACTGTTCGAAGGTACTTTACTATGGATAAAGCTCTTTTGTGAAAGAAGGTGGCTGATTTGATTAGACGTCCAGCCAGTGGAGTGACTATGATTGAAAGAGTGGAGACCTAAGCCCCAAGAAATGCATTTCAAGTCACTATTATACAATATAATACAATGTCCAACATGAAAATACTAGTAATAACCCAGTACACTGTGTTTAACGTGTTCTAGTATGTAGGATCTTTATACTGCATATTTGGATTTATCGGTTGACTTTATACTTCAAGGAAAGAACTAAATTCACACGACGAACATATTCAATACGTAAGAAGCTTTAGTAAGCGACGTCATGATATGCATGAGTAGAAACTAGAAGTCTTCTGAAGCTTCTTTTAGATGTACCACAAAAATGGTACATCTACTGATAGTGATTACTCTAAATTGTGATAAAATCTGCTCTCGACGCTATCACTACCGAGATGATTGTCTGTAAAGCCTTTCCCGTGAAGCAGGATGCAACGACAACATCCACCTCGATCATCGGTCCATTCCATGTCAAACATAGGGATCTACCGTATACTACAGTTCATGTAGTATAAGTTGTAGATCCAGATAGACTGTAACTTTTTTCTTGTGTGATGCTCATTGGGAACGGATGTTTGGGCCGAACAGTTTACTCGAGAGCAGATCGTAGACCAGGTAGCATGACCACGAGTCTGTTAGGTGCTTCCGTGTCTATGTACTCAACCCACCGCCATCTGAGCGAATCATTCTTGCCATAACGTCTTCATTTCTAAAGTTGCTTCACACACGAAAACCAAGCCTCCCTGCACGTGCTGGAAACGTGTACTACAGCCCATCATGCCCAAGTTATTCCTTCTCCTCGTTCTCGCGCTCTTCGCTTTTGCTGGTAGTGATGCGCTCTCGACTCCTGCTAGTACCCTCCTCAAGCTGTCGAAGTTGGAGCCGGACCAAGCGGTTCAGCTGAACATCGCAGCAAAGCGGATGCTTCGTTCTAGTGAAGGAACCGACGCTGTCGACGAAGAACGAGGAATGACAGAGCTTGCGGCGAAACTAAAGACGTGGGTCACCAACTCGAAACTCGTTCAGATGATGACGGCGAAGGTGCAGACGCTGGCCCAGAAAAAAGGAGTCGCAAAGGCAGAGAAATTGCTCAAAAACAAGGACGTTAATGTCAAAATTCTTTACGAGAACAAGGTGACTCCGGATCAATTGTTTGTGGCGTTGAAGCTTGACCCGAAACTGAAATTCTTTGCGGATTCGCCGGCTGCCTGGAAAAACAACCCCGGCCTTGACAAGTTTTTTGTGTACACGGGGTACTACAGCAAGATGAACGCTGCTGCGAAAGCAAGCTAAGCTGTGAACAATACATGTATTGCGGAGTTGCAAGAACACGATATGAAACATGGATTCCTAATGAATTTATCGCGAGTTCAACAGTTTTAATTTATTTCGTTGTTGACTTTGTTGTTGTTGGACAAAGGGGACCTCGGGTTTGCATGTATCTGAACATAGGTCTCAAGTTAGACTTTGCCATGCACCTGCATCCAAGTCGGACGACCTTGAAAGGTTTTACACAGTGGATCTTTGTCGACAGCAGGGGTTGGAAAAAATGATATCAATACAATAATTACGGTAGTTTTGTACGATATAACTTATTATTGCACCAACCTCTTTGCCGTATCGTCGAAATACCTGCAATATAAATGCAATACCGGAATATTACGGGATCCTGAAAACCAAAATGCAATATCATATTTTATTTTCCAAACCCTGGTCGACAGGGTGGCGAATTTATTCGCCCCCCCCCCTCTCCAACCACCACCACTGCCAAGATATCGACAGCGACAGAGGTCAACCTGTTTGTGATCGGTGGTGATGCACTGTTAGTGGCATCTGTTGTATTTTTTAAAATATTAAAATACAAAATACCATTAAACTGGTCGCTGTGGGTCAGGAAGCCACCAATCGCATTGAAACGCGTTTGTTCATTCAGGCCATTGAAACGAAGGCCACAATACTTCGTACTGAAGTCTCAATTTCCAAAAGCAATCTAGTCTTTGCTCTTGTCGCATACTCGTCGCCCTGCATTTGACTAAATATCATCGCACCAGAATTCTGACGTTACAATTTCGCGATAGCGTTCCGATATCCACGTTCCAGACGCCTCGTCATCCATGATGTCAACCTCTTTTGCAAGTCCTTGTTGGGCGATGCTGTGTAGAATCAACACGGTTTCGAACTGCGCAAACCGTGCTGCGTTATCCTTAGCTCTTTCAGTAAAGCCTTCCTTTCGGTTCTCAAACAGCCATCGAAGGACTCGTAGGTGTCCTCCATGAGCGGCACCGTCCATTGCTAGCGTTCTGCATCCCTCCGATCGATTCCTGTGTAACCACTTTGCAATTTCCAACTTGCCGTAGGCGGCAGCGCCGTCCAACGCAGCAGCCGTACAACCTTCCGTTCGATTACCATGCAGCCACTTTAAAACCTCAAAGTGGCCACCACTTGCCGCATTGTCCATTGCTGCCGTTGTACAACCCTCCTTTCTGTGCTGGTGTAGCCATTTCACAACGTCTAAGTGGCCACTACCCGCAGCACCATCCATCGCTTCTGTGGTACACCCTTCTGTCCGATTAGCTTGCAGCCATTTCACCGTTTCCAGATGACCATTTTGAGCAGCAACGTCCATTGCAGCCGTCGTACAACCCTCCGAGCAATTACCGTGAAGCCAACGAACGACGTCCAAGTGGCCGTGAGCGGCTGCGACATCCATCGCTACCGCAGTACACCTTGGTTTGGTTGGCACCTCAGAGATGTCTTGTGGAGTACAGAAACATGGTTCGCCACGAGTGACATTGTTCGGGTACTTTTGAGTGCGTCGTTTTTTGTGGGCATGTTCCTCATCCTCCTTCCGTCCAATTTGAAGCAAATATTTCGCGATCTCCAAATGCCCCTTGCCTGCAGCTGCATCTACCACGCTGCAACAGAGCTGTTCGATACCATCGTATTCATAGGTGCTTTCGCTATATCCATCTTCATCAACGTGACCATGGACCCAAAATAGATTGATTGCCGGATCAACACCATACTCGGTGTAGATCCACTTTACCACCTTGAAGAAACCTTTTTCCGCAGCAAGCAGCATCGTTTTACCTGAGACTCCTTCAACAGTGTTTTCGTCGCGAATACGCCTCGACAAAGCATCGACCCTTTTGCTCAATCTCCGCGTCTCTTTTCCTGCTTCTTCGGAATTTTGTGGCTTCTCAGTACGTGCACGAAGATATTTAGCAACTTCTAAATGCCCATTGATGGCTGCAGCATGAATCGCCAGAGTCGCTTCTCCACCCAGGCAAGTAAGATACGTCCGGCGCGTTCTTTCGCCATAGCTGTAGTCAAAATCGTACTCGTTGGGGCCACTTTGATATCCCAGTTCGACGTCATTTTGATCGCGGTCGAGGATCCATCGCACCACATCCAGTTGTCCTGCTTCCGCTGCTTTAAACAGCGTTCCAGCGTCCCACGATGTGTAAATTCCGCGGTCCCGGTACCACTGCAGAGGTCCCACATGGCCGTTAGCGGCCGCCCCATGAAGTGACTCGTGCCCTTCGGGTTCCATCATCAGTTGGTCCATTAACCAGTTCCCCAGCTCCATGTCCCCAGTGATGAAAGCTCCATCCATTGCACAGAAATCATTCCTGTTTTCATGAGTATCCTTGTATGTCTCGTACATCCATTTGACCAATTCCGAGTGTCCAGCTAAAGCAGCTTTAGCAGCATCGAGGCCTCCCCACCGGACCCACCGTCCTTTCTCCCAGATTTCCCTCTCCTCGTTCCATTCATTGCCTTCATCCTGCTCTTCTTCAAGGTGATGGATAACTGTACCATTGGCTCGAAAGAACTGCAGAATTTCCATCGCTCCAGCTGATGCTGCTTCATACACCACTTTACGTCGCACTCCATAGTCTGGAAAGTGTTCAAACAGCCACTGTACAATGTCCACATTGTTGATCTCAACAGCTGCCAATAGACACAACGTGAACTGCATTTTCCCATACAATTTATACGTTCGAAGTAACTTTCTGATGGACCACAGTTCCCAACCAGTAGATTCCAGATCGACGGTACTGTTCCAGATGCGGTCCAGAAACGTCAAGGACCCGTATTTACACGCCTTATTGAGAGGCACTTCGACGGACGAGTCTACGTAAGCTGAGACTGCGTTGATCACATGGTAAATACCTTCGAACTGAGGCTTGGAGCGGAACACAAACGTCACCGCCAGCAGTGGAGTTGCAGACGCCATTTAATTTTTTTTGGTGGGGAAAAATAGTTTTAGAAACGGTACAATGTACCATTTCTAGATCACTTCAATATGATGGCTACATGGCTGGTTTATGCATATGGTGTGTCCACATCAAGTATTTAAATAGCCCCCCTGAGTGCTACACGTGGAACTCAAAGCGTCAGCAGCTCGGACCTTCCTCGATGCAGCCAAACTACCCGCCGCGCGGCTACGCAGGCCAAGGTGCGCCTCAGCAGCAGCAGGCACCACACAGTGGCGGCGGATATGTGCCGCCTAATGCCGGTGCGTTTAACCACGTTAGGGTAACGGTATCTTTGGTCTCTCTAACCTGTTGTTGGTCACAGGATACGGTAATACGCAGTTTAACCAGCAGCAGCCCATGTCGCAACCCACTGGTAGCTACAACTTATCAGTCAATTAATTATTATATATATTATATTAATTAATCTATTATATTTGAGTAGGAAACTTCCTCGGCCGCGGTTTCCCAGGAGTTCAACAGCCTCAAGCTCCTCACTCAGGCTTCGGTGGCCGTCCAGGCTTCCCTGTCCAGACGCCGGCCCCAGGCTCTCAAGGTTCTTTCCGTCCAGGCCAACAGGTTAATGGCCCACCAGGCTCTTCAGGCCCGCCATCCAATGGTGGAAACAGTGGCGTACCACAGATGAACCGTGGACCACCTGGCCCGGCATCAGGACGCACTGCGTATCCTGGCCAAGGCCCGCCAGGATCATATCAGAATGCACCCCCTGCTGCAGGACCAGGATCGTTCCAGTCTGGCCCACCTGGCCCACAGAGACAGCAATTCCAACAAGGATCTCCATGCCCAGGACAGCAGTTTGCACCGCAACAGGGTGGCCGACCAGGTCCTCCACCTCCGCAGTTTGGTGGCCAGCAACGAGGACCGCCGCCGCCGCAGTTTAATGGACAGCAGCAGGGACCACCACCTCCACAGGGAGGAGCAGCACCATACCTTCAGCCGAACCGCAACGCAGGACCGTATCCAGGACCTCCTGGGCCTGGTGCTCCTGCACCGCCCTACGGTGCCCCTGGAGCTCCGGGGGGTTATGGCCAACCTCAGCAAGGTGGATATCCGCAACAACAGCCGCAAGCTTCTCAGGCTCCGAAGCAACGCATTGACCCGACCCAAATTCCTCGACCTGTGGTCTCAGCGGAGCGTGTTCAGTATGTTGCTCGCGGACACACAGTGACCATGCCGCCGCCGGCGTCGAGCGACTATGTGTGCGTGGATGAAGGCTGCTGCAACCCGCGCTTCATTCGTCCGACGCTGAACCATGTTCCCGCGACGAAGGATTTGCATAAGCAGTGTGGACTGCCGCTGGCTGCGGTTATCTGCCCGCTTGCTGACTTGCAAGAGGACGAGCTGCCGATTCCGCTGGTTGACTTCGGCCCTAACGGCCCGCTACGATGCACACGCTGTGCTGCTTACGTGAACTCCTTCACCAAGTTTATTCAGGGTGGTCGCAAATTTGTATGCAACATTTGTCAGCTACACAACGAGACCCCGCGCGACTACTACTGCAGCGTGGACCAGTACGGCAAGCGCCGTGATATCCAGGAGCGTGCGGAGCTGTCGCGCGGCTCGGTGGAATACGTTGTGCCTGCTGCCTACACAATCCGTCCACCACAGGAGCCGATTATTGTGTTTGTTCTCGACGTGTCACTCTTTTCGTTCCAGACGGGTCTCGCTGCTAGTGCCCTGCAGACGATTCAGTATCTGCTTCCTTCGATGGCCCAGAACAAACGCAAGAAGATCGGTATTGTGACGTTCGACACTGCGGTGCACTACTACCGTATGAACAACGGCTCGTCTTCTATCTCGATGAGCATCTGCCCTGATATTGATGACCCCGTGGCACCACTGCCGCCCGGTAGTTGGCTTGTCTCGATGGACGACCCGGCCGCAGCTGATAAGATCACGGAGTTGTCTGAAGTCATCACACGCTCGTTTGAAAACACTACAAAGAACCAGGCCGTGTCGGGTGCTGCGCTCTGGAGTGTAGCCGACGCACTGTCCGTGTCAGGTGGACGAGTAGTGCTGCTTCACGCCGGTCCACCTCGCGTGGGTGTTGGCAGGGTGAAACGCGAAGAAGTGAGCGGTGCTTATGGCACCACGAAGGAGGTGGATCTATATACCCCTGAGGACAACAACGTGTACGAGAACCTGGCTCGACAGTGCGCTGAACATCACATTTCTCTTGATGTGTTCTCGGTTGCCAATACTTTCGCGTCTCTGGCTGATGTGGGTCGCGTGTGCGAGCTGACTGGTGGTCGTGTGCAGTACATGCCTCAGTTTGAGAAGGAGCAGTCAAGTAATCGTCATCACCTTACAAGCATGCTTCAGCGCCTCGTGGATCGCGACTGTGGCTACGAGGCTGTCCTCAAGGTGCGCTGTAGCGCTGGACTCCGTGTGGAGCACTCCTACGGTAACTTTTTCAACGCGCGTGGAAACGCCTTTACGACAGATGAGATGGAGTTTGCTGTGATCGACCAGGACCGTTCAATGTGCGTAACTTTTGCGTACGATGAACCGCTGGCCGAGGGTACGGATGCGTCTATCCAGGCTGCTCTGCTGTACACGCGCAGTGATGGCTTGCGTTGCGTGCGTGTGCACAACTTGGCGCTGCAAGTGGAACCGTTGCTGTCGAATGTTTTCCGCTTCGCTGATTTAGATGCGACGTGCTCGGTGTGGCAGCGCTCGGCGGCGCGTCAGTTTGTGGACAAACAGCTCATGTGTGCGACGCCGATGGCGGTCAAGGAGTCGCTGGTGGACCAGTGTGTGACCGTGCTGTTCAACTACCGCAAGTTTTGCGCGTCATCTTCTTCTTCGGGACAGCTCATCCTCCCCGAATCTCTCAAGTTGCTGCCTCTATACACGCTCGCTACTCTAAAGAGTCGTGCATTGCGTGGGAACCTCGTGGGCAACCCTCCGCGTGGATTTATCGATGTGCGCGCTGACGAGCGCGTGATGATGATGGGCCTACTTAACAGTCTGCCTGTTGAGTTCTGCGTATCGGCTGTCTACCCTAAGCTGTACAGCGTGCATGACCTGGCCGACGACTGCTGTACACTGGACGAGGATGGCAAATTTATTCTCCCCCCGCAACTTCCACCTACTGCTGAAAAGCTGGATGAAGAAGGAATTTTCCTGCTGCACTCAGCCATGTGCTGCTACATTTACATTGGCCCCAAGGCCTCGCCCGAGTTGCTGCTTGAGCTGTTCGGTGTGGATCATGCTGACACAGCCGAGCAGACTCTGAATCTATTCGAAACTCTTGACAATGAGCCGCCAGAGGGTGATGGCGATGGTATGAGCGCTCGTGAGCGGCTGCGCTTACTGGTGGAGTACTTGAACTCGACCATCCCGATCTCCCAGCCGTTGGAGATCCTGAGCAAGAATGATTGGCGCGCCAACCGCTTCATGAGCGCGCTTGTAGAGGACCGCACACGCAACGACGTATCGTACGTTGAGTTTTTGGTCCAGGTGCACAAGAAGATTCAGTACAAGTTCCACTAGACCTGACTGGTAACGTAGGAGGGTGAAGGGCGATGCGATGCGATGGAAGCGCGACATCAAGAAGAAGACCATAGTTCGATCGAGTTGTCTTTCTTGCTCGTCATCAATACAGTGCATTTTTGTCAGGATTATCAAGCCACTTTGTTCATTTGTTCAGATAGTAAAAAGCTAGGGACACTTGCCTCTGGTCAGTCTCTTAGTGCCTTGAGACGATTCCATTGTTGTCTCCGCCTAAATCCATGGCGTCCATCCTTCGTACATGACGCATAGGTTGTCTGTCTTCGTGGCCTCATCAATGAGCCACGACGCTTGTTGATCCACTGTCAGCACCGGAGGAGCATCGGCCATTTCCGTCACCGTGCCTGACAACTTTTCCTCGATGCGCTTGAGGACTTGCAGGCCGTACTGACTCTTCTCCTCTACACTTCGGGGAGTACTAGCTGATGTACATGTATCATGAGAGCTGCTGCCACTGTCGCTGCTGACACCCATTACAGCACTGTTTTTAGACTCCAAAGCGAGAGGAACAGCAGAATCCTCTACATGTACAACTCCGTCCTGTTCTTCCTCACCTACGTCATCTGGTAGTGATGTGACTCCACTCGATCTGCGGTTGTCATCTTCTGTACTTGAAAGTCGATCAGCCATTTCCGTGGCTTCGAAAAACAATTTTACGCATCCACGCACGAGGTCTCGAGCCACCACGAGAGCAGAAGTCGGCAAGTCTTCGGTCGCACTAGCCATTGATGGACCAGTCTGTGGGGATTCATTCTTGACTACTCGAAGTGCCTCAATCAGATCAAGTAGTAGTTGAAGTAGCAAGTAGGCGCGTGGAGACTCCTGAGCGTTAGTACTGGTGGCGCAATTGTCTTGGTTGCTTCCAGTCAATAGCTGGTCGGTTTGAGCATCAAAATCACGTAACACTTGATCAAGTTGAACGACTGCTGTACGAAGATAAGCACACACTTCCCCGTGCTTTTCAAGTATCCCCTCCAGCAGCTGCAGGTGATTCACCGATCGAATACTACGAAGTAAGATTTGTGCTAGGCGATCGTTCTCCATGAAAGAAAACGCTGCCGCCGCATTCGAAGCAGGGCGCTCCGCAGACAGCGAATCATGGTGATCTGCCTCCACTTGCCGTTGACGCCGCGAGCCCTCCAACCCCGTAATGGCAGCAGACACCGCTTGGCCCTGCTTTGATGGCGAGTTGAATTTGTCAAAGCGCTTCAGCAAGCCACGCAGTTCCTTGACATTTTTACTCAGCACACGCGCAATTTCCAGCACCGCATCCTTGTTCTCAAGGCACACATTGTGAAACTCGCTCTCGGCAGCGTGTTTTCTTGAAGTGAGGGCGTCGTACATTCCTCGCTTCTGCTTCAATCTGTCTTGGAGTTCATGAACACAGGTGACTATATCATTCAACGCCTCCTTCGACGCTTGCATTTCTAGAGTAGCTTTCGATGCAGACTGAAGGAGCTTTTTCCCCACAACATCCACTTCCAGCTTAATCTTCCCAGTTTCAGGCATCGACTCGCCCCTTGATGTCTCGATGACACTAATACCCTGTACAAGATCCGCCAGAGTCCGCCCATAGTCGAAGAGCCCAGCCACTTTGCCGTAGCAACTCTGTATGCAATTATGCAAGCTCTCATCGGCACAGTGCTGAGCATTGCTTAAGTTTGAGGCAAAATAATCCATTTGCTGAGCTAGCTCCAATACGCTTGCTTCAACAGCAGCTTGGTCTGTTAGCAGCGCGTTCAGATGAGGTACTTGAGACGATAGGAACGAGAGCAGTTGGATCCGAGAAAGACTATCGGCTTCGCTATCTGCTGGCTTGGTCGCTAACCATGCGGCATACCGAAGGCGTCTCTCATGCCGAGTACGAAGGGAAGAAACTCTGTCAACCCAAGAACTGGATTGTGCTGCAGTCCACCAGCAAGCCCACCACGTTTCGCTAACAGCCATCAGTTCAGCAACTGATCTGCTGACATCACTTGCATGTATCTCCGGAGTCCCGTTTGGCTGATCTATAAGCGTAGAAGGCAATATGTCGGGAATCTGGGAACTGGAAAAGTCAATCCATCGTTCGCTGAGAGATCTTGCTCCAACACCATCAACACCACTATCCCGGTCGTGAGCGAAAAAATTAAATTTCCACTCCCAAGAAATAATACTGGAAAGTAGGCATCGCAGTAATTTCACCAAGCACTTAGAAACAAATTCATCCATATGAGTCGACCAAATTGTACGTGCTACTTCCATCGCGTGATGCACTTGGTCCTCTTCCGTCGCAGTAAACACCTCGATGAAGTTGAGCACGAAGTCAATCCAACCAGCGCTGGAAAAACTTTTGATACGTTCAGCTTCCTCGACTGCCAATGCCGACGTCTGGTGCAACGAATCAACTAGCGCTGAAACCTTCTCTATCACAGCAAAGGCAGCTACCACTGCATTGCGGACAGCAGGATGCTCCGTCAGCATCTTCTGCGTTGAAAAGTTCACATCATTTGTTGCAATGGGAGTTGGCATCAACGCCACGTTTCTCAGCTCTTGCGTTCCATCCGGATTAGCCACGAGTTCCTTGATACGTTCTAGTAATCCCACACTTTCCCTCACTTGTCGCCCGTGAAGATTTGATACATATTCTTCCTGAAGCACGATGGCTAAGGCCCCAACGTCTTGCAGAAGAGCATTGAATCCACTCAGACCCTGACCAGCCCCTTCTCTTTGATCTCTATCGCGGACAGACGCCAGAAGCTCACTTGCTCGAAGCCTCTTCATTGACCCTTTAGGTGTTGACACTAAGTCCAACAGCAAGCAGCACGCGTGCGACACAGCTACTACGACTTCAAACTTCGGCGGAGCTATCAAAGCAGGAGTGAAAGCGGATGTATCGACGTTCGAGGCGCAACGCTCTTCGTTTAGCTGATCCATAATTTCAATAATCCAAGACGCGCCGGCTAGTTTCATAAGGCGCTGGCCTTGAGCATTGGACAATTTCATAACGGAAAGAGTGTTCGATAAGTTCTGAAGCAACTTGTCTGCTTGCGAGAAACATGAGGTATCGTCCACTTCATTGGGCTGTGAGTTGAGGACCAGATGCAATTCACTTAGACGGCGCAAAATCATAGTCGATTCGGCAACACTCTCTTCAGAAGGAGCATTGTGTGTCACAATGGTATCAGTGCTTCCTTCATGCTGCTCACCCACCATCCCACGCAAGCACTCGGTGCAAAGATTCCACCACTTGAAATACACGTCCTTGCCAGAAAGCTTCAGTTTTAAATCCAAATATGCATCCAACTCCTTGCGCTGGTGGCCGTAATACAAAAGGTATGGAATCAAGCAAGTTGCGAGTCTTTCGATCTCAAAACGCAGACGTGCTACATCCGCATCGACTGATCTGGACTTCGATTCCAGCGTGTCCAAAAGCTGTCTCTGCTGACCAGCATACCGAGATTGCTCCAATACGTCGCGTAGTGTAGCATGAACCGCCTGGAAAGACGCAGTATCAACTCCAGTTGTAACAGCGCTCAGTTGAGTGGCAGGGTCAGACTCAGCAAAGGTGATACTTTTTTGCCTCCATGCCTCGATCTGTCGGTGTCTTGCTAAGCATTCGTTAGCAAAATTGGTCATTTCCGCAGTAATCTCGTTGGCTTGGGCCGTGACCGAGTCAATTTCCGCACGCTTCGAATGCTCAGCACTCAGATAAATGGATAACTTTGCCTCAATACTCAACGTTTCCTTCAACAGTTCTTGTTCTTCACCGTCAAACGACACCAGATGATGCCGCTGCTCAAGCAAGTTCACAAACGGGACTTCAGCTCCTTTGAGAACCCTGGTAATTACGTCAGCATACTGCTCGTACTGACGCCCAAAAGAAATCGTATCCTGTCGCCGTTCCTCCGCCCGCGACAGGAACAACGAAAGGTTCACATTCACTTCTAGACGAGCGTTCAAGTCTCCTGACCGTCTTTGCCGTTTATCCTCGGCAATCCAGTCAACGAGTGGGCTATACACGAATGCTTCAAACAACGTTAGCAACGCTTCACGAACGTTGTCAGAGCGCACAACGCGTAAGGTTGTTTCAAATGCTACACGAAACGTTCCCTCTACTCCCGTAAATCCAAGCGCGTCTTGCAGCATGGGCGTCAGTCGGAACGGTATAACTTCTGGCACTTTGAGCCTACGCCCCTTATCAAAGCATACATTGTGATCAATGTGAACGATATCACCAGTGTTGACACACAGCAAAATGTTGTCCAAGTGCCGGTCCCCCAGCCCAACAATGTACCCTAAGACGGACATGACCGCAAGGGATTTACTTAAGCGCACGCTCTTTATCCAGCTTTCTCGTAAGTCTTCACTCCGAAAAAGAATCTCCTGTTGCAATACGTTGCGTGGACGCTGGGCAACAAGCTCCTGATAGACCTGCTTCAGCACAGCAGCCGGCCACTGCGAGCGGTTGTTAGCTGCCACATTTGCAATCCCGTGCTGCTTTAGCTTCGCGTAAAACTGAGCTGTCGGCGGCGGTGGCTGCTGCTGTGCCGGGGATCCAGCGACGGTATCCTGGGGAACTCTCCCACTCGTATCATTTCGAGCATTGTACACTTGAAAAAGAGGGATGACATCTGGAACCATCTGGATTAAACCAGCGTTTCTAGAGAGCGGTATAACGCTATAGCTTTGAGCTGACAAATCTCGAGCAGCTGCTGCATCATCAGCTCGTAAGAACTCGTTCGTCACTCGCAAGTACTGCATGATTCGCTCATCCAAACGCAAGTCTTCGCGGGCCTTTAGCAGGTACTTGTATGTTTTTCCGTCCGATCCAATCAATACCAACGACTTCGGTTTGGTTTTTGTTCGCAAAACTGTTACGGTTGAATCAACGCGATGAATAGTGATGGACTCCGCTTGGCCTGCAGTCTTTCCACCAAATGCGCCAGGCATGTTGGTTAAAGCCAGCCGACGAGACATAGTGTCCATCGCCGGCGATATGTCATGAAGCGGCAGTAGATCTCTACGCCCCGTGGCGTTCATCAGCGACTTCAATACTTCCGCAAAAGGTTGCCAAAGCTCTTGTGGAGTCTTCATCGGTGCTGGGCTAATCCGCAACTCTGAATTGCAGAAAGCGCGGAAGTTCTCCATCGCTTTATCAATCTGTCCTCCGTACTCCTTGAGAAATTTTCGCTCGTGCGGTGTCACAGCGTACTGGTCACGGATGCTGCCGCACGTTTCCTCCCATATCCTTTCGATCGAGACATATATCGGTTTCATTATTGCCACCAATTTTCGGTGTGCTAGTTCGCTTTTTTCTTTAGCAGACAACGAGACATTCTTCTCCACTCGAGTGGCTTCTTTTTCCAGCGTAGTAGTCCGACGTGATACATCCGCTGATAGTTTTACAAGCGCGCCAATCCAAGCTTCATCCCACAAAATCGAAATTCGACGAAGTTCTGAAACGAGTAAACGCACACCTTCAACTTGCCCAGACGACACATTCTGCAGCTCCTGCAAGACTGCACCAAAAGTGTTACTGGTAGTGCCCCGCTCCTCCTGAAGATTTGAAAACGTGGTCTGGGGCTCCATGGAGTCAACGATTGCCGGATACACAATTGCGTGGGGTGAGTGCTGTGCCAAGCGCTTGAGAATCAAGCAAACCAAGGATGAAACAGCAGGAACTGGATGATGCGCTCGAGCAATCAACTGAGGAACGACATAGGACCACGGAGCAACGGGCCCGTTGGAGAACGCCTCTTCAAGCGCTGACACCACTTCTCTTTCAGCTCCGTATGCCGTTAGAAGACCTAGCAAACGAAGCGCGACCATCGTCATTTCCTGTCCCGGGGTACTTGAGTTCGAATCACTCAAAAGTACTGTGAAGTACTTCCCATATCCATGAGAAGATAGCTTATGGAATCGGAGTACCTTGGAGTGACAAGCTTGCTGCAACCGGGTTAAACGATCAACTGCATCACTATTATGGTCTGGTGGTGCTCGTTCGGTGCACAACTGATGAAATACGTCAAATCGCTGGCTGATGAGCTCGCCATTATCAAGGAAATGACAAAAGGCACGAATAACGGGGTCGCGGGCCGGCTCGGCGATGTCAATCTCATCCAGAAGAGAATTCATCTGCGATTCATCCTCGGGGTCTAAACGTATATATCCATTCTGCTCCAAGATTTGTTCCATTTCCCGTTTGCCCCGATCGTAACACCAGTGACTGTAGTGGAACCAAGCCTTCGCAGAATCTGGAGATACTGCAATAGCAGCGTGAAGGCACTTGTACGCAGATTCAACGTGCAAGTCTGTTGAAAACCCAACAGCGCTCAGCGACGCATTGTCCACGTTTGGAGCAGCAGTTAGCGCACATTCAAGAAAATGCGACGTCGCTGGAGATAACAACTCCGTATCATCAGCTTCGGCATACATTTTGGCGAGGTGCAAAAGCGATCGAACTGTTACACTTTCTTTTCCAGAAGATACATGATTCAATCGGATTGATTCCAGGCTTGATTCGCACAGCGTCTCTAGGAGCCTCCGTCCTTCATCTTCCACTCCCCTTGTCTCCAAAAGCTTTGCTTCCTCGTAACTTAAGGCCATAATCGACGCACTGCTAGTTTCCTTAATGACCGCAGCGTCTCTCAAAAGGCGTCGAGCGAGATCGAAATTGTGTTGTTTACGAGCCAATCTGGCAACCCCTGTGAGATGCAAGCGCTCTGCATTGGCACGGCTGCCTTCAGCAGAGCAACCCAAACTTGGTGTATAGACAGGTTGACTCCAAATTACAGAATCATACACTTCGCAATTCAGTCTCATAAGTTCTGCAAGCGCCTCGGTCTGATGAAATCCACTCGACAATCCAGGCTCCTTCGTTCCTCCAAACTTTCGGAGGATGGTCTTTTCAGCTATTTTACCAACCTTTTCACCTGCATAGCCATTCCATGGCGATGGCTGTAACGCCAACGGTATTAAATCGAGCCGAAGTTGATCAGCAAGATTATTAGATGCAATTGTTTGCCCAAAGTTTGTTCCACTCACGACGTTCCATACACGAAGTGCCAGTGCTGCTCGTTTCGTGTGATCACCCTTTAACCCGGTTCCTGTTGCAGTGTGCCCCGTTGGCGCATTTCCTTCTGCGTCCAGACTGCATATTGTCTCAATTTCATCGCTCCACAAATCACTGCAGTCAAAAATCGCCCGGATGCCTTCAATGGGGTAGTCATAATCCACTAGAGACTTGGAGAATTCAATGAACCTCGTAACGAACTGTCGCAACTTGGCCCACTCGCGCAGACCGGCGTAGCACTTCGCACATTGCGTGATACATCCCAGTAGTACTGGGGCAGAGATACGGAAATGAGTCATCGGAGATTCAAATACCTTCTCAGCACCGACGACTTGAAATTTGCTCCGAGATAGCACTGGTTGCAGCAAGGACTCGTATTCCTCAGCTGCATCTTCATATCGCATTTCAGCCTCATAGCGTAGTGCGTTCAGCCACCTAAAAAGTGGCATTGTGTACTTTTCTTCGTCAATATCCAGGTTTCCTTTGTTCAGCTGATACCACCTCCTCAGCGCCGAGGACACAGATTCGCCCCATCGCTGTAATCCGATAATTGAATCTGCATCTTTCGCATCGCAATGGCATTGGCAAAGCGAGAACAATGCGGTGTCCAATTCGTTTTCTGCTTGCCTCAATTCGTTACTTGTTTTTTCGGAAGCTCCATGAGAAGCGAAAGATGCCATGGCTCTGCTAAGCTTGCTGTAGCACGTCGTCATCATAGCATGGCTGTGATACCGGCACAACTCGTAGGACGATCCATTTTTCGACATCTCCATAAGGAATGGCCGTATCCGGTTAAGCCAATCGTCACACACAACCTTGTTCGTTCGAAAGAAAAGCATGGTCTTATACTCTTCGCTCTCTGGGTTGCTTGGGTCCACCTCGGTATCACAAATGGCACGAGTAATACGCATCTCTAATTCGCTCACAAACTCCAGCATCAACCAGTTCGATAATTGGTGCGACGGCTTGTCAGATGGAGAAAACGAAGCCCCTGTTGCCTCGCTACTTCGTGAGATCCGTTCAGTTAGATAGTGAGACTCATCCGCGAACTCCTGTAACAGTCGCTCGATACTCGCGAAGCTTTGGGCTGGTCCTCCAAAATGAGTGCGAAGTCTGTTCTGGACACACCATGCTGCAGCTTGGCGGATTGCACCCACTAGAATGCCAGAATTACCCAGCCCCACATCCGGTGTAATGCGGTCCACGATACTTCTACACACTCGATTCCATTCGCTTTCGTCACATTCTCGGGACTGGAAAAGACTCAGAATAATTTCGAAATCAGCGCCGACGAAAGAAGGATGCAACGGCTGTGCTATGTGACGAGGTGCGTACATTTTTCCCTGGTTCAAAAGTGCAAAACAAGCCACGGCACTCAAAGCACCCGGCAAGATATTGCGTTGTACCGTGCGACTGGGGTCTAACACGAGATCTAGTAACGTCTCAAGCATTTCGCCAGCAAATTCACGAGCTTCAGCCCGACCATAGAGAGCTTCCAACACCCAAGCGCACTCCTCTCGAAGCTTTACACTGGAGCGTTGAACGACTTTAGTCACTTTCTCCAAAAGACTTCGGCACATTTCGTGTGGGATAAGTGGAACCAGTGTCATCGGAGATAATAGGGCACGAATCACTTTCAGCGCTTCCACACCGAGCCGCTGATCTCGTATCACCACAGCCTCATTAGCCAACATACTGACAGCGCACTCCAACATTCGAAGGGATAACCCGTTCATAGTCTCCAGAACATCTCTTCGATCAACAATCCACTGAGAAACGGCGACAATAAATGCACTCGTCATCTTCAGAACAAGGCACAATTGGCGAGGGGTTAATTTGTGCTGACGATGCCTGTGATTCTGCTTTTCCAACTTCACCGTAACCAACTCAAGAATTGCAACTATGTGCGCCGAGTCATCATCATGCATAAGCTTCAGGCTTTCGGGATTCCGAGATACCAGAATGAAGCATGTAGCTGCAAACACAAAATAACTGTTTCCCTTTTCACCATTTCGGCCATTCAACCGCTGGAGTGCTCGCATCCCGAATACCTTGTTACAAGTAACCAAAGAGTATCAGCAAGAACGAAAGGCAATTGCACTTAACACTCGACCAACGAACCTTCAGTGCGCCAATTCCACCAAGGCGTACTAGCTGCAAACACAATTGGGTAGTGTATGTAACAGCATTAGCACATTTCAATTGAAACAAGCATTCCATGACTTTCAAACGCTTCGGTTGGCCGCCTTTCTTGACGATTCGAGAAGGTATATCATCGTCTAAGACGCTGATGGCAACAGCGCGCACAAGGAGCGGGTCGACGATCTTGAAAAAGTTTGCACTTGCTAGCTTACAAACATTTTCCATGACCGCCGACAGTTTGTCGACCTCACTGTCGTGCAATCGTGACTGTACAGCACAGTGGTAAAGCAAAAATCCCACTGCAACAACCGACAGAGGAGTAAAGTTGCTGTGTCTCGCGTTGGATATCGACACGAGGTAATCTGAACAGTTCGCCACGGAGAAAAGGCTAAATCAAGACAGTACGAGCGACGTAAGCTTTCGTCAAAGCAACAACATAACAAAATATCAGTCCACTTACGAATACTGAGGCTGAGGGCAAGATGCGACGCGATGCAGCACTCTCACGAACGGGCTGTCGTCACCTTCATCCGCTGATAATGCTGTACAATAATAAAATGCATTTTGTAAAATTAATTCCAAACAATTGCGCCAAATCGATCAGCATGGTCACCTACCGAGATCAGGAACGCATTGCGCTACCATCATAAAACAAGCCAACAGGGTGCTCAGACGATCATCATCACCCTCTTGATGGCCACTCCACGAATTGCACAAACTTACAATTTCCTGCATCACCAAAATGTCGACACATCAGTTCAACACCTCGATACTCATCCTTCATACAAAACTCCACTTACATCAGCGAACGAGTTCAATAACTGAAGACTGAACACGCTGTTGTCCGCCCACAGGCGACCAAAATGATTCAACAACGTGAGGATTTCCTCCCTTGAATTCAAAGATCCACAACATAAAATCCGTCAGGTAGTTTTCAACGTCACCAACTACAACTGCAGCACGTACCGAAGTGGGTTATGTGGTCCTGTACTCATCATCCATCCAATCAAAACATCTGCAATATCCACAAAGTGTGTCTGCAATTTCTTCAGCATCAACGTCCGCCATTGATCCACATCTGTCTGCTGCATCAGCAGTGCCTGTAAATACTTGACCAATTGATCCACAAGAGCCACATCACCCGTGTGGTCCAATAGAGTTCTCCACATCTGCATCACTCTGGCAAAAACCCTGTCAAACTCGTTAAACTCCATTGACGTATCTTCCCATTTGGCTTCAGCTTCATCTCTTGGCACCTTCTTCTCCACTTGCAACAGTAATGAGTAGCTCCACTGTACGAGCCACGGCTCATTGCCTAGTTGTGAGTTCCTGGCGATCCAGTCACTGAATCCTGTAGGGTTGTGGGTCGATAATGTCTGTAGCATCGTCAGTACCGTCGTCTGCAGCTCTTGACCTCCTTTAAGTGGTGTGACCATCACTTCTGTCAGTAGAGGAAGATATGGCTCATATGATAGTAGTAGACCTGGGGTAGGGGTTAATAGACGGAAATATTCCTCCAATTGCTGCGCTGCCTTGATACGTTGCTTGATACCAACGACGTCGACTGATAGTAGCGTCTGCAGTGCCACTAGAGGGTTAAAATGCGCATCAGAGGCTTTAGAGACCTCTGTACTAGTCCGCATTGGTTCGTTCGTCTGTCTGTAGATGCGTCAAGGCTTCTCGTTCATCGTCTGAAGGGGGCCAAGGTCTGCCTCCCGTGAGCGCGGAGTCCTTGCTCGATAATGCGCGAATGGTGACGATTGGGTACACTTTTCCACCAATCGTAAAGTGAAATAATTTCTGCCAATGAGAGATGAGGAGACGAGTTGAAAGACAACTTCAACTGAGAACCTCGACTTCGTTTTTTGCGCTTTTCCTGCCACTCAACGATCAAAACGACCATCACTCTCATGTAGGCTACGGTGATCCCCTCGGTGGGTCCATCGATGGCAGAACACGTTAAGAGCCTCCGGGGGCTCGCCCTAACTTCCAAGAGCCACTCCCCTCTGTGGAGCAGCTGCAGCACCTGTTCGATCGACACCGAGCTGACGTTCACGTGGAGGAGTACCTACGCGAAATATGCGCAGCTCGCCCAGCGGGCATAGCAGTGGTCACGTTCCCCTTGCTCCTGGACTCCGGAAACTTTTTCCAAGGAGTCTCAATGCCACGCATCATGGACTCTCTCATCCGGGACAACGGTAACTCCGCCTTCAAGGGCCTTCTTGCCGACCACGTTTTCGGAGCGATTGATAAGTGCAGAGATTGTTGGACTAGAATCCTCTCTCTCCAAATGCTTCTTCCTCGATGTCATTGGGATAAGGACGTCGGACGAGGCGGCCAAAGTGCTCGGTGCACTTGCAACGGGTGGGGCTAAACCGGTATACTTTCGCCCAGCGGCCTACGATAAAAAGTCGGGCCTTTGCTCAGCGACATGGCGGTATTATTTTCCTGGGAAAGAAGTACCGCCAAGTCTCCTCAACGACGACCTGCTTCGCCAATATGTGCGGGTGGGAAAACGCTCCTATCGCTGCTTTGGTAAATCCCAAGCTACAAGTGGCCGTCCGCATGGCGCTAACGTAAACTCACCTTCGACAGACCCGCCCGTCGCGGTGATGCAGCGAGATGATCCTGTTGGCGAGGAGCCGATGCCCACGTCGGACTCGTCCACTCCACCCTCACCTACTGAGGACCAGCAGACACCTCGTCGCAATCCTGCTTCCAAGTCCCCCCCCCGCTGGCGACGCCAGGGCTGGAGCGAACTGATCCAATGCTGGCAACGGCTGTGAACTCAACGGACCCTCCATCAGGAGGACCCCCACCCACGTCTAGCTCGCCATCTCCTCAACTCGATGAGGCGATGACTCAACAGGTTTCCGGCTCCAAGCGTGCTCACACGCCGCCCCGGTCCCCCCCTCAGTCGCCCACACTACGCGTCGAGAACCGCTTAGTGCTCTCGAGGATTTTGAGGGTGAAGCCACTCTCGAGATTGTGTCAGCCAACGGGGTTGAATCGGGTGTTTGCCAGATCGTGCCCCGTATTTCTGAGGCAACAATGGCCCACGTGGCCAGACGCTGCAGTCGAAGCGAGCGAAGCACTCTACCGAGGCCAATGATATTGGGGCCCAAGAGTCCATCGAGCAAATTCTGCTCGAGCTGAGGGAGACGTCGCGCACGGCAGAAGCGGCAGTCGATGAGAATGCTGTTGTTGTTGCTGAGCGCCATGTCGAATCAGTGAAGCGAGAATTGTCTCAAGCGAAAAGCGCAGAGACTTTGTTGACTTCCCTTACGGCGACCCCCCAAGCTTGGCAACTTGCTCTTACGGACGCCAATGTAGTCAACAAGTTTGAAGAATTTATTTCGCTACACTCTCTCAACCGTCAACTGCTACGTCTCCCTGGCAGCAGCACCAAGTCTTTCACGGCTCGTCTCACAGCTGCCAACTGGACCGCCACAGGCTCACGCGAACAGCTTCTTACAGCCATAACGGAATCCGTGGGAACTTCCACTGTAGGTCAAGCAAGTTGGCATCAGGCCCGCTGCGTCAGTCTCTTCGAGCTGCTCTTGATCATGATGGCAAACCACACATTCCACGACGACACTTGGTTGTCGATCTTCACGCACTCCCAGCCTGATTTCCTCCACAGAAGTCCATCGGTCTGCTAGCTGAGTCGTCACTCCGTGAGCTCCTCCACTCCAGCTACGGCCTATCGGTCGTCACGGAAAGTTTGCTGCGGCTACCAGGTCTTCCCACCTTGGTTGAATTATCCAGGCTACAAGCCTCCCCTGACACAGAATGGATGGACCTGTCCTTGACTGGCGTTCCGCCGGAGGCCTTAGACGAAGCCATGCCTGCGGATCGTAGCTAAAGTGTTGCCAAGTTGGCACAACTTCAGCGTACTCTCCGCCAATGTAAATGGCATCTCACCCAATGGGATTGAAGTCGCGCAACTTGCTCGTCGCCACGCAGTCGTGTGCATTCAAGAGACGAAACTTCGCGATGCACCCCACGTCTCCACTCTCCGCTTCGTACTGGGAGCGTCGGCAAACTGTACGGTCTTCGTAAACGACAACAACGAGCACGTTAATACGACGCCATCGACTCGCAGGGCTGGTCTTCTGACAGTCGTCAACCCGAATCTCCCCGGTTTGACATCAGCAGAGGAGCTCCTGCAATACCGCGTTCCAGGACGATACTCCATAGTTCGTCTAGTTGTCAACTCAGCTGTGGTGTACGTTCACAATATCTATGCTCCTAACGACAGGAGGGAGCGACGCAATTTCTTCTCCACGCTGCCCCGCGTCTTCCCTGAAGAGATTACGCACATTGCGTGCGGTGATCTCAACTTAACGCTGGATCCGGCCAAAGATGCGCTCAAGCCTGTTCTGGAGGCTAGTCAAGATGAGTGTCGAGACTGGATGGCTGACCTCAGCCTCGAAGACTGCTGGAGAGTACACCATCCCGACGAATACGTTTTCTCCGGCCCCACGCGAGCGAATCGAATCGACTACATTCTTGCGTCCGAAGCGCTATGTGCACACCAATACGAGCGCTCCGACTATCTCAAGCTGGACAACGGCGGTGATCACCTAGGCGTCAACCTCCGGTTCACTAGTTGGCACCACCCACGTGGACCTGGTACCTGGCGTGTGTGTTTGGTGCAATCCTCGCCCAGGTGTTCGACGCACAGTTTCGACGCGGCAAGCTATTGAGTCATCAGAACTTGTCGGAGGTTTTTCTGCTTCATAAGAAAGGCTCAAGAGCGTCCGTGGGCAACTACCGACCGATTTCATTGATGCCAGTGGAGGTGAAGGTGCTATCCCGCGTCTTGGTGGTTCGGTTGAAACCGCTGATGCACCACTTGATACACGAGAGTCAACAGGGCTTCGTTCCCGGTCGGTCCCTCCATCACCATCTACTCCTGCTGTCCGACTTACAGGCATACTGCCGTTCAACTGGGCAATCGGGTTCGCAACTTTCCTCGACTTCGAAAAAGCCTACGATCGCGTGGACTGGAAATACTTGATCAGAGTCATGGAACGTCAAGGCTTTGGTCCCAGACTTTTGACATGGATCCATATCCTTTACTCGCACCCTGCGTGTACACTCATGCTCGATGGGTGGAGCCAACCCAATCTCTTCCCACGACGGGGTGTGAAGCAAGACGACCCTTTATCGCCCTATCTTTTCCTGCTCGCAATGGAACCTCTCGGAGTGCTGCTGCGACGACGATCCTCCGCTGGCCTACCGCTACCAATGCGGCGTACAGCGACGGCATTATTCTTCGCTGATGATTCGCTCCTCCTGTCGGATTCGCTTGACGGTGTGCGGGCACAGCTCCAAGACGTCCACCTTTACTGTCGAGGCTCAGGCGCGAGGTTGAATGAAAAGAAGTCGCGTCTACTTCCCCTTCACGGTTCTCCCCAACCTGCGTCGTCTGTTCCGCTTCCACTGGTAGCGCCGTCGGAGACGGTGCGGTACCTCGGCCTCCCCTTCGGGTACCAAGTGACAAGTCCGGTCACAGCGCAATCGCTGGAACAGAAGTTGATTCGGGCGTTGAAGCGGTGGCGATATCGTGCACGAACACTGCCTGGCCGGCGTCTCATTGTGTCCACGATGGTGCTGTCACTGTTGTGGTACACGGCACTCCACACAGTTCTCCAACCGCAGACGATCAAGCGCTGGCAACGGTTTATTATCGACTTCATCATTTCGAAACTGACAAGGTCGACTCCAGCTAACCAACACATCACGGGCGCTGACCCCGTTGGAACACGGGGGGCTCGGCGTTCCTGATCTGGCAATCTTCCTGTCGCGACACAAGCTACGGTTTTTCCAAGAATTTGCAGCGGTGGTCCAGTCAGAGTCCACGGCAACGCTCCCACTATGGGCTGTCCTTCCTCTTTGGGCAGTGCATGATGGAGAAACTCCCCTAGGCTCTAGACTTGATGATGTCTTCTACTCCACGAGAGGACGCTACAACTCGCGCCACGTGGCAGAATGGTGGGGCTTCATGTGGAAAACATGGCGCGAAATCACTCCAAGGCTGCAGCAACCCCCATTAATGCACAGCTCTCACCAGCGCAGTTTGCTCCACGCTCCCATTTGGTTTAGCAACCTGCCCGCTCTTCAGATTATCGAAGCTCCGATTTCACTAGCACAGCCGCTTGCATCTGGCCCGAAGGCTTTTGTCGCTTTCTGCTTTCAGGTCAACCGACTGGGGTACCGCTCTCTTGGGATTTTCTGATCGTGACCGCCGGCGAGTTTACCATTCACCGATTCATGCATTGTCTTCTCAGCCATCACGAGCTTCGACGCGTTTCTGGCTTTAGCGATTTCCTGCAGCGAATCTTCCAGCGGGCATCGATTCTTATTCAAGGTCTAGCTAGCTTGCCAAGGGAACGGCAATTTAGATTTCCGACTGCCACCGGACTCGACTGCAGGACTTGTGGGCATTCCAAGTGCGACTCGCTTTCACTTCTTTCCTGGTCTTCGTAAGCAAGATTGGACACAGCTCCTCTGTCGGACATCTCTACAGCGGCACGCCCGGGCATCACACCTGAACACCCCCATCGACCCTCTGCAGGCGCATTTGGTCCAACACCACAATGTGCGGCGCTGGATGATTCCAACATCGTATGACATCCAACTACGAGTCCTGAACGAGTTGATGCCCGTCAATGCAAGACGCTTCTTTCTGCAACGCGATCGCCTGGACCCAACGATATGCCCACACAAAGGCTGCTACCACGTGGAGAGCCTTGCGCATTGCTTTTGGAACTGCACCGAGGTACGCCAAGTCTGGAAGCTGGTACGACCATTGTGGTCCCTATTGCTGGACCACGCTTTTTCCTGGACCGAGTTCTTACTCGGAGGACCGGAACTCATCCACTCGCGCTGGTCGCGCCACAAGGAGCTTTGTCATTGTCTCTGGCTATTGCTTCGAAGTACTTTCATGCGCGACGTATGGCTCAACCGCAATCGCTCGGCCTTCGGCCAGCCCGCCTTCAAAGCCCGGACTGTAGTTGCAGGTGTACGCCCCAAGTTCATCGCGAATTTACACTCAATCCGACGTCGCCAGCGGGTGCTACGAATCAATTCTGCGGATCTTCGTGCAGTACTTGGTCAACTTGTCTCCGAGGCAGTGGGTAGCCTGCCTTCGGACCTCGCGGGCGATGCGCCCGGCACATCACGAACAGTGCTGTGGTCTCTTCACCCCTCTGCCTAGTTTGACTCTGCTTTCGTACTTAGACCGACATTCATGAAAACGAAGTCCAATCGTAATAGAACTCATTTCCAGTCCAGTCACACCCAAGTGTATTAGAGACCAGAACAACCTATAATACTTCAAATATTCCAGATGCAATACGTCCGACAGTACTTATTCATTAGCTTTTGGTACTGCAGCTCTTACAACTTCTTGGTACCTCACCGACCCATGCTGCCGATGCATCTTCGCTCATTTGATCAATATCAGGCACAAGACCTTCCTGCGCCAGATTGAGCAGAATCAACACGATTTCAAACTCTCCCGATGGAGCAGCGTCATACATCTCAGCAGTAAAATCTTCCGTGCGATTCTCAAACAGCCATCGCAGAACCTTCAAGTGGCCCCCACGAGCGGCATCGTCCATGGCCAACGACGTGCAGTCCTCGGACCGGTTCCGGTGCAGCCACTGCACAACCTCGAGCGATCCGTAGGCGGCTGCTCCATCCATCGCGGCGGTCGAGCAGACCTCGCTTCGATTATCGTGCAGTCACTTCACGACCTCGAGATGGCCGTCGCTTGCCGCATTGTCCATTGCTACCGACGTACAGCCCTCAACTCTGTGCTCGTGCAACCACTCCACGATACCTAGGTGGCCATCACCTGCAGCTCCATTCATCGCCTCTGTGGTGCATCCCTCTGACCGATTCGAGTGTAACCACAGCACTATTTCCAAGTGTCCATCTAGCGCTGCAAAATCCATGGCGTCCGGTGTGCAGCCTTCCGTCCGGTTGGCGTCAAGCCATTGGACAACGTTTAAGTGACCGACTGCGGCGGTGACATTCATAGCCATCTTTGTGCATGAGAGCATCATTGGTTCATCTGTGAAGTGGCGTCTACCACCAAATGGACAGTTTGCAAACATTAGGGTACGCCTTCGCTTTCACCGTTGCTCGATGCTGTCAGCGTCCTCATTTTCCGTTTGAAGCAAGTGTTTCACGATCTCCAAATGACCGTTGGCTGCTGCTACGTCGACAACACTGACGTACTCCGCTTCATCGTCCTTGTAGACCCAAAAGAGATTGATTCTCGGGTCAGCATGATATTCCTCGTAGAGCCACTGCACCACATCAAGAAAACCTTTTTTCGCAGCTTGCAGCATCGTTTCTCCTGAAACTTTTGCAATGCTATTGCCAATTGATGACAGCAGAATGGATGGCGAGACTTGCTTCGCCGCCTAAACAAGTTATATGCTTCTGACGCGTTCCACCACTATTGTAATATCCATAATCATAATCATACTCATCCTCGTCGTCACCACTCTCATTGCCAAGCTCTGGGTCATCCCGATCACGCTCAATGATCCAGCGTGCTACGTTCAGGTGGCCAGCTTCAGCTGCTTTTATCAAAACGCCAAAATCATTCTTGCAATACCAGGTCCGATCATGTACCCACTGCAGAATATCAACATGTCCGTTAGTGGCTGCACCATGAAGCGCTTCAGCTCCATCCACTTCCATGCCAAGCCGATCGGTTAGCCATTCTGCTAACTCCAAGTTCCCACTGATAATTGCGCTGTCGATCGCAGCATAATCATTTCTGTCTTCGTGGTCGGTGGTTAACAGCATCTGCGTGTCCAGCTACAGCAGCTTCATATATGTCTCTGCCACCCCACAAGACCCAGCGTCCTTTCTCCCAGGTCTCCGTCTCCTCATCCCAAACCCCTCCTTCGAGGTTTTCTTCATCTTGAAAGTTGACAATTGTGCCATGTTCACGGAAATGCTTGAGAATCTCTAGAGCCCCAGCTGATGCTGCTAGATACACAACCAGTCGTCTCACTCCGTAGTCTGGAAAGCATTCGAACAGCCATTCAACTATCTCCACACTCTTTAACTCACTTGCTTTCAATAGTGACAATGTGAATTGCAGTTTGCCATAAAGCGGATACTTTCGTAACAAATTCCTTACAGACCACACTCCTCTGCCACTAGATTCAAGGTCGATGGTAGAATTCCAGATGCGATTTAGAAGTATCAAAGACCCAAACGCGGAAGCTTTCGCGAGTGACAACTCCACTGAAGAATCTGCAAAAGATGATACTGAGTCCACCACGTGAAACATCCCGGCCTGGAGCGGAACACCAGCGTCACCGCATGCAGCAGAATTGGCCCCACCATCCTCGCTCTGAACCAGTGAACTCCCAATAAGCATAAAAAGCTGTATATGGTATATACATAGAGTATGTATAGTTTGTGGCCCCTAATTTAGCAACCATGTTACAGTATACGGTGGTAGAAAAATCAAGTTAGGGTAAGTTAAATATTGATTTTTGGGGGTAATATTTGTTTTTAGGATGCCGAGGTGGAAGGCCAACAGCTACGTCCTGAGCGTATGTGTGCTCATCTCCGAGTATGTCCGACATCAGCAGCAGGACGCCAAACAGAGCGGCGTTGGCGAGGACTCAGTGGCATCGCTCGTCGACGCGCCACACGCGCAGTCTTCGCCCCCAGCCATCAGCAGGACGTCGCTCAACAAATTGGCTCGCTTCCTTAGTGTGGAGATTCAACGCCCCATGATGACGAATCATGATCCCAAAACAGGATATACAACCCTCAAAACTTTATTGCGTCGTTTGGAGATAAGTTTAGACAGTGAATCGGACTTCGAGCAGCTGTCGTGGCAGCTCGTGAGTATCTTGACGCAGATTGAGAGCCCCGATGCCGTGTGCAACGTCGTGGAGCAGATCGCAGAGTGTGTGGCGACGCTGCAGAGTTCAAAGGAGGACGAGATGGACGTGGACTCAGCCAGCTCCACGCTGGTCCGCACCAGTTTATTGGGTGTCTTTGTGCGCAGTTTCTTGCTGACAGTGAACCGCCTGATGTTTGACGGCCTCTCGAGACTCTTTGACGACGTGCAGCAGTATCTGGAGCAGTTCCGAGAGGACGTCGAGAAGGAGAAGGATGAAGAGAAGGACAGCAGCTTGGAGCTACTGGGCTCACCGGCGTCGCAGCACTTGTGGAATGAAGGCAAAGTGAAGGACGACGAGCTGCTGCTGTCGCCGATCCATTCGGGCAATGTCACACCCTTGCATAAGATCTCGTCAGCAAATAAGCTGATGACTCCCGCACCTAAGCTTGATGCACAGGTCTTGACGGAGAAACTGCTGGCGCACGAAGCCGTTCGAGAAGTGGATGACCCGACGGTGTGGTCGAACGACCAGTTGAATTATATTCTGAGCGACATCGTCCGCGAGATGGAAGGAGGACGTAGTGATCACCACCATCGTCATTTGTTTCCTTCGTAGAACAAGACTATCCTCATCTCGTTGGAGAACTCTACGTTGATCCCAAGACGGGGGTTGTCAATGTGAAGCAGACAGCCGAGACGCGACAAAAGGGGATCCGATTCGAGACAAATCCACGGAATTCCATGACGACGGAACAGGCGATAGAGGAGCGATCGTGGGATATGATGTCCACCCCACGTGGTAAGACAGAGTTGATCTGTGCGAAGGGGACCTTGCTGACTGATGGAGGGTTGGCAATTGGCATAAGTGCCAGTCACACGCTGTTTGATGGGGAAGCCATGTTCACCTTCATGACAGTGTGGGGACAACATTACAGTGGCGTGAAGAAGGAGGAGAGACTGGTGGTGAACCATGACCGACACTTGCTGGGGGCAACAGGGAAGCCATCGAAGATGCTGCACCCATAGTTTCGAGTTGTTAATGAGAGTGAGGAGAAAGATGATGCCAAAGCTCTAGCACAAGCGTCACCCGTGACAACCCATCACTTGTTTCATTTTACTCCAAAGATGATGAAGAGGATTAAAGAAGTAGCGACACACGGTGGAGTGGATGACGATTCTGAATCGTCGTATGTGAGCACAGTGGATGCTATTACAGCATTATTCACTGTGTTGATCTCGCGGGCGCGCGGTCATGATGAAGACGTGCGGATTACGACTGGTGTGAACGCTCGACGCCGCCTGGAGCCACCATTGCCTACGAATTACGTCGGGAATGTCATCTTCGATGCGTTCTCGGCATACACGAACAGTGAAGTGCAACCGGACGGAGGAGAAGAAGGTCCGATCTCTCCAGCTACACTGGTCAAGCTTGCTCGGCGCGTGCGAGGATCGATTCTGCAGCGTGATCACGCCTACCTTCGCGAAGCTGTCAACTTTGGTGAAGGACCAGAGCAACGTCGCCGCTGTTCAGGTCGGTACGAACTTTGTCTTCGGTCCCAACCTCATGTTCACGTCCTGGCTGCACATGGGGATGTACAACGCTGCTTTTGACGGCACATACCCGTGGTTCGCATGTGCTCCTCAACTGCCATGCTACGACGGGTTTGTTATGGTCACTGAAGCGCGGAAAGGTGGCGACGGGGTCGACGTGGGGGTGTTTCTGGAAAGCAAGGCCATGGCGAGACTCAAGAAGCTGTTCGCAGAGGTGTCTTACCTTTACGAATAGGTTGAAAAAGAAGTCAATGTTCATTTTTCCAACGTAGTGAGATGGTTATGCGAATGAAGGTTACAGCCTAGGGAAGTAAAAGTAACACGTTTGTGTGTCTATTGGACTTGCTTCACGTAATGAAGTGTCATGGCGGCTATAGTACTCGTATCTTATACTTAGTGAGGTGTAAGGCTTGGTAACGACGTCGTTAGTGATGTGGCAATATTGCCTTTACAACATTTATTCACTTCACAGGCTCACCTGGCAAGGTTCAACTCAGATTGAATTGATACCTCTGGCTGGTACCATGTTGATGAGACTGTCGAAATGAAGTACCTCCTCGTGGGCAGTGGTCTAGCGCGATATAAGCTCAGTCTTTCACTTTCTCATTTTCCTCGTACTGATCAAGCTCTTTTGTCTCCGGGAACCCTCGAAACCATGGTCAACGTTATCTCTCCAACGCAAACCGAGGGCGACGTGTTGATCCCGTTGTCTGCAATGGATGCCGTCATGAACACTTACCGTGTCGTGATTCTTTACATTTACCCGCCTCCTCCGTCGAATGTTGCTGCCTACGATCTCGAGAAGCTGCACCACTCATTTGTCGCGTTGGTCGAGGAGGACTACCCCATTTTGATTGGAAACTTGCACGTCGATAAGAAAACTGGTTCCGTAAGTGTGAAGCAGACCCCGTTCGAGAGACAGCAGGGTGGAAACGGAATTCGGTTCGAGACGAACTCGGCGAGTACCCAGACGACAGAAGACGCGATGGTCTCGCTGTCTTGGGAGTTCATGCCGAAACCTCGGACTCAAGGAGAGATTATAGCCGCCAAGGGTTCAATTCTAGCGGATGGGGGCATGGCGATCGGAGTAGATTGCAGCCACGTGTTGTTCGATGGAGAAGCCATGCTTACTTTCATGAGGGTGTGGGGGCAGCACTATAGCGGAGTAAACAACCAAGATCGACTAGTTATCAACCACGACCGATACCTACTCTCAGGTACAGGAGAGAAGCACCAACTTCCTCATCCCGAGTTTCAAATAGTTCCTGTAGAGCCTCTGATCCGGAGAGAAGACGGATCTTTAGCCCCAAAAGCTGTCGTGACACCACCGAAGACTGCTGAGCATGTCTTCCACTTATCCCCTTCGAACATGGCCAAGATCAAGAAACTGGCGGAATGGGTACCGGAAGGTGGGAAATCTCGACGCTCACGTCGTAAGCGAGATCGAATTATGGCGAAGCTCCTGTCGGTCTTCTGGTCGAAAGACAAGAAAGTTGTGCAAGCCCAAGCGGCACTGCACCCTTCTTACATCAGCAGTCTGGACGCCATCACCGCGTTGTTCACCATTCTCATTTCTCAAGCTCGCGGCCACGGTAAAGAGGTACGAGTGTCGACAGCAGTGAATGGACGAAATCGGCTGGAGCCACCGCTTCCTGCCAATTACTCGGGCAATGCTGTCTTCCACGCGATATCGTTGTACACGAACGAGGAGCTTCTGGTTAAGGGCGCTACTCCGAGCGCTGTACCAGTCGCGACGCTTTCACGTGTCGCGCGTGGAGTTCGAGCTTCAATTCTTCAACGTGATAACACTTTCATGCGTGACGCCATTGCGTTCATAGCGAACCAACGAGATCCGGTCACTATCAACGACAACGTCAAGTTCTTCTTCGGCCCTGACATTGCGTTCACGTGCTGGGCCAAGATGGGGCTGTACGATGCTGAATTTGATGGCGTAAAACCTTGGCACGCCAAGATTCCTCGTGTTCCATGCATGGATGGATTTGTGCTCATCACGGAAGCTCTCAAAGGAGGCGATGGACTGGATGTGCTGGTATGTTTGGAATCAAACACGATGGAGAAGCTCAAGGAGCTGTGCGCTAGTATTGAGTACCTTCAAGACCAGGTCGGAACAAATTAATCGAGTTCAGCGGAGTGTCCCTATCCGTTGTCCCACCTCAATCCAATGCACCGGAAATCCACGCACCATCTCGAGTTCTTCATGGCTACATGTAGCTATCGTTGAACAAAGTTTATACAAAGTGTACCCATATTAACTTTCTTCTCTAAAGCATGGCTTCCTCGCCTTCACTGTCACTATCTCCCTTTTCCTCTCTTTCCTTCTCCTCCTCTTCTTCTCTCTTCTTAACAGCCTTGATCCTCTCTTTCTCTCTCAGCTCTATCATGAGCCCCTGCACTTGATGCCCCTTGCCCAACGTCTCTGCCCGGTCCACAAAGTCCTCAAAGTTCAGACCCGGATACAGGTCAAAGGCCCATTGCTTGTACATCTTAACCAGCGATGCCAGCGCTTGCGCCTCGCAGCCTGAAACGTCAGCTGAGACCTGGTACGGGAACGTGCGGCGGATCTTCGTGAAGCCCTCGGCCGACACCAGGTGCGACTCGCGCAGCAAGTTACGCCGCCTCTTCTGGGTCACGACGGGTGCTGCAGCATTGCCAGTGTCTTCTCCACCGTCTTGAGTTGCTGGTGCACCGTCAGGCGCAACGCTGGAAGCGCCGGCGTCGTCGCGCCGTGCCAAGTCCTCGTCGCGCTCCCACCCGCGCGAAGCCATGTTGTGATTTCTGGCGCGAAATTCGAAAGTGGTGTGTAGTACATAATGTAGCTACATCGCGATGTTGAAGTGGAAAAGCGACTTGCGCAAGTTGTTGGACGGATGCAATGGATGTCCAGTGTTGTGTCTAGCTTGCTTCCGTTCCAGTTTTTACTGTCCGATGTTCAACCTGGGTTCATCGAGGTGTGTGTCCTGTCAGACCTGCCTGCGTATATCTGGCAGTTCTCACTGCTTAATCTGCTTCCTTTGAGTTGCATCACAACTTCCACGTCACGATGAAGATCGCCGCGCTATTTTCCGTGCTGGTTATCGCAACCGCCGCTGACGAATGTACTACGGACGACCTCACTACGATCTCCAAAGTCTACAGCTCGGCCATGACCGACGGCACTGCGGCCTGCCCAGACTTGGCCACGACTTCGGACACCACCGACTACTGCAGCTATACGGCCTGTCTAGGTTACATGTCCGACATGCTTGACAAACTCCCCGATTGCTCCAGCGGCGGCGTCAGCATCAAGAAAAGCGTGAAAGCTGCCATCGACTATTGCAAGACTGGAACAGCCGACACGTCTAACGTGCTCACTGGCTCTGCTTCTTCCACCAATTCGCTTCTCCGAACCTCGTCCCCCTCGACGGACTCAGCTACAAGCGACAAGCTCACCGGTAACGCAGTTCCACCTGCATCGGGAGGTTCGTCATCAGCTTCGTCAATTGGCGTGGCCATCTCCAGTGTCGCTTTCGCTGTGACAGCGTCTATCTGTGCATTTGGATTGTAGGGCACTGGTGAAGGCGCGATAACATTCGCAATGTATCCATCTATATCATTTTCAAATGATTTTTACATCACAAGAGCTCAAAGAATGGCTCGTAGACATTAAACCATTGAATTTTGTGGAAAGCTGAATGGCAGAAAAGAGAAATATGTCCAGTGGAGGTTCAAGCTTCTTTCCTTACCGTTTTACTGTTCGGATAAATTTTCAGCATCAACCCATTACAGGTAACAGTACTCTGTTACCCTCAATGAACGCTAATGAAGGTCATTCATTACTGTCGCCTCACTTTTTTAATCCTTCGTCCAAGGCAGCCACTTCTCCACAAAATGAAGATCCCCGTCCTGTTCCTGATGGTCGCTATCGCCACAGTGAACTCACCGCTTGTTCACGCGACCGAGTGCACAGAGGACGACCTCGCCAAAATCTCCGAGATCTACAGCCAGGCCGTGGCCAACGGACCTTCTTCCTGCCCGACCGAGGCTCCGGCTGCGAACACCGACGAGTATTGCAGCTATGCTGCATGTCTACGAGGCAAGGAGAGCATTGTTGACGACAACCCGATCTGCATAAGCAACGGTTTCAACCTCAGGGATGACCTAAAAGCTGCCTTCGATCTCTGCGAGGACGTAGCAACTGACACCTCGTCAAATTCGGCTTTTGCAACGGATTCGTCGTCGAGTTCTGCGTTCGTGACGGATACCTCTTCCAGATCGGCAAGCACTATCGACTCGTCTTCAAGCTCAGTTTTCGCGACGGACGCTTCATCCAGCTCGGGCGAATCCGCCAACTCTTCCTCTGGTTCTCTCTTATGAACGGCCTCACCCCCGGATTCAACCACGAGCGACAATATCACTGCTGACTCGGGAAGCTCGTCGTCATCGGCTTCATCGATTAGCATGGCTCTCTCGAGTGCTGTCATCGCAATGACGGCATCCATCTTCGCGGCTGGGCTGTAGAGTCATAACTGACGAACTGCACGAAGCTAAAGGGTTAATGTTTATGAAGCATTGTTTTTTTATTTCACGACATGGCCTAAAGTTTAGCCCCAGTCACGACTTTTGGTAGGACAAATGCTAGGACAAAATCACATTATACTCGATTTTACTATAGTGTATCAGTATTTTTGTCCTAGCCAGCTGGCTAGGACAAAAAATCCCAGCAAGTATACAAAATCCAAGATATTTAGTTTTTGTCCTTCCGTTTGTCCTACCAAAAGTCATGACTGGGGTTAGGCAATAGCTAAGAACATGAGAATAAATGTCCTCAACACTGGCTTTAGACATTGTAAGTTTTTAAAAAAGCACCGTTCAACTCGGATTAATCGATTGGATGACCCATACCTGACTAATTTATGTAATTGATTTGCTCTAGACCGGCGAGATCATTAGTCTTGAATTGTTTTGAGCAGATATTCTATCAGCGTGGTAACGAGTACCATAATTAGAATCTACTGTTTTTATACACTAAGAAACATTTCAAAACAACACCGGGTAACTCCAAAATTACCGTAAACGAGGTTATCAGGGGGTAGACCACTCGGTTGTTATTGCGCTCACGTACGATTTGCACTCGTTGCTGGACACGATTGAATTGGTTGAGCAGCTCAGGGTCGATGAACGCTGCAGCGGCGGCATAATGAAGCGTGCGAGCTACTGTACCCTCGATTGTTGCGAGGATAGGACAACCAGTACCTTCAACGTACTTACCAGCTCTCTTCACCGTATCTCCTCCACCAGAACGGACTCGACTGCGAGCGACAAGGTCACCGCTACCACAGTTCCACCTGTGTTCGCTCGACATCAGCTCTCCAGCGTCGCTTTCGCCGTGACTGCGTCTATCTGTGCGCTTGGGCTCGATAACAACATTCGCAGTGTATCCATCTTGTATCCAGAAGAAAAAACACAAGAGGTAACAGTTAAGCATACTCGTTATTTTTGCCGGGCGCTGATGAACTCATATCCCCCCAGATTAAACCCTTGAAGTATACCTGTAGAAAGCTGGAATGGCAGAAAAGAGAAATACGTCCAGTGCGCTTTCTAGCTTCTTTCTTCATTACCATTTTACTGTTCGATCGGATTCCAGCATCAACCCATTACTGTGTACTAAGGCTAGCGTCGCCCCTTAGTTCCCCATTGATCTCCTCGCCTCAATTTTTAATATCGTTGTTCCCAGCCACTTCTCAACCGGTAGACAATATGAAGATCCCCGCCCTGTTTCTGATGTTTGCCATCGCCACGATTGGCTCACCGCTTGTTCACGCAGCCGAGTGCACGGAGGACGACCTTATCTCGATTTCTGAAATCTACAGCCTAGCCATGTCGGACGGAACTGCTACATGTCCAGATTTGACAGCGGCCTCGGCTACTGCAGTTTCACAGAGTGTCTACGCTTCATGACCGGCATGCTCGACGATCTCCCGGACTGCACGAGTGCTGGTGTCAATATCAAAGAGGGTCTGCAAGCTGCCATCGACATTTGCAAGGACGGAACGGCTGACACGTCGGACGTCTTCACGGACACCTCGTCAAGTTCTGCGTTCGCCACGGACACCTCATCTAGCTCGGAACTCACTACCGACTCGTCTTCAAGCTCAGCTTTCGCGACGGACGCTTCATCCAGCTCGAGCATCTCGACCGACTCCGCCACCTCTCGCTCCTGAGAACGGTCTCACCCCGGATTCAACCACCAGCGACAAAATTACTGCTGACTCGGGAAGCTCGTCGTCGTCGGCTTCGTCGATTAGCATGGCTCTCTCAAGTGCTGCCCTCGCAATGACGGTATTCATCGTCGCGGTTGGACTGTAAAAGTCATAACTTGAGGAAGTGCACATTAGTGAGTGCTAAGTCCTAATGCATCGTTCTCTGTTTTTTTTTTTCACTTTTAGGCAAGAGCAAAGAGCTTGCTCACAACTTGCATGAGAATAAACACAGCAAAATTCGTCGTATGAAGAGTGGATGCGTTCGTCTCGGTAGAGTTTTCGCTGCCGTCTGGAGCTGCAAGTCGTAAGCTATTCGCCGCATTAGAGGTCCCGCTGTCCTCACTGCTGTCGACCGAGCCAACGCACGACTGTCGCTGGAGGCTCAGCTCTTCCTATTAGTTGATTCCCTCGAATTCACAGTCTGGCATCTGCTGCACCGCTTCTTCCATAGTCGTGAGGCAGGTTGTTGCACTACACGGCACCTGAATAAACCACTCAGTTGTTGAAGCAACCACGTACGATTCACACTCGTTGCTGGTCACGATCGAATTGGTCAAGTAGGCCAGACTCGACACTTCATCCTTTGAGCATTCGTTACCAGAAGAGTCCGACGGTAAGGCATCAATTTCTGAAGAGGATCCGGCACAAGATGCTAGAGATTGCCGTACGTTTGCTTTCAAGTTCACACTATCCGTGTAGCAGTTAGGAAGCTGTTCCTCCATCGACTCCATGACTGACACGCACTGAGTCGCAGAACATGGCGCGTAGATATAGACTGTCATCGTCGACTTGTCCGTCACGACATACTGCTCACAAGCTGGTGACGATGCCGCCTTCAAGTACAGATCCGTCGTAGTACTCGCCTCCGTATATGTACATTCGACTTCGAATCTGGAAGATGTCGACGTAGTAGCTGAATTCGTCGACGTATCTACCGCCTCGACATTCCGATAAGCGCTCGAATCGGAGCTACACTTATCCAGTCCATTCTGTATCTCGGTCTTCTTGTTTACACTTGTGCCACCATTGTCATTCGCAGACAACGTGCAATCTGGCAGATTTGACACCAAATCTTTCACGACACTCACGCAACTTGAGGCATCGCAAGGCACTGACAGCGACGAGCTGTTCTTCACGTAGTCTGCACATTTGTCGCTAGTCAATACATTATCAAGCCCTTGGATAGTCGTGTGGATCTGAAACACCGTGCACGTATCACTAGCAGCAAGAGCAGCTGAAAACACAAGAACACAAACAAAGAGAAGACGTGACGGCATTGCACGGTAGATTGCGTTGTGATGAGTGGTCTCATTCATGGAAGGTCTCCTCTTTGCTGTCCGAAAGTGTTCGGAGTGAACCTACAAACAAGCGTTGCATCCATTCCCGGTTGAAGTAAGCTGCGCCATATTTGTGTTCTAGTCATATGTAGTAAGAATTTGTTGGACAGCTGATGGAACCAAGTTGGATCGTACTTAGTGACTTGGATTGTACTTTGTGATCAACATTTCCGGCAACAGAACGAGCTCGTGGATGAAGTCGAGGAAACTAGAGGAACTTTGTGAGCAAAAGTCCAAGGAGGTCAACGAGTATGACACTAAGAAGTAGAGGATACATTAGTGCTGAATGAGAAAATAATTCCAAGTAAAGCGCTTAATAGAAGAGAATTCGAGTGGACCTTTTAAAAATCACTAAGGATTTTGAGCGTAGGTGCGATGCCGAAGTGGTGCGGATGCTAAGGTAGTTTGGCGTGAGCTGCCGTCGTGAAAGAAAAACGCGCAATACCCATCACGTTCAACTTGAAGAATTGTGCGATCTGCGAATGCAGCTAGAGTACGACCGTTGTGGAACGCACGGAACCGGCCGTGCTCGTTTTCAACCTCTTCCACCTACTCAAGCTCGTCCAGCTTGACTGTGAACGAAGATAAGTGTCCTGGTTCATCAGTTGAGCAGCATACTTGAAAGTTTGAAGCACGTAGTCGATGTGTTGGCAGAGCGCGGTGACGGAGCTGCCAGAGTTCTGGTGCTTGGCAGTGGAATCGTTTCGCAAGTGAACGGTGCAGAAGTCGTCCCTCCTCGTCATGTCACGTGAAAAAACTATCGCACCCCGTCAGCAGCGAGCCTTCCTTTTCCATTTCCACCTAGCAACATTCAACAAGTGCACACAGTCACTTAACAAAAAACTTCGTAATAATTTCTCTCGTCTCAAAGCAACATACCACAATTTCCGGTAGCTGACCAGGGTCTCTGCGTGACACAAACAACGTCACATCGTCCCCCACCACCTCCGCGACACTCGATTGTACAAAAACTTCGACGGTATAGCAACACGCAATATCTCTCTGCCAACGACAAACAATCCTCCCGATCTCCTGCACTCCATCACTACTCGTAGTAATGACCGAGAAAGCTGTTCGTGCAGCGAACGCGCCATTTCTCGGCAACTGCAGCGTCAACGGCCTGCAGTAACGTGCTCAGTTGCAGCAACAGCGTTCTTGGCAACCTTGCTTGGTACCAAGTTGGTATGGATACATGTAACCGTCGCGTCTTCTAAGTTTGCTACCACACATTATTGTGTACACTGTCCAACTTTTTCGGCTCAACAATACATGTACATGTATACTGGGGTTACACAGGCACAGGCTCGGAATAAATTTACACGATATTCGAAAAAATTGGACCGCCATCCCACATCTATCCGACTCCTCATCCATCTTCTATCCAACTAATTCAGGAGAATCTCGTATAGAGTCTAGGAAGACTAGTACATCTAATCCATCAACTTCCAGCGTAGCACGGACGTGTATCGTCAAACTCGGCGTCAAACAGCCCCATATTCGTCCATGACGTGAACATCAGATCAGGTCCAAGGATGTTCTTGGTACTAACCATCGCACGCGAGAGGTTATCTTGTTCTGCGCAAAAATTCATTGTCAAGTGCCAAGATGGACAAACTAACACGTCGTGCGAGTTTGATCAGAATGGCGAGTTGATGCAACAATCGTCGCTGTCGGTCTCCAGTTGCAGCTAGGTTAGTTAATCTGTGCTATCAAAGTGACGCTTTAAGCGAGAGAAATCAGCTCCAGTTAGCGAGAATTCAATTGTCATGGTGACGCTACTTGAGAATTACGTGGCAGCTTTTACGCACAAAATATCGCCTAGAAGCGAAGTCTGATTGTTTTCTCTAAGCTCTTCATCGAATCACAGCGTCGGTCGGTCGCAAAATCTGCTCGTTGTCCTCGCCGTGTAGATACGTGACTTGAGCGAAGAGGTCTTTTAGTTTTTCCATAGCAGTACATTTGAGAAATACCAACACGTCAACTCCAGGAATGTTTCGTGGTGGTTCACTCAAAATCACGAACCCGTCGAACGGAAGTGGGGGAATCGAGACGAACGATGGACGGATACCTTCAAATTCCGCGTCGTACATGCCTGTACGCACCCACGAAGTGTACATGATGTCGGGACCAAAAACAAAATTGGTAGCGGGCTGAACAGCGGATAGATTGCTCTGCTCCGTGATAAAGTTGATGCTATCACGCAGATACTCGCTGTCACTCTGACGAATGGATCCACGGACACGTTGAGCAAGTTTCACCAGAGAGGCTGGGGAGACTGAACCTTCGCTGTCATCTCCAGTCTTGAATTCTTCCGACTTGTATGACGACAGTGCACTGAAGATGACGTTTCCAGCGTAGTTTTCTGGCATCGGAGGGTTCAGGCGACCACGAGCATTTACAGCAGTTGTAACCTGCACATCTTGACCATGGTCACGCGCTTGAGAAATTAACGCCGTGAACAACCCAGTGATGGCGTCAATAGTGCTCACATACGACAGATCGGAGGTCGCTACTGCGGATTCTCCACAAGATGCCACTTCCTTGATCCTCTTCATCATATTCGGGGTGAAGTGGAAACGGTGCTGAGCAGTAGGCGGCGGCACTGGAGTAGGTGATGTAGCTTTAGCGTTAATACCGTCGACTGTAGGCTGAATCTCAACTACTTGAAATTCTGGATGAACCAGCTTCGACGGCGAACCTGTTCCTCCGAGCAAGTGTCGATCATGATTGATCACTAGACGATTCTGCTTGTCTACACCACTGTAATGTTGTCCCCAAGCCTTCATAAAGGTGAACATCCCTTCACCATCGAGCAGTGTGTGGCTGGCATCGACACCAATGACGAGTCCCCCATCCGACAGTACAGTTTCTTTGACACAAATAAGTTCCGTCGGATCTCTCGGAGTCGGCATCAATTCCCGCGAAAGCGTCTTCATCGCGTCTTCCGTCGTCATGGAGTTACTCGGGTTCGTCTCGAAGCGGATGCCTTGAGCTCCTTGTTCTCTCGCTTCAGTCGTTTGCTTCACACTTACAACTCCTGTCTGTGAATTTATGTGCAGTTCGCCGATGAGAATCGGGTAGTCTTCGTTCACGAGAGTGATGAAGGAGGCTTGCAACTTCTCGAGGTCATAACCGGCTGAACCACTTGGGAAAATGTACAACAGCATAACTCCGAGCTTGTGCATCATGGCATCCAAAGGCGACAAGGGCAGCAACAACTCCTCGGTCTCCATGCTGCTATCTTCATCTTCACAGCCAGCCAATTTCATCGCACCTTCCAGCAATGGTAGCTCTTCAGTCTTCTGGGTCTTGGAGAGGAAGGCACAATGATAGGAAAGGGGGATAGGAATCGTGAAGGACATGAGCCTCACGCTACATGTACGAGGGCACGGACGTAAACACGGCAAATCTCACTGTACATTCATGGCAGCAGCGGTTAGAAAAGCATTGTCCAAGTGAAGACGATGATTGACACTGCAGTCCTCAGTACAAACGCTTGATGAGACTTCTCGGCGCTGTTGTCTCCCTGTGTGCTGCTCGTTCCAAGTGAATTGTCGTCCGAAGTGACAGTCGAGTCGAATTTGGGGTCGCAATTGACGGACGAGTTTCCTGTCGCGTTGAGGATCTCCGAGTAGTGGAAGCTGATGGAGATGTTGGAGGCGTCGACGATCCAGTCGCATTGGTACCAGCTGCTCGTTAGCGATTCTCTGCGGTTAATATGGTCGAAGTAGCACCTCGGGACGTCAAACCCCAGTCTTTTGGATGAGTTCACCGCAAGGTGTATCACAGTCCGCGTTAACGTGGACGTCGTAGGTGCAGATGGATGAGTCGTATCTACAGGTTTCATTGTTTGCAACGGTCAAGTAGAACGCGACGGTCTCGTCGATCTCTTCGGTGGTGCAGTTCGGCACCACGGGCGTCGCTCCAGCCGCAGACCCCAACAAATTATCGACCGAGTCGACGTAAACGCTGATGTTGGTGGCGTTGTCCAGCATCTCACAGTAGCTGAACTGCGTCGCAATGTCTTGTTTCTTGTTGGTGTTTTCATTCGACAGTTCATAGTTGCGATTTGGCAGCAATTGAGCGAAGTTCTGGACGGCTGCAGCACACGTCGAGTTGCATTCCGTGTCGATGATGATATTGTACTGTTCAATTGTTGTGGAGCTGGCACATGAGTCATTTGCAGCCTCATAGAAGGCGTTGAAAGTGGCTTCAGCTTGTGAACTCGTGCAGTTTGTAGACGAAGCTGTTGAAGCTGGTGTTGGAGCTGGTGTGGCGCAAATGTCGAGAGACCGTAGGGGTTGGTCCTTCTCGCTTGTTGAGATCCCTGACGACGTGCAGTTTGGGATATTGTTGGCCAAGTCCTGCATGACGGCGACGCAACCCGTGGCGGAACATGGCGGGACGATGAGGATCAAGATGTTTGTGCTGGAGTAGGGGGAGCACGCACTCGTAGCAGCGGCGGCGGCGTACGCGTCCGTGATGGTTTGGTCTTCTGCATCGGTACATTCTGCTGCGTCGATTCTGGTAGAGAATTTGATCAACGCAATGAGAGAAATGAAAGCAGACACGGCATGGTGACACGAAACGAAAATGTGTGGCAGGCGTGGGGTTTTCAAAAGTGAAGGCTACAGCTTCAAAAAAGTGAAGGTACAGGCTACAGCTTCAACCGCTCACTCATCTTAATCTCTGGCTACATCCGTCATGAACGTGGGATCTGTACGAACAGATACGAAAGCGTGTTGGATGCGTACAGTTCAGTGGTCGTACAGTGTACACTGTGAATCTATGGACAGCGTGCAGAATCTCAAGTGGCTCCTGTACCCAGCACGGCGGTTGGACTTCAGGGTGCGTGGCTGATTCACTTCAGGGTGCGTAGTGGATTCGTTGAGGTGCGCGGCTGATTCAAGGTGCGTGGCTGGATCTCAAGACGCCAAGAAGCCACATCAGGGCATGCTCATGGACAGACAAGGGCGTCTAGTTGAGTAGCTAGCCGAGCTTTCATGTTTTTTATTTTGCTCAGAATCCAATTTGCTTTCTCACAAGTAGTTGGTCGCCATACTGCCGCGCCATTGTCGTCCGAGAAGCTTCTGTCTCTGACCGATCCACTGTGACGGTGGTGGGGTTGTGATCCGCGTAGATGCTGACCCAGACCGGAGGCGACGGAATCCACCGATCGCACTGGGCTAAATTGTTCGTTACCTCTTATTTCATGTTGCCGCTTTTGTAGCTCACGACGGAATAGTTGCAATCAGGTAGTTCGTTGCCCAGCTCCTGAACCTTCGTCGCGCAGTCTGTGCCGCAGTACGGGTAGATCATGATCCGGTTGTAGGAAATGGAAGTGGCGCCTGAGCACTCGTCGATCGTCGTCGGGTTCAGGAAGTGGGTCGCACTCATTCCGCTCTTGGCTGGTGCAGTTTACGCTTGATACATTCTCTCTCTAAAAAAGAGTTTACGCTTGATACAGACCCAGAACTTGACAGCGAAGTCATGAAGTTCGCACTAATGGCATACAGTGCGATGGCGAGGAGGATGAAGCAAGACTGCTGTCAGAAATGCTGGTTGACAACTGAGGCACATTTCATAGACGTCGCATCGATGTATCCATATCAATTGGCGATGCACGTTGAAGTTATTCAAGCTAAAGCTGCGCTAGAAAAGCTACCACAACAACTAATGCGCCAATCCTCGGTCCTGGGTTGCTTGATGCACTAGAGCTGCCTACAAATTCACTGCCACTATTCGAAGACGCGGAGACTTCGTCCTTGACTGGGCTGCCGGAAGCGGAGGACGGCGTCAAAATCGTGATCGTCGAGTTGGAATGGAAATAGACTGAAACGGGGTCGGAAGAATTCGTTTCCTCACAATGTGTGAGTGAGCTGTAGGCTTCCCATTTCTTGTTGCTGTTTTCGTAGTCTTTGAGAAGGTAGTTGCAGTCTGGTAGAGACACCTCCAAGTTCTGCAGTACGGGTGTACAAGGAGAAGAGCAGTCGAAGCTCACATTGACCTCGTACTTGTCGACGGTGGACTCATTAGCGCACGCAGTATGCGCAGCCACTCCAACGTAGAGCTTTCGCATGATAGTCACTTCTTGGACCGTGCAGTTCCGTGTCGAGGGAATCCAGTCCGATGAATTGAACGAAGATGCTGATGATTCAGAGGAAGCTGCAGACACGAAAGATATGAGGAGAGCGAACAGCACCACAATTGACAAACGCTTCATGGTCAAAGTGAGTGAGTATTAGACGAGTGAGCTGAGACCACGATGATTGAGGAAGTGGCAATTCTCGGACCCCATTAAAGCGGGCAAAACATTTCGCCAGCTGTGGATATCGGGAGAGGCTCAAGGCCAGAGAAATTGGTCACCTCCTGCTCCATCAGCAACATTGAAATGGCCAGACGCTTTGTTGTTTGAGGCTTGGAGGCACAAAATATGTGATTTGTTGCTGGTTTTATCCACTGTCTATAGCTCCAGCGACAGCAAGAAGCACAAGACCAAGTGTCTGGCTGATACTTCGAGCGGTACTCGATGCATCTGATGTGGCTGAAGGACTGGTAGTCGAGATAAACACAGTCGTGCTGACGGTGGTCGCGTGGTTTGTGCCCGTGCAGTCGTCGATCTGCTCAAGCAGCGACGTCTTCTTGTTCGAGGACTCGTAGTCATAGTAGCAGTTGGGGATGTCACCCGCTAGGATCCCGAGCTTAGAGGCACACGATGACGCACATTTGGTGAAGATGTACACGCTGTACTTGCTAATAGAGGCGTCTGGGGCGCAGGACGAACTTTTGGCCGCCTGAGTGTGTAGACTTATGAAATTGGAGACCTGCGACGTCGTGCAGCTGGTAGTAGAACTGGTAGCTGCCGGAGACGGAGTCGACGATGCCGAAGAGGAACTGACACTCCAATCAATAGATCCGTCCGTGACAATCGGAGCGATTGTCACTAGTGGGGCCGCAGTCGGTAGCATCACGAACGGTGCATCCGTCTCGATGAGGTCGTTACCATTGCACACTGTCATGGCGTTTTGCACCTCGATTTTGTTGTTCACTCCACTGACACTGCAGTCTGGAAGCTGCTCGCCGACTTGTACCATCACGGCGACCCCACGATCTGGCAGTGCATGGCGCACTGACATAGTTGCCACCGGTCGCGTATTGAGCACAAGCTGATGTCGTAGCTGCCCAACGCCAAATACTTTGACTACTTTGCCACTCAGCATCTGTGCACTCAGCAGCATTAACGATGTACGTGGAGGAAACTGTGAGGGTCAGCACAATTACTTGCTGAATTGACAACATTGGCACGAAAGCTTGAGTACAAAAAGTCTTCGTGGGTGAGAGTCCGCGACTTTGGGACGCGGGGATTTTTGGCTTTGAGCTCATGGTGTGGTGTCTTTGACTGCAGCTGGCTAAAGTGGGGCAGAGTGTACCCGTTGAGTTCCCGGCCTGCTGGCAACACGTACATTGGTTGACTAATAGTTTTGCTGTTTGAACCTGACACATCGCTGCACTTGCGTTGCAGCTGAAGGCATGCGGTCGGGTGGTGGTGAGATCACGAAGACGGAGATGTGTGCCAGAGTGTTGTTGCGACGCCAAATAACCATGGTTTTCTCTAGACTCTTGCTTCGCCATGTTTTTTTGCACTAATAGTTACTGTACAGCGGCATGGGCGGACAAAAGCCGCAACCGAGCAGGTGTCGATGCACACTAAACGTTAATGCTGGGTTGAAAGTCTCAACACTGTACGCTTGAATTATGTTCATATGTACATAATGCTATGGTACGTCTTTTGAATGAAGTTCATTAGGAGCTTTGGGACATGCAACGCTAGAATTGTTTTTGGTTTCGTTCCCTGATTATGGGGCGAGTCCAAAGTCCGTTTTGCCTAGAAGGCTACGATGGTCGCAGTTAGGAGAGTGATAATGGCCCAAATTTGGAGCATACTAGCAGAAGCTTGTGGGGGTGCCGCGCTCTCCGCAATACCAACAGTTGATGAATCCAGGGTCGTATCTGCTGGGTCTCCCGATTCGAGTGGCTCTGAGTCTGACTCGCTTGGCGACGATGCGGACGAGGAGGTGAACTCGATCGAGCTGTCCGGGTATATCGTGACACTGATGTAAGAGGTGGAGGATTCGTCGCAGTCGTCGAGCTCCTCGAGCACATCCTGCTTCTTGTTCATGAAGTCGTAGTCATAGTAGCAGTTTGGTAATGCTTCAGCCAAGTCCTTCACCTTGTCGGCGCAGTCTGAGTCGCAGGATGTGAAGATGTAGACGCTGTAGCCATTGACAGTCGAGTCGCCCGCACACTCGTCGCTCGTAGCAGTGGAAACATATAAATCCCACATGTTGTTAACCTCCGTAGTCGTACAGCTCGTGCTGGACGCTATTGACGCCGGTGTAGGTGACGACGAAGTTGTATCGGTTGAATCTCCTGATACTGGTGCTGGTGTGCTTGAATCCACTTCGGCAGCGGCATCGTCCGTACAAACTCCAAGGTTGTCGGTGAGTTCCGTCTTCTGGTCCGCTCCGTCGTACAGACAATCAGGCAGATCTGCTGCGAGTTGCACCAGCACATCGATGCAGTCAGTAACAGAACACGGCGTGTTAAAAGTCACCAAGAGAGACGACGATGTCGAGTAGGGCGAGCACGCGGACGTGGCAGCCGCCGCGTCGTACAGATCTTCAGTGCTTTTGTACTCAGCCGTCGTACAGTCCGTTGTGGACGACGACGTCGGAGTCGGAGTCGTTGTGGTCGTCGTAGTGGTTGAAGTGGACGGTGCATCCGTGACAGTCGTGGGAGACCCAGCGTCTTCGGTATCGCCCCCGTTACAGACTGTGAGCGCGTTCTGCAGCTCGATTTTGTTGCTGACCCCGCTGAAGGTGCAGGAAGGCAAGTTCTCGGCGACACCCACCATGATGGAGATGCAGCTGGTGGCGGTGCACGGGGGGTTGATGTAGACTGGATTCGTCGCCACCACGTACTGCGCGCAGGCTGATGTAGCGGCGGCAGCGTCCCATAGCGAGTCGGCGTAGGTCGCTTCGGAGTCGGTGCATTCAACAGCGTTGGTAGCCGAAGAGAGCAACGCCAAAGACAGCAGCGGCGTCACAAGAGCGTGCATTGGATGTTGAAATGTGAAGCTTGGTTGGTGTTGAGATGATTCGGAAGTGAGTGGACCGATGAGTGAGCACCGCATGTGTATGTCCGCGGAGAAAGTGTATCCATTTAGGATGTTGAAGTTGGATTATGCTTAGGATTTGTATGAAGATGCTTCGAACAGCACATGGCGACTAAAAAGTCGCTTTTTAATTTTCGAGATCAATGCCTGTCAATGGGTTGAAATGATGTACTGTACTTGACTCCCGCGCCAGAGCAACCAGCAGTCTTGTGAACACTCTGCCTCCATCTCCGTCTTCGCATTGACTTTGGACAAAGCGTTGGCTCTGCATGTAAGTTGTACCGGTAAATGAAGTTCTTCACGTCTCGTCAGATGTAGTTCCTCGAAAACAGCAAAATTAGCTTAGCTTTAGGGACGATATCTCGATAACTCTTAATGGCGCCTCATTTTGTTTGACGCGGTCTCATTGAAGACGGTGTATCCGGTTGTAGTGGTGGCCACCTCGCACTCGTCACTCGTAGCAGCAGCGGTAGCAGTTCCCACACCTTATGGCCTCTGTGGTCAAGCAGCTTGTGCTGGAAGTGGTGAAGGTAGCCACTTGGATTGGTCGAGTCTTCGCTTGTAACGGCGGTCGGTGTTGTAGTTGATATCGTAATTGTTGAAGATGTTGGTGCATGCCAGTTGTAGAAGAGCAGATATCCTTCAGCTTAATTTTGTTGTTGGCTCCACTTACAAAATTCAGCATTTGTGGACAAACTATTATTAACCAAGGTAACATTCTTCACACAAATACAGCATTCGTTGTAAAATATAAGTATTTCTTGTTTTACTGATAAGTCCTCAAAGGGTCCTGAAAAATGTGCGCGAACAGGAATTTTCACGAAATACGTATAGATGAAATACTGTGACGCGATCGGACTGAGAAAAGCAAACATTCCAGCAACTAGCTCATGAAGGCCACAACGATCCCAACCACGAGAGTGAGCCAACGCAAAAACTTTTTCTCGTACACGGATGGCGGAGACGTATTACTCTTGATTCCAACGTTTGACGAATCCAAGGTGGCTTCCGACGGATCATCTCCCGAACGGAGGAGTTCTGAATTGGACGAGTCAGATTTCGAATCTACATGTAGTGCTGAACCGGACGAAGAAGAGAACGCGATACTGCTGTCTGCATATATCGTAGCACTCATGTAACCGGAAATTCCTTCGCAAATGTCGAGCTGACTTAGCATATCCTCCTTTTTGTTCATGTACTCGTAGTCGTAGAAACAATTCGGGAGCTCGTCCGCCAAGTCTTTGATTTTTCCAGCACAACTCGAATCACACTCCGTCAAAATATCAACACCATTTCCATCGATAACAGCGTCCTCCGTACACGCGTCAGTTCTTGCGGTAGAAACGTATAAATCCAACATACTCTTGACCTCTGCAGTCGTGCACGTTGCCGACGGCGCCGTCGAAGTCGGTGTTAGAACCGATGTTGAAGCAGACGAAGACGAAGACAAAATTGTGATAGAACCCGTTGGTGTTAGCGCTGACGATGAAGTAGACGATGACAAGATCGTGCTTGAATCTGTCGTGGCTGCTGGTGCATTAGTGGCAAATGTTGGAGACCCTGCGTCTTCGATGTCGCCTCCGTTGCAGGATGTCAGTGCATTTTGCACTTCATTTTTGTTATTGACACCACTGAATGTGCAATCTGGGAGGTCTTTGGCGACGCCTTCCACGACGGCAACACAGTCGGTAGCTGTACACGGTGCATTCACGTAGACGGGATCAGTCTGCGTCACGTACGGAGAACAAGCTGAGGTGGCAGCAGCCTCTGCCCAGATTGATTCAGCGGAGGCAGCTTCGGTATCGGTGCACTCAGCACCTTTAGCGATCCTGAAGGGCATGACCAATGATAGGAGCAAAGCAGCGACCGGTTGACCCATTTTTAATGGCAATTTGAGACTTGAGCCCGGAGAGGTTTGTTTGAATACGATCTGCTCTTTCCGTCGGTAAGTTTACTTACTTTGCCTTGGTTCGAACAGCAAGTTGACGCCGTTGAAATGGGTTAAAACGCCAGAACGCTTTCATTCTTCGAGCGGCTCCTTAGATCTGATGATGAATATAAGCATGAATCCATTTCAACGTTCTACCGTTGCAAAATACCTCTAACGGTAGAACGTTGAAATAGATTCCCCCTTGTTGTACGGAGTACAAGCGTACTACTTTGAGCGTAAACACATTAATCGTGGCTAATAACGTTAGTGACTGTCAAGATATCTGAGTGTCTGGGCTTGAACTCGAATTCAAAGAAGTTTGTATAACGCTGTAAGTTAAAAGTACGTCAATTTTATTTACTGCGAAAAAAAAATCAAACTATGACACTCTGCGACGCAAACTTGTTTTCTGTGTTTGGTTAAAAAGAAGTCAAAGACGCCGACAATTAGCTCACGAACACTGCAATCCCAGCCAAAAGCAACACCCAAAGACGAAGTTTTCCCTTAAGTGGCGGGGAGGCGTTGCTCCCAGTTTTACTGCTTGATGAGCCCAATATATTGTCCGACGGGGCATCTCCTGAACGAAGCTGACCCGATCCGGACGTGCTGCCGGCTGACACGAGGGTACTCGAACCGGATGAGGACGAGAACTCCACAGCTTTGTCCGGGATCAGTGACACACTGACGGAAGTAGCACCCCCTTCGCATCCGTTGAGCTGGTCCAGCACGTATTGCTTTTTGTTGATATATTCGGTGTCGTAGAAGCAATCCGGGAGCTCGTTCGATAAGTCCTTGATCGTATTCGTGCAATTCGTATCGCATTGTGTCAAAATTTCGATAATCTCTCCGTTGACAGACGAGTATGGTGTGCACTCTTCGCTCGTGGCTGCAGCGACAAACAAGTTCCACATACTTTTAATCTCCGTCGTAGTGCAGTATGAAACTGGTGTTAGCGCCGACGAAGCAGACGAAGTTGATGGCAACATCGTACTTGAACCTGTCGTGGTTGCTGGTGCATCAGTGGCAAATGTTGGAGATCCTGCGTCTTCGATGTCGCCTCCGTTGCAGGATGTCAGTGCATTTTGCACTTCGATTTTGTTATTGACACCACTGAATGTGCAATCTGGGAGGTCTTTGGCGACGCCTTCCACGACGGCAACACAGTCGGTAGCTGTACACGGTGCATTCACGTAGACGGGATCAGTCTGCGTCACGTACGGAGAACAAGCTGAGGTGGCAGCAGCCTCTGCCCAGATTGATTCAGCGGAGGCAGCTTCGGCGTCGGTGCACTCGGCCGCATCGGTGGTCATGAAGACCAGCAGCGCTATCAGCAGCGATAGTAGAGTTGAAATTCGGGCACGCATCGTTGAAACACGAAAGGAGATTTGAGCTGTGCGAGAGCTTTTCGAAAGTGATCCGAAAGCTCGAACAGCAAGTCGGCGCCGCTGAAGTGGGTTAAAACCTCGTCCGTCTGTCCTTCATCGACTAACTGCATCGAAGAACGTTGAAAATCCATGGATTCATAAAGTCACTATGCCTAATTGTCAATTAGTAATTGAGCACTTGCATCGCTAAGTCCAGTCGGTCCGCTAATCAAGGGTGGATCTCAAGACCTTTCACGTCGGAGCTTTCGAGGGTTTTTGTCCTGCGCTCACCAGACTTTCATCGGTACTTCCGCCTATTCAGACAAGTCTCAAGCTTGCCTGAAGTCAAAGGTGTCCAGCGCGCAGTCATTTGGGTCGAGCAACTTGCTTCCTCATTGAGGAATCCTCAACCGGCAACGTAGCACTGACAAAAGGGTAACTACTTTCTGAACTACACAAATCAGTAGTGGAGAAAAGTGAGTATCATTGAAAAACGGGGTTTTCAACGCCACTAGGCACGTGCATGCTATCCATATCACAAAAATATTATCCACATGGCGCATTTGTCGCCTCGACAACGTGCCCCCTCCGTCGTTCATGCAGTGTTTCTAGCAGTAACCCTGAAGGCTTACAAAAATCCCGCGAAGAAGTAGAACGCGACTGAAATCTGCGCGACCACGACACCCGTTGCCATGACGCCCCTCGAGGCTCCAGACACAACCGATCCGCTGCCGGTGCTGCTCCCCGAAGCCGATTGGTCCAGCACCTCATTCGCATTGGTGCAGTACGTGACGATACTCTGCAGACCAGTCTTACGGTCGATCTCGTCTTCGCCCGTACAGTCCGGCAACTGGTCCACGGCGTCACTGAGCTCTGAGAGGCAGTCGCTGTTCATGCAATAGTCGAGTGACGCGACGTTTGAGTTCGCTAGCAAGTCCCCGCACGCGGTGCTGTTGGCCAAGTCGGCGTACACGTTGTCCACGCTGGTTTGTTCGTCGTCCGTGCAGTTGGCGGCGTTGACTGAAGTTTGAAGCGCCACGAAAGCCACGAAGGCGACGGCGAAGACGTTGCGCAGGAAAGCCATTGCGATATTGGGGATGGAGCTTGGTGCGCTGCAATGGGGACTTTGAGTTGTGTCGAGCCGGTCTTCGTTGGTGGTCGGGAAGTTTCCACGAAGCCTGGTGGTAGCCTTTCACGTGCGTGTGTGGTATGCTCTAACTATTCGGATAAGTCCGCAGGTGGCGACTAGCGGGTAATACATTTTGCTAGTGAATGTACCGCATGCGGACCTCAGTCGAAGGGTCAGTGTAGCTAGGATAGGTTCAATTTTTGCCCATCGAGAGAGATCGGTCGTGCTTGACCCATTACAAGCAGGCGCGGCGCTCGTGGCTTGTATCACACAAGCCCACACACAATGTGTGTGGAGCTTGCGCGGAGAACGGAGCGCAGAGCATGGAGCGCCTGCCGCAGCCGCCAGACCATCGCGGCGACCGGAGATGTGCCCCGTCTAGCACCAAAGACTCCGATCCCCTGTAAAAAGTGATAGATTCGGTCACTTCAACTTGCCTATTGTCGTAGATTTCGATGATGTTGCGGTTTCTAAAGGCTAGGCCCTGACTCAGGGCGACGCCGCTTGCACGTTGCAAGTTGCAACACACGAAAGTAGAAAGTGTTCTTGGGTTACAACACAGTTTGTTAAGAATGGCTCGAACGCATTCGACGCCTGAAGGTTCTCGCTGACAGTCCAGTCGCTCGAAGTCACGAGCTGATTCCTAAAAGCGCGATAGTGAGGATCAGCGTTGTGACATAGCTCGCACTGGGCTTCAAGGCAGAGGCCGCCGACTTGGAGGCACCAGGTGAATCCGTAGTTTGTGAATCTGCTGACGACGCGGTTGTCGGCGCTAGTGTCGTCGTTGTCGCCTCCGTCGCGGTGGGTGTCGTCGCATTTGGCCACACTACAGTGGAGTCGTCGCAAAGAGCAAGTGTATCGGCGACCACCTGCTTGATGTTGTTTCCGCCGTAGGTGCAGTTAGGCAGTCGAGCCTCCACGTCGGTCATGTACGCGACGCACGCGTCCTCAGCACAATATGCGGTCTTATTAGTGGCCCCAGTAGCGGCGCCTGCACTACCAAGACAGTCTGCGTTTTTCGCGACTTCGGTGTTGATGTCACTGATCAAAATGACGTTCTCGGTGGTGCAAATGGGGACCGTCTCGGTTGTGTTGATGTCTGTTGATCCTGAGGAGCTCAGACTTGAGGCTGAAGATGAAGCTGAACCTGTGGTCGACGCCGCATCGCACCACGCCACTAGCCTTCCCATGGTCTCCCCGAGGTTGGTACCTTCGTACTCGCAGTCGGGTGTGTCAGGCTCCAGTTGACGGACAAGCTCCATGCAGGCACCAGCACAAATCACGGCCACGGTGTTGGTGCTGGTGTCCAAGGCGCTACCCGCGCAGTCCGGACTGCTGGAGTACGTAGCTGCTACTCCTGTTAGTTGCGTGAGTTGAGTCGTAGTGCACGCCTTTGCCTCAACTTCGCTTGATATAGTTATTGCCAAGAACACTGCAGCGACAGGGGTCCATCTAGCAACGGAACGCATCGTGGGACTTCTGGCAGTCGAAGAAAATCTCAAGGTGGACGACGACTACAGAGCCGCGGATGGTCAGTGCCGCCGGACTTGTACCCATTTCCTTCAACTTGAAGACGTTGAGGGGATGCTATCTCCGTTAATCGTGCCCGCGATACTGGATGCTACCTACAGTACATTCAGTGCATGAGGCATGTTAAAAACTTGTTTTTTTGTTAGCTTGTATGTCCTTCTTTGACTCGGATCGTCGGTGAACCAATTACTGCGGACTTCCTGGTGTTTACTGCTCTAGCAGCTCTCATCGCTGCGTCTCCTGCAATTCCAACGGCATCTATGCGCGCTGGTGGTCCACGAGCATGAGGCTCGCCACGAACGTCATCATCATCTTGGGCTTCACTTCCACGATATCCTCGTACGTCAGGAAGACTGTCGCGCCGATCTTTTGCGCACAACTGATGGCGTACTTGGCGTTGCTGGCCTTTGAGTCGTCCGTCTTGTCCTGTGAGACCATGTCCCAGTTCACGGCACGGGGCTCAACAGCGTGCACCAAGTCCAGCAGGTAGATCCCGTCGGACAGACTCGGGTCCCGGAAAGACACAATGTTACCCTTCGCCTTCCCGCTCTGGAGAACCTTGTTGTTGGCCCATCCGATGATGTCCTTGTCAGTGATTTCACCACGGCCCGCGGCAAGCTCACTCAGGATCTTCAGCTGCTGGTAGCGCATGCTCTGCCACACAATGGACAGAATCATCTTCTTGGCACCTTCGAAAATGTCGGCGCCGCCAACATTGACCAGCGAGAACTTGAGCTGCTTACCCAGCACAACGCAGTAGTTGCAGTTCTCCACCTGCTTGAACTTGTTGGGTGCCACCATATTCACCTTGTTCCAGGCCACAATACCCTTCTGAATCTTGTCCAAAACCTTGAGCAGCTTCATGCCGTCGCTCAAATCCGAGTACAAGTGGTTGATGTAAACGTCGTCGATAGCCAGCGAATTGATCCACATGCGGAATACGCGCTCTTCACGCGTGTCACCAACATCATCGTATAGAATCTCTTCCAGCTGCTTGATCTCCTCTTCAATAACATCCAAAGCCGGGCAAGTGTTGAAGAGCTGGGCCACGAACGACATGTTCAGCTTCGGGTTGCCACTTGTAATATCGCGAGGTTTGATGAAAGTCTCGACCTCCAGACGGCGCGCATTCTGAATCACGTGCGCAGCGCGTTCCTCTGGGACAGACTCGTTGCACAAGTCGCAGTGCTGGGGCGCAATATGGTGCAGCAACACGCTGTAAGCGGTGGCATCCTGCACGTCGGTGCTGAAGTTCGTCACCTTCTTCGGGTGTCCTGCTGCCTTCAAGTGGTAATTCATCCATCGCAGCAAGATCTGGTCGGGTGGGAGCTTCATGAACGCTTCCAGAGTTTCACCATCCAGTAGAAGCCGCATAAGCTCGGGGTGATTCTTCAAATTAATAGTTGAAGTGAGCTGGATCTTGATGATCTGCCAGACCAAACCGAGCACCAGGATCGGCTTGCCTTCAATCAAGTCGTCGGGGCCAATGTTCACCACACTGCAACCAATGCTCTTGGCGGCGTTAATGCACAGGTTCTGGTTTTCCGTTTTTTGGTACACGTTCAGCTCCTTCGCGCGCTTGACAAAGTTCAAAGCTCGTTCATCAATCGTTTCGGGCACGGCACGGTTGATCAGCTTACACAGCAGTACACCATCGCATACTGCTCTGAACAGACCAGCGTCCATGCCAATCGGCATCAACGACGCGACATCCTTATCCGCGTTAAGAGTATTGTTGATGTGCTCCGTGAAGGCGACAGTCTCTTCCTCCGAGTACGAGTGTAGCCCACCAGCAGTACCCTTGACCTCGTGGATAGTCGAGTTATATTGCGCTGCTGCACTCGCGCGTCGCTGCAAGACACTCAAGGTGTGTGCGTCGACGCTGCCACCGACGTACTCCTTTGCAGGCGAGACTGGTGCAACTGGCTTCACAGGAGATCGAGGCGGGGTGCGAATCACAGGCGCTGGCGGCGGTGTACTGGCAGTAGGCGGCCATTGAGCGCGCTTCGGAGCTTCTGTAGGAGACGGGTTCGCCGGGGCGGAAGCTGACGTATTAGGAGGCCACTGGGGCTTCGCAGCTCCGTTTCCAGCAGGTGGCCATTGCGGGGGTTTGACAGACACAGGGCTTTTCGATGCAGTTTCAACCGGTGCAGACGTCGGTGGCCACTGCGGCTTCGGAGCACTTGGTGAGGTCGATGCAGGAGGCCATTGTGGCTTCGTTGGGCTCTTCTCACCGGTAGCACCACCAGTAGGTGGCCATTTCGCTGCCACAGCAGGAGATGCAGGAGCAGCAGCAGCAGCAGCAGACGCAGTAGGAGGCCACTGCGGCTTGGCATGCGTCGGAACAGCTGCAGGTGCTGAAGCCTGTGGGGCTGACGACGGTGTCTGTCCCCATGAAGCAGCTTGGTTAGCAGTCGGTGGCCATTGCGGCTTGCTAGCAACAGGCGCAGGACAAGCCGTAGGGTTCGTAGGTGTCCCTGTAGGTGGCCACTGAGCTTTCTGTGCAAACGCTGGAGCTTGCGTTGCCGGCTCTGGGATCTGATTCTGTTGCCAAGTTGCCGTCTTCTGACTGGCAAAGAACGGCGTCGTCTCCACTGCAACAACAGACTCAGGAGCTACAGACGCCACTGGAGCTGGTGTAGGGGCTACTGAGGCGTGACTCATGAGCAGCGACGGGTCCAGAGCAATAACACCATTGCGAAAGTCATGAAGCAGCTCCAGGAACTCCTGGAACGTGATCTGCTCGGGTCTGACCAGCTTAGTCTGCTGCAACATGACCGTGGTCTGGTTGGGCGTCACATTCTCACCCAGCTTCTGCAACACCGTGCTCAGTTCACCCACAGGAACAGCTGCAGCGTAGTCGTTATCATGTTCCTTGAACACGCGCTTGAGCTCGTGGATTTCCTTGGGCGAGAACTTCTGCAAGAACACAGACGACACTTGGTAACTCATCTTTAGGACGGAATTACTCGGCGTCTACGGGGAGTTGAAAGGTGAGAGTCGCGCAGATGTAAAGCGCTGGAAGTGATGTAGATGAAGGTGGTGGAAGGACGAGGCAGCGGGCTTCGTACACTCCGCGCAGACGTCTGTGAAGTGCAGATCTCGGGCTTCTTGATGGAGTGTGACAGTGACCCAGCTTCAAGGGGACCATCGAAAGCGATACGGATGGGGTATATTGCGTTTAAGAGGGATTACGGATTCGAATTTTTCACGCGGGAACGGGAATTTGTTATGTATGGTTTTGCAGGTTAAGAAAAACTGTAAAGTTGTAAAATGCAGCATAATTAGCATAACATTGCTCTACCGGTAGACCGGATTATGGAGGTGTCGTCTGCAGTGATGACAACCCTGGGTCTTGTGTACATGTACGTAGTAAACTGGTAGACGCTGTCTATGAAGCGCTAGTCATTGATGGCGCGAGGTTGAGGACATGGTAGCATGACGCCCTTTGGTGCTCAAGCGTTCTTCGCAGCTGAAGCTGGTCGCGACATGTTGGGATAATGGATTTTGCCACAAACCGGGTTGTGATCTTGTGGGGCGTCAGCAACATTTGCCAGCAAACCTTTGTGCAGTGCAAACTCGGAAGGCTCAACTATCAATGGTGAGTGGTGGTCACTTCGCAGTGCAATGTCGTGGAGTACAAACACAAGCTACGATTGATTATCCATGTCCAAGACGATTTTAAGAAGTGAAGCTCGCTTTGAATTGACTCTGCTGGATGTTCGACTTGCTACGGCAACAGCGTCGGATGAAGTGTTCGATACGACGTTGATCGAAGTTTTCGGTGTTATCCAAGTGATCCCCGTCGGTAATTACCGCGTGGACGACAGACACCGCCTTAATTGGCGGACATTCCTGCTCTCCACGTTGAGGATTTGCTGACTTTGCTCGTTTGAGTGGCGTGTGTGCAATGTTATCTTCATGTTGTTGTTCCAGTGTGTGGGTGAAGATAACATTGCACTAGTACACTCGAAAGTCAAGCAGAGATAGCTCAGTCTTGAATTTGCAGTGGAGCAGCTACAGTTGAAAGATCTGGAGGCGTGAAATTTCATACAGAAAATTCACAAGTTTCAATGGCGAACCGAGGAAAGCGTTGACGATCATTGGTGTCGTGGTGATTCTCGCCATTGTTGGCGTGATTGTTGGTGTCGTGGTGAGAAAAGGATCGTCTAGTTCAGCTAGTACGAGCGATGGCATTTCTGCATCAGGCTCAGGCAGCAGGATCGGGACTAGGACGACAGATAACTCTAGCGGAAACGCGAAGGTGTCGGCTTCAAAGAAATCGACAAGCAGCGGATCGTCAAGTATCACGTCCGACCGGACGAGTACAACTTACTCGCTCGCAGCCTTTGCCATCGGTGACTGGGGTACTACGACTACTCAAAGCTCCTGTTGCTCACGGTCAGCCACGTACAACGACTATGATATCAACGCGGAGGATGTTGTGGCCAACGTGATGAACCAACAAGCGGGAAATGCTGAAGTTGCCCCCAAAATGGTTATCAGTCATGGTGACAATTTCTATTGGAATGGTATCAACAGCGCCGATGGACGCGATTCTCGGTTCACAACCACTTTTGAAGACAAGTACGATGGGTCCAACATCAAGACGCTACCGTGGGTGAACGTTCTAGGTAACCACGACTACGGTGGAGCAGACTACATTTGCAACAGTAACGACAGTCCAGCCAAGTGTTCCTCAACGAACGAGCTGATGACAGCTTTGAAGAATAAATACTCGTGGCAAGCAACGTATACCAGTCCAAACGATGACCGCTGGGTTCTGGAGGATCACTTTTACGTGTACACTGTCGAGGACTCGGCCACGGGTGTTAGTATCGACGTTTTCAATGTGGACTCGGGTGACGCTGATTCGCACGGTGCGATGGAAGTTTGCTGTCAGTGCTACGGCTATGCTGGCAACAGTGATTCCACTTGTGATAATATTGCTCGTGGTGATGATGCCTGCTGCGGTGGCAGTACGGATATGTACGACGAGTGTTTCGCTCAGTTTACAACTTGGAGCGACGAGTCTCGTAAACAGCTTAAGGCAAGTATCGCGAACTCGACGGCGACCTGGAAGGTTGTCAACAGCCATTACTCGCCCTACGCTTATTACGATGCGGCAGGTATGGATAAATGGTTCAAAATCATCAAGGACACCGGCGTTCACCTTTGGTTAAACGGTCACACTCACGGTGAGAATCACGATTATTCGTCTTCGCTTGGAGTCCACTTTGTAGACAATGGAGCTGGTGGTGGTATTCAGAAGGAGTCTGCGAGCGGTATTCCGACGTATGCCACGGACTACGTGGAGAACCTGTGGACGTACGATGGACAGGAGTATGGTTTCTTCTCGTTTACTGCATCAAAAGACTGGCTGAAGCTTCAGTACCATACAGCAGACGACAAGTGGTCGTACGCAAAGAGCTTCAACGCAACAAAGATTGGTGGAGTGGCAACCAAGCACTGCTGGTACATCCCAAACGACGGTGCCGAAGGCAAGGAATGCACCTCATCGTCTGGTTCATCCTAGATTTTCAGCATCGAAACAACGCCTTGAGCAGAACTCTCCATCAATGCAACCCTACCGTTCCAGAAACATCAACGTTCGTGTGTACTTGAATAATGATGATCAACAGCCACTATTCCCCATAACACTCGCTACCCCGATACAGAAATGAAGAAGGGTTCAACATTATCAACAACACGAGCGTCAGAAGCACGAATTCTCCAAATTATCCCCGGTGTTCACTTTGTGGAAAACGTGCAGGCGGTGAAATTCGGAAGGAATCTGCGAGCAGTACCACAACGTACGCTGCAGACTACGTTGAGAACCTTTTGACCGAATGGTTCAAACTGCAGTATCACGCGGCCGAGAGCAAATGGTCGACCTCAATTGGCAGCGTGGCAACCAAATACTGCTGGTATATACCCAACGACGGCGCGGAGGGCAATACGTGCTCTCTGACGTCAAGCAGATTATTCGGCACCTTAGACTCAGGATCCGAACATCCGGTCGCCGCCACAGATTTGTAGCTTGACGTCTCAATCAACGTGTGAGCTTCTCCCATGCAAAGTCTCCGCTAATAAAGAATTGCATAGAATGCCGTGACTTCATCTAGTGGTCCCGTTGCAATGGCTGCCATCATGGCAGACTTTTAGCGAAGAACCGACGCCATCGACAGTCTGTTCGCTGTTCGTGCGTGGTATCACTCCTTCTGACCATCGTGATGCGCCAATCAGCATCGCCTTTCACTGCTCGCCCTTGAGACAGGCGTCCCACAGCTGATACTGTAACTGGTCTCTACTGCTCTGCGTGGTTCAGCAGCTCTTTCACTCTCAATTTCGCAGCGTGGACGACGGAACTCACTCACTATCCGGCGTAGTACACAGGGAAGACAGAACAGTACAAGGTCATGGCGATTCCTAGGAAAGGATTGATAGCCATCGGCGTGATCGTAGTGTTGGCCATTGTCGGCGTCATCGTCGGCGTCGTGGTGAGCAAAGGCTCATCCAGTTCGTCCAGTACGGGCGACGGGAACTCCAGTTCGGCCTCTGGATCGGGCAGTTCGGCGACGACGAGCAACTCCGGCGGTTCCACCATTAAGTCGTCATCCTCAACGAAGAAGAGCAACTCAAACTCCACAAGTGCGTCCACCATAACGTCGGACCCGACCAGCGTCAAGTACTCGTTGGCGGCCTTTGCCATTGGTGACTGGGGCACAACCACCACGCAGAGTTCGTGCTGCAAGCGCTCATCTACCTACAACGACTACGATGTCAACGCTGAGGATATCGTGGCTAACGTCATGAACCAGCAGGCTGCGGCCGCTGAAGTCGCTCCGAAGTGTGTCATCGGACATGGTGACAATTTCTACTGGAACGGTATAGACAGTGCGGACGGACGTGACTCGCGTTTCACGACGACCTTCGAGAGTAAATTCGACGGTGACAGCATCAAAACTCTCCCGTGGGTGAATGTGCTCGGGAACCACGATTACGGTGGTGCCGACTACATTTGTTCCGATGGTGACAGCGCTGGAAAATGCTCATCCACGGACGATCTACTGACGTCTTTGAAAAACAAATTCTCGTGGCAATCGACGTACACAAGTCCCAATGACGATCGTTGGGTGCTAGAGGATCACTTCTACGTCTACTCCATTACAGATGAAGCTTCGGGTGTGAGTATTGACGTCTTCAACGTTGATTCGGGTGACGCTGACTCGCACGGCGCCACGGAGACTTGTTGCCAGTGTTATGGATACGCTGGTGATGATGATGCCAAGTGCGCTAATGTTGCGCGTGGAGACGACGCCTGCTGCGGAGGCGACGGTGACATGTACGATCAGTGTATGGCTCAGTTCACAGCGTGGAGTGATGACTCCCGTAAGCAGTTGGAGGCCAGCATTGCCAACTCCACGGCCACCTGGAAGGTGGTGAACAGCCACTACTCTCCTTACGCCCACTACGCTGAGGCTGGTATGGACAAGTGGTTCAACATCATTAACGGCACGGGAGTTCACCTTTGGTTGAACGGCCACACTCACGGTGAAAACCACGATTACTCGTCGTCTCTCGGTGTTCACTTCGTCGATAATGGTGCTGGTGGCGGTATTCAGAAGGAATCTGCCAGCGGTATCCCGGAATACGCCGCGGACTACGTGAAGAACCTGTGGGTGTACGATGGCCGGGAGTACGGTTTCTTCTCGTTGACAGCGTCCAAGGACTGGCTGAAGCTGCAGTACCACACGACTGATGACAAGTGGTCGTACGCTGAGAGCTTCAACTCGACCACGGTCGGTGGCGTTGCCACGAAGCACTGCTGGTACATCCCCAACGACGGCACCGAGGGCAAGGAGTGCACTTCGACTTCATCATCCTCGTAGATATTTCAACGTTTAGTAGAACTGCAAACCTTTCGGCAAATTTGAGAAACTTGCCGAGTTGTGGTGGTCCTAGTGCGTTAACAAAGCCAAATCAATTGGATTTACACGTAGACATATACGTTTTGGTGCGAAGACAGTTAGAAACCCGCTCGTTTCACCAGTCTGCGGTAATGTATTAGTCATTGCACCTTGATCGAGGTACTGTACATGTAGACAACAAATTAACCATAGTAAGCGCGTTCCGACGTAAAGATGCGAGGGTACCGATGTACAGACAATCCTCTCGGTTGTGATAGCTTCGGAAGCCATCATTTTATTACAAACTAGAGTAATTACAATCAAGAGTGTACCACTCCAACGGTACACTGCATCGTGTACCAATTTAGAGGTACATTTTAAAGGTTGGACCGAGCCACGCGGCTCGCAACTAATGAATTGGTGGTTGTGCTGGACGCGTGGCTTCCCGGGACTGCGAACTCAGCAGTCTGCTTGCTCTCACTTTCAAAGTTTCAACCCCAACAGCACAATGCCGTCAACGCCAGCCACCCCGCCCACTCGGGTAGAGCTGAAGGAGCGCCTGAGGTGGATGGCGCAGCTTATCGTCAGCGCTGATGTTATGGGGGTGTCGTCCGGAACAGTGAGTGGATTGCGTTCAATGCAGCGAGCATTTCGAGAGGAGTTAGGGCGAAAGCAGGGTCGATGCTGGACTTCTTCGGCCGTCCTTCAGCAAACTGTTCATTCCATAGTTAAGCACCTTCGTTTAGTAATAATCCAGCTTTTCATATCACAAACTGCTAACTAGAGGATAGAGGCATATTTGACTTGAGCTTGTATACCGCCGGTCATTGGGAACCCACCTATTATCTGTGTGCGGAGTGAATCACTATTCGGGATATCACGGTCGAGAGGATTGTCTGTAGTAGACGAGAAGCTCATGAGCAAGATAGTGAGCTATCAAGTGACAGCACATTAAACCGATGGGGTGAGAATGTCCGACTCGTGTTGCCGTATGCATCGTTACTTCGTACATACTATACGGTACTTTACCCGATTTTCCAACGTGACTACCAAAACTTGATACTAGTATTTGTGCATTATTATCCTACGCCATCGTAGTGCAGCCAAAATCTAATTGCTTCGCACGCGATGGGCTTTCGGTGCTGCATCGTTTCACAGACACCATGCATCGCCTGTCATGCCTGGATTTCGACATGTATTACCGGTATGCATCGTACATGTACATGTACTCTTTTTCAGAGAGAAACGCGTTAAGAGCGTCTTCAGCGACCGTAGGTCAATTAACTCGCGCTTGGCTGTTGGATACGTACTATATTTGTTGCTCTGAGTGCTAATGTACTCGACAGCCTCGCATTTTAGCTTCCTTGCTCGCTTCCGGGCAGCGGCATCGTGCACATGCGTACCGAGTGGAGCACCGGAGTACCGTACCGTAGATCAAGCCGAGGCGCGTAAGCATACATTCAGCAAGATGATTCCCAGCATATCCTTATGGCGCCGCGCCATTGGCTAAAATGCCTGATTCCCATTGCACTGAGACGGGGGTGCAGCCATGGACTGGAGGTCCAGACCAGTTCATTCGCGAACTTGCAGCGGACAAAGCAAGTTGTACACTAGGAAGGAAAGCAGCAGCTACGGAAGCACAGGAATAACCAGCAGAATGGCGATCCCCAGACGCGCGCTGATCATCATCGGCGTGGTGGTCGTACTGGCCATTGTTGGCGTCATTGTGGGCGTGGTAGTCACTAAGGACTCGTCCAGCTCTGCCAGCACCACGGACGGCACGTCATCCGGCTTGACCTCCACCTCGGGTAGTAGTACCACGACCAGTTCAGGCGGCACCACTACGTCGACCAAGAAGACGAGCACCAGTAGCGGTTCGTCGTCCATCACGTCGGACCCGACTAGCGTAACCTACTCTTTGGCGGCCTTCGCCATTGGTGACTGGGGCACCACTGTCACTCAGGATTCGTGCTGCCAAAGCTCGGGCTACACGGATTACGACATCAACGCCGAGAACATTGTGGCTAACGTTATGAACCAACAGGCAGCAGACGCTGAGGTCGCCCCCAAGGCCGTTATCGGCCATGGCGACAACTTCTACTGGTCGGGCATCAACAGTGAAGATGGTCGTGATTCTCGTTTCACGACCACATTCGAGGACAAGTTCGACGGAGACAACATTAAGACCATCCCGTGGGTAAATGTACTGGGTAATCACGACTACGGTGGAGCAGACTACATTTGCTCGTCCGGTGACAACACGGCCAAGTGCTCCGACTCGGACGAGCTGGTCACGGCTCTGAAGAACAAGTTCACATGGCAGTCGGGATACACGAGCCCGAACGATGACCGCTGGATTCTGGAGGACCATTTCTATGTCTACACCATTGAGGACTCGGACTCTGGAGTGAGCATCGACATCTTCAACATTGACTCGAACGATGCCGACTCGCACGGTGCCCAGGAAACATGCTGCCAGTGCTACGGCTACGCTGGTGATGATGATGACACGTGCGACAACATCTCCCGTGGTGACGATGCTTGCTGTGGTGGCGATACAGACATGTATGACGCTTGTGTGGATCAGCTTACCTCGTGGGCTGACGACTCGCGCACGCAGCTTAAGGCTAACATTGCCAACTCGACGGCCACGTGGAAGATCGTTAACAGCCACTACAACCCGTACGCTCACTACGCTGAAAGTGGCATGCAGGGATGGTTCGACATCATCAACGGTACCGATGTTCACCTCTGGTTGAACGGCCACACACACGGTGAGAACCACGATTACTCGTCCTCACTTGGCGTGCACTTCGTCGATAATGGAGCTGGTGGCGGTATCATCAAACAGTCTGCCAGTGGCATCCCTACGTACGCTGAGGACTATGTGGATAATCTTTGGGTATATGACGGTACAGAGTACGGCTTCTTCTCGCTGACGGCCTCGGAGGAATGGCTGAAGTTGCAGTATCACACGACCGATGATAAGTGGACGTACACGGAAAGCTTCAACTCGACCACGATTGGTGGCGTTGCTACTAAGCACTGCTGGTATATTCCGAATGATGGCACGGAAGGCCAGGAGTGCACCGCATCGTCGAGCTCCTCGTAGATTTATTGCAAGTTTGTGTATCGAGCTTTTGAGAAAATTTTGTTAGGAATCCCCCAGCATCAATTTGGCTGCTAGGTCTAAGGAATTTGGTGAAAAGGTTTCAAGCAGGTTGCTTGCCGTGTGTACGTGCTTGTCAAAATGATAACATTGAGAAACACTAAAACCGCGAGAAACACTATTGGACATTGAAACTAAAAGTACAATTCGTAAGATAACCTCAAGATGATAAAAAAAATCAAAAGCCAATCTACATGCAATTACTACTACATGTACTGTAGTACATGTATGTTGATCCCCATGACCACTGATTAAACGACAATGTAAATACAAATTAATCTCCGTTCGAGCAGACGGTTTGAAAGTGAAACCTGAAAACTGCTCCCACAACAATTTGACGTTGAAGTTGTAGACGAAAACTTGCTTCAATTCAAGCACTACAACAGCGCGAAGGTATTCACCCACCGAGTTCTTATCACAGCATGGTCAACGACAACGCGTACAAACTCCACTTACTGGATTTCCAGCCATCTGCGTCGTCGCTCTTCCCTTCGAGGGCTTTCTGCGCGGCGAGAATGAACTGCTATTGCCTCGCTGATTTCTCGATGCTACTAATCGCTGATGTAGTATTGTACTTAAGTATTACTGTATACGTCCTCGGCGCTCGATTTGGTAGGAATCGTTTGTCAGGTCGATGTACCTGGTGTCGTACGCGTCGAGCTCCGACTAGCCGAGATTTGCTTTCAGTATACAGGACGGCTAATAAACAAGTGCCCGAAGGATCATTGCATGGATGAGCTACCGCTGTAAGATGCACGCTCGATCTCGCTATTATAGATGTAGGCCGCGTTTGGTAGTTTGGCTCATTTGCGAAATTGCGGCGAACTAGTGATTGAGGAACTAAAGCACTCAAAATGGCGTTACCTTGGAAAGCATGGATCATCATTGGCGTAGTGATCGTGTGCGCCGTTATCATCGGTGTGGTGATGACCAGCGGGTCGTCGAGTTCGACCAGCACCGCTGATGGCGCGGACGCCAGCTCTTCCAGTTCAGGCAATTCGACGTCGAACAGCTCCGGCGGCGCAACATCATCAACCATGAAAACTACCAAGAGTACCAGCAGTGGGTCATCCAGCATCACGTCGGACCCAACCAGTGTGACGTACTCGCTGTCTGCATTTGCTGTCGGAGACTGGGGAACCACTGTCTCGCAGGACTCGTGCTGTACTCGATCCTCTACGTACAACGACTACGATATTAATGCCGAGGATATCGTTGCTAATCTAATGGACCAACAAGCCGGTAGTGCTGACGTTACTCCGAAAGTTATCATCAGTCACGGTGACAACTTTTACTGGACGGGTATCAACAGCGACGACGGTCGTGACACTCGTTTTACAACGACATTCGAGGGTAAATACGATGGTGACAACATTAAGACCATTCTGTGGGTAAACGTCCTTGGTAACCACGAGGTATGGTGGAGCCGACTACATTTGCTCGGACTCGGACGATGGCACGGCTGCGTGTTCCGACTCGGATGAGCTCGTCACCGCTTTGAAGAACAAGTTTACATGGCAGTCCACGTACACGAGCCCGAACGACGATCTCTGGATTTTGGAGGATCATTTCTACGTCTACACCTTTGAGGACGCAGACTCTGGAGTGAGCATTGACATCTTCAACGTGGACTCAGGCGACGCGGATACTCATGGTGCAATGCAGACTGTTGTCAATGCTACGGCTATGCTGGAGACGACGATGATGCCTGTGATAATGTATCCCGTGGCAACGATGCCTGCTGCGGCGGTGACACCGACATGTACGATGACTGCATGGCCCAATTCACCGAATGGAGCGATGACTCCCGCACGCAACTCGCAGCAAACATTGCCAACTCGACCGCGACGTGGAAGATTGTTAATAGTCACTATAACCCGTATCCCCATTACGCTCAAGCCGGGATGGAGGAGTGGTTTGACATCATTAACAGCAGCGATGTTCACCTTTGGCTAAATGGACACACCCATGGTGAGAACCACGACTACTCGACGTCTCTCGGTGTGCACTTTGTCGATAATGGTGCTGGTGGCGGTATACAAAAGGAATCTGCTAGCGGCATTCCGACTTACGCCACCGGTTATGTGGAGAATCTGTGGACGTACACAGGTGACGAGTACGGTTTCTTCTCGCTCACTGCGTCGGAGGATTGGCTCAAGCTGCAGTACCACACGGGTGATGACAAGTGGTCCTAAGCGGAGAGCTTCAACTCGACCACAATTGGTGGAGTGGCGACCAAACACTGCTGGTACGTTCCGAACGATGGTACCTATGGCCAAGAGTGCACGTCCTCATCTTCGTCTTCGTAGATAACTGCAGGCAAAGTATTCGTGCCGTAGTTACCAGAATGTAAAGTGAACAGTACACGAACTTCGTTTTTCAGTGCTTCATAAACTTTATGATAAGATCCTCAGCCGTCCATTGAGATGACGTGCCAGCTGTACTCTTTGCAGGATAGAGACGCGAGCGCATTTAACGTCAGTCGAACTGACTATCCACCGGTAGTGGCATCGTCGGTGTTTTGCTGGGATTTCCAATGCGCTTTCAGGCTGTTCGTTCTGGCAGGTTACACCCACACACGGCCATGGACGACTGTAGGCTTGGGTGACTGTCCCATGAGGCTTTGTGGGGCTTCGCATCCCGCATGGCAATTATTATTGACTTGGATATGAAAAGAATGCAAGATTAAAATTGTATTCGAACAAGACGTTTTATTTTCAGCCAATAGGCGCAAACCACAACCCCAAAGCCGGCGGAGAGCCAGTGCCTCTGTGCCGGGGTACATGTACCTCGACTTGAGACTCGGTTCATTTGAGCTTTTGCGGCGGACCACAGACTTCGAACCCCAGCACAACTCACTCTACTTCGATCTGGAGTACCAACCAGCCTTTGACCCATCGAAATGGTCAGCAAGAAGGTCGCGATCACCGGCGTGGTGGTCATTCTGGCCGTCATCGGCGTCATCGTCGGTGTGCTGGTCGCTCGCAAATCTAGTGACTCGGCCAGCGAGTCCTCGGGCACGACCAGCTCCGGTTCGGGATCGACAGGCACCAGCAGTGGCGGAACTTCCACAACCACCTCGTCGTCTTCGGACTCGGGCACCACCTACAAGCTCAAGAACACCACGAGTTCAGCCTCCAGCTCCGTCACCTCCGACCCAACTAATGGTGAGCTTTGACATCCTAAGTGAGACGGTACCAGATATAACTGAGACTTACGTTGATGATTTGTATTGTTTCCTTGTGTGAAAACAGCCAAGTTCACTTTGTCGGCCTTCGCTATTGGTGACTGGGGCACCACCGTTACGCAGGACTCGTGCTGCACCCGTTCGTCTACCTACAATGACTACGATGTCAACGCTGAGGACATTGTGGCTAACATCATGAACCAGCAGGCCTCGGCCGCCTCGGCTGTCCCCAAGTGCATCTTGAGCCACGGTGATAACTTTTACTGGACGGGTATTGACAGCGAGGGCGGACGTGACTCCCGCTTCACGGCAACTTTCGAGGGCAAGTACGAGGGCGACAACATCAAGAGCATCCCGTGGATCAATGTGCTGGGCAACCACGACTACGGTGGTGCCAGTTACATTTGCTCGGACGGCGACAACCCGGCGGAGTGCTCGGATGCCGACGCTGTCGTGGCAGCCCTTGAGAACAAGTTCTCGTGGCAGTCGACGTACACCAGTCCTAACGATGACCGTTGGATCCTGAAGGACCATTTCTACGTGTACTCCATTGAAGACAAGGACTCGGGTGTCAGTATCGACATTTTCAACGTTGACTCTGGAGACGCTAGCACGCACGCTGCACAGCAAACGTGCTGTCAGTGCTACGGGTACGCGGAGGGAGACGATGCCACGTGCAAGAACGTCGCTCGTGGTGACAAGCTGTGCTGCGGTGGCGACACAGGCATGTACGACGCCTGCTACGCAAAGTTTAAGGAGTGGAGTGATGACTCGCGCAAGCAGCTCGCTTCGGAGGTGGCTTCGTCTAAGGCTACGTGGAAGATTGTTAACAGCCACTACTCGCCCTACGCTCACTACGATGAGGACGGCATGGCCAAATGGTTTAAGATTCTGAAAGACTCGGGCATCCAGCTCTGGATGAACGGACACACGCACGGTGAAAACCATGACTACTCAGCCACATACAAGGTTCATTTCGTGGACAACGGCGCTGGTGGTGGTATCCAGAAGGAGTCTGCCAGCGGTATCCCAGAGTACGCGTCGTCTGATATTGAGGCTGTGTGGGCGTACGGCGGTCAGGAGTACGGCTTCATGTCTGTGGAGGCGTCTGAGGAGTGGCTGAAGTTGCAGTACCACACGGCGGATGACTCGTGGTCGTTCACGGAGAGTTTCAACTCGACGAAGATTGGTGGTGTCGCTACGAAGCACTGCTGGTACATCCCCGTTGACGGTGGCACCGGCAAGGAATGCTAAATGTGTACTACAACGTACTGTACCTACAAGAGCTTTTTGAATGAATGAACCGTTTTGATTGGTGCTCTTTTCGCTGTTAGTTTTCACTGTTAGTTTTGCTGCCTGAAATCTAAGAAATCAGGGTTTCTATGACAACGAGGCGCCTAGAGATCGAGATGTCGAGTAATTTTGGGATCTCTCTACCCCGAAACGGGGTGGATTTTGCTACAAGAGAGAAATGAACCACACACCAAACAATTCGTACCCACGAGTGAGCGTTTAGTCCATGCTTCAGTGTGGAGAGTACGACACGATGGGGCAATTTATCGTTGCCTCGAGAGTCAATTCAGATGTGAGGGGCGGAGCCGTGCCTCGTCTAGACAATAGAGTCTAAGCCAAAGTCTTGGAGAGCACCTTAGAACTTGGTGTCCGAAGCGGACAAGTCTCATTTGCACGACGAACGTCCCACTGACTATTAATCAAATAGAGCCAGAAGACAGGAACACGAGATCGGATAGGCCCCAAAGCACAGGCGCTCCGTCGCGTTTACCGGTATTGACACTTGGCCCTCCTCATTTGCACTTTTGCCGAGGAGGAGGAGAGGCATCAGAGCTCCCGTCACTAGGACAGGACAAACAGCAGCGAACACTTAGCAGGACTCGGTGCCAAGATGATGACCAAGAAGGCACAGCTCGTCGGCGTAGTGCTGATCCTCGCCGTCATCGGCGTCATTGTAGGCGTCATGGTGACTCGCCAGGCGAGCAGCTCAGCCAGCGAATCGTCGGGGACTGCTAGTTCTGGCTCTGGCTCCACCGTGTCTGACAGTGACAGCTCGACCACGACCAGTTCGTCCAGTGGCACGACCTCAGTGTCTAAGAAGAAGACGAGCTCGGGCTCCAGCTCGGGTACCGGCTCGATTACGTCCGATCCGACTTCCGGTACGATTGTTTTCGCTAATACTGTGCCGCCCTCCTCGGCTAAGACTCATCCACTGCCTTTGTTCTGTCTTTCAGTCAAGTTCACTTTGTCGGCCTTTGCTATCGGTGACTGGGGAACTACAGTTAACCAGGACTCGTGCTGCACCCGTTCATCCACTTACAACGACTACGACGTCAATGCTGAGGACATTGTCGCCAGTCTGATGGACCAACAGGCCAGCGCTGCATCGGCTCCCCCCAAGTGCATCTTGAGTCATGGTGACAACTTCTACTGGACGGGCATTGACAGCGAAGGCAGCCGTGACTCGCGCTTCACGACCACATTCGAGGACAAGTACGAGGGTGACAACATCAAGAGCGTGCCATGGGTGAATGTGCTGGGAAACCACGACTACGGTGGTGCTAGTTTCATTTGCTCGGACGATAAAGGTCTTGCGGAATGTTCGTCCGCTGATGAGCTGGTGAAGGCGTTATCGAACAAGTTCCAGTGGCAATCCGATTACACGAGCCCGAACGACAACCGCTGGATCTTGAAGGACCATTTCTACGTGTACTCGATTGAGGACAAGGACTCGGGTGTAAGCATTGACATTTTCAACGTAGATGCAGGTGATGCTAGCACTCACGGAGCTCAGCAGACTTGCTGCCAATGCTACGGATACGCTGAAGGCAGTGACAAGAAGTGCAAGAATGCCGCTCGCGGAGATAAATTGTGCTGTGGCGGTGATACCGAGATGTTCGATGCTTGCTTCGACAAATTCACGGAGTGGAGTGACGATTCGCGTAAGCAGCTAGCGAAGGAGGTTGCGACTTCTACAGCGACTTGGAAGATCGTCAATAGCCACTACTCGCCCTACGCTCACTACGACGAAACTGGTATGAAGAAATGGTTTGACATTCTTGAGGATTCGGGAGTCCAGCTCTGGATGAACGGCCACACTCACGGAGAAAACCACGATTACTCCGAAACCTACAAGGTTCACTTCGTGGACAACGGTGCCGGTGGTGGTATCCAGAAGGAGTCTGCCAGCGGTATTCCTGAATTCGCTTCTGGTGATGTGAAGGCCATGTGGACGTACGGTGGCCACGAGTACGGCTTTATGTCGGTGGAGGCATCGGAGGAGTGGCTCAAGCTCCAATACCACACGGCGGATGACTCGTGGACGTTCGCGGAGAGTTTCAAGTCGACGAAGGTCGGTGGCGTGGCTACCAAGCACTGCTGGTACATTCCGGTGGATGGCGGCGAAGGCAAGGAGTGCTAAGCTAGATGTCGCACGAAGACAAGTGTGGCGTACCAAGTTTACATGTAAAAGCGCCAATTACCACGCCAAAGTATTTGCTCCTATACGTTCGACACGTTGCACCATTTCATGTAGTAAGATCCTAGGAAAGTACTAGTATACAGGATCTCAACGCAAACGACCTCGTTCGTACGTGATTCATACACAAACTTGACCTTGTTCTTGCTTGTCCAGCGTGAGGACGTCAGATGCACGAGAATATCATCGGCAGCATCCATCAAACGTTAAATAAATCAAACTCAAAACGAGCGGTACCAGAAGCGCTGGAAGAAGCTTAGGTCGTCATGGACGTGGGCCATTGTTGGAGTCCGCGGCACGAAAGGCTCAAATAACTGTACTGTGCAACTGTGGGGACAGTTTCCGACTGCCGGAAAGCAATCACTTCAACAACCCCTGTGCTTATATAGTTGTTAGTCTCACCAACGCGAAGCTACTCGCGCAGAAGGCAAGTCTTATAATAACATTGCCACCAAGAACCTTATATTCCTCTTCGTGTTTTCCCACCAACGGGAATCAATCGTCGTGGTCGACTAAGGCGCAAGAGCATTCGTGTGATCTTGCGATGGAAAGTCTTCAACTGAACTTTCCATCGTGAGGCGCAAAAAGTATGGTATGTAAACTATTCAGTGAGCTTATCGTGTTGCCGCAGGATCTGTCGGGCGTGCTGCCACGCTTTCCGCGACCATGTGGCGGATTCCTACGCTATCGCAGATTAACGCGCTGTTAATCAAGGGCTTCAACCTGGCAGTACAGTACTTCACTTGCCCACAATGCTTGCAAAGGGGACATGCAACCTAGCACCAGTACGCATCGACGAAATAATGTGCGTAGATTTTCACCACTGTTTGCTGGAAAGCACCATGGATGATAGATAACCTCCGATCGCCTCCACTACTGGTCGGTCTTTTCCATGTGGGTGCGACACATAATTTTTAATTTCTGGGCCAGAAGTGTAAATATCCTTTCCCTTAGCCGCAGCTGACACCAAAAAATCAGATGCGGGGCTTCTTTCGCGCTGTGTATACGCCCTGTTTATGCTCTTAATGATCTGTTCGGAGTGAAATAGACCGTCCTTTTTCCGGGTATTAAAGCGAATTAAGCAATTCTTTCTCGCTTATTTACCGCAATTTCCTGTTCAAATCCTAATCTTGCTGAAATATTGTTTTAGATTCCGTGGGTTATTGCCAGGAAAAATCACTCCTCGATTCGCCTCCACTGGACAAGGTCTTGCAGCAAGCGTAGGGTGTGAATCAGGGAAAACAAACAAATCAATGGCAGTCAACAAGCGCCTGATCATCGTAGGCGTGGTGGTGCTTTGCGCCGTGGTGGGTGCCATCGTGGGTGTGTTCGTAGCCACCAAGTCGGACTCGTCCTCGACGTCCTCGGAGGAATCGGGCAACTCGAACGGCTCAACGTCCAGCGGCAGCAGCGGCGGCACCAGCTCGTCTACAAGCAAGAAGTCGTCCAACTCGACGAACGGTAGTAGTTCTATCACCTCTACCGTCACCTCCGACCCTACTTCAGGTATCCACATTCCATCATGAATCTGTGGGAGAGATCACTTGAGACTGACAGTGGATTTTCTTTTATTGTTCGTAGTAACCTACTCGGTGGCAGCCTTTGCTATTGGAGATTGGGGCACAACCGTCACGCAGGACTCGTGCTGCACGCGTTCGGAGACGTACAATAACTTCGACATTGTCGCTGAAGATGTCGTGTCCAACCTCATGAACACGCAAGCCGGTAACGCTGATATCAAGCCTAAGGCCATTATGAGCCACGGTGACAACTTCTACTGGACGGGCATCAACAGCGAGGACGGACGTGACTCCCGCTTCACGACTACCTTTGAGGGAAAATTCGACGGCGACAACTTGGCTGGAATCCCTTTTGTGAACGTGCTGGGTAACCACGACTACGGTGGTGCCAGCTACATCTGCTCGGACGGCGACAACAACGCCAAATGTAGCACCACGGACGAACTCATCACTGCACTGGAGAACAAGTTCAAGTGGCAGCAGGAATACACGAGTCCCAATGACGACCGCTGGGTGCTCAAGGACCACTTCTACGTCTACTCGATCGCGGATGCTGACTCGGGCGTCAGCATTGATATTTTCAACGTTGACTCGGGTGATGCTGATGTCCACGCTGCTCAGCAGGTGTGCTGCCAATGCTACGGCTACTCGGACGGTGACGACGCCTCGTGCAACAGCGTTGCTCGCGGTGACAAATACTGCTGCGGTGGTGACACCGATATGTACGACTCGTGCTTTGCCAAGTTTACGGAGTGGAGTGACGACTCGCGCACGCAGCTGACGGAGAAGGTGAAGACGTCCAACGCGACATGGAAGATCGTCAACAGCCACTACAGCCCCAGTGTGCACTACGCTGAGACGGGCATGAAGGAGTGGTTCGACATCCTGGACGGCTCGGGCATTCACGCCTGGGTGTACGGCCACACGCACGGTGAGAAGCACGATTACTCCGAGTCGCTCGGCGTGCACTTTGTGGAGAACGGCGCTGGTGGTGGTATCCAGAAGGAGTCTGCCAGTGGCATCACAACGTACGCGGCCGACTACGTCAGCAACATTTGGACATACACGGGCGACGAGTACGGATTTTTCTCGCTGACGGCGTCGGAGGACTGGCTGAAGTTGCAGTACCACACGGCCGATGACAAGTGGTCGTTTGGCTCGAGCATGACCGACACGACCGTCGGCGGCGTGGAGACCAAGCACTGCTGGTACATTCCGGCTGATGGCACGGAGGGCCAGGAGTGCTCGTCGTAAGCCTAATCCTTCGCCTCGTCAACACGGCTGAAGGAGCTGCGCGGAGCCGTGCTCTAAGTGAGTGAGTACTAAGGCCTTTTTCCTCCTCGTAGAAGGAACCACTTGTAGTTGTAGGTCAGTGACAGAGAAAGCATGAGCTTCCGGCAAATATATCCCATTTCATTTTCTTTTAGTTAACATCTTCGCTTAGGTAAAGCAGTAGAGGTTTTAAGCAGATTTGAATTTGACAGACATCTGCCAGTGTAATCGTCAACTTACTCCACCTAATTTTAGCTGAACTGTCCTCTTTCTTCGCGACCTTATGCCGAGTCGACCTAGCCAAAAAAAAACATATTACTTCACTTTTCCATTCCAGAATCAGCCGTAATCTTGAGAGATGGTGTTTCGTTTCACGGAGGAGCATGACAAGGAGCTCATGAGAGAAGTGATTGCCCAAAAGCCGTTCGATGCCAAGTATGGGGAAACCGCTCGTGTGTGGGTACACGTGGCCGAGCGAGTGTCAGCAGCGATCAAGGAAGTCGTCGTGGAAAAAGAAGTTGGCGATCGGGTTCGTCTGCTCAAGAAGAACTGGCAAGTTGGCGAACTCCGTTCAGCTCTAGGGAGCGGTATCGAAGAGACGCTCGATGCGGTCAACGAGCAAAGTCACTACGAAACATTAGGTGGGTTGGTGGGGCAGTACGCGCTGCTGGAAGATGCGTTCAACTACTACAAGAAGGACAGCATCAACAAGAAGAAGGCTGACGAAGCATGAGCGACTCGTTGTGCATCAGAAATTGTGGAGGAGGCTATGGTTCGTAGTTCACTTCGTGGGGACATGAACGAATCGACCAGATGCTCTTCGGACAGCGATGACACAAACGATGCAGTATCCGCCAGGTCGACACCAGCGAAATCTCAATCCAACAAGCGGAAAAGCGTTGTTCAACTTGACGCGGAGCGTCAGGACAAGCGTCTGCGTGACGATATGGAGATCCGTCGCCACCCCTTTGAGCAGCAAATGGAATCGCAGGCGAGACAACTTACAGACCGCATCGCTTTGGAGCGCGAACTACAAATTCGAGGGATGGAGATGGAGCAGGCTCGCGTTGCAGCTCAAGCCCAAGCTGAAGAACGATCGCATCGAGCCCGTCACGAGTCTGCAGAACGCAATCGGGCTCTCATACTCGAGTGTGTCAAGGTCCTAAGCGAGGCGTTTTCCAAGACGAACGAAAAATAAGTCGATTCATGCAAGTAGGAGAACCGATCTACGAACGCTGCATTTTAAGAAAAAATAAATGTATTCGGACTGTAGGTGAGCGAAGGTTTTGAGGTGTGCAGATACATGGAAATGTGAAAGTGATTGAAGTTGAGTTGTGTTTGCGGACTCTTACGGATTTTCTTCTCTGTGTCCTCGTAACAACCTCGTGCAGGCATAACTTCTATCTCCTACAAACAGAGTCACGGCCGCAGAGAGAATACAACAAGATCAGGGTACAGATCCCATGCTTAAAGGCAACTTCAATAACTTGACCTCGAAACAAAATACGCATTACATTGAAAATTATCTGGTCTTAAGATACCTATTATAACTGGGTGGAGACAGACCAAAGCTGTCACTTATAGTGTTGTCGCCTTCAGCACACGTGATGCAGTTAGTGAGACACACACTGACCCTGTACATTAACCCGACGGGTTGTACCCCAGCTCAGGCTTGTCGTTTAAAGTCAAGTGCTGTCCAATAGTTGGTAACCTGCCCATAGGACCAATCTACTGACACACGTACACGACTCATGCTCACATTCACTTGTCGCTGCTGTATGGACAAATTTCCCACAGCACCAGTGTACTGGCAACATAAAACGGAGTCATTTCTGTAAGCTTGATCGCCATAAACTCGGTATGGCCTGAAGCGGGGGTCACTAGAAATGGTCTGCGAGATTTTGGAATCCTTGAAGAGCTTGATTTCGTGATTTCAACCGGGGAACGGGGCATAAAGATGGACAATTAGACTGTCAGGTGTAGTCAAAGTTTGATATTTGAGCGCATGTTTGCGTTTGTGCCCGTTGTACACGCACTTCTGGCTCATGAACTTGCCGTCGCGCTTGATGTGTCGTGGTCGAGGTCTGCATATACCTCTAACCGTTCCGCCAATAAAAGCCCATACATTCTGGATGAGGCCACCGGCGTTGAATACAGCATCCGCGAATACTTGGAGGTTTTGAAATATACGCCAAACCATGGAGGAAGAGGTTTGATAAACCACTAGAAGCTCGACCAAAATCGTCTTCTAGATCCACCCAGCGCATTGGTACAGCGAGTTTGTACAAACTATACAAAGTCCTTCAACCCCCATTGCTGCTGTCCGCTCCCTCGTGCGTATACCATCCAAGCCCAGCAGCGTGACGTGATCCACAATTTGATATTTCTCGAAGCGAAACTTGTCAATGCACTCGTCATTGGATAGAGAGTAAAAATTGAACGGTGCTCGGCAAGCCGCTTTAGGCGGCATCTCCTCCGATAACACGGTGTATATAGCAGCAGCGACTGCGGTATCTCCATCTACCTGCGCTTGACGCCAAACGCGAAGAAGATGGACCTTTATGTGATGACGACGCAATCGCGACTTTAGCCGACGTACCAATATAACAACATCGTTGGCATCTTCCTCGTCACTTGATGACGAGGCGTTCATTGTTCTGTGTCGCTCTCCTTTTGAATTGTGAAGTGCCTGGAGGCACTCGTGTAGTTTCAGCCTCTGTCGTTCATAGTCTATTCCATCTACGATTTACCATTGCCACCAGGCCGATTAAGTTAGCTACCACATGGTGAACAAGAACAATAATTTCCTATCGAAATGGTGGACCTACTTGTCGATTTCGTGGTGAGGTTAGGCGAAAATTCCGGGTGGCAAACAGACTTTTTTCGATTACACGGTTCTGCTAAAGACCTCTAGTCTGTCTTCTTCTTTTTCCGATCTTGCACTGCCTCTAACTTCAGATGATGTATACCACACCAATTCGCTTGACTCAGCATGTCATACAGCTTTCACGGAAGTTGTTATACGTTAATGATGGCATTGAGAATGTCTACATTTCCTTTTTTAAATATAAATCTCAGTAATTTACGATTCGTAATCGTTCAAAAAATGCTCAATCATTGGCTGACCAAATGTTGCAGTTGTTAATACAAACATGGATCGGAAGCACATGCAAGGGCTTTTTGTCGCCGATATTCCCTCAGTGCCAGCAGCTCAAGTCCATCTCCAATTGTCGCCATGAAAGTCGCAGGGAGCTGCTCGCTTCTGCTGCCGCTGTCAGTAGCTCTACATGGTGTCAATGCGTGGTCAATGCGGACGGTGACGTCTTACCAGGCGCGCGTAGAGAAGTACGCACCCGTGTGGGACGCGAACAACCACGTCTACGTGTCTGACATCCCGAATTCCTTGTCTTCCAGCAAGAATCTCACATTTGACGAACGCTATCGAGCTACGATGGATTCCGTAACTACTTCCAGCGTCGAAGGAGTTCTTATGTACCTGCAACGCGATTGTATTGACCGCGGTGCCGACCCAACAGACGAATCTGTCAACTGCCAACGCAAAAACAGCGTAAGCGTCATCACGTTCCTAGAGGTGCAGATCGTACAGCCCAATGCTGCGTTAGCCGAGTATCAAGAGCAGAGATACATGTATCCAGAGTTCTGTCCCTTTGTGGTGATGGAGGACGGAGAATGTGTCTATGCAGATGCACAAGACGACGGAGAGACGAGCATCGAGAGTGGCTCGAGTCGACAACACCCTCCAGAGTGCAAACAATTCAATGGACTAGATGGACAGCCCGACATTGGACCTTGTGTGGGAGCTCAAGCTTTCTCGGTGGATATGGTGGCGCCGTACTACGATACGATATGGTTCTCGTACCCGAACAGTTGCATGACGTCGAGCTGGAAGAATGGAAAGACCGACACGTGCCGCGAGCAAAATCCGGGTGGACTGTGTCCGTTTGGAACAGACCCGGATGGCGTGAAGTGCACGTTTTCGTATAAAATTTTGGGCTTTTTGTCGATTGATCTACTGGTAGGCATCACGGCGATCAATACTACCAGTTCAAGTTCAAGCTTGACGTCAGGATCAAGTTCATCGCTAAGTATCTTGAGCTCTGGGTCGGAATCGTCGCGTACATCGGCCATTGATAGCGTCCAGAAAGCCTCGACCAAGTATTACAAGAATTACAACGCGTTCTGCGAGGCAGGGAACGTGGAGTTCCACTCGTACGACCAGGACAAGACGTTTGGACTGAAGAACGTGACCAACATCCCGTTCTGGGAGAATCCGTCTTCACTTGAGGCCAACATTGCACGCACACAACAAATGATTGCACTGTACAACGAGTTGGTGGACGAGTCTACGAACCACATGCAACAGCTACCTACAGACCTGGATGCGCTTCGTGACGCGAACCCTCCTTGCTACGAGAACGCGGAGGTCTGCTACAACGCCCAGTTCGGTTGCCGGCGGCATTCCTACGCGCAGGTGTGTTCTGTGTGTCGTGGACAGAGAGACCTTTGTGTGCGTCAGATCTCGTCGTACACATTCCCAGAGCTAGAGAAGACGTCGCGTACGGTATCCGACAGCGAACTTCGCAGCGGTATCTTCGCCACGCTGGCTGCACAAACTGCAGCTACCTCAAGCACCAGTGGTAGTACCAGTGACGCGCCAACCGTACATACAGGCGTGGGTACGACTGCACTAACGTTAGTACTGCAGAGCATTAGTCTCCTCCTCTTGGCTCGGCATTGAGCGTGTGCCTACTGTAGAAATGTAAAGTTTTTGCTGTGTATAACTAACAAACTCCACGGACACGTAGACTCGACCTTCAACTTCCGTGCGCTTCTTGGGTCTCACACTGTGTGAGTCACACATCGGCTGATGTTCTTGTATCCTTGCCTGAATATTGTGGCAGAATAATCCATTGAGCTGTGCAACCGAACTTGCACTCCAAGTTGCCTTTTTCGATCAAGTAATCAGTCAGCACGACCATCACTCCGAGTGGCACAGCAAAAAGTTCGCACCAGCACTACAGTACCCGATTTGCATCAGACTGTAATGTACCAAGAAGGCATACCAAATTGCCCAACAATGCCGTTCCACCGCCACTTCGCCTTGCGCCTTCTGTTCTACATTGTGCTTGTGGCATTGACCTGCACCTCCGTCACGGACGCGGCCGACTGCACCTCGGCGCAGATCGCCGAGCTCTCGACACTGAGCGGCAACGTGACGGCCGTGTGTGGCAGCGACGCCCTGTCCATCTCCACAACCGCCTATTGTGCCGACAGCGAGTGTCTGGCCTACCTGACCAGCATGGTCTCCAGCGTCCCGTCCTGCGAGGTGAGCAGCTACAACCTACGCACAGTGCTCACATCAGCCATCAAATCCTGCAACGCCGCGTCCGACGCCGTCCCCGCGTCGAAGTCAAGCTCCCAGTCGCTCCACTTCTCACAACAATGGACTCTAGCTCTTCTACTGCTGCGTGGACTGCAAGTTGCCGTCGTCTTGGACATAGCGAGTGGCATGCTCTGAAACCCTAATGTCATAATGTTACGTTATCTAATGTCAAATTCATTCCATGTGGTGCACATTAATGTCCTACCGTGATAATCGTCCTCGCCCATTGCCACTCGGAACAATGGCCGAGCTGTACGCGGAGGTGGCGGATGAGGAGCAGCGGCTGGCGCGTGGACCGTCGCAGCGCCAGTACTGGGACCGCAAGACGTTCTCTTCTTTTGCCGAGCAGCAGCGCGCCATGGCTCGCTCCAGTACACTGTACATTGGCAACCTGTCGTTCTTCACGTCCGAGGCGCAGATCTACGAGCTGTTCAGCCGTGTGGGCCACGTGAAGCGCGTCATCATGGGTCTGGACCGCTTCAAGAAGACCCCGTGCGGCTTCTGCTTCGTCGAGTACAGTACTCACTCCGAGGCTGAGGCCTGCGCGCAGTTCCTGAGCGAGACGAAGCTGGACAACCGCGTGGTGCGTTGCGAGATGGACGGCGGCTTCCGTGAGGGCCGCCAGTTTGGCCGCGGTCTGTCAGGTGGCCAGGTGCGTGATGACAGACGCTCCAAGGATGATTACGACGCCGGTCGAGGCGGCTACGGACGCGGAGACGACGCTACGGCCGACGGCCACCACTTCCGTCGCACGGCCCACGTGAAGCGGCCTAGAGACGACAGCTCAGCGGCGGATGAACCGCCTGCCAGTCGTCAGCGACGTCCGGACTCCCCCAATGATGAGAACAAGGAGGAGGAGAACCCGAGATTCCGTCATCGCGAGGACGACGCGGACAGGGGAGACGAGGAACCTGTGGAGGAGCAACCGACGACGGAGCAACCTACCCAGGAACAGCAAAAGGAGACCACGGAAGCGTAGAGAAAAGATGGCGATGAAGGCGATCTGCTTTTTTCTTCGGCTGTTGAAGTACGTTTCGACTTCACTTGTAATGCATTTGTGCTATCTTTTCTTGCTGCGTGTGTGTGGTATTGCTAGAAGTTGTGACCTATTCCGCCATTAGTACTGTGATGATGTCGGTGAGTAGAAGTACTGGAGGAGTAGAGAGGTTGATGCCGCTGTGGCAAATTGAAGAGTGAGGGCGGACCGGGCTTTCGTTCGCGGAGTAGTCTTGAGAGAGTGGGTGTCGGAAGTTCGGAGCGGGCAGATGCAAGTCAGACTCGATTGCAGTCCCTCTCTTCACAGATGACACTCGAATGAGATCGATGCTGTGGCCATCCACAGTGCAGCGTGGCGTTGTTCGGCCACTCCGTATAGCGGAAAACAGTCATGGAAGTCTGTGATCCGCGACGCCGAGCCAACCACGAGGAGGTCCATGTAGCCCCGTTTCTCCGGTGATGGCTTGGATACGGACGTGACGCCACCAAGATCGAAAAATCTAGAGCGGAGATCACTACGAACCTCACCGCATTTCTGCGGCAACGTTTGCTACTACCATCGGAGCTCCGTTCTAGTTCTCAGTGTGTTGCATTGAATCCTCGATCAATAAGGCGGTTCTATGGAGGTGAGGTGCAAATTACAACCTTTCGTAGCCTTCAACGTGGTTGTTAAATCGCTGAGGTTCCCTACTACTGTCCCAACGGAGTAGCACTGCTTCCCCAAGCTAATACCTAGGGGGCACGGTGTAGGTATGACGAGAAGGTTGAGCGTGCAACGCTAGCAACGCTGAATGGAGAACAACCTACCATCTCTTTGTAGCGTAAGCATTCATCCCTACTTGTATCCGGTATGCCCCGCTCGGCTTCATGTCTACAGATGTACCGAGGTATCAAACGAGGTCGACGAAAACAAGAAGCCAAAGTCGTGAAATGGAGTAGTTACGTTGGCAGGAATTTCGTAATCGTTTTTCTTGAGTTTGCTGTCCCCCTGCGTCATCTTCTTCCCCAGTGTTGGCTTCACCACTTTTTCCACTGGTTATTCGTCGTACTGCTGCCAGTTTATGGTCTTTGCACTCACGGAAGATGACGGTGGCGTCAACTGTCGGGGCTCTTTTAAGCCATATTCATGTTGTTCACCGGCTGACGAGTACCAACCACCTGAGGCGTTAAATGAGAGCAACCACGAGGGACAAGTCATGGAAACGCACCTCTCCTTCTCCAACTGCTGAACTTTCGAAGCCCGACATCTCGGTGTCTCCTTCAATAAACGCTCCACCACGCCCGGAAAGTTTATGTTTCTGAGTCTGTTGTTTGTATTAACGCATTAGGTTGGTGTTCCGCTCGCTCCTAAAGAGCTGCACGGACTGGATTACTACGCCCTTAGAAAGCGCTCTTGATGATCTTCTCGAAATCAGGCTTAAGGGCAGCACCGCCGACCAGGAAGCCATCGACGTCGTCAAGGGCGATGAGCTCCTCGCAGTTGTTACCGTTGACGGAGCCGCCGTAGATGATGCGGACGTTCTCGGCCACTTCGGGGGACACCTGGCCGGAGATCCAGGCACGCAGGTCCTTGTGAGCCTCCTGGGCCTGGGCGGGGGTGGCCACAACACCCGTGCCGATGGCCCACACGGGCTCATACGCGATGACGATGCGGGCCCAGTCGGCCTCAGTCACAATGTTGTCAAGAGCCTGAGTCTGACGGATCAGCACGTCCAGGGTCTTGTTGGCTTGACGCTCCTCGAGCGACTCACCGATGCAGAAGATGACCTTAAGGCCCAAGTCAAGAGCACGCTTGGTCTTCTTGGCCACGATCTCGTCCGTCTCGCCGTAGTAGGCGCGACGCTCCGAGTGGCCCGTGATGGTCCACTCAAGACCGAAGTCGATGAGCTGCTCAGCCGCAATTTCGCCCGTGAAGGCGCCAGTGCCGGTCAGACTCACGTTCTGCGCACTGACGGCGATCTTCTTCTGCAGGAGGGACTTGGCCAAGTCGATGTGGAGCGCAGGGGGCGACACAACCACTTCCACCTTGTCCGAAGTGATCTCCACCTTGTTCAGCAACGCACACAGATCCTTGACAGACTGCACCGTGCCGTTGCACTTCCAGTTGCCACCGATGAGGTAAGTACGAGCCATTGTAAAAGAGGTTGAGGGGAGTTCTTGCTGCTTGTGAGGAGATTTGAGTTGTGAGCGACGCTCCAGTGCTGTCCTCCCCTTATTTGAGCCCCTGACTACCCTTGAAGCAAGGATACGCGGGGATAGAAATATGCAAATGGAAATTGTCCAATGAAAAGACAGCATTTCAAGGTAGTAGTAATTCAGACATTCTGAAATATTCATTGTATCGAGCACTATTTCAAAAGCAGCGACGAGATAATATTACTACATGTAATAGTAATTCATCGAGCTATTTTTCGACGAAGGCGGTCTACTTCTTCGTGATGAAGCGCAAGCCTGAAACTAGAAGCACCGCGCCTACGAAACAATGCTGGCCGAATGATATTGCGCTACCCGACCACGGTGCCCAATTCTGTCTTGACTCAGCACTATCATGGCAAACAATGGTGCTTTGATGATAAAGATCGACCTGTGTATCGTCATAGCTAGCTTGTGTTCCAACTATCTCACTTTGCGCTTATAAAGTTACTCTGAGTTGCGTTCGACAGCTGTGGGTTAAACAGCACCAACGTATCAGTCACTGTAGTGATCGAACAGGATCCACCATTCTGCCCGGGATCCGTGTCACCTATCGGTAAAGAGACCGTCGCGTACGATCCATCACCGAGCTGGCTGATATCAACATTGTAATTAGTCTGGGATGTAGTGGCTCCAACGAAAAAGGGTAGTGAAGGTACGATCTCCACGGCAATCGCTATGGGACTTGAAATCACATCGTTGATGCAAAACTTTACAGCGACGAGATATGCATCCCAGGCAAACCACATTTTTTATTTGTTCGTGGCTTGGTAGTAAGTTCAGAGCACTTACATGTTAGTGCCATCCACATTCAACGCTACAGAAAAGCTAAGTGGGGAGGACAGTCATGGTTTACAGTCGGGCCGTCATCAGTACTATAGTAGTGATAGTTTTGAAATAGCAGATGGATCCAAAATATGCGACATGGCACTCTGAGCAAGCGAATGCTGCGCCAGCGTGTCAGCGCCTTTAGCTGCGTTTCTTTGTCGATCACGCCCAAGCAGAAAAGTTTAACACTAGGAGGGCAAGCCGTCGTCGCCGATAAAGACCCGAGCGTGCCCCGCTTCGAATCCTTGTGACGTGGCCGCGCTGTCGCCCGCAAAGTTTCAATGCAATCAAGACCAGCTCATGGTTGCTACTAAGTATACAATTTTAGCTCCCAACCTGGTACTGTAATGCTTACCAGTGTAGCTTTTGAGCGTCGGAACTACTTAAGTAGCTCGTTGAGTTTTCCGTTGTGGCCGATCGAACGGCTGATCAGGAAGACCAGCGGTTGGGTCACCTCAAGCAGGATGCACAAGACGGACTCGTGAGGCCGCGTGGTGTTCATCAGCTACCCAAAACTGTTAATGACTCCGTCAGGCCTGACAAGAATGCCAGGTGCTAACTTTTTTCATGATACGAGAAGACAACCTGCCGGAAGAAAGACAACCAAGGTTCTTCGTCGGCAAGAATCTCCAAGCTGAAAGCGAGATCGGCGAAGTGTTTTGCATTGGTTTCGTTGCTAAGCTTGGGCACGGCTATTCATGTACTTGTCTGTCTTGTTTCTCGTATTTTCAGAAGCTGTAGTAGCCACAGGACCAGAGTGGAAGACATTTTTAGCAATAACTACCGCGAACGATCTCATGCTTGACGGTGTACTGTGAATTACCATGGGATCTTCTTATGTCGCAGCTAAAATAGATGCGCAAGTCTTGTACTTGCTTAGTGCAAAGTTGGTATCTCCACGAGAAACTCAGTTTGTAGCTTGCCTCGCAACAACCAACCACCCAACAAACCAATCTCGACAATGCGTCTGTACGCTTCTCGTTTCCACACGCTCCTGGTGCTCCTGGTCACTATCGGCACCCACGGAATCGATGGAGCTACAACATGTAAGACCTTGCTCGACTCTGACAGTACACTGGCCAAGTCGGTAGCTTCGTGGACTGAATCGAATGTGTCGACTATCGACTTCTCTGTGTTCAAGGAGATCGACACCGCCCTTCCATGGTTGTCGAAATGTGCTGCGGCCATCGACCCCAACGCGGTCTACACGAATATCGCCGGTTCTGCTGCGATGAAGACGTGTCTCTCCACGATCGAAAACAGCGAAAACAGCGAAAACAGCGATGACGGCGATCTCAGCACTACTGAGGAATGGTCGAGTTATTGCACGACAATGGAGAGTGAACTCAAAACGTGCGTCGACCCTATCATGACAGAAGTCATGGATGCCCTGACCAGCACAGGTGGTTGCTGCGACGACTTCCTCGATGAAGTCAAGACTCTTTTCGGCTCCTCACTGGACAATCTGGTGAAGACACTCGCCGAGCTTGGCACCAACATCGCATGCAGTGAGCGGACGTTCACAAACCTCAAGGGTGCGTCCACGAAAGAGATGTGTGGGTACTCGATTTACAACTCGTTTAACTTCATCAGCACGGAAGATGACGCCAAGCCTCTTAAGAATCTGGCTCAGATCCCGAACGACCAAATGTGCAAGGCCTTCGAGGGCAAATCGTTCACCAACACGGAGGGCAGCACTACCACGATCGGATTTGGCACCAACGGCTATGATACAATGGGTATCTGTGTGGAACCTATCGATACCATCACTACGTATCTCAAGTCGTGGGATATCTTCTCGGAGACTTTGAACGCCGGCGGCACCATTTTTACCCTTTCCGACCTCTTTACGTCGGGTAAGTCGATCACTGGCAACGTATTCTTGGCGTATGCCACGACGTCTTCGAATCTGCCGATGATGAGTCTCCGAGCAATGGACAAGGTGATCGAAGACCTGGGTGGTTTTGACGAGAACACGAGCTCGACGTACTTCGAGGACTCCTTCGTCGACTACCTCAATAGTATGAAGTCTGACGCCGCCTCGCTGTCCTTGCACATTCCGAACAACGCCGACTGTAGTTACTCAAACCAGTCGGTTACGGTGCCGTACGCCGAGACGGCAGCTGCTGCTGCTGCAGCGGGTGCCAATGCGGCTTCCTCGACTAAGTTTTCGGGCCATGTGACTGCCGGTGTGGCACTCGTCTCGACACTCCTGCTGAGTGCACTCTTATAATTCTGCAGCCAACCGGAGTTATTAAGAAAACCGACTGAATGACGATACGTAATCCATAAAACTATAGCAACATCATTTCACGACTATGGTTTCTTGTTTTCGTCGACCTCTTTTGACACCTCGGTGCATCTGTAGAGATGAAGCCGAGTGGAGCATAGGGATGAATGCTTATACACTACAGAGGTGGTAGGTTGTTCTCCATTCAGCGTTGCTAGCGTTGCACGCTCAACCTTCTCGTCATACTTACACCGTGCCCCCTAGGTATTAGCTTGGGGAAGCAGTGCTACTCCGTTGGGACAGTAGTAGGGAACCTCAGCGATTTAACAACCACGTTGAAGGCTACGAAAGGTTGTAATTTGCACCTCACCTCCATAGAACCGCCTTATTGATCGAGGATTCAATGCAACACACTGAGAACTAGAACGGAGCTCCGATGGTAGTAGCAAACGTTGCCGCAGAAATGCGGTGAGGTTCGTAGTGATCTCCGCTCTAGATTTTTCGATCTTGGTGGCGTCACGTCCGTATCCAAGCCATCACCGGAGAAACGGGGCTACATGGACCTCCTCGTGGTTGGCTCGGCGTCGCGGATCACAGACTTCCATGACTGTTTTCCGCTATACGGAGTGGCCGAACAACGCCACGCTGCACTGTGGATGGCCACAGCATCGATCTCATTCGAGTGTCATCTGTGAAGAGAGGGACTGCAATCGAGTCTGACTTGCATCTGCCCGCTCCGAACTTCCGACGTCCACTCTCTCAAGACCACTCCGCGAACGAAAGCCCGGTCCGCCCTCACTCTTCAATTTGCCACAGCGGCGTCAACCTCTCTACTCTCTACTCTTCCAGTACTTCTACCCGCTACGACCACTAATGTCCATGGCAGAATGGGAAGCTCCAATCCCCATGTGGATCGACTCGATCAATATCGACATGGACGAAGAACTGCCCGCGTCCGACTTTATGGTCAATATCCCCGTCAACCCCTGTACCCCAAAAACCCACAGCTTCACCAGCTGCTCAACCCCAGTCGACGAACAACATTTCCTATTCAACAATCTTCTAGAAGACAAACCTGTCGAAATCATTCTCGACATCAAGGATGTCAAAGTCGTCGAAACCCCTATCAAAACAAAGTGCACCACAGCACCGTCGCTCAGCCCTGTCAAGCGTAAATCGAAGACCAAACCAACCGCCAAACCAGCTCGTCAACCTCGTCACAAGGTCCACGTGGATCCCTCGGGTAGTAACCAGCGACGCAAAGACAAACAACGGGGTTACGAAAGAGGTTACCGTGGTCGGAAGAAAACCAAAAGTTCCAGTGATAAAGTCGAGTGGATTCAACTGGAGACACAAGTCCGCAAGATGTTGGCCAAACGCACGTCGGTTGTGGTGCTAGGGGCATTAAGCGACCTCAAGACGGAGTTCAATCCATCGACGGTTTGGATCCGCCAACGGTATTTGGAGCTTCTACAGGAAGAACGAGCGCTACTTGAGTCCAATGCGCTCGATAGCTGCCTGTTGGCTGAAGCTCAAGCCAATGCTCTGTGGGGCGGAGGAAATGCCGCTAGTCGGGACCTTCGCGCGCAGGTCAACGGTCTTCCGAGTCTACGCACCTGTCACACGTTCGAGTTTTCGTGGTAGTAAATCAAAACTGCAGATTGAAGCGCAGTTTGTCGTCGTAGTGTAGTTAAGTGTTGTTCGTGTCAGAATGAATGGCACAGCGTATAGTATGGAGCGTGGATTCAAATGTACTACTTGAAGCGTTCAACATGTGCCTTTTGAGCGAGTTCATCGTCTGATCGACCGGGTGTGCCGTTGCATCTCGTCCAGCGTGGTCACGCTCAGGCAGTCTGCATGTGCTGCGTGAATATTGCTGATCTTGTGTGCCAGCAGGGGAAAGGAGGCACTGAAGAACCACTATACCGGTAATAACAACACGATCATGCTGTCGTTGTATCGGTAATCACACCACAAGTTCGCGTCCGAACCTTTCGCTGACAGTATTACGTATTTGGCGATGTTCTGTTGCAGTGTGCAAGCTACAAAACGAAGGCAACGCCGATGAGAGGATGATATTCCCTTCTTCTAGCAAACTGATTTCCACAGTCCATGGTTCAAGAATGTCCATGTCCGACTTCTTGCTTGACGTCTCCTTACGATGCCTCTGTGGATGGAGTTTTCTCTTACCCCAGATCACCCGGTATGTTGGTGGAAATCCCATACGTTACTCCGTCGCTCCTCTGCGTACTACTTAAGTACACCACACTGGCTGGTCGTTTCCATGAACGCTCTGCCGTTCGTGTACTTCGGTCAGCTCATGGTCGCAACGATGCTTGGCGAGTTCTTCAATGCGATCTTCATGCTGTTCGCTGGTCTGGGTAGCATTTCCATTCTCATACCAAGGGGATCGCTTGCTGCAGGACGCACTGCCGACGAGAGCTTGAAATACATGTAAGTTAGTATAATACATCGGGAACAACTTTGGCAACAATAGGTTCGTCATCATGTCGGTTGCTGCACTGTTGGCCCTGCGCTCCAGGTGATTTTATAGCGCAGGGCCAACAGTGCAGCAACCGACATGATGACGAACCTATTGTTGCTTATACATGTAAATACGCACCACCCACTTGCATGTTGATTCCAAGGACATCAACGACGATGACCATGTTGGCGTCATATCAGCGGCATTCTTCTGGTCTTCATCATGCACACGTATTTCGATTCCCTTTGCGCCTATCCATCTGCTTCGATCGCCCCCCGCCTGCGCACTTGGTGGCACGTCAACAAGTTTCTCCACGTCTCGCTGGCACCGCATACTCAAGTTGAACAATTAACATATTTAAGTAGATCGAGAGCATAGTCCCTGCAACTACATGTAGGACACACATGTAGGACATGTAGTTGCAGGGACTATGCTCTTCATAATGTGCAAAACTTATAGCAACAGAGCTGAAAGTATCCTGGCTGCAGTCTGTGACCCTCTTGAAGCGTGGAAGTCGATATCGAGGACCTTTGGTTGCGCCGTGTGCTGTTGGCCTTTGAAGTTCGCTTGATCGCTTAGCGCAAAAAAGCTTCCCAGTTTCGGAAAGCTGACAGATCGGGCATATTCATGGATCGGGAGGCCATGGTAGTCGAACACCGTGGCGTAAGTCAATTTTGGTCTAACTACTTACATCATCAATGTGCTTAATTAGTTATTTCTGCATGTTCGGTTTTGAAACCCATTTTAGGTAATCAACGCGCCAGACAATCTTCAAAGATTGGTACCACGAATGTCTTTGGTGCCAATGGATCCCAGCACCACTTCTGTGCTTGGAGCTGCAGCACTGGCGCAAGAGTGAGCAGCGATGGAACTGGACCAGTTCTCTCACTTATCAATTCGCTCTCGGACTCCACCACGACAATTTCAATGGAGGAGCATGAAGCTCAACCACCGGCACTACCTGCTGAGTCAGCGGTGACTGCCAACACGAAACCCAACAGTGACGTTGACGATGCCACCGACAACCAAAGTGTCGGCGATATCGTCCCGGAAAAGCTGTTGGCACCCGAGGTGTCGACTTATCGCCTGCCTCGCTTCAGTTCGCGTCGTCTCAGCTCCAACAGCTCGTTCGGTGACCATGACGTGCTACCTCGCACCAAGAGTATGTTCCCAGAACCACGTGAGTTAACGAAGGATGACCTTACAAGTGCCGATGCATTGATGGCCGACGACGTTTTCACCATGAACGCTACGTTGTCGACCGTGATTGAGAACGCCTTGGGCCACCCCATTCCCGGTCTTGAGGTGCGTTTCCGGAACCTCGAATTGTCAGCAGAAGTACCGCAGATTAAAAGTGGTAGTCTCGAAGTGCCGACGTTGTGGACTCAAGTGCAACAAGGTGTGGGTAATATCTTCGGATCAAAGCAATTCACAGTCGAGAAGACGATTCTACGCGGTATCACGGGTGCCTTCAAACCTGGACGTATCACACTTGTGTTGGGTCAACCTGGATCGGGTAAGTCTTCGTTGATGAAAGTACTGGCCAACCGCTTCCACATGGACAAGAACATCACGTTGAATGGTGACATCGAGTACAATGGCAAAGAACGCTCGTTGATGCTGGACATGCTACCACGCGACGTGGCGTACGTTAACCAGATTGATGAGCATTACCCTCGAATGACGGTACAGGAGACCTTCGAGTTCGCTCATCGATGCTGCTCTGGTAAAGATCTGGAGCCGTGGGCTGTGGAAGCGTTGAAGAACTGTACGCCAGAGCAACACGAACACGCGTTGAAGGTTGTAACAGCGCACCACAAGTTCGCACCTGACCTTATGGTGAAGAAACTTGGTTTGGACAACTGCAAAGACACCGTTGTTGGCAACGCAATGCTACGTGGTGTTTCTGGAGGTGAACGTAAGCGTGTTACTACCGGTGAGATGCTTGTCGGTCGAAAACGTCTTCAACTTCTCGATGAGATCAGTACTGGTCTTGACAGTGCTGCCACTTACGATATCTGCAAGTCATTCAAAAGTGCCGCACGGAATTTCAACGCTACTGTCGTTATCTCGCTGCTTCAGCCATCTCCCGAAGTGTTTGAACTGTTTGACGACGTGTTGCTGATGAACGAAGGCAGCGTCATGTTCCACGGCAAACGGGAAGACGCTGTGCCCTACTTTGAAGACATGGGTTTCCACTGCCCACCTCGCAAGGACGTGGCCGATTTCTTGTTAGATCTGGGAACTAACAAGCAAGGCGCGTATGTTGTCGGAAATAACGTGCCGTATCTGTCGGCTGAGTTTGCTGACCGCTTCCGTGAGTCAGACAATTTCCAAAAGACTTTGAAGCGCCTCAATTCACCCGTCAAAGAAGCGCTTATCGTTCCTGACGTGAAGCCTTTCCGTCTTTCGTTCTTTGAGGACATGACCATGCTGCTACGTCGTCAAATGATGCTTACATCGCGTGACACCACGTACCTTATGGGTCGTGCAGTCATGAATATCGTCATGGGTTTGCTGTACGGCTCGACGTTCTGGAAAATGGACGACTCCAACAGCCAATTGATTCTGGGTCTATTGTTTTCCTGTGCGATGTTCCTGTCATTGAGTCAAGCTTCGCAAGTGCCGACCTTCATTGAGGCCCGCTCAGTTTTCTACAAGCAACGTGGTGCCAACTTCTTCCGATCCAGTGCATACGTTCTAGCCATGTCAATTTCTCAAATTCCGATGGCTGTTGTGGAGACGGTGGTGTTTGGAGCGATTACGTACTGGATGGGAGGCTATGTCGCTTTGGCTGACCGCTTCATTGTCTTCTTGGTGACGCTTTTCTTCTGTCAAATGTGGTTCACAAGCTACTTCTTCTTCTTATCGTCGGTGTCACCTAACTTGACTGTCGCACAGCCTGTGATGATGGTGTCGGTGTTGTTCTTCATGCTTTTCGGAGGTTTCTTGATCACGAAGGAAAATATCCCTGACTATTTGATCTGGGTCTTCTGGATTGACCCTCTTGCATGGTGCATTCGTGCGTTGAGTATCAATCAGTACCTGGCACCGAAGTTCGATGTGTGTGTGTATGAAGGCATCGACTATTGTGCCACGTACAGCGAGACAATTGGAGAGTATAGTCTTGGAGTCTTCAGTCTCCCTACTGAGTCCATGTGGATCTGGTACGGATGGATCTTCCTGTTTGCTGGCTACTTCATGTTCGTCTTCATTTCGTATCTCGTGTTGGAATACAAACGCTACGAAAGCCCCGAGAATGTCGCCGTGGTCGTGGGTGATGAAGCTACAGAGGACCAAAATGTCTACAAGAAGATGCCCACTACGCCGAAGGAAGCGAAAGACCACGAGAAGGTGATTGAAATTCAGGACGTTGACGATATCATGGGAGGAGTTCCTACCATCAGCGTTCCTGTCCAACCCACTGGCCGCGGCATCTCGCTCCCGATCACGTTGGCCTTTGAAAATCTCTATTACTCCGTGCCGATGCCAGGAGGCAAGAAAGATGAAGAGATTGATCTTCTCAAGGGCGTCTCCGGGTTCGCTCTGCCTGGCACGATGACCGCGCTAATGGGCTCGTCCGGAGCTGGGAAGACCACGCTTATGGATGTCATCGCTGGCAGGAAGACCGGTGGCAAGATTCAGGGCAAAATCTTGCTTAATGGACACCCGGCCAACGACCTCGCCATCCGCCGATGCACGGGATACTGCGAGCAAATGGACATCCACTCCGACTCGGCCACGGTTCGTGAAGCTCTCATCTTCTCGGCTATGCTTCGTCAGGATGCCAGTATCTCCACCGCTCAGAAGATGGAGTCTGTCGACGAGTGTATTGAACTGCTGGAGCTCGGACCCATTGCCGACAAGATCATCCGTGGTTCGTCTACGGAGCAGATGAAGCGCGTGACGATCGGTGTGGAGCTGGCAGCTCAGCCCAGTATCATCTTCATGGACGAACCTACCAGTGGTCTGGACGCTCGCTCAGCCAAGCTGATCATGAACGGTGTTCGCAAGATCGCAGACTCTGGCCGTACCATCGTGTGTACCATCCACCAGCCGAGCACGGAAGTGTTCAACCTGTTCGACTCACTGCTGCTTCTTCGTCGTGGTGGTCGTATGGTGTTCTTTGGTGAACTTGGTGAGGACTCAAAGAATTTGATCAACTACTTCGAGTCTTTCAACGACGTGAAGCCTATCACTCCAGGATACAACCCTGCAACGTGGATGCTTGAGTGTATCGGAGCTGGTGTAGGTTCTGGCCACGCTGATGCTGGTGCCCAGCCTTTGGACTTTGCAGAGCGCTTCTTGATGAGCGACCAAAAGGTGCTCATGGAGGAGGACTTGGACCAGGATGGAGTTCTTCACCCGTCGTCACACCTACCGGAGCTCAAATTCGAGACAAAGCGTGCTTCCAACCCGCGCGTGCAGTTCCAGCTTCTGTGTCTCCGCTTCTTCCGCATGTACTGGAGAACACCGACGTACAACCTCACGCGTTTGTTCATCAGTGTGCTGCTTGGCTGCGTGTTCGGTATCATTTACCAAGGAACCGACTACTCCACGTACGCCGGAGCCAACTCGGGTGTCGGTCTGATCTTCGTCAGCACGATTTTCCTCGGTCTCATCAGCTTTAACAGCGTCATGCCCGTTGCTGCCGATGAACGTACTGCTTTCTACCGTGAGCGAGCTTCCGAGACCTACAACGCCCTCTGGTACTTCGTGGCTGGCACGTTGGTGGAAATCCCGTACATTTTCTTCTCGAGTCTATTGTTCTGCATCATCTTCTACCCGAGCGTTGGCTTCACTGGTTACATCACGTTCTTTTACTACTGGTTGGTGGTGTCGATGAACGCGTTGCTGTTCGTGTACTTCGGTCAACTCATGGTCTTCGCCTTGCCAAGTGTAGCAGTGGCGTCTACTCTTGGAGCTCTGTTTAGTGGTATCTTCATGCTGTTCGCCGGCTTTAATCCGCCTACGGGCAGCATTCCGACGGGTTACATGTGGGTCCACTGGATCTCGCCTCCTACTTACACCATTTCCATGTTGGTGTCATTGGTCTTTGCCGACTGCTCTGACGGCAGCACGAATGGTATCAGTTGCCAGACGCTACAAAATGCCCCACCTACAATTGGAGACATCACGTTGAAACAGTACGTTGAGGCGACATTCGACATGAAGCACAGCGATATCTGGAGAAACGCGTTGATCATGATCGTACTGATCGTGGCCTTCCGTATGTTGGCACTGGTCTCTTTACGCTACATCAACCACCTCAAGCGCTGAGCTAGCGAGTTAACTCGACGCTGCATGTCTCGATAATCCATGTACATGTCCTGGGTAACATTCGATAATCATCTTTCCACGTTATCGATCGTCAGGTTCCACTTACTTCGTCTCTTTCCAGGAAAGATACTGATAGGCATCATCATGATTACACTCCGTCACTTAAGTCATCATGATATTTTGTCACTCACTTTTGAATTCGCCGTCTTGACCGCACTCCAATGGCGGAACTTAAAGACAACAATCCCATGTCAAAAACTAAACTGGACGTCGAAAATGATGTCGTCCCCGACAAATTGTTAGCGCCCAAGACGTCGACGTATCGTCTTCCTCGCTTCAATTCACGCCGATTAACCCCCAACAGCTCGTTGGGTTCCTACGACCAGCTCCCACGCACCCAAAGCATGTTCCCAGAGCCTCGTCAACTCACTAACGACGATTTTACCAGTGCTGATGCTTTCATGGCTGACGACGTCTTCACTATGAACTCGACACTATCCAACGTCATTGAGAACGCTCTGGGTCGTCCCATTCCTGGTCTTGAGGTGCGTTTCCGCGATCTCGAGCTGTCAGCAGAAGTTCCACTACTTAAAAGCGGTAGTCTCGAAGTGCCGACACTTTGGTCGCAACTACAGTTGGGTCTGAGCAACACCTTCAGCTCCAAAGCCAACAAACTCACGGTGGACAAGAAGATCTTACGTGGCGTCACGGGGATCTTCCGACCCGGTCGTATCACGCTCGTTCTGGGTCAACCGGGTTCAGGCAAGTCTTCACTTATGAAGATACTCGCTAACCGGTTCCACATGGACAAGAACATTTCACTCAATGGAGAAGTTACCTACAACGGGACGGAACGCTCACTGATGCTGGATACGCTGCCTCGAGATGTAGCATACGTCAACCAGATTGATGAACATTATCCTCGACTGACAGTACAGGAAACTTTTGAATTTGCTCATCGATGCTGCGCTGGCAAAGAATTGGAGCCGTGGGTGGTTGATGCTCTGAAGAACAGTACTCCTGAACATGAAGAGCTTGCGATTAAAGTGATGACAGCACACCACAAGTTCACGCCGGACTTGATGGTGAAGAAACTTGGACTGGACAACTGCAAGGACACGATCGTAGGTAACGCCATTCTACGCGGTGTGTCCGGTGGTGAACGCAAACGAGTCACGACGGGTGAAATGCTCGTTAGTAAGAAGCGCTTGCAGTTGCTGGACGAGATCAGCACGGGACTTGATAGTGCCGCTACTTACGACATCTGCAAGTCGCTCAAGAGTGCTGCACGGAATTTCAATGTTACCGGCGTTATCTCGCTGCTGCAGCCGTCGCCGGAGGTGTTCGAGTTGTTTGACGACGTTCTGTTGCTACATGGCGGCAGTATCATGTTCCATGGCAAATGCGAGGATGTTGTGCCATACTTCGAGCAAATGGGGTTCAATTGCCCACCACGCAAGGACGTAGCCGACTTTTTACTGGATCTGGGAACTAACAAACAGGGTGTCTATGTCGTCGGTAACCCGGCAAGTTTTCCATCCCAACCAGCTGAGTTTGCTGATCGATTCCGTGAGTCAAACATCTTCCAGAATACGTTGAAGCGCCTTGACACACCAGTCAAAGAACAACTTTCCATCCAGGATGTCAAGCCCTTCCGTCTGTCTTTTGTGGAGGAAGTTGCCACTCTACTGCGTCGGGAGTTGATGCTGAAATCCCGCGACACTGCTTATCTCATAGGCCGTGCTGCTATGGTTGTCGTCATGGGTCTTTTGTACGGATCAACCTTTTGGCAGATGGATGACGCTAACAGTCAACTGATCTTGGGTTTACTCTTCTCCTGCGCGTTATTCGTCTCATTGAGTCAGTCGTCGCAAGTGCCGACCTTCATTGAGGCCCGCTCAGTTTTCTACAAGCAACGTGGTGCCAACTTCTTCCGATCCAGTGCATACGTTCTAGCCATGTCAATTTCTCAAATTCCGATGGCTGTTGTGGAGACAGTGGTGTTTGGAGCGATTACGTACTGGATGGGAGGCTATGTCGCTTTGGCTGACCGCTTCATTGTCTTCTTGGTGACGCTTTTCTTCTGTCAAATGTGGTTCACAAGCTACTTCTTCTTCTTATCGTCGGTGTCACCTAACTTGACTGTCGCACAGCCTGTGATGATGGTGTCGGTGTTGTTCTTCATGCTTTTCGGAGGTTTCTTGATCACGAAGGAAAATATCCCTGACTATTTGATCTGGGTCTTCTGGATTGACCCTCTTGCATGGTGCATTCGTGCGTTGAGTATCAATCAGTACCTGGCACCGAAGTTCGATGTGTGTGTGTATGAAGGCATCGACTATTGTGCCACGTACAGCGAGACAATTGGAGAGTATAGTCTTGGAGTCTTCAGTCTCCCTACTGAGTCCATGTGGATCTGGTACGGATGGATCTTCCTGTTTGCTGGCTACTTCATGTTCGTCTTCATTTCGTATCTCGTGTTGGAATACAAACGCTACGAAAGCCCGAGAATGTCGCCGTGGTCGTGGGTGATGAAGCTACAGAGGACCAAAATGTCTACAAGAAGATGCCCACTACGCCGAAGGAAGCGAAAGACCACGAGAAGGTGATTGAAATTCAGGACGTTGACGATATCATGGGAGGAGTTCCTACCATCAGCGTTCCTGTCCAACCCACTGGCCGCGGCATCTCGCTCCCGATCACGTTGGCCTTTGAAAATCTCTATTACTCCGTGCCGATGCCAGGAGGCAAGAAAGATGAAGAGATTGATCTTCTCAAGGGCGTCTCCGGGTTCGCTCTGCCTGGCACGATGACCGCGCTAATGGGCTCGTCCGGAGCTGGGAAGACCACGCTTATGGATGTCATCGCTGGCAGGAAGACCGGTGGCAAGATTCAGGGCAAAATCTTGCTTAATGGACACCCGGCCAACGACCTCGCCATCCGCCGATGCACGGGATACTGCGAGCAAATGGACATCCACTCCGACTCGGCCACGGTTCGTGAAGCTCTCATCTTCTCGGCTATGCTTCGTCAGGATGCCAGTATCTCCACCGCTCAGAAGATGGAGTCTGTCGACGAGTGTATTGAACTGCTGGAGCTCGGACCCATTGCCGACAAGATCATCCGTGGTTCGTCTACGGAGCAGATGAAGCGCGTGACGATCGGTGTGGAGCTGGCAGCTCAGCCCAGTATCATCTTCATGGACGAACCTACCAGTGGTCTGGACGCTCGCTCAGCCAAGCTGATCATGAACGGTGTTCGCAAGATCGCAGACTCTGGCCGTACCATCGTGTGTACCATCCACCAGCCGAGCACGGAAGTGTTCAACCTGTTCGACTCACTGCTGCTTCTTCGTCGTGGTGGTCGTATGGTGTTCTTTGGTGAACTTGGTGAGGACTCAAAGAATTTGATCAACTACTTCGAGTCTTTCAACGACGTGAAGCCTATCACTCCAGGATACAACCCTGCAACGTGGATGCTTGAGTGTATCGGAGCTGGTGTTGGTGGTGGCAAAGCATCTGATAGCAATCTGCCGTCCCAGTCGCTTGACTTTGCCGAACGGTTCTTAATGAGCGACCAGAAACTGTTGATGGAGGAGGATCTCGACCAGGAAGGCGTACTTCACCCGTCACCACACCTCCCCGAGCTCAAATTCGACACTAAACGTGCATCGAGACCGTATACTCAATTCAAGCTGCTGTGTCTTCGCTTCTTCCGGATGTACTGGCGCACCCCAACGTACAACCTCACTCGCCTGTTCATCAGCATCGTGTTAGCATCTGTCTTCGCTATCATCTACCAGGGAACCGACTACACAACATACAGCGGAACAAACGCCGGTGTGGGTCTGATCTTCGTGAGCACCGTTTTCTTCGGTATCATCAGCTTCAACAGCGTCATGCCCGTTGCTGCCGATGAACGTACCGCCTTTTACCGTGAACGTGCGTCCGAAACCTACAACGCATTGTGGTATTTCATCGCTGGGACTTTGGCTGAAATCCCGTACGTCTTCCTATCATGTCTCCTGTTCTGCATTATCTTTTTCCCGAGCGTCGGGTTCACGGGTTACAGTACGTTCTTCTACTACTGGTTGGTGCTGTCACTCAACACGTTGGTGTTCGTGTATCTCGGTCAATTGTTGGTGTACGCTTTACCGAGTGTGGCGGTGGCTACGACACTTGGAGCATTGCTCAGTTCAATTTTCATCCTGTTTGGGGGCTTTAACCCGCCTGCGGGTAGTATTCCGACGGGATACAAGTGGGTGCATTGGATTTCGCCCCCAACGTACACAGTAGCAGTGTTGGTGGCGCTGATCTTTACCAACTGCTCGGGTGGTGACGGCGTTAGTTGTGAATTGGTGCGGAACGCCCCACCTACGATTGGCCAAGTGTCGGTGAAGGATTACGTGGAAGGAAGGTTCGACATGAAGCACGAAAACATTGCGAGGAACGTGGGGGTATTGGTTGCGCTGATGGTGGCGTTTCGAGGATTGGCGCTGTTGGCTCTGCGGTATATCAACCACCTGAAGCGTTAGTTGAGTAATGTGTGAGCTGCGTATTGTGGGCGAGTGAAGTTGTATGAACAATACATGTCGTTGGTTTTTTGGTTAGGATGAACGTGTTCATCGCCGCGTCCAGTCAGCTTTCAATTTACGGGACCAATGTTTATAGGCGTACGATTGGTCAGTTTTCGGATGTCAGAAACGATTTTTGACATGTCGAAAATAGTTCTTTGTCGAAAATAAAAATTTGACATTTCTTGGAGTCAGATCTGAGCCAAACACCGAGTTGGTAACCCTGAGTCAGACCTACGCGTACATGTACCGTGAATTCCACGCGATTGTTAACGCTCGCGTTTCCGCCCCAGAGTCTGGATTTTGTCCAGGAGACATCAACGAATTGTCACGCTAGCGGTGCTGCGGTCGAGCCGTATCCGAAAAGTACATGTAATGTTGCTGGCACACTGTTGAGGTCTACATGTCACGACATGGATTCTGTGCAGAACTTCCACTTGTGCTTTTTGAAATTCATGAAACCCGACTCAACATCTCCTAATATTATGGGAACGATTTCCACTATTCGTTCGCTGTTCGACGCATGTCATGTGGCAATGGACCCCGTTGCTACTCGATAGTCGCCGCGGTAAGCGCGATCTGTGTGTGAGCTTGAATCGGGACTGTGATCTTCTGACTTTGAAGTGATTACCACGTTTATAAATTTATGAGAGGGGTACCCTGTCGATACAAGCCACAATCTGCTTGAGTTCGCTGCAGCCAACAGCCGTTCAATGCAGTGGCAGTCTCCATTGGCGACTCCAAATTCGTCGCAGCTTTCGTTTTCTCACTTTCCAATTCACCACAAACCCCAGCAACAAGTCTTGGAATCAACCCAACGGATCTCCAACACCCTCATGAAGGAGGATGAAGGCAACTTCTTGTGGGAAATTCCACCGCCAAGAAAACCACCAGCGAGTCTGACGACAACCAGAGCGTTGGTGATGTCGTTCCTGAAATGAAACCCCAAGTGTCGACGTATCGCTTGCCTCGCTTCAGCTCGCGCTGTCTCAGCTCCAACAACTCGTTCGGTGACTACGACCGACTTCCGCGTACAAAGAGCATGTTCCCGGAGCCTCGTGACCTTACCCAAGATGATCTGACAAGTGCCGAAGCGTTGCTGGCTGACGGTGTCTTCACTATGAACGCCACACTATCCTCAGTCATTGAGAGTGCCTTGGGTCGTCCGATCCCTGGTTTAGAGGTGCGCTTCGCAACCTCGAACTGTCAGCAGAAGTACCGCAACTCAAGAGCGGCAGTCTGGAGGTGCCCACCCTTTGGACTCAAGTGAAGCAAGGACTGAGCAGCTTTTGCTGCGGTTCGAACAAAATGACAGTGGAGAAGAAGATTTTGCGCGGCATCACAGGCGCGTTTCTTCCTGGTCGAATCACGCTCGTACTCGGACAGCCTGGATCAGGCAAATCGTCGCTCATGAAGGTGCTCGCCAACCGGTTCCACATGGACAGCTCCATCACACTGAGCGGAAACATCGAGTACAACGGCAAGGACCGAGCCGAGGTGCTTGAGTTGCTCCCCCGTGAGGTGGCATACGTGAACCAGATCGACGATCATTATCCCCTCGTGACGGTCAAGGAAACCTTCGATTTCGCTCATCAGTGCTGCTCGGGTAACACGTTAGAACCTTGGGCGGTAGAAGCGCTGAAAAATTGTTCACCGGAACAGCATGAACACGCGCTTAAAGTGGTGACGGCCCATTTGAAATTCGCACCAGACCTGGCAGTGAAGAATCTTGGTTTGGAGCTGTGTAAAGACACAGTTGTCGGTAACGCCATGTTCCGTGGTGTGTCTGGAGGTGAACGCAAGCGTGTCACCACTGGTGAAATGGTTGTCGGTAACAAACGTCTGCAGTTCTTAGACGAGATCAGTACTGGTCTCGACAGTGCTGCCGCGTACGATATCTGCAAGTCCATGAAGAGTGCTGCCCGTAACTTCAACGTTACCGTCGTTATCTCGCTGCTTCAGCCATCTCCGGAGGTTTTCGAGTTGTTCGACGATGTGTTGCTGATGAACGAAGGTAGCATCATGTTCCACAGCCAACGTGAAGATGCTCTTCCGTACTTTGAGAGCTTGGGTTTCCATTGTCCACCTCGCAAAGATGTAGCCGATATTTTGCTGGATCTTGGTACCAAAAAGCAGGAGGCATACGTTACTGGGGACTCGGGGCTGTGCCGTACGAAGCGGCCGATTTTGCTGACCGCTTCCGTGAATCGAGCATCTTCCAGAACACGCTGAAGTTTTTCGACGTACCGTTCAAGGAAACAGTAATTCTTCCTGACGCTAAACCGTTCCGCCAGACTTTCAGCGAGGACCTGACGACGCTGTTGAAGCGCCAAATGATGCTTACAGCTCGTGACTTAACGTACCTCATTGGTCGCGTGTTGATGACTATTGTCATGGCTTTGCTGTATGGATCTACGTTCTGGCAAATGGATGATACCGACAGTCAACTCATCCTCGGTCTGCTGTTTTCGTGCACCATGTTCGTGTCCATGAGTCAAGCATCGCAAGTGTCCGTTTACATGGATGCACGCACCATCTTCTACAAGCAACGCGGGGCCAACTTCTTTCGGTCAGGCGCGTACGTATTGGCCACAACCATATCCCAAATCCCGTCGAATATTGTGGAGACGATCACTTTTGGTGCAATCACTTACTGGATGGGCGGCTACGTATCACTGGCAGACCGGTTTATTGTGTTTTTGGTCACATTGTTCCTGTGTCAGATGTGGTTCACGAGTTTCTTCTTCCTCTCGTCGGCGTCGCCAAACTTGACGATTGCTCAGCCGAGTATGATGGTTGCTGTCTTGTTTTTCATGCTGTTTGGTGGATTCTTGATTGCAAGGAACGATATTCCTGACTATCTCATTTGGATCTACTGGATGGACCCACTCGCTTGGGGTGTTCGAGCGCTTAGTGTCAACCAGTACTTAGGCTTCCAAGTTTGACGAGTGTATCTACGCCGGCATCAACTACTGCACCGAGTACAACATGACTGTTGGCAAGTACAGCCTCAGCATTTTCAACCTCCAAACAGACTCCGTGTGGATCTGGTACGGGTGGATCTACTACATCGTAGGCTACTTCCTGTTTCTCTTCTGCACATACCTTGTGCTGGAGTACAAGAGGTACGAGAGTCTTGGGAACGTTGCTATCGTTGTGGATGACGAAGCTACCAAGGACCAGACAGTATAGTCGCGAGTTGATGCTGAAATCCCGCGACACTGCTTATCTCATAGGCCGTGCTGCTATGGTTGTCGTCATGGGTCTTTTGTACGGATCAACCTTTTGGCAGATGGATGACGCTAACAGCCAACTGATCTTGGGTTTACTCTTCTCCTGCGCGTTATTCGTCTCATTGAGTTAGTCGTCGCAAGTGCCGACGTTCATGGAGGCTCGTTCGATCTTCTACAAGCAACGCGGCGCCAACTTCTTCCGTTCGTGTTCGTACGTGGTTGCTATATCGCTTTCACAAATTCCGATGGCCATTCTGGAGACGGTTGCGTTTGGAGTGATCACGCACTGGATAGGTGGATATGTTGATGCTGTCGATCGCTTTATCGTGTTCCTTGTCACGCTTTTCTTGTGTCAAATCTGGTACACGAGTTTTTTCTTCTTCCTCTCGTCGGTGTCACCAAATTTGACTATGGCCCAGCCGTTTATGATGGTGTGTGTGCTCTTCTCCATGTTGTTCGGTGGCTTCTTGATCGCTAAGGATGGAATTCCTAACTATTTGATCTGGATCTACTGGATGGATCCACTCGCTTGGTGTATTCGCGCACTGAGTGTCAACGAGTATCTGGATCCGAAGTTTGGCGTGTGCGTCTACGAAGATATCGACTATTGTGCGCAGTATAACAAAACCATCGGTGAGTATAGTCTTGGCGTCTTTAACTTGCCCACGGAGTCGATGTGGATCTGGTATGGGTGGATCTATTTGGTCGCAGGCTACTTTGTCTTCGTTTTCATTTCGTATCTGGTACTGGAGTACAAGAGATATGAAAGTCCCGAGAATGTCGCGGAGGTTGCAGATGATGAAGCTGCAGAGGGAGCATACGCGAAGATGCCAGCCACGCCCAAGCAAATTAATGACCACGACAAAGTCATTGAGATCCAAGACGTTGACGGAGGTGTCCCCACTATCAGTGTCCCCGCTCAACCGACTGGCCGTGGCTTTGCGGTTCCTGTGACGTTGGCTTTCCACGATCTCTGGTACTCGGTTCCGCTGCCTGGTGGCACCAACGACGAACAAATTGACCTGCTCAAGGGCGTCTCCGGATTCGCTCTGCCTGGCACGATGACCGCACTAATGGGCTCGTCCGGAGCTGGGAAGACCACGCTTATGGATGTCATCGCTGGCAGGAAGACCGGTGGCAAGATTCAGGGCAAAATCTTGCTTAATGGACACCCGGCCAACGACCTCGCCATCCGCCGATGCACGGGATACTGCGAGCAAATGGACATCCACTCCGACTCGGCCACGGTTCGTGAAGCTCTCATCTTCTCGGCTATGCTTCGTCAGGATGCCAGTATCTCCACCGCTCAGAAGATGGAGTCTGTCGACGAGTGTATTGAACTGCTGGAGCTCGGACCCATTGCCGACAAGATCATCCGTGGTTCGTCTACGGAGCAGATGAAGCGCGTGACGATCGGTGTGGAGCTGGCAGCTCAGCCCAGTATCATCTTCATGGACGAACCTACCAGTGGTCTGGACGCTCGCTCAGCCAAGCTGATCATGAACGGTGTTCGCAAGATCGCAGACTCTGGCCGTACCATCGTGTGTACCATCCACCAGCCGAGCACGGAAGTGTTCAACCTGTTCGACTCACTGCTGCTTCTTCGTCGTGGTGGTCGTATGGTGTTCTTTGGTGAACTTGGTGAGGACTCAAAGAATTTGATCAACTACTTCGAGTCTTTCAACGACGTGAAGCCTATCACTCCAGGATACAACCCTGCAACGTGGATGCTTGAGTGTATCGGAGCTGGTGTAGGTTCTGGCCACGCTGATGCTGGTGCCCAGCCTTTGGACTTTGCAGAGCGCTTCTTGATGAGCGACCAAAAGGTGCTCATGGAGGAGGACTTGGACCAGGATGGAGTTCTTCACCCGTCGTCACACCTACCGGAGCTCAAATTCGAGACAAAGCGTGCTTCCAACCCGCGCGTGCAGTTCCAGCTTCTGTGTCTCCGCTTCTTCCGCATGTACTGGAGAACACCGACGTACAACCTCACGCGTTTGTTCATCAGTGTGCTGCTTGGCTGCGTGTTCGGTATCATTTACCAAGGAACCGACTACTCCACGTACAGCGGAGCAAACGCTGGCATCGGTTTGATCTTCGTGAGCACCATCTTCTTGGGTATTATCAGCTTCAATAGTGTCATACCCGTTGCCACCGACGAACGTACTCCTTCTACCGTGAACGTGCCTCGGAAACTTACAACGCTTTGTGGTACTGCATTGCTAGTACATTGGTGGAGATCCCGTACGTCTTCTTCTCAAGTCTACTGTTCACGATTATCTTCTTCCCGAGCGTCGGCTTCACTGGTTACATCACGTTCTTCTACTACTGGGTGGTGGTCTCTATGAACGCATTGGTCTTCGTGTATCTTAGTCAGCTTCTGGCGTACGCGTTGCCAAGTGTTGCTTTGGCTGCAACTCTTGGTGCACTTCTGAGCTCCATCTTCATGCTGTTTGCCGGGTTCAACCCACCCACAGGCAGTATCCCGACAGGTTACATGTGGGTGCATTGGATCTCGCCGCCAACTTACAGCATCGCTATCTTGGTGGCGCTGGTCTTCGCTGACTGCTCCGATGGCAACACGGATAGTACCAGTTGCGAGTCGTTGACAAATGTGCCACCTACGGTTGGTTCTCTGACGTTGAAAGAGTATGTTGAAGACAACTTTGACATGGAACATGGAGATATCTGGACAAATGCCATGATCCTCATCATCCTCATCGTGGCGTTCCGACTTTTGGCGCTGATCTCGCTGCCCACCTGAAGCGTTAGGATCATCAATCACTCACGACGTAAGAAAAACTAGTTATCAAAACTACAAATAATGTTACACCTTTTTCTTCTTCTTTTATCATGCCGACTTACTGTTAGAAATCTCACTGGCCACTCACGTTAGCGACTAAGTGAAGAAGCTTTGCACAACATTATTTCAAGCGGACACATCGATCAAAGCAGCACAGAACACAAAAGCTGGACCGTTGCAAGTGAAAGCTACAGTTTGCAATGTGCTGGCCAGAACGCAGATACTGCTTTCAGATCCGGTTGCTCTGTATATCGGCTTCTTAGCTGTGGCTTTCGCCGATGAATTCCCGTCTCAACTCAGGAGGAGTAAGCCGTTAAACATTGGAATCTAGTCCAGGTCTGGAGGTGGTGACAGTATTCGGTCAAGTCGTCACGCGCGACTTCCGCGAAAGCTCGATCGATAGATTTCCGCGCCACATTGTTAACTTGTCTCGCTAAGGCTTACGCGCACCTGACAAGTCTGTCTACCGCTCGCCATCATCGCCATGTATCACCAACGTGGATCGCGCTCATTTTGAGACGATTCAAGCTTGAATTCATGTGGTCAACTGATTACTCTCACTCTGCGATATAGCACCACACTGCCATAAACGTCCAAGGAACGAGACTGGCGGCAATTCATGAGCTTTGCCACGGTGTTTTATATCGCTGGATTTTCGCCAGCTCAGCTGTGCGTGGTATACTGTATCGGCAATTGTCGCTGCTTCGGTAGTCGCCGTGTAGCCTTCATGTCGCCCAAGGATTTGATGCCAAAAATGTTAAGCGGGCGGTGCTGCAATAGCTTTAACATGGCCACCAAAGCAGAACCATTAACTCCATTCGATGCAGATAATAACTCGACATTCGGACTATCCTTGGCCGTTGCACGCTGCCCCGCCGAGCCTCTGCCAAAGGACACACCAGGATCCTTTCGTGCTTACCACACTTTTGCTGGCCCACGTGCACTTGGCATAATCAACAAAGCAGCAGGTGTGCAGAGCCCGGTGGGTATAACGCGCGGGTCCCGCGTGGTGTTTGCCTTGCTTGGACAGCCTCGCACTCTATGACGGCAAATTGTGGCCTTGACAAAGCGGCCTTGGAGCAAGGATGCCGTCGGTCATCATAGCAGTCGTTATAATGTCGACTTGCTCGAATAATAATGTAGACTTTACAAGTCTCCCTAACATGTACAGCACTTTCGGAACGATAATTCGGAAATCGTGGGTTGCACCAAGCCTGTGTGTTTTGCTCAACTTTTCCACCTTGGAAAAGGTCTGGGAGATCTCTTGCGATTGTACGGGTACACACGCATGGCGGCTGGTGCATGCAAACGCTGTGTCACTTGGCTTCCGCCGTAATCGGATGTCGGATTTCGGTTGATCACTAGGACAATCTTATAGACATGAACCATGTGGGGCCACCCGTCTGACGTTCACCGAAAAATGTTGTAAGTCCGGCGTGGCAATCTCTGCTCATTCTCAATTTCTCCTTCTGCTGAGCAAAGCGCCTCGCAACCCACTCGCCCCCCAACTTCGATTTCGATGGAGGGGCACCACAACAGTGACACAGACGACAACCAAAGTGTTGGTGATGTCGTCCCGGAAATGAACCCTCGGGTTTCCACCTACCGTCTGCCTCGCTTCAGTTCTCGTCGACTTAGTTCCAGTAGCTCCATGGGCGACTACGACCGACTTCCACGCACCAAAAGTATGTTCCCGGAACCACAGCAACTCACCAAGGACGATCTCACAAGTGCTGATGCACTCATGGCCGACGGTGTTTTCACCATGAACTCGACATTGTCAACGGTCATTGAAAACGCACTTGGTCACCCGATCCCCGGTCTTGAAGTCCGCTTCCGTAACCTCGAGTTGTCGGCTGAAGTGCCGATGATTAAAGGAGGTGAACTGGAAGTACCGACACTGATCAACGAAGTACAGCAAGGTCTCAGCAACATGTGCTGCAGCAACAACAAAATGACAGTAGAGAAGAAGATCCTCCGTGGTGTCAGCGGTGTGTTCCGTCCCGGTCGTATCACACTCGTACTGGGTCAGCCTGGATCAGGCAAGTCCTCGCTTATGAAGGTGCTAGGCAACCGGTTCCACATGGACACAAACATTTCGCTGAATGGCGCCATCGACTACAACGGCAAAGACCGATCCGAGCTGCTAGAGGTGCTGCCGCGTTACGTCGCCTACGCCAACCAGATTGACGACCATTATCCTCGTCTCACGGTTCAGGAAACGTTCGAGTTCGCTCACCGATGCTGTGCCGGTACGGAGATGGAGCCGTGGGCTGTGGAAGCTCTCAAGAACTACTCACATGAACACCACCAGCACGCAGTTGAGGTTCTCAACGCTCACCACAAGTTTGCACCGGATCTGACTGTGAAGAAGCTTGGATTGGACAATTGCAAGGACACCGTCGTCGGTAACGCCATGCTCCGTGGTGTGTCTGGTGGTGAGCGTAAGCGTGTCACCACCGGTGAAATGATGTTTGGTATGAAGCGTCTTCAGCTGCTGGATGAGATCAGCACCGGTCTCGACAGTGCTGCCACGTACGATATCTGTAAGTCCATGAAGAGTGCCGCTCGCAATTTCAACGCCACCGTCGTCATTTCACTACTTCAGCCGTCTCCGGAAGTGTTTGAGTTGTTCGACGATGTGTTGCTGATGAACGAAGGCACCATCATGTTCCACGGCAAGCGTGAAGACGCTGTGCCTTACTTCGAGAACATGGGCTTTCACTGCCCGCCTCGTAAGGATGTGGCTGACTTCTTGCTTGATCTCGGCACCAACAAACAGGACGTTTACATTGTCGGAAGCCCCAACAGTGTGCCGTACAAGGCTGATGAATTCGCTACACGTTTCCAGGACTCGAGCATTTTCCACACCACTCTGAAGCTCCTTGACGCGCCGGTGGAAGACACAATGGTGTTTGCCGATATGAAGCCGTTCCGTCAAACGTTCAACGAGGACTTGTCGACGCTGTTGGTTCGTGAGGTGACCCTCACCTTGCGTAACACGACGTACCTATTAGGCCGCGCTGTCATGATCATTGTCATGGGTCTGCTGTACGGCTCAACGTTCTGGCAAATGGATGACTCCAACAGCCAGTTGATCCTGGGTCTGTTGTTCTCAGTCGCCATGTTCCTGTCCATGAGCCAAGCTTCGCAAGTGTCGACGTACATTGAAGCCCGTACGGTCTTCTACAAGCAGCGTGGAGCCAACTTCTTCCGTTCGAGCGCGTACGTGATGGCCACCTCCATTTCGCAGATCCCGTTGAGCATTCTGGAGACGATCATCTTCGGTGCTATCACTTACTGGTTCGGTGGCTATGTGGACGATGTGGGCCGCTTCATCGTGTTCCTGGTCACCCTCTTCCTGTGCCAGATGTGGTTCACAAGCTTCTTCTTCTTCCTGTCAGCTGCATCGCCGAACTTGACCATTGCTCAGCCTCTCATGATGGTGGCCGTGCTGTTCTTCATGCTGTTCGGTGGCTTCTTGATCTCCAAGGGTGACATTCCGGATTACTTGATCTGGATCTACTGGATTGATCCTCTGGCCTGGTGCATTCGATCACTGAGTGTGAACCAGTATCTGGCGTCCAAGTTCGACGTGTGCGTCTACAACGGCATCGATTACTGCTCCCAGTACAATCTCACCATGGGCAAATACAGCCTCGGTGTGTTTGACCTGCAGACGGAATCCGCGTGGATCTGGTACGGTTGGATCTACTTTATCGTTGGCTATTTCGCGTTCGTCTTCAGCGCATACTTCATGCTGGAGTACAAGCGTTACGAGAGCCCCGAAAACGTCGCCATTGTCGAGCAAGATGAACAAGCTGCCCGTGACCAAATGGCTTACAATCAGATGCCCATGACTCCGAAGGAGCACGAGAACGTCATTGAGATCCAAGACGTTGACGGAGGTGTCCCCACTATCAGTGTCCCCGCTCAACCGACTGGCCGTGGCTTTGCGGTTCCTGTGACGTTGGCTTTCCACGATCTCTGGTACTCGGTTCCGCTGCCTGGTGGCACCAACGACGAACAAATTGACCTGCTCAAGGGCGTCTCCGGATTCGCTCTGCCTGGCACGATGACCGCACTAATGGGCTCGTCCGGAGCTGGGAAGACCACGCTTATGGATGTCATCGCTGGCAGGAAGACCGGTGGCAAGATTCAGGGCAAAATCTTGCTTAATGGACACCCGGCCAACGACCTCGCCATCCGCCGATGCACGGGATACTGCGAGCAAATGGACATCCACTCCGACTCGGCCACGGTTCGTGAAGCTCTCATCTTCTCGGCTATGCTTCGTCAGGATGCCAGTATCTCCACCGCTCAGAAGATGGAGTCTGTCGACGAGTGTATTGAACTGCTGGAGCTCGGACCCATTGCCGACAAGATCATCCGTGGTTCGTCTACGGAGCAGATGAAGCGCGTGACGATCGGTGTGGAGCTGGCAGCTCAGCCCAGTATCATCTTCATGGACGAACCTACCAGTGGTCTGGACGCTCGCTCAGCCAAGCTGATCATGAACGGTGTTCGCAAGATCGCAGACTCTGGCCGTACCATCGTGTGTACCATCCACCAGCCGAGCACGGAAGTGTTCAACCTGTTCGACTCACTGCTGCTTCTTCGTCGTGGTGGTCGTATGGTGTTCTTTGGTGAACTTGGTGAGGACTCAAAGAATTTGATCAACTACTTCGAGTCTTTCAACGACGTGAAGCCTATCACTCCAGGATACAACCCTGCAACGTGGATGCTTGAGTGCATTGGAGCTGGTGTTGGTGGTGGCAAGGCTACTGCAGGCGTTGACCCCTCGCAGCCGACGGACTTCGCTGAGCGCTTCTTAGTGAGCGACCAGAAGGTGTTGATGGAGGAAGACCTCGACCAGGAAGGCGTGCTGTACCCGTCACCGCACCTTCCCGAGCTGACGTTCGACACCAAGCGCGCCTCGAACTCGTACACTCAATTCGACCTGCTGTGCCGCCGCTTCTTCCGCATGTACTGGCGCACCCCGACGTACAACCTCACGCGTCTGATGATCAGTGTGGTGCTTGCCTGCGTCTTCGCCATCATCTATCAGGGAACCGACTACTACACGTACAGTGGAGCAAACGCTGGCATCGGTTTGATCTTCGTGAGCACCGTCTTCTTGGGTATTATCAGCTTCAATAGTGTCATGCCCGTGGCTGCCGACGAACGTACCGCCTTCTACCGTGAACGTGCCTCGCAGACCTACAACGCTTTGTGGTACTTCATTGCTGGTACGCTGGTGGAAATCCCGTACATCTTCTTCTCAAGCCTGCTGTTCACGATCATCTTCTACCCGAGCGTCGGCTTCACTGGTTACATCACGTTCTTCTATTACTGGGTGGTGGTCTCCATGAACGCATTGGTCTTCGTGTACCTCGGACAGCTTCTGGTGTACGCTCTGCCGAGTGTGGCCGTTGCTACTACGCTCGGTGCTCTTCTCAGCTCCATCTTCATGCTGTTCGCCGGCTTCAACCCGCCTACCGGTGACATTCCGACGGGCTACATGTGGGTCCACTGGATCTCGCCGCCAACGTACAGCATCGCCATCTTGGTCTCGTTGGTCTTTGGTGACTGCTCGGGTGACAAGGTGGGCTGTGATACGCTCCAGGACGCCCCGCCCACGATCGGTGACATGACCCTCAAGCAGTACGTCGAAGACAACTTCGACATGAAGCACGATGACATTTGGAGAAATGCCATGATCCTCATCATCCTCATCGTGGTCTTCCGCGTCTTGGCGCTGATTTCACTGCGCTACATTAGCCACCTCAAGCGTTAAGCTGAACTAAAGCAGGACCGAACTGCATTGACATGAAAAAAACTATAGTTACCTTTTGCATCTGACAAATAGTTTCACAGTAACTTCATAAACAACACGATCAAACATTACCAAGGCGGTAATCGAAATCCCATGACCCTGATTATCTTGATCTTGACCTTCCAAGTGCTGGCATTGTGTTCCATTCGCTACATCAAGCACCATCCGCGTTAATATAAGGAGGGGCATCACAGCGTTTCAATTCATTACGTGTTCATTCAATTCCATTCCAGCCACCGTGAATCGAACAGGGAAGAGGCCCAATATTCGGGTCTAGAGCACGTTCCGAAAAATGCTCCTCCTGCCTTCCTCGACGCAGAGTGGCTCGACATGCAGTTTAATTCTCCGTGAGGTGTACACGCATCTCACAACATTCGTCAGCATGGGCAGGACTCCGACCATACCGACTTGATCACAATTACTCTCCAGCGATCTGAAGCACTAGCTGGTAGAGCAAGACTAGCAGCGCCAGCATGCCAAACACCAACACGCCGTACACGTAAGCCGTTCCACTAAATTTTCCGCTGTAGACGTTGCTGTTCGGGATTTCACGGCTCGCTTGCAATTGTAGCAACGCAGGTGCGAAGAATGCCACGTAAATACCCATCAAACCACTAATCTGTAGCGTGACGGATAAGTCTGAAACAAACATCGATATCAGAAGCGGTGGCAAGGCTGCTCCAAATCGACACAAAAGCTTCCAAGATGCTTTCCTGCCACCACGTGTCCATTGCTTCGGCACCACAGCAGCCATATTATCTCCAAGCGTCACTGAGATGAGAGGAAACACGCTAAGCGTATCGAGAGCAGGAAACACCACGACAATCATCGACAAAAGTTTCGCCCAAAGCGGCACGAGCGTCATCGACTCGTTGATTCCCCACGTAAATTCGGCCCAATTCAAGTTCACGCTTGTCGCCAGCTTCGGTCCAAAATACAGCGAACAGACCGATCCCAACGCGATGTAAAACACCATCGTAGTTAACAGCGTACTACCGAAAATCGCCGGTGCCTTCTCCTGGTTCCTCAAGCCTAGTGGCGCCAATAAACCCGGCACCGAATGCTGGAACAATTGTGAGAACACACCTGTGCTGAACATGACACCGAATCCGGTCAAGTCCACGAGTGAGATGTCACTAACGTACGGTAGCGACTCTGGACTCACTGCTCCGCCGTCGTACGGGTCTGCATACACCGCATACGCAGCACTAAAGATCATAATCAGCAACGCCGCGAAACGCACCACTGACATAGTCAACTGGACATAAATTTGCTCCGTCAGGTCGGAGCATGAGAGCGGCAGTACGATACAGGCGAAGACAATGGCAGCATGAACACTCGTCAAGTGCCAGTCTCCAATATGATCCACTTGTGTCAAGAAAGTATTGACGAACACTTGACTGTATCCCACCAAACCTCCATACATGAGACCTAGGAGTGAGATCTGGTACATCTTGGAGCCTACAGGACCTAAGAACCTGTCACAAAGCTGTGTCACCTCTGGGAAATCATCATATTCCAAAGCCACACTGTTTCTACCAGTAGTAGGCGTGTGTCTTCCTGGTGTAGATGAGTATGAAAAAGACTGGAGTGTTGTAGTTTCATCCAATAAAAAGCTCAGGACGAAAGCTTCACGGGCTCTAGCGACACTCTCACAGACCCACATAACTGTTATATAAGACAATAACGTCACGATGACGATCATGACGTTGCCCATCACCAATCCAGAACGGTAGAAGGCGTAGGGGATGCCCAGAGACCCTACACCTAGAATATAGTTAACTGTGAAGGCATAAGCCACGACTGGCGAGTACTGCGCATTAACTTCTTGTTGCTTGACGAGAGAGAGCAACGCTTGACGGTGCAGTAGACGATGCGCATTACGAGACGATCGTGTCTCGCCGTGGTTTTCCCAGTTGCCGTCTTCCTCGCCGCTGTTGTCGTACACAGCGCTCCAGTCCATGGCGCACGACGAGTGCGGAATGAATTCTGACGCACGCGGAAGAGATGGCGTATTTTTTACCAATGAAAAATCAAGATGAATCTGCGTCACATGTTTCGGAAGAGTGACTTGAATAGTGATATGTTCAAGTTGACGTTGGTTTTTGGCTACTCTAGAGGATCCCTGGTAGAATGAGTGACGGAACGCGCTCGCAGTATTTCTTCCAGTCTTGACGGTATTTGTGGGCACAACGCGCGTCGTCACGATAGGCACGGTCTGTGAGTAAAATGGTCAGGAAGATGGCGTAGAAATACGGGACTGGACTCGAAGCGAGCGCTGGAATCGTCCACGACACGGCGGCAAGCACTTCAGGGACGTAGTGGAAGTGACGAGCTAATCCCCACCAACCAGACGTCAATAGCAAACTCTGTTTCTTCTCGCTCTTTTCAGTCTCGTAGCGGGCCACAATGAACTCGGCTGGACGCCCCCATACGTTCGTCTTGCCTTCTGCACGGCGAAAGGCCTGACGTTGGCGGTCAGCGTCGTAGTTGATCCCAACTGCAACAAACAACATGAAACCAGGTTAAACAAAATCTACAGGTCCAAACAAGCAAGTACATACCCATGAGGACACCCGTGATGAAGATAGTGAGTGCTAATGGCGTTCCCAGATTGATAGGGTTCTGAACGAGATACATGGCCGGCGACGTGTATACCGAAGGAACCCACACGAGACAGCCCCAGCACAGATAGTAACCCGCACGATCGTGCATGATGTCGATGCTGTACATGTATCCGGCCTCCCACCAGAAGAACTTGGCCACATACACGAGTTGCAGTGCGACGCTCACTGCCATCGAGTCACTCAAGTATCCGTACATCTCGCGTTGGTTGCACGCGTAGGAGAGCACCCCCACGGCCCAGAACATGAGTCCACAGCGACAATTAGTGAACTGCTTGACGTCCCAACCCAATACGCGCGGATAGAGTTCCGTGCCCCAGTAGAAGTCGAAGACGGGGTTACCCGACGTCCCGCAGTCACTGGACGACTGCCATAGGAACGCACCCTTGATGTACAGGAAGAAACAGAAGATGAAGCTGAAGACGTTGAGTGCTGAGATGATCTCCGGCATGTAGTCGTACACGATTCCTCCATTGTACTGGTCAAAGACGAATGCACCGGCCAGGAACAGCGCTAAACTCAGTGCAAAGCACTGGAAGCCGTTGGCCTTGTATTCAGGCACATTGCCACCAGGAGTGACTGGTCCGTACGACAGTTTGCCCGGTACCACGCGCATAAGCACGAGTTGTGTGGCCATGAAGCTACCGATGAGTTTCCAGGCCGTGGGATCCCAAGGCGTCGGCCAGATCTCTATCAAAGATTTGCCTGTCGCCAGGAAGGCACCGACGGAACCGCCATGGGCCACGAACACGTGCGTGATGAGAGTGGCGGCCACGGGTGTGGCCGTCATGAGGAACAGGGGGCCAAGTGTCTTGCGGCCAGGAAAAAGCCCCAACGACTCGCCATGTTTGTTGGACCACATAACGGAGACTTTACCAGGAAGCGGCGAATTGCGAAGTGGTGCCGATGGTGATCAGATCCTGACTGATGATTACTTCAGAATCGGCGAACACTGTTTACCAGCGGTGGCCAAGGTGATGTTGAAGACGTGGTCTACATGTAATAGCTGTAACATGACCAGGTCTTGATGTATGGACCATATGCTACATGTACTTGTACCTCAAGTGTGAACATCTTTCATCGTTCACCCAATGCAACGGCCATATTGTGCTATGAGAAGCAGTTGAGATCAACCGTAATCTCCGCGAAGAAGTGAAACCAATGCATCACCGTCTCATACTTTTGGCGGTGGTTGCTCACTAACCTCCGTGGTTCATTCACTCAAGTCCTCGCTACAACATTCGGTCTTCTTGTCGATCATGGCCCAGCCGGACCTTTCCAGTGTTGATGGTCTGTTGGCCGGTGGAATGCTGGCCATGCATGAGAGCGTGGCCGCTGCAATTGAAGGTGCATTGGGTAGACCAACCCCAGAGGTGGAGATTTCCTTCCGTGACTTGCACATTGCGGCGCGTCTTCCATTGGCAAGACCAGGGGCAGAAGGACCTCAAGTTCCTACAATTTGGACACAAGTGAAACAAGGAGTGATGAAGTGCGTCTCGAACCAAGAAACGGCCGAGAAGGAGATTCTACGTGGCGTCACGGGAGTCTTCAAACCAACTCGAATTACGTTGGTATTGGGCCAACCTGGTTCAGGCAAGTCCTCACTGCTTAAGATCCTTAGTGGCCGATTCCCAATGAACAAAAGTATTGGTGTTTCTGGTGAAATCACGTACAATGGCAAACCAAGATCGGAGCTTTTGGCTCGATTACCGAGATTTATCGCCTACACCAACCAAAAGGATGATCACTATCCACAACTTACAGTGCAGGAGACGTTTGAGTTCGCTCACAGATGCTGCGGAGGTGCCAACCTTGAACCGTGGGTGCAAAAAGCTCTACAAAACTGCAAAGGCGAGCAACACGAAGTTGCAGTTAAAGTTATGACTGCACAACACAAGTTTGCTCCCGATTTGCGTGTCAAGTCACTAGGTTTGGATCGATGTAAGGATACCATGGTGGGCAACGCTATGCTTCGTGGTGTGTCGGGAGGTGAGCGAAAGCGAGTCACCACCGGAGAAATGACGTTCGGCCGTAAACGAGCAATGCTGCTAGATGAGATTAGTACGGGACTTGATGCAGCCACCACATACGACATCGTCAACTCACTCAAGAGTTTAACGAGACACTTTAAGGCCAACATCGTGGTGTCTCTGCTTCAGCCTCCACCCGAAGTTTTCAACCTTTTCGACGATATTTTGATCATGAATGAAGGCCGCATCATGTATCATGGACCTCGCGAACAAGTGCAGGAATACTTTGAGAAAATGGGTTTCCACTGTCCTCCTCGTAAGGATGTGGCGGATTTCTTGTTAGATTTGGGAACCGACAAGCAACACGCCTACATCAGTGACAGCCACGCGGCAGACACTGTTCCGTTCGAATCAGCGGGTTTTGCAGAGCGCTTCCGCCAGTCCGACATTTATCAGGAGACATTGACGTACATGAGGACACGCTCAGGACACAAGTCCGATCTCTTTGACCCTCTTCAGGACCCCTGTGTCTTTCGACAATCATTTCTTGATGACCTTGCGACGGTATTGCGTCGACAATGGAAAATCAAACTTCGTGACAGAACTTTCCTCATCGGACGTGGCTTCATGGTTCTGATCATGGGACTGCTTTACGGCTCCGTGTTCTGGCAGATGAATGATGCCAATAGTCAACTTATCCTCGGACTGCTCTTCTCGTGTACCATGTTCCTGTCGATGGGCCAAGCAGCACAATTGCCAACGTTCATGGAAGCTCGCAGTGTTTTCTACAAACAACGTGGAGCCAACTTCTTCCGCTCTCTTGCTTATGTCATGGCCTCGTCATTGACTCAAATTCCGTTCGCCATCTTTGAGACTCTGCTGTTTGGGTCTATTGTGTACTGGATGGGAGGCTACGTTGCCTTAGCAGACCGATTCATCTCCTTCTTGGTTACACTTTTCTTGTGTCAAATGTGGTTCACGGCCTATTTCTTCTTCCTGTCCGCGGCTGCACCAAGTATCACAATCGCACAGCCAGTTATGATGGTCTCCATTCTCTTCTTCGTCATGTTTGGTGGCTTTCTATTGAGGAAGACCGACATCCCTGACTATTTCATCTGGTTCTATTGGATCGACTCGATCGCGTGGAGTATCCGATCGCTCAGTGTGAACCAATATCTTGCACCGAAATTTGACGTCTGTGTCTACGGAGGCATCGATTATTGTACTCAATTCGGGACAACTTTCGGCAAATTCAGCCTCAAACTTTCAGGTTTACCGACTGAAGAAGCGTGGATCTACTTGGGGTGGCTCTACTTCTTCGTTGGTTATCTCGTACTTGTATTTGCAGCGCATCTTGTACTCGAGTACAAACGTTATGAAAGTCCAGAGAGCACTACGGTAGTGCAAGGTGATCTCGATGCCAAAGTGGGTCCTTTAGATGCCAAGATTAATGCCAGTAAGGTAGTACCTGCACCACAAGTGGCTGTCCCTATCATGACTCCGAGGACAAGAGCTCCACCTGTAACTTTGGCTTTCCATGAGTTATGGTACTCCGTCCCAATGCCTGGAGGTAAGAAGGGTGAAGACATTGACCTGCTGCAAGGCGTCTCTGGATATGCCAAACCGGGAACCATGACCGCGCTCATGGGCTCGTCCGGAGCTGGAAAGACCACGCTTATGGATGTCATCGCCGGGAGGAAGACAGGAGGCAAAATTCGAGGTAAGATCTTGCTCAATGGTTACCCGGCAAACGACCTTGCCACCCGCAGATGCACAGGCTACTGCGAGCAAATGGATATCCACTCGGAGTCGGCGACAATTCGAGAAGCGCTCGTCTTCTCAGCCATGTTACGTCAAATTGCCAGTGTCTCGACCAAAGAAAAGTTGGAGTCTGTAGACGAATGTATCAATTTGTTGGAACTCGGTCCAATCGCTGACAAAATCATTCGCGGATCGTCAACAGAGCAGATGAAGCGCTTGACCATCGGTGTAGAGCTTGTAGCTCAGCCCAGTATCATCTTCATGGACGAACCTACCAGTGGTCTGGATGCACGCTCAGCGAAATTGATCATGAACGGTGTTCGCAAGATTGCCAACTCAGGACGGACAATCGTGTGTACCATTCATCAACCCAGCTCCGAAGTGTTCAGCTTCTTCGATTCGCTGTTGCTTCTACGACGTGGTGGACGCATGGTGTTCTTCGGTGAGCTTGGAAAAGACTCGAGCAATCTCATCAACTACTTTGAAGCAGCTCCGAAGGTTAAGCCGATTGAACCAGGATATAATCCAGCGACTTGGATGCTTGAGTGTATTGGCGCTGGTGTCGGATCTGCCTCTGGTACTGGGATGGACTTTGCTGAGCATTTTGTGAAGAGTGACTTGAAGGCGCTAATGGACAAAGACCTTGATAAAAATGGCGTTCTTCGGCCATCAGCAGGTCTCCCCGAGCTCAAATTTGACCGCCAATTCGCGTCAACTGGGTCAATGCAGTTCAACTTACTCTGCCGTCGGTTCTTCCACATGTACTGGCGAACACCAACGTACAACCTCACGCGCTTGATGGTCAGTGTGATGCTTGGTGCGATTCTTGGTGTTATTTACCAGGCCACCGACTACACGACGTTCACCGGCGCAAATGCAGGCGTTGGACTCGTTTTCATTAGTACTGTCTTCTTGGGAATCATCGGCTTCAATAGTGTGATGCCTGTAGCTGCCGAAGAACGTATTGCGTTCTACCGTGAACGAGCTTCGGAGACTTACCACGCGTTGTGGTATTTTATTGCCGGTACATTGGTGGAGATTCCCTATGTGTTGATGTCTGCACTCGCTTTCACCATCATCTTCTTTCCAAGTGTTGGATTCACGGGGTTCTCAACATTTATCAACTACTGGCTGGTAGTATCGCTCAACGCACTGCTCTTTGTGTACTTCGGTCAGCTTTTGGTGTTTGCACTGCCCAGTGTAGCCGTCGCATCCATTGCTGGAGCACTGCTCAGTTCCATCTTCATGTTGTTCTCGGGCTTCAATCCACCAGCGAACAACATCCCAACCGGATACAAGTGGATCTACTACATCTCTCCACCGACGTACAGCATTGCAACCCTCGTAGCAATGATTTTCGCACATTGCCCTGATGGAACCAGCAGTAACCTCGGTTGCCAAGTTTTGAAGAACGCGCCGCCCACTGTGGGGAACATCACCCTCAAGCAATACGTCGAGTTCGCCTTCAACATGAAGTCGGACAACATCGCCAGGAACGTTTTGATCCTCTGCATTCTCATCGTAGTGTTCCGCTTTCTGGCTTTGTTGTCACTGCGATACATTAGCCATCTCAAACGGTAACCGCAACAAGAATATATCTACATATAAAAATATTCAAATGAGCAACATCGCAGGCGTTGAAATGGTAATACGGAGAACTTACCGATAGACGCCGGTCGCATCCGTGTCAAGGTCTTGCTGTTAGGTTCTGGACTCGTAGCTGTAAGGCAGTACAGTACCCGCTCGCTTCATCCCCGGTATTGTTGGGTCCATATATACCTGTAGGACCTTAACTTACCAAACATCGACCGCAAGTACGGGATGAAGCGGGTGAGATCTGGTACTGCCGCATAACGTCCGCAACCTTGTGAACCTCATTGATCATTTCTCCGACTCCGCGCTCCGACTCAAGTGGTTTGCAGAATATCACTACGTTCACCAGGTTTTGTCCTATTTCGTCAAAATGGACAAACCTGACCTGTCCAGTGTCGACGGACTGCTGGCTGGAGGAATCCACGCCATGCACGAAAACTTGGCCACAACAGTCGAAAACGCGATTGGTAGACCGATTCCAGAGGTGGAGATCTGCTTCAAGGACCTGCACGTTTCAGCGCGTTTGCCACTCATGAAACCAGGATCGGGTCCACAAGTTCCTACAATTTGGACACAGATCAAACGGGGTCCGTCCAAATGCTTCAAGAAGCAAGAGATAACCGAAAAGGAAATCCTGCGTGGTATCACGGGAGTCTTCAAGCCTGCACGCATCACGCTGGTGTTGGGGCAACCTGGTTCGGGTAAATCCTCACTACTCAAGATCCTCAGCGGACGATTCCCAATGGATAAAACCATCAGTGTTTCAGGTGATATCACGTACAACGGCAAACCTCGAGCAGAACTACTCGCTCGACTGCCACGATTCGTCGGATACACCAACCAAAAGGATGATCACTATCCCATTCTGAAGGTGCAAGAGACCTTCGAGTTTGCTCACAGATGCTGCGGGGGGTTAAGTCTCGAGCCTTGGGTGGTGGAAGCACTGGGTAATTGCAAAGGAGAGCAATTGGACCACGCTCTCAATCTCATGACAGCACAACACAAGTTCGCCGCAGATATACGAATCAAAACATTAGGCTTGGACCGATGCAAAGACACCATTGTGGGGAATGCCATGATCCGCGGGGTATCGGGAGGTGAGCGAAAGCGAGTCACCACGGGTGAAATGACGTTTGGCCGGAAACGAGCGATGCTTCTAGACGAGATCAGCACGGGTCTTGACGCGGCCACCACATTCGACATCGTCAGCTCATTGAAAAGTATCGCACGCAACTTTAAATCGAACATGGTGGTGTCGCTGCTACAGCCCCCACCTGAGGTTTTCAATCTCTTTGACGATGTGTTGATAATGAACGACGGCCGCATCATGTATCATGGCCCGCGTGAACAAGTGCAGGGATACTTTGAGAAAATGGGTTTCCACTGTCCTCCTCGTAAGGATGTAGCGGACTTTTTGCTTGATCTTGGAACTGACAAGCAACACGCTTACATCAGTGAAGGTCAAACGGAAGATAGTGTTCCGTTTGAGTCAGTCGACTTTGCAGAGCGCTTCCGTCAGTCCGAAACCTTTCAGGAGACGATGAATTACATGAGAAATCGATCAAACTCGACTCCTGATGCCTGCGATCCACTACGACACCCCAGCATCTTCCGACAATCATTTCTTGAGGACCTTACGGCAGTTCTGCAGAGACAAGTGGTGCTCCGGATGCGAGACAAAACGTTTCTGGTCGGTCGAGCAATTATGGTAATTGTCATGGGTCTGCTTGACGGTTCTGTGTTCTGGCACATGAATGATTCCAACAGCCAGCTTATCCTCGGACTGCTCTTCTCGTGCACCATGTTCCTGTCGATGGGACAAGCTGCACAACTGCCAACGTTCATGGGAGCTCGCAGTGTGTTCTACAAACAACGTGGAGCCAACTTCTTCCGCTCTCTCGCGTATGTTTTGGCCGCTTCGCTTACGCAGATTCCGTTCGCCATCTTTGAAACTTTGCTCTTTGGTTCCATCATTTACTGGATGGGAGGCTACGTTGAACTCGTAGATAGTTTCTTCTCGTTCTTGATGACGCTGTTCTTGTGTCAAATGTGGTTCACAGCCTACTTTTTCTTCCTCTCCGCTGCTTCGCCCAGTATTACGGTCGCGCAGCCTTTTATGATGGTCTCCATTCTCTTCTTCGTCATGTTTGGTGGCTTTCTGTTGAGGAAGAACGATATCCCGAACTATTTCATCTGGTTCTACTGGATCGATCCAATTGCCTGGAGCATCCGATCGCTCAGTGTGAACCAGTATCTCGCACCAAAGTTCGACGTCTGCGTCTACCGTGGCGTCGATTATTGTACTCGATACGGCGCCACCTTTGGAAAATACAGTCTCAAGTTGTCCGGACTACCCACATCCGCTTCGTGGATTTACTTCGGGTGGCTCTACTTCGCCTGTGGATATTTTGTGCTTGTCTTCGCAGCGTATCTCGTTCTTGAATACAAACGATATGAGAGTCCAGAGAATACGACCGCAATCAAGGCTGATCTTGAAGCTCCTGAGTCACAAACGGATGTCAAAGATAGTGGTGTTGCTGCCGAAGAAATTGCTGTCACCATTGCAAGCCCAAACACAAGAGCTCCACCTGTAACTTTGGCTTTCCATGAGTTATGGTACTCCGTCCCAATGCCTGGAGGTAAGAAGGGTGAAGACATTGACCTGCTGCAAGGTGTCTCTGGATATGCCAAACCGGGAACCATGACCGCGCTCATGGGCTCGTCCGGAGCTGGAAAGACCACGCTTATGGATGTCATCGCCGGGAGGAAGACAGGAGGCAAAATTCGAGGTAAGATCTTGCTCAATGGTTACCCGGCAAACGACCTTGCCATCCGCAGATGCACAGGCTACTGCGAGCAAATGGATATCCACTCGGAGTCGGCGACAATTCGAGAAGCACTCGTCTTCTCAGCCATGTTACGTCAAATTGCCAGTGTCTCGACCAAAGAAAAGTTGGAGTCTGTAGACGAATGTATCAATTTGTTGGAACTCGGTCCAATCGCTGACAAAATCATTCGCGGATCGTCAACAGAGCAGATGAAGCGCTTGACCATCGGTGTAGAGCTTGTAGCTCAGCCCAGTATCATCTTCATGGACGAACCTACCAGTGGTCTGGATGCACGCTCAGCGAAATTGATCATGAACGGTGTTCGCAAGATTGCCAACTCAGGACGGACAATCGTGTGTACCATTCATCAACCCAGCTCCGAAGTGTTCAGCTTCTTCGATTCGCTGTTGCTTCTACGACGTGGTGGACGCATGGTGTTCTTCGGTGAGCTTGGAAAAGACTCGAGCAATCTCATCAACTACTTTGAAGCAGCTCCGGAAGTAAACCCTATTGAACCAGGATATAATCCAGCGACTTGGATGCTTGAGTGTATTGGCGCTGGCGTTGGCGGCTTCGGTGGGGAGATGGATTTCGCAGATCTCTTTTTTAAAAGTGATTTGAAGACGCTAATGGACAAGAATTTGGAGCAAGATGGAGTACTTCGCCCTGCAGCAGGTCTCCCAGTGCTGAAATTTGACCGCCAATTCGCTTCAAGTCCACATGTGCAGTTCGAGATGCTCTGCCGTCGGTTCTTCCGCATGTACTGGCGGACTCCTACGTACAACCTCACTCGCTTGAGGATCAGCATTTTTCTGGGCGCTTTGTTTGGTATCATCTACCAGGCCACCGACTACTCGACATTCACTGGTGCAAACGCTGGTGTGGGGCTTGTTTTCATCAGCACCATCTTTCTGGGCATGATCGGCTTCAACAGCGTCATGCCTATAGCTGCTGAAGAACGTACTGCATTCTACCGTGAGCGAGCATCTGAAACATATCACGCTCTTTGGTACTTCGTCGCTGGCACATTGGTGGAGATCCCATACGTCATGTATTCCGCTTTTGCATTCTGCATCATCTTCTTCCCGAGTGTCGGCTTCACTGGGATCACCACGTTTATCTGGTACTGGCTGGTAGTATCTCTCAACGCTCTGTTGTTCGTCTACATTGGCCAGCTCTTAGTGTATGCACTGCCCACCGTGGCTGTAGCGTCCACTGCTGGTGCGTTGCTGAATTCCATCTTCATGCTCTTCTCGGGTTTCAATCCACCGGCAAATAGCATCCCGATCGGGTACACGTGGATCTACTACATCTCTCCACCGACGTACACCATCGCGACGCTGGTGGCTATGGTTTTCGCTGACTCGGTCGGCTTCGGCAGTAAAGTCATCACGAACGCACCGCCAACGGTTGGCAATATCACGTTGAAGCAGTATGTGGAGCATGCTTTCAACATGAAGCACGCCGATATCCCCAGAAACGTCCTCATTCTCTGCGTCCTCATTGTGGCCTTCCGCTTGCTAGCACTGCTCTCACTCCGCTACATCAGCCACCTAAAGCGATAAAAGCACAACGAGGATAACATTAGTTAGTCTCATCTTCACAGACAAACACAAACAGCACGCAATAACAATAAACTGCATTGAATAAATACCTAACACTGGATTGGAACCACTTTAGCGTCTGAGCCATGGGTGGTTCAGTGCCTCTGTGGCTGTCAGCCGCGCGGACGGGTTGAGTACCAGCACGCGTTGCAAAAAGTCGATGGCGACGGGACTTACTCCGTGCCAGTACCTCTTGGGGAAGGTGAGTTTGTACAGCGATTGAATCTTCTGGTTGGGTCGTAGTTGGGTCGTGGCTGCAAAAGGTAGTCGGCCGCAGAGCAGCAAGTACGTCAAGACCCCAAAGGACCACATATCCACAGTGGTACCGTACGGCTGCCGTAGCAAAATCTCGGGGGCCAAGTAGGCGCCCGTGCCCAAAAAGGAGGTGGACGTCGCGCCCTCCTTAAGAACTTTAGCGAAGCCAAAGTCGATGATCTTGACGTCCAACGCGCTGGCCACGTCCTGACGACGTCCGCGACGCGTCGACACGGCCAGTAGCATGTTCTCCGGCTTAAGGTCACGGTGCACGACGCCGCGTTTGTGCATGTGCTGGATAGCTGAGAGAATACAGCGGGCCACGTGGATGGCCTCACGTTCCGAGAAGCGGCCTTTGTCCACAATAGCGTCGAACAGCTCACCGCCTTCCATGAGCTCCATGATCAAGATAAGGTAGTTATCGTCCTCGAAAGACTGCTCCAGCTTGGCAATATGCGGGTGGTCCACGCGGCGTAGCACGTCGACTTCTCGTCGTAGCTGAGCGGCCACCTCCATTCTCTTCCGTGCAGACGGGGCCAGTCTTTTCTTCTCAATGATCTTGCAAGCGAAGCGTCGGCCGTCGCTCTTCCGCACGCACTTGTAGCATGTAGAGGTCGTGCCTTTGCCGGCCACACATTCCAGCACGTACTCGTCGGGTAGGAGTGCACGGAACCCCGCGGCCGAGGTGCGGCCCATTGGGCTACAGCGACGTACAGGGCTGGCCACGTGTGAGGGTGAGTCGGCCACGAACGAGCTCTCGGACATAGTGGCGGCCTCGGACGACACAGAGCTGGCCGGACCCTTCTTGTGCTTGGCCACGTCATGGCCGAGTTGCTGGAGACGTACAGCCGTCTGTGGCAGCTCCAGCGCGTGCCGGCCTGCGTATTTCTTCATAAGCAGCTCCTTGTTCGGCGATTCAAGGCCGGCGACGGCACGGCGCGTGTGGGCCGACGGCGTCGGCGGTAGGGTTTTGGCCAGTGAACGCTGCTCGTAGCGGCGGCGCGCGTCATGATGTGACATGTGCTGGCGGTGGTGGCGCGGCGGCTCGACGGGTTCGCCGGCGAAGCAGCTCTTCATGATGGCGGCCCCCATAGCTAAACTGGATGTTGTGGACCTGTGAGGGAACGACTCGATGCGGAAGTGTCGTGGCCGGCTGGCCAAGTGTGCGGCCCGAGGCTCGTCTCTTTGTAAGAGGTCGGAACGCCGAGAGCAGCTTGTTACTCACTGCCGCGACGGCGCGAAGGGATCCCGGCGGATGTCGTCGTTGCGATGTGCCGCATTCAATTGGCGCGAAACGGTAGAACCCCAGTTCCAAGATTCGGTGCATGTCGATTGGTAGATTATGAGTCGGGCGCCGTTTCGGATTGGCCCAAAAGCCGCGCCACAACCCACCTCATAAAAAATCGATCCTGACGTCACAACATAGGGTCTGACTATATTGACGTCTACCTGCTGGAGACACAATTGTTGGCAACTTGTTGCAGTTCAACCACTTCCGCAATTGATGTTGCCAAGCAAACCGGCTGGGCTGTGCTCAATGCCCGCTATCATGTCCGCTTTCGTCATTGACGCCAATGATGTGAGGTCACATCAGAGACCACGCATTGGTCGCTGCCGGTCAGGAGGTTTTCCGACTGCCAAGTGATCCCGTCGGGCGAGCTCACTGAGTCCACGTGGCGTCCGGTGCAGCATGGCACTGCTGTGTTTTAAATTAAAAGTTTAAAATAGCTACAGTATTACTTAGACGGCTATTTGTGCGTCGTTGGCGTTGACCGAGGGGTTTCATTGCATGACAGACGACACCTACGGCGAAGCTGGAAGTTTGCGACGGGCGGTGCTTGAAGTCCTTGGCGGAAGTATCGCATCTCGCGAACGAAACTTGTGCGGTGCCGGAACCAGCAGACGGTGGGAATGCATGCACCGAGGACTCCAGGTTTGACACCATCTTGTTGATGGAGACACGAAGCAGGTGGTCACGCGCGCGACAGTATCTCGGAGATTCCAACTTTTGCTCGTTCTTGAGCGAATGCAGCAGCTGTGGAGCGATACCTGTGCATTTCACTCCACGTCCAGCCTGCAGCAGTCGCCTTAGCTTAGGCAGTATTTTGGAACTGCCACGGCATTAGAACGAACTTGTCGAAGTTGTATCACTGATACCGTGATGCACATGCCCCTGGAGACAACACACGACAACGCTGTCATACCCAGTACCCATGAATGCATCGTGCTTTACGTTCCGTTTTCCTTGACAGTGAATTGGACTCAGATTTGTATTCATCTTGCGATAACCTCGAACAAAAGTACAACGGCGGCGTGATGCTGCACAAGATTCTGAGCGGGAAGAGCGCTAGATGTTGCCATTGGCAACATCAGATGACAATTTGCCATATCAGGATCGCAAGTATCGATACCAGGAGACGTCTTTTGGTGAGAAAAAAACTTGCTCAGCTCTCGATCAACTTCAACAATAGTCATTAAAGGGAGTTTCAAGTCACTAAAGTTTAACGTCTCTAGTTGGCGTGTGTGCCACACAAATGTACCGTCAGCTGTACCATTCACTCGCGGCCAGCCAATCCCAGCGCCAACCATCATCACGGTCGCATTTGCTTGTTGAGCTTCCTGCGTTCGGACTGGTACCTCGCCATCATCAGCAGCAATGGGCGCCCAGAAGAAGAAGGCTAAGTTCGTGGCCAAGGGTCTGTTACAGCAGAAGATCAAGCAGCGCAATGTCAAGAAGAAATTTCAGGCCATGAAGAACAAGAAGCGCAATCGCTTCGAGCGCAACAGTGACGCGCCCAGCAAGAAGAAGCCTCGCAGTGCTGCGGACGAGGGGGGAAACGTTAAGAAGGACGAGCCTGACATGTTGGACGAGATGGACGTGGAAGACTTTCTGAATGCGGACTTCCTGGACTCGGACAATGAGGAGATCGACGAGGAAGAAGCGGCCGACGACGCTAGCAACAATGAGGGCGAGAGTATGACCATTAAGGCTAAGGCTAAGGCAAAGGCTGCTCTGGAGAAGGATGATGACGACGTGGACGATGGTAGCAGTAGTGAAGAGGAGGACGAGAGTGCTCTGGACCCTCGCTACATGACTGGTGCCCTTCTTGGAGGTGATGAGGAGGAGGACGATGAGAAGGCTGAGGAGATGGAGGACGCTGAACACGAGCAGGAGGAAGAGCAGAGTACTGGTCGTACAGTTGTTACTATGGTCATCCTGCAGAAGGCCGAGAAGGAATGCTTTGAGACCAAGTCGGTTGCGGGTCTGCGTCGCTTGATGAAGATCTTCAGCGACGCCTGTCGCTCCAGCGACGCTGCAGACGCCAGTAAGGAGGGTGAGATCACCTTCGACGTACAGAGCAGTGCTGTGTACAAACGTCTTATGGTTAACGTGTTCCGTAAGACCCACGAGACGCTTACCGCTCTAGTGGCACTGGAATCCTCGTCTGAGGAGGACACCAAGTTCAAGATTGACGGCAAGAAGTGGAAGAAGTACGCGTTGGTGATCCGTCGTTTCTTCAGCTGCGCGTATTACCTGCTCGAGCAGACCACCGGCCAGGACATCCAGACCTTCGTGCTGCGTGAACTCGTGCACTACATCCCGTTTGTGGTGCCGTGCCCTAAGACGTCGCGACGTATGCTAAAGGCTCTGCTCAAATTGTGGGCCAAGTCGCTGAACGCTAACGTGTGCATGCTGGCCTTCGTCCGCATCCGCGATATGGCTCTGGCTGTGCCTTTCCCGTTCCTGGAGCTCTGCCTGAAGGGTATCTACGTGACATACATGCGCAACACCAAGTTCACGAACGAGGTGACGCTTCCTCACCACATCCTGATGGGTAACTGTGTGGTTGAGCTTTTCGGCCTGGATCTCAGCAGCTCGTACCAACACGCTTTCGTGTACATTCGTGAGCTGGCCATCGCTGTGCGTAAGACTATCACATCTCCGGGCCCTGACTCGTTCAAGGCGGTGCTCAACTGGCAGTTCTTCAACCAGTTGCGTGTGTGGACTGCTGTTGTGTGCGCGTACCCTGCTGAGAACCAGCTTCGTGCACTTGTCTACCCGTTGAGCCAGCTTCTGCTCGCAGTGGTGCGACTATCGAGCACGCTGCGTTTTGCCCCGCTGCGTTTCCACTGTGTGAAGCTGTTGCAGCAGCTTGCACTGGCCACGAACTCCTTCATCCCGACGAGCCCGGCCCTGCTTGAATTGCTGCAGCTGGAGCCGTTCCGTTCGTCATACAAGTCTAGCGGCGGCAAGAAGGGAGGCAAGGGTGCTAAGAGCAGTAATCCTACCACTGAAGTGGATCTGGAGCTGTGCGTGAAGCTGTCGAAGACAGCCCTGGACGCGAGGCGTGTGCACGACCAAGTCATTGTTCGTCTGTTTGAGCTACTGCAGCGCGAGTGCGATGTGTACAAGTTCAACGTGGCCTTCCCGGAGTTCGCAGTGCCGCTGCAGCTTACTCTCAACAAGTTCATGCACGCATGTGCCGTTCCCAAGTGGAAGGCCCAGGCGCGTGGCCTCAGCGACAGCATCAAGAAGCGTGCCGACTGGATTCGCTCGAAGCGAAGCGGACTGGATTTGAGCCCGAAGGACACGACTCAACTGGACGACTTCCTGCGTGCGGAGCGTGAGGCTGCCGTGAAGAAGATCTTCGAGAAGGACGCGTCGGACCTGCAGGAGAAGCTGGACGCTTCAGTCGAAGCCAGCAAGGAGAAGGAGGAAGACAACTCCGAACAGGCCGAGGATGGCAAGAAGAAGAAGAGCAAGAAGAGGAACAAGAAGCAGCGCGCCAAGAAGAACGGCACGCCTGTGGACGAGGAGACTGTGGCCAAGGTGAAGAAGATGTCGTTGAAGGAGTTCAAAACGTCTGTGGCAGACGTCGACGCTGCCGACGAAGTGGGCGACTTTAACTTCTCGTCCGACGAGGAGTAAGTAAAGAGCTACAGCTACAGACACATGAATAGATACATTTGTTTTTTGATGATGTGTATTGTTGCAAATGGCCACACGTTATGTCTTGTACATCTTGACAAGCTTTATGACCCTAATACAGACTGGTTTTCTTCATAATGCGCAAGAACTCGTCCTCATTGATCTCTCCGTCCCCATCACGATCAGCTTCGTCGATCATCTCCTGCAGTTCCTCGTCCGTCATGTTCTCACCAAGTTCTTTAGCCACACGTTTGAGGTTTCGGAACGAGATTTTGCCAGTTTCATCGTCATCAAAGAGACGAAAAGCCTTGAGAATCTCCTCACGCGAGTCCTTTTCACTCATCTTGGACGTCATCATCTCCAGGAACTCGGTGAAGTCGATGGTGCCGCTGCCGTCCTTGTCGATGTCCGAGATCATCTTCTTGATCTCCTCCTTCTTCGGCTCGAAGCCTAGTGCACGCATCGCCACTTTCAACTCCTTGGCGTCGATTGTACCGCTTCCATCCGTGTCAAACAGGTCGAAAGCCTCGCGGATCTCCTGCTTCTGCTCCTCCGTGAGCTCAAACTTCTTGTTCTTAGCAGCTGCTCCTTTGGCCTTAGCGCCACCTCGTGATCCATAAGCTGAAGACATCGTGACGGTCTGTTGGAAGGCGAGGAATGAAGCACAAGGCGTCCGAGACGTCGGCGCCTGGTGTCTCTTGGCTTGAAGCGAAAGATCGCCAAAAGGGGTACGCTTATGGTTACGGGCACTTTAAACGGACGCAGCATAACACGACATACGGAGGTCAAGATAATCCCAACTGCTGGGGTGTCCGAACAGCTGTCACATTACTTTTGACTTGAATAAAGTATTGAAAGGGTTACACGTGTAATAGAGCCAGAACACAGTCTTGCATAAAACGTGCTCTTAGACGTCAGTGGAAAAGGAGCGAACCACCAACCGCCACACGCGTCAAAAGCCTTTCGTACGTGTTGCTTTTGTCGTGCATTTGACGCAAGAGTAAGACATCCTCCACCCGTCCTCTGGCTCTGGCTGTTGTGCATTTACTAATCTCTCGCTCTTTAGACTTTGGGGACTTACCGGTATGAGCATCAGCGTCAGTCGAGAGTCCATCTCGAAGCTTATGGGCGAACTTGTCGAGGGGTTCCCCATGGAAGGAGACGGCCGCTCGTCCATCTCGGACTTTGGCAAGATGCTCTTCACTGAGGGCCAGGCGGCCAGCAACTCGGCCAAGTCTGGCCAGCAAGTGGCCAACAGTAAACCCGCATCGACTACCGCTCCGACTCCGACTCAGACTGGCAGTAAACGCGTGTTCACAGAGATCAAGGGTGTACCTCGTCAGAAGCAACATGATGTACGTCACATTGGCCACATTTTGAGCCAGTGTTCGTTGTCTGAACCTCATTATTCTTTGTTTTATTGCAGATTATGAAGACTAAAGACAAAGCTGTACCTAAACGCTGGACTCCAGAAGAAGACGAGAAACTCCGTGAAGCTGTTGGCCGACATGGTGAACGTAACTGGAAGTCCATCGCTGAAGAGGTTCCAGGCCGTAATCACACACAATGTCTTCAACGATGGACGAAAGTGTTGGCTCCTGGTCTGGTCAAGGGCCATTGGCGGCCGGAAGAGGATGAGTTACTCAAGGAACTTGTGGCCGAGGGCCGTAAGAATTGGGGCCAAGTGGCCACACGCATCCCCGGCCGCACGTCCAAACAGTGTCGTGAACGCTGGTACAATCATCTGGACCCTAGTATTGTCCGTGGAGAGTATACGCCTGAGGAAGATCGCATGATCTTGGACGCACAGGCTAGACTGGGTAATCGCTGGTCGGCAATTGCTGCTATGCTGCCTGGACGCACAGAAGATGCTGTTAAGATCAGGTGGAAATCGCTCTGCAGAGTTCGCAAAGGGTACGTTAAGTTTGACTGGAAATGCTACGGTGACAAGTTGTTAACGTTGTGCTGACGTGTTTGATGCAGGCAAGGACGTCGTGGACAGGCTGATAAGGGCAAGATGACTCCTAAGGGTGTGATGGGGGTGCCTGGACAAATGATCCAACAAGGACCGGGATTTGATAACGGCATGGTCAAAAGTGAAGAAGTTGCTGCGTTCTCCATGCATCCGCAGCAGCAAGGGGCTCAGATGGTTCGACTTCCTAATGGCCAAATGGTGTCCCAGCATCACCCCACCATGATGGGCGGCGGTATCGGAGGAAACGGCATGATGTATCAGAGCGACATGAGCGGCGGCGGATATGATCCTACCATGGCTCACTACCGGAAGCCTCCGATGCAGCAGCATATTGTGAATAGTGGCTACGGTCACTCGTTGCCACCTTCAGGACCTATGCCGGGAAATAACGCCCAGGAGTACCCGGTCGACCGACGGTCGAACATGGTGAACATGCCGTCCAACGGTATGCCAGCACCTTCCCAGTCTCAGGACGGATATCGTCAAGGGTATCAAGGTCCGTCTTCAGGGTATCCTCCAAACATGAATGCCGGCAACATGTACTCCACAGGATCCTCGACGCCCAGTGGAGGCATGAACAACGGACAAATGTATGGTGGTGCCCCGCAAATGAACAATTACCGTTCTGGTGGCGCGATGTACGGAGGCTCACAGACATCACCGCACCAGCCTCAGCAGATGTCGCACTCGCCGCACCCCCAAATGATGTCTTACAACTACGGGATGCCACCAGGACCGAGTACGACTGAAAACATGAACGGAGGAGCATCATCCAGCCACCAGATGCACCCGAGCAGCAATTCCATGAGCAATCCCGCTGCAGCCTTTGCGCAGAGACAGCAACAACAGCAACAACAGTCACACCAGTGTGTGGATCGCCTGGTGCCTCTTCCTCCTCACATGCAGCAGCAGCACCAGCAACACCAGCAACACCAGCAGCACCAACATGCTCCAGTCCAGCAGCGTGTTCCTGTGCACGAACAAGAGCAGCCGAACCCGGAGAAGGAGCCACCGGTATCACAGCATCAGATGAAGCAGTCGGGACCGAATGGAGTACATGCACAGGAGAATCCTCGACACGGACACATGCCTGCGCCTTCCACCCAGGCAATGGCGAACCCGGCCGCAATGTTTGCCCGCAGCCAGGCCGCGAAGGCATCCCCTGCTGCGGCCAACAGTAACCCGGTCGCTGCCTTCATGCACATGCAGCAACAACAGAAGCGCAAGGAGCAGCCCAGCGCTTCTAGCAAAATGGCTCAAGCTGGCCCACAGAAGCCCTTCAACCCGGCCGCGGCTTTCGCACAGCGGTTCCAAGCGGGGCAGAGGCCACCGATGCCTAGCAGCAGCAGCGCGGGCTCTACCAAATCCAACGATGATACGGCGGACGAGGATGACGACGGTGAGAACAAGACGAACGAGCCATCGCTCAAGAAGGTCAAGCCGAGACTCAGCATTGATGCTGCACGAGCATCAGCCGCTCGGCGGCTGCGGAACTCAGGCAGCGGAGACAATTTAGCTGGCCGCGGAAGTCTAGATGTGTTTTTGAACGAGATTGGTGATGTCGGCCGATTGTCGGATCTCAAGATGGATGGATTCCAGACGCTGGACGAGTTGTGGCGGGTCTCGGGCGACATGGATCGGCTATCGTTATGAGTACGGTTGACCAGGAAAGTAGGTGACAATTTAGCATTGATTGTTTGTGTAGATTTCTTCGTATTGTTCAGTGTTTCGATGCGTGTGGTAGCGTCCAGGTCAAGTTGAATCTGAATCGTGAAGCGCTGAAAGTGTACGAAGGATAAATGCAATGGATGACGAGAGCTTTAAAGGGGAAAATAATCCACTACGCATGGCCCCTCGTCTCAGCCGTACCGCATCCCACTCGTGTCATGTTCTTTCTGTCTGTTGACGTCTTCAATACGTCAACTTGAGGTGATACATGTACCAAAACGGGTCAAGGCTATGTGGGTCGAGTGGTTTTCACGCAGCTAGCTTTGCTGTATTCTCTTATTGTACATTTTGAGTGCAAAGAACGAAGACGAATATGATGACAACGGAGACTGAAGACCTTCAAGACTTGGTGTCATCTGCGTGTGACATCCAAAATGGTGACTACACTGCGATATCTGTCAAAACTGACAAAGCTGATCTTGCCAGCGTGACACTTTTAATCGGTGGTATGACGTGCAATTCGTGCGCATCTTCGGTTGAAAGAGCCTTGAAGTTTACGGAGGGTGTCGAATCCGCTGCAGTGAGCTTCGCGACAGAAAAGGCTATTGTCCACTATGACAAGGATGTGGTTACTATCCCAGCACTTATCGAAGCTGTGGAGGACGTTGGGTATGAAGCTTCGTTCATGTCAGGAGATAATAAGCGCGAAACTAGTCAGGCGACGCTTTTGATCAGTGGAATGACCTGCAACTCGTGCGCCAACTCGGTCGAGAATGCGTTGAAGAACACAAGAGGTGTGTTATCCACCACTGTAAGCTTTGCGACTGAGAAGGCTGTAATTCACTTCGACAAGAACGTGGTTAGTATTCGAACATTGATTGAATCAGTGGAAGATGTTGGCTATGAGGCTTCGTTCGTGACGGGGACAGAAGCTCATAAAGCTCTTGAAGACCAGCGCAAGAAGGAGATCAAGCGGTATCAGGCGGATTTCTTGGTTGCGCTGCGTTTCACGCTCCCAATCCTCCTGATCATGTTGGTCTTTGAAAATATCTCACGTTTCAAGCATGGATTGATGTCGGAAGTTCTACCTGGCCTTTCCTGGGAAGCGTTGGTTGTGGCGCTTCTCGCGACTCCTGTTCAATTTTATTCAGCACGTCGATTTCATGCCGAAGCTTGGAAAGGGGTGAAGAATCGAGTACTGGGTATGGCGTTCCTAGTTTCCATGGGTACCAATGTGGCGTATATCTACGGTTGGTTCACTATTTTTCGGGCTATTGTGTTGAACGACGTGGATATCACCGATACGGACATGTTCATGACGTCGTCGGTGTTGATCTCATTTGTTGTACTCGGGAAGCTCCTAGAAGTGACTGCCAAGGGGAAAACGTCTGCTGCGCTGACTAAATTGATGGAGTTGCAAGTTAAATCGGCCACGTTGTTGATTTTCAGTGCAGATGAGATCAACGTCGTCGAGGAAAAGTCAGTTCCCATTGAGTTGGTGCAGCGTGGAGATGTCTTAAAAGTTGTTCGCGGTTCGTCCGTTCCTACCGATGGTGTAATTGTATACGGCGAAGGCCACGTTGACGAGTCAATGTTGACTGGTGAATCCTGGACAGTCAGAAAAACTATTGGAGACCGCGTATTGGGGGCGACACTGAATGTAGATGGTTTGTTTCACATGAAAGTCACGGATGTTGATAGCGATACTGCATTGAGCCAGATCATTCGTCTAGTGGAGGATGCACAGACTTCCAAAGCGCCAATCCAAGCTTACGCCGATTATATCTCCTCCATCTTTGTCCCGACTGTAGTCGTACTCGCACTGATGACCTTCGCAATCTGGTACTTCCTCTGTGTTTTCGACGTTGTTCCTGGAAGTTGGATCCCAGATTCGGACGGCAAATTTGTGTTTGCGCTTGACTTTGGCATCGCAACTTTAGTTGTAGCTTGTCCCTGTGCTCTGGGATTGGCGACACCCACGGCCGTGATGGTCGGAACGGGTGTTGGCGCAGAACACGGTGTGTTGATCAAGGGTGGTGAACCTCTGCAAGCTGCTCACAACGTTGATACGATCATTTTCGACAAGACAGGGACACTAACAGTGGGGAAACCCGTAGTGACAGACAAGTACGTGGTCAGTCAAACATTGGAAGCAGAAGAACTGATCCTTCTTGCTGGATCAGCAGAACTTGGTAGTGAGCACCCATTGAGCAGAGCCATTGTTGACTACGCCAAAGACATTTCTTCATCCCTCGAGCAGCCAACAGATTTCAAAGGTGTTTCTGGCAGAGGTATTTCGTGTAATGTGGACAAGTACAAAATTGTCATTGGCAACAAGTCGTGGATGATGGAAAACAACTTGACGGGGCTGGATAGTACGAAGTTGGAGCAGAAGACTAGCAAGTTCCAAAATGCCGGCAAGACGTCGATCTACATGGGCGTTAATGGTGAATTGAGTGCTGTATTTGCTGTTGCCGACGCCCCACGAGAGGATGCAGTGCATACTCTGACGAAACTCAGGGAAATGGGGCTGGAAGTATGGATGGTCACCGGTGATAATGCACAAACTGGATTCACTATCGCGGAGCAATTGGGCATGAATCGTCTCAATGTCATGGCCGATGTGCTTCCGTCTCAGAAGTCGTCGAAAGTCAAGGAACTGCAAGACACAGGACGTATTGTTGCAATGGTTGGTGATGGTATCAATGACTCGCCCGCCCTCGCTCAAGCGGATCTTGGCATCTCGATTGGTTGTGGCACGGAAATCGCTGTCGAGACGGCCGGAATGGTGCTTATGAAGTCGAATTTGTTCGATGTGATCACTGCACTGCAATTGTCTCGCACAATTTTCAACCGCATCCGACTGAATTACGTGTGGGCGTTTGGCTACAACTGCCTGTTGATTCCACTCGCTGCTGGTGTACTATACCCAGTTGGCTTCAGTATTCCGCCCATGTTCGCCAGCGCAGCGATGGCCATCTCGTCCGTGTCGGTGGTTGTTTCATCGCTGGCGCTGAGGTTTTACAATCCTCCAACACTAGCTGAGGAAACTCGAGCTAGCAAAACCGATTCACTACTCTCCAAGGACCAGACGTTATCTGCGCCGCTACTCGCGTCCAGCACACTACTGGAACGTGAAGATCTATGAAGAGCAGATGCAGATCGAGGCAGGGTACAGACTCTGCACCCCTGAGGTTTCATATTTTTTCATAAGCTTTGTTTTTTCTTAATTTACGCCGCTGCACACCATCGACTTCTACTTCGTACTTTTCTTCTTGTAGAGTGAAGACGTTGTCTAAGATACATCTTTTTATCGGATTTTCGATTTCGACGAATGCCACGATCCTACCGTCTTACCGCGCACCAGCCGCCTAGGCGTTCTAATATAATAGACAGCCTAGTGGGCGTTGTATTCCTGTATAACGCCTAGGCGTTCTATTGCAGAGTGCGTATCAAAACCAGAAGAATACTGAAGCGAGATGACCTTCCTGTATTAAATGTGCATACCATCCACCTGCTAGGGGCCAAGTCGAGCAATACAAACCGTTCGAGAAGCGTTCGCGACGGTGTACGTGTACGTCGACATAACTGCAATCCTCGTTGAGTTTTTTTTACCTGAATATCGCAGCAGTGGAGCCGGGCTGCAGCAAAAAGTTCGAGCTCGCTGCCATCTTTCTTCCCGTTCCGAATCGAATAGATGTAGTCTTCATCGAACGTATTCATCGAACAAACCGTTCAGGTCATCCAGCTCTTGCATATAGCTCGTCAGGACGTGAACATAGTCGTCTACATTGCTCGCGAGTGAGTACCTAAGACAGCAGAACAGACTTGAATCTATGTTTTCCGGCAGGTACCAAGCTGGAGAGTGTGAGCAGATCTCCTCTCTGTCATCGTTGTCGTCGACCAAGTCCTGATACCGAAGATGCCACTCGTCCATGTCGATACTGGGCGATAGCAGCTCTCGCAGCGGGCTTGTGCGCTGTGGTGACGCTCAGTTTAGACTGTAGCTACGCTTTTTTGGGGGGAGACATGCTGCGGTTGTTGAAGAAGGCGGTTTGCAGAATGACAGCGGCGGTGGAATGAAAGCAGACTCGTTAGGAGGCTGGCAAGTCAAGCAGACGAGAAGCAGCTGGGACTGGTTGGTGAAGGCGTGCTGAACTAGCATGGTTGGTGAAAGCATCTCGAGTACAGCAACTGTTAGGGGTTCGTTCTATTTGACCATACGTACAAATCGAGGGCACCATGCCCATGGAAATTGAAAAAGTTCTCGAATTAAAGACCTAGGCGTCTGGTGCGCGGTAAGACGGTAGTCATTTTGATCGTGTGCTTTCGTGTTTGACAATTAATCCCCCTTCGTGGCATCATTTGATAGCCTGGTGTTGTTTGTAGTAGCGCATGTGGAAACTTTCTGTGACCGACTCACTAACTTATTACGTAGCGTTTGACAAGCGGTGTAGAAGCAGATAACACCCTGCTTGCCGTAATTTGTGGTGTGTCGGTTCTTGGTAAATGAAGGTTATACCACCAGAACACCTTCACGATGGTCAAAACCTGGTGTTGCTACTCTCCTACTGTGAACTTAAAAAAATCGTCACAAACATGCCATGAAAGTTTATAGCTTGAGATTCGATGGCGCTACCATCGAATCTACGTGCCACGAAAGCGCTCTATCCGCCGGCTAAGGGTATCGTTTCCGTGTTTTTCATGTGTTGCGCGAGTATCATAGATTTTAGTACATGCACTTCCGCCTGTAGTTAACGATCTCCACAGCCCCGATCTTGATAGCTGACTGTTTAACGTGAACTGGTATTTGCCATACATGTACAGTCAACAGTTTGCAGCGACTTCACACCCAACTATTGACAACAGAATAGTACTATTCCAGTGCGGTCGAGTACATGTACTGCAGTATCACGGATCCGTAATACTCCTTGCACTGCTTTTACTTTTGGTACTACAGCTCTTACAACTTCTTGGTATCTCTCAGCGACCCATGCTGCCGATGAATCTTCGCTCATTCTCTCAACTTCCGGTACAAGACCTTCCTGCGCCAGGTTGTGCAGGGTCAACACGGTTTCGAACTCCCCCGACTGAGCCGCGTTATCCAAGGCCGCTGCAGTAAAGCCTTCAGTGCGATTCTCAAACAGCCATCGCAGAACTTGCAAGTGGCCTCCATCAGCGGTGTTGTCCATGGCCAACGACGTCCAGCCATTGGACCGGTTCCGGTGCAGCCACTGCACAACCTCGAGTGATCCGTAGGCGGCTGCTCCATCCATCGCTAAGTTCGAGCAGGCCTCTCTTCGATTATCGTGTAACCACTTGACGACCTCAAGGTGGCCGCCGCTTGCCGCATTGTCCATTGCTACCGACGTACAGCCCTCAACTCTGTGCTCGTGCAACCACTCCACGATACCTAGGTGGCCATCACCCGCAGCTCCATTCATCGCCTCTGTGGTGCATCCCTCTGACCGATTCGAGTGTAACCACAGCACTATTTCCAAGTGTCCATCTAGCGCTGCAAAATCCATGGCGTCCGGTGTGCAGCCTTCCGTCCGGTTGGCGTCAAGCCATTGGACAACGTTTAAGTGACCGACTGCGGCGGTGACATTCATAGCCATCTTTGTGCATGAGGGCATCATTGGTTCATCTGTGAAGTGGCGTCTACCACCAAATGGACAGTTTGCAAACATTAGGGTACGCCTTCGCTTTCACCGTTGCTCGATGCTGTCAGCGTCCTCATTTTCCGTTTGAAGCAAGTGTTTCACGATCTCCAAATGACCGTTGGCTGCTGCTACGTCGACAACACTGACGTACTCCGCTTCATCGTCCTTGTAGACCCAAAAGAGATTGATTCTCGGGTCAGCATGATATTCCTCGTAGAGCCACTGCACCACATCAAGAAAACCTTTTTTCGCAGCTTGCAGCATCGTTTCTCCTGAAACTTTTGCAATGCTATTGCCAATTGATGACAGCAGAATGGATGGCGAGACTTGCTTCGCCGCCTAAACAAGTTATATGCTTCTGACGCGTTCCACCACTATTGTAATATCCATAATCATAATCATACTCATCCTCGTCGTCACCACTCTCATTGCCAAGCTCTGGGTCATCCCGATCACGCTCAATGATCCAGCGTGCTACGTTCAGGTGGCCAGCTTCAGCTGCTTTTATCAAAACGCCAAAATCATTCTTGCAATACCAGGTCCGATCATGTACCCACTGCAGAATATCAACATGTCCGTTAGTGGCTGCACCATGAAGCGCTTCAGCTCCATCCACTTCCATGCCAAGCCGATCGGTTAGCCATTCTGCTAACTCCAAGTTCCCACTGATAATTGCGCCGTCGATCGCAGCATAATCATTTCTGTCTTCGTGGTCGGTGGTTAACAGCATCTGCGTGTCCAGCTACAGCAGCTTCATATATGTCTCTGCCACCCCACAAGACCCAGCGTCCTTTCTCCCAGGTCTCCGTCTCCTCATCCCAAACCCCTCCTTCGAGGTTTTCTTCATCTTGAAAGTTGACAATTGTGCCATGTTCACGGAATGCTTGAGAATCTCTAGAGCCCCAGCTGATGCTGCTAGATACACAACCGGTCGTCTCACTCCGTAGTCTGGAAAGCATTCGAACAGCCATTCAACTATCTCCACACTCTTTAACTCACTTGCTTTCAATAGTGACAATGTGAATTGCAGTTTGCCATAAAGCGGATACTTTCGTAACAAATTCCTTACAGACCACACTCCTCTGCCACTAGATTCAAGGTCGATGGTAGAATTCCAGATGCGATTTAGAAGTATCAAAGACCCAAACGCGGAAGCTTTCGCGAGTGACAACTCCACTGAAGAATCTGCAAAAGATGATACTGAGTCCACCACGTGAAACATCCCGGCCTGGAGCGGAACACCAGCGTCACCGCATGCAGCAGAATTGGCCCCACCATCCTCGCTCTGAACCAGTGAACTCCCAATAAGCATAAAAAGCTGTATATGGTATATACATAGAGTATGTATAGTTTGTGGCCCCTAATTTAGCAACCATGTTACAGTATACGGTGGTAGAAAAATCAAGTTAGGGTAAGTTAAATATTGATTTTTGGGGGTAATATTTGTTTTTAGGATGCCGAGGTGGAAGGCCAACAGCTACGTCCTGAGCGTATGTGTGCTCATCTCCGAGTATGTCCGACATCAGCAGCAGGACGCCAAACAGAGCGGCGTTGGCGAGGACTCAGTGGCATCGCTCGTCGACGCGCCACACGCGCAGTCTTCGCCCCCAGCCATCAGCAGGACGTCGCTCAACAAATTGGCTCGCTTCCTTAGTGTGGAGATTCAACGCCCCATGATGACGAATCATGATCCCAAAACAGGATATACAACCCTCAAAACTTTATTGCGTCGTTTGGAGATAAGTTTAGACAGTGAATCGGACTTCGAGCAGCTGTCGTGGCAGCTCGTGAGTATCTTGACGCAGATTGAGAGCCCCGATGCCGTGTGCAACGTCGTGGAGCAGATCGCAGAGTGTGTGGCGACGCTGCAGAGTTCAAAGGAGGACGAGATGGACGTGGACTCAGCCAGCTCCACGCTGGTCCGCACCAGTTTATTGGGTGTCTTTGTGCGCAGTTTCTTGCTGACAGTGAACCGCCTGATGTTTGACGGCCTCTCGAGACTCTTTGACGACGTGCAGCAGTATCTGGAGCAGTTCCGAGAGGACGTCGAGAAGGAGAAGAAGAAGGATGAAGAGAAGGACAGCAGCTTGGAGCTACTGGGCTCACCGGCGTCGCAGCACTTGTGGAATGAAGGCAAAGTGAAGGACGACGAGCTGCTGCTGTCGCCGATCCATTCGGGCAATGTCACACCCTTGCATAAGATCTCGTCAGCAAATAAGCTGATGACTCCCGCACCTAAGCTTGATGCACAGGTCTTGACGGAGAAACTGCTGGCGCACGAAGCCGTTCGAGAAGTGGATGACCCGACGGTGTGGTCGAACGACCAGTTGAATTATATTCTGAGCGACATCGTCCGCGAGATGGAAGGAGGACGTAGTGATCACCACCATGAGTCACAGCAAACAGAGGGCCATTCGATGGAAGAACAGCTACGACTGCTTCGCAAGAAGATGGATGGGTCAAACCCCAATGTGCTCTTCGTGAGATATTTGTCGTTTCTGCATGACCGCGATTATCAGGGTGCACTCGACAGATTGCACCAGTACCATGACGTGTTGTCGCCCCGTCAAAATCCTCGGGTTGGTGGTGATAGCAGTGGCGATCGAACTAACTCCACATCAGGACCAGTAGGCGGTGCAGGGTCGCATTTCCGAGGAAGCGGCATTCAATACGCTGCGTTGAACCTGGCTGGTCTGCAGATTGTTTTCGACCACTACAACGCGGCACAAGAAAATATCCAAGAGGCCATACGAGTTGCTCAGCATCACGGAGACCACATATGTGTGGCGTTTGCGCTTGCGTGGCTCATCCGTATCAACCAGAAGATAGGAAAGTCCAAAGATGCTGTCATGCAGCTAGTTCGCAGCTGCTTGATGCGTGGCGACGACCGGACTTGATGCGTGGCAGCACCACGAGGCCGTCAGCGTCACACGTGATTGCTGCTCACGCACCTGCACCTCGACCTTTACATATTTGGTCGCGTCTTCATGAAAGCATACAATCCATCGCATCGATAGCGACTCCAGCTGCGAGCTTATCGAACAATGGTACGCGATCAATGATTGCGCTACAGATGCAAGCGGGTGCAGGTTCCGGGGTTGATAATTCTGACCGATCTGGCGGTACTGGGATGGATTGGATCAAATCTACAGAGACAATTCTTGATACGGTCTGGAAGCTGAGTGGAAAAGTTACTATGTCTGCCTCAGTTGGATGGGGCCTGTTTGGCCAGCGTTCTCTGGAGCAAGTATTTAGTCGCGTGCATCTCATGTGCTACGAAGACTCGGCTAGCACGAGAGAAATTGCTCTAACTGTGAGTCAGATGGCAATGTCCAATCTCGCACAAGCGAAAGATGGAGCAGTAGTGTACGAACGGGCACTTAGCTTCCTTGTTGATGTTGCTGAGGGTGGGAAAGGAAGCACCGATCGACGCTATTTACTCAACGATATGTTGTACCAGAGGACGCTGTATCACCTCTTCTTCTTGTGGGCTTTTCAGCGAGGAGAATTTGCTCGGGCGCAAGTCCATTTAGACGCAATACTTGTGCTATCTCCTGAAGGAAAAGACTTTCCTGCCTATCTCGAAGCACTCATGTTGAAGACTAGCCTATGGACTGCTGTCGGTGACTATCCTCGAAGCCTCGAGCTACTCGAAACCTTGGAAGCTACGTGCAGCGAACACGGCTTCGCATATTTACATGCGCAGGTGCTGATTGCAACAAGCCGAACTCGTTTCCAGGCATCTGCACCTCACGCTCCGTTTGCGTCCCTGAATGCACTGTTGAAAAGTGTGGACATTTGTAAAAGTCACCACTACGATCTTCTGTTGGCAGAGGCTCATGTTGTTATGGCCGAAATCTACATTGCAATGGGCAAACTTCAAGACGCGCACTCACTCGTCAATGATCAGATGCCTCTGGTGATGGAACATGGCAGCATCGATCTACGTGGAGAGTGTTTGCTGGTGCTAGCAAAGACTATGATTGCCAGCATCAAACGGTCTAAGGAGGGTGTGAAGGAACCTGTTCCTGCTGCTACTAAGGCCATTGAAATGCTCAACGCAAGTGAAGAATTGTTTTCGTTGGTGCAAAACTTGCGGCGGCTAAAGGAAATCAGCTACGTGCAGTCCATAGTCTACAATCATGTGGCATCTCAAGCAACAAGATGTGGCAGTGAAGCTACGTTATTCTGCACAAGGCGAGAGGAAGCAGCAACAACCTTTCTCAAGCGCAGCTCACAGCTGAAGCGAGCTGCTTTCTTGACTGTTGAGCCATTCTTTGACCTCGAATTTCCCGAAAGCATTCGAGAAGTGATTGCCCACCGTTCAAGCGAGATTGAGGCTGTGAAAAGCTCTACTTCTTAGCTCTTGTCGTGAAGCAGTTCGTATGCCTGGCGTGCGTATTTAATCAGGGTCTTCTCAAGCAAGCCCAAGTCATCATCCAGTTCATCAACACGTCTCATTTGCACGTGTGCGTTCATCTCGAATCGCTTGACCCCAAAGCACGAGGTTTCGTTGAAGATTTTTTCACCATTGAACGACTGAATTTTGGGAAATTGGTCACTGTCTCCTGCAGGAAGCTCCTGAAGCGTGTGCCAAACCTGCCGGTCATCGTCTTGACCGCTCAATTTAATGGTGTTGCGGTGCCAGAAGAGCATGTCCTCGCCGTTCAGATCGTACTGGACCATTGTCACTCCGCAGTAGCGCTGACGGTCATGATTGACGATACCAAGAGTTCCAGGCACGCGACGATCATTGTAGTAGAACTTCTTTTCGTCTGCAGCCACGCCAAGCGGAAGAGGTCCTTGTCGCCCACACGAGCTTCAATTTCGTGAACAGGTTGGGCTTGTGCGTCGCGTAGTAGAGAAGTAGCTCGAGGACGGGTCTACTCATCGCGCGATTGACCAGAACCTGACCGCTCTCCTGTTCCAACATGTCAACGTATTCGAGTCCCAGCAGCTCCCATACCAAACTCTGAGCATGAAGGTTGAAGATGGAGTTTCCAGGATGCCAAAAGTCTGGCCAGAATACAGCACCGTAGCGCTTCATGGCAGAAGAGGAAAACAACAGCGTGGGGTCATGCACAGCGAAGTTGTCGGCGTCCAAAATTAAGACGCTGGTAAATTGCGAGTAGTAGAGAGCGTGAACTTTCACGTTGAAGCCGTGAATGCGTTCATCAAACACCTGCCGCAAATGCACAGGTCCGAATTTGTCCATTAGCACCAGCAACAGTGGGTTTTTTGGAGTGAGTTCATCGTGACGAAACCAGAGCTCGACAGGCAGAGTGCAGCCAGTATCTCGTAGACGACGGATACTCGCGAATGCACTTGGTAGTACCTTCTCATAGACAGCCATGACGATCCCTTGCGAGTCGAATTGATTGAGTGTCATCGGTGGATCATGACGATACGCTGCAGCATGGAATCTGAAGGAGGAAAATGCGTTTGCCAGTTCGCATGTGAATCGAGCGTCATCTTTCAAGGAGAGACTCGTTGTTTGCATCACGCGAAATTTTTGTCTAGACGTAGTGTTCATTACTTCGCAATATCCGCCATCTCCCGCTCGAATGCGTTGCCAGCATTCTCTTCTTGTCCCCAATTCGTCCCCATCGTCATCCGTCTCGACCCAACCAAGACACTTGAAGTCATTCTTCTTCCACGCTCGAAGAGGATATTCGCTGCTTTCGTCTTCATCAAGTTCCTCACCAAGCTCTCGAAACCTCAAAGACATACTACTATCTACATTGTCATCCATCTCGACCCATTTGATCCAGATAATAATTGATGACAATAAGTAGAGCACCAAGAACCCGATGGACACCTGCGCTACCCGACCCAGCAGACGTTTACTCATTGAACGCACCATTCCTATTGCGTGGCTCCAGAACTTGTATTATAAAGCTTCGAAAGCTCTATTCTACAAACATTGTCATGTTTTCCTATCCATCAATCCGAAATCACGGAATGATTCCCAAGAAATACTCCAGCGGTCGTTGCAAACTTTAGTTAGCCGACGCTTTGAACGATCCAATCTGCAGTCATGGCGTCAAGTTTTTTGCCTCGTAGTCCTCAACGACATGGTGCTGTCATAGATGTCTCCGAAGGACCATCGGCACACGAACAATGTGAACAGATGCGTCGTGAAAGTGAAGAGTTGTGTTTCCTCAAACAACTCAAACAAGCGCATACTAAAGCTGTGGAAGCACTGAAAATGGCAACGGAGACTTACGGCAAGAATTCGCTGCGCATGGTGCCTTTTTACCTGGTGCTGGTCGAAATTTCACTTCGAGAAAGACAACTCAAGCCTGCGGAAGAAGTTTTGTCTCTTGTCAATTGGCTTCTGGTCAAGGATCACAAAGTCGACAACACAGCTTCTGGAATGTTGTCAGGTGCTGGAGCGTCTCTGCCTGAATTACCTGAAGAGATGACGAACCTCTTCGTGATCCGAATGAACAAGCTTTACAGTATACTGCATCTTGAGTACGGTGCGTACTCTGAAGGACTTCAACGTGCAGCCCACGGGGCGTACCACTGCTCGCTGCTCTTCGGACCCGATCACCTGTACACATCAGAGCTCTACTTCTGTCTGGGCTTGACTTTCCACCGCATGCAGCGTGCCGCAGTCAGACAACAGCAAGCACATCCTCAACAAGAGCCTCATCAGCAGCAACGTGATCTACAGCAACGCAATCAACAGAATGACAGTGCACTCGCTATGCTGGACAAGGTTGTCGATATCTGGTACCGTTTCTTGACTAACCCGCCTGAGGACACGGCTGCCTGGATGCTGGAACATCAACGTCTGCGTATCCGAGAAGCTAGCTTGATGCTGCAACAGATTGTCAACATCCGCCAGAACTTACTCGGCGCTAAACACGTAGCTACAGGTGAGGTGTTGTACACACTGGGACTGTTATTCCTCTTTCTAGGGGGCCACACACAGGCGAAGGCGTTTGTGAAACAGGCACTGGACATCTACGTCGACGCACTGGTGAGTGTTGCTCTATTCCTCTGTTGTCACGCCTTCAAAATATGATCTGACCATGCTGTACCTTACGAAATAGGGACCCGAGCATCCATCGACTGTGGACGTGATCGGCGTACTGCATCAGTTGGATGAAGCTGGAATTTAAGTCGCGGCACAGTCCACGCACTCTGGTTTAGGCTTGCTTGGTTGTTTCAGCCGCTGCTTTTTGCGCTTCTGCTTCCTTGTGCTTCTGATACGTGATAGTGCACACTTCACGTTCACTCGGCACGATGGGCTCGAACGGATCCGGACTCGCGAAAGACAGATCACCATACTTCTTCTACGCAATAACAAACACATTATCACATATACGACGTTAGTGACAGCCATTTTTGTAAGGAATACAATCCAGTTCACACAAACCTGATCTGCCGGACGTCCGCGAAGCCAAATCCTCCAAGCGTGCAACATCATGCGAGGTGCTTCATCGTCTTGTGAGCCATAGGTGACATCACCAGCGATAGGAAAACCGTGGTGCGCAAGGTGAAGTCGCAGTTGATGCCGACGACCATTAAGTGGACGCAATAACACCTTCGTGATCGGTTCTCCCTTGTACATTGCGTGGCCCAAGACAAAACAAATTGTGGTGGACTGCTTGGCTGCGACGTTGGTCTCCGTTCCAACCTGCATGCGGAAGACGCCTGTACTTCGGTGTGGCTCGATGATTGGCGCGTCAAAAATGTAGGCCACGGGTTCATCAGCCTCTTCGCTATCATCACGATCAAGACTCTCGTACTTGCGCTTGCGAGCAAGTCGGACCTTTTCATTGCTGAGGAACTCACTGAACTCGCACAGGAAGCGCTGCTTATCTGTTTTAGCCTTCTCAGTATACGCGTCCTTCTCGTCCTTCGTCAAGTCATGCCACGTCATCTTCGTGAATGCCAACTCAGCAGGGGTCAATTCACGCGCACCAGCTCCAGCACCCGTGCCACGCACTTGATCTCTCGGGTCCCCCCGACTCGCACGCAACAATTGAGCTTGCTCCATGGTAAACAAATTCGGTCCATGCCGTGCTCCACGTGGGTAATCCGACATTTTTTGGTGTGCCCTCAATCCGCGCTGCTGGTTCCTCAGTCTCTCCATCTCCTCCATGTCTTGAATTAACAACCCCAGCTTCGAAAACGTACACGCCTTGGCAGGTTTTCCAGCGGTATCAACACTATCCACCGGGTTAAACGGCAAATAACCTCGCACCACCGCCAAATACTCCTTCTGCACCTGCTTCTCACGGAAAAGCCGGCATCCCGTTGCAGTCGCCCTACAAAACAAAAAACTTTAATCAGTCTTACCGCCAAAGTCCACTACCTTTCAACCTTACTCACTCCTTATTCGCTCCAACCACCAACACACCCGACGTTGCTATCATGTTGTCACCAACACAACGTCAGTATCACCACAATACCAACCTTCCACCATTGACTAGTACGTACCAAAGTCCAATTGATGAACCCACCGAAACTTCTCCACTTCTGGAAAATCCCTCGCCAACTAGCAACCAACAATTTTCATAGCAGTTTTAGTCACTCTGCCGTCCTTTCACCATTGCAGCAACTGCAGTAAACCACTCACCGCCTTCTCCAACGTCACATCAAACGCTCCATCCATCCGCTCATCTGGCCCCTTGTTCAGCACCACAAAGTGCTCGTTTCTTCTCAAAACTCGCAGCTTCAATTGCTCAAGCGTCTTGGGACCACCTCGATCGTCTTCTTCGCCGTCTTTCGCTTCATTTTGAGCCCCAGAAGGCGTCTGATCCCCCGGTAAATGGGTCTGGTGCCGTCGGACCTTCATCACCAAACGGTTTTCGTCGATTTCTGAGCCTCCCGAGACGCGTGGAGCTCCAGAAAAAGGCGAGGAGATAGAAGAAATGCCGGCAATATTGGAGAGAGAACTCATGGCTCGCCACGAATGCAGCGGAAGACGACAGAAGTGAAGCAAGCGGAGGGTCATGCAGCCCAGCCAATGCGATGTGCAAACTGAATATGGTGTGTGATTGGTGTGGCATGGAAAAATGTAGCCATGTACCAGCTCAGTATCCGAACTTGAGGTTATCACGGTTTAGAAAGGAAGTATAAAGTATCCTAGTGGTTACTGCTATAGATGATACGAGTCGCTGCGAACGGGTTCCCGATCGCACCAGGAATGATGAATCTATACTTTTGGGGAGATGCGCTTCCGCAGGACCTTTGTGGAAGAGGACGGGTGTCATGATCTGTTCAGGAGCCGCCACGGTGAAGAAGAAGGCGGGTTGTCGCCCCTAATGAGGAGTCCTAATTGAGGACGGATGTCGTACAGGGTTCGTTGAGGTGCGTTGGGAGGGGTGATTTGGTTCGAAGCGCGTCGCCACAGCCAAGCCACTCACTTTCCATTTTTCTTTTGGATTCGGCACAGAAAGCTTGGCCTGTGTGTGGGCCGTACGCCTCGTCGCGCCTCCTTCAGTCTTCGCCAGCAAGAAGCCGATACGGTAACGATCTTGGTGGAGCGTTCCCATGGGACGTTCTTCTTTGTACCCGAGCCTCCGTGCATCCCTGGCTCGAGTAGATTATACCCCACCAAACTCCCCACCTGACGATGCCTTCCACCCCACATCCCTGGCTCGGGACATCTTGAATTTTACCATCGACCTTGAATCTAGTAGCAGAGAAGTTTAGTCAGTAAGGAATTTGTTACGAAAGTATCCGCTGTGTGGCAACCTACATTTCACGTTGTCACCCCGGAAGGCAAGCGAGTTAAAGAGCGTGGCGATAGTTGAATGGCTGTTCGAAAGGTCTCCAGACTACGGAGTGAGGCGATCGGTTGTGTACCAAGCAGCATCAGCTGGGGCTCTAGAGATCATCAAGCATTTCCGTGAACATGGCACAATTGTCAACTATGAAGACGAAGAAACCCTCGAAGATCAAGGTTGGGATGAGGAAAGGGAGAATAGGGAGAAAGGTTGGTGGGTCTATTGGAGAGGCAAAGACGCGTATGCAGCAACTGTAGCTGGACATGCAGATGTTGTTAAGTACACCTACCAAACCACGGATCATGTAGACAGAAGGGATTACGATACGAAAGAAGGCGCAATTATCTGTGGGACGTGGGGTTAACACAATGGCTAGCAGATCGTGGCATGCAAATTGTAACTGGTTGCTTCGGCCGCAGCCGACAGTCGTTGCAGAAGGACCGTGCCGGGAATGACCGCGAGGACGCCGGGCGTGGGTACGAAGGCATAGATGTCGAGTCGACAAAGAGGACCTCCTTGAAGTCGAGCGGGTTGCAAGATGAATGCGCGACTGTTCACAGTGAGGAGGGACGACGTGCGGAGCGCAGTGCGGAGCGTAGGCTGTGTGAGGCGGGGCGATGATGTGATGTGCCGATGAGTTGCGGATGACCGACGGTATTCAACAAGCTCAGTGAATTCAGTGAATTCGGCAAATTCAGCGAAAAGTCGGACAATTGATTTTGCGACCAAGGACGCAGAGACAACCGAACTTGCTGACCGGAGCGTAAGCGACGACTACGTGAGAGATTAGGCGGCTGAATAAGCGTGTGTTGGGGTGAGAGGCGGCTGAATAGGCCGAGTGCGGCGACGACGGAGCGTACCAGTGCATAGTGTGTTGAGTTCAGGCGGCGACAAGGCGTGTGCAGCGACGCCGAGGTAGAAGGAGCTACCGCGGCGTGGCAGAGCGGGTTGTGTGGGATCCAACAGTGGTGTACGAGGTGCTGAGAGACGTGAACGAGTCGTCGGAGACGAGGAGAGAGAGCTAGGCGGCGGGTGAACCCGTCCGTGCGAGTGAGAAGTGCACAGTAGACGTTGGCTGTAGGCTAACTCTATTGGGCGTGTTGAGAAGTAATAACTTAGGAGTGAACACGTAAGTGGACACTTCGGCGCGGTGAACCGAGCCAACCGGTGTGACGTGAGTTAAGAGGTCGCGACCTTCGCGGACCTGGTCGAAGACAGCAGCACGCAGTGAGCGTACGGCACGCTCAACTGGTCGGGCGAGATAATTAACCTGTTTCAAAAGTATTGGAGCTCATGCACTCCGTCGTGCAAACATGTTGAATTCTCCAGTGGGTACATGATCGAGTCCGGTATCGCACGTCTTATTTTGGCGTTTTGATGGAAGCACCCGAAGCAGACCACCTAAACGTTGTACACTGGATCATTGAGCGTGATCGAAATGCCCCAGAGCTTGGCACTGAGAGTGGTGACGACGAGAATGAGTACGGTGTTGGATATACTGGTAAGAGAAGTGGGAGGACGCGGCGGAGGCATATCGCTTCATCAGACGGGGAGGCTAGTTTCGCCATCCATGCTGCTGATATCAATGGACATCTCGATTGTTGCCAAGTATCGTTTTGCTCATATCGACAAGCCGCCAAACAGAGTTGATGAAGAGAAAGAAGGGGGCGACTGGCAGAATTATTATGGGGACTTGGGCCAAACGCTGCGAAAGTTTCAGGAGAAACGATGCTGCAAGCTGCGGAAAAAGGTTTTCTTCTGGTGTAGTCGTTCTACGAGGAATATTACACTGACCCGACAAGAAATCTCTTCTGGGTCTACAATTACAATGACGAGGAGCATGTCAGTGATGTCGACATAGCAGCAGCCAACGGTTATTTGGAGACCGTGAAATACTTGCTTCAGGGAAATGAGGATGTTGACAGCGAAAGCGAAGGCGCACTTAACAGTTTTCAATTGGCGACAGACGCCGCTTTACGCGTTCAGGCGAACTACGCCATGAACCAATGATGCCTTTGTGCACAAAGAAAGCAATGGATGCCGACGCCACCGCCGGACATTTAAACGTCGTTCGTTGGCTTCACGATGATTGCTCAGATGGTTGTATGACGGCTGCAATGGACGTTGCAGCTCAAAAGGTAATCTGGAAATGGTGATGTGGCGGCAAGCTAATCGGACAAAAGGATGCACCAAAGTAACGATGGAAGGAGCTGCGGGTGGTGGCCACCTCGACGTCGTGAAATGGTTGCACGAGCACAGAGTTGAGGGTTGTACGTCGGCAGCAATGGACAAAGCGGCAAGCGGTGGCCACTTCAATGGCGTGAAGTGGTTGCACGATAATCGAAGTGAGGGTTGCTCTACCCCAACGATGAATGGAGCATCCGCCTATGGGTCAGTCGAGGTTGTGAAGTGCTTTCACCTGAACCGGCCCGAGGGCTGCACGACGTTGGCCATGAACGAAGCTGCTCGTAAATGCCATTTGCATGTTCTGCGATGGCTGTTTGAGAATCGCACTGAAGGCTTCACTGCTGCAGCCACGTATAACGCGACTCAGTCGGGAGAGTTTGAAACCGTATTGATCCTCCACAAGCTGGCGCAGGAAGGTCTTGTGCCTGAAATTGATCAAATGAGCGAAGATGCATCGGCAGCATGGGTCGCTGAGAGATACCAAGAAATTGTGAGAGCTGTAGTACCAGACGTAAGCTACTGAGGAGGTTTTGCTACTCGACGGGTCTGAAACAGCACTATCCGGTCCCCCGTGATCGACCATCCATCACACAGGCTTGAGAACACGAAAATCGACTCGGCATATCGACTCCTCCAAGGTCCCTGCTTCGAGCCCGACGGCGACCGATTTGACTCCGGCGCCCATTGCAACTCAAACGCGGCGTCAGATGTCAAGCTGTAAAGCGATCCACCAGCAATGACAGACGCAGCAAAAGAGACGCAAGTGGACCAAGGTCGCCTCGAATGGCCGAATGGGTGCGAGACATATCGACTGTAAGGTAAATACATTATACCAGTTCACGTTATCGTTACCAAGGTCAAGAGTGTGGAATTCGTCCGGTAAGCTAATGTATATGTAGTACGAAGTTCTGGAAAGGTGCTGAATTTGTGAATACTAATAACAGGTTTCTGTTTTGTAGGGCAGACGCCGACTTTTTCGTGAGAAGCAGGTGCAGAAGGAGTATTTGACGGTGGTGCGAGGTCATTTGCCTTCCAACCCGGTGAATAGTGTTAAGTAAAGCTGGGGTTGTTAGTTCAAGATGGAGCATGATCTGCAATAGAACGGAGCGATACGCCAACATCTTGTGCTTGCCCACCGTCTCACACACAATCGGTCCCTCTAGTGTGGTGGTTTTACCAAGACCACCCAACTTCTCAAGCTCTTCCAGCTTACGAGCACTAATGATGCTCTTATCTGCCCCGGTGTCCGCGCAATAGGGCATGGACAGTCTCTCTTCAAGCACAATGGTTTTGTCGTGCTTCGAGAGACATTCCTTTATGCGCTTCAACCTTCATGCATCGCGACCGGTCCGCTTGGGGGTCTTGTTGTTGTCGCGACGCTCGTGCATCTTCTTTAGGAGCTCTTTCTTCTCATCGGCGGAAGCAGTTGGGCAGTGGATTAACCAATGGTCACCTTTGCACTTGAGGCAACCACCGGTCGGCGGGTTCGGCGTTGGTCGCTTCTCAGGGTTCTGCTTGGGAGCAACGCTCTTGCCTGCCTGCTTACCACCACCGCGCTCCACTTTCCGATGCTTTGAACCTGGCTGCACAGGCTCGGCTCCGCTCCGGATATCAAGCCTTGTATGGTCAGCCTGGTCCTTGGTGCGGGTGCGCTTACGGCGCTGGAAGTCGCGATCCTGCTCTAAAGCCTTTACCAATATGAGTTTGAACAGCTCTTTCTCATTCTCCTTGGCAGTTCTGGCCTGGTACTTGATGATAGTTGCGATCTCATTCCGCAAAGGACTCCACAAGTAGTTTGCACTTGAGACGAATACCGTCCTTGTCAGTGAAGAACTCCTGCCACCCTTGCTCCTCAATAAACTCACGGCTCCTCGCGAAAATTTGCATCACACGCTCCTTCACATCACTCTCTTCCATATCTATCTTGACATGTTCCTTGAATAGAGCAACGACATCAGGAACGGAGTTGTTTTTGACCGACGAGATGATCCCATCGACCTTGGCGAGAATGAACTCATCAGTGACAGTATTGATGTCCACTTCTCAATCAAACTCGCACCAAACTTCAAGAAGTAGCTTGTTGAACGACGTTTCCACGCTGACGAGCACGTCCGCCATTTTTTCAGCATCGTTCTTACACCGCACACCAACCTCGTCCTCGTCCTCACGCCTCAACTTCCGCCATTGGACAAGTGCAGCATGCGACGAACTCTTGAGTTGGGGTGCCGCCAGCGGCATAAAAAGTGCCATCGGTACCGTCGAAGTCTCGGTGCTCGACGCACCTTGGTGTCGTAGAGTTGCTTCTCGTCGATACCGTCATCTTGACCTTAGCACTGCTAAAGAATTCTTCGTAGTAGGTCACACTTGAAAAACGCGGACACAGTCGGAGGATGCTGGCATTTTCTAAAGGTTAGCCGAATGTATTGAGCTTGCCGGTGTCGTAGTAGAAGTAAAAGTGAGAGATGAAAATATGCACGTCGACTAGCTGCTCTACATCGCCATCACCAGCGTCTCGGGGATGGCGCCTTACTCGACTATCTCCTCTAGTTCAACTTGAACCAGCTTGAGTCGGCGAAAACACACGGGAGCTGCCACTGCGCTTGCCAAGCCACAACACGCTGGCTGGTGGCACTCAGCTTCAACCTCATTGCTAGCCAAGCCACATCACTGTGGCTGACAGCAACCACATGCTGCTGGTCAACAGTGTTGCCCCACTCAACCGTATAGCGTGGTCACGGTTGGGCTTTCAAGCCACCTCCCACTACAAACAGCAAGCACAGCCTCAACAAGAGTCTCATCAGCAGCAACGTGATCTACAGCAACGCAATCAACAGAATGACAGTGCACTCGCTATGCTGGACAAGGTTGTCGATATCTGGTACCGTTTCTTGACTAACCCGTCAGAAAATTCTTGCAGGAGTTTAATGATGAGCTCGTTCGGCTCGGGTGGGTCTACGAGAATGCGTCCAGTCGATGGGCTTGTCCAGTGCTCCCAGTCAAGAAGCCTGGCAAGGATGAGTTTCGCCAGACAAGCGACTATCGACCAGCGAACGCCGAGACAGAACCTATTGCAGGCGTGATGCCGATACTACAGGTGATCACTGAGCATGTCAGAGGCATGAGTTTCTTTGGTCTGTTTGATTTCATCAAGGGGTTTTGGCAACTCCCTCTCGCCAAGGCTAGCCAGGAAATTCTCAGTTACATGCCTGACGCGAGGGTGTATACGCCAACGCGTGTTCCTCAGGGTTGCAGTGATGCAGCTCTACGCTTTCAAGTGACGATGTGACGATGGAACGATGTTTCGCCAAGTTGCTCTACAAACATCTATTGATTTGGATTGATGGCCTGTTGCATTACGCTGAGAATGTGGATACCTATCTGGAGAAACTCAGCGAGTTGTTCTCGTTGATGTATGAGTTTGGCCTCAAATCGAGTGCATTAAAGTCAAGTCTGTTTCAAAGATCAGTTAAATGGTGTGGCAAGATAATCGACGGCGATGGCGTCCGCCAAGATCCGCAGCGCATCGCGGCTCTACGCGAGATGCCGTTACCATCCACAGCTGAAGACTTACAGCAATTTCTCTGTGCATGCAACTGGATGCGATAGCTTGATTAGCTACGCTGGGCATGTGCAGACGCTGCAAAAGCGACTTGACGTGACACTTGGGACTGGAAAACGGACAAAGCGTGTTGCTGCTAAACTACCAGTGACCTTTAGTGATGACGAGCGAATTGCGTTCGAGCGTGTCAAATACTGCCTTGCGTCTGCAGCCATACTGGCACACCCAAGTGAAGATGGAGTATTGTCGGTGTTCACGGATGCATCTGACTCAGCTTGGAGTGTGATTGTGACAGACGTGGAAAAGTGGCAGGGTGACAAACCAGTAGCAGCTCAGAAGCACCGACTGCTACATTGTCTCAGTGGAACTTTCACTGGGTCGCAAGAAAATTAGAGTGCGATCGAGAAGGAGGCATTCGCCATTGTAGCAGCTTGTGATAAGCTGCCACACCTCCTTCTGCGACCAGCAGGCTTTCGATTATTCTGCGATCACCGGAACTTAATACATGTCTTCGCTCCAGACACTACTGTGAAGAAGCATATTAGGGGCAAATTACTCCGGTGGGCGATGAGACTTGGTGAGTTCAGGTATGAGATTCATCACATCGCTGGTGAAGAAAACGTGTGGGCAGACATGGTGTCGCGCTGGGCAAGGATGCCAGCGGCGACCAGCCTGCGGCGAGTGACTACTCGAGGCCAGCAGCAACAGGACCGACTAATGCTGCGGCCACTGGATGATGAGGGCTTCGTGTGGCTCAATATGGACACTATCTCAGCTGCCCAGCGCAAGTTTGGTGCTATGCCCGAACGGGCAAAGCTCGAGGAAGGTGACGACGGAATCCGACGCATGGACAGACGCGTATGGATCCCCGAGGCCACAGATCTCCTCCGACGCATGTGCATCATTGCACACTGCGGCCCCCAGGACCATCGTGGCGGGGACGCGATGCTGGCACACGTTGGCCGCATTTTCTACGTGCCCCACCTTCGGCAATGTATGGACATATTTCTGGCAAGCTGCCTCCTGTGCCATCATGTGAAAGGGGGGGAAATTGTGCCAAGGCCCTGGAGTGACACATACCGATGCAACAAGCGCAATCAAGCATTGCATTGGGACTTTCTCTATTTAGGCGAGTCGTTTGGTGACATGCAGTATCTATTGGTACTCAAGGATGATGCTAGCCATTATTGCGAACTGGTCAAGTGTGAAACGCCAACAAGTACGGTTACTGCTGATGCCATCATGGACTGGCACAGCCGCTTTGGAATCCCACGAGATTGGATAAGTGACTAAGGATCTCACTTCAAGAATGAAGTGATCGACGAGCTTTGTACTAGGTTGAAGTGCAAGCAGATGTTCTCGCCAACATATAGTCCGTGGATCAACGGGTCGGTGGAACGGGTGAACCGAGATATCCTGCAAGTCTTACGGGTACTTACCCTAGACAACAAGCTTAACCATAGAGACTGGCCAAGGTTGATACCGATTGTGCAGGCCAGTCTCAACCATACTGCTGTGCCGTCACTGGCGGGAAAGACGCCGGGCGAGCTGTTCACTGGTTAGAGCCCCCCTCGCCACTACAGGCTGTATACCTGGGGCCCGAGGTGGCTCCCAGTGTGCAGCCAGCACGTACTTCGGCTGAGATCAAGGCGAGCTTGGCTCAACTACGAGCTAGCGTTAGAGACATGCACAGGGCGGTGACAGTCGCCCGGCTCAAGCAGACCCTGCTCAACAGGAAAAGGAAACGAGGCGACAATATGGTCAACTTCAACGTGGGCGACTATGTACTGCGGTCCAGAGTGGACGAGAAAAGGCAGAACAAGCTGCTCGTCACGTGGGTTGGTCCCTACGTGGTCACTGCAGCACAAGCACACAATGTGTTCAAGGTTAAGCATCTTGTAACCGGCGAGGAACTTGATGTGCAAGCCTCACTGCTCAAGTTCTTCGCCGACAAGGACCTTGAAGTGACCGAGGAGCTCCTGGAGCACGTGGCTGCTCAGGTCGTCATCCTTCGCGTGCGCGAGCTAATTTGGCACCGTTGGAACGACCAAAGTCGGTCTTACGAAATCCTTGTCGGGTGGCATGGCTTGGAGGCAATAGAGGACTCGTGGGAGCCTCTAGCAGCGCTGCACAAAGACGTGAGTACGCTAGTGCAAAGATATGTTGCCGAAGCCAACGTCTCTAAGTCACAGAGCCACCTCAAAGCGCTAGAGGCGCCGACAAAGCGGCACTGATACAACCGCGTACATTTGTATACACTCAGTGTAATGGCAATTCGGTCACTAAATATAGGTTACCATTGATAGTGTCACTGTTTTGGTCATTGACATTTAGTAGTGTGTGGTCAAGTTTGCTTCAACTGCAACTTGTGTAGCCATCGTGTCACCCCTTCAACACATGGTAGTCTACGTAATCATGAGAAGACTCATTTGAGCATGACAAATCACATCACCGACTGGTGAGTTATGTGCAATAAAAACGGTACAGGCATAATTGGCCGAGTGGTTTGAAAGCAGACTGTAGTGGGTGGTGGCTTGTGGTTGCTGTCAGCCACAGTGATATGGTTTGGCTAGCAGTGAGGTTGAAGCTGAGTGCCGCCAGCCAGCGTGTTGTGGCTTGGCAAGCTCAGTGGCAGCTCCCGTGTGTTTTCGCCGACTCAAGCTGGTTCAAGTTGAACTAGAGGAGATAGTCGAGTAAGGCGCCATCACTGAGACGCTGGTGATGGCGATGTAGAGCAGCTAGTCGACGTGCATATTTTCATCTCTCACTTTTACTTCTACTACGAAGCCGGCAAGCTCAATACATTCGGCTAACCTTTAGAAAATGCCAGCTTCCTCCGACTGTGTTCGTGTTTTCAAGTGTGACCTACTACAATGTTGTCTGACTGCGGCACGCTGCATGCGGTGGAAAGTCAAGCCCAGACAGAAGTAGAGCTCTGATGTGTACAGGTGATCGGGTCCGAAGAGCAGCGAGCAGTGGTACGCCCCGTGGGCTGCACGTTGAAGTCCTTCAGAGTACGCACCGTACTCAAGATGCAGTATACTGTAAAGCTTGTTCATTCGGATCACGAAGAGGTTCGTCATCTCTTCAGGTAATTCAGGCAGAGACGCTCCAGCACCTGACAACATTCCAGAAGCTGTGTTGTCGACTTTGTGATCCTTGACCAGAAGCCAATTGACAAGAGACAAAACTTCTTCCGCAGGCTTGAGTTGTCTTTCTCGAAGTGAAATTTCGACCAGCACCAGGTAAAAAGGCACCATGCGCAGCGAATTCTTGCCGTAAGTCTCCGTTGCCATTTTCAGTGCTTCCACAGCTTTAGTATGCGCTTGTTTGAGTTGTTTGAGGAAACACAACTCTTCACTTTCACGACGCATCTGTTCACATTGTTCGTGTGCCGATGGTCCTTCGGAGACATCTATGACAGCACCATGTCGTTGAGGACTACGAGGCAAAAAACTTGACGCCATGACTGCAGATTGGATCGTTCAAAGCGTCGGCTAACTAAAGTTTGCAACGACCGCTGGAGTATTTCTTGGGAATCATTCCGTGATTTCGGATTGATGGATAGGAAAACATGACAATGTTTGTAGAATAGAGCTTTCGAAGCTTTATAATACAAGTTCTGGAGCCACGCAATAGGAATGGTGCGTTCAATGAGTAAACGTCTGCTGGGTCGGGTAGCGCAGGTGTCCATCGGGTTCTTGGTGCTCTACTTATTGTCATCAATTATTATCTGGATCAAATGGGTCGAGATGGATGACAATGTAGATAGTAGTATGTCTTTGAGGTTTCGAGAGCTTGGTGAGGAACTTGATGAAGACGAAAGCAGCGAATATCCTCTTCGAGCGTGGAAGAAGAATGACTTCAAGTGTCTTGGTTGGGTCGAGACGGATGACGATGGGGACGAATTGGGGACAAGAAGAGAATGCTGGCAACGCATTCGAGCGGGAGATGGCGGATATTGCGAAGTAATGAACACTACGTCTAGACAAAAATTTCGCGTGATGCAAACAACGAGTCTCTCCTTGAAAGATGACGCTCGATTCACATGCGAACTGGCAAACGCATTTTCCTCCTTCAGATTCCATGCTGCAGCGTATCGTCATGATCCACCGATGACACTCAATCAATTCGACTCGCAAGGGATCGTCATGGCTGTCTATGAGAAGGTACTACCAAGTGCATTCGCGAGTATCCGTCGTCTACGAGATACTGGCTGCACTCTGCCTGTCGAGCTTTGGTTTCGTCACGATGAACTCACTCCAAAAAACCCACTGTTGCTGGTGCTAATGGACAAATTCGGACCTGTGCATTTGCGGCAGGTGTTTGATGAACGCATTCACGGCTTCAACGTGAAAGTTCACGCTCTCTACTACTCGCAATTTACCAGCGTCTTAATTTTGGACGCCGACAACTTCGCTGTGCATGACCCCACGCTGTTGTTTTCCTCTTCTGCCATGAAGCGCTACGGTGCTGTATTCTGGCCAGACTTTTGGCATCCTGGAAACTCCATCTTCAACCTTCATGCTCAGAGTTTGGTATGGGAGCTGCTGGGACTCGAATACGTTGACATGTTGGAACAGGAGAGCGGTCAGGTTCTGGTCAATCGCGCGATGAGTAGACCCGTCCTCGAGCTACTTCTCTACTACGCGACGCACAAGCCCAACCTGTTCACGAAATTGAAGCTCGTGTGGGGCGACAAGGACCTCTTCCGCTTGGCGTGGCTGCAGACGAAAAAGAAGTTCTACTACAATGATCGTCGCGTGCCTGGAACTCTTGGTATCGTCAATCATGACCGTCAGCGCTACTGCGGAGTGACAATGGTCCAGTACGATCTGAACGGCGAGGACATGCTCTTCTGGCACCGCAACACCATTAAATTGAGCGGTCAAGACGATGACCGGCAGGTTTGGCACACGCTTCAGGAGCTTCCTGCAGGAGACAGTGACCAATTTCCCAAAATTCAGTCGTTCAATGGTGAAAAAATCTTCAACGAAACCTCGTGCTTTGGGGTCAAGCGATTCGAGATGAACGCACACGTGCAAATGAGACGTGTTGATGAACTGGATGATGACTTGGGCTTGCTTGAGAAGACCCTGATTAAATACGCACGCCAGGCATACGAACTGCTTCACGACAAGAGCTAAGAAGTAGAGCTTTTCACAGCCTCAATCTCGCTTGAACGGTGGGCAATCACTTCTCGAATGCTTTCGGGAAATTCGAGGTCAAAGAATGGCTCAACAGTCAAGAAAGCAGCTCGCTTCAGCTGTGAGCTGCGCTTGAGAAAGGTTGTTGCTGCTTCCTCTCGCCTTGTGCAGAATAACGTAGCTTCACTGCCACATCTTGTTGCTTGAGATGCCACATGATTGTAGACTATGGACTGCACGTAGCTGATTTCCTTTAGCCGCCGCAAGTTTTGCACCAACGAAAACAATTCTTCACTTGCGTTGAGCATTTCAATGGCCTTAGTAGCAGCAGGAACAGGTTCCTTCACACCCTCCTTAGACCGTTTGATGCTGGCAATCATAGTCTTTGCTAGCACCAGCAAACACTCTCCACGTAGATCGATGCTGCCATGTTCCATCACCAGAGGCATCTGATCATTGACGAGTGAGTGCGCGTCTTGAAGTTTGCCCATTGCAATGTAGATTTCGGCCATAACAACATGAGCCTCTGCCAACAGAAGATCGTAGTGGTGACTTTTACAAATGTCCACACTTTTCAACAGTGCATTCAGGGACGCAAACGGAGCGTGAGGTGCAGATGCCTGAAACGAGTTCGGCTTGTTGCAATCAGCACCTGCGCATGTAAATATGCGAAGCCGTGTTCGCTGCACGTAGCTTCCAAGGTTTCGAGTAGCTCGAGGCTTCGAGGATAGTCACCGACAGCAGTCCATAGGCTAGTCTTCAACGTGAGTGCTTCGAGATAGGCAGGAAAGTCTTTTCCTTCAGGAGATAGCACAAGTATTGCGTCTAAATGGACTTGCGCCCGAGCAAATTCTCCTCGCTGAAAAGCCCACAAGAAGAAGAGGTGATACAGCGTCCTCTGGTACAACATATCGTTGAGTAAATAGCGTCGATCGGTGCTTCCTTTCCCACCCTCAGCAACATCAACAAGGAAGCTAAGTGCCCGTTCGTACACTACTGCTCCATCTTTCGCTTGTGCGAGATTGGACATTGCCATCTGACTCACAGTTAGAGCAATTTCTCTCGTGCTAGCCGAGTCTTCGTAGCACATGAGATGCACGCGACTAAATACTTGCTCCAGAGAACGCTGGCCAAACAGGCCCCATCCAACTGAGGCAGACATAGTAACTTTTCCACTCAGCTTCCAGACCGTATCAAGAATTGTCTCTGTAGATTTGATCCAATCCATCCCAGTACCGCCAGATCGGTCAGAATTATCAACCCCGGAACCTGCACCCGCTTGCATCTGTAGCGCAATCATTGATCGCGTACCATTGTTCGATAAGCTCGCAGCTGGAGTCGCTATCGATGCGATGGATTGTATGCTTTCATGAAGACGCGACCAAATATGTAAAGGTCGAGGTGCAGGTGCGTGAGCAGCAATCACGTGCGGGACAAATTGTGACGCTGACTCCACCATCTCCGGCCTCGTGGTGCTGCCACGCATCAAGTCACTCTCCACTTCGGTCAACGTCGCCAACACTTGCAACGAAGGAAGACGCAACTCCTGTGCGCGGTCTAAGCAGCTGCGAACTAGCTGCATGACAGCATCTTTGGACTTTCCTATCTTCTGGTTGATACGGATGAGCCACGCAAGCGCAAACGCCACACATATGTGGTCTCCGTGATGCTGAGCAACTCGTATGGCCTCTTGGATATTTTCTTGTGCCGCGTTGTAGTGGTCGAAAACAATCTGCAGACCAGCCAGGTTCAACGCAGCGTATTGAATGCCGCTTCCTCGGAAATGCGACCCTGCACCGCCTACTGGTCCTGATGTGGAGTTAGTTCGATCGCCACTGCTATCACCACCAACCCGAGGATTTTGACGGGGCGACAACACGTCATGGTACTGGTGCAATCTGTCGAGTGCACCCTGATAATCGCGGTCATGCAGAAACGACAAATATCTCACGAAGAGCACATTGGGGTTTGACCCATCCATCTTCTTGCGAAGCAGTCGTAGCTGTTCTTCCATCGAATGGCCCTCTGTTTGCTGTATGGGGTTGATGCCGAAGGAGGGAAGATGTACAGGATCACGAAGCCAAAGCTGTGCATCACAGCGTCCATAGGCGACAGAGGCAGCAGAATATCGTCCGAATTAGTGGTCATGCTTGTATTATTGATGCCGTGGTGTGCTTGGAATTAGTGGAATGCCTTCAGCCGCTACATGTATTAGCGAGTAATGGCACCGCAGGAAACGTTCCGCTCTTGTAGGGTGTGGAGTCCACTGTGGACGACGCCACAGATGTCTTGTCTTGTACATGGTATTAATACTGATTTTGCTAACCACTGTAAATACACGGTACAGCTCTGATCCTTCCAACCCCTATATAGGGGCTCACATGTACCAACGATTGGTTCACAAGCGATTAATTAAAAAAAAACCCACTTCAACTTGGATGTCACAAAAGATTATAACCACTATCAATTGATAGTAGCCAGCACTTTCCTAAGTTTTTCAGTGACTACTGCGATCTCCGACGCCTGCGAGAGTTCTAATGGGTAGCAGAGGCTCTCGCATGATGTCGCCTTTAAGGTCATCTTGACGGGTCAGCCAAGCGAGGAAACCCACACCCATGATATCGGTAATGAAATGTACCAGCAGCTCGCACACCGTCCACGAGTATTGATAACTTGTCGAAACCTGCACAGTTAGACACCAAGTGTGAATAACCAATAACAGTAGCCAGCAGACCAGCGCATGCCTTGTAGCTCTCTCACTCCTCCTCGTCAACGCCAACAAGCCACTACCACCACAGAAGGACAGCAAAACAGCCCACACCACCAACTTCATTCCCGAGATGTCTTCCCACTGGCCAAACAACGGGGCTTTCCCGTGCTTGGCAACCGCCAGCCATAACGACACTAACAGGAAATGAACTGACATGACGCCAAATAGTCCGTACGCGAACGTCATGGCCAACTTTTTCTCCCTCTGCGACAGCGCCGATGGAAACCACGCTAGCATCTTAACCATGGGCTCTTCACTGACTATTGTCAATCTACAAATGACCATAGCTACGAGAACATGGTAGTCACTTTCGTTCCATCACCTTCACCTGGCCCTGGCCAGGTAAAATAGATGTTTGCAACACTATATTCAATACAAAAACCAAGTACAACACCGCGATCATGTCGGACAAGTCAGAGCTGCTCGTGACTGTCGTCTTCGGCAAGCAGTCGGCGTCCTTGAGCGTCCCCACGCAGCCCCCGCAGGCTCTGGAGCTGCTGAAGACGCAGATCTTCGACAAATTCCAGCTGGAACCGAAGTTCCAGCGCCTGGTGCTGCGAGGACGCGACGTCAGGAGCTCAACAGCCCTCACGGATGGTTGCAAGCTGCTACTACTGCGTAATCGAGCGTATCACGAGCAAACTACAGATTCTAAAGCAGTACAAACTAGTGAAACCTCTTCAACAGATGCATCTTCACCTCCAACAAGAAATTCCGGGGCTAAACCGACCTCTAAAGCCCCAGAAATCGACGTGAACGAGCTGGAAGATGACACTCTTTTGGTGCAGGTTTTTAGGGGCAAAGCTCGCTACGACCTCATTTTCCCACGCTCTGGGATGGTTCTAGAGGTGAAGAAGAAGGTCAGTGCAGTATTGGGGCTCAGTTCTCCTCAGTCGTTGAGGCTCGTGGTGAAAGGGAAGACCCCAAAGGACGATACAGTGCTGGAGACTTTGGCAGTCAACAAGAAGACGATCAAGGCCATGGCGCTGCTACAAGCGCAGCAACATGTGATGCAAGAGAAAGAGGAGGACCTGAGAGAGCTGCTCAATGAGCTGGCAAGTGCTCAGGCAGCACTGCAGAGAGTGCAGAGGCAAATGGCACGCAACTTTACGTCGAGGGACGAGAGTTTGTTCGAGTTGTCCAGGGTGCTGGATGAAGGGCAACGGATTGCAAACAATTTGGAGCTGGTGAAGCACCACTTGGCTGGCGCAAAAGCTAGTGGACCAAGAGCGAGTGAGCAGACTCTTGAGGCAGTATCGCAAGCAATTGATGAAGCTAATTCGCTGACCGAAGCAGCTCAGGGTCTACTGGAGACACACTCGGTGGTTTAAGAGTCATGTCGGTATAGAGGAATTTTTGGATACGCAGGAGAAGAGCATCAACACGGAGGGTGGTGAGATGATGCACTGAGCTATTTTTTGCAGCGATGAAGCATTTTTAGTTGGGGCGTGTCGAGATGACCTGAAATATACCCAACAATGTGCTATTTGACGACAGTGCCGTGTAGGTGAACAGTGTCAAGGAAGCACGGTTGGGGCGGTAAGGGTGCGCAAGTTGAGCAACATGAGGTGGTGGTTGTTGTTTTCCGGAGTGTTAGCTGGATTGACAGGGGCACAATCGACAACTTTAGGCTCGCTAGAGCTTTTCGCAACCCCGCTGCCGGCACATTTCGGTGTTTCTGAGCCCGTGGCAGGATTGGAGCTGCGCCTGTACTTGAGTGGAATTGATGCAAAAGCAGTCCGTGTGACGCCTACCAGTGCTGGTGTCACTTTTGAACCGAGCTCGGTACTGTTCAACTCAACTGTTTCGGTTAATAGCGGTATCGTTGCTCAAGCACAAACAAGCGGAGTTCTCGCGATTCAATACATTGCGACACTGGAAGGAAGCAGTTTAGAAACCGCGGTGCTGTTTTCACAATCGGTCACGGTGCTCCCACTTCCCACAGCTTATGGTGTCGATGCCCAGGAATGGCAAGGTGTGATTCTGCAGAATGACTCATTTGACGGGAACTCTTCAGCGAACCTAACATCCTCGTTCTGGAGTGAGCAGCAGCATGGATATTCAAGCAGTGCCTGTGGGTCGTTTGATGGCAGCAATTCTCTCTTTTTTACGTCGTTAGGTAACCGACTGGCACTCACTGCTCCTCTGCAGCTTGAAGGCTTCCATGGGAAAATGCACTTTTATCACGTGTACGGTTTTAAAACTGTGCAAGAGTACGACTCGCAAGGTGACAACCGTGTGGCATGTGAGATGACCGACATTGGTGAAGAAGTCCGATTTGGATATCTGCCTGTCGGTGCTGACCCGCAAAACATCAGCACCTGGAATGAGGTGCAAGAAATTCCACTCCCTTCAAATGCTACTGCACGAAGCAGCAATTTCTCTGCTTACTCTGTGATTCTACCGCCGCTATCGATGCACCAAGGTACACAATTTTTTTGGATGCAGAAGAACCATTCAAGCTATCCTATCGATGTTGCCACCGGACTCACGAGGGCTGAAGTCATCTCAGCAGGAAATGATCCCACAGGTGTCCAGGGGCTATTGGGCACCTACGAGCGCGAACTCTGGAAATACAGAAACTTGTTTGATCAGTGGGCAATTGACGATGTCGAGCTCGAAGTGCGCTTAAATGTACCGGTGTTCTCGCTTGTGGCCAGCAATACATTGAACAGCACCACCAGCGTTGGTGTTGGGGGAAGCAACGTCCTAGTTGCGTCGCCGGTACCTGGGAGCTGGGTTGAGTTCACGTCCGGGGATGGTACTCAAGATTTTCCGGTGTGTAAGTCTGCACCAGCGGCCGGCGCTTCCAACAAAGCTACTGTTGTTCTCAGTAATAGTGGCTACGTACATGCTGTAGCATGTCTCTCGGTCAACAATCTACTGATTAGTAGCTACCCCGTTCGTTCTTCTCGATTTTTGGTCCAAGCAGTTGAAGCAACTATCACGAGTGTGCTGGACACGTCTGGGAGTGTTGATACCTGGACTCTTGCCCTCAAGTGTACAAACTGCGAGTTCATGAGGTATGTGGTGGTGCCCCTCGTTCGAGATAACCAAGGATCCTCGTTTATACCAAGCTGTACTTTTGGCGCGAAGACAATGGCAGTGACAGCACAAGTATCGGTGACGTTTAATGCAAAGCTCCGAGTCGTGGCATGTGGAACGGATTTACTCCCTAGTAACCTAGTCGAATCGGATGATTTCATGGTACACCCTCGCCAACCTACGTTCAACTACACAACTCCGGCTACGACTATCACAGGGTTCATGGATCTCACAATTGTCCCGCCGCCATCAGCCAGCAACCAGCAGTTTGGTATTGTCTACGTTGTCGTGGAGTCTGATAAAGACGTACCGACGTGCAGTGGCTCACTATCCTCCGGTGAGAGTAAGTTGACTGTGAAAGTTCACGAAGTCGTTCGGGCCGTTGCGTGCTGTGTAGGTGTAATCTGTGCAGACAGCGTTATTGCAACGTGGGGTCCTGTGGACGTTCAAGCTGTACAGCCAACATACAACACAGCGTGCAGTGTTATCAAGCCCCTTACGTTGGTACTGGACCTTGCTGCAGTGACGGAACACGCCACTGTGCGCTACCAGATATTAACTTCTGACATGAAATCTTCTTTGACGTGCTTGTCTGGAAATCTCTACACGAAACCAGTGGAGGTCAGCGAAGGGGCTGTAAAGGTATTGACGGTGAGCTGCTTAGATGGTCTCAAGATGAGTGACTACACTGAGATTGTTGTCTCACTGGACAAGTGCTGCGCAGGACGAACTGCGTATACCCATGCATCCTGCGCGCAGGTTCTTCTCCTGCAAGACGATTTCACAATGTGTCCCGGTGATGGTGGGGCTGGAAATGTTCAAACAAATATCAATTGGAAGTTGGTCACGAGTCAATGGGGAGGGAGTAACGTCAACGGAGGTGTTCACTCTGACAACGTGCGCTGCGTGTCCGACGCTTCTCTAGGCAAGCAAGTGCTGGAGCTAACAGCAAATGGGGATCTTTTTACTGGAGTAGCACCAGTAGGTAAAACAATGACGGATGATGGCTCCCTACGGGATCGTACGATCAATGACCGATTTATGGAATGGACATTGGATGGAATCACCCCGTTACCGTGCAATCCACTCGAACACTGTCCTGCTCGTCGCGTTGGCGCAGCTGTGAAGTCCGTACTAGAACAAAATTCTGGCGTCATGTTGATGAGAATCAAACCGTGTGCAGCTTTTGGAACTCTCACGCAGGTTTGGTGGGGACTCTATGAAGATGTCGATACAGCAACTAGCAGTCCTGAGGACGAGATTCCGTTCCTACCACTTTGGAAATCTGCTTTATATCAAGCGAAAACGACACCAGATATCCCGTTTACATTGACATCCCCACAGCCTACAAACGACACAGCATACACGGAGATCGTAATGCAGTGGGATGCGAGTGCAGCACGCACTAATCTCTATGTAGATGGCCAGCTTGTACTGAAGCAAATGGGTTCAGGCAGTCAGTCCAACGCTACCAGTTCACTATCGATCGGTGTTTGGTTTCCAAACGCTGCAGCAGGTGAACCATTTTTTCCGACTTGCCACACCTACGTGGATAAAGTTCAGGTATTTGACCTACAGATTACAGGAGGACGGTGGTGTGACTATGAAGATGTAGCTGCCGACACGATACCATGTACTAAGGATTCTGACTGCAAGGAGTGGGTCCGGCTTAACTGCTTCATGAATATCTTCGAGGCTGTCTGCACGAATGCTCGGGCAGGTGATATCGACGACAGAAAAACGTCATCAGCCACGCCCGAACAATTTTGCCAGTTCCGATTGCAACAGACGGCGCAAACGAGTGTCTCGAACACTGCAATGGCCACGCGAGAGCTTGAAATGCAGTGGGAAGAAGAAGAAGAGCCCAGAAAAGAGACTTCGTGATTAACAACAATAGACTATTTTTTCTTCTTCTTCTGTGTCCTCAACCTATGAGTTTATCCTTGCGATTTTCCTATTTGAGTCGACGCAGCGATAATGAATGCGTCGACACCAAATACCACCGCCAGCCCCGAAATGCCAAAGAGCCACTGAATAATGCTGGCACCCTCTTTAGGGTTTTGCTCCACGAATGTCTGCATGCTCTTGACCTCCTCCTTCGTGAACTTCTGAGGATTGGTACCCACAAGCGATTTCACTTTATGAAGCTGGGGACTTTCAGCTTCGTTCATTGACCGCGTTCTCAATTTGCTCAGACTTGGTGTCTTCTTTAGAAACGCCTTCAGTTTACTTATCTCCTCTTCATTTCCCGTGGAGCTATTCTGCTTATTAAGACTCGGTGTCTTCTTGAGAAGAGATCGCCGTTCTTGATGTCAACAGAATCTACATTTTGTGAAAGCGCTGGTCCATGCAACTAGCGTGACCGCAACTACATGTACGAATAAAAGGTTGCACGTCCACATTATTGGTAAGATCCAGGTAAGCAGTATTCGCTGAGGTTGCAGGCGACAGCGCGGGTGTGAAGAATTTTAAAAATGAAGAGGACGTTCTGCCCACCAAAGCATGTTTTCCTTTCGTGCCATGCCCACATGTGTGTAAACCTTCGACAAGGGAAATCATCAAGGATACCGTTGTCGATACATGTAAAACTCGATTCGGAGTTTCGGTACGATTTGTGTATTGATATTACGTACGGAAAACGAGATGTCGCCCTGGCTCCAGTGCATAAAGTATAGCATAGAGCACTTGGACGATGCCCAATTTAGTGTGGTTCATTCTCTGATCAGCCGTCTACGAGTTACTGCAAAATCAGCAATTCAGCAATGCGTCTGAGCTTCGCGGTGTTAGTACTGTTGGCAATCCTTGTTACACGTACGCGCTGCTGCGGATACACTGGAGCAGAGGATACAGCCCGGATCGTAAATATGGAGAGTACACGATATCATTGACGGAGACATGGCTCATCGTTACCTGAAGGGTACAAAGGAGACAGAGAAGCAACGAAAAAAGAAGTTGCGTTCCTTTTGCTAACAAAGTTAAGGCGCTTTTTCGGAAGTTCCCCGGTCTTGGTAAGCTCGTGGCGCATCAGTATCTTAAACAGCAATTGCCCTTCCAAACGATTTTTCCCCACGACGGCTTGCACATTTTTGTCATCCCGAGCTGTAAACCTGATAGGTTTCTGACCGAGTATTCCCTTAAGTCAAGGATCCTTCTCCACTGCAGTCTTCATTTTGTTGAGGATCTGACTACGGTGGGCTTACTAGTCGGTGGTGGGGTTATTTTACTCAAAAATTAGGGATGAAATAACCCTCGATATTCTCGAACTGCTACAAACGAAGGACGAAGAGAAATCACCGTTGCCGGGGTTGACAAGAAGTATTTAAGTATCGTAAATAATACTTCAGTGAAATAGAATGAGCGTTGATTAACAAGAAGTTCGACCTTATTTCTAAAACCTATCTCGCTGGTGCTGGGGTGGTACGCACACAACTATTTGATCGTCGCATGCAAGCCGTCCACAATCTGCTCCAGTGCCGGGTTGTCTCCTAAAGATGCAATCTCATTGCGAATTTCCTGCACCGTTTCATTCAGTTTTGCCAGTGTGTGCTCCACCGCACCTGTCTCGCGCAAGTACTGCACCGCATACTGCTTCAGCTTAAAACTCTTGGTGCGTTGCTTCAAGATACTCAGCAACCTCGTATCTTGCGGGTTCTCACGAATCGCCACAATGAGCGGGAACGAGAATTTCCCCTCTGTGAGGTCTTCACAAAAGCTCTTGTTCTCCATGTACGCCTCGTCCAGTAGATTGACGTAGTCATCTCGGATCTGGAAATACACAGCCAGCGCATTCACCAAAGGCGTAAAGTCCATTGTACAGTCACTAAATGCCTGCATGAGTCCCACCGCAAGTCTAAAGAGTCCTCCCGTCTCTAAATTTTAAACAAAAAAACTTAGTGTATCCTCCACCACAAATGGACATTGCAATATTCTTACTGTTCTGCACCATCTCGAGGTACTCGTCTACCGTGGGACACTGCATATGGTCCCTCCAGAAGATATCGAGTCCTTGGCCTTGATGCAGCCTCAGCATCTCGTTCGTGTAAACCTGCATGGCCCGAGAGTTGTCTAGTGCCTGACACTTCTGCAGCGACAGGAAGTACACGTAATTGGCGCAGTTGATAGTAGCGGGTACTCCAAAGATGTGGTGGGCCACAGGCTGGCCACGTCGCATCTCCGAGTCGTCCTCGATATCGTCAATTAACAGACTAGCGTTGTGTAGCTGGTCCACGATGCTCTGGATGCTCTCGACGGCTTCGGTGGGCGCACGCAGCCACGACTGGAAGGCGCCGATCATCTTGCCACGCACGTTCTTACCCGGAAGCTCGCTGATGTACACGTATGGCTCCAGAAGCTTGGACTCGTTCTCCTGCACGGTGCTTGCCATGGTCAGTTGATGACGTACGAGGATACAATTCGAGAAATGAGAAATTGATCGAGAAAAAAAACGGAAAGACCAACGATTGGACAAAAATAAAGAAAGTGTAGCCTTGTAGCTGTGCACGAGCAGGTTGCATTGTACTACATGTACTCAATGCTAGTAACCTTTCTTCTGTAATGTGCTTTTAACGAACAACATCGAGGTCACCCATGTGCTGCTAGAAAAGCGCACAGCACAGTGTTGTCGCCGTCTCTTTCTGTCGAGTCGAGATTTTGTCGTCTGTAGCAGCACTGTGTTGCTTCTAATCTCGAGCCAGCCTCATACTGTCTTAACTTCATGTGACACCACCCTATAACCGGACGATCTCCATCTTGCGCTGGTTACTCGACAGCAGCAGCTTCTTCTCGGCCGCCACCTTCTCCTCGCACTCTTTCAGTGTTGCAGCATCTCCCGCCGTCTTCAACGTCGTCAGCATCTCCTTGAACCTGCAGTAAACAATGTGTCAATTAGTTCCACCCACGCTGTAGCAGGGCACCAGACCGTTGCAACAAACCTGCGTTGGGCCTCCTGCTCCTGCTCTTTCTGCTGCACCAACTGCCTCTCCAGCTCCTCCGCCGCCTGATTCTTGGCCTCGATCTGTTTCTGCATCTCCATGGGCGACGTCGCCAGGCCGCTGGGCATCACCAACGCGTCATCTTGAGTCACGCGGCCGTCCAGCAGCTCCTTCGTCCACTGCGCGTTCTCCTGACGCCGCTCGAACGCGCGGTGACGCGCCACACGCAGCTGCTGACGCATCTCCCGCGAGATCTCCAGCGGTGTGGAATTCAACGGCGGCACGGGCACCTGCGGCGCGCGGCCGACGCGCATCTGCTGCATCTGCATGGCCTGCATTGTTGTTGTTCAGACCAAAATTCGCAGTTCGTAAGAACTGTCGTTACTACCGTTTGGCGTAAGATATCGATATTTACCGGTTTTCACCGATTTTTGACATGAACTTTGTAAGGGACCTAAACATCTTGACATTTGTATAGAAATGCCTCACTTGGCATTTGTATGGGGCGATAATTGAATAAGAATTTGTAAGGCGGGAAAGAAAATGTGGACCCGCCTTGAAAACCACAAAAACCCTTCGACTACTCACGGACTAGGCGTAAGATTTCGGTTTCGACCGGATTTTGACTTGAATTTTGTATGCAAGGAAAATATCTTGGCATTTTTATAGTAGGCAATCACTTCGCCGACCACTCACGATAGCTTCGAATTGGTCCTACAAATGGAGGGATAGCCCTGGGTGGCCGTTCAAGTGGAAAGATAGCCCAGGGAGCACCTGCGCTAAGCCTTCAACATGGAGGTAATTGGTTAGGATGTACCCGGGCTGTGACAGCAGAGCGACCCGCTCGCTGCCATTTCACGATTTGGTGGATTTCTCGTCATGACTGGGAGGAAGGGCGCAGTGGTGGCCGGGAAGCGTCGGCGTCTCGATCCCGGACGCATGCCAGACGTCGCCGTTCTTTCAGGCGCAGATTCAGGTACAGGTGCCTCACCAGCGAAGGGGCCGACAGCCAAGCGACCGAAGAGAAACTACCTGAACGGCCAGGACGACGAAGACGATCTCCTAGCGTATTTGGACGATGCCTACGAGATGGAGAAGAACAGCATTGGACGTGATGGAGTCGAACCATGCGGGCGGCGCATGGGTATGGAGCCTGTCGATGCTGGAGCGTGTGTGGTACGTGATGGTGCCTGTGAGCATGGTGAATCTGGTGGAAACGGCGACGCCGATATCGATGGAGGGAGTGACCGCAGTGAACACGATGGTGGCGAATGTTTTCGTCCTAAGCGTCATGGCTGTTCGGATCCTGGCGAGTGTGCCGTACGTGATGATGGAGGGGAGATGACACGGTGTCACGTGAATGGAGAGCATGCTGTGCGTGGTGGTGGAGCGAACGACAATAGAGTGGGTGTACTGAGTGATGTTGGAGCCCGCGACGATGGGGTGGATATTAAACGGTGGCGTTGGAATGGAGAGCGCGCTATGCATGGTGGTGGAGCGCAGGACGGTCGAGTTGGAGATAATGATGGTGGGGTGGAAACTGCACGGAGCGCTGTGCGTGGTGGGGCAGGGCACGATGGTGGAGTGGGAATTTCACGGCGTCACGGGAATAGGGACCACGCTGAGGATGGCGGTGGTTTCAATGGCGGTGGAGTTGGAGATCACGATGGTGGAGTTGGAGATCACGATGGTGGAGTGGAGATTGCACGGAGCGGCGGGAATGGAGAACAAGCTGTGCTTCGTTGCGGCTTAAAAGATGAAGGAGCGAACGACAATGGCGTGAACCCTGAACAGGACTGTAGCGAGGCCGTTCACGATGATCGAAGTAGAGTACTATGTAACAATGGAGACGAACTGAACTTTCGCGCTATCGCTTCTTGTGCAATGACTGTCGTAAAATGGACGTCTAGGCTACTTGCCAACACTGAAAGCAGCAAAGTCGTGAGTGATATGAGTGATGTCCATGGCATTTTGCATGCACCGCAGCCGTTAACGTACAGGGAGCGGAATCGGCTGTACCAACGCAAGTGGCGCGAGCGACAAGCTGCAAAGCGCGCCAACATAGTCCTGAAAACGAATCTTACACCTCTAAGTGACGAAGGTCGTGCAGAGGTTGTGAGGAGACTCCAACGAGCGTTAGGACCTGAAGGACTAGACGAATGTGTTTGTGTATCCTGTGATCGATTAGTGCGTCGTGAAGAATCCATACGGAAGGAGGCATCGGACTGGCAATGCATGGCCCAGATGCGACAGAGCTTTGGTGAAGTTGATTCCAGACTCCCGTCAAAACTGAGGGAGGAGTACACTGCACCTGTTTGCGTTACGTACTTGTCAGATGTGATGGTGTCGTCTCGAAGTTTTCGCTGTTATATTGACCGCGGCGGTCATTGGACAGCATTGTTCAGTGTATGTAATACCTGCAATGCATAAATTGAAAGTGGCTGTCTTCCAAAGTTTTCGATTTCAAATGGCTTTTATATCGGAAGTCTTCCCGGCGAGGATTTACAAGACCTAACGTTGCCCGAGCGCTTCATGGCTCAATTAGTGAGCATTGCAGCCATGACGCGTGTGATGCGCGGTGTTAGACACCGCTTCATCCGCTCGCACTGTGTTGTGTTTGACTGTACACCAGCACCACCACTCGCACTGTGTTGTGTTTGACTGTACACCAGCACCACCACTCGCGCTACTGCCGCGATCAATTGCCGAAGTTTCTGCCTTTCGGGTGGCAATGGTTGGACATTTCACGGAGGCACAAACTAGCAAGGTAAAAAGAATGCATGAGATTCGTGGTCAGCACGTCCGAGACGTGTTTAACTTCTACCGACTCAATAACCGCTTGTACTCCTCAATCATATCAAACGACGATGTGTTAAACAACCTCGTTGAGGCAGAACGCGTGATGCAGTTAGCGATTGATGAGATCGAGGACAAAGGAGGCGAGGTACAGAACGGAATTGATGAAGAGCAAGAGAATATTCGCGGTCATACTGATGATTGGAGAGTGACGAACGACGGCGATTAACTGAACGTTGTGGAAAGAAGAACCGGCATATCAGATGCGTCGCGAGTGTTGCTCTCACAAGAGCACGAATTATTCTCCCTAGTCGACGGGGAGGTGGCGAACGAAAGCGAGTTTTTAGTCAAACGATCGAACCAACTATCAATGGATATGGCGGGTGATCTACTCGCGCAGATGTTTCCTCATTTGTTTCCGTATGGACATGGGCATCCTGGTGAGAATAGACCTATTCATGTGTCGCCAAAGGAATGTGTGAAGCACTACACGATGCTATCTCGGCGCCGTGTTGAGGAAGATAAACTTTTTACATTGATTCTATTCGATCACATCTCATTACAGAATATGTATACTCAGAATGGCTTGCGGTACCAGCGGTTCCCACAAATATATAGTCGCTGTGAGGCTATTGAAGAGAATGAATCGAAGAAAGCCCTACTTGAGAATGAGCAACGGGCCCAGGGGCGGCGGTCAAACAACACATCAAGTTCTAAGTCACTGGCTCACAAGTTCTTGAAGACAGTTGAGATTGCATCTGCTGCGGTGTGGGGTAGCAATGCTGAGCGTGCAAAATGCAGACAAAAAGCAATTGCGTATCAGATGCGCTTTAGATTTTCCATCATACCTCTCGATTCCTCTGTCTGAGATTGATCTGGCTTGGTTCTCTTAAAATGGTTACATCGGGCGCGAATTCTATGCCAAGTGGCTACGTTGCTGGTGCTGTTTTGAAGTTATCCATTCCGGACGCTTGAAATTCGTTTGTGGCAGCAATTGTGTGCGTGTACAGTTCTTTGGGTCCACTGTAAAGTGACATGGATTTCTGGAGACGAATGGAAGTTTGTCTGCTGATGCGAAAGGAGATTGACATCAACAAATTGTTAGATTGAGGCGTAAGCCAGCCGTCCCCGTGAGCACTTTGGGATGTAGTGTGAAGATGATGGTCCGATGAGCTTCGTACATGAAGTAGAGCAAGGTGTTGGCCACCTGCTGAAGCACCTTGCATCCGAATAGATGAAATAAAGTTTCTCTCGGCGCAAGGAGCTCCAATACATGTAGCAGTAATCCGAACTCCATCTACTGTCTTCGTCGGTAGTTGTCTTCGTAGCCACGATGTTTAACCTTTCTGCTTGCAGACAGCTCTGCCTGGATTCGGCATACCATTGCACTATTAGATGACACAGAGGTGACGAGGCACAATGCCAGGATTTATTGAATATTGCTGCGAAGTTTATCTTATTTGATTATCGGACACGACTAGACCCCGTGGATGACGCAGGTTCGAGCGTGTCGCCCGCGAGCGTGCTTCTCTAGCATTTTGTGGCGGCGTCGGTGGCCAAAATCATCCGTGCTATTTGCCACGGTCGATGCACGATCGAGACGCTTTGTCTGGTAGCCACGTCGTACATTGAAATGTCGCCGTTCACCAACATTGAGCACAAAAACGATGCGAATTATACAATTACAGGTCTTCAAAGGTTTTAAGAGGAGAGCGCCAAATCTTCAAAGTTGAAGGAGTCCGCTGGAAAACAATCACCCAAGCCTGACCTCTACAGCCACTGGAACCCCCCGACTGGGCTCTAAACCAAGCGAGACTATACCGTGCTTTGTCCTGTGTTTAAGATTACGTACTGCACCCACGAATCTTAAACCACAGACGTTCCTTCGGCTGGCCAAGCGAGTTGGCGTTCACCTCCATCCTAGGCCATACAAAAACTGAGTTCAAATCAATGTTAGTGATGGCACGACATTGACGGCGAAATGGCTGATTCTCAATGTTGCTTTAGCGACTCCCGATGGCTTACACGGCGTAGTTGATGAAGACGTCGGATTATGCGGCAGAGTTTACGGAGTGTCAGGGACTCGACAAGCAACGGTCTCGTGCAAGCTATCGAACTCCAACTACATGGGTGCGTAATTCCGTAGAGTGCTTCTCCGTTATCAGCTTCTGGCTTCACACTAACATTTATTCTGACAGGGTGGTGAACGTTGCTTCGCCGAGTAGAAACTGACCATAAAACAGAAGTCCGTGCTGCCCAACGAGGTGGGGGCCACTACACGTCCGTGACCCTGTCCACCTACCTCGGCGCCGCCCGAGCATGCGTCCCGCGTGGTCCACAACCCTGTCGGACAAGGTGATGAAAGTCGTGAAGGACTTTCAGGTGGACGACGAGGTGTGGACCACGGCATGGTTCGACGCCACGGACACGTTCATCTTGTACATCAGCGTGGACACAAAGCACGTGGCGCTCAATCCGAGCATCATGACGTTTAACGAGGAGGTGCAATTGACTCTTGCTTGGAGCAGACGCTGATGACGTACGGCTGGTGCTATAAAGGTCAGTGCGTGTAGATCCTTGGCGGCAGCATAGGTAAGGACGGGTTTGCCGGAAAAATCGCCAAGTCACTGTGGGTTGAGGTCGTGGCCACATGCAGTCACCGCAAAGCAAATTTGGTTAAGTCGCTTGTTGAGGCCATCGACTATACAAGGATGACATGGAAGTCGAGGATTGTAATGGTAATTGATGCTCGCTTGTATACTACCCAATTTCTGCTCTCAAACTGTGTTATCAACCGTAGCTTATTGTTCGTTACCGATGTATAACAGGATCCATCCAGGTGGTACTCCACAAGCAAGGTACGGACATCCACCTACTACATATTCGCCTGGCACAATTCCGTTTTCAGCAGATTTTTTACATGGTTTGATTTATTTGGACAGCGGCGGATGTTATGCCTGGTGTCACCGCAACCTTTGCACTTGTAAGGCGCTCGTTTCTTAGGTTCTGCTGCTGATATTGAGGCACCCACAATTTAGCCTATCGCTGACTTCACAATACTGATGTGGAGCTACGGTCAGTACAGATCGAGATGAGGAAAGCTCGTCTTGACTCATGAATTGTTTTTGGTTACTCTGACGGGCTTCTTTTGTCGTTTTATTGGACCGATAGAACGTCCGGCTTGCCGATATCGTAGTGGAGGATCCATCTCTATATCCCGATCAAGTTCGGACTCAATAGGAACAGAGATGGTAACGTCCGCGAATGCTGCATGGTAAGCTGGTACTGTGTATGCGCGATGAAAGCAACGTTCTAACTCACTTCTTATGCTGATTTGACTGTTACTCCGGTTTTCTTTGTAGATAGCGGCAATCAAATGTCGACATGAAATCGGTACAAGCTCACTGGTAGTACAGCGAGTACATTCGAGTGCCAATAGGTTTACCCTGAATGAGCGAGTGGCTCTGACTAAATAATCCCGTAGACGAAGGTTGAGACTCGTAATGTTGAACAACGAGATGTCTATGGGGTGATGCCTTTGTCACAGTCAGCATGGGAGCAGCATCGAGCTCTTCATCAAACATCTTCTTTGCTTTTGGCGTGACATCATGTTTTATATTCATCCAGGTTGTAGCGGTATCTTCATTCGCAGCAACTACTTCCAGAACACGAGCACAAAAGCGAACAAACGCAGCTGGTACCTGGCAAGTCCTCATGCTATTCCACAGTAAAGCGTTATTTCCCCCCCCTCTGCACCGTTTGTTGTTCGCATCCCACACAAAGGCTTCGGCGATCCATTTCTTCTCGTTCTGACCACGACGCAAACCCAAGGTAACAAACCACGGACACTTGTCCCCAGTGCATTTCCACTTCTTGTAAGATCCATGGGAAGAATCTTGCACGATAGATTTCCTATCGTTAAGTGCAACATCCTTAAGAAAAAGTCCGGCCTTTTCTGCTGATTGGAAAAAGTCGTAGAGCTTAACATTATCACGACCATGTGGTCAAGTAGACTCATCGAAAAACAAAGCTTATGGCAGCTACTACCTATATAGAAGTGCGCACAAGTCATGTTAGACTCAAGATTTACAGAGATAGCATTTAGTGTTGGCGTACCCGTTGAGTCGTTCGAACAGTGCAGGCAGAAGATGGGTACGAGAGTGCCGTGAATGACGCCAAACGGAAGATGAACCTGGTTGCTGTGCTCTAGGAAGGAAAGAAACACCAGCTACATGTATATTTAGATTTCTTCATATATAACCAATTAATACTGCTTGCATTATGCATAATGGTGACACTTTGGCGCATTACACAAATGTTATACATACATGTACTCATGTTCCGGTAGTATGCTGAAGTGTTGCATTCATGTAGCGTGCAGAAGTGTTACATTCATGTAGCATGCAGAAGTGTTGCATTCATGCAGACATCTCTGCCTGCTATTGGCCAAAAATAACCTTGAGGTGAGTGCTGCAAATTATTCAATCTTGAGGGCGTTGGTGATGGTGGGAGGTATTTTTATCCAATCATACAATCTTGAGGTCGGCGCTGCAAAATTATTCAAGTTAGTGTTAAATATCCTACGGGGAACGAGTGGCCAGGGCGTACAGATACCGAAAAACAAACCTACACCTCCATGAAAAATCATGATTTGCATCCCCGTCTGTTGTACCGGGCCAGGATGGATGTCACGGCCGTCAAATCTTGCAAAATCTTAAGTGCTCCAGGGAAATCGATGCCCTGAATTCCCAACGAATCGGATGATAATGAAGTTGCCTTCGTTGGAAACCTTGAGTATTGGCCTATGGTTTGAATGGGCCCAAGTTAGTGTGCTCCACGAGCGCTCCTAGGGACAGGCATGAATTCGGGGGGTTGTGAGAAAACCCCTCACCTTCCCTCTTGCCGTACAACGTATACCCTAACCCTACTAGTCCAATACAAAAACGTGCGAGTACACACTTTCTGCCAGAAAGTTTCTGGTACCGGAAAACACACTTAAGAGTCTACCGCTTTCCGGTATCTCTAGAACATATCAAGGATAGCAAGGTTGTTGTAGGAGTCTTTAGTTTGGTCTCTCATTAACAAACTTTCGCTCTACAAGACAAGTCATCCGGATCTGTGCGATACAAGTCTGACCTTGGTAGTGGGCTGGGAATTCGCCGCTCGCTCGGTTGGATCATCTGGCCGATCCAGCGCAGTGTTGAAGCCACCGTCCACTGGTGTCCACAGACAACTCTTTGGTTAAGCTAAGTAGTACATAAAGTACCGGGACGACTTGATGAATGGTCGAAAAAATGTTGACCTCGACTTGGCAAGTTGGGCGGCGGGTGTCGGACGGCATCAGGTATCAACGTAAGCAGCGTGGCCAGCACGAGCTTGGGCACCAACACGAACGACGTACGTGAGGAAGACCGCGGTGAAACGTGAAATGGCAACGGAGGTCGAGGCAATGCAGGGAGCTGATTCGAGGTTACCCCACAGAGATGGACCAAGTTCCCATTGACCCACTGTGAGCAAAATACCCCAGACTCATATGGACCACGCTGCTGAGCGCTTTGCTTGCATCGTAGAGGCGCAGTGGGTAGCGGTCGAGTGTTTTGGGCCAAAACGTTTGGCATCGCCACTCTGTCATGTTGCCATCGCAGCCCCTACACATTCGCCAACGGCGTGATGCGGGTGTACAAGGTGTTGCCATTGCTCGCCTGAGCCAGTCGTGCAGTCCATAATTCTAGCGGCGATTGGCGAGGGATAATGTGGCTTCATGCACCAGTGGCATGTGCATTGTCGACTACCTTCCTGATATTTCAGTCACGGCCCGAAGAATGTTTAGTGCGCGAACAAGTCATTAATCCGACGCTAGAACTTGTACAGCACCTCCGCAACTCAGCCTATCGCAACTCAGCCTATCACAACCAGCCACTCCCACGACGCAATAAGATTCATGTGACGGCGCCCAGCAGATGCAAACTCCACGTGATGCAAGTACGGGCCAGATTTATAGATTGGTTTCGCCCCACAAGGGCGAACACGACTCCTGCGATCTCCGCTATCAGCGCTTGTACGTCGAGTCGAGGCCAGTATTAGTCATTATTGGTATCGGATAGTAAGTGGGAAAATCTTTTAGAACTTACGGCTATCCGTCGCAACTTTACATTATAGTCATGTTGAAGCCGACGAAAGCGATCCAGGCTTTGTATTTGTACCAATGGAGGGGAACGAAAGCAAGGTTGACTGAGTGAAGCTTGGCGAGTCTACCGATGGAGGGAGACGACAGTGATAGGTAAAATGAAAGTGGAGGCGAGTCGAGATTCTCGACAGCCGGCCCAGTATTTCGATGCGCCGCTACCGCCATCCCCCACCACCTCCACGCATACCACAGTGATGAGGAGAGTGGCCGGGGGGCTCGTTGTCACGTTTAACCTACTGTAGTCTAAGGTTGGCTACTGTGCAGGCTCAGTGCAACCACTTGACGAAGATGTCGTCCGAAATCGGCCGAAAGCACAGTTGTACTTGTAGGATACCCGCCAGCAACTCTGCGTGGTGTCCTGAAGAAGCCCAACGCTGTCGATGAAAGCCAAGCGGCTTGCATGGCCGGCAGTGGGTACTATCCACTGGATAGGCCCTAGGCCCGTATCAGACCTGCTATTTCAACGCGCAGCTATCGGCGCGACAAGATTGGCACTGCCAATTTGGCAGTTTGGAAACCTGGCAGACACGTTTGACACCGGGGCAGTGGCTAGAGTCTAGATAATGACCGGGCTAACGCTATCGGATAACCGGTGGTCCTTGCCAGAGCCTCCTTCGCTGCAGCAGGACCAAGGCCATAATTTCAGTCTGAAATTTTCAGACACCGACGCTACGGCAGCAATGGATGCACGATGATCGCGGTCGTCAACCTTTTCCCAACCGATCCTTACGGTATGGCGAATTTCACTGCACCCGATGCACGGTGCACCGTGCGCCGACGTCCACGGTGGTACGCATGTCGTTTCCTTGAATCACATCGTGAGTCCCGATGTCCCACTCGTATCTCAATCCAAGGTCGGAACGAGAACGGATCCCCAACCATGTCGAGACATCGTTTTCGTGCCTTAGCGTCCATCCCTCAACGCACGCTGCGCACAAAGTTCCCAAGCCATGCCCCACTCTCTCACTCCAATGCATAAAGCTTCGTCAACGGCACTGGATCGGGCTCTTGAAGTCGTGCGATCGCACAACCGCTGCATTTTGGTGAGACCTTGGGCCGCTTCAACTCCGTTGCCAGTTCTGGATTCGCCCACTCCGTCGCAGATCCTCACAGCAATGGACGACGAGTACCCGTTCGCAGCCATGCACCCCACCGCCGGGTATCTCTTTGCCGAGGAGCTGGACGCACATTTCCTAGCACTCGACGACTTCCACGCAATGCTACTGGAGGACGACATCGCGGCACCGAAGGTCACGGCAATGAGCAGTACGTTAAGCCCGTCGACCAGCTACGTATCACCCAGTTCACCCTCGTCCGTGGTGTATCTACCACCGTGCTACCCGCCGGTTGAAGGATTCGATGACTACGAACCTATCATCAAGCAGGAACCTCTGCCGTTCACCGCCGTCTACAACCACGAAGAAGTTTTCATTAAATCTGAGCCCATTCAATTCGACTACGTGGTGAACAGCTACCTGCAGCCAGCCAATGGCGAAGACAAGGAACGACTTCGACAGCGCCAACGTGGCTATGAGAAAAAATACCGCAGTCGCAAGAGAGTGAGTACAATTGACAATACATTCGTGATCAACAACCTATCCAACCGACTGTATATATTTGTGTATTTTCACAGAGAGAACTCAAGGCACAACGGGAAGTTTGGCTATCCCTCGAGATGAAGCTGGACGACACCCGCAAAAAACACTGCAGACCCTATGTCCACCTTGAGAAGGGTGGGCAGGATTCCCTGCGCTACAAGCTGCTGCAACTCAAGCTGGAGGAACGCGCGCTCCGACAGGACCAAGTGGCCATGCGCTCACTCCAGTCGTGGGAGCAGATCTCACGTATCCGCGAGTACTCGGACAAACACGAGCTACGTACCATGACCGAGTGGTGCAACAGCGCAGACAAGGTCATCGGCTGCTGCGCCATGCTGGGGCCGCGACGGTTCCACCCGTACGCACCGGTGAAGCAGCATTTTACGTGGTGAAGTACCAACCCGCCGATGCGATGGCGAGGGCTGCTGCATTTTATTTTATTTTATCGTTTGTCGGCCAGCTAGACAGGAACTTCTAACGCACCGAAATGGCGAAACGTACATTAGTGAGAAACACTCAATACGTTTTCATTGATCGTCCGAAGACTTCAGTGGAAAATTTTAAGGAAATGTCGTTGCTTCAACTTACTCAAGTCGATGACGAAAGTGCCTTTGGATTTGGATCAAAGCGCTGCCGATATGTGAAGCTCCCAAACTGTGCGATGCTGCTTAGTGTCATGGTCTCTAACTGTAGCGCTGCGAGGAGGTCGCTTGGCGTCAAAGAGTGAGGCACTGCAACTTGAAGGAAACGGTGCTGGCCGTCGTCACCTCACCAAATATGCTTCAATGCACGATAACTCGAGCCCACACATACTTACATGTCCAAACGACTTCGACGATGCTAGTACCTGCGCCGTTCGCTTCGGCTTGCGACCTCGAGGCAAGCTCGACCGACGCGGATTAATCAAAGCGCTAGCAAAACAGCTTGGCAGCCATGCACTAGCAAGGCGGTTGCTGGCATTCTCGCTTTGCTTAGGGGATTTATCCATGAAAACTTTAGCCGGACGTCCATTGGCGTGGTACGTTGGGGGTCATTGGAAGACAAGTGCTGCAGACGAGCCGTAGAGGTGAATCTCCCTCGCAGACAAACACGGACGAATCTCGTGTTCCATAAGCTGTTAAACCCCAGAAATCCTCGGCCATTTCGAGCGAGCTCCTTGCCGCTCAAGTTCGAACTACATGTACGCCATACTGTACAACGAAATCTACGCCTCAAAAGCGCACGAGCCTCGATATGCCTGGCAGCCTCAACGTCGTCCTGTCGGCTGGGCCGGTCAGCATAACGCAGCCAGTGCGTTTCATGTACCATGGAATGACCCGCAGTGTCTCCTTCCCGTGCCGACGAGTCGGTCGTGGCATTCCGTCCAATAGGTGCATTGGCCTCCAACGGGGTCTGCAGCGCTTGACAGCTCAACCTATGGAGAGTAGCTCGAATCGAAACCAGACAGTGAAGAGTATGCAGCTCAATCGAAGGATAGGCAGCAAGCGCCCCCAGATTATTCTCGATGTACGTACTGAAAGCAGTTGAAGCCATCCCAATCGAGGTCGCTCCATAGCGGATGTCATTCCACAACTTTCGTGGTAGCGTCGACATGGCCAGTCAAGATTCGGAGCTCGTGGCTGTGTGCAGCTTCCTGAACGAATTGAGTCTGGACGAGATCATCCAGTATGGACCGGATGAAGTTGGCATGGCCATATTCAAGGCTGAGAGCATCTGGAGCAGCGACGACGACGATGTCAACGTCGAGGCTTCTGTGACGGGCACCACGTCGGACGAGGATTTGGGCAGTGACAGTGAATCACAAACCGATGCCACCAGTAGTCCAAAGAAGAGGAAGCGTAGACAAAAGTCGGAGGCTGCTCGAGAGCGACAACGGTTGTATGACAAGAAGTGTCGATTCAAGAGGAAGGTGAGATGGAGATTCCAGGTCAATGGGGTGAAGTCATGAAAACTAACGAATCTCTGTTGTGCTTCTAGACACGGGGTCAAACATACCGCGAGATGTTCATTTCCGTGCTAAATGAGCTCATCAGGTTGATGCATTTTCGACTACTACGAACCGAGAACGAGGTCAATCTGCTTTGTCTCGCTAAGAAGAACGGGCTAGTGAATCCAGCAGGGGAAACGGCACTGCACCAGCTGAAACTCAACCACGGGGCGATCAAGAGCATCGATGAAACCGCTAAAAACTGGCACATGCAGAAGAATGGGGAATCGGGCAAGTGCTTCTTAAAACACGAGACCCAGGAGATTCAAGGTCTGTTGAACACTTTACTTGGTCTTAGGGACCAGTTAAACGTTGCAACGGACGAACTGCGGTGGCGACTGGAAGCGAAGACCACGGGAGTGTGGGTGTAAATATACAATAAATAATATGGATACATGCTAGCGGTCTTTAACCCTTTAGCAACCAGGTGCTTGGTAGGGGCCCATACGGATCAGAGTATATAAAGGCCAATATGAAGTATTCCTAATATTCACAGTCCACAGTATCGTAGAGGTCTCCTCGGACCTCTAGCACAGACAGGCCGCTGGGTCGAATCGGTCCAACTTTGCCGAGCCAATCACTAATGGTGGTTGTCATTGGTAGAGGTCCGAGCAGACCTCAACGAGGCATCTGACGCTCTGGGTTAACTTCGAATTCAGCTTCAACTCGAGTCGCAACGTAATGACCACAAACATCTCCTTCTTGCACCGTCTACTATGACATCAAAGAGTGGCTGTGCGTCCCCTGGTTGGGAGGAGCCTCAACAACAACTCGACGTTCCTGCAGCTCCAGATCGCGCGTGTAACCGACTTCGGTAGCTCAGGTGGTTACGGGGTCGAGGTGTTAAGCAGCCTCCTGCTCGGGCACTGCCTGGGTGGGTGAGTGAATTAATCTAATTGAGTACATTTCGATTTCGGACGCTGCGTGGGTTACTGGGGCCGGGAGGGTAATGGATGACCCGGGAACCTGTACTGCCCCCCCGCGCGCACATTTAAACTATGGACATCGAGATGCAATGCGTTTGTGATTTCCTGCATGAATTCAACATCGACGAGATTTTCAGATGCGACGCCTTGGTCGAAAGCACAATTGATACCCCGTAGTGTCAATCAAATCTGAGGTGGTTAGTGCCGACGACGCTGCCGACTTGCTCGAAGCCATGCTTCCCCGAGACGACTTCATCAAGTCACCATCTAGTGTCGTTACCTCTCCCGTTTTGCCAACCTGTTCAGACGAAACGAGGGATGTGAGTCATTCCAAGACCGACGGCAATGTGCCACTTCGAACGACCAAAAGGAAGACAAAAATGACGGATCATCAACGGAAAGCGCCATCACCAATATGTGATCTATTGTAAGAGAAGAAAGGTAATACAGTACTTAGTATATATGTTGATCAACATGATAGGGCTAACTAACCATGGCGAGTTGCTACGTGTAGATTAGAAGAAGGACATCAGCTGAAGTTTTAATCGCCGGGTTGAAACTCTTCAGAAAATCGGATCCACAGGACGCGAATGGCTACAATGACGAGGAAATTGGTGTTTCTCATAAAAAAACAACTGGGACAGATTTCAATGAATCAAGCAACGGTGGCGTTTGTTAACTTGGATTGGGAGCGTTGCACGAATGAGTATGGTCATTTATTCCTCGAGTCATGGGCAACGAGGATCCAACTTGGCGTCAAAAATCTAGCTGAACTAGGCCAGAAATTGGCGGAAACAACAGTTGGGCTGAAATGTTGCCATATTCAAAATCCGACTGGGGTGTGGGTTTAGTAGCTTTCGCTCAGACAAAATACACAAGTTAGGAATCGATGGCGTTCACCTTCCTGTACTGGAGAAAATTATCCTTAGGCTAGTGCGTCCGAACGGATTGACGAGACGGGAGTGGCAACAACACAACGCGGCGACTCAATAGCGAAGTCGTCTCCGGTGCATGCTCGGACAGTAGCTTCGAGAAAATCGGCAGCATCATCGGCACTAACCACTTCGGATTTGATTGACACCACGGGAGCATCAACTTTACTTTCGACCAAGGTGTCGCATCTGAACATCTCGTCGATGTTAAATCCATGCAGGAAGTCACAAACGCATTGCATCTCGATATCGTTCATAGTTTAGTTCTACGGGGGTTGGGGGCAAAAGAGAAATGAGGATCAAACTTCAGACCACTCTAGTTAGACGGGCGCAGACGAGGGCTGTGAGCCATCCAAACATCACTTTCAGTCTGCATTCTTCCTCTTTGGAGTTTCGATCGACCAAGAGGAAGAGCCAGATGACGGGTCTTCGACGAAAGCGACAACGCCAATATGCAACCATTTATCGTAAGAGAAGACAGTATTGTCGAACCTTTGTTGCTAGATTAGAAGAGCTGAAGTTCTAAGGGAAAACTAACAAAATACCCATGATAATTTAAAATGCCCAGATAAGTTTCAAAATTAACCCTTTCGTAGAGCAAGAAAAGAAAGACTGACCGAGCACCTTGTGTTGCTCCAATTGTGACGTTGCTGGCCACAATAAGCGGAAGTGCATCAGCTTTAGTCACATGCAATATATGTAAGCCATTTGATGGGCGGTTTGATGCGGGTGTCTGGGTATTTTATCAATTTTGAAACTTTTCTGGGAATTTATTGAGAATTGAAACTATCGTGGGTATTTTATTAGTTTTCCCGACAGGTTGACACTAACATTATGACGAGATAATTAGTGCTTCTCAGCAAAGACTAAGGGGCAGATCATTGCAATGAAGCAAAATTCAATGGATCAAGCAGTGAGGCCATGGCCTCAAACAATGGGCGATCTTGGTGTCAAATGTGTGGGCTAGAAAATGACGGAAGCAACAGCTGAGCTGAAGTTCTGTTTACAACAAAAACTGGGTGTGGATTTAAAGTTCATGCACATCTTTTGTTAACATTCGTGTTCAACTTTGAAAAAGGTCCAAGACCTACTGAACTGATCCCGTCGACTGCGCCTCGGCATCTTCACAACTTTTGCCTCGTCCTCCACGTTGTGGAATGTACCAGCAGTGTTTGATGGCGATTCCACCGACAACCGTAGCATCCAAATCTTTTGTCATCGACCAGCTATCATCAAACGTGTTAAAGTTCACCTTCAGCCACTTAGGAGAAATATTCAATGAGAAGAAGCCGTACGGGTAATGACCAGCCGACCAGACGTTCTCCACGTAGTCTTCAGCATAAGGTGGAATTCCACTTGGTGACTCATTCTGGATGCCGCCACCTGCGCCGTTCTCAATGAAATGCGTCTTAAATGCAGTATAATCGTGTTTCTCGCCGTGGGTATGACCGTACAAGAAGAGCTGAATGCCCAGTCCGTCCAATAATTCACGCCACTTCTCCGCTGGTCCAGGAGCATAGTGATTATACGGGGAATAGTGCGTGTTCACGATCTTCCAAGTCGCATTCGAAGCTTTAGCAGCTTCTACAAGTTTCTTCCTCGAATCATCACCCCAGGCTTGTAGTTTGTCCATACAGGCATCGAACATGTTATTGTCACCTCCTGCACAAAGACTGTCGCCACGTTTAACGTTCTCGCACGAATCATCGTCTTTACCCGAGTAGCCGTAACATTGACAGCAAATCTGTTGTGCGCCGTGAGTATCAGCATCATTTGTGTCGAGATTGAAGATATCGATGGTCAAATTCGACGCGGGGTCAGCGATTGAGTGCACGAAGAAATGATCAGGCATGATCCATCGATTGTCCTGCGGGCTCACGTACTGCGACTGCAATGAGAACTTCTGATCCAGTCTTGTCAGCAACTCATCGGTTGATCCACACTCGACAGCTTCCTCACCATCGGTGCACACGTAGCTAGCCCCGCCGTAGTCATGGTTACCCATAACGTTCACCCATGGGATCCCAGCCAAGCTCGGTGCGTTGTACTTGTCCTCAAACGTCTGCTGGAAGCGATAGGCTTGGTCTGTTACACCGTGCAGTCCGTCCCAATAAAAGTTGTCGCCATGGCCGATCACGACAGACGGACGTGGCTGAGCTGCTGCAGCGGCCTGACCCAGTAGAATCGCCACGTACTCCATCGCGTTGTAGTCCAAGACGGTGAAGGCTTTGCGACGTGAGCAACATGATCCGCCATCTTTGGCAATGGTGCGACCCCAGTCTCCGATCGCTAGAGCCGACAGTGAATACGTCGCGGTCAACGGGTCTGTAGTCTCCTCGTCCTCATCTGACGATCCACTGCTGGAATTTCCCTTCTTGAATTTATGAAGTTTGTTCTTCGTTTTTGGCTTCTCTGTGGCGTCGGTAGTGCTTCCCTTTTCTTCAGTGCCATCGCCAGACTTCGTGGAGGCATGTGAACCGGAGACCGTCAGAGCGACAACGATAACTGCGACGATGACAGCGAGCGCCACAAGGACACTGATCACGAGTGCTCTCTTTTGCATTTCACCCCCTTCCTACGGCTTGCGTCTGAGAAGGCAGGAAAAGTACTGGAGTCCCAAACCAAACCAAACCAGATTGAGCATCGCAGCATCAATCATGTTGTCATCTCCATCAAAGTTCAATCAGAAAATGTTCGGATACTCCTCTGAAAGCCACCGAAATGGTTGTGACGCGACGTCTTAATTTGTCTGATATCGCTGCATCCCATGCCATCCTTCACCTCATGTCGAAGTTCGTAGACGACCATGAAGGACGTTGGGTCTTTTCGAGAGCATAAGCACCAGAGGCGGCGATCGCGACAGAATTTCCGCAGTCAGGAGCTGCTTACTTCACTCACGCTTTCGGCCGAGGCTATCACGCTCCGAAATGAATCCGGAAATCCTGAGGAAGCAGCAGCTCGAGCAGCTTCACGACGTAAGTCAGCGTCTAAGACGGTCAAACCACGGTCTTCGGTCTCTCAACATACTTTTCAAGGTGTTGCCAGCGTGTCCAACGCGAAAATTGTAACCATGAAGAATCTCAAGTCCAAGTTTCGTCCGGGTGTCCACGATTCAGTCAGAGAAGGTGAAGAAGAAGACGATGAAGGCACCAACATCGACAGGTTCCCAATAAAAGCGAGAAGTATGTCGTTGGCGCCTCTGATTCTACCAGGAATGATACTATCATCTCCGACGCCAAAGAGTCCGACTGCTACAGCACAGGAAAAATACGCCATTGGGAAGTTTGAGACCAGAGACAGTAAGTGGAAAGCCACTATTGACGGACAAGTCGAGAAGTTCATGTACCCCAGTTTACGACTCGAGACTCTGTACTCACAAGACGAAGGATGGTATCCAGAACCTGATGACGATGACGACGATAGCAAACCAATGCCATCTCCAAAGACAATAGACGAGGTCTTGACGGGCACCTCGAAAGTGAGTTGGGAGCTTGAGCACGTGATTCAAAGCCCAGTTCCAGTTACCCCCGTGCAAGAAATTGATAGCAAGCGAGTGAAATTTGATCAAAAACTCCAGGATGCCGAGTCGATACTGCGTAGGAGAGAATCCACTTCGCTGAGGATGAATACAGCTCCGCCAACTCTGCCTACGAGGACGTCCAGCTCTTTTGATACGGAAGGCACGTTCACGACGGCAGCTAAAGCTGATCCTCCACGTTATCAAGACGCAGAAACGCCTCGACAACAACCAATTCCTCGACTTCCACAAGCACGAAAGTATGTTTGTCTAACCTCTTTGTTACTCGAGAAGCTGTAATTGTTGTTTGACACTCTCAATGTCTTGATGTACACAGGGCTATCAAAGAAATCCAGCGACACACAACCAATGCCGGACAGATCGAGTACTATACCGACAAACAGCATCTTTTTACCAAGTGGAAGAAGGTCCAAGTCTCACAACACCACCACCAGCTTAGTCCTCTATCTCTGCATAACCTCCACCAAGAAGCACACCACGAAGTATCTGACGATGAAGCGGAGGAAAGTGACAGTGAGCTGGAGTCAGAGGTTGATAATGGTTCGAACCAGCCATTGGGAGAGTTGTCGCCACGTTCACTCTTCTATCATGAGTGTGTCAAGAACCAGATCTTACCCGAACCAATCTTCTCAAGAATCAATGAAGTCGCAGTTCCTTCTTCTCAGCCTCCGACGGCACGAGTGATGTCAGCGTCTTCTTCCCTCGCTGCAGTCGCATCAATACTCATGAAGACGCAGACAAACAAGCGCCCTGGACGTGGTAAACGCCGCCATCTTGCCCTCCAGCTCCAACAGTTTGGACTGGGCGACTCCAAGATCATCGCCTTGTCCAAATCTCTCAGGGGGTTCCAAGCAATTCAAATCCTCGATCTCAGTGACAACCGCCTCACTGATGCGTCGATTATTCCACTACTGCAGTCGCTTGCAGCTGCAGACACTTCGCCACGAGCTTCCAAGACGTCTCCACCTACTTCCAATGAGCTGCTAGCTGCCGCAAGTCTTACAAATTCTCCAGGATGCATTCTCACGGTGCTCAACCTCAGCAAGAACGAGCTTGGTCGGAAAGGATGTCAGCAGATTGCACGCTTCCTGGCTATCTGCAGGACGCTCACGTACTTGGATTTATCGCACACAACGTTAGGTGGCGATGATGAAGCGCTTGCACCCGTTGCCGTTGCAATCGAGTCTCATCCGTCCTTAAAACACGTCAATTTCTCACACAACTCTATCGGTGAGCGTGGAGGAATCCTTCTGGGAGCTATGCTCACAAATCCTGCGTGCGTTGTGCGAGCTCTGGATGTGTCGTGGAATAGTATCTGTCGAAGTGGAGCCGTAGCGTTGGGCATTGCTATGAGTACCAATACATCGTTGAAAACCATGCACATGAGCATGAACCGATGCGGCGACGGCGGTGGAGAACAGTTAGCTGCAGCTCTGGCATGTAACACGACTCTTACCCAGCTCGATCTGACGCACAACGCACTCACCGGGGCAAGTGCAGTGGCCTTCGGGTTCTTCCTGCGTCAAAATCAATCCCTTCGTACGCTGGACATGAAGGATAATAGTCTTGGGGAAGTCGGCGCGCGTGCACTACTGAGAGCCATCGCTTTAGGCTCGCGCTGTGAGATCAGTCTATCTGTTCATGACCTCGAAACTTCCACTGTAGGCTCGACACCAGCAGCAAGTAGTTCCACAATCTTCGACGCGAGTTTACCTTCTGCATCGTCTCCGTTTGAGCTTCGAATGGGAGATTCACCTTATGCGTTCGCTGTCGCGAGTGAATTGATCGATGCGGCTTTGGTTCAGGGGCGTTGCTCACTCTCAGAACTCAGCTACGAGGTTGACGCAGGTGGTAGTGATAAACCTCGATCTGCCGATACTGCGAGGAGGAGATCGGTAAGAGCGAAATCAGCCAAGAAGAGATTCGTCTTGGCTATCGACCAGGAACGCCGTTGTCTGTACAGCACTGCCGACTCAAGTAAAACGCCATGGAAGCTGCCAGCACGGGGGATTCTACGTGCAACAGCAACTTTCATGGCTTCTCCACTTCCTCGAGGTCCGTTGCCTTGGCTAGATGAGGCGTCGTGCTTGGGTCTCATTCAAATCGTCAAGTGCGCGTTCTCGTCGCGCGATGTGATGAGCCTCTTGGACCTGGTGCTGGCTGACCTGCACCTAACGACGACACAAGCAACGTTTTTTGTAAATCATCTTCACCCCGTCTTGCCAAAGATGGAGCTTATTGGCAGACTCTGGACGTGTCTGATAGATGGCGAGAACACTTTTGACTTCTTGCAGGGGCATCTGACTCAGTCAGAGCAGTGGAGACTCATCGACCGTTTTGGTCCAGTGATGATGCAGTTCTCAACCGCTAACCCCACAGGACATTGGACTTTAACTCTCCGAGACCCTCGACACAGGAAACTCGCGCTCTGGTTTGCCTCGTTGAACGCACACCACACGGCCACCTTGGTTCGATATCATCCGAAGCGTACAGATTGCAGTCAGTACGGACGTGGTTTCCACTGGCGCAATGTAGTCTTCAACCGAAAACGGATTCAGCTGACGTACGCGTTCTTTGACCGACTGCCACGCGATGGAGTACTTGAGTTTGACTACGTCTCGCCTCTCCGTCCTGAAGTCAGGTACCTCGAAGACAACCACTTGGAGTATCAAGACGGTGCGGAGTTAGACCAAATCGCGATTCAATCGACGCCAATCGCCATGACCGACGAAGAACTTGCGACTTTGTTGGCTCAAGTAGGCGCCGAGGTGTGCGCTATCTACGTACCCGTGCACAAACGACAGAACCTAAAGTACCATTTGGTGTTGTTTCATCTCGCAATTGCTGCTCGACGAGTTCTGACGCGTCAAGCACACCACGTTCTCCAACACTTCCCAAAGAACTATGAGTCTGGTCGTCTGCGTGCTTTGGTGGCGATGCATCACGCCATCGTGGACTTGGAAGGCTTTGGCGAATTATTGGATCGACTCGCCTTGACAGATCGACCGCGCGTGTACGTGAATCTAGGATACCTCAACACAGTGATGCCGTTGGCCATTGACATGGACTTCGAAGTGGACTTCACTCATGAAGACGAGAAGATGCTGCTACGAGCTCTTGTGGACTTGTCGATATCCTGCCCCATGGACATGATCCGCATTGACAGCACCCGATCCACAGTTCTCATCATCTACTCCATGTACCAAACCAACACTGTGCCAGCAACAGGTCGTATCTGCTTCCGCTACGTCACACACCAGGCAGCAAATCGACTCGAATGGCTACGTGCCCGTCAACAGATCTATCGCCACTACCTCTGCGGTGACCGCCTGAAAAATCTGAGCGATGCTACAGCACTGGCGCTTGTAGCAAGTGCTGGTAACACTGACAGCAGCAGTGTTACCGCTGGAGCTGCTGGTACCAGCAGTAGTCCAGCTGAAAGTGGGAACTCGGCTACAACTCCAGCTTAGGTCTTCATCCATTAAGTATATTTCTCCTGTAGCATAATCGCCGATCCACGCTGCCTGAACTAGAAGATGTCAATGTTAATGATTTTGATGTCGGTGAAAGGCTTGTCCGACTTGTCCACGCGTGCACTCTCGATGTTCGAGACAGTATCCTTGCCGTTCTCAACACGACCAAAGACAGTGTGCTTATTGTCTAGCCACGGAGTAGGTACCGTCGTGATGAAAAACTGCGAGCCGTTGGTGCCAGGGCCGGCGTTGGCCATGGAAAGCGTGAATGGCCGATCGTGTCGTAGGCTGCGGTGGAACTCGTCTTCGAACTCGCCGCCCCAAATGGATTCACCACCCGTGCCATCTCCCAGCGGGTCTCCCGTTTGCACCATAAAGTTCTTGATCACACGGTGGAAAATCAGATTGTCGTAGTATCCGTTGCGCGCGTGCGTGCAGAAGTTCTCCACAGTCTTGGGGCATTCCTTGCCGAAAAGTTTGAGCGTGATATCTCCCATTGTCGTGTGCATGACAGCCGTCTCGCCAAGTACCTTGGCAGAGCTAGACTCTGTCGCTACCTGAGACTCTTCCAGAGTAGGTTTCTCATTGAAAACATCACGGCCAGTTCCAGCACCGCCGTCTTCGCCTTCATCCTCTTCAGGCTCCCGAGTTGAGAAGAGGAAGAAGCGGTTGCGCTTGAATGACGTACAGAACAGCGTAGGGTCGATGGTATCACGCTCGTTCGCCGAGTCTGACATCACCTCTGCTTCGTGTTTGAGGCCAGACGCCGCCTTCAGGTGCTTCTCAAACTGAGTATTCACCTTGGGCTTCCCCTGGAACAAACTCAGTCGCAGGAAGCGGTCAGAACTCTCCACCTTGCCCAGCACCTTCATTACCTTGTTCGTTTCGATGTTCAGCACCTTAATACCCGCCAAAGTAGCGTATAGAATAAAGTAACCTGACTCATCAAAGACGCAGTTGGACACGACGTCCGAGTTGGCCAGCTCACGCTCGACAGCGGCCCGACGGCCAAAGTCAAGAGCGTCAAGATGCAGTGTATCATCAACCTGAGCATCTTCAAACACCGTCAAACTCTCGTCGTATTTGCGCCGCATCTTGCCCGTGGCGAATCTGAACACTCGGATCTGGTTATCCTTGGCCGTGACGACAAAGCTCTTGCCATCAGGTGAGATATCAATGGCTGTAGCGTACGTTTTGCACTTGGCCAGCTCGTACAGATCCGTCTCGCCCTTAAACTTAAACTTGACCACCCCTTTGTCCTTGGTAGGGAACTTGAACGTGTCGGCGTCCCAGTACTCAATAATCCCCTTCTGGTCGGCCGAGATGACGCAGTTGGCCACGGCGTTAAATACCATGGCCGTGACTGGAGCAGCATGTAACTTGCTGATTGTATGCACAGGCTCGTTGGCCGCACTCTCGGCGGTGTAGATTCTCAGGGCCGGACTGTTCTTGTCGGCCACCACCACCTTTGAATCGATGGCCCCTTTGGCCGAGATCCAGCAGCACTCGGCCGGCGTGCAGGCCACACTGAGCATGTTGACCATATCGAAGGCCAGCACGTCGTAGAACTTGATACTGCGGTCGGCCGACGTGCTGCAGAGGCGCAGGCCATCGGCCGACACGGCCAGGCCATGCACCTCCTGGAGGTGGGCCTTGTAGTGCTTGACGAACTCGATACCTTTGGCCATTTTCTTCCAGAATTTAACGTGGCCATCCACGCTGGCCGTGATGACGAACTGCGTCTCTGGGGCCACCAACACGTGGGAGACCGTGGCCCGGTGCATGAAGCTGCGCTCGTACATGGCCGCGCTCGGTAGGTTCTTGAGATACGCGGCCTCAAACGGCAGCTTCTTGGCCCTCTTCTTGGTCGGTGCGGCTGGCATCGGCATGGGCATCGGCCCGTCGTCATCCGAGCTGGCCGCATCCTCATCGCGCGCGTGCTTGGCCGGCATGGTGGCCAATGATACACTGCAGTTGAGTAAGGAGCGCAAATCGGATGGAAGATGAAAAAATGTAGCTATATTGTATTTAGAGGTTATTGTGTGGTACACACCCAAGTTGACGTAGGTTGAAGTCGAGGTATTAGTCTTGAAGGAACCGGGTTATCTGGTTCAACCAGGAAGAACGACAGGATGTTAAATCTGCTTGGGCCCTTCAGCTCAAAAAATGGCGTTGCAGACAGTTCGGAATTTCCACCCGGAGAGACTTCTTTAATTGACGTCATGCTCGTGTGGCATACCATCTACTTTGCCTCAAATGAGAGACGGTGAACTTTGGCGTGACGGCAAAATCAATGACTTTTGTTACGCTTTCTTGTCAAATCTCGTTGTCGCAAGCTGCTGTTGAATTTGAGGGCGGACAAAATGTATGGTTACGCTAGCATACACAATTTCCGATACTGGGAATATTATTGATATTATATTTATTGAATAACTTATTATTGGTTCTAGCCAGATTGCAGTCATTATTACTGCTTCGTGTTTGAAGTGAATACAAACCGGAGTTCGACGTAATACAAATGTCAAGATAAAAATATACAAATATGAATAGTAATTGTATTTTTTGTACGGAATAACTTATTATTGGAAGTTGGATATTATGGTGATTATTACTGATGAGATTTTGGCCAGAATACTACTGAGAATTGTATTTTCCATGCCCTGGGTAACCGTTATAATAGTTGGAGAATGTGCGATGTTTATCGTACATGAGCAATTTGCATCTGAAGCAGTATGGTGACCGTTACGATTTAATCGAAAAAAATTGACTCGCTTCGTTCGCTTTAATGCTATGTGACCGAGCAGCGGCGTCCACAGGTACCATACACTTTCACGAGGGGCGGAGGTACTGCCGTACGAACCTACAGCGCACAAGTCACCGTGAAAATCGCTGAAATCCTTCTTGCCCCCGAGGGAGGTTCGTGGTATTGAAAGGGAGAAAATCGGAAAATATTACTTTGGTTGGGCAACATCCAGGCGTTTCGCGGATACCAGCTCTTTTCGTAAAGACGTTTTCAAGCACTTCGACTGCGTTAGTGGTCTTTATTGCAACGTACACCGGGGGTGATACATGTAATTTATCGAGCAAGAAAGCCTTGTGCTCAAGTCACCATTTCTGGTGTTAGTTGAAGCAGGGGATGTCAACCTTTTTTATAATCATTTGTCTTTTTATCTTCTTTTTTTTAAATTTTAATTTTTTTTTAATTAAAATGAAAAAGAAAGTTGGCCTCAATGGTTGTTTTCCTTCTTATGATGGTTTTTAATAGGAACGCGTCTTGGAAACTGCTTATCCGCTGACAAAGTTCGGAGTTAATGACAAACGGAAAGCAGGTGGGTCGTACGACCAGCTTGGAAAGAGTACATGAAGTTGAAGACTTACTGGAAGTTGATGAAAATGGCAAGAACTAGCGAAGCAGCGGTGCCTACAGCAACTGTACTTCTGATGGCCGCAGCAATGAAGATGGAAATGTGAAGACGAAGGTGACAACAGCAATAATGGAGATGACAGAATCAATGGAGATGACGACTGCGCTGATGATTTAGACAACGAGAGTGAAGACAATTTTCTGATACATGCACGAATCGCACATTCATATCCACAACATTCTTACATGTATAATCATCTTTTATCTTCTTTTATACTAAAAAAAAGAAGATAGAAAAGAATATTTCGCTTTTTTTGATCGGCTTTCTTATACATGTAATATCACTGAGTTGAAGTTATATCGATAAATGTCTCCTGATTGGTCAGAATTCTGGTCAACATTATAACCAATCCGAGTCATTTAGTGTCCGTTGAAGAAGCCCTGGATCGCATAACCTGATCTGCTGCAATGCAGTCCCCCCTCGTGCTCCTCGCCGCGCTCTCCTATCTGGCCGTCGCCTCCCACGCCGAGGCTCAGAGCCAGCCGCTGGTTCTCTTTAACGGCGATGAAGGTTCCTGCCACGGCTTCACGACCAAGGACGCGTGCGTGAAGAACCACTGTGCATGGTGCGTGTGCGCAGCCGTGCCGTCTTCCTGCTACACCCCTGAGGAGGCGGACCAGCTGCCTCCCGCCGTCTTCCAATGCGACAAGGAGACGCAACTCCAGTGGTGGGTTTTGACATCGGTTCCGCCATCTTCGGTGGAGCTCAACATCCTCTTTGACGCCTGGAAGGACCAACATGGCAAGAGCTACGACTCTCCCATCCAGAACGAGCTGCGTCGCGGGATCTTCGAGGTCAACGCGCGATCTGTGGCTGCACACAACAGCAAACAAGACAAGACCTTCACGATGGAGCTCAATGAGTTCGCAGACATCACGTGGGACGAGTTCCAGAGCTGGTACTTAGGCGCTCCCCAGCAGTGCTCGGCTACAGAGACAAATGACGTCGTGTACGGGGAAGTACCGACGGAGAAGGACTGGAGAGCTGATGGAGCAGTGTCACCAGTCAAGAACCAGGGCAAGTGTGGTTCGTGCTGGACGTTCTCCACTACGGGCTGTCTTGAGAGCCACGTCAAGCTCAAACACGGAGAGTTCACGATCCTGTCGGAGCAGAATCTGCTGGACTGTGCGCAGAATTTCGACAACCATGGCTGCAATGGCGGACTGCCATCGCATGCCTTTGAGTATGTGAAGTACAACGGAGGTTTAGACACGGAGGAGGTAAGTGCCTGCCGTACTGAAGCTCTGTGTGGTTGGTGTAGTGTGGATCTAACTACGTGTATTGCCTGATGACAGACGTACCCGTACGAAGCCAAGGAGGGCAAGTGTAAGTTCAACACGTACCATGTTGGCGCAGAGGTGGACCAAGTTGTGAACATCACGGCACGCAACGAGAACGAGCTGAAGGCTGCCGTGGGATCCACAGGTCCCGTGAGTATCGCCTTCCAGGTGGTGTCGGACTTCCGGTTCTACAAGTCCGGCGTGTACGAGTCGACGGAGTGCCACTCGGGCGAGAAGGACGTGAACCACGCGGTGCTGGCCGTGGGCTACGGCGTGGAGGACGGCAAGAATCACTGGATTGTCAAGAACAGTTGGGGCACCAAGTGGGGCATGGACGGCTTCTTCCAGATCGCGCGCGGCAGCAACATGTGCGGCCTGGCCGACTGCGCCTCGTACCCTGTCGTGGTGTAAGACCTACAGCGCTCAAGATTGCGCGATTACGGTTCGTCAATTCTGCATGTGTCGATTTCCTTGCCAGGTCTCCACTTGGCGTGTTCGGAGGGTTTCAACTCACCGCCGCCGTCGGATAAGGTGGACCTTTTTCCGAATAAGATGAAGCAATGAAAAAGATCACCGGAATGTATTAATACATTGAACCATGAAGTACCACCGTTGACATCGTCGTTGTCGGAGCTCAGTCCAACGGCGCATCAAATGTGCAGACACTTCGGCCAACGCGCCAAGCAAATGCAGAGCATGGATCACCATGTGCTCGGTCCGGGATCGAAGGCCAGAAGAATACTGGTATGCTGTATGATACGTCCGGTGGAACGGGGGAACGCCGAGGCCACGACATACTTCGGCTCAGTCCTGTCATCACGTTGCGCTGCAATGACCTGCAAAAGGCAACGACTGGTAGAGAGCTCGTCACCGGCGCGAACTGTCCTGTGCTCGACGGATGCAACATGGACGATGCCGCAATATGACGAGCCACCAATTGTCCTCCGACTCGATTAGCGCGTTGGACAAAACAGCGAGGCACATAAAAAGTCGAAGGTCGCTGTATATCTCCATACTAAAACCAATATCTTACCTTTCATGACAACAACGTAAATCAGAATCCATTCGTTCTCGAAGGATCCTGTCATCTATCATGCACCTAGATGTAAAATGGTTTTGAATAAATTAGTTTTCAAAACACGTCTCAATCGCTCCAAATCCAGGTGCAACTGACTTCTAGATCTAGTATTTTGTATGGACATCTTCCACCTACTTTTGTCACTCCTCATCCGATCTTCAAAATGGATGTTCGGTGAAGAGGTAGGACCGAGTGGCCATCATAGAAACTTGATCGGCGCCTCCTCACAAAGGATTTTGCCGCCTGCTCACGGAGTCGTCTGGATATGACAGTGCACAACTACAACAGCATGGACGAGACGATGCCGCTCAAGGGCCCACGGCCCACCCTGGATCGCAAGGCTTCGCGCCGTATCCCGTTGACTGAGGGTGCCAAGCGCGCGCAGCGGAAGTTGCAGCTGGCGTGTGTGTGCTCGCTGCTCTTCATGTGCGCCGAGATCGTGGGCGGCTTCTTGGCCGGTAGTCTGGCCATCATGACGGACGCCGCACATTTGCTATCGGACGTTGCGGGCTTCTGCATCTCGCTCTTCGCCATCTATGTGAGCACGTTGCCGGCCTCGAACCGCCTGAGCTTCGGTTTCCAGCGCGCCGAGGTCATCGGCGCCGTCACGAGTGTGCTGGTCATCTGGGTGCTCACGGGAGTGTTGGTCTACGCTGCTGTGGAGCGCTTCATGGAGTGTCTGGAGCCCAACCCGAAGGAGCACGTGAACGGCAAACTCATGTTCATTGTGGCCTGCATCGGTCTCTTCGTGAACCTCATTCTGATGCAGATCCTGGGTCACGGTCACTCACACGGAGGAGGCGGTGGTCACGGCCACTCACACGGAGGAGACAGTCACGCCCATGGAGACAGCAGCTCCAGCTCCAGTGAAGAGGAGGGACATGGCCACTCGCACGGCCACGGCCACTCCCACGGAGACCACGGTCACTCCCACGGTGGAGATGGTCACGGAGACCTGGAGAACGGAGAGGCTCCCAAGACGCCCAAGAAGAAGCTGGAGAACTTGAACATTCAGGCCGCCTACATTCACGCGCTCGGCGACTTCATTCAGAGCGTGGGCGTGTGTATTGCCGGTGGCCTGATCTGGCACAAGCCTGAGTGGCAGATTGCCGACCCCATTGCCACCTTCATCTTCTCCGTGCTGGTGCTGGGCACGACCATTGGTATTGTCCGCGACAGTATCCATGTGCTGATGGAGGGCACGCCCGACGGCATCCACTCCGACGAGATCGAGCGCGGCCTGCGTCACTGCGCGTCCGTTGTGGCCGTGCACGACCTGCACATTTGGTCGCTGAGCGCCGGCCTGCCGTCGTTGAGTGTGCACCTGATCTCGGACGACGCGGAGACGGCTCTGCACGCAGCTCAACGCTACCTCATGTCGAAGGGCATTACGCACACTACGATTCAGATTGAGAAGACGGCGACGCTGTACCCGCGCGACTGCAACTCGGACCTTAAGTGCGGTCAGGACTCTCCGCAAAATAGCGACTAGATTACTGGGAGGTGCTGACTAAAGTTTCCAACCAAGATATCGGCAGCGAATAACTCAGAATAAATTGCCTCTGAATGAGTACGACGTGGGTGGAAAGGGGAGTGCATTCGTGTCCCGCGGTAGTGGTGCTTCGAGTTATGCGGTGAAGATCTCGAAAGTCAAACACCGCTCCACAAGAAACGGTATTCCAGGGATTGATCCAGATAAGCGCACGAGCGATGCACACCCACCCACGATCCTGTATGCCCTACCCGACCGTATCCGTTTTCATGGTCTCCAGCTCTTGGCCTATCCAGCATATCACGTGTACAGGCAAGTGCAAATTAGATTCGGCAAAGTGGAAACTGAAATTCGGCCGGTTGGGGCTATGGATATGAAACAGTATAAAAGCATGTTGTTGATCAACCAGTTTTCGCTTTCAAGCGCATCGCTATATCTATTAGGCTTGGTGCTCGTCATCACCGTTGCGCGGTGGTGATACTGTACTTGGCCGCATTTGAGCTGCTAGGATTCCACTGTAGCTGTCGTTTGATGGAAAGTAATGCATCTCTCGGTTTAATGGATTAGCTAGGTTTAGTGTGTCCTGTCAAGAACTGACCGCACTTCAGATCGGACGTGCAGTTCCGAGGGTACAATGTCGACGTCTTCTCGGTCTGGATGGTACTGTGTGTGATACCTTTGGACAGAAGGTAACGCTGAGTTGCGTGCAAAGCAGTCTCGATATCATCCGCGACAATGTGCACACTCAGCGATGGTAACCCAGCACTCAGCGACCAAATGTGTAGGTCGTGTACCCCCACTAAAGACGAGCAGGCTCGAAGGCCTTCTTCGATTTCAGCAGTGTCAAAATCCTCGGGGATCCCTTCCATCAGAATGTGGATACTGTCTCGAATAATTCCGATTGTTGTGAACAACACCCCAACACCGAGAAGACGAACGTAGCGATCGGGTCGGCAATCTGCCACTCTGGCTTAAACCAGATGAGGCCACCAGCGATGCATACGCCAATACTTTGGATGAAGTCGCTCAATACGTGAAGATAGGCCGAGCGGATATTGAGGTTCTCCAACTTCTTTTTCGTTGGCTTCGCTGCTCCTTCGCCGTGTCCAATTTCAAGATCCCCACCAAAGGAGTGTCCGTGATTACCAGGCGCGCAGCCATGCACGTGAGAATGTCCATGGTCGCGTCCGTGGGAATGCCCATGGTCATGTCTTTGAGGCGTGAGAGTGTAGTATTGCTAGGACTGTAGCTGAACCCATCTTGAAAAGACTCCCCACTGTGAGAACGATCATGACCTTCGACTCCATCGTGATTCACAGTACTGCCATCCTCTCGATTGGAATCTCCACGAACGTGTGCGTGACCGTCTCCATGCGCGTGTCCGTGGGCGCTGTGACTGTGACCATGATTGCCTCCATGGGAATGGCCATGGCCCAAAATTTGCATTAGGACGATATTCACGAGGAGTCTGATACACGCCACGATAAACATAAGTTTCCCATCGACATGTTCCTCCGGGTTCGGTTCTAAGCACTCGATGAAGCGGTTAACCGCCGCGTACACCAGTATACCCGTCAGCACCCAAATCACCACCACACTCGTAACTGCGCCGATGACCTCCGTGCGTTGAAACCCGAAACTCAATCGGTTGGTAGCTGGACGTGTACTTATCCAGATAGCAAAGAGCAAGATGCACAAGCCCGCCACATCGGTCAGCAAGTGTGCAGCGTCCGACATGATGGTCAGACTCCCAGAAAGGAAACCTCCGACGAGTTCGGCGCCTATGAAAATACCGAGCAGATACAAGCTAGCTGCAATTTGCGCTGTGCACGCTTGGCGCTATCGGTGAGCGGCATCCGTCGAGGAGGCTCGAGCAAAGTTGCATCACTTGGACTGGAACACGGACGGTGGGAACCCAAGCAGTTAGTGTTGGTGTTTGGCTCAGTCGCCATGTTGGAAAATGGTCTGCAAGCAACGAGAGCACAAGGACTGTCCGTTATCTCTGTTAGCAACATGTCCAGAGGTACCCACTGCTCGTCGAAAGGCTACCGAACAATGTCAGTTCGTACAACAGCTTTGGCAAGCTGGTAGACGAACCACAGCCTTGGTAGCTACCTCGCTTCATGTAGCGGTCCGTAACCTCTCTACGTAAGTTTCGTCGTAACAGTGCGAGTCAACGGGTTGATCAACCCAGTGCAGTGTATTTAAAGCCTTCAACTTGATGGTGTTGAAGTTGTTGCATAACCTTTTTTTATACCGCTTTTTCCACACCCGAATATAAATATTGTGAATGCGAAACACAAATATTCTGAATACGCCAGCATTTCAAAATGGACGTCGAGCGGGAGCGCATCGAGCGTGCCTGCGCCAAGAACCTCGCGTACATCCAGCAGTAAGTATTCGATCTCCTTCATCTCCACTGTTTACTGTTACTCATCGTTTTCATTGGCACAGACAGGACGAGCGCGAGGCTTCTCAAGCTGCGGACGAGCTCCTTGGATTTCCAACTGGCACTAATTCCAATATCAAGCGATCGACGCCGTCGTCAGGAGGCTCCAAGGGCAACAACAGCGTCTACATCACGGGCCTCACGACGTACATGGCCTGCAGACAACTTGGTCCGCTGCAGTCTAGAGTTTGGAGTTTTAAACAGAGCAAGACTTACGTTAAGATCTCTTTGTAGAGGGCGTGTGCAACAAACTGGGCAAAGTGCGCCGAATCAAGTTCTACAAAGACGAGCGAGGAGGACTGAAGGGCGACGCAGTGGTGACTTTCAGCTCGCGTGCTACGATGCTCAAGGCTGTTGACAGGGTAAAGCTACTGCCCGTTGCTGCGTGATCCTCACCTTCTCAGTCCCATTGGGTCCATTCACTACACGACACAAGTTTGACTTGTAGTGGATGTCATGCCATTGCAATGCATGTTGCTGATTCGCGTCTCGTACCTTGCAACACAGCTGAACCACTTCGAAGTCAAGCCAGGGGTGATCATCATGTACGTCGGATTGCTCTGCGTCATAGAAGTTTGGGAAATTGCTGATTGGGAAGTTGTTCTGCACAGGGCAATGGAAGCAACTTTTTCAAGCAAGAAGTCTACAAGCAAAGAGGAAAGCAAGGAGAACGTCGACACAGCCCACATTGCTGACCAGACAACGAAGGACTTGCAGACACCTTCTGAAAAGGCAGCAGCTTCGCCACTGAAGATTGCTGCTGCAGATGATGGATCGTGTTTGGGTCTACCGTCGCGTTCGATTATCTTAAAGCATGTTTGGGATCCACTTGAAGGAAGCGATGCTGCTTTCTTCGACGAATTGGAGGAAGACATGCGCTCAGAGTGCGGCAAGCATGGAGTGGTGGAACACGTTCAAATTGTAGCGGATGGATCGGTGGTCGTGCGCTTTGCAGAGCTGAACGCAGCTATCGCGTGTCTGAAAGTGATGAATGGGCGGTGGTTTTCTGGGCGGCAAATCGAGGCGCGGTTTGATCAGGCTACGACCGAGAATCCAAGCGATGCGGATACCAAGGTCGAGGCTTTTCTAGCCTCTCTTGGCGAGTAACGGCCATCCAATGTGAGGTACGTTTGATCCCTTGAAATGCACACGCAGTTCTTGTTGTAAGCTTAGTAGCAAGTTGCCCTTATGTTCTCTTTTACTAACGAGATTGGAAATATGCATCGAAAACAACGAAGCGGTTGGGCTGCGGGTAGTGCTCAGTCAGACCAGCGTGTTTCTTCAAAAAGGCGAAGAGCTTGGGCGACGGTCGGTCGTACGCTAGTTGGGCGGGTGTGACGTCTTCTTCTTGGAGAAGGTGCTGGAGAAGTTGCAGCCCCACGCCGCGCCGCTGCCAGGCCTCGTCAACGTAGAAGTCCAGCACACAGATTGGATCCATTTCAGTGTACTCGCCTCTAGGGGTCTGTGTAGCAGCAACAGCAGCATTAACCACACAGTAACAAAATGTCGCGACATCTTTACACATTTTTACCAAGTAGAACAGGTGTTTGATCCCAGTCTTCAAGAAGCCCACGACACCACCGTCTACATGTACAGCCAACATTAATTTCTGGTGCTGCTCTGCTGCAATGGACGTCGCAAACAGATCCGCCGAGGTGATCTCATGGGAGAGAGCTTGGGCCTGAATTGAAATCGACCAAATGAGGTCAATGGCGATTGCCCATCGTTAGTGGCGTGGCGATGGGCGGCAGAGGGATGGACGTACGATGGCAGACTTTTTCCCAAGCTCGTCAATTGCTTCAGCCAGCTCTGGGCTCAGTGACTCAGGCGTCTGCACCACTTCAATCCTCATGGCGGTCGACGCGAAAAATGCTTTGGCCGTTTTCTGCTTGTGTCGCTGCCATCAGAAAGAAACCACGGAACAGCGTTTCTATCGAGTCGTGCGGTCTGGAAGCCACCAGCATGGGCGCCGAACTGTCCAAGCCAGCCGAGCCGAACCCGTGCGCGGGTGAGATGGAGACCTACGTGAAGTGAGTGCCACACTCCAACTCTTGGATGGGGGTTATGGAATCCTGTGGACGGGGGAGGAGACTCAGATCAATTGACTCACGTTATCGATGCAGGTGCGTGGAAGCGAAGACGGCTGAAAGCGGAGGTCTGCGTGACGGCGAGGAGTGCGAGAAGGAGAGTGAGGCCTATCGCGAGTGCCGACGGAAGGTGAAGAAGCTCAAGGCCGCTGTTAAGAAGTGAGCTTTGGGGCGAAGATGCCAACTTAGAAGATGAACGCGACATTCGACCATTGAACACGATTTTTGCATGTTCATACACTACACCTGTCTCCTTCCTATTCGTTCTATTGCTACCTCCTTCCTCTAACCTACTAGTACATCGCTGCCAACCTACTTTATACACATCCCACCTAGTCATTGTTCTCGTTCTGCCTTGCTTCACTTCATTCGCATCTCCTGTACAGGAAGTCTGCTACTGTTGTCCACACGACGACCAGGTGCAGCCGTGGGGTTAATAGTCTCGTCGTCGTCGCTGTAGCCGAAGCTGGAGGACGCCGTCTTGATCCCAAAGTTGTACTTCTTGTTCACACTGGCGGGGATGTCGTTCACTGCATTGTTGCGTACGACACGCACTGCGCCCAGTCCTCTAGACGAAGAAGAACTGACTCTGGACGAGCCAGTGGACAAATTCTTGCCGCTGTAGCCGTAGGACGAGCGCGATGACATGTGGTGATGCTGGTGGCCATGGCGCTGGCGGCGTTGGGACAGCACCTGGATGTCCTTGGCCATGTAGGCGTCCGGGATGAGCTTCTCTGAGTTAGACAGGATAGAGGCCACCGATGAGTCTGTGGCGGTAGACAGCGAGCGCCCACGAGAGCTCGTCGGTTGGTCGAAGCTCCGCGCAAAGTCCTTACTTTGGTGGTGCTGCGTGTAGAGGAGAGAGATCAATGGTCAGCAGCTGTGCATGGCGCTACAAGTCAATGAAGGGAAGAGCGTACCAATTGCGGATCGCAGTCGCTGGCGCTGGCGCTGAGGCCGCACACGACGGAGAGGTTGCCGCCCATGGTGTTCGAAGTGTCGATAAGGTCTGATCCTAGAGGAGCTCGTTGTCTTGTGAGCCCCTCGGCAACAAGCTCAGTTATGTACCAAACACTAAAAAAAATTAGCAATGGAGTGGCACCCTTGCGGGTACCCTACTGTCTTCCCTATGCTAGGATTTATGTGGCTGTGACCGGCTACGTGTTCCAGTAGAGTATACCCTGCCGGTCTTTCCGTTCACGTTTTCCTCTGTTTGACAACCGTACAAGTTGTTTACTTGTACGGTTGTCCCCGCCGAATGCCCTAAGTCTGCTCGCGCCGTGCTTCCCCTTGAGCCCGCTCCGTAGCAGTTCCAGCATGTTCATTGCGCCGTTCACGTCCCGATTCCAGAAGTTAGCCTTGCAGCGGCTGTTGATACAGCGCAAGACATTCCGGTTGCACTTCAGCACGACCTTCTTGGCGGCCAGCTTTGGGTTCCGGGACTTCAGCATCTCCGTGATCTCCTTCTCCTCTTTCTTGGAGGGCAGCGTCTTCATGCGGATGTCCGCCTCGTCCTCCTTCCTCTTCGTCAGAACGAACAGCCGAGCTTGCTTTAGACGCTTGTGGCAGCACGAGCACGTCGCGCTCGTCCGGAACTCGTCCATTGGAATTACAGTCGCCCGCTTCTCGAGCGCCTCGGCGAACCTCTTCACGGGCCCTTTGTCGTGGCCCTTGATGCCATCCTGTCTGCTCCAGTCCCCGTACGCAATGTACACCTGCTTGCTGGGTACTGGGACGAGGCGCTTGGCGAGCGTGTCGATCGCCTTCATCTTGGCTCGGTCTCGAGTGAACCGCCAGCGGAGGAAGGCCTGCTCCGCTGTGAACGCCAGCAAGAAGCGCAAATGTGCCCAAAAGAACCGCAGCCGCTCCATGTACAGACGGTAGCTTGCTGTCTTGAACGAGGGCATTGCAGTGATCACTCCAGTGTACCAAGGCTCCCGCTTCTCCAGGTTGTCAAGCCAGAAGCGGGAGGCGTTCATCTTGGCCAGGTGCCTGTACTCGCCGGTGGATATCGTCGTGACATTCAGCTTGCTTGGAGGTCTCTGCCTGCGTTGCCGGGTTTGCTGCTTTCCCCGCCCTCGACGCCGGCGGTGGCGTCCTCGCCTTCGGCGTCTGCGATGCAGTCGTCCAACAGTCACTGCTGTAGCGAGCATTCGCACACCAGGATCGACGCGTCGGGGGAGTAATCGGGGCCAAGCTTGAAGAGCTCCTTGGCGAACGAATTCCCCTCTTCCATCTCTTCTGGCACCTCAGCTTTCCCCCGCGTGACTCCGTCGAAACGTTCTGAGCCGAGCCATCGTTCTTCTTCCTCTTTTTCTTCTTTTTTGATGCGGTCGGCACCACGACTACTGATGTCGTTGTCACCGGACGAATCATGGTCACCGAGGCTGCGTAGCCGTTGGTCTTGATCTCGTCCGCGAAACTGCGACGGTTGGTCACGAACTGGTCGACGTCGAAGACACGTCGCAGAATCTCCTTGCGGTGGGTTTGGTACGTGACATGTGTGAAAACCCGTTGCGATCGCGAAGTTATCTTCCTCGACGGAACGATATTTAGCTCGTCTCCTCAACCTTAGGCTGTGCTAGGATTCGGCTGAAGAGACCGTGCAGAGTGGTCCCGTTGATCGCCACGTACAAGGCTTGATACGACATCCCAACGGGCAGCAGCGAGTACAGCTTTGTCCCTTTCCTTTTTGGGTGTTCCTCGACAAAGGATTCCATCCAAGTCAGCATGTCAGAAAGCTTGCGCAGGAAGAGGGCAGTGTTTTGCTTGATCAGATGTCGCCATGGGACCACCTCAAGCCACACTCGCAGCTCCTTCTCCTCCGGATCGTCAGTATCGTCCCATTTATCCCATACTTTCACATTTCTGCCGGTTGGATGGCCCTGTTCGTCCAGCTCACGAACCACCTTGACTCAAAAACAACTGTCCACAAGCTTCTTTGTGGCCTTGTACGTCATCTCGAGCTTGCCCTTCGGGGCATAGCGGAAGCGAACGTACTGGTGAAGCCGGCATCGAAAGTGAATCGAGAGCAAGTTTTGCGAATTGACGGCCATCGCCTTCGCGAGCCCGTGGATCATCTGCGTGCCGTTGACGATTGACTGCGATGCGAAAGCTACCTCTGCCTCACGCCCCGCCCAGTACCTCGTAAACGTCTCGTGCAAGCTGGGGTGCTGGACTTGAGGGTTGTGACGGTCTCGGGCCTCGATGTTGCCGAGGGTTGCAACACAGCAACGATAGAAGAACATGTGATCGCTTTTCGGAAGCTCGGCACCCTCTTCGAGACAGCGACGAACGTGGAGGTTGGCCAAATGCCACCCCTCGAGTTGCACTTGCCGCATGATGACGTTGATCTCGTCGATCAGCTGAGGTACGCGACAGACGCGAGTAAGCTTGCAAATAATGCTTGAGCGGGTATCCTTCGTCTCGTCCTTGAGTGCATACTTCGGAGGGTCGTCGATCTGCGAGGCGTCAGCCGGCAGGGATTCGGGAGTGCCCTCAACAATACCCTCGTTACCCACATCCAGCAGCCACCTGGAACACGTGGACCAGTAGTTGTGCGAAGTAAATCTGACACAAAGCGAACGGCGCATGCACCAGTATCCACGGATACGCCGTGGCGAAGCCCTGGAAGCTAACCATCAGGTAGAAAAACAGCGATTGCTCGAACACGTACGGGATTTCCACCACCGCGAGTTGTTCGTCTGCGCAGCACGCTCGCGGTATAACGCGGCACGATCCGTCGAAAACAGAAGCAGAGTGCCCGTGAAACCAGCCGTAGTCATGAACAGCGTCGACATAAAGCCCTTTGCCCACGCCACAAACCAGACTGCTAAACGTCGTGTAGTCCACGACAGACCGCAAATGATTGCAACTCCGAACACGAAAGCGAGTCCGGTTGAACGATGGAGTACACCAGTACAGGTTGAAGAAACGCTTCATCAGGAAGTAATCTGGGTCGACCCTTCGACGCACGTTTCTTCATGAAGGTCACCTCCGGCCACTCGGGCGGCGTCGTCGTGATGCCAGGCTGCAGCAGCATGTCATCCAAGTTGCGCTTCTCTTCACTCTTCGAGAAAATGTCCACGAAGTACAGATCCCGAGCGAGGTCGTTGCTCACACCCAACCTCCAGCATCCACGTAGCAGAGTTCTGCTTTGGCGAACACAGCTTCACGCCGGGAACCGCCTTGAGGTATTTCACCAACTTCAGGCACCTGTTGCCAAACTCACCCACAAACCTCGACTGGCCACCAAGCTTCAGCTGAATTAAGTGGTTCAATAGGAAGAACACATCCGACGACGGCTGGTGATCGTGCACACGATCATTCGTCCGCTGTCTGCCACTTTGCGTACACCAACTTGGCAGAGTGGGTGTCGCGGCCGCTCGTCGGCTCATCCAAAAACAAGTTGCTCGGCTGAGTAGCTAGCTCCTCTATGGCGCTTGGGCTGCTCATGTGTGCCGCGAACGATCTAGCTGCATGTCCACCAAGTCGGCACACTCCTCCACCGTGTCGTATCTAAGATGCAGCTGTCGTACGCAGGAACGCTCTGAAAGGAAACGCCTCGCTCATCGTAGACGCCTCCGAGTACAAAGCCTTTTGTTCGCAGTAACGTGTAGCATGGCGAATGGCCAAGTCATTCCCTTCATAGCGATCGTGTCCTTGATAGTACCTATTTGTACACACACGAACACATCGTAATGTTAGTATGTTTGTCCAGGAAATTAGTGCCCAGCAATTCCCAAAGCACAAGATGCGTACCTACAGTCTTCCTCCCGGCTATCACGTCCCATGAGCGTCATCTTGCCGCACCGGTGGAACCCATCAATTCCGTCATAGTGCCAGGCGTCGCATGGCCGCTGATACCCTTCAGCAAGTCAAGCGTCTCAAGCGTCTCCTTCGAGTTCGTCAAATCCGCCACCGAGTACCACAAATCCGCTGAAAAATATTCTTCATACACTGCGGAACGGCCACCTCATCGCGATACGTCTTCAGACGTCCTTGTTCTTCGGCTTCGGCGTCATGACCAGCCTCCAATTGGTCCTCAATCTCCTTCAGAAGCAATTGGATGTTGATTGATCGCCACTACCGGCGGTACTGCAGGAAGTAGGTGCTGGGACCCAGCAGGTACAGTACATGAAGATCGCACCAGTCCTCAGCCACGTCTTGCTTGACGGCACACCAAACTGCGACAAATAGTACTCGCCCATGAACTCAGAGCAGTAGTTCACACTACAGTTCTCGCACACGTCCAACTTGGACGAACAGGTACTCGTTCTCGTACAGCGCTCGCATACAACAGCCAGTGGGGTTGATCCACTAGATGCACACCAGACAGTCGGGGTTCTCCCTCTCTCGCGACGGCGGGATCAACGCAATCGAGTAGCCTACCACGTACGAAAGCGTCTGGTAGAAGTTCGCACCACACTGCTTGTAGATTTCACGGACCTCCATAAACACCCCCTTCAGTTTCAAGAGATTAGATACTGTAGAACAATAATACGGTAATACACGTTGCACTCGTACCTGTACAGCGTTTCCAATCCTCGCATTCGCTGGGCGCGGCAGCGCAGAGCTGCGACACCATGACAGCACGACCACGACCCTTTCTCGACAGCGCAAGGCCCCCACCAATCTGCTGTTTTAGGGTATAACCACCAGGCACGAAACCAGTTAACTCACAGAATGGATGGTGCTCACACCCAGGCCAGATCGTGGTCGAGCAGCACAGCGTCACCGCACGCGCCGCCTGCGCGTTGCCCTTGTAGATTCATCGTAGCACTCGCCACCCCGCGTACACAGCAGTCCTCGCAGCACGCACCACCCCCGCTGTCCTTTCAAGCAGAACGTCGCCTAAGCGCAGTGTTCTCCGCTTCTGCGGCGCAGAAGCCCCAATCGCGTGGTACACTGTACCACGTGCGCTGACCCACAAATCATGTGGTACACTGTACCACGTGCGTAACCATTTTAAAAAAATGACACGGTCGACAGCAGGGATTGGAAAAAATAAATTGGACTTTTTGCACCCCGTTCAACTTAGAGTGAGGAAGCTTTCGGCACATGATGCACACTTTATTGGCAAGAAATATGAAAGTGTCAGGTAATTATGCGAGTTATAGCAGTACGATACATGTACGCCTGATTCCGCCGCTGCAAACTGTAGTCGCTTGTTTCAATGCAAGCTAGTCGACAGACTTATTAATAATGCTGGCAAGATTGTAGGAATTGAACGTACGTGACAGGGTGAATTTACAAGCTACCGATACATCATAGCTACACTGCTGTACTAGTACTTTGAAGCAGGCAAACACACGATTCACCTACAGCATCCAAGTCACAGTCAATTGAGCTGTCCTCCGGCTCATCGCTCAATTTCAAAGCATGTACCGTAGATATATTGCAAATGGGTTCCCAAATTAGATAATTCGGGTCTTTTATGTCCAACTTCTTTTTTTTACAACCCGTATAAAATGAGACTGGATTCCCAGACAGGTTTTTCAGGGCATAACGTGAGTCCTGCACGATGGCCGCTGTTCGCGTGCGGCGCTGGAGCGACGTGGAGGAGCGGCGACGGCCGCTGCACCGCGCCGCGTACGCCAATAGCACACCAAACCCCGCGCCCGTGGCCCCCGCATCGGCCGAGCCTGCCCCAAGCGCTACAAGCAGCAAGAACGTCCCCTTGGCCGTGATGGAGGACGCCCCCGAGTGCGTCATCTGCCTGGACGAGTTGGCGCTCGGACGCGCGCTGTTCACGGCCGAGTGTGGCCACCGCTTCCACTTCAGTTGCCTATTGGAGAACGTCAACCATGACGAGGCCAACTCAGACAAGTGTCCGATCTGCCGTAAGACGCAGACGCAGTGGCCCGAGCAGACTGAGGGACTTGTGAAGGCACACCCGTACTGTAAGTTGTTTGGTATAATTTCCCAACTTTACAAGACACAGTGAGAACGTACGACTAACATCGTCGATTGTATCTATTTTTGGATATGGACAGGTACAAACTGCGGCAAACGAGGATCAGGAGGACAGTTCTGTGACGGATGTGGACAGTCATTAGCCCATACCCCTACAGCTCAAGAACGTGCCCGAGCGGCTGCAGCAGCGGCGGCTGCAAGGAGCAACGTGGTGGTTGAGTGTCCCACCTGTCGCATCCGTTGTCTTGTGAGCACCACGGCACGCGGCACACTGCAGTGCCCCAACGGCCACCTGTTCCAGCTGCGGATGCCCCCGGGCATGGGCAATTCGCAGGGTCTAAGACAGAGCTTCAATGGTGCTGGACCAGGCTCAATGACCTCGGGACCCAGACCCATCATGCGTCAATGCCCCACGTGCTACACACGCGTGCAGATGCCTCCAGGCAGCCAAGCTGGCCAGTACATGTGTCCCCATGGACACACCTTCTACTTTTCCCCGTTCCAATAGATTGATGCGTGTTTTGCTTTCTATTTGCTGGTGTTGGTATTGATTTATTGACGTTGTTGTATGTATTCAAGATATGTAGGTAAATTCCTATTGGACTGGTGGATATTGTGGCTAACTTTGTATGCATCGTGTATCTTATGTGTCTTGTGTACGAGCTTGAGAGATCAGCATTTCACCTGACAGGAAAGCGTCGGCGCGATGCAGCGTATTCTGTGAAGACAAGTCTACTGGGTACTTGTACATTTCAGCGGTGATGGGAGCGCTGTTGGCTGTGCGCTGGTCAACTTGCAAGTACGTCCAGCATTCGGGAATAAGTACACTAGCGCCAAGTGTTGGGGATGTGACGCCGTTACCTGTTGGTGATACTGAAGACGTGCTGGTGGTGGCCAGTTCGAGTACGACACAGGCTCCGTGGGGTAAGTTCTCTAACGGTGTCTGCATATGCCACGTGAAGCCCCAGAGAAGAGAGTTTGATGTCGGTACAGGCTGCTCGGACACTTGCTGTCGCATCTCCACCAGGTTGCGCTGTCCGTCCATTACTGAGATCACTATCCGCGGTCGTCGATTGCCTATTGATGTTGCGTCATTTAGTCCGATGAGCTCGACAAAGAGCGACACATACGAACTGTTGAGGACTTTGCCTGGCTGCTTGACGAGGAAAAGCAATGGAAGTTCTTCTTCGCTTGCGCTCAGGTGACGAGTCAGCTTGTTGGGTCGCTTCAGGAAAGCATTTCGTGCCGCTTTCAGCCCGCGAGTAGGTGTCTGAGGAGCGTGCGAAATTCCAACGGACGCGCACGCCGCCGAGGAGATACTCGTGATGGCAGTTTTCGCCAATTCAGCCTTCAAGCACCGTACCAGCATTAATTGCGGCTCAGAAAGACTTGACGCTAGTGCCCCGCGGTCCAGAAGCAGCTTCGCCAACACCAAGTGTCCAGCTTGCAGAGCCAACTGCAGTGGCGATTCTTGTCGCGTTGTCATTGCGTTGATGTCAGCACCGTTCTCCAGCAGCCATTGTGTCGTCTTGACAAGCTCAAGCTCCGCATCCAGCAGAGACTTGGATTTTGTGTTCGAACTAGCTGCGATGACCGACACGTCGAGATGTATCTCGCTGCAAGTGCTGTTCTTGTTGTTGTCGGGGCTATCATCTTCAATAGCCGCTAAAATCACAAGGCTGCTGCAGCTAGCGACCAAGTGTAGAGGTGTCTCCAGCCGTGACGACGAGCTTTCAAGATTGCAGACTTCCTGACGAGCCTTGAAGTCGATAAACTCAAGTTGGTTCCCTTGCGCAGATCGGTGCATGGCGAATACCCGCGACTCGATACTGCTTGGGATAATGTTCCGAAGGTGTGCCAGCCAGCACTGAATTTCAAGTGCACCTGATGCCGCGAAGTACAGCCGGCCTTCCTTGTTGCGGCCACCCAGCAGTTGGGGAGAATGTAGCTCAAATGCAAAAGGCAAGTCCACACTTGTCTTGAGCAGAGCGGTGGTCAAGTCGATCTGACGTGTACTCTGTCCCACCCTGCGGTCATTTGGATAGTATTCGAGCTGTGGACGATCCTGCTTGTCCGCCGTCACACTGAGCACAACGTACCGCCGCATCCAGCGTGAAGTTTCGCGTCGCTTACGAAGGAATCCACTGTAGACTATTGTCCGCTCAACTGCTGCGCGTTCTGCCCCGCCTTGTTCCTGCTGGTTGTCACCTTCATCGGATAGAGTTACTTCGCTGACTCCATTTTGTTCGGGCTCATCCGTCTTGGTATCCTGCTCAGGTCCCGTAGGGATCGATGGAATGACCTCCTCACCTGCTCGGGTGATTGGGATCACAGTCATTTGTAGTGCAAGGAATTTTACCATCGCATGCTGACCGTAGGCGCAAGCCTCGTGGAAGGCTGTGAGACCCCGTCCGTTCTTGAGAGTAAGCAGCTCTTTGGCTGAGTGCTCATTGAGCATGTACTTGACAACGTGGAAGTCTCCACATGCTGCAGCTTCATGAAACAGCGAGTTATAGCCGATGGCACGTGGCTGCAACGCGAAGAAGATGTCTGGTTGAAGGCGAAGCTTGGCCATTCGACGGTCTGAATCCTCCATGCGAGTGTACTGGGTCCACGACGTTGAAGACAAACCTGATGGTCCAGTGTTTGATGCGCGGCCAACAAATACGCTTGCCACCTCTGCTTCCCATCGCACTCGCCGATGGTGCGATCGCCATGCTTTTTGAATGCGCCTTGAAGCCTTACGAGCTCGTCGGAACTGCCTGCAAAGCAGCCAGCTCGTGACACAGTACTGCAGTCTACAAGTGCTTCGCTTCAGTGTGACGTAGCGACATCTAGCGATCCATCCGACCATGGCATGTTGAAGGCGAGCAACAGCAGCTTTACGGATGATAAGGGCATTTCGCGCTGCACGCTGGCGACGTCGACTCTGAAGACACACGAGTGCACAGCGCAGAGCGACAAAGCGTTTGCGTGCTCCCCATTTGCGCACCATTGCTTGTGTCTTAACGATGCAAGCTTTCAGATTCTTGAAGCGCCTCCGCTGTAATACCTGGCGTACAAAAGCTGCCAGCACGATTGCAGCCTTCTTTTCGTGCAGGAAGCGGCGACGTTGAGTACGAGATCGATATTTCGTTTGGACAAGAACTGCAGTACGTCGTTGGGCCAGGAAAACACGGCGATGTACATGCATCCGCTGCCATGACTGTAATTTCAGTGTAGCGCGTTCACGCATTTTTCGTTCACGCTCAGCGGCCGTACGAAGCAAGAAGCCCCGAACATGACGCTGAATCTCAGTTGCAGCTCGTGTGGACTTGACGAAACGCAGGAACTTGCAGCGTGTGACGAATTTTCGTGACACCCGTGTCATGACAGTAGCCGCACACCTTTTCTTGTGGAATTGCTTGGCGAGCCGGAAGGCACGGAAGCGCGCTTGGATCTTGATGGTGGCACTCCGTTGTTTCAGATATTTTACTCGCTGAGCCCGCATCCGCCACAACGCTTGCCATTTTAGCGTCGCCCGACGCAATACATGGAACTTCTTGAACGCCAATCGAGCACGAACCAGTTTGGATTGGAGAATCACGATACTTTCCAGTCGAAGAGTGGCTAAGGATCCCTCAAGACGTTCAACTTGCCCGTAACGCAGGAATATTTCGTTTCTCCCCATCGCAAAGATTTGTCGAGCAGGTGGACGCGCTGCTGCTGCTTCAGTCTCTTCCTTTTCAACCTCCGGTGCTTCACTGCCGTCCATTGACGATTCCGCCTCACGTTCGAGCTCCTTATCTTTGAGCCATTCGCGAGCAATAGCCTCGCATGCCTCTCGAATTTTACTGGTATCATTTCTCGTCGCTGCTACGCCATATTTCACGATCGCTAACGGCCAGAATAGCTCATAGAAGACGCTGAATTGCTTGCGGATCGGGAAGCCTTCCTGTCGAATTCGTACAACCTCAAGTACACCGCTGTAAATGAGCTGGTCACGCACAAGCTCGCAGCTGAAACCACCCGGGAATTTCAAGTTGTTCGGCTTGATACACTTGATGTAGCTGGGCGTCGTGCTCCACAGAACATCCATGAGCTCGGCCAATTGAGTGCGAAAGCGACTTGATACAGTTGTCGTCCCGGTGAGCGATGCACTTTGCGTTCGCTTATGTGCTGTTGGTGTTGATGGTCCTCCACGTTTAGTAGCAGCTCCGCCAAGTGTGGATGGAGCTGGAGCACTGAGCATAGCTTGCAGAAGCGGTTGGGAGCTACGACGCAGTAAGTCCAGCAAGTCATCGTGCAAATTGTCGGTGTTCTTGGCGATGAAGTCGTGGATATCGTAGGTGACATCTCCTGCGTAGTGCCGAATGATGAACTCATCACACTCGAAACGCGGCTTCGCGTAGCTCGGGTGCTTATCCAAGTGGTTTCCGTGGTAAATGGTGAGTAGCTGTTTGTCCGTGGTTTTGCGCTTGAGCAGCATTTGCTCTTCGAGAAGAGGCAACAGTCCAAGAGGTGGTTTCTGGATAAGGTCCAGGCATCGTTGGTTATCTTGAAACTCAACTGGAGACACTGCAATACCCTCGCGAGCGTATCGCTCCTGCTCCAACACGAACACGTGCTTGTTGAATTGCTGCTGCAGCGTTTCGTTCGTGAAATTGATGCACAATTGCTCGAGGCTGTTGCGCTTCATCACCTCGAAGCCGAAGATATCGAGAATTCCGATGAACGGAGCCACTGATGGTGTTGTTGCGCCGCCTTGAGCACGAGACTTTGGTGTCTTCTTGTCAGCACCAGCAGTTGGTATGAGATACGTCTGCTGCTTGGCACAGGCGTTGATACGTGTGATCACGTGGTGGAAAAGTTCACCGTAAAAATACTTGCAGAAGGCATCCATAGCGTTCTTGGCCTGCTCCGGAGTGAGTTTGATCTCCAGGATGCTTCCACGTCCAGTGATAGTAGTCTGCGTTACCATCTTGTTGGCGAACTCTGCGGCATCAACACCCAGTAGCATGGCAACGTGTTCCAAGTTCACACCAGCGTCGCTTTCTGGGAACACAACTCGAGTCGGCTCGTCCTCTTTATGGTCGTCTCTATTGCTCTGTTCATGCGATGTCGGACTCTCGAACGTCACGTTGCCAAGGTGCAGAATGGCTGCTAAAAGCTCAAACATCGGGCGCTGGAAGGTGGCATTATCCATTCCGAGTTGTTCAAGACATCGTCGAAGTTGCTCGAACTCAGTGGCATCGTCTACTCCGTCCACCTCTACACAATCTCCACGGGTGAGATAAGTGTAATTCCACACGTCATTCCGCAGTAACAGCGGCCGATCTATAGGATCAGTTGACGTATTCGCCATCGCATCAAGCCCCGCCAGCAACTGGTAGAAGATGTGGTAGTTGCGCTCGTTGGTTTCTGGACGAACGAGTCGTGTCTTCTCCAGCAAAAAGTGACGGATGGACACGCCTGCCATGCGACCTTCGCTGCTGTAGTGGATCTGAATGTACTTGCCGAAGCGACTGGAATTGTCGTTCCGCGACGTCTTCGCGTTGCCAAATGATTCCAGAATCAAGTTCGAAAGCACCACACACTCCTCGATCTGCTCGTGCACTCCTGCAGCAACCGCTGCTGCTTTTCCGGTGCTTGCACTGGCAACGTGTTTACTCGCTGTAGCAAGATACTTCATGATGTACTTTGACGCTTCCGTCTTACCAGCTCCACTCTCACCACTGATGACAATGGATTGTGGGACTCCAGACCCAGGCACGACCCCTTTCATGCCTGAGTACGCCTTCTCTGCGATTGAGAACAAGTGTGGTGGTGCACTGCTATCACTAGTTGATCCATCGCCAGTGGCGGTGGCAGCCTCCTCTCGGTTCTTCATGAAGCCGACAACATCGTACAGCAGTGGAATGGATTTGTAGGGGTTGATTGAAAGCAAAATATCCGCCGTGAACGTGTAGATCTCGTCGCGTTCGAAGCGCTGGCGCAGCACATTGAGTAGTGGCGCCTCGTGCATGTTGTTCATGAGCGCCACATCAGCGTGATCTACAATGTGTGACGCGTCAAAAGTGAAGAGTTGATCCATGCGTAAGGTCTGCACTTGGTCGTCCGCAGCGTCAGGAAGATACACTTGCGCCGTCTTCCGGTCGTCACCAATGGTCTGCACCTCGCCGATACGCCAAAGGACCTTGGCGTCGGCCACCCACACTTTGGTGCCGATCTGCAGGTGCCTGGCGTCGATTTGTCCAAGCAGCGGGCGTCCTGCATGGTTGATGTTGTTGCTCTGCTGCTGGTTGCTACTGGGACTATCGACAGCCTTGCCGAGCGTCTTGGAGATCGGCAGTCGCGTTGAGATCGCTGGAGGTGTCCGTCGAGCGAGCATTCCAACAGATTCACCCACTGCGATCAAGGGTGTGTTGTCTTACGCTGGATGATCAAGTGTCTTCTTCCGACTAGACGCCTATAGTGCTGTGGTGGTGTCCTTTGCTGATATTGCAGTCGTTTCGAAACCATCTCCAGCAATAGCACCAAGTTGCTATGTACACGACAAGTTGAAGTTGTCCGTACTTAATCGAATCAATTACTTCATACCACCACTTCAGTCTAGTTACTTTAGCGTTACTTCAAAATATTCGCATCCGCACTTACGTGGCCGAATATTTGACAACGGTCGCAACGATGCACGGCGACCTCCGCGGCTTCTGTACGTGTCTATCACCCTCTCTCTGTATACGGTACACCCTGTGCTAATACCCAGTCACTACTGTAGATGGCGCACCTGTAACCTACGCTTTCTCGCTCGCAGTGGGCGCCGCCAGCTCCGCCAGCCTCCTGCTGGACCGCGGCCATCTGTTGGCACTGGACCGGGACGCGATTCTGAGTCGGTCTCAATATTTGCGTCTGTTTTCGAGTCAATTGACTTTTCACCAGTAAGGGTTTTTTTCCTTAATTTTTTTCTTAAATACTTTCATTATTTATTAACATATTTTTTTATTGTGTAGTGGGTTGGCCGTGTCACTCGGACTCTACGTCGTGTTCCAGTTCCGGGTATTGGAGAGACAATTGGGTTCTCGCAAGTTCGGGAGCGTACTGGTCTTCGTCATGTTGATTTCGGGTGCACTGCAATTGGCAGCGCTGACATCCGCCCCCTGGTTGGCTAAAACCATCCCGGGAGGACCGTACCCCGTCATTGGAGCCTTTGCTGTCTACTTCAACAGTACGTGACTGTTGCTAGTTGAAGAGGTGATGAGTTGCTAATATTTTTTTCTCTTGTAGAATTTATTCCCAAGCTGTCGCCACGTTCATTCAGTGTGTGGGGACTGCACTTCTCAGACAAGTCGAGCACGTATATGCTCATGTTGGTGGTAAGACAAAAAAAAAATATTGGGAGCTGTTACTGAGGTGGAGTGAAGAACTAACGTGTCTGCTTTTTTTCTAGTTGTTCGCGCGCGATTTCCGCGCGTTGGTTCCTTTTCTAGGTGGGTCGTTCCTGGGTTTGCTGTTCAGTTCCACGCCGCTTGGACGACTGCGATTGCCGTCATTCGTGTGCTCGATTTTCGGTCTGCTGCACCCGTTGTTTGAAGTGGTTCCTGCGAGCACGTTGGCGCTCCAGAGACAGCGGCGGGCTCTTGAAGCTCAACGCCGAGTTAACGCTCGTTTTAATCGGGGACGCCCAGCTGCACCAGCCGTCGAAGGTCAAGGATTCCGAGACCAGTTACTGCCGGGTGCAGGTGGGATGATGCCTGGTGGTGTTCCTGCCGCCGGTGCAGGTGGTGGTGGTATGTTGCCGCCTCACATGGCTGCTGCACCTCCGTCCGAGGACGCAATTCAACAGCTCATGGTGAGTAGCTGTCCATGTGTTTCATCAATTGCTTGGACAACTGGTTGACTCACAATTGTTTTATTATCACAATGCTAGGCCCTTGGGTTTGATAGAGAGCGCGCGCTGCAGGCACTTCAGTCCACGGATAACAATGTGGAGGCGGCGGCAAATCGGCTCCTAAACGGATTGTAGAGGAAAAACGAAGAGCATACAGAGATAAAGGACGGAGTCAGGCACCATGCCGATTTTTCCAAGTAAGTACATACAGCAAGCTCCATTGACCCCCTTGTGCTTTGAAGGTCACCACGATCGTCACCCAGCTCGTATCCTGTACCCATGAACCAGTGTCGATACCTCACTTTTTTCTAGGCTACCCAAACAGCGAATTGGTGCGCGACTGGTATCACGAACATGTCTCCTTTGCCGTGACTGAAACCTGTCCGTCGTGCCATTCAGGAGCTTGGCTACAGGATGTTATGAGGAACGTTAGTCGACCGTGCAAAATCCAGATCTCTGGCCTTATCGAGGTGTTCATGGCGAAGATGGCAAAAATGTAGAGGCCAGTCGGCCACCAATGGATGGATGCAACCAAGGATTCGCCAACCCATGGCTAGATCCACCCAAGTATCGAGGGGCCATTTTCCTAAAGGCACCGTCACGCGCAAAAGTTTCAGAAAGAAAGATGTCCAAGTCTCGCGTAACGTGGTTGTCGATGTGCATCGCGCTTCTAGCGTTGCATGTGGCGGCCATGACACCACCCGTATGCATGAACGCGAGTGGTCTCTGGGGTGGCGGCACCCTTCTGTCGTCGTGCAGTGGTCAATGCAGCGGTGGAGTGCGCTGTGATGTAGCCGTCGATGGAGACTACACGTGTCTGAACTACACAGATTCGGCCTTCGTCCTTCTCATCGGAGACTCTGGCTACGTAAGTGACGAGGACTCAGCTGCACGAGTTGCTGACCCGAACTACGTCTCAACAGGCGGAGCTTCCGAGCGACACTGGTATCTACCCTCACATCAACAATTGCTACCTGTACGATGTCGCCAACTCGAGATTGACTCGGGTATCAACCAAGTGTAAGTACCATCATCATTATCTGCTGATGAGTTTCAGGCTAACGGGTGGTGTTGAAACTGAAGAGTTCTTGTAGGCGGGGACAGCTACAGAGGCTTCTACAAGGGCAGAGTGGGGTATCTTACTTTCAACTCCGACTTCATCGCCAACCAGCCCCATGTCACGAGAGTGTCTCTGATCAACCTTAATCTGAAAGACGTCATGCAAGATCTCCCGTCGAAGCTGCCTGCAGCCATCACGCAGCTTGATGTGAAGAACACTTTGATTTACTCGTTCCCGACTCAACTCGCAGCGTTCACAAAGCTGGAGGATCTGTAAGTATCCCGTCGAGGAACATGTATTTGTGATAATGATTATCATGCTATTACTTCCGTACGCAGGTCGCTGGAGGGTAACTACATTTCTGCACTCAACGAGTCGGACGTGATATCAACGCTAAAGAAATTGTAAGCTGTCTGCCAGAATGGAGGAATGTGTTTTTATATGAGGACTAATGCTCGAATGGCCAGAAATCTCGCGTCGAACAACATATCAGCGATGCCTGAATCGCTAGGGAGTTATGAGAACTTTGAGAGTTTGTATGTGTATAGTTGGTGGCGATTGGGGCCTTTGCTAGCTACTTCTATTAACAACTGATGATGTTTTTACAGAAACTTGGCCTCAAAGAACATCAGAGTGGTGACGTCCTTGGATGCTTCGGATACTCTCACAGTGCTGTACGTGTGGCTACGAGATTGACATGGTTACGGCGACTATCCTCTCTCTGCGAACAATTGTTATGTGCAGGAACTTGAGCGACAATCAACTCGTAATTTTCGAGGCAACGTACCCAAACTTGGAAACCTTGTACGTTGTTGAAAATTATAGCCCCTAGTTTACTTTATCCTAACGCTACCGCCACTGCAGATATCTGGGGAGCATAATCTGACTGAGATTCCAGCTGCCATATACGACTTCGCCAAGCTGAAGAATCTGTACGTTACGAAAAAAAAAAATTGATTCGATACGAGAGTTATCAATTAGAACTGCGGAATGTCATGTTAAATTAACTTCCAGGTATTTGACCGGCACTGGTTCGTCCCTCTTGTCACCAATTTTCACGGAAGCGCAGTTCCAGTTCTTACAAAATCTCGGCACGCTCGACGTTACTGAAGATGATTTCGACCCTGAAGCAGCTTGCCAGACTAACAACACACAGCAGCTTCGCGACACGATTCAAGTCTGCCTGACATCTACACGAACGGCGACTACAATTGATCCTGTCATTGACGCATCGTCTACGTGGAAAATTGTCATGATCGCCGTTGCGGGTGGAATTGTCGTCCTCGTACTCCTCGTAATTGCGATCCGCGTGTACCGCCGACGTCGACGGACTGCAAAGTTTATCACGGCGGAACTAGATGACCCGCAGCTAGTGCCGCTGATGTTGAATCCGGGTGACATCAAGAACGTCAGAAAGACCGGCGCTGGTGCGCATTGCGTCGTGTGGCTTGTCAAGTATCGGAAAACGCAGTTGTTGGCCTCCAAGCGTCTACGCAAGGACTTGACACGTCGGCGAATCACCAAGGCTTTCATCGAAGAGATTAAACTGGCAGCACCACTCGATCATCCCAGCGTTGTTAAGCTCGTCGGAATTGCCTGGACCGTCAAGACAGACATCCAAGCTCTTTACGAATATGTAGACAATGGAGATGTGAGCGACTACCTCACCAGACCTGGAACGCTTCACGAGTGGACTCAACAGAAATTGCAGATCGCTTTGGAGGTGGCCGAAGCTCTAGTCTATCTTCACCCATTTTCACCACCCATTCTGCACCGAGACTTGAGAGCAGGTAACGTGCTTCTCACGAGCGATATGAGGCCAAAGTGAGCAAGGTCGGTGTATCTCATCTGCGGATCGTAGCTAGTGGCAACAGGGATCAGCAAAGTGTCATGGGTCCGTGGCAAGCGCCGGAAGTTCTTATGGGGGCAGATGATCGTGATCCAGCAGTTGATATCTTCAGCTTCGGCGTCCTGTTGTCAGAGCTGGACACGCATGCACCACCTTACAATGACGTCCGCAGTTTGAGCGGTACACAGCTAATGCGGTGGTGCTTCAGATGATCGCTGCAGGATCGATTCGTCTTCGGTTTGGCGAAGATTGTCCACCAGATTTGAGATCACTCGCCGATTCCTGTCTGGCTAAGAGCCCTAGGATGCAACCTGCTGCATCTGAGCTTGTGTACGCACTGCGAACCATCAAAAAGCTTGTATAATGTCGATGCAGTAGCGCTTTTGATTATTGCCGAGGTAAGTTCATGACCATCTTTTTGTTTGTAAATCTCATCAATTTGTTGAACTCACATGAGCCTCTCTCGCTTTGTACATGTACATGTAGGTGAAAGAACTAACTTCAACGAAAATAAGCTTGAGAGAGTAAGCATTCGGTCAGCAAAGCCGCTGCGCTTAGCAGTGGGCTGGTAAGTTACTTTCGGTAGGTGCAGGAGTGGGCTCCAAAGTGGAGTTGGTGTCAGACGATGGCGGTGATGATGTTGTCGAGACTGGTGGTCTTGTGGTAGGTGGAGGACTGATAGTTGAAGGGGTCTCTGTGGTTTCCTCGGGGGTGAGAACGGCATTGAGTGCGTAGGTGGAGTCAGCATCACTGCACGAATCGAGTTGCTTCAGCAAGTCCACCTTGAGATTTTCAGACTGGTATCCGTAGTAGCAGTTGGGGAGGGAAGTGGCGAGCACCTCGAGTTTCGAGGCACATGCTGAGCCGCAGAACGTGGTGATCACAATGCTAGTAGTGGAGACGCTGGAATCGTCAGCACATTCGTCGCTGGTAGCTGCAGCAGTATACAGATCCACCATGTCGGAGACCTCAGAGGTCACACAGTCCGTGTTGGAAGCTGTAGCTGCCGGTGATGGTGCCGTCGTTGATAGTGCGTCAGTGGTTGGCGACCCGGGGTTAGTGGTGTCGCCCCCGGTGCAGGTTGTGATGGCGTTTTGCACCTCGATCTTGTTGCTCACGCCACTGTACGTGCAGTTTGACAAGGAGGTAGCCATGGTGGTGAGGACGGGGGTGCAGGCCGTGGCGTCGCACGGCCAGTAGAAAGACGTGTACGTAGTGCCCGACGCGTATTGCGCGCAAGCCGACTGCGAAGCCGCTCAGGCCCACAGCTCATCGTCGTGCTCCACCTCTGCATCGGTGCATTCGGTTGCGTCAGTATCGAGAAGCGAGAGCACCGTGACGGTCAGCAGGACATGAATCACAGTGAGGTGACGCATGGTTAAAGCTGCGTTGAAGTTGTTGGTGAAGACGGACTTGCACGGCGCAAGGGAAATTCGGAAGTGATTGCAGCAACGCGGCGTAAAAACTTTGGCTGCGTGTACATGTACATGTAACTAGGTGCATTTCGGACGTGTCAACGCCACTAGAGCGGTGCATATTGAAGTTGTCTTTGGGTGCAAAACCGCCTTTCGGACAGCAATTGATGCTGGTCAAAGTGGGGCCAGCAAATTCACTTCCCCGGTTACGCGGATATTGGATGCCGGGCTGTACTACCCCGATGCAGTTGTCTGTTGCTCGCAGTTTAGCGTCCGCACCTCAATGAGTGCATTTGGGCGTCCCTCGTGACAGAGGGTGTTGGCTCTCAAGGAGCAAGAGCAGAGCAACAAGTATAATAGCCGCTTCCGCAGCTAAGTTCTACTGATCTTACATACAGGGCGCACCTACGAGTGCGGCGGCTGGCTTGGGTTGATGGTGTACTCGCAGTGCCATTCGGTGTCCCGAATCACCGGTCAACCAGGTGCGTATGAGGGGTGTTTACTTGCCGAAATAGTGCAGCTCGATGGGCCGTGTGATCAGGTATGACACGATGGCGAACAGCCATGCCAGCTCCACGCCGACGTCTCCGCCGTACGGTGCCTCGCCGCACAGTTTGGCAATAGGCCCGACATACCAAGTCTGGCTCATACCGAGGATAGCGCCTACAATGCCCACGCAGAATGAGAAGACGGCGGCGATACCATGCGGCAGCTTCTCGCGGTTGTCGTAGTCGGCCGGGTTGTAGCCCGAGTAACCCTTACGGAAGTAGAAGTGTTCAGTCAGACCGATAGCCGCGTACACGGACATCCAATAGCCGATGACGTTCATGAAGTTTTCCAATACACTCTCGAAGTGCGAGTAGCCCGGGAATGCCACGACAGCGTAGATGACTGTGCCGACCAACGTCCATACGAAACGCGGGATGCTGCGCGTCCACTCACCGAAGACCTGCACGGTGATGGCGAACGAGTAAATGTTGGGGCAGTTGTTAGCGATAATGGACAGTGCCAGCAGCACCAGACAGAATTTGCCGAAGCCGCCGAGAGGGCCGACGATCACAGCGCTGACGAGACCACCAGCACCAGCCTCATTGTAGCCGTCACGGTACTTGCTGTCCGGGTTGCTTTCATCTGTGGCGGTCATGACGGCGACACCCAGGAACTGCGTGAACAGCAGCGGCACGATCAGACCGGCGTAAGCGGAGAAGAAGACCTTTGTCTTGCTCTGGGTCACGGGGTGGTACACGGTGTAGTCGGCGGCGTACGATGTCCAGCCGATGGCGAAGCCGAACACGGTAGCACCAAAGCTTAAGACACTACCGACTTCCGAGGTACCAGTGCCCATGGGGATGTTGACGTAGGCGCCCGAGATGACGAACTCAATGAGTATGATCATGAAGACGATGAAGGCCGGAATCCACGACCAGAACTCGTAGGCATGCACCACCTTGTAGCCGAACAGCGTGACGATGAAGGTGCAGGCGGCGATTATGATGATACCGGCCCAGCCGGGTACATCGTTGTTGACAGCGTTAATTACTTGCGCACCGACAATGACGTTGATACAGGACCAACCGAGGCAGGCGATCACGTTGAAGACAGCGACGATTTTGACGCCGTGCCAGCCGTACCAGAAGCGCGAGAGCACAATCTGACGCAGACCGAAGATAGGGCCGAAAGTGGAGAAGTAGCACACGGGTAGGATGCCCACCATATTAAAGAACAGCACGACGAAGAAAGCGTCGGCCGAGCCGAGATAAAAGAGCGACTTGCCCAGTACGCCGATAGCGAAGGAGCTGATGACCATATTGGCCGCCAGCCACATGCTACCGACGTTCAGCAGTGAGTCGTCGTGGCGCTCGTCCTCAGGCACGCGCTCGATGCCGCGCGTCTCGATCTTGAAGCGACTGGCCCAGCGCTGCAGACGTCCGTAGAGCGAGTTGTTGTCCTCAAAAGGCTGCTCCAAGGTCTGGAGCGGCACGTCGCCGTCCAGCTTGGAGTAGGCCGCTTTGGGGGACTTTTCCGGGTCGAGATAGCTGTCGGTCTTGTCCATGGTGGCGGAAGTGGACGAACGCAATGCGGGACACCACGCGAAACGAGGAATGAGAGCTGATCAGAGACCATCGATCGAGAGCGATGCCCTCCACCGGTACTGTACGGTACGTACTGTATCCCTCCGTGAGATGATGCAAAGATGGCACCAACAACACGGGAAGGAGATGCGACGCCGCGACGAGAGAAAAGAAGCACTAATAAGTGCAGAGAGCGAGCAGATCGGCATGGTGATCGACCAGCTGGCCGTCACCAAGCAGGACTCGACACGGAGTTTCGCTAGGCTGCCAGAGTTAGCAAGCGAAGGCGGAAGGGCGTCTCAGAGGATCACGACGGGCGCGCTGGCTGGATGCAGCGCGGGTGAGGCGAGGGCATGCTTGTCAATTGCCAATTTGCCATCGCCGCCCGTGTTTGAGACTCTGTCGACGGACTGTCAGTGGCGGTAGGAGAGTGTAGGCGCATCATCCAACGAGGCGATACAACTGTACGGTATCAGCGAAAGCTGTTTGACAGCACGGATCGCTACGGTAGCAATGCTGCTGGAGCTCTTGCTAACGCAGCCCAAGTAGTGCAACAAACAAGGACGTGAGCACGTGAGCGGCGGCTTGGTGCTGGCCGCTCAGTGCTGTGAATTCCTTCGCCACCCGATTGCGAGCGCCCAAAATCTTGTCGGTCTCGACGAGCATCATCTGCAGCGTGGTCAAGGGCGTCCTGATTGATGCGCGTGAGAACGGCCAGCGGAGCGTCGCCGTGTGAAAAGTGGCCACAGCGCGGCAGGTGCGAACCGGCTAGCGCAACAGTTTTCAGCATCCGTCTACAGTAGCGCTTGCCCTATGTTTGACGACAACCCACACTCGGCACTTTTAGGAATCCGCAAGCCTGATGCCAACACGGCCAACATGGAGACTGTACATGTACCGCCACAGATTAAAGCGGGCCGAGTCAACGTGGCTTGCGCTGAGTGGCATAGCATCAGAGCTTTGGACTTAGTGAGCCTGTAGTTTGGCGTTGCCGTGATGACTAGTGTGTGGCGATTATCTGTTAGTAAAATTTACTGTACACTAACTAACTGTCAGGCTTCTGCCAGCTAGGCATTCGTGCCTATCTACCTAGATGAGTTCAAATAGGCATAACGAGACAAACCCGATACAACTCCTATTGTTATTCAAATAGGCATAATACAAAGCATATAAGAAAATGTATGTGAGCACGATTTGCTCCATAGGCATGCCGCTCAACTAAGTGCCTTGACTACTGGAGTCGGGTTCTTGCGTGCTTTTCATCAATGGCACAAGATCGAAATACTGTCGGGCCTGAAGCTCACCTTCCATAGCGTAGTTGCTGAGTCTACCTCGATGGGGTCCTTTGACGCTTTAGCACGCTAAAGTCTCCTTCAACCGAGTGCGTCCCTGGGGCAATGCTGGCCAGACCGATGGCAAAATCTACCAAGAGTTTGAACTCATTCGTAATGTTTGTATTCGCCCACGCCCCCTCCAGATGATTTCTCGATTCAGCCTGGATGGGTCGCTTTTGGTATTGTAGTTGTCGATGAACAGCTTCCGTTGACCCCAAAATATCACCCACACCCGTGCTGCCGAAGCAAGTTTCTATCTTGTCCGAATGCGATCGGAGGAATTCGTAAAACAAAGCATCGTCGCAGTTCAACATGTCTAGAGGATGAGTGGGCACATCTACACGTGCGTCCTTGCTCACGTCGATCTTAATTCGGGTCACAGCTTTGGTGAACACGGAGATAGCTGTAGCCATACCTTTTACAAGCTTTCGCTGTCTTGTGTGGCGAATACTGCAAGTTGTTGTATTTCTTGCGGTTCGGCATCCTCTACCTCACCCTGGTCGCCGTCGCACTCGAGACTACCATTATCATCTCCAGCGTTCGAAGCATATTCCTCCGTGTCATACATTTCAGATTCAAATTGTTCTTGAACTTCACTTGCCCCGCTGCCACTACTAGCATTGCCCGACTCTGTAGTGTCCACCAAGGCAGCAAATAGTGTATTTGAGTGATACGATGACCACTGTAACTCGTGTCCAACTTTGCCGTAGTCAATCTCCGCAGTGCCATTATCCGAATCACTCTCGAACTTCATTTGCAGCGTGTTAGTCAACTCGTCCACAGCAGCATATTGCTGTTTCATCGAAACTGTTTTGTATTGTAGCTTTCGAAAACACTTGCGTATCGTCACTGAAAGTTGCGCAACAACGAACAAGCACAACCACCATTCGTTTGATGACACAGGAAGTCGTTTTTCTTGCTGTGCTTGCACAAGACGTAGCGGCCTTTCCGCCTTTTTTTTTCCTGTTGGAGGCATCCGTCACCAGGTTGTTCTGCGCAAAGAGGGAATGTGGAAGTGGATATAAGTTACATGGAGTTTGCAAAAGCCAATTGCATTGTGAAGAGTCGTCATAGCGGGGACACAGCAAACAAAACTCCCGAAGCTGCAAAATTCTTATTTGTTTTTTTGATAGGCATTCTCAGAAATTTAAAATAGGCATTTTGTCGTACTTAAAAAAAAAGCCTAGTTGGCAGAAGCCTGCTAACTGTTACATCACTGTAAGCACAGTGTCAGTAATGAAGTCATGAAAATTATTTTGTTTTTTTGCTTTTATGATGCTATTCAATTAGTCGGTACAGCCTCCGACCGTCTTCACTGGTCGGTAGGGACAGGTATTCTGGCCAAGCTGCACGTAACTCGGTTTCTTCGAACTCACCTATGAGCTCGATGGGTGTGTGTCGGGCAAGATTCCAAGTGGGAACCTCCCACCCAACCCATTTCGCTAGAAATAGTTCCTGTCTGTCTACTGTCTTCTTCATAACAACAGAGTCTTCTTATTGGTCATAAATTCGTATATTATATCCAATTACAGGCATTCACACTCTGCCACTGGGGCTGAGCGCTCCACTGGTCACATCTTGTTACTGTGCCATCGTCGCTGCGGCTACCCGTAGATCTCCTATTGGTGCCGTTGTTGCTGGGTTTCTCGCGGGTTCCTCAGTCGTCGGATCCGTCGCTGGAGTCGCTGCTATTGCCGTTGGCAATCTTACTGGAGTGTAGTTGTCAGTGGAAGTTTCCGCGCGCTGTTTCCGAGTGCCCTCTCACTTGCTTCCATTATTGGAGCATCCTGGGTGATTTAATACGTGTTAGCTCAGCTGATCACGATGGAGGCGGCCGCTACAAAGCAGCGCGCTCACCCAAATACGGTTTTCCACTGTTTGTATGGCTACTACTTCCTGGGCTACTCTCGGAAGGACCTGGCTCACGTGTACAACAAGTTTGTGAAGATTATTGGCAATTGGATACGTGTTTACGAAGACACGGGGTCATACCAGCGAGCGACAACTACAGCTGACAAGAAGTTTACGTCTGAACAGCGACTGTGGCTGCGCGAATTTTACGAGGCTAGACCGTTGGCTTACTTGGACGAGGCTCAATTTGCCTTTCTGAGGCATTATCATGTCAGCATATCAAAGACGTCTGTGTGGAGAATAATCCATGATTTTGGGTTGACTTGGAAAGTGCTCAAGCGTCGGGCCATCCATATTAAAGAACGTGACATTTTTGCTTCATCGAAGAGCTCAGTCACGTCAATTGGGGGCTCCAAAACATTGTCGTTTAGACGAAGTGTCATTCAACAACAGGGGTATGATAAGAAAGCGAGTTTACGCGATTCGAGGGCAGAAATTGGTGATCCGTGGTAATTTTCAGAGAAAACCGAGGGTGTCACTGCTGGTTTTCATCAATGCCAATGATATTATTGATTACTATGACACTGTAGGGACGTTCGATCGTGTGGAATTTGTAAAATGTCTTCAAGATTTTGCATACTCCATGAGGGCAAATGTTCGTCCATATCCCAGGTCAAACTCAGTGTGGATTTTGGATGGTGCTACGCACCCTGACATCGTGCTCTATCTTCGAAGGATTGGCGTTGTTCCGATATTCCTACCTGCGTACTGCCCATTTTTTAATCCAATCGAGTTCATGTTTGGATACGTGAAAAAGTCCTTCTAGCGCTAGTACGACGAGACTAGCGGCCGTGACTTATCATCGAAACATTTCGACGCTTCGAGAATTTTGATATGACGCGCGTGTTTCAACATTGTGGCTGGATGGTGCAAGGCAACTTCAATACTGTTGGGCCTTTGTCGTCGGAGAAGCCACGAGTACCCGATATATTTGAAAACACGAGTGAGGCGTACAGCTCTGAGGACGTGTTAGGATTTCACATGAGATTAGCTGAGCGAAAGGCTTCGTGGCACCGCTGAATCTCCCAGACGCCTCATTGGTTTTCATGCAGGCTCAAAGAATAACAGACCAGCTGACAAAAAGTAACCAACGCCGCCGTCGTCGTAGGCGAAGCTAAGTATTGAAGAATATTGGTGGTGTGACCACTTAGCTTTCTTGATGAATTTGTACTGAAGATGTCCACGATTCTTCGTCAGATCGTAGCTGCTCCACTTCTGATCGAAAAGCAAGAAGTGACGCTGAGCTCTTGCGGCACTCTTCGCATTTCTTCCTGGATATCGGCATCCGCGAAAATTCTGTTTTACGCCACTAGTTTGTTGGAGGAGCGCATCTATGGAATGACAGAGATCGTGGTGATTGTTAAAGCTTGAAAAGATTTCCTGGTGGCTTAGCTCCTTCATCATATCCATGTCCCTCACATCTCAATTGACACCTGTGTGAATCTTCATTATTGATGTTCAAGGTCTTCCACGTTTTTCAAATTCTCCAACGGGTCATCAATCTCACTTGAGTCTGGTAGATCAATCTCCTGACGGAATGATTCAATCATTGCCTTACGAGAACGAAGGCTCTCTTCGTGGGCAACAGTGTTGCTTCGTAGATTGCAGGTCTTAGCTGGGGGGCTTTTTTTAAAAAAAAGAGTAAAAAGTGAAAAAAAGGAATATTCAACAGGTAAAACATTGCCTAAATCTGCAGATACTGATTGGTTTAGCGAACCGATCAACACCTTAGCATACAGATTTAAGTCATTTTAAAATCGCCCCAGGCAAAACCATAATATGGTTGTTTAAAACGTTTAATGGTTTATTAATATAAATCACTAAGCACTAAACGGGTAAAGGTATTATTCGGGAATTTCTGCTAATATGTTTTTGGTCAAGCAAAACCATATTATGGCAATATGGCAATCATATGGTTTTGTCTAACCAAGAACATATTAACGGAAATTCTCGAATAATACCCTTTACCCGTTTAGTACCCTCTAAAACGAAACCATTTATTTTAACCATGGGTTACGTGGCTACAAGCATACAATTAACAAGTTTAACGTTTTGATTTGTCGTCAAAAGCTTGTACTAACCATGATTTTTTATTTAAAAAATTGACTATGAATGTGAGGGTACTAATAATTAGTACCCGGGATATTATTCGGGAATTTCCGTTAGGTAGATGTATGTTCCCGAGTCCAATGATGTTGTAATAGTACTTAACCCTTTCGTGGTGAAAGGGCGCATTTCTCGCCATTTAAGGGGGTTACCAAAACACGGTAGAAACTACCCCTCTAAAAGGGCGAAGAATGCGCCCTTCTACTCAGATTCAACCTAGTCAACCGTGTTTTGTGACATATCAAAAAAGGTGCGTGGCGTAATCAGCAAGTAATCAGAACAGTATACTAAAACCAAGTAATACACTACCTTACTATCGCACCCAGAAAATTCTACAAATCACCGCAGATGGCATGTCTCATGAGACATGCAAGACGAGTGAAATTGTTAAAAGGACGATAAATGCGCCTTTTCAGAAGCGAATGTTTTAGATTTGTATAGTATAGTTAAGGGAAGTGGCTCGCGAAAGGGTTAATAAAGACCTATAGAATCTACATGCATTGATTCGTGGGCGATTCGCTCTCGGGCGATTCAACCAATCGCCCAATGCAGTTTTGCCTAGATGTTCTCTAGGCTAGAACCCACAATATTGTGGTTCTACTTAAAAATTTCCATGGCGGTTGAACCCCCAGGCCAATCGCGCAAGCCATAGAAATGACCGATAAGTACGAATCGTACGTAGTACGAGACCCTCATATTTTGTTGTCCCAAATATTATTATGCTCTCGTTCATGAGAGATTCGTTAATGACTTGGATTTGTATTGGCGCGATTTGGACCTGTGGCCCGATTTGGTAAATTTGGCCGGAATTCACTATACTACTGGTCGTAGAGAATCAAAGGCGGGGGGGGGGTCTGAATAAAAAAAACGTGTCACTATGTAGATTCTGGTCAAATTTGCGGTTTGTCAACATTGGGTTGAATCGGAAAATACAAACTCGAAGTCATTTGGCGAACGACCAAATCCTGGAGTTACCTCGTTTTTAAACGACTTAAAAGTCCGACAGCGTACTTTGTCGCGTCCGTATGAAAAACAGATTATTGGCCGAGCCGATATTAAATGAACGTAATTTATTATTGAAACCTCACGTTTGTTTTTGCCTAAAATATGTTAAGTTTGGGCATCTCCACCGGTGGTAGAGAAAAACTAACAGTAAGCACATTTTTGTGACAGGACATATAGGATGGTACACGACATGCTCAAACTAGTTCACAAACCCATACTTTCTAACCTTACGTATGTGTAAATGTAAATCATCCCCCATCATCTTAGGTTTCGATCCCAAAACAAATTAAGTATAGTTTTACTCAAGCATGTACTCAACTTCATTTAGTGCATAGTTTTCGTATGCATACTTGAGGCAGACTGTTGGTTTTAAAGTTGCGTGCGTTTTGGAGCAATGCGAGGGTTGTCGCAGGTAGTGGAGGTGTGTGTGGGTGCGTTTGTTGTTGTATCGTGCGCATGGGCGTCAGAAAGCGCTCGCAAAACCGGCGGTTAGGTATTCGAATTTGCTGGGCGCATAGCGCAGTGGTAGCGCGTCCGCTTTGCAAGCGGAAGGCCCCGGGTTCAATCGCCGGTGTGTCCAACTCTTTGTTCGACTCACCTCCTCTTGCACGCTGCGCTGCGCTGTGACGCCTACGTACCCACCACCGCATTATGCTACTCCGCGCCGCAGACACTAGTGTTCACACTATCCACCGTGCTCATGGCCGCGGCTACCTACGCCGAGCAACAGCCGACTGGATCCCTGCTCGCGAAGTGGCACCGTGGTTCCCGTGAGCGACGTCCCATACCGCTCGTACTGCCCGCATGACGTGGTACGTTTGTCTGTGACCAGTGGCGTGGGCTCGAAGACAAAGACTCGGGTGTGTGATCAAAGCTAGCGACTTCGTTTTGTGAGTTGTTTTGGTGGTCGGCTGGTTATGATAGGAGCGTGCGTTTCGGAGCGATATGAGGGTTTGTCGCAGGTAGTGGAGGTGTGTGTGGGTGCGTGTGGGGTGCGTTTGTTGTTGTATCGTGCGCATGGGCGTCAGAAAGCGCTCGCAAAACCGGCGGTTAGGTATTCGAATTTGCTGGGCGCATAGCGCAGTGGTAGCGCGTCCGCTTTGCAAGCGGAAGGCCCGGGTTCAATCCCGGTGTGTCCAACTCTTTGTTCGACTCACCTCCTCTTGCACGCTGCGCTGCGCTGTGACGCCTACGTACCCACCACCGCATTATGCTACTCCGCGCCGCAGACACTAGTGTTCACACTATCCACCGTGCTCATGGCCGCGGCTACCTACGCCGAGCAACAGCCGACTGGATCCCTGCTCGCGAAGTGGCACCGTGGTTCCCGTGAGCGACGTCCCATACCGCTCGTACTGCCCGCATGACGTGGTACGTTTGTCTGTGACCAGTGGCGTGGGCTCGAAGACAAAGACTCGGGTGTGTGATCAAAGCTAGCGACTTCGTTTTGTGAGTTGTTTTGGTGGTCGGCTGGTTATGATAGGAGCGTGCGTTTCGGAGCGATATGAGGGTTTGTCGCAGGTAGTGGAGGTGTGTGTGGGTGCGTGTGGGGTGCGTTTGTTGTTGTATCGTGCGCATGGGCGTCAGAAAGCGCTCGCAAAACCGGCGGTTAGGTATTCGAATTTGCTGGGCGCATAGCGCAGTGGTAGCGCGTCCGCTTTGCAAGCGGAAGGCCCCGGGTTCAATCGCCGGTGTGTCCAACTCTTTGTTCGACTCACCTCCTCTTGCACGCTGCGCTGCGCTGTGACGCCTACGTACCCACCACCGCATTATGCTACTCCGCGCCGCAGACACTAGTGTTCACACTATCCACCGTGCTCATGGCCGCGGCTACCTACGCCGAGCAACAGCCGACTGGATCCCTGCTCGCGAAGTGGCACCGTGGTTCCCGTGAGCGACGTCCCATACCGCTCGTACTGCCCGCATGACGTGGTACGTTTGTCTGTGACCAGTGGCGTGGGCTCGAAGACAAAGACTCGGGTGTGTGATCAAAGCTAGCGACTTCGTTTTGTGAGTTGTTTTGGTGGTCGGCTGGTTATGATAGGAGCGTGCGTTTCGGAGCGATATGAGGGTTTGTCGCAGGTAGTGGAGGTGTGTGTGGGTGCGTGTGGGGTGCGTTTGTTGTTGTATCGTGCGCATGGGCGTCAGAAAGCGCTCGCAAAACCGGCGGTTAGGTATTCGAATTTGCTGGGCGCATAGCGCAGTGGTAGCGCGTCCGCTTTGCAAGCGGAAGGCCCCGGGTTCAATCCCCGGTGTGTCCAACTCTTTGTTCGACTCACCTCCTCTTGCACGCTGCGCTGCGCTGTGACGCCTACGTACCCACCACCGCATTATGCTACTCCGCGCCGCAGACACTAGTGTTCACACTATCCACCGTGCTCATGGCCGCGGCTACCTACGCCGAGCAACAGCCGACTGGATCCCTGCTCGCGAAGTGGCACCGTGGTTCCCGTGAGCGACGTCCCATACCGCTCGTACTGCCCGCATGACGTGGTACGTTTGTCTGTGACCAGTGGCGTGGGCTCGAAGACAAAGACTCGGGTGTGTGATCAAAGCTAGCGACTTCGTTTTGTGAGTTGTTTTGGTGGTCGGCTGGTTATGATAGGAGCGTGCGTTTCGGAGCGATATGAGGGTTTGTCGCAGGTAGTGGAGGTGTGTGTGGGTGCGTGTGGGGTGCGTTTGTTGTTGTATCGTGCGCATGGGCGTCAGAAAGCGCTCGCAAAACCGGCGGTTAGGTATTCGAATTTGCTGGGCGCATAGCGCAGTGGTAGCGCGTCCGCTTTGCAAGCGGAAGGCCCCGGGTTCAATCCCCGGTGTGTCCAACTCTTTGTTCGACTCACCTCCTCTTGCACGCTGCGCTGCGCTGTGACGCCTACGTACCCACCACCGCATTATGCTACTCCGCGCCGCAGACACTAGTGTTCACACTATCCACCGTGCTCATGGCCGCGGCTACCTACGCCGAGCAACAGCCGACTGGATCCCTGCTCGCGAAGTGGCACCGTGGTTCCCGTGAGCGACGTCCCATACCGCTCGTACTGCCCGCATGACGTGGTACGTTTGTCTGTGACCAGTGGCGTGGGCTCGAAGACAAAGACTCGGGTGTGTGATCAAAGCTAGCGACTTCGTTTTGTGAGTTGTTTTGGTGGTCGGCTGGTTATGATAGGAGCGTGCGTTTCGGAGCGATATGAGGGTTTGTCGCAGGTAGTGGAGGTGTGTGTGGGTGCGTGTGGGGTGCGTTTGTTGTTGTATCGTGCGCATGGGCGTCAGAAAGCGCTCGCAAAACCGGCGGTTAGGTATTCGAATTTGCTGGGCGCATAGCGCAGTGGTAGCGCGTCCGCTTTGCAAGCGGAAGGCCCCGGTTCAATCCCGGTGTGTCCAACTCTTTGTTCGACTCACCTCCTCTTGCACGCTGCGCTGCGCTGTGACGCCTACGTACCCACCACCGCATTATGCTACTCCGCGCCGCAGACACTAGTGTTCACACTATCCACCGTGCTCATGGCCGCGGCTACCTACGCCGAGCAACAGCCGACTGGATCCCTGCTCGCGAAGTGGCACCGTGGTTCCCGTGAGCGACGTCCCATACCGCTCGTACTGCCCGCATGACGTGGTACGTTTGTCTGTGACCAGTGGCGTGGGCTCGAAGACAAAGACTCGGGTGTGTGATCAAAGCTAGCGACTTCGTTTTGTGAGTTGTTTTGGTGGTCGGCTGGTTATGATAGGAGCGTGCGTTTCGGAGCGATATGAGGGTTTGTCGCAGGTAGTGGAGGTGTGTGTGGGTGCGTGTGGGGTGCGTTTGTTGTTGTATCGTGCGCATGGGCGTCAGAAAGCGCTCGCAAAACCGGCGGTTAGGTATTCGAATTTGCTGGGCGCATAGCGCAGTGGTAGCGCGTCCGCTTTGCAAGCGGAAGGCCCGGTTCAATCCCGGTGTGTCCAACTCTTTGTTCGACTCACCTCCTCTTGCACGCTGCGCTGCGCTGTGACGCCTACGTACCCACCACCGCATTATGCTACTCCGCGCCGCAGACACTAGTGTTCACACTATCCACCGTGCTCATGGCCGCGGCTACCTACGCCGAGCAACAGCCGACTGGATCCCTGCTCGCGAAGTGGCACCGTGGTTCCCGTGAGCGACGTCCCATACCGCTCGTACTGCCCGCATGACGTGGTACGTTTGTCTGTGACCAGTGGCGTGGGCTCGAAGACAAAGACTCGGGTGTGTGATCAAAGCTAGCGACTTCGTTTTGTGAGTTGTTTTGGTGGTCGGCTGGTTATGATAGGAGCGTGCGTTTCGGAGCGATATGAGGGTTTGTCGCAGGTAGTGGAGGTGTGTGTGGGTGCGTGTGGGGTGCGTTTGTTGTTGTATCGTGCGCATGGGCGTCAGAAAGCGCTCGCAAAACCGGCGGTTAGGTATTCGAATTTGCTGGGCGCATAGCGCAGTGGTAGCGCGTCCGCTTTGCAAGCGGAAGGCCCCGGGTTCAATCCCCGGTGTGTCCAACTCTTTGTTCGACTCACCTCCTCTTGCACGCTGCGCTGCGCTGTGACGCCTACGTACCCACCACCGCATTATGCTACTCCGCGCCGCAGACACTAGTGTTCACACTATCCACCGTGCTCATGGCCGCGGCTACCTACGCCGAGCAACAGCCGACTGGATCCCTGCTCGCGAAGTGGCACCGTGGTTCCCGTGAGCGACGTCCCATACCGCTCGTACTGCCCGCATGACGTGGTACGTTTGTCTGTGACCAGTGGCGTGGGCTCGAAGACAAAGACTCGGGTGTGTGATCAAAGCTAGCGACTTCGTTTTGTGAGTTGTTTTGGTGGTCGGCTGGTTATGATAGGAGCGTGCGTTTCGGAGCGATATGAGGGTTTGTCGCAGGTAGTGGAGGTGTGTGTGGGTGCGTGTGGGGTACGTTTGTTGTTGTATCGTGCGCATGGGCGTCAGAAAGCGCTCGCAAAACCGGCGGTTAGGTATTCGAATTTGCTGGGCGCATAGCGCAGTGGTAGCGCGTCCGCTTTGCAAGCGGAAGGCCCCGGGTTCAATCCCCGGTGTGTCCAACTCTTTGTTCGACTCACCTCCTCTTGCACGCTGCGCTGCGCTGTGACGCCTACGTACCCACCACCGCATTATGCTACTCCGCGCCGCAGACACTAGTGTTCACACTATCCACCGTGCTCATGGCCGCGGCTACCTACGCCGAGCAACAGCCGACTGGATCCCTGCTCGCGAAGTGGCACCGTGGTTCCCGTGAGCGACGTCCCATACCGCTCGTACTGCCCGCATGACGTGGTACGTTTGTCTGTGACCAGTGGCGTGGGCTCGAAGACAAAGACTCGGGTGTGTGATCAAAGCTAGCGACTTCGTTTTGTGAGTTGTTTTGGTGGTCGGCTGGTTATGATAGGAGCGTGCGTTTCGGAGCGATATGAGGGTTTGTCGCAGGGTGGAGGTGTGTGTGGGTGCGTGTGGGGTGCGTTTGTTGTTGTATCGTGCGCATGGGCGTCAGAAAGCGCTCGCAAAACCGGCGGTTAGGTATTCGAATTTGCTGGGCGCATAGCGCAGTGGTAGCGCGTCCGCTTTGCAAGCGGAAGGCCCTGGTTCAATCCCGGTGTGTCCAACTCTTTGTTCGACTCACCTCCTCTTGCACGCTGCGCTGCGCTGTGACGCCTACGTACCCACCACCGCATTATGCTACTCCGCGCCGCAGACACTAGTGTTCACACTATCCACCGTGCTCATGGCCGCGGCTACCTACGCCGAGCAACAGCCGACTGGATCCCTGCTCGCGAAGTGGCACCGTGGTTCCCGTGAGCGACGTCCCATACCGCTCGTACTGCCCGCATGACGTGGTACGTTTGTCTGTGACCAGTGGCGTGGGCTCGAAGACAAAGACTCGGGTGTGTGATCAAAGCTAGCGACTTCGTTTTGTGAGTTGTTTTGGTGGTCGGCTGGTTATGATAGGAGCGTGCGTTTCGGAGCGATATGAGGGTTTGTCGCAGGTAGTGGAGGTGTGTGTGGGTGCGTGTGGGGTGCGTTTGTTGTTGTATCGTGCGCATGGGCGTCAGAAAGCGCTCGCAAAACCGGCGGTTAGGTATTCGAATTTGCTGGGCGCATAGCGCAGTGGTAGCGCGTCCGCTTTGCAAGCGGAAGGCCCGGGTTCAATCGCCGGTGTGTCCAACTCTTTGTTCGACTCACCTCCTCTTGCACGCTGCGCTGCGCTGTGACGCCTACGTACCCACCACCGCATTATGCTACTCCGCGCCGCAGACACTAGTGTTCACACTATCCACCGTGCTCATGGCCGCGGCTACCTACGCCGAGCAACAGCCGACTGGATCCCTGCTCGCGAAGTGGCACCGTGGTTCCCGTGAGCGACGTCCCATACCGCTCGTACTGCCCGCATGACGTGGTACGTTTGTCTGTGACCAGTGGCGTGGGCTCGAAGACAAAGACTCGGGTGTGTGATCAAAGCTAGCGACTTCGTTTTGTGAGTTGTTTTGGTGGTCGGCTGGTTATGATAGGAGCGTGCGTTTCGGGCGATATGAGGGTTTGTCGCAGGTAGTGGAGGTGTGTGTGGGTGCGTGTGGGGTACGTTTGTTGTTGTATCGTGCGCATGGGCGTCAGAAAGCGCTCGCAAAACCGGCGGTTAGGTATTCGAATTTGCTGGGCGCATAGCGCAGTGGTAGCGCGTCCGCTTTGCAAGCGGAAGGCCCGGGTTCAATCCCGGTGTGTCCAACTCTTTGTTCGACTCACCTCCTCTTGCACGCTGCGCTGCGCTGTGACGCCTACGTACCCACCACCGCATTATGCTACTCCGCGCCGCAGACACTAGTGTTCACACTATCCACCGTGCTCATGGCCGCGGCTACCTACGCCGAGCAACAGCCGACTGGATCCCTGCTCGCGAAGTGGCACCGTGGTTCCCGTGAGCGACGTCCCATACCGCTCGTACTGCCCGCATGACGTGGTACGTTTGTCTGTGACCAGTGGCGTGGGCTCGAAGACAAAGACTCGGGTGTGTGATCAAAGCTAGCGACTTCGTTTTGTGAGTTGTTTTGGTGGTCGGCTGGTTATGATAGGAGCGTGCGTTTCGGAGCGATATGAGGGTTTGTCGCAGGCCGTGGAGGTGTGTGTGGGTGCGTGTGGGGTGCGTTTGTTGTTGTATCGTGCGCATGGGCGTCAGAAAGCGCTCGCAAAACCGGCGGTTAGGTATTCGAATTTGCTGGGCGCATAGCGCAGTGGTAGCGCGTCCGCTTTGCAAGCGGAAGGCCCAGGTTCAATCCCCGGTGTGTCCAACTCTTTGTTCGACTCACCTCCTCTTGCACGCTGCGCTGCGCTGTGACGCCTACGTACCCACCACCGCATTATGCTACTCCGCGCCGCAGACACTAGTGTTCACACTATCCACCGTGCTCATGGCCGCGGCTACCTACGCCGAGCAACAGCCGACTGGATCCCTGCTCGCGAAGTGGCACCGTGGTTCCCGTGAGCGACGTCCCATACCGCTCGTACTGCCCGCATGACGTGGTACGTTTGTCTGTGACCAGTGGCGTGGGCTCGAAGACAAAGACTCGGGTGTGTGATCAAAGCTAGCGACTTCGTTTTGTGAGTTGTTTTGGTGGTCGGCTGGTTATGATAGGAGCGTGCGTTTCGGAGCGATATGAGGGTTTGTCGCAGGCCGTGGAGGTGTGTGTGGGTGCGTGTGGGGTGCGTTTGTTGTTGTATCGTGCGCATGGGCGTCAGAAAGCGCTCGCAAAACCGGCGGTTAGGTATTCGAATTTGCTGGGCGCATAGCGCAGTGGTAGCGCGTCCGCTTTGCAAGCGGAAGGCCCGGTTCAATCCCGGTGTGTCCAACTCTTTGTTCGACTCACCTCCTCTTGCACGCTGCGCTGCGCTGTGACGCCTACGTACCCACCACCGCATTATGCTACTCCGCGCCGCAGACACTAGTGTTCACACTATCCACCGTGCTCATGGCCGCGGCTACCTACGCCGAGCAACAGCCGACTGGATCCCTGCTCGCGAAGTGGCACCGTGGTTCCCGTGAGCGACGTCCCATACCGCTCGTACTGCCCGCATGACGTGGTACGTTTGTCTGTGACCAGTGGCGTGGGCTCGAAGACAAAGACTCGGGTGTGTGATCAAAGCTAGCGACTTCGTTTTGTGAGTTGTTTTGGTGGTCGGCTGGTTATGATAGGGCGTGCGTTTCGGAGCGATATGAGGGTTTGTCGCAGGCCGTGGAGGTGTGTGTGGGTGCGTGTGGGGTGCGTTTGTTGTTGTATCGTGCGCATGGGCGTCAGAAAGCGCTCGCAAAACCGGCGGTTAGGTATTCGAATTTGCTGGGCGCATAGCGCAGTGGTAGCGCGTCCGCTTTGCAAGCGGAAGGCCCAGGTTCAATCCCCGGTGTGTCCAACTCTTTGTTCGACTCACCTCCTCTTGCACGCTGCGCTGCGCTGTGACGCCTACGTACCCACCACCGCATTATGCTACTCCGCGCCGCAGACACTAGTGTTCACACTATCCACCGTGCTCATGGCCGCGGCTACCTACGCCGAGCAACAGCCGACTGGATCCCTGCTCGCGAAGTGGCACCGTGGTTCCCGTGAGCGACGTCCCATACCGCTCGTACTGCCCGCATGACGTGGTACGTTTGTCTGTGACCAGTGGCGTGGGCTCGAAGACAAAGACTCGGGTGTGTGATCAAAGCTAGCGACTTCGTTTTGTGAGTTGTTTTGGTGGTCGGCTGGTTATGATAGGAGCGTGCGTTTCGGAGCGATATGAGGGTTTGTCGCAGGCCGTGGAGGTGTGTGTGGGTGCGTGTGGGGTGCGTTTGTTGTTGTATCGTGCGCATGGGCGTCAGAAAGCGCTCGCAAAACCGGCGGTTAGGTATTCGAATTTGCTGGGCGCATAGCGCAGTGGTAGCGCGTCCGCTTTGCAAGCGGAAGGCCCCGGGTTCAATCCCCGGTGTGTCCAACTCTTTGTTCGACTCACCTCCTCTTGCACGCTGCGCTGCGCTGTGACGCCTACGTACCCACCACCGCATTATGCTACTCCGCGCCGCAGACACTAGTGTTCACACTATCCACCGTGCTCATGGCCGCGGCTACCTACGCCGAGCAACAGCCGACTGGATCCCTGCTCGCGAAGTGGCACCGTGGTTCCCGTGAGCGACGTCCCATACCGCTCGTACTGCCCGCATGACGTGGTACGTTTGTCTGTGACCAGTGGCGTGGGCTCGAAGACAAAGACTCGGGTGTGTGATCAAAGCTAGCGACTTCGTTTTGTGAGTTGTTTTGGTGGTCGGCTGGTTATGATAGGAGCGTGCGTTTCGGAGCGATATGAGGGTTTGTCGCAGGCCGTGGAGGTGTGTGTGGGTGCGTGTGGGGTGCGTTTGTTGTTGTATCGTGCGCATGGGCGTCAGAAAGCGCTCGCAAAACCGGCGGTTAGGTATTCGAATTTGCTGGGCGCATAGCGCAGTGGTAGCGCGTCCGCTTTGCAAGCGGAAGGCCCCGGGTTCAATCCCCGGTGTGTCCAACTCTTTGTTCGACTCACCTCCTCTTGCACGCTGCGCTGCGCTGTGACGCCTACGTACCCACCACCGCATTATGCTACCCGCGCCGCAGACACTGGTGTTCACACTATCCACCGTGCTCATGGCCGCGGCTACCTACGCCGAGCAACAGCCGACTGGATCCCTGCTCGCGAAGTGGCACCGTGGTTCCCGTGAGCGACGTCCCATACCGCTCGTACTGCCCGCATGACGTGGTACGTTTGTCTGTGACCAGTGGCGTGGGCTCGAAGACAAAGACTCGGGTGTGTGATCAAAGCTAGCGACTTCGTTTTGTGAGTTGTTTTGGTGGTCGGCTGGTTATGATAGGAGCGTGCGTTTCGGAGCGATATGAGGGTTTGTCGCAGGCCGTGGAGGTGTGTGTGGGTGCGTGTGGGGTGCGTTTGTTGTTGTATCGTGCGCATGGGCGTCAGAAAGCGCTCGCAAAACCGGCGGTTAGGTATTCGAATTTGCTGGGCGCATAGCGCAGTGGTAGCGCGTCCGCTTTGCAAGCGGAAGGCCCTGGTTCAATCCCCGGTGTGTCCAACTCTTTGTTCGACTCACCTCCTCTTGCACGCTGCGCTGCGCTGTGACGCCTACGTACCCACCACCGCATTATGCTACTCCGCGCCGCAGACACTAGTGTTCACACTATCCACCGTGCTCATGGCCGCGGCTACCTACGCCGAGCAACAGCCGACTGGATCCCTGCTCGCGAAGTGGCACCGTGGTTCCCGTGAGCGACGTCCCATACCGCTCGTACTGCCCGCATGACGTGGTACGTTTGTCTGTGACCAGTGGCGTGGGCTCGAAGACAAAGACTCGGGTGTGTGATCAAAGCTAGCGACTTCGTTTTGTGAGTTGTTTTGGTGGTCGGCTGGTTATGATAGGAGCGTGCGTTTCGGAGCGATATGAGGGTTTGTCGCAGGCCGTGGAGGTGTGTGTGGGTGCGTGTGGGGTGCGTTTGTTGTTGTATCGTGCGCATGGGCGTCAGAAAGCGCTCGCAAAACCGGCGGTTAGGTATTCGAATTTGCTGGGCGCATAGCGCAGTGGTAGCGCGTCCGCTTTGCAAGCGGAAGGCCCTGGTTCAATCCCCGGTGTGTCCAACTCTTTGTTCGACTCACCTCCTCTTGCACGCTGCGCTGCGCTGTGACGCCTACGTACCCACCACCGCATTATGCTACTCCGCGCCGCAGACACTAGTGTTCACACTATCCACCGTGCTCATGGCCGCGGCTACCTACGCCGAGCAACAGCCGACTGGATCCCTGCTCGCGAAGTGGCACCGTGGTTCCCGTGAGCGACGTCCCATACCGCTCGTACTGCCCGCATGACGTGGTACGTTTGTCTGTGACCAGTGGCGTGGGCTCGAAGACAAAGACTCGGGTGTGTGATCAAAGCTAGCGACTTCGTTTTGTGAGTTGTTTTGGTGGTCGGCTGGTTATGATAGGAGCGTGCGTTTCGGAGCGATATGAGGGTTTGTCGCAGGCCGTGGAGGTGTGTGTGGGTGCGTGTGGGGTGCGTTTGTTGTTGTATCGTGCGCATGGGCGTCAGAAAGCGCTCGCAAAACCGGCGGTTAGGTATTCGAATTTGCTGGGCGCATAGCGCAGTGGTAGCGCGTCCGCTTTGCAAGCGGAAGGCCCGGTTCAATCCCCGGTGTGTCCAACTCTTTGTTCGACTCACCTCCTCTTGCACGCTGCGCTGCGCTGTGACGCCTACGTACCCACCACCGCATTATGCTACTCCGCGCCGCAGACACTAGTGTTCACACTATCCACCGTGCTCATGGCCGCGGCTACCTACGCCGAGCAACAGCCGACTGGATCCCTGCTCGCGAAGTGGCACCGTGGTTCCCGTGAGCGACGTCCCATACCGCTCGTACTGCCCGCATGACGTGGTACGTTTGTCTGTGACCAGTGGCGTGGGCTCGAAGACAAAGACTCGGGTGTGTGATCAAAGCTAGCGACTTCGTTTTGTGAGTTGTTTTGGTGGTCGGCTGGTTATGATAGGAGCGTGCGTTTCGGAGCGATATGAGGGTTTGTCGCAGGCCGTGGAGTGTGTGGGTGCGTGTGGGGTGCGTTTGTTGTTGTATCGTGCGCATGGGCGTCAGAAAGCGCTCGCAAAACCGGCGGTTAGGTATTCGAATTTGCTGGGCGCATAGCGCAGTGGTAGCGCGTCCGCTTTGCAAGCGGAAGGCCCGGTTCAATCCCGGTGTGTCCAACTCTTTGTTCGACTCACCTCCTCTTGCACGCTGCGCTGCGCTGTGACGCCTACGTACCCACCACCGCATTATGCTACTCCGCGCCGCAGACACTAGTGTTCACACTATCCACCGTGCTCATGGCCGCGGCTACCTACGCCGAGCAACAGCCGACTGGATCCCTGCTCGCGAAGTGGCACCGTGGTTCCCGTGAGCGACGTCCCATACCGCTCGTACTGCCCGCATGACGTGGTACGTTTGTCTGTGACCAGTGGCGTGGGCTCGAAGACAAAGACTCGGGTGTGTGATCAAAGCTAGCGACTTCGTTTTGTGAGTTGTTTTGGTGGTCGGCTGGTTATGATAGGAGCGTGCGTTTCGGAGCGATATGAGGGTTTGTCGCAGGCCGTGGAGGTGTGTGTGGGTGCGTGTGGGGTGCGTTTGTTGTTGTATCGTGCGCATGGGCGTCAGAAAGCGCTCGCAAAACCGGCGGTTAGGTATTCGAATTTGCTGGGCGCATAGCGCAGTGGTAGCGCGTCCGCTTTGCAAGCGGAAGGCCCGGGTTCAATCCCGGTGTGTCCAACTCTTTGTTCGACTCACCTCCTCTTGCACGCTGCGCTGCGCTGTGACGCCTACGTACCCACCACCGCATTATGCTACTCCGCGCCGCAGACACTAGTGTTCACACTATCCACCGTGCTCATGGCCGCGGCTACCTACGCCGAGCAACAGCCGACTGGATCCCTGCTCGCGAAGTGGCACCGTGGTTCCCGTGAGCGACGTCCCATACCGCTCGTACTGCCCGCATGACGTGGTACGTTTGTCTGTGACCAGTGGCGTGGGCTCGAAGACAAAGACTCGGGTGTGTGATCAAAGCTAGCGACTTCGTTTTGTGAGTTGTTTTGGTGGTCGGCTGGTTATGATAGGAGCGTGCGTTTCGGAGCGATATGAGGGTTTGTCGCAGGCCGTGGAGGTGTGTGTGGGTGCGTGTGGGGTGCGTTTGTTGTTGTATCGTGCGCATGGGCGTCAGAAAGCGCTCGCAAAACCGGCGGTTAGGTATTCGAATTTGCTGGGCGCATAGCGCAGTGGTAGCGCGTCCGCTTTGCAAGCGGAAGGCCCCGGGTTCAATCCCCGGTGTGTCCAACTCTTTGTTCGACTCACCTCCTCTTGCACGCTGCGCTGCGCTGTGACGCCTACGTACCCACCACCGCATTATGCTACTCCGCGCCGCAGACACTAGTGTTCACACTATCCACCGTGCTCATGGCCGCGGCTACCTACGCCGAGCAACAGCCGACTGGATCCCTGCTCGCGAAGTGGCACCGTGGTTCCCGTGAGCGACGTCCCATACCGCTCGTACTGCCCGCATGACGTGGTACGTTTGTCTGTGACCAGTGGCGTGGGCTCGAAGACAAAGACTCGGGTGTGTGATCAAAGCTAGCGACTTCGTTTTGTGAGTTGTTTTGGTGGTCGGCTGGTTATGATAGGAGCGTGCGTTTCGGAGCGATATGAGGGTTTGTCGCAGGCCGTGGAGGTGTGTGTGGGTGCGTGTGGGGTGCGTTTGTTGTTGTATCGTGCGCATGGGCGTCAGAAAGCGCTCGCAAAACCGGCGGTTAGGTATTCGAATTTGCTGGGCGCATAGCGCAGTGGTAGCGCGTCCGCTTTGCAAGCGGAAGGCCCGGTTCAATCCCCGGTGTGTCCAACTCTTTGTTCGACTCACCTCCTCTTGCACGCTGCGCTGCGCTGTGACGCCTACGTACCCACCACCGCATTATGCTACTCCGCGCCGCAGACACTAGTGTTCACACTATCCACCGTGCTCATGGCCGCGGCTACCTACGCCGAGCAACAGCCGACTGGATCCCTGCTCGCGAAGTGGCACCGTGGTTCCCGTGAGCGACGTCCCATACCGCTCGTACTGCCCGCATGACGTGGTACGTTTGTCTGTGACCAGTGGCGTGGGCTCGAAGACAAAGACTCGGGTGTGTGATCAAAGCTAGCGACTTCGTTTTGTGAGTTGTTTTGGTGGTCGGCTGGTTATGATAGGAGCGTGCGTTTCGGAGCGATATGAGGGTTTGTCGCAGGCCGTGGAGGTGTGTGTGGGTGCGTGTGGGGTGCGTTTGTTGTTGTATCGTGCGCATGGGCGTCAGAAAGCGCTCGCAAAACCGGCGGTTAGGTATTCGAATTTGCTGGGCGCATAGCGCAGTGGTAGCGCGTCCGCTTTGCAAGCGGAAGGCCCCGGGTTCAATCCCCGGTGTGTCCAACTCTTTGTTCGACTCACCTCCTCTTGCACGCTGCGCTGCGCTGTGACGCCTACGTACCCACCACCGCATTATGCTACTCCGCGCCGCAGACACTAGTGTTCACACTATCCACCGTGCTCATGGCCGCGGCTACCTACGCCGAGCAACAGCCGACTGGATCCCTGCTCGCGAAGTGGCACCGTGGTTCCCGTGAGCGACGTCCCATACCGCTCGTACTGCCCGCATGACGTGGTACGTTTGTCTGTGACCAGTGGCGTGGGCTCGAAGACAAAGACTCGGGTGTGTGATCAAAGCTAGCGACTTCGTTTTGTGAGTTGTTTTGGTGGTCGGCTGGTTATGATAGAGCGTGCGTTTCGGAGCGATATGAGGGTTTGTCGCAGGCCGTGGAGGTGTGTGTGGGTGCGTGTGGGGTGCGTTTGTTGTTGTATCGTGCGCATGGGCGTCAGAAAGCGCTCGCAAAACCGGCGGTTAGGTATTCGAATTTGCTGGGCGCATAGCGCAGTGGTAGCGCGTCCGCTTTGCAAGCGGAAGGCCCGGTTCAATCCCGGTGTGTCCAACTCTTTGTTCGACTCACCTCCTCTTGCACGCTGCGCTGCGCTGTGACGCCTACGTACCCACCACCGCATTATGCTACTCCGCGCCGCAGACACTAGTGTTCACACTATCCACCGTGCTCATGGCCGCGGCTACCTACGCCGAGCAACAGCCGACTGGATCCCTGCTCGCGAAGTGGCACCGTGGTTCCCGTGAGCGACGTCCCATACCGCTCGTACTGCCCGCATGACGTGGTACGTTTGTCTGTGACCAGTGGCGTGGGCTCGAAGACAAAGACTCGGGTGTGTGATCAAAGCTAGCGACTTCGTTTTGTGAGTTGTTTTGGTGGTCGGCTGGTTATGATAGGAGCGTGCGTTTCGGAGCGATATGAGGGTTTGTCGCAGGCCGTGGAGGTGTGTGTGGGTGCGTGTGGGGTGCGTTTGTTGTTGTATCGTGCGCATGGGCGTCAGAAAGCGCTCGCAAAACCGGCGGTTAGGTATTCGAATTTGCTGGGCGCATAGCGCAGTGGTAGCGCGTCCGCTTTGCAAGCGGAAGGCCCCGGGTTCAATCCCGGTGTGTCCAACTCTTTGTTCGACTCACCTCCTCTTGCACGCTGCGCTGCGCTGTGACGCCTACGTACCCACCACCGCATTATGCTACTCCGCGCCGCAGACACTAGTGTTCACACTATCCACCGTGCTCATGGCCGCGGCTACCTACGCCGAGCAACAGCCGACTGGATCCCTGCTCGCGAAGTGGCACCGTGGTTCCCGTGAGCGACGTCCCATACCGCTCGTACTGCCCGCATGACGTGGTACGTTTGTCTGTGACCAGTGGCGTGGGCTCGAAGACAAAGACTCGGGTGTGTGATCAAAGCTAGCGACTTCGTTTTGTGAGTTGTTTTGGTGGTCGGCTGGTTATGATAGGAGCGTGCGTTTCGGAGCGATATGAGGGTTTGTCGCAGGCCGTGGAGGTGTGTGTGGGTGCGTGTGGGGTGCGTTTGTTGTTGTATCGTGCGCATGGGCGTCAGAAAGCGCTCGCAAAACCGGCGGTTAGGTATTCGAATTTGCTGGGCGCATAGCGCAGTGGTAGCGCGTCCGCTTTGCAAGCGGAAGGCCCCGGGTTCAATCCCGGTGTGTCCAACTCTTTGTTCGACTCACCTCCTCTTGCACGCTGCGCTGCGCTGTGACGCCTACGTACCCACCACCGCATTATGCTACTCCGCGCCGCAGACACTAGTGTTCACACTATCCACCGTGCTCATGGCCGCGGCTACCTACGCCGAGCAACAGCCGACTGGATCCCTGCTCGCGAAGTGGCACCGTGGTTCCCGTGAGCGACGTCCCATACCGCTCGTACTGCCCGCATGACGTGGTACGTTTGTCTGTGACCAGTGGCGTGGGCTCGAAGACAAAGACTCGGGTGTGTGATCAAAGCTAGCGACTTCGTTTTGTGAGTTGTTTTGGTGGTCGGCTGGTTATGATAGGAGCGTGCGTTTCGGAGCGATATGAGGGTTTGTCGCAGGCCGTGGAGGTGTGTGTGGGTGCGTGTGGGGTGCGTTTGTTGTTGTATCGTGCGCATGGGCGTCAGAAAGCGCTCGCAAAACCGGCGGTTAGGTATTCGAATTTGCTGGGCGCATAGCGCAGTGGTAGCGCGTCCGCTTTGCAAGCGGAAGGCCCCGGTTCAATCCCGGTGTGTCCAACTCTTTGTTCGACTCACCTCCTCTTGCACGCTGCGCTGCGCTGTGACGCCTACGTACCCACCACCGCATTATGCTACCCGCGCCGCAGACACTAGTGTTCACACTATCCACCGTGCTCATGGCCGCGGCTACCTACGCCGAGCAACAGCCGACTGGATCCCTGCTCGCGAAGTGGCACCGTGGTTCCCGTGAGCGACGTCCCATACCGCTCGTACTGCCCGCATGACGTGGTACGTTTGTCTGTGACCAGTGGCGTGGGCTCGAAGACAAAGACTCGGGTGTGTGATCAAAGCTAGCGACTTCGTTTTGTGAGTTGTTTTGGTGGTCGGCTGGTTATGATAGGAGCGTGCGTTTCGGAGCGATATGAGGGTTTGTCGCAGGCCGTGGAGGTGTGTGTGGGTGCGTGTGGGGTGCGTTTGTTGTTGTATCGTGCGCATGGGCGTCAGAAAGCGCTCGCAAAACCGGCGGTTAGGTATTCGAATTTGCTGGGCGCATAGCGCAGTGGTAGCGCGTCCGCTTTGCAAGCGGAAGGCCCCGGGTTCAATCCCGGTGTGTCCAACTCTTTGTTCGACTCACCTCCTCTTGCACGCTGCGCTGCGCTGTGACGCCTACGTACCCACCACCGCATTATGCTACTCCGCGCCGCAGACACTAGTGTTCACACTATCCACCGTGCTCATGGCCGCGGCTACCTACGCCGAGCAACAGCCGACTGGATCCCTGCTCGCGAAGTGGCACCGTGGTTCCCGTGAGCGACGTCCCATACCGCTCGTACTGCCCGCATGACGTGGTACGTTTGTCTGTGACCAGTGGCGTGGGCTCGAAGACAAAGACTCGGGTGTGTGATCAAAGCTAGCGACTTCGTTTTGTGAGTTGTTTTGGTGGTCGGCTGGTTATGATAGGAGCGTGCGTTTCGGAGCGATATGAGGGTTTGTCGCAGGCCGTGGAGGTGTGTGTGGGTGCGTGTGGGGTGCGTTTGTTGTTGTATCGTGCGCATGGGCGTCAGAAAGCGCTCGCAAAACCGGCGGTTAGGTATTCGAATTTGCTGGGCGCATAGCGCAGTGGTAGCGCGTCCGCTTTGCAAGCGGAAGGCCCTGGTTCAATCGCCGGTGTGTCCAACTCTTTGTTCGACTCACCTCCTCTTGCACGCTGCGCTGCGCTGTGACGCCTACGTACCCACCACCGCATTATGCTACCCGCGCCGCAGACACTAGTGTTCACACTATCCACCGTGCTCATGGCCGCGGCTACCTACGCCGAGCAACAGCCGACTGGATCCCTGCTCGCGAAGTGGCACCGTGGTTCCCGTGAGCGACGTCCCATACCGCTCGTACTGCCCGCATGACGTGGTACGTTTGTCTGTGACCAGTGGCGTGGGCTCGAAGACAAAGACTCGGGTGTGTGATCAAAGCTAGCGACTTCGTTTTGTGAGTTGTTTTGGTGGTCGGCTGGTTATGATAGGAGCGTGCGTTTCGGAGCGATATGAGGGTTTGTCGCAGGCCGTGGAGGTGTGTGTGGGTGCGTGTGGGGTGCGTTTGTTGTTGTATCGTGCGCATGGGCGTCAGAAAGCGCTCGCAAAACCGGCGGTTAGGTATTCGAATTTGCTGGGCGCATAGCGCAGTGGTAGCGCGTCCGCTTTGCAAGCGGAAGGCCCTGGTTCAATCGCCGGTGTGTCCAACTCTTTGTTCGACTCACCTCCTCTTGCACGCTGCGCTGCGCTGTGACGCCTACGTACCCACCACCGCATTATGCTACTCCGCGCCGCAGACACTAGTGTTCACACTATCCACCGTGCTCATGGCCGCGGCTACCTACGCCGAGCAACAGCCGACTGGATCCCTGCTCGCGAAGTGGCACCGTGGTTCCCGTGAGCGACGTCCCATACCGCTCGTACTGCCCGCATGACGTGGTACGTTTGTCTGTGACCAGTGGCGTGGGCTCGAAGACAAAGACTCGGGTGTGTGATCAAAGCTAGCGACTTCGTTTTGTGAGTTGTTTTGGTGGTCGGCTGGTTATGATAGGAGCGTGCGTTTCGGAGCGATATGAGGGTTTGTCGCAGGCCGTGGAGGTGTGTGTGGGTGCGTGTGGGGTGCGTTTGTTGTTGTATCGTGCGCATGGGCGTCAGAAAGCGCTCGCAAAACCGGCGGTTAGGTATTCGAATTTGCTGGGCGCATAGCGCAGTGGTAGCGCGTCCGCTTTGCAAGCGGAAGGCCCCGGGTTCAATCGCCGGTGTGTCCAACTCTTTGTTCGACTCACCTCCTCTTGCACGCTGCGCTGCGCTGTGACGCCTACGTACCCACCACCGCATTATGCTACTCCGCGCCGCAGACACTAGTGTTCACACTATCCACCGTGCTCATGGCCGCGGCTACCTACGCCGAGCAACAGCCGACTGGATCCCTGCTCGCGAAGTGGCACCGTGGTTCCCGTGAGCGACGTCCCATACCGCTCGTACTGCCCGCATGACGTGGTACGTTTGTCTGTGACCAGTGGCGTGGGCTCGAAGACAAAGACTCGGGTGTGTGATCAAAGCTAGCGACTTCGTTTTGTGAGTTGTTTTGGTGGTCGGCTGGTTATGATAGGAGCGTGCGTTTCGGAGCGATATGAGGGTTTGTCGCAGGCCGTGGAGGTGTGTGTGGGTGCGTGTGGGGTGCGTTTGTTGTTGTATCGTGCGCATGGGCGTCAGAAAGCGCTCGCAAAACCGGCGGTTAGGTATTCGAATTTGCTGGGCGCATAGCGCAGTGGTAGCGCGTCCGCTTTGCAAGCGGAAGGCCCGGTTCAATCCCGGTGTGTCCAACTCTTTGTTCGACTCACCTCCTCTTGCACGCTGCGCTGCGCTGTGACGCCTACGTACCCACCACCGCATTATGCTACTCCGCGCCGCAGACACTGGTGTTCACACTATCCACCGTGCTCATGGCCGCGGCTACCTACGCCGAGCAACAGCCGACTGGATCCCTGCTCGCGAAGTGGCACCGTGGTTCCCGTGAGCGACGTCCCATACCGCTCGTACTGCCCGCATGACGTGGTACGTTTGTCTGTGACCAGTGGCGTGGGCTCGAAGACAAAGACTCGGGTGTGTGATCAAAGCTAGCGACTTCGTTTTGTGAGTTGTTTTGGTGGTCGGCTGGTTATGATAGGAGCGTGCGTTTCGGAGCGATATGAGGGTTTGTCGCAGGCCGTGGAGGTGTGTGTGGGTGCGTGTGGGGTGCGTTTGTTGTTGTATCGTGCGCATGGGCGTCAGAAAGCGCTCGCAAAACCGGCGGTTAGGTATTCGAATTTGCTGGGCGCATAGCGCAGTGGTAGCGCGTCCGCTTTGCAAGCGGAAGGCCCCGGGTTCAATCGCCGGTGTGTCCAACTCTTTGTTCGACTCACCTCCTCTTGCACGCTGCGCTGCGCTGTGACGCCTACGTACCCACCACCGCATTATGCTACTCCGCGCCGCAGACACTGGTGTTCACACTATCCACCGTGCTCATGGCCGCGGCTACCTACGCCGAGCAACAGCCGACTGGATCCCTGCTCGCGAAGTGGCACCGTGGTTCCCGTGAGCGACGTCCCATACCGCTCGTACTGCCCGCATGACGTGGTACGTTTGTCTGTGACCAGTGGCGTGGGCTCGAAGACAAAGACTCGGGTGTGTGATCAAAGCTAGCGACTTCGTTTTGTGAGTTGTTTTGGTGGTCGGCTGGTTATGATAGGAGCGTGCGTTTCGGAGCGATATGAGGGTTTGTCGCAGGCCGTGGAGGTGTGTGTGGGTGCGTGTGGGGTGCGTTTGTTGTTGTATCGTGCGCATGGGCGTCAGAAAGCGCTCGCAAAACCGGCGGTTAGGTATTCGAATTTGCTGGGCGCATAGCGCAGTGGTAGCGCGTCCGCTTTGCAAGCGGAAGGCCCCGGGTTCAATCGCCGGTGTGTCCAACTCTTTGTTCGACTCACCTCCTCTTGCACGCTGCGCTGCGCTGTGACGCCTACGTACCCACCACCGCATTATGCTACTCCGCGCCGCAGACACTAGTGTTCACACTATCCACCGTGCTCATGGCCGCGGCTACCTACGCCGAGCAACAGCCGACTGGATCCCTGCTCGCGAAGTGGCACCGTGGTTCCCGTGAGCGACGTCCCATACCGCTCGTACTGCCCGCATGACGTGGTACGTTTGTCTGTGACCAGTGGCGTGGGCTCGAAGACAAAGACTCGGGTGTGTGATCAAAGCTAGCGACTTCGTTTTGTGAGTTGTTTTGGTGGTCGGCTGGTTATGATAGGAGCGTGCGTTTCGGAGCGATATGAGGGTTTGTCGCAGGCCGTGGAGGTGTGTGTGGGTGCGTGTGGGGTGCGTTTGTTGTTGTATCGTGCGCATGGGCGTCAGAAAGCGCTCGCAAAACCGGCGGTTAGGTATTCGAATTTGCTGGGCGCATAGCGCAGTGGTAGCGCGTCCGCTTTGCAAGCGGAAGGCCCCGGGTTCAATCGCCGGTGTGTCCAACTCTTTGTTCGACTCACCTCCTCTTGCACGCTGCGCTGCGCTGTGACGCCTACGTACCCACCACCGCATTATGCTACTCCGCGCCGCAGACACTAGTGTTCACACTATCCACCGTGCTCATGGCCGCGGCTACCTACGCCGAGCAACAGCCGACTGGATCCCTGCTCGCGAAGTGGCACCGTGGTTCCCGTGAGCGACGTCCCATACCGCTCGTACTGCCCGCATGACGTGGTACGTTTGTCTGTGACCAGTGGCGTGGGCTCGAAGACAAAGACTCGGGTGTGTGATCAAAGCTAGCGACTTCGTTTTGTGAGTTGTTTTGGTGGTCGGCTGGTTATGATAGGAGCGTGCGTTTCGGAGCGATATGAGGGTTTGTCGCAGGCCGTGGAGGTGTGTGTGGGTGCGTGTGGGGTGCGTTTGTTGTTGTATCGTGCGCATGGGCGTCAGAAAGCGCTCGCAAAACCGGCGGTTAGGTATTCGAATTTGCTGGGCGCATAGCGCAGTGGTAGCGCGTCCGCTTTGCAAGCGGAAGGCCCCGGGTTCAATCGCCGGTGTGTCCAACTCTTTGTTCGACTCACCTCCTCTTGCACGCTGCGCTGCGCTGTGACGCCTACGTACCCACCACCGCATTATGCTACTCCGCGCCGCAGACACTAGTGTTCACACTATCCACCGTGCTCATGGCCGCGGCTACCTACGCCGAGCAACAGCCGACTGGATCCCTGCTCGCGAAGTGGCACCGTGGTTCCCGTGAGCGACGTCCCATACCGCTCGTACTGCCCGCATGACGTGGTACGTTTGTCTGTGACCAGTGGCGTGGGCTCGAAGACAAAGACTCGGGTGTGTGATCAAAGCTAGCGACTTCGTTTTGTGAGTTGTTTTGGTGGTCGGCTGGTTATGATAGGAGCGTGCGTTTCGGAGCGATATGAGGGTTTGTCGCAGGCCGTGGAGGTGTGTGTGGGTGCGTGTGGGGTGCGTTTGTTGTTGTATCGTGCGCATGGGCGTCAGAAAGCGCTCGCAAAACCGGCGGTTAGGTATTCGAATTTGCTGGGCGCATAGCGCAGTGGTAGCGCGTCCGCTTTGCAAGCGGAAGGCCCCGGTTCAATCGCCGGTGTGTCCAACTCTTTGTTCGACTCACCTCCTCTTGCACGCTGCGCTGCGCTGTGACGCCTACGTACCCACCACCGCATTATGCTACTCCGCGCCGCAGACACTAGTGTTCACACTATCCACCGTGCTCATGGCCGCGGCTACCTACGCCGAGCAACAGCCGACTGGATCCCTGCTCGCGAAGTGGCACCGTGGTTCCCGTGAGCGACGTCCCATACCGCTCGTACTGCCCGCATGACGTGGTACGTTTGTCTGTGACCAGTGGCGTGGGCTCGAAGACAAAGACTCGGGTGTGTGATCAAAGCTAGCGACTTCGTTTTGTGAGTTGTTTTGGTGGTCGGCTGGTTATGATAGGGCGTGCGTTTCGGAGCGATATGAGGGTTTGTCGCAGGCCGTGGAGGTGTGTGTGGGTGCGTGTGGGGTGCGTTTGTTGTTGTATCGTGCGCATGGGCGTCAGAAAGCGCTCGCAAAACCGGCGGTTAGGTATTCGAATTTGCTGGGCGCATAGCGCAGTGGTAGCGCGTCCGCTTTGCAAGCGGAAGGCCCCGGTTCAATCGCCGGTGTGTCCAACTCTTTGTTCGACTCACCTCCTCTTGCACGCTGCGCTGCGCTGTGACGCCTACGTACCCACCACCGCATTATGCTACTCCGCGCCGCAGACACTGGTGTTCACACTATCCACCGTGCTCATGGCCGCGGCTACCTACGCCGAGCAACAGCCGACTGGATCCCTGCTCGCGAAGTGGCACCGTGGTTCCCGTGAGCGACGTCCCATACCGCTCGTACTGCCCGCATGACGTGGTACGTTTGTCTGTGACCAGTGGCGTGGGCTCGAAGACAAAGACTCGGGTGTGTGATCAAAGCTAGCGACTTCGTTTTGTGAGTTGTTTTGGTGGTCGGCTGGTTATGATAGGGCGTGCGTTTCGGAGCGATATGAGGGTTTGTCGCAGGCCGTGGAGGTGTGTGTGGGTGCGTGTGGGGTGCGTTTGTTGTTGTATCGTGCGCATGGGCGTCAGAAAGCGCTCGCAAAACCGGCGGTTAGGTATTCGAATTTGCTGGGCGCATAGCGCAGTGGTAGCGCGTCCGCTTTGCAAGCGGAAGGCCCCGGTTCAATCGCCGGTGTGTCCAACTCTTTGTTCGACTCACCTCCTCTTGCACGCTGCGCTGCGCTGTGACGCCTACGTACCCACCACCGCATTATGCTACTCCGCGCCGCAGACACTGGTGTTCACACTATCCACCGTGCTCATGGCCGCGGCTACCTACGCCGAGCAACAGCCGACTGGATCCCTGCTCGCGAAGTGGCACCGTGGTTCCCGTGAGCGACGTCCCATACCGCTCGTACTGCCCGCATGACGTGGTACGTTTGTCTGTGACCAGTGGCGTGGGCTCGAAGACAAAGACTCGGGTGTGTGATCAAAGCTAGCGACTTCGTTTTGTGAGTTGTTTTGGTGGTCGGCTGGTTATGATAGGGCGTGCGTTTCGGAGCGATATGAGGGTTTGTCGCAGGCCGTGGAGGTGTGTGTGGGTGCGTGTGGGGTGCGTTTGTTGTTGTATCGTGCGCATGGGCGTCAGAAAGCGCTCGCAAAACCGGCGGTTAGGTATTCGAATTTGCTGGGCGCATAGCGCAGTGGTAGCGCGTCCGCTTTGCAAGCGGAAGGCCCGGGTTCAATCGCCGGTGTGTCCAACTCTTTGTTCGACTCACCTCCTCTTGCACGCTGCGCTGCGCTGTGACGCCTACGTACCCACCACCGCATTATGCTACTCCGCGCCGCAGACACTGGTGTTCACACTATCCACCGTGCTCATGGCCGCGGCTACCTACGCCGAGCAACAGCCGACTGGATCCCTGCTCGCGAAGTGGCACCGTGGTTCCCGTGAGCGACGTCCCATACCGCTCGTACTGCCCGCATGACGTGGTACGTTTGTCTGTGACCAGTGGCGTGGGCTCGAAGACAAAGACTCGGGTGTGTGATCAAAGCTAGCGACTTCGTTTTGTGAGTTGTTTTGGTGGTCGGCTGGTTATGATAGGAGCGTGCGTTTCGAGCGATATGAGGGTTTGTCGCAGGCCGTGGAGGTGTGTGTGGGTGCGTGTGGGGTGCGTTTGTTGTTGTATCGTGCGCATGGGCGTCAGAAAGCGCTCGCAAAACCGGCGGTTAGGTATTCGAATTTGCTGGGCGCATAGCGCAGTGGTAGCGCGTCCGCTTTGCAAGCGGAAGGCCCCGGTTCAATCCCGGTGTGTCCAACTCTTTGTTCGACTCACCTCCTCTTGCACGCTGCGCTGCGCTGTGACGCCTACGTACCCACCACCGCATTATGCTACTCCGCGCCGCAGACACTGGTGTTCACACTATCCACCGTGCTCATGGCCGCGGCTACCTACGCCGAGCAACAGCCGACTGGATCCCTGCTCGCGAAGTGGCACCGTGGTTCCCGTGAGCGACGTCCCATACCGCTCGTACTGCCCGCATGACGTGGTACGTTTGTCTGTGACCAGTGGCGTGGGCTCGAAGACAAAGACTCGGGTGTGTGATCAAAGCTAGCGACTTCGTTTTGTGAGTTGTTTTGGTGGTCGGCTGGTTATGATAGGGCGTGCGTTTCGGAGCGATATGAGGGTTTGTCGCAGGCCGTGGAGGTGTGTGTGGGTGCGTGTGGGGTGCGTTTGTTGTTGTATCGTGCGCATGGGCGTCAGAAAGCGCTCGCAAAACCGGCGGTTAGGTATTCGAATTTGCTGGGCGCATAGCGCAGTGGTAGCGCGTCCGCTTTGCAAGCGGAAGGCCCAGGTTCAATCGCCGGTGTGTCCAACTCTTTGTTCGACTCACCTCCTCTTGCACGCTGCGCTGCGCTGTGACGCCTACGTACCCACCACCGCATTATGCTACTCCGCGCCGCAGACACTGGTGTTCACACTATCCACCGTGCTCATGGCCGCGGCTACCTACGCCGAGCAACAGCCGACTGGATCCCTGCTCGCGAAGTGGCACCGTGGTTCCCGTGAGCGACGTCCCATACCGCTCGTACTGCCCGCATGACGTGGTACGTTTGTCTGTGACCAGTGGCGTGGGCTCGAAGACAAAGACTCGGGTGTGTGATCAAAGCTAGCGACTTCGTTTTGTGAGTTGTTTTGGTGGTCGGCTGGTTATGATAGGGCGTGCGTTTCGGAGCGATATGAGGGTTTGTCGCAGGCCGTGGAGGTGTGTGTGGGTGCGTGTGGGGTGCGTTTGTTGTTGTATCGTGCGCATGGGCGTCAGAAAGCGCTCGCAAAACCGGCGGTTAGGTATTCGAATTTGCTGGGCGCATAGCGCAGTGGTAGCGCGTCCGCTTTGCAAGCGGAAGGCCCGGGTTCAATCGCCGGTGTGTCCAACTCTTTGTTCGACTCACCTCCTCTTGCACGCTGCGCTGCGCTGTGACGCCTACGTACCCACCACCGCATTATGCTACTCCGCGCCGCAGACACTGGTGTTCACACTATCCACCGTGCTCATGGCCGCGGCTACCTACGCCGAGCAACAGCCGACTGGATCCCTGCTCGCGAAGTGGCACCGTGGTTCCCGTGAGCGACGTCCCATACCGCTCGTACTGCCCGCATGACGTGGTACGTTTGTCTGTGACCAGTGGCGTGGGCTCGAGACAAAGACTCGGGTGTGTGATCAAAGCTAGCGACTTCGTTTTGTGAGTTGTTTTGGTGGTCGGCTGGTTATGATAGGGCGTGCGTTTCGGAGCGATATGAGGGTTTGTCGCAGGCCGTGGAGGTGTGTGTGGGTGCGTGTGGGGTGCGTTTGTTGTTGTATCGTGCGCATGGGCGTCAGAAAGCGCTCGCAAAACCGGCGGTTAGGTATTCGAATTTGCTGGGCGCATAGCGCAGTGGTAGCGCGTCCGCTTTGCAAGCGGAAGGCCCCGGTTCAATCCCGGTGTGTCCAACTCTTTGTTCGACTCACCTCCTCTTGCACGCTGCGCTGCGCTGTGACGCCTACGTACCCACCACCGCATTATGCTACTCCGCGCCGCAGACACTGGTGTTCACACTATCCACCGTGCTCATGGCCGCGGCTACCTACGCCGAGCAACAGCCGACTGGATCCCTGCTCGCGAAGTGGCACCGTGGTTCCCGTGAGCGACGTCCCATACCGCTCGTACTGCCCGCATGACGTGGTACGTTTGTCTGTGACCAGTGGCGTGGGCTCGAAGACAAAGACTCGGGTGTGTGATCAAAGCTAGCGACTTCGTTTTGTGAGTTGTTTTGGTGGTCGGCTGGTTATGATAGGGCGTGCGTTTCGGAGCGATATGAGGGTTTGTCGCAGGCCGTGGAGGTGTGTGTGGGTGCGTGTGGGGTGCGTTTGTTGTTGTATCGTGCGCATGGGCGTCAGAAAGCGCTCGCAAAACCGGCGGTTAGGTATTCGAATTTGCTGGGCGCATAGCGCAGTGGTAGCGCGTCCGCTTTGCAAGCGGAAGGCCCGGGTTCAATCCCCGGTGTGTCCAACTCTTTGTTCGACTCACCTCCTCTTGCACGCTGCGCTGCGCTGTGACGCCTACGTACCCACCACCGCATTATGCTACTCCGCGCCGCAGACACTGGTGTTCACACTATCCACCGTGCTCATGGCCGCGGCTACCTACGCCGAGCAACAGCCGACTGGATCCCTGCTCGCGAAGTGGCACCGTGGTTCCCGTGAGCGACGTCCCATACCGCTCGTACTGCCCGCATGACGTGGTACGTTTGTCTGTGACCAGTGGCGTGGGCTCGAAGACAAAGACTCGGGTGTGTGATCAAAGCTAGCGACTTCGTTTTGTGAGTTGTTTTGGTGGTCGGCTGGTTATGATAGGGCGTGCGTTTCGGAGCGATATGAGGGTTTGTCGCAGGCCGTGGAGGTGTGTGTGGGTGCGTGTGGGGTGCGTTTGTTGTTGTATCGTGCGCATGGGCGTCAGAAAGCGCTCGCAAAACCGGCGGTTAGGTATTCGAATTTGCTGGGCGCATAGCGCAGTGGTAGCGCGTCCGCTTTGCAAGCGGAAGGCCCGGTTCAATCCCGGTGTGTCCAACTCTTTGTTCGACTCACCTCCTCTTGCACGCTGCGCTGCGCTGTGACGCCTACGTACCCACCACCGCATTATGCTACTCCGCGCCGCAGACACTGGTGTTCACACTATCCACCGTGCTCATGGCCGCGGCTACCTACGCCGAGCAACAGCCGACTGGATCCCTGCTCGCGAAGTGGCACCGTGGTTCCCGTGAGCGACGTCCCATACCGCTCGTACTGCCCGCATGACGTGGTACGTTTGTCTGTGACCAGTGGCGTGGGCTCGAAGACAAAGACTCGGGTGTGTGATCAAAGCTAGCGACTTCGTTTTGTGAGTTGTTTTGGTGGTCGGCTGGTTATGATAGGGCGTGCGTTTCGGAGCGATATGAGGGTTTGTCGCAGGCCGTGGAGGTGTGTGTGGGTGCGTGTGGGGTGCGTTTGTTGTTGTATCGTGCGCATGGGCGTCAGAAAGCGCTCGCAAAACCGGCGGTTAGGTATTCGAATTTGCTGGGCGCATAGCGCAGTGGTAGCGCGTCCGCTTTGCAAGCGGAAGGCCCGGGTTCAATCGCCGGTGTGTCCAACTCTTTGTTCGACTCACCTCCTCTTGCACGCTGCGCTGCGCTGTGACGCCTACGTACCCACCACCGCATTATGCTACTCCGCGCCGCAGACACTGGTGTTCACACTATCCACCGTGCTCATGGCCGCGGCTACCTACGCCGAGCAACAGCCGACTGGATCCCTGCTCGCGAAGTGGCACCGTGGTTCCCGTGAGCGACGTCCCATACCGCTCGTACTGCCCGCATGACGTGGTACGTTTGTCTGTGACCAGTGGCGTGGGCTCGAAGACAAAGACTCGGGTGTGTGATCAAAGCTAGCGACTTCGTTTTGTGAGTTGTTTTGGTGGTCGGCTGGTTATGATAGGGCGTGCGTTTCGGAGCGATATGAGGGTTTGTCGCAGGCCGTGGAGGTGTGTGTGGGTGCGTGTGGGGTGCGTTTGTTGTTGTATCGTGCGCATGGGCGTCAGAAAGCGCTCGCAAAACCGGCGGTTAGGTATTCGAATTTGCTGGGCGCATAGCGCAGTGGTAGCGCGTCCGCTTTGCAAGCGGAAGGCCCGGGTTCAATCGCCGGTGTGTCCAACTCTTTGTTCGACTCACCTCCTCTTGCACGCTGCGCTGCGCTGTGACGCCTACGTACCCACCACCGCATTATGCTACTCCGCGCCGCAGACACTGGTGTTCACACTATCCACCGTGCTCATGGCCGCGGCTACCTACGCCGAGCAACAGCCGACTGGATCCCTGCTCGCGAAGTGGCACCGTGGTTCCCGTGAGCGACGTCCCATACCGCTCGTACTGCCCGCATGACGTGGTACGTTTGTCTGTGACCAGTGGCGTGGGCTCGAAGACAAAGACTCGGGTGTGTGATCAAAGCTAGCGACTTCGTTTTGTGAGTTGTTTTGGTGGTCGGCTGGTTATGATAGGGCGTGCGTTTCGGAGCGATATGAGGGTTTGTCGCAGGCCGTGGAGGTGTGTGTGGGTGCGTGTGGGGTGCGTTTGTTGTTGTATCGTGCGCATGGGCGTCAGAAAGCGCTCGCAAAACCGGCGGTTAGGTATTCGAATTTGCTGGGCGCATAGCGCAGTGGTAGCGCGTCCGCTTTGCAAGCGGAAGGCCCGGGTTCAATCGCCGGTGTGTCCAACTCTTTGTTCGACTCACCTCCTCTTGCACGCTGCGCTGCGCTGTGACGCCTACGTACCCACCACCGCATTATGCTACTCCGCGCCGCAGACACTGGTGTTCACACTATCCACCGTGCTCATGGCCGCGGCTACCTACGCCGAGCAACAGCCGACTGGATCCCTGCTCGCGAAGTGGCACCGTGGTTCCCGTGAGCGACGTCCCATACCGCTCGTACTGCCCGCATGACGTGGTACGTTTGTCTGTGACCAGTGGCGTGGGCTCGAAGACAAAGACTCGGGTGTGTGATCAAAGCTAGCGACTTCGTTTTGTGAGTTGTTTTGGTGGTCGGCTGGTTATGATAGGGCGTGCGTTTCGGAGCGATATGAGGGTTTGTCGCAGGCCGTGGAGGTGTGTGTGGGTGCGTGTGGGGTGCGTTTGTTGTTGTATCGTGCGCATGGGCGTCAGAAAGCGCTCGCAAAACCGGCGGTTAGGTATTCGAATTTGCTGGGCGCATAGCGCAGTGGTAGCGCGTCCGCTTTGCAAGCGGAAGGCCCGGTTCAATCGCCGGTGTGTCCAACTCTTTGTTCGACTCACCTCCTCTTGCACGCTGCGCTGCGCTGTGACGCCTACGTACCCACCACCGCATTATGCTACTCCGCGCCGCAGACACTGGTGTTCACACTATCCACCGTGCTCATGGCCGCGGCTACCTACGCCGAGCAACAGCCGACTGGATCCCTGCTCGCGAAGTGGCACCGTGGTTCCCGTGAGCGACGTCCCATACCGCTCGTACTGCCCGCATGACGTGGTACGTTTGTCTGTGACCAGTGGCGTGGGCTCGAAGACAAAGACTCGGGTGTGTGATCAAAGCTAGCGACTTCGTTTTGTGAGTTGTTTTGGTGGTCGGCTGGTTATGATAGGGCGTGCGTTTCGGAGCGATATGAGGGTTTGTCGCAGGCCGTGGAGGTGTGTGTGGGTGCGTGTGGGGTGCGTTTGTTGTTGTATCGTGCGCATGGGCGTCAGAAAGCGCTCGCAAAACCGGCGGTTAGGTATTCGAATTTGCTGGGCGCATAGCGCAGTGGTAGCGCGTCCGCTTTGCAAGCGGAAGGCCCGGGTTCAATCGCCGGTGTGTCCAACTCTTTGTTCGACTCACCTCCTCTTGCACGCTGCGCTGCGCTGTGACGCCTACGTACCCACCACCGCATTATGCTACTCCGCGCCGCAGACACTGGTGTTCACACTATCCACCGTGCTCATGGCCGCGGCTACCTACGCCGAGCAACAGCCGACTGGATCCCTGCTCGCGAAGTGGCACCGTGGTTCCCGTGAGCGACGTCCCATACCGCTCGTACTGCCCGCATGACGTGGTACGTTTGTCTGTGACCAGTGGCGTGGGCTCGAAGACAAAGACTCGGGTGTGTGATCAAAGCTAGCGACTTCGTTTTGTGAGTTGTTTTGGTGGTCGGCTGGTTATGATAGGGCGTGCGTTTCGGAGCGATATGAGGGTTTGTCGCAGGCCGTGGAGGTGTGTGTGGGTGCGTGTGGGGTGCGTTTGTTGTTGTATCGTGCGCATGGGCGTCAGAAAGCGCTCGCAAAACCGGCGGTTAGGTATTCGAATTTGCTGGGCGCATAGCGCAGTGGTAGCGCGTCCGCTTTGCAAGCGGAAGGCCCGGGTTCAATCGCCGGTGTGTCCAACTCTTTGTTCGACTCACCTCCTCTTGCACGCTGCGCTGCGCTGTGACGCCTACGTACCCACCACCGCATTATGCTACTCCGCGCCGCAGACACTGGTGTTCACACTATCCACCGTGCTCATGGCCGCGGCTACCTACGCCGAGCAACAGCCGACTGGATCCCTGCTCGCGAAGTGGCACCGTGGTTCCCGTGAGCGACGTCCCATACCGCTCGTACTGCCCGCATGACGTGGTACGTTTGTCTGTGACCAGTGGCGTGGGCTCGAAGACAAAGACTCGGGTGTGTGATCAAAGCTAGCGACTTCGTTTTGTGAGTTGTTTTGGTGGTCGGCTGGTTATGATAGGGCGTGCGTTTCGGAGCGATATGAGGGTTTGTCGCAGGCCGTGGAGGTGTGTGTGGGTGCGTGTGGGGTGCGTTTGTTGTTGTATCGTGCGCATGGGCGTCAGAAAGCGCTCGCAAAACCGGCGGTTAGGTATTCGAATTTGCTGGGCGCATAGCGCAGTGGTAGCGCGTCCGCTTTGCAAGCGGAAGGCCCGGGTTCAATCGCCGGTGTGTCCAACTCTTTGTTCGACTCACCTCCTCTTGCACGCTGCGCTGCGCTGTGACGCCTACGTACCCACCACCGCATTATGCTACTCCGCGCCGCAGACACTGGTGTTCACACTATCCACCGTGCTCATGGCCGCGGCTACCTACGCCGAGCAACAGCCGACTGGATCCCTGCTCGCGAAGTGGCACCGTGGTTCCCGTGAGCGACGTCCCATACCGCTCGTACTGCCCGCATGACGTGGTACGTTTGTCTGTGACCAGTGGCGTGGGCTCGAAGACAAAGACTCGGGTGTGTGATCAAAGCTAGCGACTTCGTTTTGTGAGTTGTTTTGGTGGTCGGCTGGTTATGATAGGGCGTGCGTTTCGGAGCGATATGAGGGTTTGTCGCAGGCCGTGGAGGTGTGTGTGGGTGCGTGTGGGGTGCGTTTGTTGTTGTATCGTGCGCATGGGCGTCAGAAAGCGCTCGCAAAACCGGCGGTTAGGTATTCGAATTTGCTGGGCGCATAGCGCAGTGGTAGCGCGTCCGCTTTGCAAGCGGAAGGCCCGGGTTCAATCGCCGGTGTGTCCAACTCTTTGTTCGACTCACCTCCTCTTGCACGCTGCGCTGCGCTGTGACGCCTACGTACCCACCACCGCATTATGCTACTCCGCGCCGCAGACACTGGTGTTCACACTATCCACCGTGCTCATGGCCGCGGCTACCTACGCCGAGCAACAGCCGACTGGATCCCTGCTCGCGAAGTGGCACCGTGGTTCCCGTGAGCGACGTCCCATACCGCTCGTACTGCCCGCATGACGTGGTACGTTTGTCTGTGACCAGTGGCGTGGGCTCGAAGACAAAGACTCGGGTGTGTGATCAAAGCTAGCGACTTCGTTTTGTGAGTTGTTTTGGTGGTCGGCTGGTTATGATAGGGCGTGCGTTTCGGAGCGATATGAGGGTTTGTCGCAGGCCGTGGAGGTGTGTGTGGGTGCGTGTGGGGTGCGTTTGTTGTTGTATCGTGCGCATGGGCGTCAGAAAGCGCTCGCAAAACCGGCGGTTAGGTATTCGAATTTGCTGGGCGCATAGCGCAGTGGTAGCGCGTCCGCTTTGCAAGCGGAAGGCCCGGTTCAATCGCCGGTGTGTCCAACTCTTTGTTCGACTCACCTCCTCTTGCACGCTGCGCTGCGCTGTGACGCCTACGTACCCACCACCGCATTATGCTACTCCGCGCCGCAGACACTGGTGTTCACACTATCCACCGTGCTCATGGCCGCGGCTACCTACGCCGAGCAACAGCCGACTGGATCCCTGCTCGCGAAGTGGCACCGTGGTTCCCGTGAGCGACGTCCCATACCGCTCGTACTGCCCGCATGACGTGGTACGTTTGTCTGTGACCAGTGGCGTGGGCTCGAAGACAAAGACTCGGGTGTGTGATCAAAGCTAGCGACTTCGTTTTGTGAGTTGTTTTGGTGGTCGGCTGGTTATGATAGGGCGTGCGTTTCGGAGCGATATGAGGGTTTGTCGCAGGCCGTGGAGGTGTGTGTGGGTGCGTGTGGGGTGCGTTTGTTGTTGTATCGTGCGCATGGGCGTCAGAAAGCGCTCGCAAAACCGGCGGTTAGGTATTCGAATTTGCTGGGCGCATAGCGCAGTGGTAGCGCGTCCGCTTTGCAAGCGGAAGGCCCCGGTTCAATCGCCGGTGTGTCCAACTCTTTGTTCGACTCACCTCCTCTTGCACGCTGCGCTGCGCTGTGACGCCTACGTACCCACCACCGCATTATGCTACTCCGCGCCGCAGACACTGGTGTTCACACTATCCACCGTGCTCATGGCCGCGGCTACCTACGCCGAGCAACAGCCGACTGGATCCCTGCTCGCGAAGTGGCACCGTGGTTCCCGTGAGCGACGTCCCATACCGCTCGTACTGCCCGCATGACGTGGTACGTTTGTCTGTGACCAGTGGCGTGGGCTCGAAGACAAAGACTCGGGTGTGTGATCAAAGCTAGCGACTTCGTTTTGTGAGTTGTTTTGGTGGTCGGCTGGTTATGATAGGGCGTGCGTTTCGGAGCGATATGAGGGTTTGTCGCAGGCCGTGGAGGTGTGTGTGGGTGCGTGTGGGGTGCGTTTGTTGTTGTATCGTGCGCATGGGCGTCAGAAAGCGCTCGCAAAACCGGCGGTTAGGTATTCGAATTTGCTGGGCGCATAGCGCAGTGGTAGCGCGTCCGCTTTGCAAGCGGAAGGCCCGGGTTCAATCGCCGGTGTGTCCAACTCTTTGTTCGACTCACCTCCTCTTGCACGCTGCGCTGCGCTGTGACGCCTACGTACCCACCACCGCATTATGCTACTCCGCGCCGCAGACACTGGTGTTCACACTATCCACCGTGCTCATGGCCGCGGCTACCTACGCCGAGCAACAGCCGACTGGATCCCTGCTCGCGAAGTGGCACCGTGGTTCCCGTGAGCGACGTCCCATACCGCTCGTACTGCCCGCATGACGTGGTACGTTTGTCTGTGACCAGTGGCGTGGGCTCGAAGACAAAGACTCGGGTGTGTGATCAAAGCTAGCGACTTCGTTTTGTGAGTTGTTTTGGTGGTCGGCTGGTTATGATAGGGCGTGCGTTTCGGAGCGATATGAGGGTTTGTCGCAGGCCGTGGAGGTGTGTGTGGGTGCGTGTGGGGTGCGTTTGTTGTTGTATCGTGCGCATGGGCGTCAGAAAGCGCTCGCAAAACCGGCGGTTAGGTATTCGAATTTGCTGGGCGCATAGCGCAGTGGTAGCGCGTCCGCTTTGCAAGCGGAAGGCCCGGGTTCAATCGCCGGTGTGTCCAACTCTTTGTTCGACTCACCTCCTCTTGCACGCTGCGCTGCGCTGTGACGCCTACGTACCCACCACCGCATTATGCTACTCCGCGCCGCAGACACTGGTGTTCACACTATCCACCGTGCTCATGGCCGCGGCTACCTACGCCGAGCAACAGCCGACTGGATCCCTGCTCGCGAAGTGGCACCGTGGTTCCCGTGAGCGACGTCCCATACCGCTCGTACTGCCCGCATGACGTGGTACGTTTGTCTGTGACCAGTGGCGTGGGCTCGAAGACAAAGACTCGGGTGTGTGATCAAAGCTAGCGACTTCGTTTTGTGAGTTGTTTTGGTGGTCGGCTGGTTATGATAGGGCGTGCGTTTCGGAGCGATATGAGGGTTTGTCGCAGGCCGTGGAGGTGTGTGTGGGTGCGTGTGGGGTGCGTTTGTTGTTGTATCGTGCGCATGGGCGTCAGAAAGCGCTCGCAAAACCGGCGGTTAGGTATTCGAATTTGCTGGGCGCATAGCGCAGTGGTAGCGCGTCCGCTTTGCAAGCGGAAGGCCCGGGTTCAATCGCCGGTGTGTCCAACTCTTTGTTCGACTCACCTCCTCTTGCACGCTGCGCTGCGCTGTGACGCCTACGTACCCACCACCGCATTATGCTACTCCGCGCCGCAGACACTGGTGTTCACACTATCCACCGTGCTCATGGCCGCGGCTACCTACGCCGAGCAACAGCCGACTGGATCCCTGCTCGCGAAGTGGCACCGTGGTTCCCGTGAGCGACGTCCCATACCGCTCGTACTGCCCGCATGACGTGGTACGTTTGTCTGTGACCAGTGGCGTGGGCTCGAAGACAAAGACTCGGGTGTGTGATCAAAGCTAGCGACTTCGTTTTGTGAGTTGTTTTGGTGGTCGGCTGGTTATGATAGGGCGTGCGTTTCGGAGCGATATGAGGGTTTGTCGCAGGCCGTGGAGGTGTGTGTGGGTGCGTGTGGGGTGCGTTTGTTGTTGTATCGTGCGCATGGGCGTCAGAAAGCGCTCGCAAAACCGGCGGTTAGGTATTCGAATTTGCTGGGCGCATAGCGCAGTGGTAGCGCGTCCGCTTTGCAAGCGGAAGGCCCCGGTTCAATCGCCGGTGTGTCCAACTCTTTGTTCGACTCACCTCCTCTTGCACGCTGCGCTGCGCTGTGACGCCTACGTACCCACCACCGCATTATGCTACTCCGCGCCGCAGACACTGGTGTTCACACTATCCACCGTGCTCATGGCCGCGGCTACCTACGCCGAGCAACAGCCGACTGGATCCCTGCTCGCGAAGTGGCACCGTGGTTCCCGTGAGCGACGTCCCATACCGCTCGTACTGCCCGCATGACGTGGTACGTTTGTCTGTGACCAGTGGCGTGGGCTCGAAGACAAAGACTCGGGTGTGTGATCAAAGCTAGCGACTTCGTTTTGTGAGTTGTTTTGGTGGTCGGCTGGTTATGATAGGGCGTGCGTTTCGGAGCGATATGAGGGTTTGTCGCAGGCCGTGGAGGTGTGTGTGGGTGCGTGTGGGGTGCGTTTGTTGTTGTATCGTGCGCATGGGCGTCAGAAAGCGCTCGCAAAACCGGCGGTTAGGTATTCGAATTTGCTGGGCGCATAGCGCAGTGGTAGCGCGTCCGCTTTGCAAGCGGAAGGCCCGGGTTCAATCGCCGGTGTGTCCAACTCTTTGTTCGACTCACCTCCTCTTGCACGCTGCGCTGCGCTGTGACGCCTACGTACCCACCACCGCATTATGCTACTCCGCGCCGCAGACACTGGTGTTCACACTATCCACCGTGCTCATGGCCGCGGCTACCTACGCCGAGCAACAGCCGACTGGATCCCTGCTCGCGAAGTGGCACCGTGGTTCCCGTGAGCGACGTCCCATACCGCTCGTACTGCCCGCATGACGTGGTACGTTTGTCTGTGACCAGTGGCGTGGGCTCGAAGACAAAGACTCGGGTGTGTGATCAAAGCTAGCGACTTCGTTTTGTGAGTTGTTTTGGTGGTCGGCTGGTTATGATAGGGCGTGCGTTTCGGAGCGATATGAGGGTTTGTCGCAGGCCGTGGAGGTGTGTGTGGGTGCGTGTGGGGTGCGTTTGTTGTTGTATCGTGCGCATGGGCGTCAGAAAGCGCTCGCAAAACCGGCGGTTAGGTATTCGAATTTGCTGGGCGCATAGCGCAGTGGTAGCGCGTCCGCTTTGCAAGCGGAAGGCCCGGGTTCAATCGCCGGTGTGTCCAACTCTTTGTTCGACTCACCTCCTCTTGCACGCTGCGCTGCGCTGTGACGCCTACGTACCCACCACCGCATTATGCTACTCCGCGCCGCAGACACTGGTGTTCACACTATCCACCGTGCTCATGGCCGCGGCTACCTACGCCGAGCAACAGCCGACTGGATCCCTGCTCGCGAAGTGGCACCGTGGTTCCCGTGAGCGACGTCCCATACCGCTCGTACTGCCCGCATGACGTGGTACGTTTGTCTGTGACCAGTGGCGTGGGCTCGAAGACAAAGACTCGGGTGTGTGATCAAAGCTAGCGACTTCGTTTTGTGAGTTGTTTTGGTGGTCGGCTGGTTATGATAGGGCGTGCGTTTCGGAGCGATATGAGGGTTTGTCGCAGGCCGTGGAGGTGTGTGTGGGTGCGTGTGGGGTGCGTTTGTTGTTGTATCGTGCGCATGGGCGTCAGAAAGCGCTCGCAAAACCGGCGGTTAGGTATTCGAATTTGCTGGGCGCATAGCGCAGTGGTAGCGCGTCCGCTTTGCAAGCGGAAGGCCCGGGTTCAATCGCCGGTGTGTCCAACTCTTTGTTCGACTCACCTCCTCTTGCACGCTGCGCTGCGCTGTGACGCCTACGTACCCACCACCGCATTATGCTACTCCGCGCCGCAGACACTGGTGTTCACACTATCCACCGTGCTCATGGCCGCGGCTACCTACGCCGAGCAACAGCCGACTGGATCCCTGCTCGCGAAGTGGCACCGTGGTTCCCGTGAGCGACGTCCCATACCGCTCGTACTGCCCGCATGACGTGGTACGTTTGTCTGTGACCAGTGGCGTGGGCTCGAAGACAAAGACTCGGGTGTGTGATCAAAGCTAGCGACTTCGTTTTGTGAGTTGTTTTGGTGGTCGGCTGGTTATGATAGGGCGTGCGTTTCGGAGCGATATGAGGGTTTGTCGCAGGCCGTGGAGGTGTGTGTGGGTGCGTGTGGGGTGCGTTTGTTGTTGTATCGTGCGCATGGGCGTCAGAAAGCGCTCGCAAAACCGGCGGTTAGGTATTCGAATTTGCTGGGCGCATAGCGCAGTGGTAGCGCGTCCGCTTTGCAAGCGGAAGGCCCCGGTTCAATCGCCGGTGTGTCCAACTCTTTGTTCGACTCACCTCCTCTTGCACGCTGCGCTGCGCTGTGACGCCTACGTACCCACCACCGCATTATGCTACTCCGCGCCGCAGACACTGGTGTTCACACTATCCACCGTGCTCATGGCCGCGGCTACCTACGCCGAGCAACAGCCGACTGGATCCCTGCTCGCGAAGTGGCACCGTGGTTCCCGTGAGCGACGTCCCATACCGCTCGTACTGCCCGCATGACGTGGTACGTTTGTCTGTGACCAGTGGCGTGGGCTCGAAGACAAAGACTCGGGTGTGTGATCAAAGCTAGCGACTTCGTTTTGTGAGTTGTTTTGGTGGTCGGCTGGTTATGATAGGGCGTGCGTTTCGGAGCGATATGAGGGTTTGTCGCAGGCCGTGGAGGTGTGTGTGGGTGCGTGTGGGGTGCGTTTGTTGTTGTATCGTGCGCATGGGCGTCAGAAAGCGCTCGCAAAACCGGCGGTTAGGTATTCGAATTTGCTGGGCGCATAGCGCAGTGGTAGCGCGTCCGCTTTGCAAGCGGAAGGCCCGGGTTCAATCGCCGGTGTGTCCAACTCTTTGTTCGACTCACCTCCTCTTGCACGCTGCGCTGCGCTGTGACGCCTACGTACCCACCACCGCATTATGCTACTCCGCGCCGCAGACACTGGTGTTCACACTATCCACCGTGCTCATGGCCGCGGCTACCTACGCCGAGCAACAGCCGACTGGATCCCTGCTCGCGAAGTGGCACCGTGGTTCCCGTGAGCGACGTCCCATACCGCTCGTACTGCCCGCATGACGTGGTACGTTTGTCTGTGACCAGTGGCGTGGGCTCGAAGACAAAGACTCGGGTGTGTGATCAAAGCTAGCGACTTCGTTTTGTGAGTTGTTTTGGTGGTCGGCTGGTTATGATAGGGCGTGCGTTTCGGAGCGATATGAGGGTTTGTCGCAGGCCGTGGAGGTGTGTGTGGGTGCGTGTGGGGTGCGTTTGTTGTTGTATCGTGCGCATGGGCGTCAGAAAGCGCTCGCAAAACCGGCGGTTAGGTATTCGAATTTGCTGGGCGCATAGCGCAGTGGTAGCGCGTCCGCTTTGCAAGCGGAAGGCCCGGGTTCAATCGCCGGTGTGTCCAACTCTTTGTTCGACTCACCTCCTCTTGCACGCTGCGCTGCGCTGTGACGCCTACGTACCCACCACCGCATTATGCTACTCCGCGCCGCAGACACTGGTGTTCACACTATCCACCGTGCTCATGGCCGCGGCTACCTACGCCGAGCAACAGCCGACTGGATCCCTGCTCGCGAAGTGGCACCGTGGTTCCCGTGAGCGACGTCCCATACCGCTCGTACTGCCCGCATGACGTGGTACGTTTGTCTGTGACCAGTGGCGTGGGCTCGAAGACAAAGACTCGGGTGTGTGATCAAAGCTAGCGACTTCGTTTTGTGAGTTGTTTTGGTGGTCGGCTGGTTATGATAGGGCGTGCGTTTCGGAGCGATATGAGGGTTTGTCGCAGGCCGTGGAGGTGTGTGTGGGTGCGTGTGGGGTGCGTTTGTTGTTGTATCGTGCGCATGGGCGTCAGAAAGCGCTCGCAAAACCGGCGGTTAGGTATTCGAATTTGCTGGGCGCATAGCGCAGTGGTAGCGCGTCCGCTTTGCAAGCGGAAGGCCCGGGTTCAATCGCCGGTGTGTCCAACTCTTTGTTCGACTCACCTCCTCTTGCACGCTGCGCTGCGCTGTGACGCCTACGTACCCACCACCGCATTATGCTACTCCGCGCCGCAGACACTGGTGTTCACACTATCCACCGTGCTCATGGCCGCGGCTACCTACGCCGAGCAACAGCCGACTGGATCCCTGCTCGCGAAGTGGCACCGTGGTTCCCGTGAGCGACGTCCCATACCGCTCGTACTGCCCGCATGACGTGGTACGTTTGTCTGTGACCAGTGGCGTGGGCTCGAAGACAAAGACTCGGGTGTGTGATCAAAGCTAGCGACTTCGTTTTGTGAGTTGTTTTGGTGGTCGGCTGGTTATGATAGGGCGTGCGTTTCGGAGCGATATGAGGGTTTGTCGCAGGCCGTGGAGGTGTGTGTGGGTGCGTGTGGGGTGCGTTTGTTGTTGTATCGTGCGCATGGGCGTCAGAAAGCGCTCGCAAAACCGGCGGTTAGGTATTCGAATTTGCTGGGCGCATAGCGCAGTGGTAGCGCGTCCGCTTTGCAAGCGGAAGGCCCTGGTTCAATCCCGGTGTGTCCAACTCTTTGTTCGACTCACCTCCTCTTGCACGCTGCGCTGCGCTGTGACGCCTACGTACCCACCACCGCATTATGCTACTCCGCGCCGCAGACACTAGTGTTCACACTATCCACCGTGCTCATGGCCGCGGCTACCTACGCCGAGCAACAGCCGACTGGATCCCTGCTCGCGAAGTGGCACCGTGGTTCCCGTGAGCGACGTCCCATACCGCTCGTACTGCCCGCATGACGTGGTACGTTTGTCTGTGACCAGTGGCGTGGGCTCGAAGACAAAGACTCGGGTGTGTGATCAAAGCTAGCGACTTCGTTTTGTGAGTTGTTTTGGTGGTCGGCTGGTTATGATAGGAGCGTGCGTTTCGGAGCGATATGAGGGTTTGTCGCAGGCCGTGGAGGTGTGTGTGGGTGCGTGTGGGGTGCGTTTGTTGTTGTATCGTGCGCATGGGCGTCAGAAAGCGCTCGCAAAACCGGCGGTTAGGTATTCGAATTTGCTGGGCGCATAGCGCAGTGGTAGCGCGTCCGCTTTGCAAGCGGAAGGCCCCGGGTTCAATCCCCGGTGTGTCCAACTCTTTGTTCGACTCACCTCCTCTTGCACGCTGCGCTGCGCTGTGACGCCTACGTACCCACCACCGCATTATGCTACTCCGCGCCGCAGACACTAGTGTTCACACTATCCACCGTGCTCATGGCCGCGGCTACCTACGCCGAGCAACAGCCGACTGGATCCCTGCTCGCGAAGTGGCACCGTGGTTCCCGTGAGCGACGTCCCATACCGCTCGTACTGCCCGCATGACGTGGTACGTTTGTCTGTGACCAGTGGCGTGGGCTCGAAGACAAAGACTCGGGTGTGTGATCAAAGCTAGCGACTTCGTTTTGTGAGTTGTTTTGGTGGTCGGCTGGTTATGATAGGAGCGTGCGTTTCGGAGCGATATGAGGGTTTGTCGCAGGCCGTGGAGGTGTGTGTGGGTGCGTGTGGGGTGCGTTTGTTGTTGTATCGTGCGCATGGGCGTCAGAAAGCGCTCGCAAAACCGGCGGTTAGGTATTCGAATTTGCTGGGCGCATAGCGCAGTGGTAGCGCGTCCGCTTTGCAAGCGGAAGGCCCCGGGTTCAATCGCCGGTGTGTCCAACTCTTTGTTCGACTCACCTCCTCTTGCACGCTGCGCTGCGCTGTGACGCCTACGTACCCACCACCGCATTATGCTCCGCGCCGCAGACACTGGTGTTCACACTATCCACCGTGCTCATGGCCGCGGCTACCTACGCCGAGCAACAGCCGACTGGATCCCTGCTCGCGAAGTGGCACCGTGGTTCCCGTGAGCGACGTCCCATACCGCTCGTACTGCCCGCATGACGTGGTACGTTTGTCTGTGACCAGTGGCGTGGGCTCGAAGACAAAGACTCGGGTGTGTGATCAAAGCTAGCGACTTCGTTTTGTGAGTTGTTTTGGTGGTCGGCTGGTTATGATAGGAGCGTGCGTTTCGGAGCGATATGAGGGTTTGTCGCAGGCCGTGGAGGTGTGTGTGGGTGCGTGTGGGGTGCGTTTGTTGTTGTATCGTGCGCATGGGCGTCAGAAAGCGCTCGCAAAACCGGCGGTTAGGTATTCGAATTTGCTGGGCGCATAGCGCAGTGGTAGCGCGTCCGCTTTGCAAGCGGAAGGCCCCGGGTTCAATCGCCGGTGTGTCCAACTCTTTGTTCGACTCACCTCCTCTTGCACGCTGCGCTGCGCTGTGACGCCTACGTACCCACCACCGCATTATGCTACCCGCGCCGCAGACACTAGTGTTCACACTATCCACCGTGCTCATGGCCGCGGCTACCTACGCCGAGCAACAGCCGACTGGATCCCTGCTCGCGAAGTGGCACCGTGGTTCCCGTGAGCGACGTCCCATACCGCTCGTACTGCCCGCATGACGTGGTACGTTTGTCTGTGACCAGTGGCGTGGGCTCGAAGACAAAGACTCGGGTGTGTGATCAAAGCTAGCGACTTCGTTTTGTGAGTTGTTTTGGTGGTCGGCTGGTTATGATAGGAGCGTGCGTTTCGGAGCGATATGAGGGTTTGTCGCAGGCCGTGGAGGTGTGTGTGGGTGCGTGTGGGGTGCGTTTGTTGTTGTATCGTGCGCATGGGCGTCAGAAAGCGCTCGCAAAACCGGCGGTTAGGTATTCGAATTTGCTGGGCGCATAGCGCAGTGGTAGCGCGTCCGCTTTGCAAGCGGAAGGCCCTGGTTCAATCCCCGGTGTGTCCAACTCTTTGTTCGACTCACCTCCTCTTGCACGCTGCGCTGCGCTGTGACGCCTACGTACCCACCACCGCATTATGCTACCCGCGCCGCAGACACTAGTGTTCACACTATCCACCGTGCTCATGGCCGCGGCTACCTACGCCGAGCAACAGCCGACTGGATCCCTGCTCGCGAAGTGGCACCGTGGTTCCCGTGAGCGACGTCCCATACCGCTCGTACTGCCCGCATGACGTGGTACGTTTGTCTGTGACCAGTGGCGTGGGCTCGAAGACAAAGACTCGGGTGTGTGATCAAAGCTAGCGACTTCGTTTTGTGAGTTGTTTTGGTGGTCGGCTGGTTATGATAGGAGCGTGCGTTTCGGAGCGATATGAGGGTTTGTCGCAGGCCGTGGAGGTGTGTGTGGGTGCGTGTGGGGTGCGTTTGTTGTTGTATCGTGCGCATGGGCGTCAGAAAGCGCTCGCAAAACCGGCGGTTAGGTATTCGAATTTGCTGGGCGCATAGCGCAGTGGTAGCGCGTCCGCTTTGCAAGCGGAAGGCCCCGGGTTCAATCCCCGGTGTGTCCAACTCTTTGTTCGACTCACCTCCTCTTGCACGCTGCGCTGCGCTGTGACGCCTACGTACCCACCACCGCATTATGCTACCCGCGCCGCAGACACTAGTGTTCACACTATCCACCGTGCTCATGGCCGCGGCTACCTACGCCGAGCAACAGCCGACTGGATCCCTGCTCGCGAAGTGGCACCGTGGTTCCCGTGAGCGACGTCCCATACCGCTCGTACTGCCCGCATGACGTGGTACGTTTGTCTGTGACCAGTGGCGTGGGCTCGAAGACAAAGACTCGGGTGTGTGATCAAAGCTAGCGACTTCGTTTTGTGAGTTGTTTTGGTGGTCGGCTGGTTATGATAGGAGCGTGCGTTTCGGAGCGATATGAGGGTTTGTCGCAGGCCGTGGAGGTGTGTGTGGGTGCGTGTGGGGTGCGTTTGTTGTTGTATCGTGCGCATGGGCGTCAGAAAGCGCTCGCAAAACCGGCGGTTAGGTATTCGAATTTGCTGGGCGCATAGCGCAGTGGTAGCGCGTCCGCTTTGCAAGCGGAAGGCCCTGGTTCAATCCCCGGTGTGTCCAACTCTTTGTTCGACTCACCTCCTCTTGCACGCTGCGCTGCGCTGTGACGCCTACGTACCCACCACCGCATTATGCTACCCGCGCCGCAGACACTAGTGTTCACACTATCCACCGTGCTCATGGCCGCGGCTACCTACGCCGAGCAACAGCCGACTGGATCCCTGCTCGCGAAGTGGCACCGTGGTTCCCGTGAGCGACGTCCCATACCGCTCGTACTGCCCGCATGACGTGGTACGTTTGTCTGTGACCAGTGGCGTGGGCTCGAAGACAAAGACTCGGGTGTGTGATCAAAGCTAGCGACTTCTGTTTTGTGAGTTGTTTTGGTGGTCGGCTGGTTATGATAGGAGCGTGCGTTTCGGAGCGATATGAGGGTTTGTCGCAGGCCGTGGAGGTGTGTGTGGGTGCGTGTGGGGTGCGTTTGTTGTTGTATCGTGCGCATGGGCGTCAGAAAGCGCTCGCAAAACCGGCGGTTAGGTATTCGAATTTGCTGGGCGCATAGCGCAGTGGTAGCGCGTCCGCTTTGCAAGCGGAAGGCCCTGGTTCAATCCCCGGTGTGTCCAACTCTTTGTTCGACTCACCTCCTCTTGCACGCTGCGCTGCGCTGTGACGCCTACGTACCCACCACCGCATTATGCTACCCGCGCCGCAGACACTAGTGTTCACACTATCCACCGTGCTCATGGCCGCGGCTACCTACGCCGAGCAACAGCCGACTGGATCCCTGCTCGCGAAGTGGCACCGTGGTTCCCGTGAGCGACGTCCCATACCGCTCGTACTGCCCGCATGACGTGGTACGTTTGTCTGTGACCAGTGGCGTGGGCTCGAAGACAAAGACTCGGGTGTGTGATCAAAGCTAGCGACTTCTGTTTTGTGAGTTGTTTTGGTGGTCGGCTGGTTATGATAGGAGCGTGCGTTTCGGAGCGATATGAGGGTTTGTCGCAGGCCGTGGAGGTGTGTGTGGGTGCGTGTGGGGTGCGTTTGTTGTTGTATCGTGCGCATGGGCGTCAGAAAGCGCTCGCAAAACCGGCGGTTAGGTATTCGAATTTGCTGGGCGCATAGCGCAGTGGTAGCGCGTCCGCTTTGCAAGCGGAAGGCCCTGGTTCAATCCCGGTGTGTCCAACTCTTTGTTCGACTCACCTCCTCTTGCACGCTGCGCTGCGCTGTGACGCCTACGTACCCACCACCGCATTATGCTACCCGCGCCGCAGACACTAGTGTTCACACTATCCACCGTGCTCATGGCCGCGGCTACCTACGCCGAGCAACAGCCGACTGGATCCCTGCTCGCGAAGTGGCACCGTGGTTCCCGTGAGCGACGTCCCATACCGCTCGTACTGCCCGCATGACGTGGTACGTTTGTCTGTGACCAGTGGCGTGGGCTCGAAGACAAAGACTCGGGTGTGTGATCAAAGCTAGCGACTTCTGTTTTGTGAGTTGTTTTGGTGGTCGGCTGGTTATGATAGGAGCGTGCGTTTCGGAGCGATATGAGGGTTTGTCGCAGGCCGTGGAGGTGTGTGTGGGTGCGTGTGGGGTGCGTTTGTTGTTGTATCGTGCGCATGGGCGTCAGAAAGCGCTCGCAAAACCGGCGGTTAGGTATTCGAATTTGCTGGGCGCATAGCGCAGTGGTAGCGCGTCCGCTTTGCAAGCGGAAGGCCCGGTTCAATCCCCGGTGTGTCCAACTCTTTGTTCGACTCACCTCCTCTTGCACGCTGCGCTGCGCTGTGACGCCTACGTACCCACCACCGCATTATGCTACTCCGCGCCGCAGACACTAGTGTTCACACTATCCACCGTGCTCATGGCCGCGGCTACCTACGCCGAGCAACAGCCGACTGGATCCCTGCTCGCGAAGTGGCACCGTGGTTCCCGTGAGCGACGTCCCATACCGCTCGTACTGCCCGCATGACGTGGTACGTTTGTCTGTGACCAGTGGCGTGGGCTCGAAGACAAAGACTCGGGTGTGTGATCAAAGCTAGCGACTTCGTTTTGTGAGTTGTTTTGGTGGTCGGCTGGTTATGATAGGAGCGTGCGTTTCGGAGCGATATGAGGGTTTGTCGCAGGCCGTGGAGGTGTGTGTGGGTGCGTGTGGGTGCGTGTGGGGTGCGTTTGTTGTTGTATCGTGCGCATGGGCGTCAGAAAGCGCTCGCAAAACCGGCGGTTAGGTATTCGAATTTGCTGGGCGCATAGCGCAGTGGTAGCGCGTCCGCTTTGCAAGCGGAAGGCCCCGGGTTCAATCCCGGTGTGTCCAACTCTTTGTTCGACTCACCTCCTCTTGCACGCTGCGCTGCGCTGTGACGCCTACGTACCCACCACCGCATTATGCTACTCCGCGCCGCAGACACTAGTGTTCACACTATCCACCGTGCTCATGGCCGCGGCTACCTACGCCGAGCAACAGCCGACTGGATCCCTGCTCGCGAAGTGGCACCGTGGTTCCCGTGAGCGACGTCCCATACCGCTCGTACTGCCCGCATGACGTGGTACGTTTGTCTGTGACCAGTGGCGTGGGCTCGAAGACAAAGACTCGGGTGTGTGATCAAAGCTAGCGACTTCTGTTTTGTGAGTTGTTTTGGTGGTCGGCTGGTTATGATAGGAGCGTGCGTTTCGGAGCGATATGAGGGTTTGTCGCAGGCCGTGGAGGTGTGTGTGGGTGCGTGTGGGGTGCGTTTGTTGTTGTATCGTGCGCATGGGCGTCAGAAAGCGCTCGCAAAACCGGCGGTTAGGTATTCGAATTTGCTGGGCGCATAGCGCAGTGGTAGCGCGTCCGCTTTGCAAGCGGAAGGCCCTGGTTCAATCCCCGGTGTGTCCAACTCTTTGTTCGACTCACCTCCTCTTGCACGCTGCGCTGCGCTGTGACGCCTACGTACCCACCACCGCATTATGCTACCCGCGCCGCAGACACTAGTGTTCACACTATCCACCGTGCTCATGGCCGCGGCTACCTACGCCGAGCAACAGCCGACTGGATCCCTGCTCGCGAAGTGGCACCGTGGTTCCCGTGAGCGACGTCCCATACCGCTCGTACTGCCCGCATGACGTGGTACGTTTGTCTGTGACCAGTGGCGTGGGCTCGAAGACAAAGACTCGGGTGTGTGATCAAAGCTAGCGACTTCTGTTTTGTGAGTTGTTTTGGTGGTCGGCTGGTTATGATAGGAGCGTGCGTTTCGGAGCGATATGAGGGTTTGTCGCAGGCCGTGGAGGTGTGTGTGGGTGCGTGTGGGGTGCGTTTGTTGTTGTATCGTGCGCATGGGCGTCAGAAAGCGCTCGCAAAACCGGCGGTTAGGTATTCGAATTTGCTGGGCGCATAGCGCAGTGGTAGCGCGTCCGCTTTGCAAGCGGAAGGCCCTGGTTCAATCCCGGTGTGTCCAACTCTTTGTTCGACTCACCTCCTCTTGCACGCTGCGCTGCGCTGTGACGCCTACGTACCCACCACCGCATTATGCTACCCGCGCCGCAGACACTAGTGTTCACACTATCCACCGTGCTCATGGCCGCGGCTACCTACGCCGAGCAACAGCCGACTGGATCCCTGCTCGCGAAGTGGCACCGTGGTTCCCGTGAGCGACGTCCCATACCGCTCGTACTGCCCGCATGACGTGGTACGTTTGTCTGTGACCAGTGGCGTGGGCTCGAAGACAAAGACTCGGGTGTGTGATCAAAGCTAGCGACTTCTGTTTTGTGAGTTGTTTTGGTGGTCGGCTGGTTATGATAGGAGCGTGCGTTTCGGAGCGATATGAGGGTTTGTCGCAGGCCGTGGAGGTGTGTGTGGGTGCGTGTGGGGTGCGTTTGTTGTTGTATCGTGCGCATGGGCGTCAGAAAGCGCTCGCAAAACCGGCGGTTAGGTATTCGAATTTGCTGGGCGCATAGCGCAGTGGTAGCGCGTCCGCTTTGCAAGCGGAAGGCCCCGGGTTCAATCCCCGGTGTGTCCAACTCTTTGTTCGACTCACCTCCTCTTGCACGCTGCGCTGCGCTGTGACGCCTACGTACCCACCACCGCATTATGCTACCCGCGCCGCAGACACTAGTGTTCACACTATCCACCGTGCTCATGGCCGCGGCTACCTACGCCGAGCAACAGCCGACTGGATCCCTGCTCGCGAAGTGGCACCGTGGTTCCCGTGAGCGACGTCCCATACCGCTCGTACTGCCCGCATGACGTGGTACGTTTGTCTGTGACCAGTGGCGTGGGCTCGAAGACAAAGACTCGGGTGTGTGATCAAAGCTAGCGACTTCTGTTTTGTGAGTTGTTTTGGTGGTCGGCTGGTTATGATAGGAGCGTGCGTTTCGGAGCGATATGAGGGTTTGTCGCAGGCCGTGGAGGTGTGTGTGGGTGCGTGTGGGGTGCGTTTGTTGTTGTATCGTGCGCATGGGCGTCAGAAAGCGCTCGCAAAACCGGCGGTTAGGTATTCGAATTTGCTGGGCGCATAGCGCAGTGGTAGCGCGTCCGCTTTGCAAGCGGAAGGCCCTGGTTCAATCGCCGGTGTGTCCAACTCTTTGTTCGACTCACCTCCTCTTGCACGCTGCGCTGCGCTGTGACGCCTACGTACCCACCACCGCATTATGCTACCCGCGCCGCAGACACTAGTGTTCACACTATCCACCGTGCTCATGGCCGCGGCTACCTACGCCGAGCAACAGCCGACTGGATCCCTGCTCGCGAAGTGGCACCGTGGTTCCCGTGAGCGACGTCCCATACCGCTCGTACTGCCCGCATGACGTGGTACGTTTGTCTGTGACCAGTGGCGTGGGCTCGAAGACAAAGACTCGGGTGTGTGATCAAAGCTAGCGACTTCTGTTTTGTGAGTTGTTTTGGTGGTCGGCTGGTTATGATAGGAGCGTGCGTTTCGGAGCGATATGAGGGTTTGTCGCAGGCCGTGGAGGTGTGTGTGGGTGCGTGTGGGGTGCGTTTGTTGTTGTATCGTGCGCATGGGCGTCAGAAAGCGCTCGCAAAACCGGCGGTTAGGTATTCGAATTTGCTGGGCGCATAGCGCAGTGGTAGCGCGTCCGCTTTGCAAGCGGAAGGCCCTGGTTCAATCCCGGTGTGTCCAACTCTTTGTTCGACTCACCTCCTCTTGCACGCTGCGCTGCGCTGTGACGCCTACGTACCCACCACCGCATTATGCTACCCGCGCCGCAGACACTAGTGTTCACACTATCCACCGTGCTCATGGCCGCGGCTACCTACGCCGAGCAACAGCCGACTGGATCCCTGCTCGCGAAGTGGCACCGTGGTTCCCGTGAGCGACGTCCCATACCGCTCGTACTGCCCGCATGACGTGGTACGTTTGTCTGTGACCAGTGGCGTGGGCTCGAAGACAAAGACTCGGGTGTGTGATCAAAGCTAGCGACTTCTGTTTTGTGAGTTGTTTTGGTGGTCGGCTGGTTATGATAGGAGCGTGCGTTTCGGAGCGATATGAGGGTTTGTCGCAGGCCGTGGAGGTGTGTGTGGGTGCGTGTGGGGTGCGTTTGTTGTTGTATCGTGCGCATGGGCGTCAGAAAGCGCTCGCAAAACCGGCGGTTAGGTATTCGAATTTGCTGGGCGCATAGCGCAGTGGTAGCGCGTCCGCTTTGCAAGCGGAAGGCCCTGGTTCAATCCCGGTGTGTCCAACTCTTTGTTCGACTCACCTCCTCTTGCACGCTGCGCTGCGCTGTGACGCCTACGTACCCACCACCGCATTATGCTACCCGCGCCGCAGACACTAGTGTTCACACTATCCACCGTGCTCATGGCCGCGGCTACCTACGCCGAGCAACAGCCGACTGGATCCCTGCTCGCGAAGTGGCACCGTGGTTCCCGTGAGCGACGTCCCATACCGCTCGTACTGCCCGCATGACGTGGTACGTTTGTCTGTGACCAGTGGCGTGGGCTCGAAGACAAAGACTCGGGTGTGTGATCAAAGCTAGCGACTTCTGTTTTGTGAGTTGTTTTGGTGGTCGGCTGGTTATGATAGGAGCGTGCGTTTCGGAGCGATATGAGGGTTTGTCGCAGGCCGTGGAGGTGTGTGTGGGTGCGTGTGGGTGCGTTTGTTGTTGTATCGTGCGCATGGGCGTCAGAAAGCGCTCGCAAAACCGGCGGTTAGGTATTCGAATTTGCTGGGCGCATAGCGCAGTGGTAGCGCGTCCGCTTTGCAAGCGGAAGGCCCTGGTTCAATCCCCGGTGTGTCCAACTCTTTGTTCGACTCACCTCCTCTTGCACGCTGCGCTGCGCTGTGACGCCTACGTACCCACCACCGCATTATGCTACCCGCGCCGCAGACACTAGTGTTCACACTATCCACCGTGCTCATGGCCGCGGCTACCTACGCCGAGCAACAGCCGACTGGATCCCTGCTCGCGAAGTGGCACCGTGGTTCCCGTGAGCGACGTCCCATACCGCTCGTACTGCCCGCATGACGTGGTACGTTTGTCTGTGACCAGTGGCGTGGGCTCGAAGACAAAGACTCGGGTGTGTGATCAAAGCTAGCGACTTCTGTTTTGTGAGTTGTTTTGGTGGTCGGCTGGTTATGATAGGAGCGTGCGTTTCGGAGCGATATGAGGGTTTGTCGCAGGCCGTGGAGGTGTGTGTGGGTGCGTGTGGGGTGCGTTTGTTGTTGTATCGTGCGCATGGGCGTCAGAAAGCGCTCGCAAAACCGGCGGTTAGGTATTCGAATTTGCTGGGCGCATAGCGCAGTGGTAGCGCGTCCGCTTTGCAAGCGGAAGGCCCTGGTTCAATCGCCGGTGTGTCCAACTCTTTGTTCGACTCACCTCCTCTTGCACGCTGCGCTGCGCTGTGACGCCTACGTACCCACCACCGCATTATGCTACCCGCGCCGCAGACACTAGTGTTCACACTATCCACCGTGCTCATGGCCGCGGCTACCTACGCCGAGCAACAGCCGACTGGATCCCTGCTCGCGAAGTGGCACCGTGGTTCCCGTGAGCGACGTCCCATACCGCTCGTACTGCCCGCATGACGTGGTACGTTTGTCTGTGACCAGTGGCGTGGGCTCGAAGACAAAGACTCGGGTGTGTGATCAAAGCTAGCGACTTCTGTTTTGTGAGTTGTTTTGGTGGTCGGCTGGTTATGATAGGAGCGTGCGTTTCGGAGCGATATGAGGGTTTGTCGCAGGCCGTGGAGGTGTGTGTGGGTGCGTGGGGTGCGTTTGTTGTTGTATCGTGCGCATGGGCGTCAGAAAGCGCTCGCAAAACCGGCGGTTAGGTATTCGAATTTGCTGGGCGCATAGCGCAGTGGTAGCGCGTCCGCTTTGCAAGCGGAAGGCCCTGGTTCAATCCCCGGTGTGTCCAACTCTTTGTTCGACTCACCTCCTCTTGCACGCTGCGCTGCGCTGTGACGCCTACGTACCCACCACCGCATTATGCTACCCGCGCCGCAGACACTAGTGTTCACACTATCCACCGTGCTCATGGCCGCGGCTACCTACGCCGAGCAACAGCCGACTGGATCCCTGCTCGCGAAGTGGCACCGTGGTTCCCGTGAGCGACGTCCCATACCGCTCGTACTGCCCGCATGACGTGGTACGTTTGTCTGTGACCAGTGGCGTGGGCTCGAAGACAAAGACTCGGGTGTGTGATCAAAGCTAGCGACTTCTGTTTTGTGAGTTGTTTTGGTGGTCGGCTGGTTATGATAGGAGCGTGCGTTTCGGAGCGATATGAGGGTTTGTCGCAGGCCGTGGAGGTGTGTGTGGGTGCGTGTGGGGTGCGTTTGTTGTTGTATCGTGCGCATGGGCGTCAGAAAGCGCTCGCAAAACCGGCGGTTAGGTATTCGAATTTGCTGGGCGCATAGCGCAGTGGTAGCGCGTCCGCTTTGCAAGCGGAAGGCCCTGGTTCAATCCCCGGTGTGTCCAACTCTTTGTTCGACTCACCTCCTCTTGCACGCTGCGCTGCGCTGTGACGCCTACGTACCCACCACCGCATTATGCTACCCGCGCCGCAGACACTAGTGTTCACACTATCCACCGTGCTCATGGCCGCGGCTACCTACGCCGAGCAACAGCCGACTGGATCCCTGCTCGCGAAGTGGCACCGTGGTTCCCGTGAGCGACGTCCCATACCGCTCGTACTGCCCGCATGACGTGGTACGTTTGTCTGTGACCAGTGGCGTGGGCTCGAAGACAAAGACTCGGGTGTGTGATCAAAGCTAGCGACTTCTGTTTTGTGAGTTGTTTTGGTGGTCGGCTGGTTATGATAGGAGCGTGCGTTTCGGAGCGATATGAGGGTTTGTCGCAGGCCGTGGAGGTGTGTGTGGGTGCGTGTGGGGTGCGTTTGTTGTTGTATCGTGCGCATGGGCGTCAGAAAGCGCTCGCAAAACCGGCGGTTAGGTATTCGAATTTGCTGGGCGCATAGCGCAGTGGTAGCGCGTCCGCTTTGCAAGCGGAAGGCCCTGGTTCAATCCCCGGTGTGTCCAACTCTTTGTTCGACTCACCTCCTCTTGCACGCTGCGCTGCGCTGTGACGCCTACGTACCCACCACCGCATTATGCTACCCGCGCCGCAGACACTAGTGTTCACACTATCCACCGTGCTCATGGCCGCGGCTACCTACGCCGAGCAACAGCCGACTGGATCCCTGCTCGCGAAGTGGCACCGTGGTTCCCGTGAGCGACGTCCCATACCGCTCGTACTGCCCGCATGACGTGGTACGTTTGTCTGTGACCAGTGGCGTGGGCTCGAAGACAAAGACTCGGGTGTGTGATCAAAGCTAGCGACTTCTGTTTTGTGAGTTGTTTTGGTGGTCGGCTGGTTATGATAGGAGCGTGCGTTTCGGAGCGATATGAGGGTTTGTCGCAGGCCGTGGAGGTGTGTGTGGGTGCGTGTGGGGTGCGTTTGTTGTTGTATCGTGCGCATGGGCGTCAGAAAGCGCTCGCAAAACCGGCGGTTAGGTATTCGAATTTGCTGGGCGCATAGCGCAGTGGTAGCGCGTCCGCTTTGCAAGCGGAAGGCCCTGGTTCAATCCCCGGTGTGTCCAACTCTTTGTTCGACTCACCTCCTCTTGCACGCTGCGCTGCGCTGTGACGCCTACGTACCCACCACCGCATTATGCTACCCGCGCCGCAGACACTAGTGTTCACACTATCCACCGTGCTCATGGCCGCGGCTACCTACGCCGAGCAACAGCCGACTGGATCCCTGCTCGCGAAGTGGCACCGTGGTTCCCGTGAGCGACGTCCCATACCGCTCGTACTGCCCGCATGACGTGGTACGTTTGTCTGTGACCAGTGGCGTGGGCTCGAAGACAAAGACTCGGGTGTGTGATCAAAGCTAGCGACTTCTGTTTTGTGAGTTGTTTTGGTGGTCGGCTGGTTATGATAGGAGCGTGCGTTTCGGAGCGATATGAGGGTTTGTCGCAGGCCGTGGAGGTGTGTGTGGGTGCGTGTGGGGTGCGTTTGTTGTTGTATCGTGCGCATGGGCGTCAGAAAGCGCTCGCAAAACCGGCGGTTAGGTATTCGAATTTGCTGGGCGCATAGCGCAGTGGTAGCGCGTCCGCTTTGCAAGCGGAAGGCCCTGGTTCAATCCCCGGTGTGTCCAACTCTTTGTTCGACTCACCTCCTCTTGCACGCTGCGCTGCGCTGTGACGCCTACGTACCCACCACCGCATTATGCTACCCGCGCCGCAGACACTAGTGTTCACACTATCCACCGTGCTCATGGCCGCGGCTACCTACGCCGAGCAACAGCCGACTGGATCCCTGCTCGCGAAGTGGCACCGTGGTTCCCGTGAGCGACGTCCCATACCGCTCGTACTGCCCGCATGACGTGGTACGTTTGTCTGTGACCAGTGGCGTGGGCTCGAAGACAAAGACTCGGGTGTGTGATCAAAGCTAGCGACTTCTGTTTTGTGAGTTGTTTTGGTGGTCGGCTGGTTATGATAGGAGCGTGCGTTTCGGAGCGATATGAGGGTTTGTCGCAGGCCGTGGAGGTGTGTGTGGGTGCGTGTGGGGTGCGTTTGTTGTTGTATCGTGCGCATGGGCGTCAGAAAGCGCTCGCAAAACCGGCGGTTAGGTATTCGAATTTGCTGGGCGCATAGCGCAGTGGTAGCGCGTCCGCTTTGCAAGCGGAAGGCCCTGGTTCAATCCCCGGTGTGTCCAACTCTTTGTTCGACTCACCTCCTCTTGCACGCTGCGCTGCGCTGTGACGCCTACGTACCCACCACCGCATTATGCTACCCGCGCCGCAGACACTAGTGTTCACACTATCCACCGTGCTCATGGCCGCGGCTACCTACGCCGAGCAACAGCCGACTGGATCCCTGCTCGCGAAGTGGCACCGTGGTTCCCGTGAGCGACGTCCCATACCGCTCGTACTGCCCGCATGACGTGGTACGTTTGTCTGTGACCAGTGGCGTGGGCTCGAAGACAAAGACTCGGGTGTGTGATCAAAGCTAGCGACTTCTGTTTTGTGAGTTGTTTTGGTGGTCGGCTGGTTATGATAGGAGCGTGCGTTTCGGAGCGATATGAGGGTTTGTCGCAGGCCGTGGAGGTGTGTGTGGGTGCGTGGGGTGCGTTTGTTGTTGTATCGTGCGCATGGGCGTCAGAAAGCGCTCGCAAAACCGGCGGTTAGGTATTCGAATTTGCTGGGCGCATAGCGCAGTGGTAGCGCGTCCGCTTTGCAAGCGGAAGGCCCTGGTTCAATCCCGGTGTGTCCAACTCTTTGTTCGACTCACCTCCTCTTGCACGCTGCGCTGCGCTGTGACGCCTACGTACCCACCACCGCATTATGCTACCCGCGCCGCAGACACTAGTGTTCACACTATCCACCGTGCTCATGGCCGCGGCTACCTACGCCGAGCAACAGCCGACTGGATCCCTGCTCGCGAAGTGGCACCGTGGTTCCCGTGAGCGACGTCCCATACCGCTCGTACTGCCCGCATGACGTGGTACGTTTGTCTGTGACCAGTGGCGTGGGCTCGAAGACAAAGACTCGGGTGTGTGATCAAAGCTAGCGACTTCTGTTTTGTGAGTTGTTTTGGTGGTCGGCTGGTTATGATAGGAGCGTGCGTTTCGGAGCGATATGAGGGTTTGTCGCAGGCCGTGGAGGTGTGTGTGGGTGCGTGTGGGGTGCGTTTGTTGTTGTATCGTGCGCATGGGCGTCAGAAAGCGCTCGCAAAACCGGCGGTTAGGTATTCGAATTTGCTGGGCGCATAGCGCAGTGGTAGCGCGTCCGCTTTGCAAGCGGAAGGCCCTGGTTCAATCCCCGGTGTGTCCAACTCTTTGTTCGACTCACCTCCTCTTGCACGCTGCGCTGCGCTGTGACGCCTACGTACCCACCACCGCATTATGCTACCCGCGCCGCAGACACTAGTGTTCACACTATCCACCGTGCTCATGGCCGCGGCTACCTACGCCGAGCAACAGCCGACTGGATCCCTGCTCGCGAAGTGGCACCGTGGTTCCCGTGAGCGACGTCCCATACCGCTCGTACTGCCCGCATGACGTGGTACGTTTGTCTGTGACCAGTGGCGTGGGCTCGAAGACAAAGACTCGGGTGTGTGATCAAAGCTAGCGACTTCTGTTTTGTGAGTTGTTTTGGTGGTCGGCTGGTTATGATAGGAGCGTGCGTTTCGGAGCGATATGAGGGTTTGTCGCAGGCCGTGGAGGTGTGTGTGGGTGCGTGTGGGGTGCGTTTGTTGTTGTATCGTGCGCATGGGCGTCAGAAAGCGCTCGCAAAACCGGCGGTTAGGTATTCGAATTTGCTGGGCGCATAGCGCAGTGGTAGCGCGTCCGCTTTGCAAGCGGAAGGCCCTGGTTCAATCCCCGGTGTGTCCAACTCTTTGTTCGACTCACCTCCTCTTGCACGCTGCGCTGCGCTGTGACGCCTACGTACCCACCACCGCATTATGCTACCCGCGCCGCAGACACTAGTGTTCACACTATCCACCGTGCTCATGGCCGCGGCTACCTACGCCGAGCAACAGCCGACTGGATCCCTGCTCGCGAAGTGGCACCGTGGTTCCCGTGAGCGACGTCCCATACCGCTCGTACTGCCCGCATGACGTGGTACGTTTGTCTGTGACCAGTGGCGTGGGCTCGAAGACAAAGACTCGGGTGTGTGATCAAAGCTAGCGACTTCTGTTTTGTGAGTTGTTTTGGTGGTCGGCTGGTTATGATAGGAGCGTGCGTTTCGGAGCGATATGAGGGTTTGTCGCAGGCCGTGGAGGTGTGTGTGGGTGCGTGTGGGGTGCGTTTGTTGTTGTATCGTGCGCATGGGCGTCAGAAAGCGCTCGCAAAACCGGCGGTTAGGTATTCGAATTTGCTGGGCGCATAGCGCAGTGGTAGCGCGTCCGCTTTGCAAGCGGAAGGCCCTGGTTCAATCCCGGTGTGTCCAACTCTTTGTTCGACTCACCTCCTCTTGCACGCTGCGCTGCGCTGTGACGCCTACGTACCCACCACCGCATTATGCTACCCGCGCCGCAGACACTAGTGTTCACACTATCCACCGTGCTCATGGCCGCGGCTACCTACGCCGAGCAACAGCCGACTGGATCCCTGCTCGCGAAGTGGCACCGTGGTTCCCGTGAGCGACGTCCCATACCGCTCGTACTGCCCGCATGACGTGGTACGTTTGTCTGTGACCAGTGGCGTGGGCTCGAAGACAAAGACTCGGGTGTGTGATCAAAGCTAGCGACTTCTGTTTTGTGAGTTGTTTTGGTGGTCGGCTGGTTATGATAGGAGCGTGCGTTTCGGAGCGATATGAGGGTTTGTCGCAGGCCGTGGAGGTGTGTGTGGGTGCGTGTGGGGTGCGTTTGTTGTTGTATCGTGCGCATGGGCGTCAGAAAGCGCTCGCAAAACCGGCGGTTAGGTATTCGAATTTGCTGGGCGCATAGCGCAGTGGTAGCGCGTCCGCTTTGCAAGCGGAAGGCCCTGGTTCAATCCCCGGTGTGTCCAACTCTTTGTTCGACTCACCTCCTCTTGCACGCTGCGCTGCGCTGTGACGCCTACGTACCCACCACCGCATTATGCTACCCGCGCCGCAGACACTAGTGTTCACACTATCCACCGTGCTCATGGCCGCGGCTACCTACGCCGAGCAACAGCCGACTGGATCCCTGCTCGCGAAGTGGCACCGTGGTTCCCGTGAGCGACGTCCCATACCGCTCGTACTGCCCGCATGACGTGGTACGTTTGTCTGTGACCAGTGGCGTGGGCTCGAAGACAAAGACTCGGGTGTGTGATCAAAGCTAGCGACTTCTGTTTTGTGAGTTGTTTTGGTGGTCGGCTGGTTATGATAGGAGCGTGCGTTTCGGAGCGATATGAGGGTTTGTCGCAGGCCGTGGAGGTGTGTGTGGGTGCGTGTGGGGTGCGTTTGTTGTTGTATCGTGCGCATGGGCGTCAGAAAGCGCTCGCAAAACCGGCGGTTAGGTATTCGAATTTGCTGGGCGCATAGCGCAGTGGTAGCGCGTCCGCTTTGCAAGCGGAAGGCCCTGGTTCAATCCCCGGTGTGTCCAACTCTTTGTTCGACTCACCTCCTCTTGCACGCTGCGCTGCGCTGTGACGCCTACGTACCCACCACCGCATTATGCTACCCGCGCCGCAGACACTAGTGTTCACACTATCCACCGTGCTCATGGCCGCGGCTACCTACGCCGAGCAACAGCCGACTGGATCCCTGCTCGCGAAGTGGCACCGTGGTTCCCGTGAGCGACGTCCCATACCGCTCGTACTGCCCGCATGACGTGGTACGTTTGTCTGTGACCAGTGGCGTGGGCTCGAAGACAAAGACTCGGGTGTGTGATCAAAGCTAGCGACTTCTGTTTTGTGAGTTGTTTTGGTGGTCGGCTGGTTATGATAGGAGCGTGCGTTTCGGAGCGATATGAGGGTTTGTCGCAGGCCGTGGAGTGTGTGGGTGCGTGTGGGGTGCGTTTGTTGTTGTATCGTGCGCATGGGCGTCAGAAAGCGCTCGCAAAACCGGCGGTTAGGTATTCGAATTTGCTGGGCGCATAGCGCAGTGGTAGCGCGTCCGCTTTGCAAGCGGAAGGCCCTGGTTCAATCCCCGGTGTGTCCAACTCTTTGTTCGACTCACCTCCTCTTGCACGCTGCGCTGCGCTGTGACGCCTACGTACCCACCACCGCATTATGCTACCCGCGCCGCAGACACTAGTGTTCACACTATCCACCGTGCTCATGGCCGCGGCTACCTACGCCGAGCAACAGCCGACTGGATCCCTGCTCGCGAAGTGGCACCGTGGTTCCCGTGAGCGACGTCCCATACCGCTCGTACTGCCCGCATGACGTGGTACGTTTGTCTGTGACCAGTGGCGTGGGCTCGAAGACAAAGACTCGGGTGTGTGATCAAAGCTAGCGACTTCTGTTTTGTGAGTTGTTTTGGTGGTCGGCTGGTTATGATAGGAGCGTGCGTTTCGGAGCGATATGAGGGTTTGTCGCAGGCCGTGGAGGTGTGTGTGGGTGCGTGTGGGGTGCGTTTGTTGTTGTATCGTGCGCATGGGCGTCAGAAAGCGCTCGCAAAACCGGCGGTTAGGTATTCGAATTTGCTGGGCGCATAGCGCAGTGGTAGCGCGTCCGCTTTGCAAGCGGAAGGCCCTGGTTCAATCCCGGTGTGTCCAACTCTTTGTTCGACTCACCTCCTCTTGCACGCTGCGCTGCGCTGTGACGCCTACGTACCCACCACCGCATTATGCTACCCGCGCCGCAGACACTAGTGTTCACACTATCCACCGTGCTCATGGCCGCGGCTACCTACGCCGAGCAACAGCCGACTGGATCCCTGCTCGCGAAGTGGCACCGTGGTTCCCGTGAGCGACGTCCCATACCGCTCGTACTGCCCGCATGACGTGGTACGTTTGTCTGTGACCAGTGGCGTGGGCTCGAAGACAAAGACTCGGGTGTGTGATCAAAGCTAGCGACTTCTGTTTTGTGAGTTGTTTTGGTGGTCGGCTGGTTATGATAGGAGCGTGCGTTTCGGAGCGATATGAGGGTTTGTCGCAGGCCGTGGAGGTGTGTGTGGGTGCGTGTGGGGTGCGTTTGTTGTTGTATCGTGCGCATGGGCGTCAGAAAGCGCTCGCAAAACCGGCGGTTAGGTATTCGAATTTGCTGGGCGCATAGCGCAGTGGTAGCGCGTCCGCTTTGCAAGCGGAAGGCCCTGGTTCAATCCCCGGTGTGTCCAACTCTTTGTTCGACTCACCTCCTCTTGCACGCTGCGCTGCGCTGTGACGCCTACGTACCCACCACCGCATTATGCTACCCGCGCCGCAGACACTAGTGTTCACACTATCCACCGTGCTCATGGCCGCGGCTACCTACGCCGAGCAACAGCCGACTGGATCCCTGCTCGCGAAGTGGCACCGTGGTTCCCGTGAGCGACGTCCCATACCGCTCGTACTGCCCGCATGACGTGGTACGTTTGTCTGTGACCAGTGGCGTGGGCTCGAAGACAAAGACTCGGGTGTGTGATCAAAGCTAGCGACTTCTGTTTTGTGAGTTGTTTTGGTGGTCGGCTGGTTATGATAGGAGCGTGCGTTTCGGAGCGATATGAGGGTTTGTCGCAGGCCGTGGAGGTGTGTGTGGGTGCGTGTGGGGTGCGTTTGTTGTTGTATCGTGCGCATGGGCGTCAGAAAGCGCTCGCAAAACCGGCGGTTAGGTATTCGAATTTGCTGGGCGCATAGCGCAGTGGTAGCGCGTCCGCTTTGCAAGCGGAAGGCCCTGGTTCAATCCCGGTGTGTCCAACTCTTTGTTCGACTCACCTCCTCTTGCACGCTGCGCTGCGCTGTGACGCCTACGTACCCACCACCGCATTATGCTACCCGCGCCGCAGACACTAGTGTTCACACTATCCACCGTGCTCATGGCCGCGGCTACCTACGCCGAGCAACAGCCGACTGGATCCCTGCTCGCGAAGTGGCACCGTGGTTCCCGTGAGCGACGTCCCATACCGCTCGTACTGCCCGCATGACGTGGTACGTTTGTCTGTGACCAGTGGCGTGGGCTCGAAGACAAAGACTCGGGTGTGTGATCAAAGCTAGCGACTTCTGTTTTGTGAGTTGTTTTGGTGGTCGGCTGGTTATGATAGGAGCGTGCGTTTCGGAGCGATATGAGGGTTTGTCGCAGGCCGTGGAGGTGTGTGTGGGTGCGTGTGGGGTGCGTTTGTTGTTGTATCGTGCGCATGGGCGTCAGAAAGCGCTCGCAAAACCGGCGGTTAGGTATTCGAATTTGCTGGGCGCATAGCGCAGTGGTAGCGCGTCCGCTTTGCAAGCGGAAGGCCCTGGTTCAATCGCCGGTGTGTCCAACTCTTTGTTCGACTCACCTCCTCTTGCACGCTGCGCTGCGCTGTGACGCCTACGTACCCACCACCGCATTATGCTACCCGCGCCGCAGACACTAGTGTTCACACTATCCACCGTGCTCATGGCCGCGGCTACCTACGCCGAGCAACAGCCGACTGGATCCCTGCTCGCGAAGTGGCACCGTGGTTCCCGTGAGCGACGTCCCATACCGCTCGTACTGCCCGCATGACGTGGTACGTTTGTCTGTGACCAGTGGCGTGGGCTCGAAGACAAAGACTCGGGTGTGTGATCAAAGCTAGCGACTTCTGTTTTGTGAGTTGTTTTGGTGGTCGGCTGGTTATGATAGGAGCGTGCGTTTCGGAGCGATATGAGGGTTTGTCGCAGGCCGTGGAGGTGTGTGTGGGTGCGTGTGGGGTGCGTTTGTTGTTGTATCGTGCGCATGGGCGTCAGAAAGCGCTCGCAAAACCGGCGGTTAGGTATTCGAATTTGCTGGGCGCATAGCGCAGTGGTAGCGCGTCCGCTTTGCAAGCGGAAGGCCCTGGTTCAATCCCCGGTGTGTCCAACTCTTTGTTCGACTCACCTCCTCTTGCACGCTGCGCTGCGCTGTGACGCCTACGTACCCACCACCGCATTATGCTACCCGCGCCGCAGACACTAGTGTTCACACTATCCACCGTGCTCATGGCCGCGGCTACCTACGCCGAGCAACAGCCGACTGGATCCCTGCTCGCGAAGTGGCACCGTGGTTCCCGTGAGCGACGTCCCATACCGCTCGTACTGCCCGCATGACGTGGTACGTTTGTCTGTGACCAGTGGCGTGGGCTCGAAGACAAAGACTCGGGTGTGTGATCAAAGCTAGCGACTTCTGTTTTGTGAGTTGTTTTGGTGGTCGGCTGGTTATGATAGGAGCGTGCGTTTCGGAGCGATATGAGGGTTTGTCGCAGGCCGTGGAGGTGTGTGTGGGTGCGTGTGGGGTGCGTTTGTTGTTGTATCGTGCGCATGGGCGTCAGAAAGCGCTCGCAAAACCGGCGGTTAGGTATTCGAATTTGCTGGGCGCATAGCGCAGTGGTAGCGCGTCCGCTTTGCAAGCGGAAGGCCCTGGTTCAATCCCCGGTGTGTCCAACTCTTTGTTCGACTCACCTCCTCTTGCACGCTGCGCTGCGCTGTGACGCCTACGTACCCACCACCGCATTATGCTACCCGCGCCGCAGACACTAGTGTTCACACTATCCACCGTGCTCATGGCCGCGGCTACCTACGCCGAGCAACAGCCGACTGGATCCCTGCTCGCGAAGTGGCACCGTGGTTCCCGTGAGCGACGTCCCATACCGCTCGTACTGCCCGCATGACGTGGTACGTTTGTCTGTGACCAGTGGCGTGGGCTCGAAGACAAAGACTCGGGTGTGTGATCAAAGCTAGCGACTTCTGTTTTGTGAGTTGTTTTGGTGGTCGGCTGGTTATGATAGGAGCGTGCGTTTCGGAGCGATATGAGGGTTTGTCGCAGGCCGTGGAGGTGTGTGTGGGTGCGTGTGGGGTGCGTTTGTTGTTGTATCGTGCGCATGGGCGTCAGAAAGCGCTCGCAAAACCGGCGGTTAGGTATTCGAATTTGCTGGGCGCATAGCGCAGTGGTAGCGCGTCCGCTTTGCAAGCGGAAGGCCCTGGTTCAATCGCCGGTGTGTCCAACTCTTTGTTCGACTCACCTCCTCTTGCACGCTGCGCTGCGCTGTGACGCCTACGTACCCACCACCGCATTATGCTACCCGCGCCGCAGACACTAGTGTTCACACTATCCACCGTGCTCATGGCCGCGGCTACCTACGCCGAGCAACAGCCGACTGGATCCCTGCTCGCGAAGTGGCACCGTGGTTCCCGTGAGCGACGTCCCATACCGCTCGTACTGCCCGCATGACGTGGTACGTTTGTCTGTGACCAGTGGCGTGGGCTCGAAGACAAAGACTCGGGTGTGTGATCAAAGCTAGCGACTTCTGTTTTGTGAGTTGTTTTGGTGGTCGGCTGGTTATGATAGGAGCGTGCGTTTCGGAGCGATATGAGGGTTTGTCGCAGGCCGTGGAGGTGTGTGTGGGTGCGTGTGGGTGCGTTTGTTGTTGTATCGTGCGCATGGGCGTCAGAAAGCGCTCGCAAAACCGGCGGTTAGGTATTCGAATTTGCTGGGCGCATAGCGCAGTGGTAGCGCGTCCGCTTTGCAAGCGGAAGGCCCTGGTTCAATCCCCGGTGTGTCCAACTCTTTGTTCGACTCACCTCCTCTTGCACGCTGCGCTGCGCTGTGACGCCTACGTACCCACCACCGCATTATGCTACCCGCGCCGCAGACACTAGTGTTCACACTATCCACCGTGCTCATGGCCGCGGCTACCTACGCCGAGCAACAGCCGACTGGATCCCTGCTCGCGAAGTGGCACCGTGGTTCCCGTGAGCGACGTCCCATACCGCTCGTACTGCCCGCATGACGTGGTACGTTTGTCTGTGACCAGTGGCGTGGGCTCGAAGACAAAGACTCGGGTGTGTGATCAAAGCTAGCGACTTCTGTTTTGTGAGTTGTTTTGGTGGTCGGCTGGTTATGATAGGAGCGTGCGTTTCGGAGCGATATGAGGGTTTGTCGCAGGCCGTGGAGGTGTGTGTGGGTGCGTGTGGGGTGCGTTTGTTGTTGTATCGTGCGCATGGGCGTCAGAAAGCGCTCGCAAAACCGGCGGTTAGGTATTCGAATTTGCTGGGCGCATAGCGCAGTGGTAGCGCGTCCGCTTTGCAAGCGGAAGGCCCTGGTTCAATCGCCGGTGTGTCCAACTCTTTGTTCGACTCACCTCCTCTTGCACGCTGCGCTGCGCTGTGACGCCTACGTACCCACCACCGCATTATGCTACCCGCGCCGCAGACACTAGTGTTCACACTATCCACCGTGCTCATGGCCGCGGCTACCTACGCCGAGCAACAGCCGACTGGATCCCTGCTCGCGAAGTGGCACCGTGGTTCCCGTGAGCGACGTCCCATACCGCTCGTACTGCCCGCATGACGTGGTACGTTTGTCTGTGACCAGTGGCGTGGGCTCGAAGACAAAGACTCGGGTGTGTGATCAAAGCTAGCGACTTCTGTTTTGTGAGTTGTTTTGGTGGTCGGCTGGTTATGATAGGAGCGTGCGTTTCGGAGCGATATGAGGGTTTGTCGCAGGCCGTGGAGTGTGTGTGTGGGTGCGTGTGGGTGCGTTTGTTGTTGTATCGTGCGCATGGGCGTCAGAAAGCGCTCGCAAAACCGGCGGTTAGGTATTCGAATTTGCTGGGCGCATAGCGCAGTGGTAGCGCGTCCGCTTTGCAAGCGGAAGGCCCTGGTTCAATCCCCGGTGTGTCCAACTCTTTGTTCGACTCACCTCCTCTTGCACGCTGCGCTGCGCTGTGACGCCTACGTACCCACCACCGCATTATGCTACCCGCGCCGCAGACACTAGTGTTCACACTATCCACCGTGCTCATGGCCGCGGCTACCTACGCCGAGCAACAGCCGACTGGATCCCTGCTCGCGAAGTGGCACCGTGGTTCCCGTGAGCGACGTCCCATACCGCTCGTACTGCCCGCATGACGTGGTACGTTTGTCTGTGACCAGTGGCGTGGGCTCGAAGACAAAGACTCGGGTGTGTGATCAAAGCTAGCGACTTCTGTTTTGTGAGTTGTTTTGGTGGTCGGCTGGTTATGATAGGAGCGTGCGTTTCGGAGCGATATGAGGGTTTGTCGCAGGCCGTGGAGGTGTGTGTGGGTGCGTGTGGGGTGCGTTTGTTGTTGTATCGTGCGCATGGGCGTCAGAAAGCGCTCGCAAAACCGGCGGTTAGGTATTCGAATTTGCTGGGCGCATAGCGCAGTGGTAGCGCGTCCGCTTTGCAAGCGGAAGGCCCTGGTTCAATCCCCGGTGTGTCCAACTCTTTGTTCGACTCACCTCCTCTTGCACGCTGCGCTGCGCTGTGACGCCTACGTACCCACCACCGCATTATGCTACCCGCGCCGCAGACACTAGTGTTCACACTATCCACCGTGCTCATGGCCGCGGCTACCTACGCCGAGCAACAGCCGACTGGATCCCTGCTCGCGAAGTGGCACCGTGGTTCCCGTGAGCGACGTCCCATACCGCTCGTACTGCCCGCATGACGTGGTACGTTTGTCTGTGACCAGTGGCGTGGGCTCGAAGACAAAGACTCGGGTGTGTGATCAAAGCTAGCGACTTCTGTTTTGTGAGTTGTTTTGGTGGTCGGCTGGTTATGATAGGAGCGTGCGTTTCGGAGCGATATGAGGGTTTGTCGCAGGCCGTGGAGGTGTGTGTGGGTGCGTGTGGGGTGCGTTTGTTGTTGTATCGTGCGCATGGGCGTCAGAAAGCGCTCGCAAAACCGGCGGTTAGGTATTCGAATTTGCTGGGCGCATAGCGCAGTGGTAGCGCGTCCGCTTTGCAAGCGGAAGGCCCTGGTTCAATCCCCGGTGTGTCCAACTCTTTGTTCGACTCACCTCCTCTTGCACGCTGCGCTGCGCTGTGACGCCTACGTACCCACCACCGCATTATGCTACCCGCGCCGCAGACACTAGTGTTCACACTATCCACCGTGCTCATGGCCGCGGCTACCTACGCCGAGCAACAGCCGACTGGATCCCTGCTCGCGAAGTGGCACCGTGGTTCCCGTGAGCGACGTCCCATACCGCTCGTACTGCCCGCATGACGTGGTACGTTTGTCTGTGACCAGTGGCGTGGGCTCGAAGACAAAGACTCGGGTGTGTGATCAAAGCTAGCGACTTCTGTTTTGTGAGTTGTTTTGGTGGTCGGCTGGTTATGATAGGAGCGTGCGTTTCGGAGCGATATGAGGGTTTGTCGCAGGCCGTGGAGGTGTGTGGGTGCGTGTGGGGTGCGTTTGTTGTTGTATCGTGCGCATGGGCGTCAGAAAGCGCTCGCAAAACCGGCGGTTAGGTATTCGAATTTGCTGGGCGCATAGCGCAGTGGTAGCGCGTCCGCTTTGCAAGCGGAAGGCCCTGGTTCAATCCCGGTGTGTCCAACTCTTTGTTCGACTCACCTCCTCTTGCACGCTGCGCTGCGCTGTGACGCCTACGTACCCACCACCGCATTATGCTACCCGCGCCGCAGACACTAGTGTTCACACTATCCACCGTGCTCATGGCCGCGGCTACCTACGCCGAGCAACAGCCGACTGGATCCCTGCTCGCGAAGTGGCACCGTGGTTCCCGTGAGCGACGTCCCATACCGCTCGTACTGCCCGCATGACGTGGTACGTTTGTCTGTGACCAGTGGCGTGGGCTCGAAGACAAAGACTCGGGTGTGTGATCAAAGCTAGCGACTTCTGTTTTGTGAGTTGTTTTGGTGGTCGGCTGGTTATGATAGGAGCGTGCGTTTCGGAGCGATATGAGGGTTTGTCGCAGGCCGTGGAGGTGTGTGTGGGTGCGTGGGGTGCGTTTGTTGTTGTATCGTGCGCATGGGCGTCAGAAAGCGCTCGCAAAACCGGCGGTTAGGTATTCGAATTTGCTGGGCGCATAGCGCAGTGGTAGCGCGTCCGCTTTGCAAGCGGAAGGCCCTGGTTCAATCCCCGGTGTGTCCAACTCTTTGTTCGACTCACCTCCTCTTGCACGCTGCGCTGCGCTGTGACGCCTACGTACCCACCACCGCATTATGCTACCCGCGCCGCAGACACTAGTGTTCACACTATCCACCGTGCTCATGGCCGCGGCTACCTACGCCGAGCAACAGCCGACTGGATCCCTGCTCGCGAAGTGGCACCGTGGTTCCCGTGAGCGACGTCCCATACCGCTCGTACTGCCCGCATGACGTGGTACGTTTGTCTGTGACCAGTGGCGTGGGCTCGAAGACAAAGACTCGGGTGTGTGATCAAAGCTAGCGACTTCTGTTTTGTGAGTTGTTTTGGTGGTCGGCTGGTTATGATAGGAGCGTGCGTTTCGGAGCGATATGAGGGTTTGTCGCAGGCCGTGGAGGTGTGTGTGGGTGCGTGTGGGGTGCGTTTGTTGTTGTATCGTGCGCATGGGCGTCAGAAAGCGCTCGCAAAACCGGCGGTTAGGTATTCGAATTTGCTGGGCGCATAGCGCAGTGGTAGCGCGTCCGCTTTGCAAGCGGAAGGCCCTGGTTCAATCCCCGGTGTGTCCAACTCTTTGTTCGACTCACCTCCTCTTGCACGCTGCGCTGCGCTGTGACGCCTACGTACCCACCACCGCATTATGCTACCCGCGCCGCAGACACTAGTGTTCACACTATCCACCGTGCTCATGGCCGCGGCTACCTACGCCGAGCAACAGCCGACTGGATCCCTGCTCGCGAAGTGGCACCGTGGTTCCCGTGAGCGACGTCCCATACCGCTCGTACTGCCCGCATGACGTGGTACGTTTGTCTGTGACCAGTGGCGTGGGCTCGAAGACAAAGACTCGGGTGTGTGATCAAAGCTAGCGACTTCTGTTTTGTGAGTTGTTTTGGTGGTCGGCTGGTTATGATAGGAGCGTGCGTTTCGGAGCGATATGAGGGTTTGTCGCAGGCCGTGGAGGTGTGTGTGGGTGCGTGTGGGGTGCGTTTGTTGTTGTATCGTGCGCATGGGCGTCAGAAAGCGCTCGCAAAACCGGCGGTTAGGTATTCGAATTTGCTGGGCGCATAGCGCAGTGGTAGCGCGTCCGCTTTGCAAGCGGAAGGCCCTGGTTCAATCCCCGGTGTGTCCAACTCTTTGTTCGACTCACCTCCTCTTGCACGCTGCGCTGCGCTGTGACGCCTACGTACCCACCACCGCATTATGCTACCCGCGCCGCAGACACTAGTGTTCACACTATCCACCGTGCTCATGGCCGCGGCTACCTACGCCGAGCAACAGCCGACTGGATCCCTGCTCGCGAAGTGGCACCGTGGTTCCCGTGAGCGACGTCCCATACCGCTCGTACTGCCCGCATGACGTGGTACGTTTGTCTGTGACCAGTGGCGTGGGCTCGAAGACAAAGACTCGGGTGTGTGATCAAAGCTAGCGACTTCGTTTTGTGAGTTGTTTTGGTGGTCGGCTGGTTATGATAGGAGCGTGCGTTTCGGAGCGATATGAGGGTTTGTCGCAGGCCGTGGAGGTGTGTGTGGGGTGCGTTTGTTGTTGTATCGTGCGCATGGGCGTCAGAAAGCGCTCGCAAAACCGGCGGTTAGGTATTCGAATTTGCTGGGCGCATAGCGCAGTGGTAGCGCGTCCGCTTTGCAAGCGGAAGGCCCCGGGTTCAATCGCCGGTGTGTCCAACTCTTTGTTCGACTCACCTCCTCTTGCACGCTGCGCTGCGCTGTGACGCCTACGTACCCACCACCGCATTATGCTACCCGCGCCGCAGACACTAGTGTTCACACTATCCACCGTGCTCATGGCCGCGGCTACCTACGCCGAGCAACAGCCGACTGGATCCCTGCTCGCGAAGTGGCACCGTGGTTCCCGTGAGCGACGTCCCATACCGCTCGTACTGCCCGCATGACGTGGTACGTTTGTCTGTGACCAGTGGCGTGGGCTCGAAGACAAAGACTCGGGTGTGTGATCAAAGCTAGCGACTTCGTTTTGTGAGTTGTTTTGGTGGTCGGCTGGTTATGATAGGAGCGTGCGTTTCGGAGCGATATGAGGGTTTGTCGCAGGCCGTGGAGGTGTGTGTGGGTGCGTGTGGGGTGCGTTTGTTGTTGTATCGTGCGCATGGGCGTCAGAAAGCGCTCGCAAAACCGGCGGTTAGGTATTCGAATTTGCTGGGCGCATAGCGCAGTGGTAGCGCGTCCGCTTTGCAAGCGGAAGGCCCTGGTTCAATCCCCGGTGTGTCCAACTCTTTGTTCGACTCACCTCCTCTTGCACGCTGCGCTGCGCTGTGACGCCTACGTACCCACCACCGCATTATGCTACCCGCGCCGCAGACACTAGTGTTCACACTATCCACCGTGCTCATGGCCGCGGCTACCTACGCCGAGCAACAGCCGACTGGATCCCTGCTCGCGAAGTGGCACCGTGGTTCCCGTGAGCGACGTCCCATACCGCTCGTACTGCCCGCATGACGTGGTACGTTTGTCTGTGACCAGTGGCGTGGGCTCGAAGACAAAGACTCGGGTGTGTGATCAAAGCTAGCGACTTCTGTTTTGTGAGTTGTTTTGGTGGTCGGCTGGTTATGATAGGAGCGTGCGTTTCGGAGCGATATGAGGGTTTGTCGCAGGCCGTGGAGGTGTGTGTGGGTGCGTGTGGGGTGCGTTTGTTGTTGTATCGTGCGCATGGGCGTCAGAAAGCGCTCGCAAAACCGGCGGTTAGGTATTCGAATTTGCTGGGCGCATAGCGCAGTGGTAGCGCGTCCGCTTTGCAAGCGGAAGGCCCTGGTTCAATCGCCGGTGTGTCCAACTCTTTGTTCGACTCACCTCCTCTTGCACGCTGCGCTGCGCTGTGACGCCTACGTACCCACCACCGCATTATGCTACCCGCGCCGCAGACACTAGTGTTCACACTATCCACCGTGCTCATGGCCGCGGCTACCTACGCCGAGCAACAGCCGACTGGATCCCTGCTCGCGAAGTGGCACCGTGGTTCCCGTGAGCGACGTCCCATACCGCTCGTACTGCCCGCATGACGTGGTACGTTTGTCTGTGACCAGTGGCGTGGGCTCGAAGACAAAGACTCGGGTGTGTGATCAAAGCTAGCGACTTCGTTTTGTGAGTTGTTTTGGTGGTCGGCTGGTTATGATAGGAGCGTGCGTTTCGGAGCGATATGAGGGTTTGTCGCAGGCCGTGGAGGTGTGTGTGGGTGCGTGTGGGGTGCGTTTGTTGTTGTATCGTGCGCATGGGCGTCAGAAAGCGCTCGCAAAACCGGCGGTTAGGTATTCGAATTTGCTGGGCGCATAGCGCAGTGGTAGCGCGTCCGCTTTGCAAGCGGAAGGCCCCGGGTTCAATCGCCGGTGTGTCCAACTCTTTGTTCGACTCACCTCCTCTTGCACGCTGCGCTGCGCTGTGACGCCTACGTACCCACCACCGCATTATGCTACTCCGCGCCGCAGACACTAGTGTTCACACTATCCACCGTGCTCATGGCCGCGGCTACCTACGCCGAGCAACAGCCGACTGGATCCCTGCTCGCGAAGTGGCACCGTGGTTCCCGTGAGCGACGTCCCATACCGCTCGTACTGCCCGCATGACGTGGTACGTTTGTCTGTGACCAGTGGCGTGGGCTCGAAGACAAAGACTCGGGTGTGTGATCAAAGCTAGCGACTTCTGTTTTGTGAGTTGTTTTGGTGGTCGGCTGGTTATGATAGGAGCGTGCGTTTCGGAGCGATATGAGGGTTTGTCGCAGGCCGTGGAGGTGTGTGTGGGTGCGTGTGGGGTGCGTTTGTTGTTGTATCGTGCGCATGGGCGTCAGAAAGCGCTCGCAAAACCGGCGGTTAGGTATTCGAATTTGCTGGGCGCATAGCGCAGTGGTAGCGCGTCCGCTTTGCAAGCGGAAGGCCCTGGTTCAATCGCCGGTGTGTCCAACTCTTTGTTCGACTCACCTCCTCTTGCACGCTGCGCTGCGCTGTGACGCCTACGTACCCACCACCGCATTATGCTACCCGCGCCGCAGACACTAGTGTTCACACTATCCACCGTGCTCATGGCCGCGGCTACCTACGCCGAGCAACAGCCGACTGGATCCCTGCTCGCGAAGTGGCACCGTGGTTCCCGTGAGCGACGTCCCATACCGCTCGTACTGCCCGCATGACGTGGTACGTTTGTCTGTGACCAGTGGCGTGGGCTCGAAGACAAAGACTCGGGTGTGTGATCAAAGCTAGCGACTTCTGTTTTGTGAGTTGTTTTGGTGGTCGGCTGGTTATGATAGGAGCGTGCGTTTCGGAGCGATATGAGGGTTTGTCGCAGGCCGTGGAGGTGTGTGTGGGTGTGTGGGGTGCGTTTGTTGTTGTATCGTGCGCATGGGCGTCAGAAAGCGCTCGCAAAACCGGCGGTTAGGTATTCGAATTTGCTGGGCGCATAGCGCAGTGGTAGCGCGTCCGCTTTGCAAGCGGAAGGCCCTGGTTCAATCCCCGGTGTGTCCAACTCTTTGTTCGACTCACCTCCTCTTGCACGCTGCGCTGCGCTGTGACGCCTACGTACCCACCACCGCATTATGCTACTCCGCGCCGCAGACACTAGTGTTCACACTATCCACCGTGCTCATGGCCGCGGCTACCTACGCCGAGCAACAGCCGACTGGATCCCTGCTCGCGAAGTGGCACCGTGGTTCCCGTGAGCGACGTCCCATACCGCTCGTACTGCCCGCATGACGTGGTACGTTTGTCTGTGACCAGTGGCGTGGGCTCGAAGACAAAGACTCGGGTGTGTGATCAAAGCTAGCGACTTCTGTTTTGTGAGTTGTTTTGGTGGTCGGCTGGTTATGATAGGAGCGTGCGTTTCGGAGCGATATGAGGGTTTGTCGCAGGCCGTGGAGGTGTGTGTGGGTGCGTGTGGGGTGCGTTTGTTGTTGTATCGTGCGCATGGGCGTCAGAAAGCGCTCGCAAAACCGGCGGTTAGGTATTCGAATTTGCTGGGCGCATAGCGCAGTGGTAGCGCGTCCGCTTTGCAAGCGGAAGGCCCGGTTCAATCGCCGGTGTGTCCAACTCTTTGTTCGACTCACCTCCTCTTGCACGCTGCGCTGCGCTGTGACGCCTACGTACCCACCACCGCATTATGCTACTCCGCGCCGCAGACACTAGTGTTCACACTATCCACCGTGCTCATGGCCGCGGCTACCTACGCCGAGCAACAGCCGACTGGATCCCTGCTCGCGAAGTGGCACCGTGGTTCCCGTGAGCGACGTCCCATACCGCTCGTACTGCCCGCATGACGTGGTACGTTTGTCTGTGACCAGTGGCGTGGGCTCGAAGACAAAGACTCGGGTGTGTGATCAAAGCTAGCGACTTCGTTTTGTGAGTTGTTTTGGTGGTCGGCTGGTTATGATAGGAGCGTGCGTTTCGGAGCGATATGAGGGTTTGTCGCAGGCCGTGGAGGTGTGTGTGGGTGCGTGTGGGGTGCGTTTGTTGTTGTATCGTGCGCATGGGCGTCAGAAAGCGCTCGCAAAACCGGCGGTTAGGTATTCGAATTTGCTGGGCGCATAGCGCAGTGGTAGCGCGTCCGCTTTGCAAGCGGAAGGCCCGGGTTCAATCCCGGTGTGTCCAACTCTTTGTTCGACTCACCTCCTCTTGCACGCTGCGCTGCGCTGTGACGCCTACGTACCCACCACCGCATTATGCTACTCCGCGCCGCAGACACTAGTGTTCACACTATCCACCGTGCTCATGGCCGCGGCTACCTACGCCGAGCAACAGCCGACTGGATCCCTGCTCGCGAAGTGGCACCGTGGTTCCCGTGAGCGACGTCCCATACCGCTCGTACTGCCCGCATGACGTGGTACGTTTGTCTGTGACCAGTGGCGTGGGCTCGAAGACAAAGACTCGGGTGTGTGATCAAAGCTAGCGACTTCGTTTTGTGAGTTGTTTTGGTGGTCGGCTGGTTATGATAGGAGCGTGCGTTTCGGAGCGATATGAGGGTTTGTCGCAGGCCGTGGAGGTGTGTGTGGGTGCGTGTGGGGTGCGTTTGTTGTTGTATCGTGCGCATGGGCGTCAGAAAGCGCTCGCAAAACCGGCGGTTAGGTATTCGAATTTGCTGGGCGCATAGCGCAGTGGTAGCGCGTCCGCTTTGCAAGCGGAAGGCCCTGGTTCAATCCCCGGTGTGTCCAACTCTTTGTTCGACTCACCTCCTCTTGCACGCTGCGCTGCGCTGTGACGCCTACGTACCCACCACCGCATTATGCTACCCGCGCCGCAGACACTAGTGTTCACACTATCCACCGTGCTCATGGCCGCGGCTACCTACGCCGAGCAACAGCCGACTGGATCCCTGCTCGCGAAGTGGCACCGTGGTTCCCGTGAGCGACGTCCCATACCGCTCGTACTGCCCGCATGACGTGGTACGTTTGTCTGTGACCAGTGGCGTGGGCTCGAAGACAAAGACTCGGGTGTGTGATCAAAGCTAGCGACTTCGTTTTGTGAGTTGTTTTGGTGGTCGGCTGGTTATGATAGGAGCGTGCGTTTCGGAGCGATATGAGGGTTTGTCGCAGGCCGTGGAGGTGTGTGTGGGTGCGTGTGGGGTGCGTTTGTTGTTGTATCGTGCGCATGGGCGTCAGAAAGCGCTCGCAAAACCGGCGGTTAGGTATTCGAATTTGCTGGGCGCATAGCGCAGTGGTAGCGCGTCCGCTTTGCAAGCGGAAGGCCCTGGTTCAATCCCGGTGTGTCCAACTCTTTGTTCGACTCACCTCCTCTTGCACGCTGCGCTGCGCTGTGACGCCTACGTACCCACCACCGCATTATGCTACTCCGCGCCGCAGACACTAGTGTTCACACTATCCACCGTGCTCATGGCCGCGGCTACCTACGCCGAGCAACAGCCGACTGGATCCCTGCTCGCGAAGTGGCACCGTGGTTCCCGTGAGCGACGTCCCATACCGCTCGTACTGCCCGCATGACGTGGTACGTTTGTCTGTGACCAGTGGCGTGGGCTCGAAGACAAAGACTCGGGTGTGTGATCAAAGCTAGCGACTTCGTTTTGTGAGTTGTTTTGGTGGTCGGCTGGTTATGATAGGAGCGTGCGTTTCGGAGCGATATGAGGGTTTGTCGCAGGCCGTGGAGGTGTGTGTGGGTGCGTGTGGGGTGCGTTTGTTGTTGTATCGTGCGCATGGGCGTCAGAAAGCGCTCGCAAAACCGGCGGTTAGGTATTCGAATTTGCTGGGCGCATAGCGCAGTGGTAGCGCGTCCGCTTTGCAAGCGGAAGGCCCCGGGTTCAATCCCCGGTGTGTCCAACTCTTTGTTCGACTCACCTCCTCTTGCACGCTGCGCTGCGCTGTGACGCCTACGTACCCACCACCGCATTATGCTACTCCGCGCCGCAGACACTAGTGTTCACACTATCCACCGTGCTCATGGCCGCGGCTACCTACGCCGAGCAACAGCCGACTGGATCCCTGCTCGCGAAGTGGCACCGTGGTTCCCGTGAGCGACGTCCCATACCGCTCGTACTGCCCGCATGACGTGGTACGTTTGTCTGTGACCAGTGGCGTGGGCTCGAAGACAAAGACTCGGGTGTGTGATCAAAGCTAGCGACTTCGTTTTGTGAGTTGTTTTGGTGGTCGGCTGGTTATGATAGGAGCGTGCGTTTCGGAGCGATATGAGGGTTTGTCGCAGGCCGTGGAGGTGTGTGTGGGTGCGTGTGGGGTGCGTTTGTTGTTGTATCGTGCGCATGGGCGTCAGAAAGCGCTCGCAAAACCGGCGGTTAGGTATTCGAATTTGCTGGGCGCATAGCGCAGTGGTAGCGCGTCCGCTTTGCAAGCGGAAGGCCCTGGTTCAATCCCCGGTGTGTCCAACTCTTTGTTCGACTCACCTCCTCTTGCACGCTGCGCTGCGCTGTGACGCCTACGTACCCACCACCGCATTATGCTACTCCGCGCCGCAGACACTAGTGTTCACACTATCCACCGTGCTCATGGCCGCGGCTACCTACGCCGAGCAACAGCCGACTGGATCCCTGCTCGCGAAGTGGCACCGTGGTTCCCGTGAGCGACGTCCCATACCGCTCGTACTGCCCGCATGACGTGGTACGTTTGTCTGTGACCAGTGGCGTGGGCTCGAAGACAAAGACTCGGGTGTGTGATCAAAGCTAGCGACTTCGTTTTGTGAGTTGTTTTGGTGGTCGGCTGGTTATGATAGGAGCGTGCGTTTCGGAGCGATATGAGGGTTTGTCGCAGGCCGTGGAGGTGTGTGTGGGTGCGTGTGGGGTGCGTTTGTTGTTGTATCGTGCGCATGGGCGTCAGAAAGCGCTCGCAAAACCGGCGGTTAGGTATTCGAATTTGCTGGGCGCATAGCGCAGTGGTAGCGCGTCCGCTTTGCAAGCGGAAGGCCCCGGGTTCAATCCCGGTGTGTCCAACTCTTTGTTCGACTCACCTCCTCTTGCACGCTGCGCTGCGCTGTGACGCCTACGTACCCACCACCGCATTATGCTACTCCGCGCCGCAGACACTAGTGTTCACACTATCCACCGTGCTCATGGCCGCGGCTACCTACGCCGAGCAACAGCCGACTGGATCCCTGCTCGCGAAGTGGCACCGTGGTTCCCGTGAGCGACGTCCCATACCGCTCGTACTGCCCGCATGACGTGGTACGTTTGTCTGTGACCAGTGGCGTGGGCTCGAAGACAAAGACTCGGGTGTGTGATCAAAGCTAGCGACTTCGTTTTGTGAGTTGTTTTGGTGGTCGGCTGGTTATGATAGGAGCGTGCGTTTCGGAGCGATATGAGGGTTTGTCGCAGGCCGTGGAGGTGTGTGTGGGGTGCGTTTGTTGTTGTATCGTGCGCATGGGCGTCAGAAAGCGCTCGCAAAACCGGCGGTTAGGTATTCGAATTTGCTGGGCGCATAGCGCAGTGGTAGCGCGTCCGCTTTGCAAGCGGAAGGCCCCGGGTTCAATCCCCGGTGTGTCCAACTCTTTGTTCGACTCACCTCCTCTTGCACGCTGCGCTGCGCTGTGACGCCTACGTACCCACCACCGCATTATGCTACTCCGCGCCGCAGACACTAGTGTTCACACTATCCACCGTGCTCATGGCCGCGGCTACCTACGCCGAGCAACAGCCGACTGGATCCCTGCTCGCGAAGTGGCACCGTGGTTCCCGTGAGCGACGTCCCATACCGCTCGTACTGCCCGCATGACGTGGTACGTTTGTCTGTGACCAGTGGCGTGGGCTCGAAGACAAAGACTCGGGTGTGTGATCAAAGCTAGCGACTTCGTTTTGTGAGTTGTTTTGGTGGTCGGCTGGTTATGATAGGAGCGTGCGTTTCGGAGCGATATGAGGGTTTGTCGCAGGCCGTGGAGGTGTGTGTGGGTGCGTGTGGGGTGCGTTTGTTGTTGTATCGTGCGCATGGGCGTCAGAAAGCGCTCGCAAAACCGGCGGTTAGGTATTCGAATTTGCTGGGCGCATGGACGATCCGCCGAACTACGAACAGCTTGAGCAGGCACTGGAGATGGCGTACGATCACACACAAAACAGGAAGGCAGAAGGAGGTAAGGGCTCTGAAGAAGACATGGCCTTCCTCACTAGTGGAGGCCGCGGTCGTGGACGTGGCCGCGGAGGACGCGGACGTGGCTTTGGTGGTCGTGGCGGAGCAAATCAAGGAGGCGGCCGTGGTGCAGGTCGGGGCCAAGGTAGCAGTGGACAGAAGCGTGGTGGTGGTTGCTTCCACTGTCACGAACAAGAGCATCAAGTGCGTGATTGCCCATACCTCGACAAGCGTCCACCGACCGAGATACAGGTGGAAGCTCAGCGCAGAAGCGGAGCAAGGTCACCGGAGGAGGAAAGAGTGCCAAGACCGGCAGTAAAGGTCGTGATGCTAATGAAAGTGATGATAGCGCGTATGTCACAATGAGTTTGATAAAATTGGATAAAAGGGTGGCTGGCCTAGCTCACGACTGCTGGTACCTGGACTCTGGAGCTACCGGTCACATGACGAACCAGAAATTGGACTTTGTGTCGTTCACACCTCTTTGTTCGTCAGTGCGCACTGGTGGCAAGAACAGGCTGGAAGTTGTTGGGGTCGGAACAGTCAAAAGGAGTTGGTTACTGCAACTGGCAAATGCATTTTGCTATTGCGTGGAGTACGTTATGTTCCTGAGTTACAATGCAGTTTGTTCTCAGTGGGAAGACAAGCTTCACGATCACTGGCTCCTGAGGAACGCGTACGCTGTCATTTTGATGAAGAAGATCGTGCAGACGTACTTTTGCAAGATAGCCAGACCACAGCTCAGAAGGATGAGACGAATCTCTTTCGGATTGACCTAGCGAGTCCATCAGACGCTGTGATGATGGTGGAATCTGGTGCAACACGAAATGTAGAGTTGCGGCACGACAGATTGGGTCACCCTGGCCAAAATGTGTTCAATGCGCTGTTTCGACACGCACGGTGGCCAATGAAGAGACCGGATTTGCGCGTTCCCGAAGGCTTCAACTGTGATACATGCGTGAAAGGCAAGATGGCAAGAAAAAGTTTTCGGTTGCGTAAAAGTGCTCCATCTCGCGAATGGCTTGTTGGTGAGCGTACTCATCATGATATTTGGAGTCCATACCATGTTGAGTCTTACTTGGGCAAGCGGTACTTTGGAGTATTTGTTGATGAAGGAAGTCGTTTCACGACGTTGATTCTGCTGCGTGAGCGCTCAGGGATTTACGAGAAGTTCGAAATCTACTACGAGCAAGTGAAGACACAGCTGAACGTGCGCATGAAGGAACTCCGCTGTGATAATGCAAAGGAGTTATTCAAGTTAGGAAACAATTGTGAGAAGAAGTTTGGCATGGAGTGTTCGGCCACCATCACACACGCCGGAACAAAATGATGAGATGCATGAGGAAGAAGACAGACTGAGTCTCAACAATGTCTGTCAGGTGGAAAGACAGCAACCATGAAGCGGGCTTCCACTTCGAGATCTTGTGAGATCGAGACCACGAGGCCGGAGATGCCATTATCTTGTGAAGCCTCTGGCCAGGAGCGTTTACAAACCTCCACTTGTCGATCTTTGTGAGAGTACGTGGCTCCGGAAGGCAAACGCACGAAGGACTGCACGGTAACACGGTGTGGTCGTGCAAGTAAACCGCCGACATGGTTTGGTGACTTCATCTACCTCGGGTATTAACATGCAAACCCAGATGACTCGCAGTGTTCGTCATCGGCAAGTTGGTCAAAAGCTCGGGAACAGATGCAACGGACACTGGCTAAGGAGCAAGCACTCGCATGGTGGCAAGACTACTGATGTTTAACTATGAGTGTTGTAACAGAGTCTGAGACGTTCCAGGAGGCCATGGAGAGTGATGAGTGCATGCAGTGGCGAAGTGCTGCACACGTCGAGTGTCGTGCCTTGATGAAAAACGATACGAGGGTGCTAGTGCCACGTGAAGAGCACATGGAGGTGCTTGGAAATCGCTGGATTTTTCGTGTGAAGTACCTGACCAATGGTGATATAGAGAAATAAAAGGCAAGACTCGTCATAAAAGGTTTCATGCAGATATGGCATCGATTACCTTGATGTGTACTCTCCGGTTGTGCGACTGGAGACGCTGCGAGACTTATTGACGTTAGCAGCAGTGTGGATCTTCGAGATCCACCAGATGGACGTGACCACCGCCTTCTTGAATGACAAGATCGATGTGGAGGTCTATATGGAGCAGCCAGAGGGCTTTAAGGTCGAAGGCAAGGAAGATTGGGTCTGTCGCCTGCTGAAAAGCGTTTATGGCTTAAAGCAGGCTCCACGCGTCTGGTTTCAGTTGCTGAAATCGTTTCTGGAAGACCAAGGATTCACTGTTTTGAAGTCTGAAGGCTGCGTGGCAGTCAAAGTCATTGACGAGCAACTAGTGTTTATCCCTCTCTATGTGGACGACTTGATCCTATTTGCTCCAACGATGAAGCTCATCAATGAGATGAGGCGAGTGTTTTACGATCGCTTCGAGGTGAAGGATCTTGGCGAGCTCCACTACATTCTTGGCTGGGAGATCAAACGAAATCGAGATGAGCGAACGATTTTCATCGGCCAAAGAAAGTATGGTGAATCTGTATTGCACAGATTTGGTATGGACAAGTGCAATGGCTGTAAAACGCTAGGTACGCCAGACTTGAAATTGACGAAGACCACGTGTGCAACTGACGCGGATGAACGCAAGCTCATGGAGAGCAAGTCATATCGTTCTGTAATTGGCAGTTTGATGTACTTAATGCTCGGCTCACGTCCTTATTTAGTTAGTGCGTGAGTGCAGCCAGTTTTTGGAGAGTCCTGGCATACTGCACTGGCGTGCTGCTAAGCGAGGCCTACGCAACTTACGAGAGACTGGACTATGGCTTACGCCTGGGAGGGTTAGGGCGAGTGGACTGAGCAAAAGCTGGATCGACATTTGTAAGTCTATGCTGATGCAGATTTTGCCAATCGGACTGAAGATCGAAAGTCGGTGGCAGGATATCTGACTGAGTTCTGTGGAAGTCCCATATCATGGTGCAGTCAAGCAGAAAAGACTGTTGCTCTTCACATTACCGAGGCAGAGTACATGGCTTTAAGTTTGCTGGCACAAGAAGTGATTCATTTGCGGCAAATGCTCAAAGAACTGAAAGTGCACCTACGAAAGATTACGTGGATAATGAAAGTGCCAACAACCAACCCTGTGTTCCACAATCGCAGCAAGCACATTGACGATCGTCATCATTTCACGCGCGAGCGCGTGGAGACGAAGCAGATTGACGTGCAGCGCGTTCCAGGCACTGACAATGTGGCTGACGCGTTGACGAAGCCGCTGTCAAGAGGACCATTTGAAAAACACAGAAGATCAATGGGGCTGGTGCCAAGAGCGGAATTCGAAGTGTCGCAGCGCAACGAGAGGAACCAGTAGGTGGGGCTGTTGCGAATTGATGTGTACTGGATCCTACCGTCGGTGCTGCGGACAAGTGAGTGCGTGTTGTATTAGTGCATGGTGGGTTGTTTATCCCGAGAAGGCCATTAGTGCTGGAGATTTCCCACGTAGTAGAATTGTCCTGCGGGGTTGTCTGCTACAAGCGACAGTTAGTGTAAGACTATCTGGGAGAAGGATCTTTAAGCTGGAGCTGTGAAAATACTAACTACACTACAGGCGGTCACCTCCTCAACTACTTCTTAGTGAACTTTCCTCTCTGCACCACAGTTGCAGATCGCATTTGATGGTTTATGTCATGCACAATTTGTTTTCTTTTGAATATACTCTGGTCTATGTTTCGAACGGCAGCAAGAGTTGACAGCGTCAGAAAGCGTTTGTGGAGGAAGGTGTGTTCGCTGGGGAATAACGCTAAGCGAGATCCTCCACGAAAGAAATCAGCTGCATTGATGAACTATGATGCTCTGGCCAAAATGGTGACTTCGGCCTCCAATACCGTACAGTCGAACGGTTGTTCTCGTAGCGAAGGTTCCTTCTACCCCTCATTCAGTGTATATACCCCCAGCCGACTGGCTTTCGCGTGGGCCAACGTCGCTCATTGACATCGAATAGATAATGCCAGCTAAGGCAGAATTTACTGAATTGTACTAGTTGTAATATTTGCTTCCCTTCGGATTGCTGTTATTATCCCCCCTTAGATTTGTCCTACGAGATAGGACAAAAATGATATTCGATGTGGCATACACAGCGCGTTTTGTCCTAGCTGACCGAGCGATAGGACAAAACTGACTTGTAATTTGTATGGAGCGGCTTCGCCCCCGAAAATCGCAAGGTGTGTGTTATGCCAAAACAATTGCTGCTACCAGCTTCTAAAAATAGCGACCGGTAGAAATCCAATACTCAACGCAAGTCGAACGCTCATTTTTGTCCTGCGGATAGGACAAAAATGGCCTAGTGATTTGTTACAAATTTGAAGTTGCCATTGTGTCCTCATGGACAATGATGGACACCAAATCGGTGTCACACTTGAAAGACCTAAAATAGACCTTTGTTTTCCTCTGAGAAAGTTCGCATTTATCCAAACTTGCTTCCTGAGAAGGCAGCATACTTTTGGTCCCTTTGTTTGTCCTACGGTCGGGAGTGGGTTATTATCGCTGTTTTTAGTCTGACTCGGCTTCAAACCGAATGCGTCTCACACACGACCAAGCGTCGCTGGAGCTCGAGTATTTTCTTTACATCATTTTCTTCAGCATTGTCCTCTAAGGAGTACTACCAATAACAATAGTAAAGTACATCCTCTACCAAGTAACGTCAATAAAAGTACAAACGAGAGAATAGTCGGTGGAATAAATGTTTCGCGAATGTTGCGTGCATTGGGAATACATTTCGACGACGAATTAAAGTTTGTGAGGATGTACAACCAGCAAGCTGATCTTCCAGGATAACTTTGGGTGTACTGTAGAACGAGTGAAGGTCTAACTGTGATGATGCAATAGTGGCCACGCTTGGTGGACACAGTAAGTTAGGTGGGTGACAAGATAGCAAAAAATGGTGGAACGACCATGGATGGTTAACTCAGTCGGCACGCTTAAGGTAATAACATTGTGGGCGTGGTAATGGTTGCATTGCTTAGAGATGCATCTAGACGTATAGCCAGTAATTTTACGAAGTTTTACACAATGCCAGTGTCTACTGCACGTACACGTGCAGACTATAATACAGTATAGTACGATCATGAGCACAGCGCGTCAATATGCGATAAGCTTACGCATAAATATTGAATTGATCATGCTATGGTAGCTGTGCTGAAACTCCAAGGTAGGGAGGCACTACGTAACTGAGCAGCAAGCTACGCTGTCTAGCACGACTTAATCAAAAACTTACGACTTCGTGTTGGGTGTTCGCTATGCTATATAACGAAGAAGTGATATGTTATAGTCATATGAGCAGTACTGCGGCTGATTATACAGAACGTCTCCAAGAAAAGAAAGAAGTCACCGAAAGTCACGTCCCCGCGGCTGGAGAACGATCTTGGGCGTGGGTGGCAAAGATGGAGGCTAAGCAAGTCCGACTGTCGCGAGACCTTATTATATCACCAGGGTGCCGGACATGGTGCCCTGTGCTGGAGCGTTAACCTTCTTGAACGTCTTCTTTGCCCAACAGGCCAGGTGACTTTGCGCCATGTCAGGCTTCTTACTGCTGTGCTCCACAAGTGGCATCTTCTGCTCGAACCGTTCGAGTCGAACGTCATCCACTTGCCTATCTGTGCGCATGTCCGAGGCGCGCGCGATGTGCGTGGTGGGGAAAGTATGTTTCTAAATTAAAAAAAATAATGTGCGATAACCACTTGGAACAATTGTGTACGATAAAGAAAACAAATCTTAGTTCATCGTAGCGCGACGACTGGGACCAACCATTCCCATTGCGCCTGCGTAGCGGGCGCTCAGAGCCCTAATCCAGGAGTAAGGAGGCCCCGCCAAAATTGCACCAGTCATCGAAAATAATATTTCAAGTGCTACTGCACGCGGGCATTCGAAAACTAGGTGTCCCTGAGCGATCCCGGGTATCCGCATGGAAGAAGAGAATATTGTTCATTCCCTTTATCGCCCTAGTTGCTTGCCATGACTCGTGGGGCCCAGTAAAAAGGACCTGTGCTCCTGCTGAACTCGGAGAAAGCAGTTCTTCTACTGACATCCCACCCCTAACTCGGATTGGGAATATCGTAAACATGTATTACGCATGTACAGATGTCCCTCTGAATAAGCGCACCTCCATTTCTTATTATCCCATCACATGAGCTGGATTCCAAACGGCAAATCATACGATGCATAGCATTTCACTCTAAAACCTTATATCAGCGACCCCAGTGCGCTTATTCAGAGGGACATCTGTAGCAGCTCTACTTGAAGTACCCAGTTGTTATTTTACCGCTGCGAAAAGTCCAACGGCACATCTACCGACAATTTCCGCGTTACCAGCTAGCATGTAAGCAAGTATCGCAGAAACGTACATGTAGACCGGGGTGTTAGACACTATACTCGAGCAAGCTTAAGCACCGAACGCCCTGGCTTTCAGCGGGCCTCACCAGGAGTTAGCTTATTCCTCCATTCCACCAATAAGTTGTAGACAAGGTCGATTGCGTGGAATTGACCACCGGCCACGCTGGTGGATCACGTCGAGCGTACACTCCACCATCACCCGCAAGAAGAAAGCCGTAATCGTCGTGCCTTGCCAACTATAGGATGTCCGCCCAAGTCGTAATTCATCGTCTTTTGCTCGTCGTGTCGCCTCATGATGAGCATCATATACAAGTATTGAGCACACTTTTCACAATTTTGGCTAATTTATAATACAAATATACATGTTCATGTACAGTTGTGCACCTCGTTTTCGGTAGGGCGGACCATATAAATACCTCCAATCAATGATTTGTCAAGAGTAGTTTTGACCTATAGTGTTCAAATCACGATAAATTATCCTATTTTATGTGTTTATAGCGGTGTCGAAAACGCGGTGCAGGACTGTACAAGCATTAGGAGGGATTATTACACCACTTTTTGTATCATGGGCTTTGCGGTTGACACTAAGTACAGGCGTACCGTAATAGACCAGCGAAGAACTACACGTAAACTCCCGAGCTGCAGAAAGTTTCAAGTTCTTTTACCAGTAGCTTGGAGACCGGGAAACTATACCCAGGATCAAAATGCGTGTACAGCGATCCCCACAGATAAACAACTTGGTGAAGTTTTGTAGAATACTAGTACCTGCGCTTGACCTCGACATATCACGAGAGATTCACGACATCATGATCGCATCTTATGCTTTGACAAAACCGAACGTATTCGATCACCTTCCCTTTACATAGAAAACATAGTTTTAGGCTACAACCCGCAGTCGCTAAGTCTACCTTCTGTCGTCGCAGGACTGAAACCCTATGGTGTAGAAATACGGACAGCGGGATTAGTTGTGCCGCCGAGAGCACACACTTCATTCCCGATTCCGCGTCCAAGCCTTTAGTCTCATAACGGAAGTGAAAGCGTACTGTGTGACTATGCGTCTCAGCGTGCTCCTGTTCCTGGTTGTGGCTACCATTGCTGTCAGCTGTATCAATCTCACCACCGCCGCCAATGGAGACAACACGGTTCGTCGCCTGAAGGGCCAGACATCAACGGAAGAGGCGATCAATGCTGAGGATGAAGAAAGATCGATCTGGGCTGGTATATCTGCGAAGTTCAAGGGAGATAAGCTCGATGACCTCGCTGCTAAACTGAAGGTGGACAAAGTTGACGATGTTGTCACCACTGCCGGTGGCACCAAATTGCAGCAAGCGACCGCGAAGCTGAAAGCGCAGAATGCCGCCAAGGCAGCCGAGGAAGCTGCTGTCAAGGCTACCGCCACAGGTGGAAATAATTGGCAGCAAGCGCTCGCTAAGATGAAGGCGAACAATTTCAAGAACCTCGACGATATCGCAGCTCCAGCCGTCAACCAGAACCGGTGGCAGGCTGCTGTAGCTAAGATTAAGTCGGGCCAGCTTAACACGCTGGACACGGCCAATAACAGATGGCAGAGTGCCTTTAACAAGCTTAAGGCGACGGATAAACTGAAGAACGTTGACGAAGCGCAGGTTGTCAAGGTAACAGAGGGCATGGCAAAGGAGATTGCGAAGGCACCGAAAAAATCGAGCAAGTTCAAGAAGTTCATGGAGATTACGTTCGGTATAGCGCTGACGGCTCTCATCGTCGTTGGGTTTAACGCCATGATTTCTTAGAAAAAGACGTCGTTTTAGCTTCAGCAGCTCATCATTACGCATATGGAGTCTCCTTTCTTGCGTAACCAATAAATGTTTTTTTCACGCCTGATTTTGCATGAATTTCAAGCCACGACACTTATTTTTTTTTACATGAAGCCAAGGAGCTGAAAAATGGCAAGAACAAAAAACTTGAGGAAAGCTTAGTGATTTCTGCCGATTGTTGTCCTGTTGAAGTCAGAAGCAAGAGGACACTATGGATACAGTGTAAAGATTTCGATATAATTGTTTTCGGTAGAAACTAAAATGGTACATGTAGTAAAATACACGTGCAGCGGAAGATGAACCCAGCAACCATCAACATCGGAACTTGAACTTGTTGAACACATACATGTAGTACTGTACTGCACATGATGTACAACAAAGCTCGACGACTGGTAAGAACAAGCATCCCAGGCGCAAAGGGACGAACGAGAAGGATTGAGCTGCTCAATCACAAATCGCGAGCTACGCTCCCTCATATGAAGCGTTTGGCGGGACCCCGGGTTCCCCCATAATAAACCGAGGGATCTTCGATTTATTTATTTTTATACCATGTATGAACCAACAGTGAAACCAACGCTGAGAGATGAGCTAAGGTGTCCATTGAGGGTTAATTCTACTCGGCAGACGCCATCATGGCACGACCGGAGGCGGTTCGCGGGTGACAGTACCTGCTGTGCCTGAAACAAGCCTCAACGCTCCCTACATTGATGACGAGCAAACGGGGTCCGCTTCTACGGATGCTACTGAATTCGTTTGTGGCGACGGTAAAGCGAAGAAGCGTCCTCAAGGCCGCCCCAAGAAAAAGAAGACACAGATGATGGAGAACCAACTTTCCATCCTTCAGTTCTTTAGCTCAGTACCAAGCACTGCGAATAGTTCGTGTAGAATAGGCTCTCATTAAACTTTTCAATACAAATATATATTGTCATTACAGGTTGTTTTGGCAGTACCGGAGTCCCGCCAAACGCTTCATATAAGTACGATACAAACGAGCACAGCTCGCACTGCTCGCACTGCTCGTAGAGATTCAATCTGACTGGTCACTATTATCAATATTTATGCCGCTATTACGAGACTCTATTACCAGAGTCTATTACGAGACTTACTTGTTGCAATAAGCCCATTTAGACGTGTTTGTGAACATTCCTGGTGTATTTGATACAGTATTACCGTATCATCAATCGTGTTGTCGACTGTATTATTGATATTGATATTTCGGTATTATTGATATCACCCTGATGCTGATACTAATAATTTGATTTATTACTGTGATGCTGTATCAGGTATCATCGGTTGCTACGAAGCCCTGTACATGTAGCACAACACAAAACAGCAACTAGGCTACAGAACCCCCAAGGCAAGCAACATTAACCGAGGCGCGCCAAATCGCTCGAAGCAAATGCTACGAAATACATGCCTACTGCCTTACAAGTACCCCGCATATTAAATATAACATATTGCTGGGATAGCTGTGGCCTAGAAGGCACAGGTTAATCGATGGCCCCGGTAACTGAAGCCGGTAACTGAGGCACATCAACCGGTGGTCGATACAGTACATGTATGCCAGACCGGCGGTTCCGTTTGTCAATTTGTGTACATCCATGATTACAGGACTGATGCGGTCAATCGACTCGCGATTCACGAGTCGATTGAGTTTCTGTGAAGTAATTATTCTAAAGGGGCGGATGCTGCGGCTGCGAAGCAGGCGCACGAGAGCCGGCCAAAGTGAGCTGCTCTCATGGACGATCGACCACAGGGACATGCACTTTACAAAATTTCAGAGCTCCTTCGAGCACAGCAGTAAGCTACTACATAAAAAATAAACCGCTTAATTTTGCTTGCTATCCCAGCCTACGCATAGCCCTAGTATGGTAACGCCTACTATACACACCAAAGAATATGGATACCGCGTAGTCAGACTTGCTTCGTAAAGGTCTGCAAGACGAGTAGTTCACATAAGTTAATCAACTTCTTCTTCTACTTCTATGGTAACGCCTACTTACCAGTGCTGTAGTACTTTTGCGTGGTTTAGGTTACCATTGATTAACATCGATTAGTGCGAATGGTCGACTGTAGTACAACCAAAGCAAAAAGAACATACAAATCAACTGGTTTAAGATATCTTTTCATACATATTATTGGTGGCTTAACTCAAGTTTCTGATAGTTTTTCGCTTAAACTGATATAATACAACTTTTCAACTTGAGTGGTCTATTCAAATAAACGCCCAGGCGCTATATGCAGGGTAAGACGGTAGCAGCGCCATACGTATTTTATTTTAAATACGTCACGAAATTTACTGATCAATTACGAAGAACGAGGGGAAATGGGAAATACTTCTTCGATTATCTTGTTCGATATATATTGTATCTTCAGGAACATGTATACTGGCTATCACAATTGAACCAAATGTATTTAACTGATTGCCGATTTCATTAGTGAGTCGGTCGGCCAAGTAGCATCAAATATTTTAAAACATTTGATGCTACCATTTTTTCTAAAATAAATGCTCCTGGAAAAGATTTTCAATTCTCCAAAGTCTTAGTATGATTATATCTAAAACAATGGATTAGTTTCTTTGGCACCGCAATGCTCATGGACAGCTTGAAGGGTAACGCGCAGAAATAAATAGGGAATTTCGTCAATCTAGGTCTACACAAGACAAAAAAGATTATCACCTGGTCGTCGGAAAAGATATCCTTGTGCAGTTTGGCAAACCATCGAATGCAAATGTGGGCGTGGTAATGGTTGCCTTGCTTAGAGATGCATCTAGACGTATAGCCAGTAATTTTACGAAGTTTCGTAGCACAATGCCAGTGTCTACTGCACGTACGTGCAGACTATAATACAGTATAGTACGATCATGAGCACAGCGCGTCAATATGCGATAAGCTTACGCATAAATATTGAATTGATCTGCTATAAGCTGTGCTGAAACTCAAGGTAGGGAGGCACTAAATAACTGAGCAGCAAGCTACGCCGTCGCACGACTTAATCAAAAACTTACGACTTCGTGTTGGGTGTTCGCTATGCTATATAACGAAGAAGTGATATGTTATCGTCATATGAGCAGTACTGCGGCTGATTATACAGAACGTCTCCAAGAAAAGAAAGAAGTCACCGAAAGTCACGTCCCCGCGGCTGGAGAACGATCTTGGGCGTGGGTGGCAAAGATGGAGGCTAAGCAAGTCCGACTGTCGCGAGACCTTATTATATCACCAGGGTGCCGGACATGGTGCCCTGTGCTGGAGCGTTAACCTTCTTGAACGTCTTCTTTGCCCAACAGGCCAGGTGACTTTGCGCCATGTCAGGCTTCTTACTGCTGTGCTCCACAAGTGGCATCTTCTGCTCGAACCGTTCGAGTCGAACGTCATCCACTTGCCTATCTGTGCGCATGTCCGAGGCGCGCGCGATGTGCGTGGTGGGGAAATGTATATTTCTAAATTAAAAAATAATGTGCGATAACCACTTGGAACAATTGTGTACGATAAAGAAACAAATCTTAGTTCATCGTAGCGCGACGACTGGGACCAACCATTCCCATTGCGCCTGCGTAGCGGGCGCTCAGAGCCTAATCCAGGGTAAGGAGGCCCCGCCAAAATTGCACCAGTCATCGAAAATAATATTTCAAGTGCTACTGCGCGGGCATTCGAAAACTAGGTGTCCCTGAGCGATCCCGGTATCCGCATGGAAGAAGAGAATATTGTTCATTCCCTTTATCGCCCTAGTTGCTTGCCATGACTCGATGGGGCCCAGTAAAGGACCTGTGCTCCTGCTGAACTCGGAGAAAGCAGTTCTTCTACTGACATCCCACTAACTCGGATTGGGAATATCGTAAACATGTATTACGCATGTACAGATGTCCCTCTGAATAAGCGCACCTCCATTTCTTATTATCCCATCACATGAGCTGGATTCCAAACGGCAAATCATACGATGCATAGCATTTCACTCTAAAACCTTATATCAGCGACCCCAGTGCGCTTATTCAGAGGACATCTGTAGCAGCTCTACTTGAAGTACCCAGTTGTTATTTTACCGCTGCGAAAAGTCCAACGGCACATCTACCGACAATTTCCGCGTTACCAGCTAGCATGTAAGCAAGTATCGCAGAAACGTACATGTAGACCGGGGTGTTAGACACTATACTCGAGCAAGCTTAAGCACCGAACGCCCTGGCTTTCAGCGGGCCTCACCAGGAGTTAGCTTATTCCTCCATTCCACCAATAAGTTGTAGACAAGGTCGATTGCGTGGAATTGACCACCGGCCACGCTGGTGGATCACGTCGAGCGTACACTCCACCATCACCCGCAAGAAGAAAGCCGTAATCGTCGTGCCTTGCCAACTATAGGATGTCCGCCCAAGTCGTAATTCATCGTCTTTTGCTCGTCGTGTCGCCTCATGATGAGCATCATATACAAGTATTGAGCACACTTTTCACAATTTTGGCTAATTTATAATACAAATATACATGTTCATGTACAGTTGTGCACCTCGTTTTCGGTAGGGCGGACCATATAAATACCTCCAATCAATGATTTGTCAAGAGTAGTTTTGACCTATAGTGTTCAAATCACGATAAATTATCCTATTTTATGTGTTTATAGCGGTGTCGAAAACGCGGTGCAGGACTGTACAAGCATTAGGAGGGATTATTACACCACTTTTTGTATCATGGGCTTTGCGGTTGACACTAAGTACAGGCGTACCGTAATAGACCAGCGAAGAACTACACGTAAACTCCCGAGCTGCAGAAAGTTTCAAGTTCTTTTACCAGTAGCTTGGAGACCGGGAAACTATACCCAGGATCAAAATGCGTGTACAGCGATCCCCACAGATAAACAACTTGGTGAAGTTTTGTAGAATACTAGTACCTGCGCTTGACCTCGACATATCACGAGAGATTCACGACATCATGATCGCATCTTATGCTTTGACAAAACCGAACGTATTCGATCACCTTCCCTTTACATAGAAAACATAGTTTTAGGCTACAACCCGCAGTCGCTAAGTCTACCTTCTGTCGTCGCAGGACTGAAACCCTATGGTGTAGAAATACGGACAGCGGGATTAGTTGTGCCGCCGGAGCACACGACTCATTCCCGATTCCGCGTCCAAGCCTTTAGTCTCATAACGGAAGTGAAAGCGTACTGTGTGACTATGCGTCTCAGCGTGCTCCTGTTCCTGGTTGTGGCTACCATTGCTGTCAGCTGTATCAATCTCACCACCGCCGCCAATGGAGACAACACGGTTCGTCGCCTGAAGGGCCAGACATCAACGGAAGAGGCGATCAATGCTGAGGATGAAGAAAGATCGATCTGGGCTGGTATATCTGCGAAGTTCAGGAGATAAGCTCGATGACCTCGCTGCTAAACTGAAGGTGGACAAAGTTGACGATGTTGTCACCACTGCCGGTGGCACCAAATTGCAGCAAGCGACCGCGAAGCTGAAAGCGCAGAATGCCGCCAAGGCAGCCGAGGAAGCTGCTGTCAAGGCTACCGCCACAGGTGGAAATAATGGCAGCAAGCGCTCGCTAAGATGAAGGCGAACAATTTCAAGAACCTCGACGATATCGCAGCTCCAGCCGTCAACCAGAACCGGTGGCAGGCTGCTGTAGCTAAGATTAAGTCGGGCCAGCTTAACACGCTGGACACGGCCAATAACAGATGGCAGAGTGCCTTTAACAAGCTTAAGGCGACGGATAAACTGAAGAACGTTGACGAAGCGCAGGTTGTCAAGGTAACAGAGGGCATGGCAAAGGAGATTGCGAAGGCACCGAAAAATCGAGCAAGTTCAAGTTCATGGAGATTACGTTCGGTATAGCGCTGACGGCTCTCATCGTCGTTGGGTTTAACGCCATGATTTCTTAGAAAAGACGTCGTTTTAGCTTCAGCAGCTCATCATTACGCATATGGAGTCTCCTTTCTTGCGTAACCAATAAATGTTTTTCACGCCTGATTTTGCATGAATTTCAAGCCACGACACTTATTTTTACATGAAGCCAAGGAGCTGAAAAATGGCAAGAACAAAAACTTGAGGAAAGCTTAGTGATTTCTGCCGATTGTTGTCCTGTTGAAGTCAGAAGCAAGAGGACACTATGGATACAGTGTAAAGATTTCGATATAATTGTTTTCGGTAGAAACTAAAATGGTACATGTAGTAAAATACACGTGCAGCGGAAGATGAACCCAGCAACCATCAACATCGGAACTTGAACTTGTTGAACACATACATGTAGTACTGTACTGCACATGATGTACAACAAAGCTCGACGACTGGTAAGAACAAGCATCCCAGGCGCAAAGGGACGAACGAGAAGGATTGAGCTGCTCAATCACAAATCGCGAGCTACGCTCCCTCATATGAAGCGTTTGGCGGGACCCCGGGTTCCCCCATAATAAACCGAGGGATCTTCGATTTATTTATTTTTATACCATGTATGAACCAACAGTGAAACCAACGCTGAGAGATGAGCTAAGGTGTCCATTGAGGGTTAATTCTACTCGGCAGACGCCATCATGGCACGACCCGGAGGCGGTTCGCGGGTGACAGTACCTGCTGTGCCTGAAACAAGCCTCAACGCTCCCTACATTGATGACGAGCAAACGGGGTCCGCTTCTACGGATGCTACTGAATTCGTTTGTGGCGACGGTAAAGCGAAGAAGCGTCCTCAAGGCCGCCCCAAGAAAAAGAAGACACAGATGATGGAGAACCAACTTTCCATCCTTCAGTTCTTTAGCTCAGTACCAAGCACTGCGAATAGTTCGTGTAGAATAGGCTCTCATTAAACTTTTCAATACAAATATATATTGTCATTACAGGTTGTTTTGGCAGTACCGGAGTCCCGCCAAACGCTTCATATAAGTACGATACAAACGAGCACAGCTCGCACTGCTCGCACTGCTCGTAGAGATTCAATCTGACTGGTCACTATTATCAATATTTATGCCGCTATTACGAGACTCTATTACCAGAGTCTATTACGAGACTTACTTGTTGCAATAAGCCCATTTAGACGTGTTTGTGAACATTCCTGGTGTATTTGATACAGTATTACCGTATCATCAATCGTGTTGTCGACTGTATTATTGATATTGATATTTCGGTATTATTGATATCACCCTGATGCTGATACTAATAATTTGATTTATTACTGTGATGCTGTATCAGGTATCATCGGTTGCTACGAAGCCCTGTACATGTAGCACAACACAAAACAGCAACTAGGCTACAGAACCCCCCAAGGCAAGCAACATTAACCGAGGCGCGCCAAATCGCTCGAAGCAAATGCTACGAAATACATGCCTACTGCCTTACAAGTACCCCGCATATTAAATATAACATATTGCTGGGATAGCTGTGGCCTAGAAGGCACAGGTTAATTCGATGGCCCCGGTAACTGAAGCCGGTAACTGAGGCACATCAACCGGTGGTCGATACAGTACATGTATGCCAGACCGGCGGTTCCGTTTGTCAATTTGTGTACATCCATGATTACAGGACTGATGCGGTCAATCGACTCGCGATTCACGAGTCGATTGAGTTTCTAGTGAAGTAATTATTCTAAAGGGGCGGATGCTGCGGCTGCGAAGCAGGCGCACGAGATGCCGGCCAAAGTGAGCTGCTCTCATGGACGATCGACCACAGGGACATGCACTTTACAAAATTTCAGAGCTCCTTCGAGCACAGCAGTAAGCTACTACATAAAAAATAAACCGCTTAATTTTGCTTGCTATCCCAGCCTACGCATAGCCCTAGTATGGTAACGCCTACTATACACACCAAAGAATATGGATACCGCGTAGTCAGACTTGCTTCGTAAAGGTCTGCAAGACGAGTAGTTCACATAAGTTAATCAACTTCTTCTTCTACTTCTATGGTAACGCCTACTTACCAGTGCTGTAGTACTTTTGCGTGGTTTAGGTTACCATTGATTAACATCGATTAGTGCGAATGGTCGACTGTAGTACAACCAAAGCAAAAGAACATACAAATCAACTGGTTTAAGATATCTTTTCATACATATTATTGGTGGCTTAACTCAAGTTTCTGATAGTTTTCGCTTAAACTGATATAATACAACTTTTCAACTTGAGTGGTCTATTCAAATAAACGCCCAGGCGCTATATGCAGGGTAAGACGGTAGCAGCGCCATACGTATTTTATTTTAAATACGTCACGAAATTTACTGATCAATTACGAAGAACGAGGGGAAATGGGAAATACTTCTTCGATTATCTTGTTCGATATATATTGTATCTTCAGGAACATGTATACTGGCTATCACAATTGAACCAAATGTATTTAACTGATTGCCGATTTCATTAGTGAGTCGGTCGGCCAAGTAGCATCAAATATTTTAAAACATTTGATGCTACCATTTTTTCTAAAATAAATGCTCCTGGAAAAGATTTTCAATTCTCCAAAGTCTTAGTATGATTATATCTAAAACAATGGATTAGTTTCTTTGGCACCGCAATGCTCATGGACAGCTTGAAGGGTAACGCGCAGAAATAAATAGGGAATTTCGTCAATCTAGGTCTACACAAGACAAAAAAGATTATCACCTGGTCGTCGGAAAAGATATCCTTGTGCAGTTTGGCAAACCATCGAATGCAAATAACGGTTCATATGTATCCTTCTAATGAAACTCTGCCTTCCTTGGAAGAATACACATGGGGCGACTGATAGTTTTCGTAGCGATTTACGTTACTTTCGTAGCTCTCGGGTACAGCCGTTTGAATATTTAATTTCAAATCTCAAATCGAACAGTGTTCGAGGGTAATTATGATACACAACGATGTTCACAATTGCCAAGACCTTCTTCGATAAGATCTGATGCTTTTGAATCTGCTAGGTACCCTAAAATATATGTAGATCGTGAAAGCCGCGAAACTAAAAAATAAATAAACAGAGTACTGTAGCGGTTCCCCGGCTGCAAAAAGCGATTGACCAGAGGGAACGAATGCGTAACATGATACAATGGACTCGGCAGTAACCGGGGCAGTGCACCTACAGAGCTAACTGTACCTCTTTACACCTCGCCTATCTACATGAACAATAAACCACATTTTTCCAAAGAAAGCCATTGAATAGATGGCAACAGGATCCCTTTTAAGGTACTCATGCTCGGACGAAATGGAATTGTTACCCACGTGACTACCAGAGAATAGCATAGGTATTTGCGCGGTCTACTGTACTTACCTGTCTGTTGCTATAGCTACTCTGCAATTCGATCCCCCTTAGCTTAATCTTCGTCGACAGCAAAATGAGTTTGTCGGTTCCTCTTCTTATGTTACGTTAATACAAACAAAACTTTCTCAACACATTACCAGAATCCATTTTTGGGATACTTCTGTGAAGAACTTTGGAGCATGTCGGATTGCTGAAGACAACAGAAGGCCTTTGTATAAATGATATTGCTGCATTAATTAAGAATCGTGACGTTTGCGAAGTCACCATCCAGCAGAGCTAGAGCAAGCCGTACCGATGACGATCTCGCGATCGATACGCCGAGATGCCATACATGTAATATGGCATATTATATCACCTGGTTGTCCACCAACGGTGACTATAAGGTGCGTCGTGTGACAGCCAAACTGCGAAGTTGACCCCAACTTTGGCTAATTCCAGTCTACTACTGTAAGTCGGTACGGGCACTTTTCCCTTTGGTTGGTATGTAGTGCTACGTCATGGGAGTGTGCTCGACCCGGAAAAGCAACGAAGAAATGACTCCAAGATCAGTGGAATGAAGTCCCGACAACCGAATGTACCGATGAATCCAAACGATGCGGTCGATACTGCAATTGTAGAGAGGAAATGTGCCAATACAATTAAAAACCCTTTCGGAAAAAGTGCCAGCATGTAATCGATTCTTAATTGGAAGTCTGGCTTGATCCAAATCGAATCCGATGCAGTGAAAACGCCGATGTTCAAGAATATTTAAACGAGTGCTGAAGTGGTCAAAATGTTGGGAAAAAGTGCTGTGTTCCCCACAACAAGGCACAACAAGTGAAAGTCGCCAAGGGTTTCGAAATAGAGCATTCAGCAACAAACTCAGTTATTCTGGTGACGAAGTATTCGAATATTGTCAAGAAGCTGGGAAACGATCTCAATGCTATGAACGCATTGAAGAAGAAAAATGAGGGAACAAAATTGAAGACTCCTCGGAAGGAAAAAGGTTACGCTTTTTAAAAAAATTTAGCAGCTGGAGCCGTGCGGAAAATTCTTGATGATGACGCCGACTTGGGTATCCGTTGAGTTTTGTGGTAGGTCTGACTGGTGCTCTAGCTGCATGGGTGATACGACACTCCATGTGAGGACTGCTGGAGCCAATATGCCAAGATATCGCGGCGACGAGATCACATGTATATACCAATGCATAGAAAAAATTGCAGATGGCTTTGACTATTAACCACTTTATGACGTTTGACAACCTTTTCGAAAAAGCCTAACGTTTCTTCTTTACAATATTGAACTCTTTCTGAGTCAAGAAACCCTCACTCCCGTTGCTTCTCACTATGCAACACAGCACTACTTCGCAGTACATGCTACGGACATTCCCCCACAACGTCGAATTTGGATGTCATCAGCGATTTCAGTTTGATACCTTAAGTAGTACTTCGTTAGCAAAACGAGAAGTTCTCTAACTGTTAATCAACTTATCTTCCTTCCTGCGTGCTACATGTACGAACATTCTTTTGCAGCACTAAAATTGAGATAATATCATTTCATGCATCTGCTACCTGATCGAATCTTCGCCTCGCCACTTTTAATGAAGACTTCGTTACAATTACTGGATCGCTAAAGTAAGTCCAATGTTCTCATGAATCTCGTCTATTTTTTTCTATTACTATGGCCCGCTGTAAATTACTCACGCAGGGTAAAATGAATTCACAACTAGTGGTACGCTGAAAAGAAGCGTCAAAATAACGGATGCGACGATAATCTCCTTCTTGATAGCCGGGTTCTCCTTAAAGAATTCGTTGAAACTCTGCCGTTTCTGTCGAAATTTCTCCAAATTCTTGGCGAATGAAGGATTGTTTTGAAAGGCAGCTTTGATCTTGCTCACACCCGGGATCTTTTGAAGAAGTTCCTTCACCTTCGAGGAACCCGGAATCGACAATCTCTCTTCGTCTTTAGCATCGGTCACTGCATCTTCTGTAGTTGCTGTACTTCCCTTGAGGTAGCGGTGTGTTGTGACACTATCGGTAAACTTGACGTTCATCTCTTGCTGGTTACTCTTGACGAGGGCTTTAGCCGACGCGACGTTACTACTCCACGCCACTAAGATGGCCAATATGAGGGCCACGATGAAGCTCGAGCGCGTCATGTTGCTCATCAACGCGTATCTCGAAGTACGCACTTCGGGAGCAATTGTGGACTGAGGAGGTCACGACTCATGCGTGATGGGGGTACGGGGTCTCCCTACCTGTGCATTCCGTCTCTGGGAGTTCCCTCCAGGGCATTTGCCATAGTGACCGTAAATATTGAGGTGGAGCAACCAGCGGTTCTGTTCTATCAAGTCTCACCTACCGAAGCAGTTGCCTAGTTTTCTGTCCGAGGACCATCGCGCTCAGACTAGGATGTGGCATATGAGCTAGTTCACCTACTGCACGTCATATCGATTGGGGCCAATTGAGAACCAGTCCAGGTTCGCGTGTGCAATGCACAATCCCATGATTGCAAATTGGGAAACATATGAGATAAAAGCGAGCAGTGTACGCGAAATGTACGGTTCTTGCCTGCGAATCGCAACTTTCGATCCAGTGCGATTCTTGGCATCAAAACCAGTCCAGGCCAGATCCGCAGCCTCCTGAACTTCAGCGCCTTCATCCGCTTCAGCCTGAAGAGAATGAATGGCCTAAATGCAGCATAAATCGGATACAGACACCGACCGCCGTATCTTAAAATTTTATGCGCCACCCCTAACATTTGGTTTCCATACATTACTAAAATCGCCATGAACATTGCGTTTGTACATACTTATGATTGGTTAGGCTTCGTACATAAAAGGGTGGATATCGACCGTAGGTCATACATTTTTGAGCAGCCTCTTTGTCTACCTGGTACATTTTCGCTTCTGGTTAAAAAGAACGCCTTGAAACAGGCTCTAGTACATGTATGTCTTCAGACTGCGCAAGAAGTATTTCAACGCAACAGATAGCAAGTATTTCGGCGTTGCATGCCTCACAAATTTATTGCCCCCGTTAGTGTCAAGTCCTAATATAAATGTATTGGTACTGGTAACCTTGTGTCAGATTCTTAATCGTGGCCAACCTCTCCTACCCGCATAATTTCGTTCGCGGTTAAAATAGCGCTGACAACAGAGTATAGGGCGACTGTTGTAGGCAGTGCAACCATTTAAAAACGCGAAGAGCATCCAGGAGAGCCTTGCAATGCGAGCAGCACGTCATTTTCGAGCCAACCCCTATTTGAACGATCAGGCATCGTCAAACCTATTTTTAGTAGCTTGTTATACCTTAAACTAGGTAGAGACGTTAATACATCTACTAAGAGACGCTGTGTGCAATTTTGAAGCAAACAAACCTCTACAGCGGATCCTCTCTCTAGTATACCACTAAGGTGTCTGTCTCTCTTTCTGTAAGTTTGTCCAGCACAGAGCGTTACGCTGCCCTTTTTCATGTCCTGAACCCCTCCATTATCGCCTTTACCTTCCTTTCCGCATAGAGTTTAACACCATTACTCGATGCTTTCCTAACCTATTACATAGCTTCCCACTATCTTTTTGAGTGCGAAAGTAATGTATCGTACCTATTCGAATTATCGAACTTAAACGCGAACAACCTGCGATATTGACTGCGATCAGTAACGCGATCAGGCCAAGTTTCGCGCTTCCCACTGGACGAAAGGCAAACATTTCTGTAGGAGAACGAAACAAACGGATTGGCTGAAAATGGCACGACCTGCCCAGCTGCATTTTCGGAAATTACAAATAACGGTGCAAAACCTGCCTTATGTCCTACAAATCGGACACAATAGCCGGTGATTTTAGCAAAACAATAGTAGGCATGATTTGGTGCCCCCCCTGCAGTTTTGATTGGCTAATACGTGGCCGACACACATTTTGAACCAGGCGCTGCTTGACGGTAACACGCGCTCGACGCACGTGGTTCCGACACTCACTTGCCGGTCGAGGTAGCTTCACACATGCTTTGAGCGGGCTCCCACGGCACGAATGCATGTGTGCCTGGGGCGTTGGCGGCGTACGGTCCGTTTGCTTACTATTAGCACGCTATTGGCTAATATTGACTAGTTAGCGACATGTCACTCATTTGAAAACCGCACTTAAAATGGAGTGTATTTAAGTGAGGCTCACTTGGACCTGTTTGTAGACCGCGGCGAATGCTACCAGCATTGTATATCGACTGTGTCCGGGGAGCCGCACTTAAACCTCGAAACGTGGTTGCACGTCGAATCTGGACAACCTCGACCGGCACCATAATAGCGTGTACCTCGACGAGTACTGTGTCCTAGCCGGAGCCGGCCGCCCAAACACGCTGAAACAGAGCTAGCTGTACAAGTCCGAATTCGACAGCGCCTTGCGGATAAGCCCTTCGGTGTTTTGAGCGATGTGGACCGAAGGAGGGACCCACTACGCAGCAATCATTGCAGTTACCCCGTCGTCAAGGACAGCACCGTCGGCGACAAGTTCGTGCTTCTGTTCTCCCCGATTGCTGATGAAGGGATATGGGGGCGGACTCGTTTATTGATCTGCTAGGGTACGCAATGGACGTCTACAGTCCGAGAGCAGAGCTGCCGATGCTTTACTTCTGTGATCACGGTTCCGTAAATGGTGCTCTTGCATCGAGATCAAGCGTGTCGATGATAGACTTGTGGGACCCTCAGCTAATATCAGCAGCGATTTCGGCAGGTCTCGCATCGTACAAGGTAACGTGCTGTTTGAAAAATAGTAGGCAATAATCAAATTATTGTTTGACCCGGTGCTTGAGCCTCAATTAAAATACAATATGATTTCGAGCATCCCTGACTGCATTGCAGGATATATCTATATTACATTACAGGGAGCGCTTCACATGGTGCTACAGTGTCTATGATATGGTCATTTTCAGAATTTGGCGTTTCAAACGGATTACCGGTATGATATTAGATACGATTTTTTAGGGTTAGATACGACCATATTGGTGACCATAACCTCGCCATTCATTCGTAGTGTCACTTCGCGTTTTGCGCCGTTTGGCTCAAGTGGTTCGAGGGACATCTCCAGCGCCCCTTTGTAGGATCTTTCTTCTCGGCGGAGAAGTCCCCCCGTGTGGGGTCGAGAATAAGAGATGGGGTGTTCCTGTGCGCCAAGGTCGGAAGCAGCGTTGGGCTTGGAGACTGCCACCAAGATTATCAACGACGCTTCAGCATGTGGGCTAAGTGACCCTCACATGTGTCCAAGATCAACACCAAGGCGCGACGGACCTGGCTGACCCTCGCGTTCAAGATCATGCTGCCAAGGCACCGAGAAACTGGTAAACCCTCTAGTCGCTGAGATTTCGTACCACGGCGCAAGGACAAGGTGCACCCTTGCGCTCTGCTTAAGCACCATAGTGATCCAAAAATCTTCAGGACTCTATAGTTTGCAAATAACAAAATAGAACGTTTCTGACCCCGCCATGCACTCGTAATGTAGTCAAGGCATTTGTAGCGTTTCATGAACTTCAACTTCGATATCCTAAATGTTTTAACCCGTTTTGGCCATTTCAAACCGATAAAAAACGTTTTTTAATCGTTATATTAAGGGTTAAAAATGAATAGCAAACTGACCAAACCAATAGCACCATGTGAAGTGCTCCCTGTAATGCAATGTATTTACGCTATCATGTCACCAAATTATACCAGCACTAGGCTCAGCTCAGCTAGTCGGCACTCCCTGTGAGGAGGCAAAAAGCGTTCAAAGATATTCAGGTCTAAGAAAACTGCGAATACATTTTTGGACTCATGGCGATGGACACCAGCACAACCTGGTATTGCAATCGATTATATTGACTATCTTTCACGTTTCATACTGAGGTCGGAGGCACAGCTTCCTTGTAGAAGCCCAGTAGCACCGCGAACCACCCGATGAAGAACACTTCCTAAATCGTACATTTCCTTGTCGACGAGATCCCTATCTGACTCTCAATAAGGGTGAGGGTAGGTTTGAGCAAATGCCTCTGTTTGTTTAAACCTTGGGTTTTGTTTCACCCCTAAACCACACCACAACGTATTTTTGGGCTCCGATAGTACTCTATTCGTAAAGCTGTGTGTCGATAGTATCCATTTCAAGGTCTTCAAAAATAAAATGTAGGTACACTTTGGAATGGCGCACTTCTCAGGTGAACCGGCATGATCAACAATGGGATACGCAGAAACGCTTTCTTGGTGCTACATGCAGCGATGGCAAGTGGAGGCGTGCAGCCATATTCACATAGTTCAGTTGATATTAATAATATGCATTCCGACGCGCGATACGATCGAATTTACGTCTTTGTGTTGAGGACGAAAACTATCTGGACCTCTCAACGTCACAATACGTCACCTACCAGCCAGGTTCATATGCCAACACTAGATTGCGTGTTGGCAGCTACCCATTGGTTGTTTGTCCCTGAGTGACGTATTGGGACGTTGAGAGTTCCAGATACATGTAGTTTCTGTCCAGCATCAGAATGACTCAGTCTCATTCTGAATGAGACTTCGGAACATAACATTTAGTAATTTCAGGTAATCAAACGATGTGACATCAGTGCAAACGTGAAAATTTTGATCTCATCTTAATCGAGATTTCTGCGAGACAGAGACTATTGTTACAACCCAGGGAGCCGGTTTGGGGGATGGGTGTCATGCACATCAAATCATCAAAATCGGAGGCGTCGGCAGGAAACTGTCCCGAAGCTAATATAATACGCACCTAAAACCCTTTCCTGTGCGTGTTAACCCTATAGGGCCGCGAGGGATCTGACCATGCTTGGTCCTGGGTTTAAGCCCGTGTGCTCCGCACACGGATCTTAAACCATAGGCATTGTTTCGGCTTGCCATTCGAGTTGGCATTCATCCCCTCCGGGCATTTCGGCTGAAAGGGTGCAATCAATAGCTCCCATACAAACGCTTGTATTCCAGTTTGTATTTTTAGTCACTCTCATTTCTGCAATGCCACCTGGTCTGGACATAGCAGAGCAGTGTCCGATCGGCGGTCAGTGATCGATGGTTATGGCGAGGATAGCTTGAACGAGAGGAGGAGAAAAAGAGATGTATTCAGAGAGTGTCAACAGACGAAGTGAGATTGAAGAGAGAAGAAGTTAAGGAAGCCGCCCTACCGACGGCGCAGTAATGAGAGATCTACAAGACTGGTAGGAATCTCTCTAGTGCCCTCTATAGTATAGTTTTCCTTATACTTAACGGGATAGACAGGTATTGCCACGTAAGAGCATCAGCTCTCACGGATAACTGGTACAGTGTGCCACAGTATGAAAGAGGCGAGCCTCCCTGCATCTTTACATATATATGGCATCGCCTCATTTATATGATATTGAAGATCAGCTGAATTCTCTTTTTTGTGACTGCTCAGTGTCAAACAAATTGTGAAGCCAGAAAGCCTCTCGAGTATAGCTGCTCTGACTTAGCTCTTACAGCCCTGCTGTGTTGCGAAGGACGACTTCGAAAAGGCACGCCATGGCAATTATTTGGGAGACCGGCGTCAAGCGAGAAGCAGTGCTGCCGGGCAAGCCATCTCCAGGCCGAAAGACCTCGGGGAAACGGAAGCCCAGGACGGCAGCGCAGATCTGGGCCCTCAAGCGGGCGAGGGCAGCCCTCCGTGTAGACACCACGCGCAAGGGGACCAATGTGAGCAAGGTCGCGGGGGCCAGGACGGACAGGGCCGCGGGGGCCGACGCGACGGAGGAGCAGCAGCTCGATGCGGTCGCAGTGTCTGCGAGTGGTGTCGCTCAAGTGAGGGAGAAGTGACAAATGTACACCCATGAGTAGCAATGCTGCCACTACCAACCAGGTAGCTACCGATCAGGCTGCTTCACCCACTGAACAAGCAACCGCTGCTACTGACGAGGCAGTTAGTACTGCTGATGATGCGACTGCTGTCACCAACGAGGTGACTCCTGTTACCAATCAAATGGCTACTGTCACTGACCAGACAACGACTAAGTCACAGATTGAGGAGCGGTTGGCGAGTGCAGGACTGGATTTAAGTGACTCAGAAAACGATGATGAATGGGTGTGTCTGATATGCACAAATCTCAACACTCCTACCACGACGGTGTGCTCGAGCTGCAAATGCAGTGATATTATGCTTACTTCCCCTATTGATGAGGCAGCTAGTGATACCGATGCGGTAGCTGCATTAATCAACCTGGCTGCTACTACAGCCGACCAAGGGGCTAGTGCAACCGACCAAGTCGTTAACAGTACCGAAAAGATGTATTACCTGATTTACGGGAAATATTACGGTAGCGACAAGGTTACAGTTACCACTGACTCTGCGACCACTACGAAGTCGTGGCGTATGGCGCGTATCAACGATCGGCGTGAAACACCACGTGGGCGGGAGTATCATGTGCCCTGGATCCGTCAGCGTCTGGAGAGTAGGGAATACTATCAGCGGACGTGGGAGCCTATGGAGATGCTGCGAGCGGACAACTTTGTTGAGGAAATGGACCTTGTCGATCGCTGGAAGGCCTCTGGTGTTAAGGAGTTCCAGGATTTCTGGGAGAAGGACGAATTTGGCATGTACTGTCTTGGAGCGGACACTACAGGACTGTGCATGTTTCATGCACGAAAGCGTGCAGCAGAGCTGGCAGGACGCCCGGACATCGTAACGCAACAAGATATTGACCAATTCGTCGCTGACGAGCTCCTCTACCACGGTCGAGACCTCACCAAGTGGACTTGCTGGAAAGTCGTGCTGCGGTTTCTGCGTCGCCTTTGAGATGACGGACGTGACTTCATCTTCAAGGCCATCGACAAGGACAACTTGGCTGTTGCTGGTCGGCGTGGTGCGCGCGTTTTGGAGGAAATCGACCTCTTCAACGGCATCTACCTGGTTGCAGCGTACAATCACAGCTTTGCTGGCCACGGGATCGTGCTCACCGTTCAAGGCAGCAAGCGGCTCATCTACGACTTGGAAGAAGGTAAGCCAATCTCGTCGGCAGAGGACTGGATTAACTTCTACGCTTTTGTTCGCCCGTTCATCGTCTTCAGGCAGAAGTAGATGAGAGGAGTTGGTAGGGATTTCCGCGGGTTTGCCTTGCTGATAATGAACACTTCCTAGCACTTTGTGATTTGTGCATGGGTTGTATTACTTATGCCTGTTATAATTTGGTACTTGACCAGGGAAACCTCAATGAGAAAAAACCTTTAGCGATCAAAAATACAAAACTTAGTGGGGAAAAAAGATAAAGGATCGCGTTTGAAAAGGCATGCGTCATGCATTGGTGTTATACTCATACACTATATGGAATGGCCAGGTTGAGCTTCGAGGGATTTCATCCAGAGCTTGGCCCTTAGTTCTCTAAACTGATGCTTGTCTAGCGCTTTAGTAAAACTATCAACCGCCATCTCTTTGGTGTTGCAGTAGGCAACGGTGAACTCATGTCGCTCTACCTTTTCCTGCACAAAGCAGTATCTAACATGAATGTGCTTGGACCTTCCGTGCAGTTCAGGGTTGTAGCAGATTTTAATGCAGCTTTGGTTGTCCTCGTGGATAAGGTTGGCTTGAGTTGTAGTAAAGCCTAACTCTTGGAGTAGCACCTTGAGGAACATCATCTCTTGCATGCGATGCCACAGGGCGATATATTCGGCCACCGTTGTCGAGAGGACCACAGTGTGGTGTTTTCGCGACAGCCATGAGATAGGACTGTCGGCGAGCATGGTCACGTATCCACCGACGGATCTTCTTGTGCCGGGGGTAGTTGGCATAGTCGGAGTCACTAAAGGCTGTCAGGCTATCGCCTAGATTCTCGGCTGTGATGTCGGACGAGCCTCCCGACAAATACTTGAGACCGCGGACAACTGCGTTCCAGTGCTCCATGTCAGGATTGGCCAGGAATTGGCTGACTTCACGCATGTAGAACGCCATGTCAGGTCTAGTTCCTACCATTAGATACATGACACTACCTACATCTTCGCGATACGGAATAACTTTCATCGCATCTTTTTCGGCCTCACTGCTCGGTTGGCTGCTCACAGAGCGTTTTACGTTCCGGTCTGCCGGTGTTGTAATAAGGTACGGAATGTAGTCGCTGAAGCGGTCAAGGACCTTCGTAGCGTACTTGTGTTGGTGGATAAATATTGTTCGGGTTTTACGGTCGCGCTGAACCGACCGTCCGAGTAGGTATTTCACCTCCCCTAAATCTGTCATGGAGAATCGCTTTTTCAGGGCTGATTTCAGCTCACGTACGAGGGCTGGCGTAGGCGCGATAATCAAGAGGTCATCAACGTACACCGCGATGTAGCCGGTGATACCATCAACCGTGCGTCGGAAAACGCAACGATTTTTAATGAGTTTAGAAACCCAAGCCTTTCAAGAAAAGCAGACAATGTTTGGTACCAGACGCGGGGTGCTTGCTTCAACCCGTACAAGCTCTTTAGGAATTTACACACTAGGCGCTCCTTACCCGGGATTCTGAAACCTTCCGGTTGAGCCATGTAGATCTCCTCTTCAAGATATCTGTTCAGGAATGCTGTCTTAACATCCATTTGGTGGATTTCAAGATCGAGCAGAGCTGTGATCGTTAGGAGAAATCTGATTACCTCCATTCTGATAACAGGAGAGAAAATCTCGTTGTAGTCAATGCCAAATTCCTGAAGGAATCCTTTGATTACAAGACGCGCTTTGAAGTGGTCAATTTCGCCAGTTCCGGTATACTTCACTACGAAGACCCATCGGCTACTTAAAAAGTTTCTTCCTCGTGAAGGGGGTACCAGCACCCATGTCTTATTGTCCATGAGGAACTGTGTGTGTGGGACCTGTACGTCTGGACACCTAAGCATATCCATAGCTTCTTGGGCTCAGCACTTTCCATTCCACAATATCCACGCGTCACACACATAGAGCCAGCTGGTCGGCCAATCATAAGACCTGTATGGGAAGGGGTCGGGAAATTCCGAGTCACTTCGTGTCAATCGTGGGAGGCAGTACGAGTGCGGACGTGGAGTCATGGCAGCTCACGGACGAGGAGATCAAGCTACACCAGCAACGTGAGAAGCTGGTACAGCGATTACGGAGGGAAGGGCAGTACCAGGGACGAGAAGTCGTCGTGGTGGACAATCTGGTGTGTATCCGAGAGACGGATGGGTCGCTGCGTGCGGTGCTACCGGCCGAGTTGAGGGCCAAAGTGCTGCGTGAAGCGCAAGACCCCGTCTTTGCGTGTTATTTACGTACGCCTCAGACTTACGCGCGTGTGGCTAAAACTTACTGGTGGTCGGACATGCGTGGCCAAGTGAAGTATTGGGTGTAAAGTTGTCGCGACTGCGCAACCAGGAAGACGAAACCGAAGGCGGTGATTCCGCCACTTCGAAGTCAAGGGATCGGAGCAGTTGGTGATCGATGGGCCTTAGACGTTGCGGGGCCGTTGCTCGTGACTGAGCGTGGCAATCGGTACGTGATTGCGGCGGTAGACTACGCAAGCAGATACGCTGTGGTGGCGGCGACGCCGAACCACACGGCAGACGACATCGCGCGGTTCTTAGCGGAGCGAATCGTGTTAGTCTACGGACCGATGCGTGAACTAGTGATGGACGGTGCGCCGGAATTGAACGGCATTGTGGTCAAGAAGTTGGTGAAGCCGCTACAAGCGAAGCAGGCGACGCCAGTACCGTACAGGCCAATGCTATTGGGCCTAGTGGAGCGATACCACAAGGTATAGAAAGACATGGTCTCGCTGTACGTACGAGAGAAACAGGATGATTGGGACGACTGGCTGCCATGTGCAGTCTATGCGTACGACGGGGCGCAACGGGTGGATGGGCTACTCGCCCAACGAATTGATGATGGGACGACGCCTGCGTACACCGAACAAGTTACTACGAGCAAGTGAGGTGACACAAGTTGGCAAGTGGTCGGCGTACCATAAGAAGTTGGTGGCGAAGATGGCGAAGATGGCGAAAGCGGCGGTGATTGCGAAGAAGGCGTTGGAGCGTGACCAGCGGCGCAGAGAGCGCTACTACAATCGGCGTGTGAGGGAGCACGCACACTTTAACGTGGGCGACCTGGTGTGGGTTTTGAAGCCACCGAAGGACACGGGCGTGATCAAGCTTGCTCACCAGTGGATCGGACTGGCGAAGATTGTGGCGGATGCAGGCTACGCCAATTAGCTGGTGACCAGACAAGACACGGAGGGTCTGCTTGTGGGGCATTGCAGCTTCCTCCTGTCCTATCGCTACCCCGAGGAACGACTGGAGACCGTCGCTGACCGAATACTGAAGGATCTAACCGAGAACGAGGGTGACGGGACAGTGGACGGCAGCACAGCAGAAACGACCAATAGCAGCGACCCTGACGGCGATCAACAATAGCCGGCACGAGGACGAGTGATGCAACAGCTCGTGAAGCCAGACGTAACGAGCGTGGCGACGGAGCGTTGGACGGGGCGACCAGAGTGGCGCTGGAAGCCTTAGGAACGGATGGCACGGTGACGAGTGCACCAACACCAAGAATAGCCGAGTCAGCAGAGGGCACGAAACCTGTGCGCTTGGGTAGGAACGACGGTCGAGTGGAAGATAGTGATCGACGACAGGCAGTCGACGAACAGCAGGCAAGGACCGAAGTCCCATCAGCGAAACAGCGGAGTGATGGTCCAGGGCAAGGGGCAGAGCTCGATGAAGGCAAGAAGACACGGAAACGACAAGGCGGTGCAAGGACAGATGGAACTCGAAGTGCGAGTAACCTCGAGGACCAAAGGAAGAGGCAGCGGGTTGAGACGGACGCTCGTGCTGCACGAGCAGCCCGACGGAGTGCTCTACGTGACGTCAGAGACAAGCGCCAAGGAAGTGGATGCAGTTGAGAATAGCAGGCTGGCGAACACTACGGTGCCCGACAGCGACGGAGCAGTGCGTACCGGAGGTAGCGCAGGTGGACGAGAAGCGGAGACGGCGAACAGCAGCAGCCACGAACACGTGCGTGATGAACAAGTCACGCAGAAACGAAGCAGTGCAGGACGAACGCCAACCAGCGACGGTGAACCTGTCGACGGTGCCAACGGTGCTGGTGGTGGAGCAACACGTGCACTTCGAGGACGTGGTCCAGCACGGTGGACGCCACCATCAAATTCAAGGCTGTTGACAGCGGCGGAAGGAACGATCATCGAGCGTGGACAGAGCACGTTGCGGAATCGAGCAGGCAGATACGAGACGCAGCATCAAGTGGAGCTAAGATCGGGTCCTGGCAAACCAGTGACAGCGGAGTGGGTGACAGCGCAGGTGTTTGACCATTTGGTAGACCAAGGAAAGATCGGGAACGATCTTCTGGCAGGGGATGGCGTGTGGACAGCACGTGCTCTCAACCCAGGAGAGTACGGCATGTCAGCAATGAACCTCGCCCCAGTGACGAGTAGCTGGTGGTTGAAGTGCGGGCGTGGTGTGGCCCACAGTTTGGCAGACGGTGGCAAGGACGTGAGAGACTTGAAGGGTAGCACTACGGGCACCGGACTCGTTGAAGTTGTGCAGAGTCGGTATTGACGGCGACCATGGAAGATCGAAGCAGGAGAGCAGACACGGCGAAAGAACAAGGACGAAGTGTCGGCGACGAGGCGAGGCGGCATTGGATACGGAACGAGCGGCTGGCAGGTAACGACAACGGAGGCCTTACGAGCTTCTAGCAGTAGATTAGGATTTAGTATAGGCGACGGGGACTAGCTGGGTGGGAGCTATGTGTGCGCGGCTGGCCGCACATCTCTCAGTTGGAATTTGGACCGGTACGTGTGCCATCTAAGCGACTAATTCACTACGCGTAGGATTCTGCGACCAACGGGTCGGCCCTACCCAACAACATCGATTGAGGTTAGTTCTCCTACTTACGTTTTGCGACCAACGGGTCTGTAGTCGAGCGAGCGGGAACGGACGCGGGTTATGGCCTTCCTGCGATGCCACCGGCTCCTTCTCGGTTGGACCTTTAGCGACGTAGTGCCAGAAGTCACCGACAAGCAGCCTGTACGATTTAATTCCCCCGCACAATTTCTAAGTCGGGGTGTGTTCATCTGCTTCAGTTCACTGTTGCTGAATCGCTTCTGCATTTTTTACCTATAATACTATCATGGTTCTGCTACGATTTTGTACGGAAACTCGGCTTCCAGGAAATTTAATATTAAAACGGCAATATAATATATTATATTACTCGACCCCTGCAGCAACAGTGTCAACAAAAGATTCATCTTCTTGGAGCACATCAATGAAACGCGTTTAGGCTTGGAAGTCACAAATTTGCAGTAGTCACGTTACTATAGCGGTCTAATCCAAGCTAGATTTTTCAACAACTTTCATATGCATCATTGAGACGTGGTTTGAGTTTTGAAAAAAAGGCTCTCCCTGGATATAGCCCCACATCTAGTTTTATTTATAAAAATTTATGAGCCAAAATATTCAGATACGAAAATGTACCCATCCAACTCCTACGCATACTGCCCCACTACAGCGCAACTTCAACGTAAATCCAGATACAATTTGTATTAAGGAATACATGCAGAATCAGTTATCGCCCCACAAACGGGAAACTCAAAAAGAGGGCGCAAGCCCGCGCGGCATTTGCCATTTGCAAACTTCCAGTGCCGAGCCCCAGTCTCCCCAGCCCGGCTCCTCCAGCCCCTAGTCAACCTGCCCACTACCCCACCTCACGCAACGAGGTTAGCCATTTTCCGGGTCGGGTAATGGTAGGGCCTGATGGAGAGGTCAGGCAGTTTCTCAGACCCCATTACCAGGCCCTACCAAACTCAGACCATTCAAAGGCAAGTGGTATTGTATTGAACTTATCATCTGAAGTGAGTGCTATGTAAGTAAGAAATGTGATCGCCTGAGCCCCTGTAACGGTGAACATTAGACAACTGCAGAGAATACCTCCATCTCACCTTCTTCGTCTGCATCTCCAGGAGCATCGTGGCCGCTGCTTATCTCGGCATCACTATCCGAACCATGCACCTCCATGACGTCTTCGTCGTTGCTCGAGTATTCCGCCTCGTCCGGTAGCTCAACTGCTATTGGCAGTTGGATGGTTCCGCGAGGTCGGCCTCTAGCACGCCTTCCTCGCACAGCTGCAAGTGTAGCCACATGCTCACGTGCCAGAGCCTCAATAGTAGACACGAATACTGCCAGACTAGGGTGTGGTGTTGAAAAAGCGCTGTTAAGCTCCCGATTAAACCTTTCAAGCGGGTTATTCGTGCTTGCAACGAGGGTCTCACTTAATCCATGGACATTCCAAAGGGCAGGATTGTACAGGTGTATCCACGTTCGCTTGAAGTATCTCCAGAATATGCGCCACTAAAGAGCGGATGTAGGCAACTCCATCATTTTTGCAGTGCTCTTTTATTTGGCGCCTCACCCAAGTTATTCCTCGATCTTCGATTTGCTCAACGGGCAATACGGTGAGCATGTCGAGTACGCCCTGCTGGTAAGCTGTGGCCCACACTAGTGTTGCTCCATTAGGGCGACGCGCTCACGTTGGATCCCGATGGTTCTGTTGAGATAGTTTGCCGCCCGCAAATTCATTTGCTCACTTCGCAATTCTCTTTGCAGCCCCCAAGACAGCTCTCCAGTCATCTGAACGGCCGATCCAACGCGCCACTACTGATGAGGTGTGCTTTCCTGACTGCATCAACCTGGAGCTGACAGCCATGGATCCGTCCTCCGTTTGCAACCTTGGTGCGCACCGCTTGTGCTCTAATGCCTCCACGATCCTGGCAACATTGATATCCGTTACGTCTTATTTATTTATATTGAAAGGACAATGCACTAACGTTAATCTATAGCTTTTGCTCCAGCGCGCGTGCCGATCAGTGGAAGACGAAAAACGCGCTAGCATGGTCGCCATTCACAGTGGGCACCCTGTCGGAAAGGCGGAGGCGGAGAAGCGCGTCACCACATTGAACCAGCTCTGGGGCACCCGAGCCAGTACGAACGGCGCAGTTCACGCGCTCAAGTATCGTACCGACGAAAACGAGGGCGCTTCATAGGTTATGGGGGCCGACGACGAACGAGCTTAACGCTCACATCGCACGTTGGATTGTTGACGACAGTATGCGTATTACTCGAAGTTGTGCTACATGCGGTTCGCTGTTGTTGCTGACATTTTATGTTTTGTTTGTGTTGCAGGACTACCGTATAATACCGAGCGACTGAAGACTTTCGGCGACGCGTCCAACGTGCGACCGGGTCCGTTCTGGAATGCAAGTCCTCTTGCAGCGCAATCGCGGCGAGCTCGACCGGATGGAAATAGTTGCTGGTAGTGCTGCGATCGTCGCGGACACTGGTGGCGAGACGGCCTAGATGGTCGACAGATAGTAGTTCGATAGTACTATAGTACTTTGACTCCAGTAAATGAGAACACTATGATTGGGTTACTTAGTACTCCAGTAGTTGTGATTTGGTCTACACCAAATAGTTAAGAAGAATTGACAGTACCGAATTCCCTATGGCAAGACATAGGATATGTAAAGGCATACACCACCCCTTCAGCCAATCAGAAGTCAGAGTTTGCCAAGCGTTCCAAAATACTGTGCACCCTATGTCATCGCATACAGCAAATGCAACCTCGCACGTCCAGCACTTTTAGTCTGCCATTTGATGGCTTTAGCTCAAAGGGAAAGCCCAAAAGGGCGGCCACGGCTACCGGGAGGAAAAGGACGAACCGAGAAACAGTTCAGAATCTCATCATACTCAGCGGAAGAGAAGTTGCGATGAGGCTGTCGGCGAATTCTGTCTAGACGACGATTTCGACGACATTTTTCACGCTGTAGCCTCAGTTAACTGAAATGCAATAAACTCCATGTCAAATATATTTTTTTCTTAGTGGTACATGTGGTGCAAGTCCATTTAGCCAGGACAGGGTGTCACAGGTCTCTGCACCTCATATCATTGACATAGGGAATTCGGTACTGTCAATCCGTGGTTCCCGCAGTTCTATATGGAGTTTAGTATAGGCCATGTCCTATGTGCATTACGGTTCTGCGCTTGCACAACCGAGTTTTTATATGGGACTCCGTAGACCATATCTTCCGTCGATTTGTGTAAAGGTGGGAGTAGTAGTATATGTAGTATATTCGCTCACCGTAAGTGGGATGTTAGTAGTGATTCTATCAATTCTAGTATTCGCCAGGAAATGGAAAATGTGGGGAAAATTGAGATTTCCCCACTTTTAAAGTGGTCTGGCTATGAGCAACGCAGGATTGGGTCTGGTTCAACTTCGAGGGTGTCGTTAATAACGACTCGTTATTCGGACCAAATTCGAAAACAAAGCATTTAATATTATTCCTACTGTAGTATGTCTTCCCTATGGCAAGTGATTTCGTAGATAGACATACGTAAGGTTTGAAAAACGTAATTATGCTGGACATGCGCAGCACCTAAGCAACTGTTCATTCTCTACAGAAGACCTCAAGGAATATTCTGTCGACAAGGGCTCAGATAAGCTTAGTAACTCGTACCACAGCTGTTCGTTATATCTTTCCCGCGTGTTGTGGCGAATAGATCAGCGCTCTCGCAGCTTTCACAGGTACTAGTAGGTAACAGAATTCATCGTCATCGCTCGAACAACGAAACCAAGGGGTTTGGGAAGCACAAACGACTCTCACCGGCGCGATGGTATCAGAAAAATCGGAAATGGGCAGAGGTTTTGTGGCCTTATTTCACGATGCCGACCGGATACACGGTTGTGAGAAACGATCCTTGTCAACTTTTCGTAGCCGGGGACAGAAATAAATTGTACATGTACTGTCAAACCTGTCCTAGTTAATCCCTTGTATGCTAATATTTAATACCACATCAGGTGTACACAAAGCTTTTTGACTTGGTGCTTGTATTTTAATACAAATTCAAAAATTCCCTGTCCTCCTGAGTTAATTAATTCGAAATCGGTCCACGGGAAATATTAACTAGGACAGGGTTAACAGTATTGTCTAGATCATCACACGGAGATCAAACAAATGACGGGGTAAATGTTTCGTGTTCCAAAACCATTGTCAGTTTTTTCTACTGGTTTCATTATGTATGATTTACGTAAATTTTACGTTGTTGCCCAGGACCGAAATTCGATTAAGCACGATGGACTTTCTGGGTTTTTGTCCTAACTAAGTTAGAAGCAGTTTTATCCTAGAAAAATGATTTGGCGTTTGTATGAAGGCCATTTCAGCCCTCCAAATTATCACTTGTCTGATATAACATATAACATGCATTATGGTCAGACGCGAAGTCAATAGCCACATAGTGAAGGAAAGTTTATTTAGCGATTTGTTCTAGAATGTAGGACAAAACAGAAAAGATATATGTTATTAGTAACAGCTTTTGGGTGTGTTTCGACTGGTGGACCATGGAGGACACCCGTACCACTAATAGAGCTAATAAAGGGCTTTACGTCTATGGTAGTAACATCCCGCAGCTACCAATACTCTTGCCAACGTGAAGCTCTACCTTCTGGTCCTAGTTTTTGTCCTAGACTTCGGGACTGTTGGGGATAAGTTTTCGCGACAACTCGGCACAAATCATGGCCACAGGACTAACTTGACTTGAAGCCGATTTGAAGTAGTTCAAGTAAGTACTGTAAAACGACCTGCTGGAGTCAGGGATTGACAGTATCGCTGTTTTGCCTTGACTGCTGGTAGTAGTTTTCCGTCTCCCAATTATGTTTTACCAATAGTAATAGTACCAATTATTCTTGTGACATCGTTACTACAGTAACAGTAAAACAATACAATTTGGCGGTAGTATAGTTGTACTACTTTCTTTGAGCACTGCCTTCGTCGCTTCCAACTCGGCGCTGAAGCATGGTGCACTTCAAATTAAGGATGCCTGAGGTGGTAGACTTATTTATGCGCCTCAATTTACAAAATAGCAGTGCCCGTGGCTCGAGCGACATCAACAGGACCAGCAGCAGATTTTGAATGAGCAACCGCACACAGTGCACCTTTATAAAAACAGCCCAAATCTTTGCTATGGTGCAATTAAACATAGAATCAATACGATCGCTACTATTGGTGACAGCTACCTCGTGAATCTCAAACGGAAATGCCGAAATGATCCCAGCTTCTTCTGGAATTTAGTAACAAATCGGTACTACCAATTTTGTAGTATTTTGGCGCCGCTGCCGCTTCACTGGTTACTGCTATTTAAGTAGCAACAAATTCAGAAAAGTACTGATTACTGTTGTAGTTCTACTGCTACTATAGTACTAATTTGTACTACCCGTGCAATTACTGTCATTTCCTGGCGGTACTTTTACACATACGCAAGGTCAGAAAGTACGGACTTTTGATCAAACTTGCTCACAAAGTAAATCCATCCTGCACAAACTTCTGTTTTCGGTCACAACAATATTTACGTTTAGTTTTACTCAACCCCGGTGGAGATGCTCTTAGGCACAGTAGCGGCACCATCTCGTTGTTGAGCCTGCCTTGCTTTTGCACTCCACGTTAGGCATGTGGTTCATACATGTACTGTTAACCCTGTCCTAATTTATACTTCCCGTGGACCGATTTCGAATTAATTAACTTAGGAGGACAGGGAATTTAATAATACAAACACTAAGTCAAAAAGCTTGTGTACACCTGATGTGGTATTAAATATCGGAAAATCTACAGCTCATGTTTTCTAGAGGAGGGGGTGAAAACCCATTTTGAACACATCTTGCTCGGCAAGCCGAATCGATGCCTGTGGTTTAAGGGCTGTGTTAGCAGCACGCAGGCTTAACCCCAGGACCAAGCATGGTCTAATAGGACTCAGCTTGGGGTTCTGTCGACGTTCTCGGGGCTTTAAGTTGTATAGCTGGGCGATAGATTCCACTTTTCCCAGCTACGATTATTTGAAGCCCATGACACCCGTCCTCGAATCATACTTAGTACATGATTGCAAACATGTTTGGCTATGTTTGCCTGATCACTTGGTTTTATTATGATAAGTTAACCTAACCCATATTGAAAACATGGGCTGCTATTGAATATTAGCATACAAGGGATTGATTAGGACAGGTTTGACATACTGTATAATAAGAAGAAGTTCATACAAGTACACATATATACACGAGGTACATGACGTATTTTGAAGGTCATACTATGCACCTGTATAAACTTTCCTTGATCAGTTCAAGGATACACCACTGTACCAGACTGGACGCCTCAAGTCAAGACTTATCGCCCATTCCACGATTAGTCTCCGAGGGCACAAGCGTTGAATAACTAGCCCGCCGTGTGCTCAGCCAACCATGCGATTCACTCAGTTGCTCCTGCTGGTGGTCGTCACCTTCGCCGCCTACTGCAGTACCATCACGACCGCTGAGGACGCCGCTCCGGTCCAAAATCTCGTCACCGCCGCCTACCGCGAGACCGCCGAGGAGGGCCGTCGCTACCTCAAGGGCAGCAAGAAGACGACTGACCTGGATGCTACGAATGAAGAGCGAGTTGGTGCCACTACTCCTAGTTTCAAACAGCTCTTCGGAGTGGCCAGATTCCCCAAATTCTCAAAGCTTACTGGGGTTAAACAGATGAATTCGTTATTCAGGTGGCTTGACGCCAAGCGTATTGCCAGATTGAGGAAAAAGATGGTGGACAGCAACCCGAACCACGGGATTTAAGCACGCTGGGAATAAAGGCAACGGCTAATTGATTCTCCATCATGTTGCTCTCTCCGTTGTTGTCTGCAGAAAGGACAGGTTATTCGGGCCCCCGCTTAAAAAGAAAGTTGCCGATGCTCGAGGACACGTTGCACAAACTATACGTACGGCCCAATAGGACCCACACGGTGTGGATCCTATTTGGCCAGCATGTGGAGCAGCAGCGAGGGCTGCCGTAGGAACAGTCAAGGGGTATCTCTTCAGCTATTATTTTAATTCCATGGGAGAAGCACTTCCGGCAAAGACACAAACTGTATCACATCATACTGATCGACCACTTCGCTCTGTTCGGTAAGCTGGTTCTTAGGTCGCACTCGAGCACTAAAACAGTTACTTGGTTGAAGTGTTAGCCATTTACCCGATACAAACTTCTGCGTAGTCATGGCCTTATGGTACAGTTGTGCACCTCGTTTTCGGCAGGGCGGACCATATCAATACCTCCAATCGATGCTTTGTCAGGAGTAGTTTTGACCTATAAAGTGTTCAAATCACAATAAATTACCCTAGTTTATGTGTTTATAGGGGTGTCGAAAACGCGGGCAGGACTGTACCGGTATCCCTTTTATTCCTAGGTAAGGCGCCAGAATCGACTTTTGCTTTAGCTAATCACACCTGCATATTCATATATCTTTGATCCATTTCTGCAGAGCCACATACATATTCCTGTTGAGGGGGTTTCTCATACCTTGGGATTACTGAGGAGGGGATTGTCGGTATATACGGTGCGGCGCTCTGTAAGCTCTTGCAACAGCTTTCCTTCTCAAAACACACCAAGGACATGTAACTTACATCGAAAACTGGACCATCATAGCGTAATAGTACCCAGCTATGTGTATTAGTTCGAAGCTCCTACGTTATGTCTACTTTGGCCACACACCCGTTCTCTTCAATCGTGGTGATGTTGTTGGTCTTCTTCTTCGATAGTTCAACACTAATACAGTACTGTAAGGCGAAGGTTCAATGCTGACGGATCTACGATCAAAAAAAAAGCCGCCGGCCCGTCAAAGCCCATGATGCGGTGTACAGAGCCAACATGGTACAGTATGTTGGTCGGTCAGAAGAAGATGAGAATCTCACTGAGATGGGGTCGTCAATGACGACGTCATTTCTATCTGTATGTTCAACATATGTTCAACATACAGATAGTTCAACATACAGAACGACCCCATCTCAGTGAGATTCTCATCTTCTTCTGACCAACCGTTGTTCAGGACGGTAAGCAATCCGATACTCACTGGGTTATCCATAACCGTCTCCGCGGCTACTGTATCTCATTTCGTTTCGTGTTAGCACCACTCCACTAGGACCAATTTTAAAAAAACATGCGTGTGAGCTACGTCGTGTTCCTGGTGGCTGTCACTCTTGCTGCCAGCACCTACGGTCTCGCCAACGCTGACAACTCGTTCCAAGTCAACAGCGTTGCGGCTAATTCGAACCCCTTGATCACCAGCGAAGGTCGCCACCTCAAGAACATCAACCACGCCGTTGAAGACGAGGAGGAGCGAGGCCTTCCCACTAGTGTCCTCAAACTGAAAGATAAAATCAAGAAACTCCCGACCAAGTTCGGTGAGAAGTACCTCAAGTGGGTCGAATCGTACTGGGCCAAGCACCCGAACCTTCGGTCGGAGGCCAACAAGTAATAACAGATACACCAAGCCTAATCAAATTTGTGGTGCATGTCCTCGAATAATCCAATGCGGTCTCATTCACCGTTTACCGGAGACATTACAGAACGTCGGAATTTTCAGACCATTGGAGTCGCGTGGATGTACGACTACGACGATGTGGAGACTGAAGGTCGACGAGGCGAGTACCGCGGCGCGAGGTCTCCTAAGGGAGGCTTACGGCGACCTCCTCCTGCTAAAATTGGGGACTTGCACGTGTGGATACTCAAAGAGAGACTTCAGACCTTCCTGGACGGGTACGGTAGCAGTGGGGGTTCGGAATTATTTCCCATGTACTCATTGGTGTTGCTGTAAATGTAGACTGGCAGGTGTTACGATTGAAGCGGTCAATGTGTTGCTAAGTTTGGTGCTGGTCGCCATCGCTATCGCTGATGTGAGATTTTTCCACTGTAAAGCAGGAAACCTGGTGCAAGATATTTGACAAACATTTAATGCGTTGGCAGACTTACTATGACCCTGAGCTGGACGACGATAGTCACACCTACCAGGTCTTTGAAGTCGTGTGTACCGTCCTTTTCGCGGTGGACTATGTACGTGAACGACTAGGAAATGGTTGAGGACGCGGGGTTAATGTTTTGTTTTGTTTTGCTTTTGCTGCCGTATCAGATCATGCACTTGTATGCTGCGCAGAATTCCTCAGCTACTTGATAGCACCAGTGAGTATCGTCGAATTGTGCCAACACTTTTGACGGTAAGTCTTAAAAACTCAGCGTTGCATGGCACGATGCTAACGCTTGGTGCCTTTGTAGATTGCCATTAAGAGATTGACGCTAAACAGTGTGTTGCCAATATTGCGCATTGCACGAATTTTTCGGCTTTTGGCGGTGCTGAGAATCTATCGAGTCATGCAATCTCACCGAGGTTTCGAGTACCAGTTGAGTGTGCTGGTTTTCTTGCTTTTAAGTCTCGTCTTGGTGGCTGCCGGCGTCTTCAGATTCTTGAGGAGAACTACCACACTGACCAGGGTCTGGATCCTCTCCAATTCCACCAAGCGGTATACTTTGTCTTCATCACCCTCTCCACCGTTGGGTACGGAGATATCTCGCCTCATACGACGGAAGGTGAGGTGTGTTTGAGCTCCTGCAATGCATCTCCTGTCTTATCGTGTTTTTGTTGTGCTCGTAGGCCAATTATTCGTGATATTCATCATCATTGTGGTCGTGACAGTGGTTCCGAAACAAGGGACGCGCCTTATGGAGCTCTCAGCGCAGCAGCACGACTACATGCACAGCTACTCGCTGCGTAGACGAAACATTCACAACGGAGGACACGTCGTTGTCACAGGCTACGTACGATTGGAAAATGCCTCTGCGTTCCTGAAGGAATTCTACCGTCCACGCCAAGGTCGTGTCAATATGGATGTTGTGTTCTTAGCCGACCGCTTGCCGTCTAAAATTCGGCAAGCACTACTCCTGAACGTTCGCTACAGACGCCACACAACGTATGACACTTTGCACCTTGAAAGCAAATTGTAGAGTGATTGATTGACTGAAATGAAAAGCTGAGAACCAAACTGTCCTAGCTACATGCATGACACTACCTTGCCAGGAGAGACGCCCTTGGTCCTTGTCCACCTTAGCTGTGTCCAACGTAAGAGTGTGGCAATGCCACGCAGCAATGGTCAGTGCTGTGGCCGTTGTCACACGATCTCCATGAGATCTCAGGATACTCAGGATACACAACGTATCTGAAGGGTAATATGCTACACGATCGAGATGCCAATCGTGCCCATGTCGCGGAAGCTGCAGCTGTGTTTATCTTGGCAAACAAACGTGACCTTCGCCAAGTCGAGACGACAGACGCTCTTTCAGTCTTGCAAGCGTTAGCCATCGATAAGTATCGCTTTCGCGCAAGTTTGGAACGTCAGAAACAGCTTGAACAGCGGGTGGGCGATGATAGCGATGACGATGTTGGCAACAGCGATGACGATGAAGGTATCATGAGGCGAGCTAGATAACAAGCAGCCACTGCGTCAATTTGACTCGCGCCCTATTCGCTGCTTTACGGAGATTCTCTCACTAAAACACGCGCGTGGTCTGCGCACAATCACTGAGGCTTTAGTGGCCCTCAACACTTCACAATTGCGTACTGCAATCGTAGCTCGCAATGTTGTTTGTCCTGGTTCCACCGCGTTGCTACTCAATCTCATTTATTCTCCCACAGAGCGTCAAGTAGCTCAAGGTTGACGATCGCGTGCGCCGTGGGTGGCAGAATACACTGGTGGAGTACAGAACTTGATCTTCCCCGTTGTCCTCCCTGCGTCTTTCGATGGATTATTATTTGAGCGCGCGGCTGAAATGCTCTATCTCCGGTGCGTTTGTTGGCGTGTCCGGTCTTTCGTGAACACCCAAAGTCTTACATCTTCTTCTTTTTCGTGGGCTTCTTAAACAGTTTTCACGTCGTGATGATCGCGCTATACGATCGATCAGCTGTGTTTCGAGGCTACAAGAGCATCCGCTTAAGCCCGTTTGGAGAACGACTTGAGGAGAAGTGCGCTATTGTACTGGACTCGTTTGCAAGTATCATTTCTGACGTTTTATGGTTTTTGTTGTGTCGTATGTATGCAGCGATCTCGTGTTCTTGATCACACCCAGCTCTTCTGTTGCCAAGCATGCCGTTGATTCACTTCCAGAGCAGGAGCTGCGATCTGGATACGACCAGTATTTTGGTGAGTTCGACTTATCCAAAGTTTCGCCGTCACTTTCGACTTACGATCCTGCTCCGACAAGCATAGATCCAGGCATCGAGCCGATCCTCGGCAAGTCTCCACCAGTGCTGGTGCTCTCATCGGACACAGTTCTGGACCGACAGTCGATGAACAATGAGATACACGTAAGAGATGTTCCTGGTGTGCTGACGAATTCGCCAGTAGCAACGCCATCGCCCCCTCCCGATTTTTTTACATTCGAGACCGTGAACCCAAGCCTTTGCAGAAGGATACTCAACGAACGGTGGCGTTGCTAGTCCGTCGACCACCACCATTTCGTCAAGAGGAGACTCTACAGAATTCTCGTCGCCGGTATTTCAGAAGAAGCATCGCTTGGGTTTCCCGTACACGAAATCGTCGCTGAATATTGACACAGAAGCTGCATGAGCATATCCTCAATTGCGGACCCTTTAGTCGAAGCTGTCAACTCGCGTGCTATCTGGATGAACTTTATAGTCGAGAAGACTCAGCAACTGCTTTGTCAGCAAAACCAAGGCCAACGATTCTCCTCCTGGTCAAGACGGTCCCAACTGCGAAGGAAATTGAAGAGATACCTCCGAACGTTTTTATCGAGAGCGGGGTGTCTGAAAACGTCGAGGACTTGCTGCGTGTGCGAGCTTATGATGCCTCCCAGGTACTGCTTGTGCCCAGTATCTGGGATAAGGACACCATGGATGGTGTGTCTGAAGATGTACGAACACACCTCGAGGACTATCAAGTGATCAAGTCAACGTTGGCGCTGCGTACTGTGGAAGATCTCTACCGCGAACATCTCCAACGACAACCTACTTTTTCAAGAAACAACCTGGCATCCAAAGGAACTGCCGATAGAGCGTCGATATTGGGATGTTCAATCTTGAAATCTCACAACAGTATCAACTGCTTCGCCTACAAAACGAGCATAGGAATCCGCTCACTAGAAGACGTCCAGAGTTCTCGAAGCGATGACGAAAACTCTATTGCAGGAGTCTCCGACGTCCCCCGCAGCGAATATCAAAACGAAAGGGTTCACGTTCGTCGCAGACGCTGGAACCCTCTCAAGCGTCTTGCGCCGTCCAAAAATGTGGATAGACTTTTTTGCGGGTCAATTGCGGAGCAGGTCACGCTTCGGGTCTTGACGAATTTGTGTGCAATCGCGTCTTATGGTCGCACGGCTACTCAGACCCAAATTATGACCTTAGAAATAGGAACATTCACGAGAGTCATTTAAGCTACGCGAATCGCTCCACTACGAGAACACTGCCATGCTGGACTTGGTGCACTTGCGCACCACATCGCTCGCGCGAAGCGCACCTGCTGGCTGTTTGCCGTGCAGGTAGTTGCGGGGCACCCTGAAGCGACCCGTACCTCGTGAGGCGCCACTGTCGCTATCACTTCCAATCTCCCTCGGAGCAATCAAGACGCCACAAGAACGCCGAAGCCGCAAAAATTTCCCTGTTACGCCAGCAAGCCGCCTCGTCCCCGTCAGCCCCACCATTCCCTGGTCAACTGGTATCTGTGGCTGCTGCTGCGTCGCGGGCGACGAATCCATCATCGGGTCTATTTGCTGCGCGATCTACGGGAGCTGGGTTGCCGTTCAAAGCAATGAGGACGTCTTCTCCTTCGTGGTCTTCGACGGGAAGTCAACACGCCCCTGGTAACGCTATCTCAAGGGGAGTCTTCTCCGTCCTCGCCGTACTCCGACATGGCGCTGGCTCAAGTGGCGTTGGCATCTGTTCGTTGACGCCTATTATCTCGGCATCACCATCGACACCAGTCTCGTTTCGTGAGCTGGATGCGACACATCTGTCGGGAGCGAGTGTGAGATCTCCTGTGGCTGATGCGCAGGTCATCGTTGCTGCCGACATGGTCGACGGATCTCCGCATTCTACGCTGATCAATATGTGTCACGGTGATAGGAACTGCTGGCCCCGCATTTTCGTGGAGGTTCATGCTGAAGGCGCACCAGTTATATGAAGAACACAATTCACGGGTCAATATTCAGTCATAGCGAAGGTAGGCTAATGGTGAATACACTTGCTTTATGCCCCACACACGCCCAAGCTTTTTGTTATCATCGACCATGCACAGGTTGAACGCGCTCGTAGATGACACACTCCGGATGAATCTTGTTTCCAAGCACTTCTTTATCTCGAATTGTGCTATCCTCCTGTGTGTGTGTGCCTATTTCGTAGGTCAAAATGGTGTCTGTCATTGTCTTACTACTGTACTGCGTTGGCACTAATCAGAAGACCCGAAGTGTGGCCTGCTCCGCAATTGACCCGCAAAAAAATCTACCAAAATGTGAAGGTTAACTGTTTGTCGTCCCCGTGCCTCACGCCAACGTACGCGGCTGGAGAGGTGTTCGTGGACTGCGTCCTAGACACACTTCTCTGTCAGTCATTCTTCAATCCGTACATCGTGGACCTCATTCGTGCCTTAGCTGGAGATTACTATTGCGATGCCTCTATCCAAGACCATCAAGTGACTTTCAAGGCCGCCATAATGCGCTACTTTTCGACGGCAAAAAACCCTCCCACTTCATCGCCTTCGGATCATGCACAATAGAACAGCTGCAGTCGATCGTACATGGTGTTGAAAACGGCGACCATATCTCAGAGCTGGAGGGTGCATCATTCGCAGAGGTGTTTTCGAAAGCATTGAGGCAACAAGTGTTGGGTCTAAGGGTCTACCGACGAGCTCAAGCCGGTGATCGCGGTAACCCACTTCCGTACGTGGTAACCTGCCCCGATAGGCCCTACAATTGTGCGGTGGAACGCGGAGATGAACTGCATGTCCTCACGAGACAGCCAGCTCCTGTCTGCATAACGTGAGACCGTCAGGTATTTCCTCTCGAAAACTTTGGCTACGCGGTAGGTACAGTCACTTCAACGCGCCAATTTTCCCGTGGTTGTTCACTTGTGCGGGCACCTTGTGCGTTCACATAACGTCGAAGCACCAATCGGTCCACGGAGCATTCGTGACGAGTGCCCTAAAAGTGTCCCTACAATGCAGGCAACTGGTTGATCTCGGATTGATATCAAACGGCTCTTTTCGCTGTACGCAACGGATGAGGACTCAGATCTCAATTCGGAGCCCTACAAGTTGCAACGAAGCCTCGAAAGAAAAGGTTTCAAGGTCAAGGACTAGTTGACCTTGAAACCTTTTCTTGAAAGAGGGCACACGCCCCAGGCTAAATGCGGGATTTGACTTGGCTAGTTTTTGCGGCATGACTGCCATGTTTTGCCCCGTTCAGTATCGCTTTGTATCGAACACGTGCGGTCCCTGAATATTCCTCGATCCGTGTCTCCTTCCTGCCTCCATCAAGAATTAATCCATGGTTGCCAGCTCACAGTCAGTACCGAATTCCCCTCGAACAGAGTGACATGCAGCTCTTTGGAATTTCCTCGCTGGTTTTCCTGGCCGTCCACGGCTCGGTGGAAGCCGTGCAAAATGCCATCACTTGCACCACCACGGCGGATTGCGCGTGGGGCGAAACCTGCGTGGCCGGTGACTCAGACACCTCCGTCCAGGCCTGTGTGCCGCCCACGGTATGCGGTGGTTCATCGATGGGTAATTGCCCGTCCGATGACAGTGGCAAGCTCGCCTGCCTGTGGAGACCGTACAATGACTGCAGTGAAGGTTGCGCCATTTTGAACGGCAACAGGGGCATCTACAAGTGTGTGTCCCTCTCCCGATGCGATGCGTACTACGGAGGTGCCTCTTGCAGCGGTAAGTCCTGAATTTGTATAAATACTTTTCGTGATCATGAATTGAGTAACTGACTGAATTTGTGGTGCTTTTGTGCAGACGGTTGCAGTGTGAACGGAGTGCGATGCAATGGCCAGGGTTCGTGCAACATGATGTCTTCGAACGCTGACGGAACGCCGGTCTTCGGCTGCACGTGTGAGAACGGCTACAGTGGAGAGAAATGCGAGACTGCACCGGGTTCGACCGAAAAGCCAGCGACGAACTCGTCTTCTACCGACGATGAGGACTTGTTCTGGGGAGCTCTTGATGACGGGTCTTCGGATGATTCGTCCACGGATGGATCGGATGATGACACCACCGACGACTCTGCTGCAGACACTTCATACGTTTCGTCCACGGATGGCTCCCACGATGCTTCTGCTGATGGTTCGGGGGATTCGTCTACAGACACGAACGACGAATCGTCTTCCGATAACACACAGGATGACAGTCCTTCTTCATCGGCGTCGCGTGCAGTGGCCAGCATCGACTCCGTTTCTAGCGCTACTCGTAGCGGTATCCGGCCAGGTGTGTTGATCCTCGTCCTGGTGATGGCTGCGTTCTTCCTGGTCGGCACGGTGCTGCTGGTTGCGTACTCGCGCAGAAGGAAGCAGCAGGAGCAGGAGCAGGAGGAATACGCCAACGCTCTCGCTTCCACCCACGGCGTCGGTGTTGTGGGCGACAGAGACCTCGCAGCCGGCCACACTGGCCGTACGCCGAGATCAAACATCGCCACCATGTAAACGTCATGAACCCACTAGTATCAACTTCGATATCGCGTTGCCAGCTCACTGGATCACCAACGCCTCACAAAATAAAGCCACCAAATGTTATTCATTAGTTCGGATATCATACCTGCAATGATGAGTACTGTATACACGACGTACTACAGGTAGTACTACGTAGTACTACCGTAGTCGATTCTACTACTACGTTGTAGTAGCGAGCATTTTGAGAACAACGGACAGAAGTTGATCGTGAGGTTTGTACGGAATGCACAGTACTTCTGCGTGTGGCGAAATGCCGTTTTCACAGAAATCCACGAGCAAAGTCCTCGAGTTGTTTGGAAAGTTGCTTTGTGTCAGACCCAATATCGGAAAGATCGTGCTGGCCGCGTGCTCAAGTGTTTCGGAATCCGCGAGCCTGATGCCAACACGGCCAACGCGAAGATTGTACATGTACCGCCGCAGATTAAAGCGGGCCGAGTCAACATGGCTTGCACTGAGCGGCATAGCATTTAAAAAAAACATGAGCTTAGTGAGCCTGTAGTTTGGCGTTGATGAGGACAGAGCAGACTCGCTCGGGCGCATGCATTCCTCGACGACAAGCGGGTCCGGCGGACCAGCGGAATTGGTGTCTCGAAGACGTCGTCGTGAAGTTGGCGAACAGGACAAGTGGCTGTTAATCCTCAGCAAGTAGTCAACAGCTCAGCTGGCTGTGTACATCAGGCAACACTGAGATGGAAGTGCTTGTTGCCGAGATTGTAGACGAGTCAGGCGTATCTTTCTCGACCCGAGTCAGGTCACCTGAGCCGAGTGACGTTAGCAAGTGACGACCTTCAAGACGAGATCATGGCCTCCGTGCTGGAGCTCGCTCGCTGCTGGATCTTCGCGTTGATCTTCTTGGGACAGCGCGCCTCGAGCTCCACGACAATCCTGCCCGTGGCTTGCGCGCAGGTGCTGTTGGCCTTGTCTCGCCTACGTGGATGTCTCGCATAGCCGATAGATCGCCTCTTTAAAGTTAATACACTGCGTCTAATTATGCTTTCGTCTCTTAACCTACATTATATGTTGCAGTTCTCAGTTGGTATAAACGTGACCACTCCGAAAATCCCCGCTAGATTCGATATCTGTTTAATCTGATAGTGTGTCCTCCTGCACGAAATCCAGCGACAACCCGCTGCTTGGGTGCGAATCATGTCGGCGACGACGCCACGCCCCAGCCTCCTGATGACAAATGGCTCCAGAACTTAGCTTTCTTGTACATGTAGCTATCGGCGCACGGGATCCACACACATCGGCAGAGGGGGCGCTGCCCGTTAGAGCGTCTCAAATGCCCCCACAAAGCCGCCACCTGGTTAATCCCTTAGGTTTTTCGCAGCACACAGAAATGCCCTGTGACCAACACTGGGCAAAGTTCAGTGCACGAGGCCTCGAAAGAAATCCTCCCGACTGTAGTTATTGCAGTATCGTTTCTGTCAATTAATCAGTCCGTTTTCTGTCTTTGTCACTTGCCATTTGTATGTGGGACACGTGCGGCACAAATATTCCGCTCTCCCGCCCGGTGGCCCAAAGGCCTGATCGTCAAAGGCCATTTTCCGGAATCGCGTGACGACATTGAGACCATGCGACTGCTAGCGACGCTCGTGTTACTGGCACTGGCGCCCTCGACAACGCGGTCCATGCGCATGGCCGTCAACTGCAGCAGCACCAGTGACTGTGCGGACGGAGAGACGTGTGTAGCCGGCGACTCAGTCACATCCATTCAGGCCTGTGTGGCGGGTGCCGTGTGCGGTGGCGCCTTCTCTGGCAACTGTCCGTCGGATGCAGACAGCGGCCAGTTGGCTTGCATCCAACGCGACGGAATCTACAAGTGTCTGTCTATCGACCGGTGTGATCAGTACTTTGGGGGCTCTTCATGCAGTGGTAAGGATGGCAGATGGAAAGGAGATCTACTGATGTGACTGACTCGGTTGTTGTATTGTTTTTAGCGGGATGCAGTGTGGGTGGGGTGCAGTGTAATGGCCGAGGATCATGTAACCTTTTATCGTCTGGTTCGGACGGGACGCCGAGCTTCGGATGCACGTGTAACGAAGGCTTTAGTGGAGACAAGTGTGAGTCTGGCTCGAGTACAAGTTCAGGCTCTACGGCGACGTCTAGTTTTAGCTCCAAGGCTTCTAGCAGCTCTTCCAGTACAACTAGCTCGAAGTCAGAGGAGTCGAGCTCGTCTACGAGCTCTTCCAAGGCTTCCAGCTCGTCCAGCAGCTCTTCCAAGGCTTCTAGCTCGTCCACCAGCTCTTCCAAGGCTTCTAGCTCGTCGTCGACGTCCAAGTCAACGTCTTCTAGTGTGTCAGGCTCCAGCAGCACATTCAGCTCGACGTCGGGATCAGTCACTGGATCTAGCAGCTTCTCAGCGTCGGTCAATGGCTCATTGAGCAGTGCTTCTTCTTCGTCGCTCTCTTCTGAATCTGGAGTGGCCAATAACAACGTCAACCCGGCGTCGGCCAACAGTGGCTCGGTGGCGTCCGAGTCGGACTCAGGAGGAACCAGCTCTTCGGTGTTTATCATTATCGGCGTGCTGGCTGCGTGTATCATCGTCGGTGCACTCATGTTTGCCATGTACTCCAGGAAGAAAAAGCGCGAGCAGGAGGCGGAGGCCGGTGGTTTCGGTGGTGGAGTTGCAGCGTTTGGAGCCACAGCTGCGGCGGGTGAGAGCGAAATGGGCGGCGGCGGCGGAGCTGATACACCCAAGAGTAGCATCGTCACCATGTAGACAGACAGGACCTCATGATGTTTTTCAGGAGACATACCAAACAAACTATCCTTATGCTAAAAGCTGTGGTGTTCATACCTTCCTGTAGCGTGGCCGAGCCGCAATCGTGCTAGTTCCTTATCCGAAAGCAAGGGACTTGGCCTTACTAATTAGAGGCAATGTTATCAATTCCAATTCCATGCCATGTCAACAACACCTTACCCGTTACAGTTTCGAGTTGATCGATGCCGTGGAAACGACGCCGAAAATGTCGTCGATGCCTCACCACAGCGATGTGTTGTATCTCATTGCGCAATATTTGCAGGCAAAGGGGCTTTTTGCCAGCTCCTTAGCGTTGCAACAGGAGAGCGGCCTGGATGTGTCATGGCTACGGGGGTTTTCGCGTGAAATTGCGCTACTTCGACGTTGGATTTTCGCTGGGGACGTATCAAGAGCTCGAGCTTTATTGCAACCTCTGCAGAGTCTAAATGAGGTATCTGAGGAGATGAACGCGGCTCTATTAGCTTTAGACGAACTTGAAATGCTGATGAAGACTCAACCCCGAGGCGAAGATAACAATCACGAACCGTCTTGGCTCGCGAAAGCCAAGTTGAAGTGTTTCGAGAGATTGGTGGCTCTGTTTCGATCCCCTGTGAGTGAGGATGAGAGTGAAGCGTCTAAGTATGTTGCGATGCCGAAGCTGCAGCTTGTTGGGCTGATTCATGATGCTGTGCTCTTCCATCGACAGACGGGTGATAAAACAGCTCGAGATTGCATTTTGGTAACCTGCAGTACCATTGAGGAAGATGCCGGCGAAGACACAACGTTACTGCTTCTGGATGAACTGCATGATCCAGCACCGGTCGTTCCAGTAGAAATTGAGAATGTTGTGCGCTCTGTAGAATGGACGAGCTGGCGAGCAAGACAGCGGAACCCAATGGCATTGTCCATGGATCTGAGCAAACGTCGATGGCCGGAAGAGGATGATGTTGGTGACGAAGTTGACGAGGAACAACACTCCCTTCCAGCCGTGAAAGAGACTGCTAATATTGCAGTGAGTTGTAAACTAGATGTCAAGGAGACTGTTGATACAGCCGTGAGCTGTGTGCTGGACGTTAAAGAGACTATAGACGCTGCAGTAAGCTGCAACCCAGAAGAGAAGGAGACTGCTGATGCCGCAGTAAATTGTGGACCGGACGAGCGGAATAACATGTCCACACAGACCGACAACTTGCAGCTATTTGATGAAATTTTTTTGAAAGAAGACAATTTGGTCCTGGGACTCCCAGTGGGAGATAGCGATTGTCATAAAGCAGCAGTAGAAAACCAGAGTACTGGGCCAGAGAGCAACAACTCAACTGAAATTGAAGCGCAAGCCGATTTTGAAGCGCAGCAAGAAGTACAGTCTGGTCAAAACCAGCAAAATATCCTTAGCAGCTCCATTTCCTCGAACAAGCGCTTAACTGAGAGTTGGGCTCAAAAGAGTTCTCGCGGTTTCACGATGGATCCCGTGTACTCTCCGGGGACCAACCCAGAAGTTAATCAACCTGACCAAAAAGAGATGCTCTTCGGAAATATGCATCTACCAGAGGAAGGCAGCTCAGAACAACAGCAGCAATATGTCGATGATGAAGCGGAGTTTGGTGCTGAAATATCGTTGCTAAAGGGGCCACCTCAACACTATGACGAGCTGAAGCTTGATCACGTAGTGTGTGCAAGCGTACTTGCTGAAGTGAAAGAACCTCAAGCTGTACGCGCACTAGACGTGCATCTGAGTGGTTCTCAACTCGCTGTTGGTACCAATGCCCGTGCACTGCGAGTTTTTGACTTGACGACGCCCTTGCAACAGCGGAAGGAACAGCTATCGTGGTCGTCCCCTCTCAACTTGATTTTGCCGCTGCTCCCCGTAGTGCTTGAAAGACACAAGCACCACGACTCGGGTATTTACTGCGTTTCCTACAATCAGTATCTCCGTCACGCTGGTGCTGGCTCAATGATTGCCTCGGGTGCAGCTGATGGCTCTGTCAAGGTGTTGATAACTAGAGGTATGGACCCACTGCAGAGGCAGCAAAACGACGAGTTGTGGATACAGCGAGGCGACGTGAATGGATCAATGGGCAAGACACGTGCACTGGAGTTTGCATCTCCGCATCTCCTTTGGGTTACCTCGACAAATGATCGACGATTGCGTTGCTGGGATATCCGACGTTCACAGAGGAGTTCGAGTTCCAGTGCCTTCCAAACGCTAGATGGTCACGTTGGGGAAATTCAGGCTATAGCTGTGCCGCATCCTTCGACTTCTGGCTCAGCCAGTGCCTTATTACTGAGTGCAGCTCTGGACAAGACTGTACGGCTTTGGGACGCACGTAGCAGACGTTGCGAGCGCTTAGTGACGTCTGGAACCCACGCTGCATTCTCAGTGCACTTCCATCCGACTGATGAAAAGCTGGTCGTCTCAGGCCACCAAGACGGTAGTGTATCGTTATGGGATCTGCGGTCTACAACACGCGAGGCATTGCAGGTCGTTGTGCCTCATCAAGATGAGTGTCGATCTGTGCGATGGTCTCCTGGAGGTCAGTGGTTGCTCAGCGCAGCCTTTGATGGTACACTCTGTATCATGCAAGCTTCTAGCTCAACTTTGCAGCCTGTCGCCAGCTACCACAAGCACTACGGCAAAGTGTTGCAAGCGCAATGGCATCCAACACAACCAGCCTTTGTATCCTCAGGCGCGGACAAGCGGGTCAAGCTCTGGGCTTTCGCTTGAGTTTGGTTCAGTTGTAGCCATCTTACATGTCACTGGAGCCATTGCAACTTGACGACGAAAACGTACAGTAAGCTCCGATTAGCGCAACGCTTTTCGTCTACAGGATGTGGAATCGGCATGGATCACTGCAAAAGGCGACGAAGCCAAGACACTGAAGCTTGAAGGTACTGCTGGGTTGGGCAACACTTGAAGAAGACGCAATACAGACGTAAGTGACCAACAATATAGGTATTTTCGAATGAATCGAAGACAAGCAGAGCGAGGTGAAAGGTGGAAGGAGGGGCATCATAGGCACGCAGTCATAGACACGGGGAAGAGCAACTCGTCCGGCAGTTTGCGCCGATACTCTCGCTGTTCGCCTTGAGACGTCACGCGTTGAATTGGGAGGGCCCTTTACTTGTTGCCAGGGGACTTGGAGCGTTTGTTTTTCTTCTTCTTGTGGCTGTTGGAGGAGCCACCGGAGAAGCCCTTGGGGTCGCACTCTGGGCACAACCACGTGTCCGGGTGGCGTCCGTCGGCCAGGCCAACACACTCGAGGTGGTACCACTGCGACGGGTTTGGGCAAGTCTTGCCGTCGCACGCAATCATATTGCCGTAGCTCGGGAGGTTGCAGATGCAGTAGAGCTCGTTGTCCTCGCCCGTGTCTGCGTCCTTCTTGGTCTTCTTGTTCTTGCCGCCCGACGAGTTGGCGGGTTTCGAGCTACTCGGCGGCGCCTTGCGTCCTTCATTGCCGTGACCACGGCTACTATGGCCATTGCTCGATCCGCTTACGTGGCTGTTGCCGTGTCCGTGGTTGGACGAGTTGCTGCCGGCGTTACCGTTGCTCGTGTTGTGGCTCGTGTTGTTCGAGTTGCGGGCCGATGAGACGGACACCGAGTGGTCGCGCTGGCGCTTGCGGCTGTTGGACTTCCGCTTGGCCTTCTCGGCCGCTACCGCCGCCTTACGTTCCTTTTCGCGTGCAGTCGAACGCTTGACAGCCGTCCGCTCGCCGTTGCGCAGCCGCTGCATGAAAGCGACGATGGAGTCGTCCTCCTCCACCTCGAGCGACATGTCGAAGTGACGCGCCACTTGCGCTGCCAGGTCCTCCTTCTCCGAGTCCTCATCCAGCTTAAGGTGGTAGAACTTGCCGTAGCGCTTCAGCGCCTCCACCTGCGCATAGTCAGTCAAGCGAGTAGGTCAGAATGTAGCGCTCCAGTCGGCCACGTCAAGCCAAACCGCTATAAACGTACACCCAAGCTCTTAAAGTCCACCATGAGCCGCGGCGGGTACAGCACGCGCTTGAGCCGCTGCCGGGGGCTCAGCTCTTCCATGTCGTCGTAGTAGCGACCGCCATCCTCGAGCTCTGCAGGCGATAGAGACAAGGGAACGTTAGTACCATTGGGCAGACACGTCATCCCTCCTGTCTAGAGTCTGCTGTGAGTGGTTTACCTTCTTCCATTGCGTAGAGATCGTCGCGTTCGTCCTGGGGTCATAGTGGCGGAAGAGCGAAAGTTAGCGAACGTGAAGGGAGGAAAACGTCCCCGGGAGGGGCGACGTGCAATGCCACACAGAGGGGAGCGAGGGGGAGAAGATGTGGCGCTCACCATGGTGCTGATGCAGGTGGAGGGAAGCTGTAGGGCGGAAGCTGTAGGGCGGAAGCTGGAAAGGATGAGGGCTTCTCTCTTCGCGCTGGAGCCCGCCGTTCAAATATGAAGGGATTTCTGCGCGCGAGCGGACTGCTGGAGCGTGGACGGTCCGCTCTTGTCCGCTCTGACACACTCTTGGATCCACAAAGTGGACCCACTCTGGCGGATGTATAGATAAAGGACGCCAAAAATAGTGTACCGTAGAGGGTCAGTTTAGATCCGCTTCAATGTCTATGATATCGTCACCTATGCTTACAGTAATGCTGTTTGGTTCATGCATGATGCACGATAACACGAACAATAGCTCGCTGTCTACATCTTGTTGTCATCGATCTTTTCTGCAATGAGCGTTAGCTGTGTGTATTGGAGACCGTTTTTTCTGTAGAATCTAATCAAAGTGCGGGTGTTCTTGCTGCGAGGCGGATGTTATGTCTTTTACAGTAATCCACAGGGCATTGCGCAGCTTACCGCGCAAAGTTCACGTTTGCAAGGATACTGTAGCTCATATTGTACAGGAGACACCGTGGTGTAGCCATTCGGCACTATCGAAGTGCTAAGCAGCAAGCCACAGATCTAACGACCGGCGTTCCTGCCGACCAAACAGCGTGACATTGTTGGTCCCGGCGCAGAGTGACTCACTGGTATAATGTAGGACCTCACTGTGAGTGAGGTCCTACATTATACCTAACCCCTCCACTCGAGCGAAGACAGTGGACTTCTCTCATTGCTGGGACGTTCATTGCAGCAATACATGTATGATACTGTATGCTCAATTAATTTGTTCATGCTGCAAAGAAAAAAAAATGTAGTTTCACGGAGCGAACTTATCGTGGCAACAGGCCAGTGATCGCTTCCAGTGCCCGACGCGCACTGGCCACTGTCAGCCTACCGAAAAGGCCAACTGTGACATCGCTGGTCACGGCAGAGCTACTGTACTGCGCCCGTTCTTTCGCGACGTCCAAGATAGCAAGCAGATCGCTTTTGCTCTCTGGGGAATGCTGCATTGCGTGCTTCCGCACAGCTGCGAGCTTCAGTCACTGGCAGCCTGACAACAGCACGCCGACGTCTCCCACTCAATTTTCGCAGTAACGTTACCCACAAAGGACGAGTATACGATCTGCTCGCCAACACACACAGCATCAATGCACCAAAGCATTTGTCTCCGTGTGCTCTATCGACAGTGAAAGCAAAAGCACAACCAGCTCATGCTTGCTTGTCCCCATCACAACGACACATGTCGCAGATTCATCCCCTCTTAAAATAGAACATCATATTTGACAGGCACTAAGCCCCGTCAAACCTGATCTGAACCTGACAGGACGCCTGCAACTTCGAGTCAACATTCGCGCAATTACTGGCTCGCGCTCAAGATCTCTCCGCCTCCAACTCCCGCCATGGTCGACGTCAAAAAACCCACCTCCCCCGCCTTCAAGGCCTTCGTGGACGCCTCCGTACGTGGCCCAATCCGCTCTTTCATGCTCCCCTTGCTCTACATTTTCGACCTCAGGATACTGTTTCGTAAAACATTACTTTACTAACATAATAATTTTATTGCAGGCCGGAGCTATGGGCGCACTGTTTGCCGCAGTGTTGCTGTATCCACTGGACGTGGTGAAGACTCGACGTCAGGTGGATGTGGACGACAGCAAGGAGGAGGAGACGGAGGAGGCCAAGGCCAAAGCCATCGAACTCTGCAAGAAGAAGGCGCACAATCTGCTGGTGGCTGTGTGGCTCATCTATCGCCAAGAGGGCGTCGAGGGGCTCTTCGCCGGCCTCAGCTCCAAGGTTGTACACACGGTGTCGTCCAACTTCGCCTACTTTTACTGGTACTCGTTCCTCAAGACGGCGGTGGAGAAGCACTCGAGCACGCCCATCACCACGGGTATGAGTCTGCTCTTGGCCTCCACGGCCGGAGCTCTCAACATGTCTATGACACTCCCGTTGGAGATGATCAACACTAGGGCTCAGATCCAGCCCAGTGATGACGAGTCTAGTGATGCTGATGACAAGAACGAGCACAAGGAGCCGCAGCGACGCACCATGTGGGGCATCGCCAAGGAAATCTACGCCGAGGATGGCCTCATGTCCTTTTGGAAGGGATTCATCCCGTCGCTCGTGCTGGTGAGCAACCCGTCCATCAACTACACTATCTTCGATAAGCTGAAGCTGCAGCTCCAGCATTCCAAGATGGTCACCAGTAATGCAAAGCGTGTGAGCTCGTTGACGGCACTGGAGGCATTTATTCTGGCAGCTATTGCCAAGGCTGTGGCTACGATTGTCACCTACCCTGTGATTCGTGCCAAGGTGCTGATGCAAGCACAGAAGAAGCAGGTCGCTGGACAACGGAAAAGCTCGCACGGCCACCACCATGCTGAGATGGGCAACTCAATGATCCAGGTGCTCAAGCGTATTGGTGAGCTAGAAGGCCCCAGTGGCTATTTCAAAGGCTGCTCGGCGCAGCTGTTCAATACGGTGATCAAGAGTGCTCTGCTGGTGATGACCAAGGAGCAGATTACCAAGTACACTATGCGCGTGCTTTACATGCTGCGCCGGAATGCTGGCCCTAAGGCTATTGAAGCTGCCAAGGCGTAATTGGGCTCATTTGTCGCTTTTATTGCCACTTACTTCGCACTCATTGACCTACTCATTGACCTAAAACGAGAATTACTGCTAACGGCATTGACTTGTTTTACTCGTATGTTTTCTTTGTACGAGTAAATGTACCTTACAATACCTACGGTCAAGTGCTACGTTATGTCTTACTTCTGAAGTACGTCTTTAGTGTCTCAACAAGCGCCTGAGTGCGCCCGGCGCCGCTGTACACGCATCCACATTGTCCACTACTTTTAGAAAGTTATATTATACAATACTCGAATAGTAATGAAATCTGTTATTAATGTTAGCCAATTATCGCCCCTCAAAAGTGTGACACCTCATGATACAAACTGGGCACGGAAGGAGGAGGTGCGAGGATGCTTGGGGGTTGACGAGGAAGTCCAAAAGTGGTTGACCTCCCCGGCCAAAGGCACTGGACAGCCACACGCTAAAGCGTGGCATCGGCCCCCTTTATTTAATACCCTTGTCAAAGTGATACCTCTCAAACGTAATACTAGCCTAAACCGATACACCTCACAGACAGATGAAACGGATGGCGGGACCCCGTGTTCCCGCAAAAAATAGTTCGGTATACCGACTTCGGTGCGTTCTTATGAGGTGAGATGTGATCTTATGCTGAGGTGAGGTGTGATCCTCCACTCATTTCTCTTCTTAACCAGCTACAGCAACCAAGCACTCACTAGCGCCTCAGTACACACGATCGCTTCACGTTTACGTCCGACAGGAGGCTCCCGGGCTCTTGTACCTGCACGCAAGCGGATTAAAGGGCCCGATCGGAAAGAAACAGCATACAAACGAGCGATCGAGATACTTGGAGAGGACACTGTGCTGCGCATGCGAGAGGAGTGGGCACCATGGGAAACTGAATACGGAGGCAGGGAGTGGGAACAATCTGAGGGTGTAATTTTGCAATCGTTGCAACAAGGCTTGTCGGAGCGAGTTATTCGAGCGATCTTGCCCGTTGGTGGATATCGGATTGATCGACTCAGAAAGGTGCTGAAGGACGGGATCAATACTCTTCACACGCGCCGACCTCAGTTGAAACCGTGGCATGCTTTCAGCGATGCAAACACTGATAAGTTTAAAGAGCATTGCTCTATGTGGGAACTTGAAGATGGCTTCCCATGTCCGCACCGGCGTCCAAGGCAATATTTTACGGAACCAAAATTGACCTGGAAGGTCATTCACGCCCACTATGAGTACGAGATCGATCGAGCCAATCCTGGTGCTCGGACTCTAAATCCGGCATTTACTATGGGGATGCCAGTCAGTGTTGCCGGATTTGTATGTCGTTGTCTGTACCCAGCTTGGCTAGAACCAAATGTAACAATGTATCGGTCAGCTCCAGCTCTTGTAGTAAAGACTACATGTACTACAACAGTAAACGAACCGAAAAAAGACATAATTTTCGGTATTTTGGGCAGCTTTCGGTGTATTTCGGGCAGCTTTCGGTGTATTTCGGGCAATGGCGCAAATGTATAGTTTTGAAATACTTGATAAATTATGGCAGGGAGAGGATGAAATCTGACCGGCAGAATTTAGCCCAATACCAAGCTTCGATTTCTATACAGCGGAAACTGCTCTAGCTGTTGGGCTTAGCCAGTTGATAGCTGTATCAAGAGCTTTTTTCATGATACCGGAATTATTGCAGAGCCCTTTGTTTTGACTTAGCGGGAGATTTTTTTCCTCGAAGCAGGGCTCTCTTTGGAGATTTGGACGGCTGTGACATCTGTCCTTGGATTGTTGCAATCATTTGCGGTCACTTTCGGTTGTACTACCGTAGAACAATCCGAGAAAGCATTTGCAATTTTTTAATTACCCGAGGTACCTATATTTAAAAAAAAAGGTATACCTCGTGGATTTGGCCCATTCCCGATATGTACTGCACACAATAGTGGTTGTCAGAGTCTGCAAGCGCTGGGAAGCCTCATTTTATCGCAATCTAGAGGTATCACTATAGGAATCTGTACCCATTCGACGGTACATGTGACTAGTAGAACGGGGTAGACTGGTGGTACAGCAGGAACGCTAACCGCTCGCTACAGTCTAATCCAAGGAAGCTCATTCAGTAATTCTCTACACTGAGCGTACGAAGCCGTCTACCTCCACTACTATATCCCGCAACAGGCTCACGAACGCCCAGCGTCTCCTGATATGCCGACGCAGCCGACAACCCCTCGTTTAGCCAAGTACAGCTAGCTCTATGGGCTCATACGGGGCTTCGAGCGATGTAAAGTGCTTTTAGAGTAGGTAACGAGGGCGCAAATGTCACTGCTGACATTCTTTAAGGTTATTGTACATAATGGTCATCATCGATAGTTAAGATTCTTAACTTAAGAACGTTCGAATAGCGATAACTGCCCTTTACTTGGAGGATAGAGGTCATCGGGAGAACCAAACTAACCTCTCATTACATGTAGTTTGGTAATCGACATTTGAAATGGGGATATCGTTACCGAGAGGATCATCTGTAACCGAAATCCTTGAAGATGCCTTTTTTCCAAGGCGATTAATGCGACTGGCGGAAAGAACTTTTGCCTGATCTCGGTGTACTACATGAATATGCAAACTTGGTACAGCAAGCTGTAAATTTGCACAGGCACTATCAGCATTGGCAATGCTGAAGCAGCAGAATGCATTGCTACATGTACTCGGGCTTCAGGTGGTTTGTGGTTGAATCTGAGTCCACGCTGTAACCGGCGGTCGACTCCCTCGAGATGGGGAAAGATCGTCTGGCGTGCGGCTTCCTCGCAGCAAACGGAGCACAGTGCGATTCTGTTGGCACTGCCAGCAGAGTGCTGCGCAGGTCCGCGTGACACTAGCCCCGCGGTGGGGTGATAAGCTTAACTCTTCTAGCACTGCCCCTGGTCCATGCCCGACGGCTAGTACTGTAGCCACCGGCAGCAACAATGGGGAAGAACACGGTGATGTCGCTGCCAATAGCGGCTGCAGAATTTGCAATAGCGAAAAAATTACAATAAATCAGGCCGGACGCATCACCGTGCGGTTCCGGCATCATTGAGGCGCCCTAACTGGTTCCGTTGCGCTCGTAGAGCCGTTCTTGGTGCTTTCCTCGGCCTCTAGCGGCGCGGGAAGCTCTCGATAAGGCGCAACGGGTGTGTGCGCGTAGGGGCGTCCTCGACCTGGCGGTGGATGAAAGCGTCCTCCGGGGGCGCCGCGCAATCGTCGAAGACGTCGGCGAACATGGGGTCCCACCAGTCCTCGGCGAAGAGATTGCGCATCGAGTCACCCGTTGGGGAGCTCTTCTTCTCGGCCGACACGAGGTTCAGCTCGCGCACGTGGAAGCTGGTGACCGACGAGCTACTTCTCGTCAGCCGGTGCAACTGGCGTCTCGGCACAGCAGCAGCCGACGCCGCGCCCGCAGCTGTGCTCCTGTCCTTAACGCCCTCTTGGTTCTTAACCTCGGACTCCGTCGTCGTGTGGTCCTCGTTCACCATGAGGAACTCACGGATCAAATTAAGCGCCAGACACCTGGAGCTGTCGTTACCGTCCCATTCAGGGGACCCCTCTTCATCCTCGTCTTCTTCGTCTCCTATCAGACCTTGCGTGGTTTCCAATAGAAAGCGCATGTAGCTGTCCAACTCCTCCATCCTCGTAGCGTCCAGCCGCTTCTTTGAGAAGCCCAGACCAGACTGGAAGATATGGCGGTCTGGGAAGCGCACGCGGCCGTAGAAGTTCTCAAGCTCCTCGCAGGCGACGCAGCTCAGGTGCTCCTTGCTGCCGCTGTCGCTGAACTGGCGCTGCAGTGCGTCGTGCAGCGCACGGAACTCGGAGTAGCGCTTGGCCACGAACCAGTTGGCGGCGCCGCTGCGGCTTACACGCAGCACGTAGAGCGTGGGGCGGCGGTGCGACTGGTTCTCGCGGCCGTACGAGACGATCTTGGCGTTCACGGGTCGCAGCGAACGCATCTGGAAGGTGGGCGAGCAGTGGCTGGCGGCCTTCTCGGCTTCGGAGGGTGTCATGGCTGACAACTTGAGCACCAAAGCGACTCTTGAGAAATGAGGATGTTGAGGCAGCGAAACGCTGGCTGACAACGGGGGGATGCGCCAAAGAGGAGCCAGACCGCTGCATCATCACGGGGGGATGGGCGTACATGTACATGTACCATGCGCGCAAACTGGGCGACTAGCTGTAATGAAATTATTGCTGCATAATGATTTGTGTGTTAATTTGTACTTATTGACATGTACTTTTATCAAATTTACTAATCATTTCGATACAACCAGCAAAGAAAATCTAGGATTGGTGGTGGGAAGGGTTGCTTTAGTACGCATTGCAGACTCGGCAATGCAGTCTGCTGTAAATATACGGTCATAGTTACGGTGGCGGCATCAACTCGATGGGTAGCAACAAACATGGACGGTGAGGTTGGGCGTTTGCTTCAAGTTGTCCTTCAACAGCTCTTGGTGTGCTTCGTTGCACAGCGGTTGTGCTGGTACGGTGCCATGTAACGAAATCTTCGTAATCGACCGATAATCAGTTAATCTCGACCAACACTCCCGTATGGTTAGGGTTACAGACCGACGACACGAGGAAAAGCTTTGACACCAATTTATAGGACAGAATTCGTTTCTTTGGAGACCCAAAGACCCAAATTTTTGAAATGCATCACTCACATTGGACAACGAAAAGTATAAATCCGGCCCACCCAAATGGCATCCCAAAACCGCAAATGCCGTCACCTAAGAAACACAAGACCTCCACACCACACGTTTGCTAGAAAAAATTCTAGATTGATTTATAACCAGAGAACTGAGATGTTGTCTATGGCGGATTGTATAAACATAAGCAGAGATGCATAAAATACAGATAAATCCAAAGCTGTTACACAAAACGCATTGCAAAACCCAAGTTTAATTAACCCTTCAACCTTCATATATTGGACCCACCAACATAATGAGAGTATAGCCTTACAAAGCTAACCACAGCGTTTTTATTCGATTTCAGACTTACTGTTTGTATTGAAATTTTACCAATACTTAATTTTTTTGTGTGAAAGATGCCACGATGCACAGGTGTAGGGATCAGGGGGTCATGGTCCCGTCGATCATAGCCGCATACAATCTTGGTATGAACGGTGTTGGTCGTGTGAATCAACCTCGAGCTACCAACCCGACGAGGTGCAATGGTCGTCGTAATTCCTTTTCCACTTAGATATAACATGGTAATACATCACTACACTTTGGTCGTTGATGTCAATGGATTACTTCCGCGTAAAGCGGGGTCAATTATACAACACTAAACTAATCCTTGTACACGGCCCCACCCCAATATCACCATCGCCTCCTCCTATGCCCCGCCAGACAGCTAGTGTACCCCCAATGCTACGAGACGAGGTCCAACGCCGACTTGGTCTCCAATGACTGCCACTTGTGCCCAATTCGTATCACGCACGCTTGCAGCGCGCCCGACGACATCCTCAGCAAGTTCCTGGCCGTCGTTCCGGACGGCAGATACGTCATCACTACTACGGCGTCGGCAGGAACGCCACCTTGGTCTCCACTGCCAGCCACTGCGCTGGTAGGGACGCTAGCACCGCCTCCTGCGCCCTATCTCAATTCTCGTAGCATCCCGTACGCTCGCAGCATACACTCGACGACATCCTCAGCGACGTACTGGCCGTACTGGTACTACTACGATGTAGACTGGAACGCCTCCTTGACTGCCACGGCCAGCCAAGCCGCTACTCGCTCCAATCGCTCCTCCTCCTCCCCACTACTCGGTGGCGCTCATAAGCGAACCCAACCGCACCTCCTCCTGTGCCTCCTATGCCACCGACAAGTGTTCGAAAACTTTTGAGGTGTTTGAAATAAAAGTGGCAATATTGCCAAATACGTTGCTCTATCACGTATATATCACATACTGGATAATTCATGACCATTAGGATATCAGAATCCCAACAACACGGGATGAGTATAGAGAAGATGACTCCAAGGGCGACTCTGGACCCAGAAAGCCTTCGAACCGCAAGAACAAGAAGGGCTCCGATCCACCATCTTTGGACCCTGATGATTCTGGGAGCAGCGATGGTGATGGTGATGGTGATAACGACGACAGTTCGGATGATTCGTCCAGCAGTTTAAGCGACAGTTGAGACCTGGGTATGACGACTTCGACCACGACGAAGGAGGGGGCCACGATCTGGACTTGTCGACCGTGCAATGCGGTTGAGAAGTTTGATGAGCGTGCGTCCAACCCAGTTTATACCTCGTCTAGCCCACACGAGCATCTTCTGAGGATTCAGATGGCCGTACCGGATCTTGACCACAGTAGCTTGTCTGGACTCAGATACTGAGCTTCATCTGGAGTCACTTGTAGTCGATGACCTTGCCGGTTCCGGGGAGTATCATCGTACAACACAATTGTTTCCTCGACTGGGAGCTTGACCAAACCTTCTCTGATACACAAACGAACTCCAGCCGAATACATGAAGTTCATGCCAAGCAACATTTACCAATGTTCCCAACCCAGACGTTCAGAACATAAACTACGTTTCAACCAAGAGTAATCTTCAATCGAGCGTGGGCGGTGATGTAGGTCGGAACACCGCCTAGACCAGCCGACGATGGGTTCGGAGTCTGAATTTGAGCTTACGCGCTAAGTCCAAACTCAAAATGCTCACCGAAGCACCCATATCCAGAAAGATCTGGGCCGCACATCATTCACCGCGCCATGCACCGTCGCCACCTCATGCGCGTCCGCTGAGTCATGATCTTCCCACCACCCGTATCTCTGACCCGGACCGAGTGGAACTTCCCCAGGATCTCCAGGCGCAGCTAACTCTGGTTTTGATTCGTCAGAATGCTGATATTCAGAGTATAGCTGCTTAGGGTAGATGACCTCGTCTTAAACTAGGGACATGCATTTTCGGTTATCTTGGTCTTGGTTTGTACTCCGATACAGACTAGTACACACAATTAAGGGGTTTCCTTGAGCCCGTCGCGTACTGGATCCATCCGGCGGGCTTAGTGGTTTAACGGTTGCGTCCCTGCACGGGTGTCCTTCGTCTGCCGTTGAGTCAGGACCTGGCTTGTACCGGACGTTACAAGCCTCGCCGTACTGGACGTGCTGTTGTGGTCCAAAACGCTGAGTCGGATGAGGGATCTGAGAAGCATGTCAAATTTGAGAATGTTGTCGACGTTGACGCTGGGAGCAGAACCACTCAAGGATCATCTGGTTCCAGGACCACCGAGCAGGCATGTTCAGAGTCCGAAGCGAAGGACAACTCCAGAGAAGTCTACCGCATAGCAGATAACGCTGGATGGCGTCCTCAGAGCCCGCGCCGAGAGCAGAACCGGCCGCGCTCAGACAGCTGGGACGTGTTCTGTGATAAGTGCAAGAAGTGGGGTCACTCTGAAACAAACTACTGGTCGGATCTGACCTGTGAGCAATGTGGTAAACAAGGACACCCGACCAGGTATTGCCGCCAACAGCCGTGTTCAGAGTGCGGATATCACCACCGAGTGACACGAAGTGACTCGGAAATTTTTCCGGCCCCTTCCCATACAGGTCTTATGATTGGCCGATCAGGTGGCTCTATGTGTGTGACGCGTGGATATTGTGGAGTAGAAAGTGCTGAGCCCGAGAAGCTATGGATAGGCTTAGGTGTCCAGACGTACAGGTCCCAGACGTGAATGTCTGGATGGACACCAAGTTCCTGACGGCAGGATTGCTCACAAGGCGTAAAAGTGCTCCCAACTGGTTATATGTTGGTTGAAGCTACCTGCCCTGACATAGTACAGCGCTCGCACAAGTCCAGGAAGTCTACAAGTCCAAGAAGAAGACACACAAGCACATAAGAGTCCAGATGTGAAGGTCCAGTTGGGTTGAGTCCAGACGGAGAATTCCAGACGGAGGAAGTCCGAATGGCTTACTCTGGATGGTACGATTACCCATAATGAAATCAAGATGTTTCCGACCGACCGAGCCGACCGACAAAGATCTGGTTTTGGTGCCAGAGAGCATTGAAGAACCGTTGAAGTTCAGTCCAAGTCCCACCATCTTCGAAGTGCCATCCAAGACGATCAACCGATCAGACATGTCGATGTTGACACGAACATACTGAAAACAAGACAAAAGTGTGTAGGCATATTTTACCGGCTAGAATAGCCAGAATGATCTGGGGTTGGTTATTGGTGCTGTGGAGGCTGCGTACAAGGAAGTTACGTCCAGACTCGTAACCAAGCCCTACAATTTGAAAGGCGACTCACCCAACGGTGCAGATTCCTCGGTTCGGACAACGAACCTTCGAGGGTAGTCACAAGGGACACACGCCACTCCGGTTGGATTAAGTTCCCGACTGGAGGTGATTTCTGAACGGGACATCCCAACCAGGATCGTCCTTCGAATCCAGAAGGCACGTTAAAGCTATACACCTTGGGCGGCTCCAGGTGTTCACCCGCCTCGCCACGACTGGTGCGCGTGCCCGGATTCGAGCCGAGGATATCACCGCAAGTTGCTTTTATTTTGAAAGTTTTGGTTACTGAGGTGTACTAACTCCTAACAAAGCTCCCATGGTAGCTGGAAGAGGAAACGACACACAAGGAGGAACACGCGGAGGTCGCGGGCGCGGAGAGGTGACGCGACAGTCCCGGCGGGTCCAAGGCGTGCCACCGCCCGAACAGAAGTCGCTCGAGGAAGTCGAGAAGGCTGCTAAGAAGGCGAACGTTGCGAAGCGTAAGGCTGCTGCGGAAGCGAAGAAGTCTCCGGCCATAGTCCAGACGGAAGTCCAAGATGGCGCGTACCAAGTGTCGGTGGACGCGACGTCTGGTCAAGAGGCGGAGACCGCTGAGGATGAGTCCGGTCAGAACGAATCCGGACGGGCGTCTGTGGGAGGCGCCAATGTGGAAGAATCCCAGACGGAGGGTCGAGTTTCAGACTCCTCTTCGTCTGTTCAAGATGTGCAACCGAAGGCAAGTTCTGAGGTCCAAGCCAAGGCATTGCCGTCCGTACCGGAAGAGAAGGTCGCTCCACCGGTTCCAGAAGAGAAGCCTGTTGAACCTGCTCAAGACTCGTCGGGTCTGAAAGAGAAGTCTCAGCCGGACCCGAAGGCTTCGACTGAGTTGGTCCAGACGGAAACTCATCCAGAGCCGAGAGCTGACCGGTTGGACGATCAAGTCGCGAAGGCATACACGGCAACACAAGTAGTCCGGTGGGAACGAGATCAGTCCGAACGAGTGGTACTTCCAAACGCGGAGTACACTGGGCCAAACGCCCGCCCGGACGCATTCGCCTGGATGACCGCAGCGCTAGCGACGTCTAAGTATCTTGCGGACAGAGCTGCGTCGGAAGAACCAGACCAAATGTGGATCCTCGAGTTGGCTCCGAACCGCCGAGACCTGGCAACGGCTCAAGACCTGACTGGTGTCCAAGTCCCAACCGAACTGCTTTCACCCAGAGAGTGTGTCGCAATACTGCAGGCGTTACTTTTCGAGGCTGGTTTCCGGTTCGATAATTTGGTCCCAGTTTGGTACAAGACTCGAGCGTTCAAGGTCTCACCGGATGCCGTCCGAAGTCTGGTTGGAGACGTACATCGGTTGTTAGCTGCTGAGCGAATGGCATCTGCTTGCGGACGGAGCTACGTTCACGGTCCAACTGGCCCTACAAGAGAAGCCGAGGTCTGAACGACCACCTGTATGGGACTACTATCCGGAAGACGAAGAAGATCTATTAATGTCCGAAGTCAGCTTACTCGGGCGGAAATACGTGCTACGTCTGCGTATGGCTGGCCTTCGTCCCGTCAGGAGTCCAGCTGGGTCGTCTATCGGTGAACCATCGTCCAAGCGTCAGCAACACCGATCGCCACGACAAACGAGTGTCTCTGAATCGCAAGAGAGTCTGGCCGAGTCACGAGAAGACTTACTCACATTGCTGCCATCCAGACTCCCATCGTCCACGGCGTCCGCCCGGGATGACTCGTCCAGAGTGCCAACTTCGGACCCTGACCCGAGTATGGTTGGTACCTCGAATGAGTCGTCTCATGGAGTGACGTCCGGGTCGTATGTGTCCAGGAATAGCTCGTCGTCGTCTGCGGCGTCGATGCTCGGACAAAGCGCGGCATCACATATGCCTGCCGTCGGATACGGAATGTTAGCTCTAGGCGGACAGCCTCAGGAGGAGCCCCATCTGGAAGCGGTGGTTTCGGTTTCTACGTGACGCGTCAAGACATCCCTAGACGAAGCCCTCTCCCCGACCAACATGACGTCGATATGATGGAAGCCACGTCGGAGAGGAGCACGAAGCCGTCCAAATCACACAAGTCCGAAACGGAGCCGGAAACATCATCGCAGGTCCAGACGGGAATCGTCATCCAGCGAGTCAGGATCCAGCAGTGACGATCACAGTCGACGCAGAAGTTCACGTCGAGGATCATCTAAGCGCTCTTCGCGAAGGCGGACCAGATCGAGACGCTCAAGCCGTTCCGGACGTTCTCACCAATCGAGCCGGTCCAACCGGACAGGCTCATCAATGACGTCTGGAGCCGCCGAAGTCGTAGTGTCCACTTTGCGTCAAGTCCAAGAGTTAAAGGAAGCCATGGCCCAGTTGAACCAGACGATGTCGGCTGGCCAACAGGCCAGTACGAACGTGTAAATCCAACGGGAACCGGAAGCAACACAGCGAGAAGCACGAGAGTCCGAACGCAGAGCTCAAGAGGCTGAAAGACGTCTGTACGAGTCGACCATCCAGGCCGCCCAGAATACTCAAGGCCCCCAGGGGATCGCAGCTGCTATCCAGAATGCTTCTCGTCAAGCTGCTGAGTCCGAATGGGCCCGTATGGAGGCCGCCATTCCGCAGCACCTGCAGCAGCGGCAAGCCGAAGTGGAAGCGAGGCTGGAAGCAGAACGCGCAGCTTGGGCAGTGCAGACTAAGCAAAGTCTGGAAGAAGCGGAACAACGACTCAAGGCATCTGAAGCGGCGCGGGAAGAAGAACGTGTGGCTGCTCTGAACAGGCGGAAATTTTAGGCGGAACAAATACGCAACCTTCAAGCAACATCTGCCCAAGTTCAACTGGATAGGACAACGATCGACCGCAAACCTGCAACCAACATACAATCTGGAAGTGGTAACCCTGAACGGGCCACCAATCTGGATGGGACGACTGCGGGAAGAGGTACCGGTGTCCAGTCCGGATCTGGCCTGAAGAATGTTCCCGGAATAGTCGTCGACCAGTTGCGTACGACACTGCCAGAAGTGGATTTTGCACGTCTTGTCGGAAGCGTCGGCCCCAGGGAGATCAAGACCGAAAGGAGTGTCAGCGCCGCTACGCCCAAGACTGCCAAGCCGCAAGGAGCTCAGGCGGGTCATCTCGACCAGCGCCGAAGGTATACATCAAGGCAGAACCCACCAAGCAGAAGCCGTCTGAGTCCGGACGGAAGAAGCCACCACGCCGAAGTAAGCGTCGAGGAGGCGACCCATCAGACTCAAGTGATCGCTCAAGCTCGAGTTCCGACAGTGACAACTCAGATGACTCTTCAGATGACAGTCTGGATGAGAGTGCTAATACGGCTGTGACAGTGCCATCTGCGTCCGGAACGGAGAGCACAGTCTTGACCTTCAGACAGTATTTGGATTCTAGTTCACTTGGGATGTACGTCAAAAAGGCCTCAAACGGGGACCGACGGAACTGGTAGGAGCGATTGTCCAACATGTCCGTCCAGGGTGGATGGACGGACCAAGTCAAGATCCGGGAATTGAAGATGAGGATGTATTCACCCGTCCGGAAATGGCGCGGCCAGTTGTCCAAGCACACCCAATTGGATTGGAAGAAGTTGTCCCGGGAGTTCAGACGGAAATACATGAAGACTCGTACATCTGAGTCTGAACGGTACTTCACCATGAAGCAGAAATCGTCCGAAAACGCTCTTGAGTTTTTCTATTGGTTGAATGAAGCGGTCGTTAAGGCAGAGGTCAAGTATCGGAAGTCCAAGAAGGAACGAGTAGAACACATCAAACGTTTCCTCAAGAATTTGCGGAGCTCCCAGTTGAAAGCCATCCTGTGTAACCGGAAGTTCGACAGTCTGGACGATTTGGAATTTGTGCTGCAGCAAGACGAGGATGTAGGTCTGGATGGAGGCTATGATATACCCTCAATCCGGACTCGTGACCCCCGGGCAGATAATGCTCAGCCACCTCGTTTCAAGCCCAAGCGCCAAGTTTACGTCGCGATCGGTGAAGTCGAGTCAGGATGGGAATCCGAAGGACATGTACATTTCGCTGACGAAGTTGAAGAAGAGTCGAAGCCAGTCCAGTCGGAGCCGAAGGTATCTGAAAGAGTGAACCCAGAAGTGCCCACTCCAGATGTGAAGGCCCAACCAGAGTCGAACGATCAATCTATTTGCAAGGCTGTCTATCGCGTGATGGAAAACTTCGGGTGGCGCCCTCCCCTACCGAGTCCACGTCAAGGCCGGCGGTCGCCTCGCCGAGAGAATCCCGACCGGAACGAGTTATGTGAAAAAGTGTCGTAGCTTTGGTCACAAAGAGAAGAACTGCTGGAAGGACGCCCTCTGTGAACGCTGCGGTCAGACCGGCCATCCAGACTACACCTGTAAGGTCCGACCGTGCTCGTACTGCGACAAGTTTCACGAAGGAAAGTGTGGAAAATACCGAGCCATGGAAACCGTGCAGTCTCTTGCTCGGAACGGCATGATATCGGTCCTACCTCCTTACGTCCTTGAGGAATTACTGGGCGGGAAGGTTGATCCAGGAAAGTCGTTAAACTAGTAAGCCCGCTGGATGGTCATCCAGTACGCGACGGGCTGAAGCGACCCCAAGGATTGTGTGTCCTAGTGTACGTCGGACCAGAGTTGAGAGAGAAGAAACCAGATAACCAACAACAACGCATGATCATGAATGAAGATGAACCTACCGGGTCCGAACGAAGAGACTGAACTGATCCGTTCAGACTTACTCAAGTCTGACTGGCCAGTTGAATTCGCACTGGAACCCGGTCAGAAATACGGATGGTGGGAGGATCACGAACCCGATGAGAATCATGAAGTTGCGATGGTACATGGAGCAGTGAATAACGAACGAACCAAGATCCTGTTGGCCACTGGGGAGTCTGGAAGTATGATTAGCCTAGACCTTGCGCGTAGGCTGAAGCTAAAATCCCGGACGCTCGGAAAGGCGATTGTGGTGTCTGGTTTGGGCGGTGCTCCGACGTATATCACCTCTGTGGCCAAAGTAAAGATCACGCTTGGAATGCGAGTGGTGTACATCATGGATGTCTGGTTGACAAAATATTGGTGAGGGTCTGGAAGTGCTTCTAGGGATGTACTTCATGCACGCGGCCGGAGCCCGGTTGTGTGTGAGGGAAGGACTTGTCCAGCTTCCAGATGAGAAAGCAGTCATGATGTGTGGAGGTCCGCTTCGCGACCGAGTAGGTGTAGACTTGCCGGTTTTCCCGGACGAGTCTCTCTATTTACGACCTGGAGAGCACGCCATTGTCAAGATTCGGTACGGCCAGACTAACCCCCAACGGGAAGTAGTGTGGGCCGGACGAGGAGACCGGTGGGTAACGAAGATCATTTATGCGGCCAGGTCATGGGCAGTGGCAGTCAAGGTTGTGAATATCTCGGCGTCGAATCTTTGGATCGACACTAAGACTGCGGTGGCTCGGATTGTGGAGTATGGATTTTTTCCCAGGTGTGGACGGTATGCCCGTCCGGGATGACCAAGGTACCTGGAATGGCAACAACACATCTATGAGAATACGAAGTCGTTGGAACGGCAGAGAATCGAATGTAGACTTGCTGAACTCGAAGAAGCGTTGGAACTTCCCGCCGTCGAGACTCCGGACTACGAGTGGCCATCCAGGATCTTGTTGCGACCAAAGGCAGGAGCGACGGTCGCACGAGTAGCTTGTGTCAGGGCTACTCAGGGACAGGTCCGATCGGAAGACGAGTCGCCACCTGAGCTGGTCCCCCGCTTGGAGATGACCAGACGGAAGAAGCAGACCATTCAAAAGATCCCACATTGGAAGCTGAGGTAGAGGAAGTCGTGGTTGCAAGGGAACCTGAGAGTATCACAGAAGCTGAAAGTGAGTCGGAGCCCGAGGTTGAGTCTCCCCAGCTATCCGTCCAGATAGACCCAGACGAACTCGAAGCCCAGCTGGACCTCCCCAGCCACGCATTCCTTAGTACGCTTCTCGAGAAGCTGGAAAAGGAATATGTTCGCTGTATGAAGATCAGCCAGGAAGAGCTTGACTTAGAACCCGGTGTGTACATCCATGAGGGAAGGGATCTCATGTCACAGTTACGAGTAGAGATTGCACTAGTACCTGAACTGGCGGACTTGAGCCCTGAGTGTGATATCGAGCTAGCCGACGTGGTAGTTCCTGGACGGACGAGTCTGAACGAAGACCGAAAACCACGAGCCATCCTGAAGCATCACCGCAAGATTTTTCTAGGCGATGGAAACGCAGCTCCCGCCCCAGCCAAAGGTGTGGTGTGTGATCTGGACGTAGGTGACGCCAAACCGGTGGCACAACGCCCGAGATCGATTGCACCCCATCTGGCCCTGAAGGTGTACGAGTTGCTCAAGAAACTTCTAGAGACTGGACTTATCGAACTTTCAGACCCCCCTTGGGCGTCCCCAATTGTGATTGTCCTGAAGAAGAACGGTGTTGACATCCGATGTGTATCGACTACCGCATTGTGAACACTTTCATCAAGCTGTCTAACTACCCGCTTCCGCTTATTGACGACTTGTTGATTGGATTTAAGGGTGCGATGTGGTTTATGTCTCTCGACATGGCGAGTGGTTTCTGGGCGGTGAAGGAGCCAAACTCATCTCGGCGTTCGTCTGCCCATTCGGACATTTTCAATGGGTCCGCATGCCATTTGGACTGAAGAATGCACCTTTCGTGTACCAAGCGGTGATCAACAACTGCCTTTGGGGGTTTGTGCGCCTGCCTCCGGAAGAAGAGAAACTTGTGGACCCGGATGTGTTGGAATTTCTGGGCCTCGATCCACCCGAAACCGATGAGTCTGAACGGGAAGGGTCCGAACGGAATGTTCCAGTCCTGGCCGACCTGATTACGTCTTTCAAGCGTAACATCCCAGCGCCATCCCAGATGGGACCTGTCCTCGGACGAAGTTCATACATTGATGATATCGCCCATGGGCGCCCACCTGGGACCAACTGTGGGATGACCTGAATGCGTTACTGTTTCGTTTGCGGTATTGGAATATCTGCCAAAGAGTGAGTTCGGAAAGCTGACCATCCCGTATCTCTCCCACAAGATTAGTGCAGAGGGAATCAGAGCCACACCAAAGATTGCGAAGTCCGTTCAAGACTTACCGTTCCCGACGAGTCTGAAGGGGATTCTATTCTTCCTTGGAAGTTTGAATTACTACCACAAATCATCGAGGATTTCCGGTCGTGGCCGCCGTTTTGTACGAGTTGACGGATGAGCAGATCAAGTCTGGACGAGATTTGTCCAGAGCCAAGGAGTCATTCGAGATACTCAAGCGGAAGATTGTTTCAACACCACTGTTACGTCATCCCGACCGGACTCGACCATTTGTGATTATACCTCACGCCAACCAGTGGGCGGCCTGTGCCGTCCTCGGCCAGGAATCTGACGGAGTGATCCAGCAGATTTACCGGTTGGGTTTTGAATGATGCAGAGACCCGATACCATATCGCGGAGAAAGAGGTGTTGGCAGTGATACGAACTCTGAAAGTATTCCAAGCTCTCATCCGGGATTGCCCAATCAAGGTCTACACAATATATTCCGTCCTGTCCTGGTTGTTGAAGTCTGAAAGTGCAGATGGTCGATGTGTCCGGTGGGGTGTCACTTTGTCCCATTGGGATCTGGAAGTCTGTAAGGTGCGGCGAGATGAGGACGGATTGGCTGCGATCCTAGGAGCAGGCATTACGTCACGCGAACATCTGGATGAGATTGCAGAATCGTTGATCCCAGCCAAGGGGCGAGTCGAGCCTCCGCCAGTGATCACTGTGAAAATGCTAGAGGCCAATTATGAGGGTTACGCCCTGAGTTTCGATGGAGCAGCTAAGATATCTACCCGTCGAGGAAGCTGTGGATGCATCATCTGGAAACTTCCCGGCTGGCATGTAGTAGCCGCTCAGGGATTCAGTCTGGAAGATGTTACGGTAAACGATGCCGAGTATCACGGATTACTCAAAGGGTTGACCATGGTGTCTGAACGGAACATTCTGGATGTAGTTGTTGTTGAAAACTCGCGTATTGTGATCCAACAAGCCCAGGGTCTGATTAACAGCAACCAACCGAACCTGCAACGACGGCTAGCGGAGTATCACGTCCTGAGAGAGAATTTCGAGTCGATCCAGTTGGTCCACGTCAAGAAGGAATACGACCAAGCTGCAGATTACCTCATGACAAAGACCCTCGCACTCAGAGAACCCTGGGTGATTGAGGACCCGGCGGAACTAGCCCATCTGGAATACGTCTCAACCATTCCAGAGAAGCTGATGAAGCCAATGGTGATTCTCGATCAGACTCTGGAAGAGACTCCCGTCCAGGATGTGCCTAACGAGAACCCAGAAGACTCCATCCAGGGGCTGAGTTGGAACCTCTGCCTACTCCAGCCAGAGTGATGGCCGCTGTTATACGGAGAAACGCCCCGGAGGAACCCGAACGGACTGAACCCATGGGACCAGTGAAATACCAGGCGGAACGGTGGAGGCAGATTAAGGCCCACCAAGATGCTGACCTACGTCTGATGGAGATCACAAAGTTCCTGAGGGACAAGATGGATGATTTCTCGCACGCCCAGATTCGACGAATCTCGAAGGTAGCAGACCTATTCGAATTGGATGTTCGAGGTGTGCTTTATCGCCTGAGCCGTTCTACTCGAGGTCGTCCGAGAGATCAAGCTGAGGAGTTGAGATTGGTTATTCCACAATCGCTCTGTTCAGACATGCTTCATTACGCACATGAAGATTTCCAAGGTGGACACCAAGGAATAACCCAGACGTATGAAAGACTCCGATCGGACTTCTATTGGTATGGCATGTATGCGGGCGTTCAGACTTTTGTGAAAGAGTGTGTTGACTGTGCAAGTGGCAAGGGGCGACCCCCCAACCAGGGCCCGTCGCCCGGAAACATTGAGCCCAGTCGGCATTCGAGGTAGTCTCGATGGATTTTGTCACACATCTTCCAAAGTCTGGACGTGGGAATACTTTTCTACTCCTTTTCCAGGATGCTTTTTCAGGCTACGTCATGTGTAAACCCATGCGCTCTACAACCGCTCAAGATGTGGCTGAAGCATATGAAGAATGTGTCTTCCGACATTTTGGGGCGAGTTCTGTAGTACGTCACGATCAGGATCCTCGGTTCATGAGTGATGTGTTCACCCATTTCAGGGAACTTCTGCGCAGTCGACAGCGAGCCACTCTGGCCTATCGCCCCCAAGCGAATGGCCAGCAGGAACGATCCGTCCAGAATGTCATCAGAAGTGTCCGTGCGTATGTGGCGGAAGCAGACCAGTACATTCTAAAAGTCCAACCAGGACTGAGTCGCAAGTTAGCTCATCTCTGGCATGGCCCATTCAGGATCGCAGAAGTGCACGATGACTTCAGAGTGAAGCTCAAGGTTGAGGACACTGGATACAGAGTCAACCCTTGGGTGCAAATTAGCCGCCTGAAGCCTTAAGCCCTTTTTCCTATGCGGCCCACAGTCCAGGTGGACATTGACGACGATGATGATTTCGATGCCTCCTTACTTCCAGAAGACAGTTGGGAAGCGGACAATGAAAATGACGAATATGAGGTTGAGAAGATTTTGGACCTTAGGTGGTCCAAACGAACCCGTACGTCCAAATGCGTCCGTGAGTACCTGGTTAAATGGAAAGGTTGTGAAGATCCCGATTGGTTACCACAGTCCCAACTAAGTTGTGGTGCGTTACTCTACGCGTTTCACCAGGGCGCGAAGGCTCGGGCTCGTTTCCAGGCTATGCAGGCCGGAGACGACCACCCCAGACTATAGTCACTCTGGACGGATAAGTCTGGAAGTGACAATGTCCGGATGGAAGAAGTCCAGATGCAACTATCTGGACGTACCCGCCCGTGGGCTGAGTGCTACTGTGGAAAATGATTGTGGATCAGAGAATTGATCATCCGTTTGATTATGTAACCTGAAGTGACCCTAGGCGTGAGACGAATCAGTGATGACTGCCACTATAGAAGTGTGGAGGTTACGAATGGAAAGAACTAGTAAGGTGATGTTCGATTGTGTGATCATGGATTACTTCAAAGAATATGACGGCGCGAATGACCTAAAAAATGAGAGAAGGTGTTCAAGACCAGAAGGGGAGAACTACAAGTCCAGATGGAGGCAATCACGACATTAAGTTGTTAAAGGTTTACACTACTCGATATGCAAAAAACTCGCTACGACCGAAGTCCTGTGAGGCATGCGCCTAGAGACCCGATGGAGCGATTGGGTTGGCCTTGCGCTCTTCCAGAGACAGCAAGCGTGCGCGAACATCGGTTGGAACAAACGCCAGCCGATCGACGTCCGAACCATAGCGCGTCCATTGAGTCTGACTGGCATCCTCTCGTTCGGCCATCTGAACCTGTTCTTCCAGACCGAACGGCTTACCATCCGCGTTCAGAGTCGATTCGTCAGGCAGGTAGAGATGGCAGACCTTGATCGGGTACAACCAGAATCCCGGCTCGTAGATCATCGTAGCTGGGAGCCCGTTCTCGATCATTTTCCGGAGCTGGTTCTCAAAAGGACGACCCACAGACTCATGACGTTTGGCACGGGCAGCATGAAGAGCAGCGGATCCAGCATAGATGGTCTCGTCCTTGTCATTTTCGTCCGTTTCAGCCTTGATCTTCATGGTGAACCAGTGAAGGACTTCCCAGCTGGCCCGTGCGTTCTTTTGCATTAACAAGATGTGGTTGTCCGGAATCTGGATGGCTTTGGCTGGAAGTTCTGAACGACGGTGGAAGTACAAGTACTTGATCCGCTTGGCAAACATCTTCCTCCAAGGTTTCTTATTGAGAAGGTTTCGGTATTGCATTTCCATCCGGGGCCACCGTCTGGACAAACGAGAAATCTCCGTCATCTGAGGGGCGAGGTCTGGAAAGCCAGGAGTCTGCCCTTTTATGCCACCTTTGGCAGGTGTGAATTGTGTCAAGATTCCTCGACGACGTCACGAGACGATACCACGAGACGGGATCTACACCATAGCTAACTCCTCTTTCGACAAGTCCTTGTATTTCTTGAGAGCCAGATCCGACTTCGTCCGTTCAGACTCCGAACGAGTCTTCCGGACCCGCTTACAGCCAGACTGCTTTCCAGATCACGAGACGGGCGAGGTTTCTTGGGCGAAGGGGTATATGTCGGACGCTTGGCTGGGGGCGAGTCACCTTCGGACGAGCTGTCCGAAGAGGAGCGACTCCACTTGGACCGCGGCTTGGGGCTGGACTTGGCTGGACGTTCGTCTTCTGAAGTCTCACTGGAGGAGTCCGACTGGGCCGTGTCCGATTGGGATTTGCTTGTCTTCGACTTCGATTTCGACTCTGCGGCCGAAGCTCTTTCCGCTTGGTCGTCGTAATCAGGGTCCTCCAAGTTGTCCTTCTTGCCGTCAGAATCGTCTACGCCAGTTACATCCTGAGCTTCCTGGGCATCCATCACGAGATTGCGCAAGTCAAACCATTTGGGCGGGTAGGTTCCTTTTGCCAACCAGTCTTTCAGGAGTATTTCAGCCATCTTGTAGTAGAATTCGGGAACATGCTGTGTCCAAGGAGTCTCATCCAGGCTCACGGAATACATGATCTCCGCCAGGATTTCAACAAGTTGGGAAGACGCGAAACGATGGTGTGCAGGTTCATCCCTGTCCATCATTTCCACTGCTTCGACATACCCATTGCCATCCTGCATGGTGTAGAGCACGTCTAGGCGGACCTCCTCGCGAGGGACGATGTCTGAAAGCCACGATATAGCCTCTTCCACCGTGTGGCTATAGGCGTCTGTAGTAGGCAGCGCCTTCTTGTTTGACTCCCGATAAACCGTCGGACGAAGCTGGACCTCAACCGGACCATCCTGTGTCATGAAGGTGCCCATGCGCAGAGAGAAATACTTTGAGCGAGACCGCTTGGGAGGAGTTCTCCGTTTGGGCTTGGGGGAAGTGGATGGTGTGAACACTAGTGTCTGCGGCGCGGAGTGGCATAATGCGGTGGTGGGTACGTAGGCGTCACAGCGCAGCGCAGCGTGCAAGAGGAGGTGAGTCGAACAAAGAGTTGGACACACCGGGGATTGAACCCGGGGCCTTCCGCTTGCAAAGCGGACGCGCTACCACTGCGCTATGCGCCCAGCAAATTCGAATACCTAACCGCCGGTTTTGCGAGCGCTTTCTGTCGACCTTGAGCTATGTGGCGCGCTATCCCGTAAATGATATTGAGCAGCAATCCCGTGGCATCAGGACTAACAAAATAATTCGTTCCAGTTGTAACTCATAGCTGCAACGTATTCAACGCCACTTCCATGCCTGCGGTCGTACGCAAGCACCGCGTGTGCTTCATGAGCGAATGTCCGTGAAAAACGAATACTCCGAGTATGAGAATGGTTAAGGCCATTCCTGTGTCGGTCTTTCTTAGCGTTCAAGATTCTCTCTTTTACTTCGTTATCCTCGCTCGCGCGGAAACAAATCTTGCTGCGGCTTCTGCCAATTAGCGTCGTGGTGGTGCAGCCAAGATGATCTTCTGGTACGCCGAGTGATGTTTTGTAGAGAACATTGGACAGCAACGGACGGTAAGTGCCGTCGGCCAAGAAGGCGACGTCCAAGACGCGGATGCGTTCTCCAAACGCATGTGGCTAGTACATGTAGTCCATCGGTGCGGATACCTTCACCTGCGCAACCAGTGGTTGTGTATGTATTCGTAGAGAGCTCCATGAGGCATCGTCACGACTACGATAAGGATGAAGATCACGAAGAACTGGCTTGAGAGCACGAACAGGATACAAGCTGAAGCTACGTCAAGTAGAATCTTACCCCGGGGGAGTGTCTTCCACTGTTGCCAAAGACAAAGTACACGACTCGATCGGTGGGCGTTAACCCCGCAGCATGGAAGGATCTAAAGCTTACAGCGCAAAATACGTCCGAGAAGCACACCGCATCGGGACACTTGGGCCGTCATTCATGCCAGGTCGGGACGCGTAGACATGCCGGAAGTTTAGCTGTCATGGAGAGGCTGGGACTATCGTCACAGTCGTTCGACACCAGAGTTCAGGTCACCTGTCGCGAAAGTCAAGTCTCTTCCCACCAGCAGTGCAGTAAGACTGCAACATGGCAGCAGTCTCGATCCATCGCAACCCGGACACGGGTGTCATCACGGCATAGGCGCAACCAAAACTGTGCGGCTCGGACAGGCAGCACGAACGATGTCCCAGGATTTCCGTGGTTATCCAAGTCGAGAAAGTCCGTCACTACTTGATGGAAGACTCTCTTGCTAGCACTCTCGACTTCTTCAGTGTGCCAACACTACGAAGCCGCGAGTGGCGAAGGTGCAGATTCCCAATTGACACGAAGCCCCGCGACCGAGTTACGACGGCGGCGTCGAGGCAGCACGCCACCTCAGCAATGGCAGACACATATCAACTCTCCGCAGAGCGTCCTCACGTCAGCCTGTCTCCGAGCGATGAATTCGCAAGCTTTGACTGCCTTCAAACGCCTATCACAACGTTCACGGAGCTCCTCAACGCAGCTCGATCCGTCGAAATCGACGCTTCTGCTACTAAGACGAGCGATGCTACCGTGAAGCCGGACAATTCCGTGATCCAGCGTCGTCTTCGGAACCGCGTGTCCTGTCGCAAGACTCGGCTCAAGCGCAAACTCAATCAGCACGCGCTTGAGATTCTAGCTCGAGACCGTCAAAACCGACATGAATATCTCACGCAGCTTGCCCGTGAACTTGGAGTAAATGGAAGCAGTGATGTCCACGACTCCGATCGCAGTCAACAAGATGAACTCTTCCGTGAGTTCGCTTCGAGAAGCCTGCACTACGCACTGGTAGACGAAGAGTATAGTGGATGGCTTGACGATGACAGCGACCAAGTTGCAACCGAAGGTACTACAGAGATGAAGAAGACCATCGAAGAAGCTGCCAACCCGGCGACGAGAAGATCCAAGCGACTACGACGTGCCCATGACAAGGATGTCTCGACTGCACTTCGACGTGATCCAGCAGCTCCTCAAACCTCGCTGTTCGATCAATGGCGACCAATTGTCGACGGACTCCAGAATGTGGACCTGAAGTTGCACCGGATGAAGGAGACCAATCTTGGAGCTGGCATGTTCGAGCGACACTGCCACTGGAAGTTCGTCGGCGTGAGCTCGGCGAAGGTAGTTCACGATGGCGAAATCGCTGCTGTTGCAGTCTCCGGAATCACCCGCTTGAGATTCCACAGACAAAACCTGCAGGATGTCAAAATCGTCGCAGTCCGACGTGAAGGCAACGTCCCCTTTGACTGCGACGCCAGCGTCGAAGCCTAAGGAGCCGCCAGCTGAAGAGCTAGACCAAGCATGTCGGTTCTCTCACCGCGATGCCAGACCTTGCACACGAAGTCATTCCTCATTCATTCACACCGTCGAACAGTAAAAGAAGCCCAGTATGCGCCGTTCCATGACCAATAGTACATGCTCTTCATCATCTTCGTATTCTTGGTTCATAATTCTGAGGCCTTCTACGCCATACTAGCTTCGTGGGTTGTTTGGACAGCCCTCTCCAAGTAGGTGACGCTGCCAACCTTTCTTGCCAGGCGCGATATCATCGTGGCACAGTGGACAACGGTTTGCTCGATTCGGTTGTGCACGAGGCGGACAGTCGTTGAGGGACACATGTCGTTCGTAGAATTTGGCTGTTATGGCTTCTCCACATCGTGGGCACTCGCGGTGGTTCTGCTGCATCTCGCACTCAGCCAGAAGGTGCTCGTTGAGGGTCGAAATCTCAATCACCTGGCCGCACATTTTGCACGGTGTCAGCATTTTGCAGGATGCCCAAAAGTGCTGGTCCAGGTAATCGGAGTCAAACTTCTCGTCCACGACACCACAGAACGGGCAAGTGTATTCGTCCACCGATTCTTCGTCTTCACTGTTGGCGGTATCCTCCACCTCGTCCTCGAACTGGGCTTGAACTACATGTGGCTTCTCGTCTTGTCGAGCGACGCTACCATTGCTTTTGCCACCGCCATTTCCAGCAGCAGCAGTACCAGCACCACGACGGCTTGATGCCTTCGCGGTTTCTGCTGCCTCGAAAGCCGCTTGATATTCTTCGAGCTGCTTTGGCCGAAGCGATTTCAAGTAGCCTTCCACCTCAGGTCCGACGACGAGATACAGTGCTACCGAAATCTCCTTTGCAGCGTCACGAATCTCGCGGCTTTGGTGCGCGAGGCAGTTGCAATCTTCAAGGAAGCTCATGATGCCAGATACTGAGAAGTCGGAATCAGGGAGCAACTCAAATTCTGCCAGGAGTTTCTTCAGCACGAGTAGCCGACCTTGCAAAAGCTTAAGTCCTAGCGGCTTTTTGGAGCGCTTTGTGAGATGCGACGTCACGAAAGCCACGCCAACATTCTTCGCAGCCGCTAGTCGCTCCAGCACTGCTGCAGCCTCATCACGAACCTTGGCCTGAGACTCTCCGAGCTTGTTCACAAGCTGAGTCATGCTGTTGCCGAGCTGCACAATAATTACAGACGTTAATATGATTAAGCACACTCGAGCAAGGAAATAGCAAGACGTACGATGTGGCACATATCGTCGCGGCGAACACGCGTGCCAAAAGACACCATGCGATCCAGCAGACCGAAAGCCGAAAGCGCGACTTGCGCGATGCGGTCTCCCGCACCACTTTGTGCTAATGTGGAGCACACCTCCAGCAATCTCATCGGTTCAACCGAGTAATTATCCATCTCCATGGTGACCTTACGAATCGCAGCGTCGCGATGGTTCCACAAATTGCTGTACACGCATCGCGTGAAAAAGGGGCCAATAACAGCGATCAGTTCCTCGCTCTCCTTCGCAAGCGCTATTGGAATTTCATCCGGATCGGGGAGATTTTCAGCATCTGGGATGCCTCTGAAGTGGGAATTCGGACCACCGCTCTCTCCATCTTCCTGATCAGCGTATTCCGCACTAGTTACCGGATCTTGCTCATTATCGCCAGGGAATCCACCTTGCGCTGAATGGCGAAGTGACCCACTACCGTCTCCATAAAAGCTCCCGCTCTTGGCAACCAGCGGCTGCTCTTCCGGATACATATCTCTGGGTGAAAAGCTCGACGTGGAGCGCTGCAACGCGCCAGTTTTAGGCAACACCTGGCTCCTCGACGGGGACGGAGCCACTGGTGGCATTGGCAAGATCGGCTGCGTCTCGTTACTGCCCACCGAGGCCTCCAGCATCCCGATCTCGTTCTTGATCTTCTTGGCCAGGTCATAGTCCTCATTAGCCACCGCTTCTCTCTTTTGTGTTTCAAGTCTGGCAAGTTGCAGTCCAATACTCTTCAACTGCTCCTCCATCTGCTTGAGTCTCTTGGCTTGATCATAGTCTTCATTGGCCACTGCTTGGTCCTTAGCCACTTGAATCTCACGGATCCTGGACGCTGTCTTGGCGTCGAATCTCATGTCGAAGCTCAGATCGTTGAATCCGTTGCTCTTGTGCTTGATCCTAGCAGGTTTAACACCCACAACTTTGTCTGTGGAGTGGCTGGGCAGCAGACCCAAAGGTTCCCCGCACAAGTTGATAGCCATGATGCCCACCTGATTGTACAGGTTGTGCTCGTTCACGTGGCAACTGTGGATCTTGAGCTTGAGCAGAGCTACTTCTTGATCAATGTGCACTGTTTTGAGCTCTCTGGCCAAGTATCGGCTCTCGGTATTGGTCTTGAGGGTGAGAAACCCTAGTCTAGAAAACCTAGTGGCGTCTCCCTCATATGAGGGACTTTTAGAGACAAATAGCTCCATTTTAGTGGCGATGTGGGTCTGATGAGACAGCAGCTGCACTTGAGTGACTCTACATAATCCGTCGTGGAGCTGGAGCACGAGTTCTTGAGGGTACGAGCAGTTCCTGTGGCAGTTAAGATCATATTAGGGTTTGATGTAACACAGGTACTAGACAACTAGGGCTTCTCGTACTTGGCCGTCATGTAGCCCTGACTGTTGGCCGCATGTTCGTCCAGCTCAGAGGCTGGGAAGCCCGCGTCCTCGCTCGTACACGCTGCCACGGAGAAGCGCAGCTTGCTCATGGCTGTACTGACCCGTCGCGGGCGACTGTACACTAACGTTACACCAAACGACGTTTCCCGTATCATAATAAAATGTGTGTCTAACATATTTTTTACTAGAAAACATACAGTTATAGGCGAAAGTACAATCAATCCCGCCCTGCCCTTTCAGTCGTAAAGTTGCCTACTGACGACGAAGGAGTGAAGGTCATTCATCATGGCCAACAAGGTGGTGGAGAGCAGCGACGAGTCGGACGGAGGCCACTCGAGCGCCTCGAGGTCTGTGAGTTCTAGGTCGGGCTCAGGCTCTGGGTCCGGCAGCGATTCTGGCAGCGGCAGCGGCTCCGGCTCGGGCAGTGGCTCGGGCTCCGGTTCGGACTCAGGTTCGGGTTCAGGCTCTGGATCTGATTCCGGCTCGGGATCAGGTTCGGGATCAGGTTCAGGCTCGGGATCAGGTTCGGGCTCAGATGGTTCGGTATCAGATTCGCCCAAGAAGAAGCTCAAGAAGCGACGCTCGCCTGCCCCCAAGAAACCCAAAGCACCAGTTAAGAGCAAGAGTCGGAGTAAAAGTGTCAAGAAGGAGGTGAAGGCTCAAATGAAGGCTGAAGCCGACGCAGAGGCTGATGACGAAGGGGAATCAGGTGGCAGGAAACGACGTGGCAAACTCCGTATTAAGGATGAAGAGGAGGACGACGAGGAAGATGACGCTGAAGTTGCTGGACTTACGGAGGTGGAGAAAGAGAAGCGTCTATTGGAGAAATATGAGGCCAAGGAACAGCGTAATAAGGAGCGAGAACTTAAGAAGAGACTTGCAGCCAGTCAGGGCAAGGCCAAAGATGGATTCTCTGAAGAGGAAGAGGAGGAAGAACTCCCGTCGACACGTCGTGGTGGACGCAGCAGAGAGAGTGACAGACGTAAGGAAGCGCTGCACAATTTGAAGGCCAACAAGTCGAGTGACAAAAGTCGCTCCATTTTGAGTAACAGATTCGGAGACGATGACAGTTCGGAGGAGGAAGGAAGCAGCAGGAGTGGACGGGATCTGGCTGAAAAGAGACGTAGACGTAGGGAGCTTCAGCGTGGAGGACGTCGCAGTCACGCGGATGAGGATGACGATTACAGTGATGAAGATAGTGACAGACGCAAACCGAAGAAGTCAAAGGCAGCGGACTTGACGACAACGAAGAATGCAGATGAGGAGGAAGTAGCAGCGATTCGACCGGAGGAGAACGTGCCGGTGAACTGGGATCAGGCTAATCACTACCTGCTGAAGAGAAGAACGTTCTTTGAGAAGCACTTTTTCGAGCCGTTCTTCTCGCAGCTGGTGCGCGGCGTGTATGTGCGTGTCCCGATTGAGATGGTGGACGGCGAAATGGTCTACCGCTTCTGTGAGGTCGTGAACGTCTGCAAGTTGTCGAGAAGCTACACTTTCTGCGGTGAGTCGACCCACACGGGTATTATCTGCGCGTTCGGCAAGAGCAGACGTGAATGGAAGCTGAACGGCGTTTCAGGTCATTCATTGCGTGAACGCGAGTTTTTGTTGTGGCGAGCCGTGATGAACAAGGAACGTCTCCACTTTCCCACCCACGGTGAGGTGAAGCGCTTGTTTTCGAAGAAGGAGAAGATGATCACTCAGCACAACTACACCGAAGCAGAGGTTGACGAAATGGTGAGACGCAAGCAGGCTGTGGGCCTGTCAACTGTGTCGCTTGGTGTGCAGCGGGTGCGTCTGGAGCGTGATCTGCGTGCTGCCCAGGATATGAAGAATTTCGAGAAGGCATTGGTTCTCGAGGATCGGCTGCAGAAGCTGCTGGCAAAGAATGAGGAGCGTAAGAAGCACAACTCAGACGATGTTCTCCGCATCAACGAGATCAATCGTCGCAACCGCGAGGCCAACATCCAGCAGGATCTTCACGCGCAGGAGCTGAATGACGCCATGAACCAGAAGATGACGAGCGCTGAGCGCCTGCAATTCGTGCGTGCCAATCAGATGACCATGTACATGTCCAGGGACAAGCTGGAGAAGAACTTGGCAGAGGGCAAGCTGATCAAGCTTCACGACGGCCGTGTCATGACCTCTAACAAGCTGCACGTGGTGGAGGCACTTCCCGACGACCTGCTGGACAAAGTCAAGGGCGTCGGCGAGAAAAAAGCTACAGATGGTCTGGAAATCGATATCGATCGTCTCCTGGCTAAGCAGCAGGAGCGCAAGCAGAAGGATGCCGAGCGCTTGGCGGCCAAGCGCAAAGAGAACGAAGGTCAGGTAGAGTTCGTGGGTGCTGCCCCCACAAACGTTCAGGAAATGGCAAACGCCACCATTCGTATCAAGGATGATGATGGTTCGTGGATGACGCTGCGCTCTCCTGCAGAGATCATGGAGGAGAAGAAGAAAAAGACTGTCGTCTCGGAGAAGGTGAAGGCCTCTCGCAAGGGCATCACTGTGAAGGAGTACTTCGACCGTGTGAAGAAGCGACGTGTGGCTCAGTAAGCGCGGCCACGCTGACAAGGTGAGGCAAAAATGGATTTACGAGGCACGCTCAGGTAGTTTAGCAGAAGGCACCGTACTCTTGTATCCGTACATGCGAGGATTCAATGAAAACGAAACAAAAATGCACACTAGACGAAGGTTTGATGTGTTGGTGTTCGGTGTACGATTGCAAATGTGCGAGCATTGTCCCGCTTTAAGACCCTCTATTGATGGGCGTAGCAACACACACATAACAAACAGCTAGCTGCGCTCCTCTATCATTATTACTGGAGCTACCACGCCTTCACTTGCTCCGAGAACTTCCGTCGCTCCGCGAGGTGGTTGATGTGGAACTCCTCGAACCTTCCGACAGTGATGTTGAATGGGCACTCCTGTGGTCGCTTGCCGAAGGCACCAGGGTAGTGCGCCCATGGCCGCGCCTTCATATAATAAACAGGCTCTACATCCGGCTTGAAGTACAGGATGCGATCGCTGTTGAGGTAGAACAAGGGAACATCGTCGTCGGCTACGCCGTCATGGTGGATTGGAAACACCTGAGCCATGTCACCACAAAGCGTCGAGTTTTTGGGGCCACCGTCCTCAACCTTCGTACCAACAGCTCCGATGGCGTGGTCTGAGAAAGAGTACTGCGTCTCGGCCAACTCGCTAGCGTAGAAGAACAACTCCTTATCGCCGTATGATGGAGGCGACGCGATGTCGTTCTGCGCAACAAACGACGCCAAAATTGCAGTAGCTCGAGGTTGCCGCTTTTTGTTCCACATTACCAGGGACGAGTCCACCTGGTGACCTGAGCGCCGGTTGAACGAGTGGCTGCTCAGCAAAAAGTCACTTGGCTCGAAGTTTAGCTTCACCGGCGTTTTGTTCTCAACAGTAGCCTTCGGACGCTCAAGCGTAGGCAGCGGCCGGAACGGGGCAACGTCAAAATTCGCAAAGTAGTTTTGCTCCACTGACACATCGGGATTTTTAGACGCGAGCTCAGCCATGAACCACCAGTCGTGACTGATTCGATCGTGCATCAGCAGGTTGCCTGTAGTCTTGAACTTTTCCGATTCGAACAAAACAGTGGGGTTGACGAAAAACGTCGTGTCTGCGTCGAGCATCAAGATCTCCTCAAACTGCGAGTAACTCACCGCAAGAGGTTTGATCATGAAAGACCGGAACTTGGCGCGGCAACCATCGATATCATCGCAGAAGACTGGGCGCGAAGCATTTGTGACGCTTTTGGCACTCACAGCAAGCTCGCAGACATCGTAGGCACGAATTTCGCCTAGCTCTTTCTTCGTTCGGATCAATTCGACGGTCTCGGGTTTGAGGTCAGTGCAGTGCGGCACTTCAATAGGCAAGGTGACTCCCATAGCGCGCAGCTCCAGGATCAAGGAGAACCCCAACCTTGCAATAGGCTCATAAAGGGGCATCACAATGCCGCGCTTTGTTGTCGTACGTTGCGTGATCTGGCTCAAGGTGTACACAAGTTGCTTCTCCATCATCTGTGTCGTCCGTTCGACTTGATCATTTTGTTTGCTCTCTCGGGGTGGAGCTGGTGCAACGTCGGCCAATTTTTTTCCTTGCATCTCTGCAATCACCTTGCGCAAAACCTCGTCAATTGCAACGTTCTGGTCATCCAAGTTGGCTGGTTTCTCCCTTGCAACACGATCCCATGCGTCCACCACTTCGTGAATGTGTTGTCGTCCTGCCAAGTGTCTCTCTTCCTCCTCAGAAAGCTTACCAACGGTGATATCGAACGGACACTCCTGCTTGCGCTCTCCAAACGCACCCGGGTAGAATTCCCAAGGCCGTGCCTTCATGTAGTACACCGGCTCCGTCTTCGGTCGGAACCAAAGAATACGGTCACTATTGAAGTAGAATAGAGGCACATCATCGTCTGGCACGCCGTCTTGGTGAATAGGGAACACCTGAGCCATGTCACCACACAATGTCGAGTTCTTCGGACCACCATCGATAAGCTTGGTACCAACAGCACCAATGGCATGATCTGAGAACGAATACTGGGTTTCAGCTAACTCACTCGCGTAGAAGAAGAATTCCTTATCGCCATACGATGGAGGGGAAGGAATGTCATTCAGTGCAACGAACGATGCCAGAATCGCAGTCGCACGTGGTTGCTTCTTCTTATTCCACAGCACCAGGGATGAGTCCACTTGATGACCTGCACGGATGTTGAAAGAGTGGCTACTCAACAAAAAGTCGCTTGGGTTGAAGTTCAGTGTCACCGATGTCGGGTTCGTAAGGGTGGACTTCGGGCGTTCAAGAGCACGCAGCGATCGAAACGGCTTCACATCGAACGTAGCGAAATAGTTTTGCTCCACTGACACGTCAGGCTTTCCAGGCACCCGCTCTGCCATGAACCATTGTTCATGACTGATACGGTCGTGCATCAAGAAATTACCCGTCTTGTTGTACTTTTCAGAATCCCAAAGCTTTGCGGGGCTCACGAAGAAAGTCGTATCAGCATCAATCATCATGATTTCCTCGAATCTTGACAACGTCACTGACAGCGGCTTGATGATGAATCCACGGAACTTAGCGTGACAGTCTTCAATCTTTTCACAAAATACCTTCCGGGAGGAGTCCATGACGCTTGTAGCTCTTTCAGCCTTAGCACAGACGTTGTAGAACCAGATCGTGCCTAACTGCTTCTTCGTCAAATACATTTTTTGAACATCGGAGTTCAGGTCACCACAGTGCGGCATCTCGATGGGTTCCTTAATACCGATGGTACGTAGCTCCAGTACCAGCGAGATAGCCAATTTGATGATGCCGTCATACACTGGAATCACGATACCGCGCTTCACCGTTGTTTGCTGCGCTATCTGATTCAGCGTGTGAACAAGCTGCTTCTCCTGCTCTCGAAGTTCATCCGCTTTGTTCTTCACCTCCGCGGCCTTCTTCTCTTGCTCCTCTTTGAAGGGGTCCTTCGGCGGATCAGTGGCGTCCTCGAGCGGAGGGCCGTTCTTCATCCGATCCAAGAGTACTTCAAGGTTCTCGTTGGTCAGCGTTTCTGCTGCCTCGCGCTCAGCAACAGTAGGTTCCTTTGCATTGTCTTCCCATTCCTCCGCGATCGCAAAAAAATGCTGACGCTGGTAGATCTGCTGTACCTCAGCATCTGAAAATTTTACGCCCGTGACGTCGAATGGGCACACCATCTGCAACTTGCGCTCTTCGAACGTACCCGGGAAGAAATCACGCGGACGCGCCGCAGTGTAATACATGGGCGACTTCTTGGGCTTGTACAGCATAATGTAGTCGGTGTTCACGTAGAGCAGGCTCACTTCCTCGATAGGGGTGTCCTCCGACTTTTCGGGGAAATGGTGCGCCGCACTACCACAAACAATTGACTTATCCTCGCCCTTATTCCGAAAGTCTGAGCCTGCAGAACCCGTGGCGAAGTCAGAGAAAACGTACTGCGTCTCGGCAAGCTCGCACGCCACAAAGAAGAGTTCCTTGTCACCGTAAGAAGGGGGCTGCGGTAAATCATTGAGCGATATAAATGAAGCCAAGATTGCGGTAGCGCGTGGCTGCCGCTTCTTGTTCCACAGCAATATCGACGAGTCCACCAGATGTGCGCTACGGCCATTCCAAGGATGGCTTCTTAGGAGTTCCTCGCTTGGCTGAAATTGAAGCGTCACTGTTGATTTGTCTGCCGCGATAAGCTCAGCTGATGCGTTGGGCCGCGTAAGAGTACGAATGTTGCGGTAGAGGTCAACATCAGCCTTGGACAAGTAGTCCTCAATTGCCATGATGTTTGGGCGGTTTGCTGGTCTGTAGCCAAGGCCCACGGAATAGTTAGCGTCAGCAATTCGATCATTGAAGAATAGCGTTCCCGTTGTTTGGTACTTCTTCGTCTCCCACAGAGCCATGGGGGACTGGAACAACAGTGCGTCGGCATCCATCAGCATGATCTCTTCGAATCGCGAATACACTACGCCCAGCACTTTAAGAGCAAAGTTGCGGTAGCGACGATGGCAATTGTCCAAATCATTGCAAAACAATGGCTTGGTGGGGTCCAGCAAGCTCTTGGCGGTCACAGCAAGCTTGCATGCGTTGTACACGTAAACTTCACCAAGCTGCTCGCTTTTCTTCATGATCGTTGCTCCATAGTCCTCATCGAAATCGCCACAGTGAGGAATCTCAATAGGTAGCTCGACGCCTAGTGAACGGAGCTGCAAAATTAGCGAAACGCCGAGCGTCGTGATCTTGTCATAAAGCGGAAGCACGATGCCGCGCGGCACGCTAGTCTGCTGGCTCACAGTATTCAACGAGTGAATCAGCCTTGTCTCCATTTTCTTTTCAAGTTCGGCTCGCTCCCTCGCGCTCTTCATAAAGTCAGCCCACTTGTCTGCTTGCTGGACGACTTGGGGTTCCGGTGTCGTTGGGGTGGGAGTAGTAGCAACAGGCTCAGTTCCAGGTGCGGCAGTAGCCTCTTCGAATGGCGTGCCCTCAGACAATTGTTTCAAGAGTGCATCGAGTTTCGTGTTGGTAAGCTCGTCTGCTTGAGTTTGTTCAATCTCATTCTTGCCCATCAACGCATTCCGCTCCCATTCAACTGTAATGTCATGAAGGCGTTGACGCAGCAGAATACGCTGAACCTGTAGATCTGAAAACGGCACTCCAGTAACATCAAAGGGGCAATCCGAGGGCAATTCCCAGTCGCTGAAGGAACCTGGATAAAAGTCCGCCGCACGAGCCTTCGAGTAATACATCGGTTGCGTCTTGGGTTTGTATTCCATGATCGCATCCGAGTTCAGATAAAGCAAGCTCGCGTTGCTCGCGTCTTGAGGCTTAACCGAGTAGAACTGCACTGGCTGCCCACAGATAATCGATTTGTCCTCGCCGTGGTCCTTAAAATCACTTCCAGCAGCACCCACTCCGAAATCCGACACTGCATACTGCGTCTCGGCGAGTTCACAAGCCACAAAGAAGAGTTCCTTATCACCATACGAAGGAGGACGGCTAACATCATTAAGAGATACGAACGAAGCCAACACTGCCGTAGCACGAGGCTGACGTTTCTTGCTCCATAACAACAGCGACGAGTCCATCTGATGACCGCTACGGCCATTCCATGCGTGGCTGTGTAGCAAGATATCACTTGGCTCAAATGGTAAAGTCACGTCCGACGCCACCGCCGCCTTCTCACGCTGAATCGTAGGAAGCTGTCTGAAGACGCTCACATCTGCATTCAAAAAATAGTGTCGAAGATCTGTAGTATGCAGTCGAGACGCTGGACGGAACCCCAACGAGGTGTTCGTCTGGCTGATCCTGTCGTTGAAGAACAGTGTGCCAGTTTTCTGGAACTTGTCCGTCGCCCACAGCGGCATGGGGCTTTGCATCATCAGTGCGTCGGCGTCCACGAGCATCAACTCTTCAAACCGCGAGTAAATCACTCCGAGCACTTTAATATCAAACGTTCGGAACTTCTCGTGGCACTCGTTCAGATCATCACAGAAGATTGGTTTGCTGTTATCCAGCAGACTCTTCTCCTTAGCCGCTAATTCACATGCGTCATAGACGTAAATCTGTCCCAAATGTTTCTTCTTCTTCTCGATCGTCTTCACAAGTTTTTCGTTCAAATCTCCGCAATGTGGGATTTCCACGGGTAAAATCACTCCAAATGAGCGTAATTCCATGATCAACGACAGTCCTAACGGCATTAAATCGTCATATAATGGCAACACAACTCCACGTGGCTCTGTCGTCTTCTGCGTCAAGTAATGCAGCGAATGAAGCAGCTGCGACTCGAGCAACTTAATGCGGTTCTCATTCTCCACAATCTGCACTTCTTCAGCCTTAAGTTGCTCCGTCTTCATCCTCAATGTGTCGTCGTCCTCTAACAACTTCACGGGAGGCACAGAAGCCACCGCCTTGGCTGTGGTAATAGCAGCAGTGGACGTAGCCTTGGGCTCGATCTTGTGCAGTAGCTCGGCGGCTTGGCTCTCACTGAGGCGGTCCACGAGCTGCGTGAGCTGCTGCACATCTGCCGAGTCGTTGGTTTTGGCTACAGCGTCGTAAATGGCCTGTACAGTGGCGGCGCTGGCCTTGGCGTCGCTGCTGTGGACTGCGCGCGAGGGCGACGAGGTCGTGAGCAGCCGCCATGTCAAGAGCAAATCGGATAGCACGAAGACGACGCCCGCGCCCAGCAGCAGGACGATCCAGCGAAGCCGCACGGAGCCGAACGAACGGGCCATGACAGAGTGATGGTCTCACTGCTGCTGCTTCGAATGCGGAATGGCAAGTGGAGGACGATGCGGGGTTGCGGGTAAGCATGCGTTCCACCCCTATCAATGGTTTTAGGAAGTGACGATCGACGATATGTGGAACGTCGCAGATACAGATGTGTACAGGGTATTAGATGGGAGTGACTGCTGTCCCAGACTGAGCACAGCTTTCTTTTTGCATCTTCCTGTGTCTTTCCACTGCAGATCTCTTTTCGCGTGCATGTATACATGTGCATGTTTCGTATACTTCTAGTGGCCATTCATGTGACAAACAGCCAAGCAGACGAGACAAGGAAGCAGAACACCAGAATTGTGTCTGTCAGCGTGCACTATACCGCAGGAGCAACTGCTGCAGAAAACGACTCTGTTAGTCGCCCCAAACACAACAGGAAGACAGTTTTTAATGCTCTCGCGAGTGATACAATCTGCAATGATGGCGATTCGAACGGAAATCGCTTCGAAGGTTCTGACGAAAGTGCTGGGGCAGTGACTGCTTTTCAACAGTATATGTATGATGAAGCTCAAAGTGGTGAAGCTACCAGCGAGAGTACGTCGGACAGGCGATCGAGACAGAAGAGTTCGCGTCCTGGGTGGGTTTCCATGCCTTTCTTCTTTCATACCAGGTCCAGTCTTATCAGGTACAAAATATTGGTCTTCTCCAGCAATAGCCATGATATTAACCACTTGTTTGCATGTTTTCAAAGATGTTCCGGGTGCGATCCAACAAGACAGCGAAAGCTCGCAATGAGACCATTGCTGGCAATAATTCTAAAGCCCCCGCCATCCCCGAAGTGTGGAGGTTTTACGCTAAAACCCTAGAATATACACATACAGGAAAATTCAAAGCGCGTGGGCAACGAAGGCTTTTGGCGTTCGAGGAATTTGTTCGTGAAGAGACTCCTGGACACCTCAGCAAGAAAAAGCCTCCGCTGTCGATATTTTCTACATGTGTTTAAAGACACCGCTAGCTTGAATACATGTTCTCTTTCTCCTAACAGCGCACAATTCAATCTGACAATAGCGTTTATCTTCTCAAACTCCAAAATAATCCTACACACTTCCAACTGCGACTCCACAGCGTAGTTGGGCCGTCGGGGATACCATACCCGACTGACCCCGACTGAGACCGACTGGCTCAGTCGATGGCTATGATGCTATCAATGCTAACAGCTCTTGTCACTTTCACGGCTATGTTGGTAGTTGATAACCGATTGCTTAAGTCCTATGATAATTACGTTGATACTACCTTGACAGTCTGCCATGACGACACGCGTTGTAGATAGTTACTTCGAAGTACGTATTTGGCAGTGTACATGCACCAAGTGCAGGTAGACTATTGTGCTTGATTAGCTTCGCACATCTACCCGAGGCCAATGTGCTCAGTTTTTTTTTTTTAGGTAAATCACACAACTCTTGCTATCCAGCTATACACGATATCGTGTATAGTTTTATTTCCGGCTCTTTTTTCAGTCGGTGTCAGTCGGGGCCAAATGCCCCGTCACGTGGCTCCCAGTCTGGGACAGCATCACGTGCCATCCGGATAAGCTTAGAGCGAGCGAACCATACGGTATGCATTTGGCTCAAGTTTAGTCACTCGACAGTTGACTCGTGCACGATCCTGGCGAGCAGTTTCGGGCGTGTCTGGTCAGTGGCTCATGCCGTGTCCGCCGCCAGAACTGCTGGCCATGCGACGCTGCGATCTTTTGCTCGAGAGCAGGAGACGTTCATGGCTGTGCATATTATGGACATGTACTGTAGTTTTTTTTCTTCTAGTGCAGTGGTGTCTATTCCATCCAAGCCGTGGCGATCTCATGGAAGCGCTGGCGCAGTAGCAAACGGTCCTCCTGCGCCGAGGAGAAGCGCACACCTGTGACATCGAACGGGCATTCCTGAGGAAGGTCGCGTTCCACAAAGGAACCAGCATAAACCTCGTATAGCCGCGCCTGGCTGTAATACACAGGCTTCTTCTTGGGGTCGTACTCGAGAATGGCGTCGCTGTTGAGGTACAGTACACTGGTGTTGGCAACAGCGTTGGCGTCCGTCGGCTTGACCGGGTAGTAGTGCGAGGCGTGGCCGCAGACGACCGACTTGCCTGGGCCTTTGTCGCGGAAGTCCCAGCCCACGCCGCCCACACCGAAATCCGAAAACGCGTACTGCGTCTCTGCAAGTTCCACCGCGATGAAGAACAGCTCCTTGTCGCCGTACGAAGGTGGTCGGCCGATGCCATTGAGTGCCACAAATGCCGCCAGAATCGCCGTTGCTCGCGGTTGCCTCTTCTTGTTCCACAACACCAATGACGAGTCCATCTCGTGTCCTGCGCGGTGGTTCCACGAGTGGCTCGTCATCAGGTGTTCACTGGGTGAATAGTTGTTCAGCTCTACCGAGATCTTGTTCTCACTCGTAGCTTTCGTCCGCTCAATGTTGCCCAACGGAGCAAACGGTGACACATCGAAGCGCGAAATGTAGTGGTTCAAGTCGCTCACCTCACTGTTACCACGAATACGGTTACCGAGGAACATGTTGTCCTGGCTCAATCGGTCATGAAAGAACAACGTGCCTGTGTTGCGGTACTTCTCAGTGTCCCAAAGCGACATGGGACTTTCAAAGAAGAGCGTATCTGCATCCAGCAGCATAATCTCCTCAAACTGCGAGTACGTCATTGCTAGCAACTTGACGTCAAAAGACCGATACGAGCGATGACAGTTGCGTAAGCTCTGACAGAATACTTTCCGCGAGGGGTCCAGCGTACTGGCTGTCTGTGAGGCCAGCTCACACACATCATAGAAGTGAATAATACCCATATCCTCCTTGTCCAGCACAATACGTTGCAAAGACTCCTTCAAGTCTCCGCAGTGTGGCACTTCAATAGGCAAGTCCACGCTCATAGCTCTGAGTTCCATAATGAGCGACACTCCCAGCGCTGCAATGCCGTCAAACATTGGCAGAACAATGCCACGCTTTTCACTCGTGCGTTGCGCCGTCTGGTGGATCGTGTACACGAGTTGCTTCTCCATAAGCTGCACGTCATTGGTCGAGAACTGGTTGCGTTCTTCCTGGGGCTGCGGATCTTGGCCATCGTCTCCGTTTCGGTCATTCAGAGCGTTTTCTCCATTGTTTCCCCTCGTATTAGTGACACCTGGGTTCTCCCGTAGACTCGCGAGATGCTTCTCGGCTCTGGCGCGGGCGACTGACGTGGCGCGCCACGTGAAGACGAAATTGGCGGTGACTACGAGCAGTCCCAGGACGGCCAGCACCAGTAGGAGCAGCACAGGGCGCGAGATACGACGAGGCATGGTGTGTGGACTACTGAAGGGTGAACGGCGAGCGCTACGAGCAAGAGTCGGGAGCAGACCGCGCTCGTCCGTGTGTGTTCGGCGCTGCATCGACAGTTGGTCTGACGCTTGTGCGGCACGCGAAAGGTAAACGTGGCATGAAGTGTGTAGATGGTGGCAATCATGTAACGTATATTTGATGGCACTAAATGTCGCATGGCTATGCAGATCTTGTTGAAGTTACAGATTTCGAACCACCTTCAGTCAACCTCGCGTCTCTTCATGCACGACACTTGGTCTCACTATCGATCAAGCCAAGTTCAAGAAAGATGGCGGACTCGGACATGGACTCGATCCCTCGCGTGCGCTGGAGCCCGCGCAACAACCGCTTCCACTACAACATGCCGGTGGCAGCCGAGCCGGGCGAGAATGGATTCGTACTTATGCAGGAGGTGGAGCACGCAGACTCGCCCAGTTCGGCGCAGCTACCGCCCAACGAACGTCATCACTTGGAAGAGATGGAGCGCATCAATGGCCTCATCCACGATGTGGAGAACTCAGTCAATCTGCATGATACGGTCAAGAAGATGGAGCAACAGCGCATGCATCACGACGAGTACCACGAGCGCGTGGTTAAGGACGACGAAGAGAAGCCACAGGCGCTGAGGAAGAAGGACAGTTTCAGACAGAGACAGCAGCCCAAACGCTCGTACGAGGCTCAGAGACAGAAACCTCAACGCAATGGGCGTCTACAACAACCCAAGTAGGGAGACAACGTACCTCTGCAACTATCAGGGAGACGACAGAAGTTGCCAGTAACCAAATACAATACGGTGTTGATGCTACATGTTCAACTCGTTATCTTCGTTGTTGCTGTGGCTACCAGCGTCACAGTCAAAGGGGACGTTGTCTTCACGTCGGACTGCGATGATTTTGACATCCTGCACGCTTTGCCTGTGGAATCTCAAGCGGGTGATTCCGGAGACTGCAACAGCAGCGATTTCGCCATCGTGAACTACCTTCGCCGAGCTCACGCCGACGAACTTCCAGTGGCAGTGTCGCTCGAACATGTCAGCTCCAAGATTGGTCTCCTTCATTTCAGGTCCACATTCTGGAGTCCGTCGACAATTGGTCGCCATTGATCGAACAGCGAGGTTTGAGGGGCTGCTGGATCACGTCGAAGTGCAGTCGAGACATCCTTGTCATGGGCACGTCGTAGTCGCTTGGATCTTCTCGTCGCCGGGTTGGCAGCTTCTTCGATGGTCTTCTTCATCTCTGTAGTACCTTCGGTTGCAACTTGGTCGCTGTCATCGTCAAGCCATCCACTATACTCTTCGTCTACCAGTGCGTAGTGCAGGCTTCTCGAAGCGAACTCACGGAAGAGTTCATCTTGTTGACTGCGATCGGAGTCGTGGACATCACTGCTTCCATTTACTCCAAGTTCACGGGCAAGCTGCGTGAGATATTCATGTCGGTTTTGACGGTCTCGAGCTAGAATCTCAAGCGCGTGCTGATTGAGTTTGCGCTTGAGCCGAGTCTTGCGACAGGACACGCGGTTCCGAAGACGACGCTGGATCACGGAATTGTCCGGCTTCACGGTAGCATCGCTCGTCTTAGTAGCAGAAGCGTCGATTTCGACGGATCGAGCTGCGTTGAGGAGCTCCGTGAACGTTGTGATAGGCGTTTGAAGGCAGTCAAAGCTTGCGAATTCATCGCTCGGAGACAGGCTGACGTGAGGACGCTCTGCGGAGAGTTGATATGTGTCTGCCATTGCTGAGGTGGCGTGCTGCCTCGACGCCGCCGTCGTAACTCGGTCGCGGGGCTTCGTGTCAATTGGGAATCTGCACCTTCGCCACTCGCGGCTTCGTAGTGTTGGCACACTGAAGAAGTCGAGAGTGCTAGCAAGAGAGTCTTCCATCAAGTAGTGACGGACTTTCTCGACTTGAATAACCACTGAAATCCTGGGACATTGTTCGTGCTGCCTGTCCGAGCCACATATTTCTGGTTGTGCCTATGATGTGATGACACCCGTGTCCGAGTTGCGATGGATCAAGACTGCTACCGGTACCGCATTGCGGTCGTTTGCTTTGAAAGACTTCGAGACTTCCGCGACAAGAATCTACTGCGTGTCGAACACTGGTGACGATGGTCTATCTTGCGGTCGCGAACACTCAGGTTAGACACGGTTTTACCAACGTGTGAAGGTTTTCAAACGTAACACCACAAAAGAAGCAAAAATGATTTCACCAGGGAAACAATGCAATGATATCGTTATACAAGCAGCACGATAATGCCATATTAACGACACCTTCCAGTTATGATGACAACCGAGGTCAGCAAAAACTATTTAAATTAAATAAATTATTGGTTTTTTTCAATAAAAATATTTATTATTGGTGATTCACGATCCCAATACAATAAGAATTTACCCAATTATTGACAATAAATATGGAAAAAAAGAATTGGCGACCCGCCTTCAAATTTCTACTCGATGGCGGCTAGCTATGATGTTTTTCCACAGTATCCACGTCGAATGCAGTGTCTCCTGGTAAAGATCCTCAGGAATGATATTGACCACTCAAAACGCGAATGGGTATGAGTCAAGCAGTGGTCGTACAGGTTGAATAGCTTGCGCACAATAGGAAGGCAATCAAAGAAACAAGATTTGGAACCGTACGAATCAGAAGAAGATAGTTGTGAAAATCCCGGTTGAGAACAGACTATTTATACCTCACCTGAAAAATGAAAATGAAATTGAAACTAAAGATAAGAAAAGATGCACAAAGGCCAGTCTCGGAAGTTTTAAAATAAACATAAATACAGGTGCTCTTTGCCACGAGCCCTGCAAGTTGCGACTGCAAGATCCGGAAATGAAGATCTCGGCACGGTTTAGACTTTCGCCTGGATCCAAATCGGGGTGGCTGCAAAAAGCATTATACTTTGTAGGAAAGGTAGGAGAAGTTGATAATACTACAATATAAATTGTGGAAATATTATTATTGAGCGATGCTAAATTGTAATATTTATTACTGCGTTTCGTTAGCACCAATACAATTTTATAGGGTATTGGAAGACCTCTGGATGACAACGATGGCAAACCACCAACTGAGCTTTCAAATTCCAGTAAAGCGTCTTCGCTCAAGTTTCATCATCTTCATCGGCTACGAAATCATCGCGTCGAAGCCGACGATAATTAGCGCCGCTAAAACTGCACCGAACGTAATCTCGAGGATCTTCTTGACATAACGCCACTTGGACGGGTTCTTCACAACGTCCTGCGCAACCTCCCCCGTGAGCTTCGCCGCCTGCTTCTCGTCAACATTTTTGAGTTGTCCTGTCGCCTTGAGCTGGTCAAAGGCACTTTTCCAGTTGCCAGAAGTTGTATCGAGGGGTTTGAGTTTGGCCCCGGATTCAATTTTGCCGATGACATCATCCCAGTTCTTTGCAGACTTGGAGACGAGTTCATCTGCTCCTCGATACTTCACAATGGCGTTCTCCCCGTTCTTTGCCGAAGTCGGGATAAGTTTGCCACTTTCTTGAAGTTTGACGATGGCATTTTCGTTCGTTGCAGCACTGATCCGGCCTCTGAGTTTGCCCGGATTCCCTTTAATTTTCATGAGGACATCTCTCCCCATATCGTCAAACGCTTTGATAGTAACTTCTTCCTTGGCGTCGGCGATATCGAAGCAGTTTACAGCGAAAATGATCGCCGCCAGTAGAAGAATCAGGTTGAAGCGCATTGTGTGTACGACGTTTGCGCGTTTGAATGTAGATTGCGAAGTGAACGACAATAAGTTTTTTTGTGGTCCTTCCAGTGGAGGCGTGAACCTGTTTGGTCTTCAGCTTGATTATGCGGTTGGTTTGTTGATGTAGTTCTCGCACGAGTTGTGCGTGTTCCAGATCCGCTCAGGAACACGGAGCTGTACACAAGTGTAATACAGAAAAACTGATCCTGGTAGTGCAGTAGTCGTCCCCATACATGTACTCTACATGTACAGTACGGTATCACGGGAAACACTGCACAAAAGTTTGTTTCCTTCGCGATCCGTATGTACATGTATTTACATCTTCGGAGCGGCCGCATATAAAGCCATTATTGCGGACGTAGACGTATTTGCACAACTTTCAGAAAAGATAGTACGCTTCACTGATTATTGGTGATCATTTTCATTGCTCCATGGCTACTGTTAGCGTTGAGAACTCTGCCGTGAGTTCCAACTGACGATCGCTTGACACGGATGTCAACCGAGGGCAAGGTTTTCATTAACTTTGTCGACTCTCGTGTCAAGAGCATCTACCAGAATCGACTTAGATTCAACCAAAAAGTTAGGAAAATAATACAAAGGGCCTCGATTTGAGGTCCTTGTGTATCGCATTCCTCAAAGGCAGAACGTACTTGCCGTGCATGGTTTGGTTGAATATTCTGCGGCCAGTCTCCTCACTGCATCTACATAATACTACATGTAGTAGCCAATAGCTTTGTCCTCCTTTGAGAATGAAGCAGTGACAAAAACTCAGCGGATGGTGGTAACCAATACTTCAGTCGTTCACAGTAACAGGGATAACTGGTAGAACAATTAAGATATACGAGAACTACATCTACTCAAGCATAACTCAAAGAACTCCCAGTCCACGAAAGTTTATGAGCACCATGATATTTCAACAAACAAAAAAGTGCTTCGAAGTAGTCTTCATATCACTACAACTTGCAGCCAGCCACCAAAAACTACCCATTCAGACCCCCCTAAAACATCGATTCGACACCAATGAAAATGAGTGCGCCAGTTGCAGCACCGATCAGAAATGCCAACGTCTTCCAGACGGTGCGCCATTTTGAGGGTTTCTTGGCGATCTCCGCACCAACTTTCTCCGTGATCTGCACCAACTTCGCCTTGTCCGTGTTTTTGAGTACACCCGATGCCGTGAGCTTCTCGAACATAGTGCTTCACTTGGAGTTGGACGCGTCAAGTCTTTTTGGTACGGCCCCCTCTGCCTTGATTTTGTCAGCAAGATTCTTCCAGTTCTGTGCAGTTCTGAGCTTCGTTGCACTCTCCGCTGCAGCGTTGGCTTGAGCTTTGGCTTTGCCCGCATCTTTAAAAGCATTCACCGCCTTGAACTTGGTGGAAGTGCGTTTTCCAAAATTGCCTCGATTGCCTTGAGACCAGCTTGTGGCTGGGCGCTGGCGAGATTGAAACAGCTTGCAGTGAAAATGGTCATCACCACTACGAGGAACAAACTGAAGCGCATCGTCGGCGGACCTTTGGAAGCGGTAAGCGATGGCTGACTTGGTGGGAAAACCGGAAATGACGAGAGAAGAACTAAAATCGAGGTACGATTGTGCACCTCATCCAATAATTTATCTCATGATCCATTGCACCGCAATCGTTTGGTTTTCTTCTCAGCTCGAGTCGCGTACATGTATTATCCATAATGAATGCGGCTGCTTGTACAGGTATAAACAAAGCACCATCTAAAACCGTCACAATCAGATAGGCAGTAGCATTGAAGCCTTGAGAGCGTTTGGCTCAACATGTATTCATTCGCATCGAAATAGGAATCACTAGTAACTCATCTGCCTCAACACATGCGCAAAAACGACACAAACTTCCAGCCGAGTTGTTGTCATGGTGGAAGTATTCGTCGTGATACCCATCACCCAAAAAGAACCAGGCCTTCGCTATCACTTGCCTATTATTTTAACTATGACACAAATGAAAATTACCTGCCCTTCGCGCATCGACGGTATGCAACCTCAGACAGTGAGGACGTGTACACACCTGACTGAGTCGCTGAACATTTACTGGATGAAGTGTGGAGATCAACTGCACGTCAAGTTAGGGTCTTCTTCTCGTTATGAGGTGCTTCTACAAGAAAACTGAATACTGTTCAGTTTTCTATTATTCAGTGAATAGACACAAAGAAATTATCAATATGTGTAACTTTTCTCAAGGCCATTTATGTTTGGAGCATTGCTATTGTATCCGCTACTCGCTACACAAAATTATTCACTCACCATCAAACATTGATTTGACACCAATGAAAATGAGTGCGTCCGTAGCGATACCGGCCACCACTTGCAGTGTCTCCCAGATGTAAGACCATTTTGAGGGTTTCTTGGCGATCTCAGGCCGAGCTGACTGCGCTTCGTCAACGTTTTTGAATTGACCCGATGCCTTGAGGTTCTTGAAGGAAGTTCTCCACTTGGCGTTGGAAGTGGCGAGTAGTTTTGAGGATGGCCCCTGCCTTGATTTTGTCGGCTAGCTTTTGCCACTTCTTCACTACATTTTCCGCTGCAGCATTGGTTGTGGGTTCTGAGTTTGCCTGCATCCTTGAAAGTATTAACCACCTTATGTGATAGAACCTTCCGCAACCTGTTCCTTGGCACTGGCGAGATTGACAGTGAAAGCGGCCGCCACTAGAGCGAGGAAAATGCTAAACCGCATCGTGGGCAGAACTTGTAGGATAGCTGGCAAATTCTGGAATGAGGAGAGTTTGTACCATTTCGCTCTCATACCTGTAGTTTAATAGTTTATCCATGACTAATCCGATGCTTGGTATCGTACGGTAATCATTCGCAGTTGACCACCATCCTCGATCACTTTTTTCGAGAAACATACAACGTCATGGTAAAATTCGTCCTAGCATCGGCGACTATACTGTAGTATCTGACCTTACCATGACTGTAGGCACTGAACTAGCTGGGGGGGGGCAAGCATGCTTTCAATATTTTCAAGGGGCTTACATGTCAACAGGCAACAACTCAGTCGAGCTGCTTTGGTGGGTAGTTTGCGTCACACGATCAGTTGTGGCATTCCCGACATAGCCCATGATTTACGGTGCATACCGCTATCAATGATGTCCATTGCATTCAATGGTAGCGATCCCCAACTTGGAGATCAAGCATGACTTAGGGGCGATTTGCGCGCTGTTGGGTTCGCGGCGCAGTTTGGTTTGTCTTCCACAATTGATCCTTCCAGCCCTGAGAAACAAGAATCGTTAGCGGTCAACTACAAACTATGCGACTGAGTCGTTACGGCGGTCGTTTTCGTTGTCACCTGCAGCACTTTCACCACCGCTGAAGATGCCCCAGTCAATTGTGCGTCTACCTCCAACGGCGAAATTGCGAACATGCGTCGGTATCTGAAGCAAGACAAGAAACCTATCGACCCAGAAGAGGAGGGTTCTTTCTAGCCCTCTTTTCTCCCAGTTCGTGGTCTTGCTCAAACTCCCCAAATTCTCAAACCTCCCTCTGGTGAAACAGGTTAATCAGATTCGACTCAAGTTTGGCAAGCAAACTGTATGCGACGTATGTGACGAAGCGGTACGAGGCCAACCCTCAAAACTTCATCTAGGCGTCAAAGAAGTCTAGAATTGTATTGTAACAAAGTTACCATTGGCGATGCAATGAGTAGGATCCCGATCTTCCGATGACGAGGGAATAGTCTTTGTAGTCTCTAGAAAAACTAGGGACACAATAATTGACTATCACTAATGTACCTCAATAAAAAAAGTTGAACGGCAAGTAAGAAGGACAGCCAAGTGAAGACCGAACTTACTTGAGGTGCTGTTAATGCTACCCCTCAACTTCCCAGTCAACCATATTTTTGTATTTCATGAATCGTAGACATCGTGAGTTCTGGGAATTATAGGAGGGCGTATTTTTAACTTGATATTTGCAAGCGGTACGAAGACATCCGTGATGAAGCGGTTTAAATCTCTTGCAGTATATACAAGACTTGCTCGTTTAGGTTTGAGTGGGTTTTTTGCCATGTGAACTGTTCTCATAGTGAACAGCATTACCAGAACTGGGTTTCCACTTCTCTTTTTTTTTTTCATCTCTCTCCGATACCCGAACTAAAAAAAACATTTTGAAAGGGACACACTAGCTTAATGTTGGTGCAGATTCACGTACCAGCGCTATTATAAGTACACTCGCTGAAATCACGCCGCGACATGCTCCGGCTTGCTCGGATCGTAGATCAAAGCCTGGATCCAGCATCAAGCGCACAACAATATAGCAGTAGTGCTTTCAGCGTGTCAAAATTGAGTAGCATCACATCCTTTTTTCTCGGGTGATACAGTAAATTGTTCGGAAACATTTCGCCGAGTGTTCCGCCTGTGAAACGAAGCGGAACCTCACGACTTTTTCCGCCCGAAAATGTCCAAAGCGCCGCTAGTGGGACCTTAACTGCCGGGGCGAAGGCATAGTGAGCGCAAGCTTACGGATCTTGAGTCTGTGACGAAATCTTTTGAGCAGTTTCGTCTCGTCTCGGGGGGCATTAGCACAAGTAGGGGTCGTTGTCTTGACTCAGAGCGTTCTCCCAGTCTCGAGTTCCCGTTCTCCCCCCCCAGTTTCTCATTCTCCAATGGCCCCAACGCACTCTTCGTCCCCGGTCCCGTTCGCGTCCGAAACGTGTAGAAGCCCCACCTGGGACGAATATCTGGCCAACAGCAGCAACGACTTCAGCTTCCCGACCACTGTTAACTTGGGAGACCAAATGCCACGTGAGACTCGACCTTCAACGTCAACATCCAGTGGCCCTTCACAATCTTATTCAGGCTACCATCCTGCTCCACTGCAACATCAACTCAGTTCCAACCAAAAGCGCAAAGTATCTCCGTCGCCTCAAGTCATGACTTTCCCATTGTCGATCCGGCCGGAGATGAAGACGGTGACGGTCAAGAAATCACCAAAAGGGGAGATACCCCCTGGTACTCAGATAGGACGTTGGACCAAGAGAGAACATGAATTGTTCCTCGAAGGTCTGCAACGCTACGGAAAATCCTGGAAGAAGATATCGAGTCTGGTGCACACTCGAACACTCGTGCAGATCCGTACTCACGCACAGAAATATCTCCAGAAACAATCTCGTGCTGCTATCAAAGCCGACGCGAAGGCGGCCGAAGCCGCCGCCCGTGAGTCTCCGATACCCAACACCCAGCAACAAGGTCGGACTCAACAACAGCCACCACGTCTTCAGATGAACGCTCCGAGAGGCTTTGGCAATGATCATCAGTGGAAGTCGCCACTATCAGGAGATCGCAGTGGCTTCGCTCCTGTCGCGTTCCTCAGCTCTCTGTCAGCTTCTACAGGTAGTTCAGCGTCTAGGACCCAGATGACGGGATCATCGACGTCATCACGCTCAGGATTCCAGCTTAACAGCGTCAACGGATTGGATCAACTCCTACAGGACGACAACACCATTCCAGCTTTCGTCGACGAGTACTACACGAGTCCCACCGCAATCGAAGATGACCTGCTGAGACCATTGTACACCAGCGAGCAATGGATTCCGCGTCTCGTTCATCCTGCGGCATCCGTTAACTACTCTAACAAGCGTCGCCGTCTGGAGACCAGTACGTCTGCTGGTGCGTCAGCTCCAACTCCAATTACGGTCGCTGTACCAACCTTGCGTCCTGCGTTCCCCAGCACCGTGTTCGAGCCACTTCCAGCCTCTGACAATCTGTCGTCGCCCAGCACCAGTCCGTCATCGTACGGACAGCGGCAATCAGCCTTAGTACTACTTGCCGCTCACGAGACCGACGAGACCACCAACTATACCAACGCGTGGCTGTAGATACTACCCCCTTGTTCCGCATCATCAAGGCTCAGGGACGTTCCTGTGCTCTTTCAATTGTTCACTCCCAAACCAACTTGTACATACCTGCATAAGCAAAAATAATGAGCCTGTTGTACTTACATGTCTTGAGTAATTCGAGTCCAGTCTTTCATCATGCGGCAGTGCTCGCACCCGCAACTCCTACTCCACCCTGCTTGGCCTCTCGAAGAAATTGTTGCAGTGCTGTGAGTCGATCGTCAATGTCGCTGAAAGAGTCTGCTGATGTGTCCAGTAGCGCCTGGGGTGGTTGTTTCCTTCGTCTAAACACAGGAGCTTGCTTGCTGATCTGCGATGAAGGCGTCTGCTGAACCAAAGGCGATGTTTTGCGCGGTGAAGATGCTGCAGACCCTCGCGGAGTAACCCTACGGCTTCCTCTGCTAGTATTTGATGGTATCGGGGACTGCGAGCGACCACGACTAAGAGAACGCGCGCTGGGGGGGCCTGAGTGAGGCAACGGCGAGTTGTTTGAAGCTCGAGAACGGCGGGTATCAGGAGGAGCGGTCTCCACAACTCGCTTGGGCGACGCCAATCTTTCATCTATTTCGCGCTGACGCTCTCTTGACACTCGTGAACTGCGCGATCGTGTAGAGCGAGATGAAGCTTTGGAACCACGGGAATCAGCCGAGGAGTAGCCGCCAACAGAATTGTCCGATGAGTAGCCGCCATTCGAACGTGGTCGTGGTCGTGGATTTGAACGTGCCCGGGCTTCGCGTAGTTTGCGTTCCTTCTCTTGTTGATAAGCAGTCGGATCGAAGCGACGGAAAGTTGGCCGAGCTGTAGGTCTTCCGCGTCGAGCACTTCTCGGAGTTCTATCGCCTGCGTCCTCGTCGTCTGACGGACCGTAATGGGACGATGAGGACTTGAATGGCGTCGGAAAGACTGCGCTGCTGGCTTGCTGTCTGGTAATGCTTCTTGCAGGAGACTGAGCCGGTCGCGTTGAGGGAGATCTGCTTCTTGTGAATCGCGATGATAGGTCGCTGGCACGACTGCCATTGAGTGCTGGACGCTGACGCATACCCTGCTGGCCAGCTTGTGCACGTGCAATTGCAAGTTGGCGAAGAAGTTCCCGGTTCTTTAACTGAGTTTCCTCTAATTGCGCCTTCATCTGCACCATTTGTGCAAGAGTCTCCTGTACTGCAGCATTGCTGTCCTTCTGCAAGCAATAGAGATCGGTACAGGATGAGAACAAAGCAATAAGAAGGCTGGTAAAGTAGTGTAATAGTCGACTTACAATTCTCCGCCTTGTCTCCAGCCGTTCCTGCTCCTGCCTCGCTATCTCCGTTCGATCGTTTTGTTGTGAAGCTAGTCGTAGTTGTCTGTGCTCCAGTATACAGCAAAACATTGTTAGAGAACAACGGTTCAAAGCAACTCAATAGCTTAAAATCGAGCAGTCACCCACTTGATCTCCGTCCGCAGCCGCGCCGTTTCCATTGCTGAGTCTTCTCGAAATTGCTGGTAGAGTGCAATGAGCTCTTTATTCTCTTCAATTGACGCCTGTCAATTCAAATAACTATTATCAGCGCACGCTATCACCACCATCGAACCGTACATGTTACACCCACCTGAAGCTCTCGTTGTAGTTCTGCCGTCGACGTCATCCCTCCATTTCCACTCACATCGTCACACAACGTGTTCTTCAAGCACCGATTTTCTTCTCTCAACGCCGCGTTCTCCTCCATCACCCGAGTGTTACTCTGAGTAGCAGATAAATTATCCTTTTCGGCCAATGCCAGTCTCAATCTTCGGATTGTCCGCTGCAAAACTTCAGGAGATGGCGAAAGTTCTTGAGCCAAAGGCAGCGGGTAATGGACTCGGTCGAATTCGACGGCATAAGTTAATATCAAGTATCGTTTCCCGTTGTTCGGAGCTGTAGCAGCGCTACTCAACCTACAGTATGCCACAAATAATAATAATATAAAATTTAGTCGAAAAAAATATAAAAACAATCCGTTAAGTTGCTCTAAGAAAGCAGTCCACATCTCACCGTTCTGAAGTCGTACCAGGCTGTAGTTTGCGCTGTCTGTATAGATCCAGGTCTGCTGCAGTCAGTAAGTCCACGAACACGGCGTCGCTGCGTCTGTTTAGAGCTGTGAGCAGCATCTGCACAAATACTTGGAAACGCTTTGAGTTGCCCGTCTGGCGCGTAAGGTGCTCGATGTCTGAGGCCAAGAACCTGCCCGTCCAGACGCTGGAAGCCGCTACACCTGCATCCGCCGCCTCCACCTGCACGTGCAGCAACTGCTGCTGAACCTGCACTGTCACCACATAACGCGCGCCGTGGAACTCGAGAGTTGCCGACGTCTCAAGATCCTCCATCTTCAAGCAACTTTCATGCGTCCATCCAGAAACAAAAGTTAGGTAAATGCCATTCAACCCAACCTGCTCTTATGGCGTATTTTCATGATTATGTTTTTTTTTTTGAAAACAAGGTTCTTATGCTGTTACAGTGAAAACACGCGACCTTTTAAGATCCAGCGTATCTATCCTATCCATAGGCCATCGTCGCCTCGTCCAGCATTGCACCAGCATCGTCCTCTCCATCGTTCGTCATGACTTGCATCAATCTCTGCATTAAATCACCATCAATGCACTAACAATTGCATGTATTTATTGGAATTGAAGCAGATGAAGCACGCCTCTCACCGTTCCGGTGCATCATCTTCACCATTAAACGCCTACGACTTCGACGACGCGTCTGCTGCCACTCAAGAGATCGTGGACGCATGTAAGCGCCGCAATTGTCACGACCGAGCGAGGGCCAAGCGCCAGCAATCCAACAATCAACAGGTTGTCACGACGCCTGAGACGTTCCGGTTCGTGGATGCCAGGAGTCAGGACCCAGCAGTGTTTGCGCAGCTTCTGGCTGATCATTTCGTGGCACGGGAGGCGTCCAATGCAGCGGTGGCGTCACCGTCTGCATCTACCAAGTCGCAGCAATTGGTGAGGCCTGTGGCCGGCACTGTGAGCTTGGGGAGTTTCAGGAGCTGGCAGTGCGGAGAGAAGTGTCTGGCGACGTACCGCGTGCTGTTCGGCCGTCCGTTGTGGACTGCAACGACGTCGACCTCAGTCCCGCCGGCGTCACCCAGACCGAGGAAGAGGAAACACGTGACGCCGCCTACGAGCAGCAGCTCAGAGAGTTCCGAAGGATGTAGTGAAGGTGTCGACGACATGAATGGACTGGAGCTGGAAGGAGGAGGTACACGTGAGTTGCTGTCACTGCCGACGGTAGACGAGCTGTTGGAACTCCCGATGGATGATTCGTTCGAGTTAGATGGCAAGGCAGAAGCCCCGTTGGAAGAGGACGTACTGGCTGAGCTGACGATTGATTTAGGACTGGGACCAGATACAGACACAGGTGCAGACTCGATAGATTTACTGTGGGAGCTTGACGCCAGTGATGTAGACGGAGGAGTTATGCTGACAGAAGGAGAGGAACAAGAGCTGCGCTTCTTAGCCACATCGCCTAACGATTTTTTCACTCCACCGGATGAAGAAGACATGGAGGACATTTGATCAAGTTATTCGCCAACTAATACGAGACGGAAGCAACACAAATGAAACAACACGCAAAATAGGTATTATAGAGCCATCTCGCTGGTTCGTCTGTATCCTCAAAGCCGTGGAGATTGTTAATAGTCCTTTGCTAGACAATCTCGGACGGGTGCAGGTCTAACACGTCTTGTTCTTCGTCGTCATCACTGCCAACTGCGTCTGCGTTCCCTCGTGGGGCAATCGGTTGCAGTGGCTGTTTGCCCAATTTGACTTGCTTCCCACCTCCAGGCTTATCTCCTTGATCACCTAGCAAACCATTACGTTCATTGACGTACGGTGACACGAGACTCTGTTTATCGCTGTCTCCACTCATCCCAAAGTACGACCTCCAGCCGCCAAACTTACCCTTGCGATTGCGGAAGCCACCAGGGTGCTGCATTTGGAAGCGAGGGAGCATCATACCGACCACTACTATCTCCCAGCAGAGGACACAACCCGCATCAAAGAGGAAAAGAGAGAAGAGCGACCATGCAAAGCCCACAGGAAGATCAAGAGCTCCTAGGCTGACGTCCACGCCGCGCGATTTCAATGCCTTCGCTACTTGTGCCGATGTTGAAGTGTCTTCATCACTGGTGTTACCGTTGTCGCCAAGAAGCTGAACCAGCAGAATGATGAGCAACACAAAGGAGTACGCCACAAAAGTGCGGTTTGCAAGCAGCGGAGCTCGGTAGTTGTCGCGTACATTGAGAGCTACAGCAGCAATCCAGTACTGCAGGTGTCCGAAGCGCCACAAAACACTGTTTTCGTACGAGTGAGACGTGAGGTCTACAGGTTCACCGGGGATGAACACGTAACATGGCACTTCCACGATGTCCGGATCGCTTTCACCACCGTCAGAAGCAGACCTGGTGAGTGCCAAAGCTTTCTCAGCCGAACAGAACCATGGTCTAGCCTCCGCCGCCGCTAATGCGATATACACGCATCCAAGAAAAATGGTCAGTTGACCAAGAAGCGACAGCAAAATCTCTGCAGCAAACAATGTCCTGGGTGGCATCCGGTTGAATGGAGCAACCGATGTAGAGCCGAGCTGTGGGGATGCAGGAGTTCGCACCATGAGCATGGAGAGGATAAACACCACCACCAAGTCATCAAAGAGAAATTGGGAGTCGCTCATCTGAGAGTGTAGGCCGTTCATAGTCGCAGACAATGTAACTTGCACAACGGAGTAAATCACCATGTACCTGAAGGCCACGAAAGCTGCACTGAGTGCACCACGCCCTTCACGTAACAGTTCGACAGCGTCACTCACACGAAGCGAGCGACTCGTGAATGGAGCCACCAATGCAGCATCGTCTTTTGACAGAGCTAGCCCCACATGAGCCGCCTTTAGTGCACCACAGTCGTTGGCTCCGTCACCGCACATGGCCACACAGGCACCGTGGCGAGTCATAAGTGTCTCCACAATCCAAGTCTTTTGATGCGGTCGTACTCGTGCAAAAACTTTAGTTCGACCCACCAGCTCTTCAGCGAAATCTGCAAGTGACATCGTCGGAGGCGTTGTTGCTGAGGTTTCTGTGGGACTATCAGCTTCTTCTTCACTGGACGAGGCTAGGAGCTGTTCAATTGCAGCACCTGTGACTGCTATCGAACTGCCTTCAGCAAGAGAGAGGAAAGAGTGCCTATCTACTGGAGCCCACGTTCCTTCCGAGCCACCATCGGGGGTTCCTTCGCGCGTACTTTGAGCCAATTCATCCACATCTGTGTAGACAACAACCATTTCTCCATCACTTTCATTTTGGCGCTGCGCGTCGAGAAGAAGCACCGATGACTGCATGTCCATATTGATCTTGCGCGCGACGTGAATTGCTGTGAGTGCATCATCACCTGTGATCATACGAACATCAACGCCAGCTTCCTCAAGCGCCCCCACAACATAAGGCGCCTCAGGCTTCACTTGGTTCACAAACAGCATGAAACCTAAGAACCCCACAGAGCCTTCCACAGCATCTCGAGCCATTGGTTGTGATGTTTCAGACTTTGGTGACACAGCGGCTGGAGCAATTGTCTTGGTAGCAAGTGCCACAACGTAGAAGCCTTGATGTGCGTAGGAACGAGCACGAGCTAAATAGTTGCTGGGAAGTGTGTTCGGTGCGCAGATCTTGCGGATAGCTTCAGGTGAGCCCTTGACGTAGGCGTAGCGATTGCCGCTATCAAGATCTTCTACAACCACAGATGATCGTTGACGAGCTGCGTCGAACGGAAAACGAGCCACAACACCAAATAATTTGCCGATCGGAGATGCAACTAGAGCTGCAAATTGACCAGGCATCACTGTGTTGTCGGACGTTTCGGGCTCAAGCGAGTAACCAGTGGCTCGGAACATGCCCCTCTCAAGAGCATAGCCTTGAATTTGACCTGAACGCTCGGTGAGACCATGGCACGTGGCCAAACCAATGATAGCAGGAGGAGAAAGCACCTCCACCTCGCGCTGAAGTCCGTGGAAAGCAGGCTGTTGTTTCTGGTTTAACGCTGCACCAGGAGCTGCACCGGAGCACTCGTCAACACCGTGGAAATCCAGGTGATCACTGGAAAGCGTACCAGTCTTGTCGAAGCAGAAACAGTCAATGTGGCCAGCAATATTCATTCGTGCTGCATCGATGCATGCCACGTCGGCTTGGCTTTCAAGGCGAGAAAGCGCGAAGCCAACACCCGCGGTCAACACGACGGGAAGTGCTGGAGGAACAGCAATGGTGACCAGGTCAAAAGCCGACAAAAGTGCTCGACCAAACGACACACTTTTGTCGTGAATAGCCTCGTTCATACGGACCACGAATAAAATAAATGCCAGAAAGAATATAGCACCCAGGAAACGATAGCTGTCGCTCTCAAGACGCTTTGTGAGCTGCAACGGTGTCGGGAACAAGATGGTGCGGAAGAGTTCGCCTTTAGACGTCGAGAAGCCCGCACTCAGTACGACACCACGAGTCGAGGCCTTCGTTTCATCTCTGCTTCCCTGTGTCGAGCTCGAGTGTGCCAACTCGAGCACTGTAGATCCTGCAAACAGCACGCTTTCTCGATGTGTCGTCTTCAACTTTGCATTTACCACACACGAAGCATCCGTGGCTGCGAGAGCTTGCTTGGTAACAGGAATAGCTTCACCCGTGAGTGTAGCTTCATCGGCCATGCAGTGACCTGACAAGAGCGCAATATCCGCCGGTATCACCCCTTGATCAATCACCACAACGTCCCCCACAACCAGATCCGCAGGACTAACGCGTTTCTCCCGCGAGTCACGAATCACTCGTACACCATTCGCAATACTGTGCTCTGCGTGAGCTAACCTAGAATGTAGTTTCTTGTCGTTCGTCACCAATTCATGCACTTCCCATACAATTGACAGTGCTGAGAGGACTAAAATGACAGTGGCATAGGCCTCATAACCTTCATAAAGCCACACCAGACCACTGAGGACTTGAAAGACGTAGAACGGATGAGCCACCTTCCTCAACAGCACCGTCGGCCACGTCTGGGCTTTCAACGCCAACTCATTAGCTCCATGTACCCCCGTCAACCCTTCAACCTGTGAAGTTGACCACCCACTACCTTCCAAACATCTTCGTTGAGCTGAGCCCAACTTCTCATTGAGAGCATTCTCGAGTTTTGAAAAACCGAGAGACTCCCGTTCATCCACCACATAGCGACACTTCCTGAACTCGAACCACGGCGGACTATCCACCGGTTGTGACAATGGACATTCCTCATAGAATCTCTTGATTTTCTTCTTCTTGTTGCTGGTCCACGTCAATGTATGAGCCACAAACACTGAAGTGGCGTCCATTGTCCCTTGAGCTGGTCGTCGGAGCATTTTGACCTTCCATTGAGGCTTCCAGGACATCAAAATGGCCAGAATCCCCCCGGACAACACACAACCGAACCCGAACAAAGCTTGTTGCACTCCGTCGGCCTCTTGCAGCAGCTCCACACGCTCTAATTCCACCGCAGGAGCTGTCACGAATCCGGAACGAGGTGCTCGAGCTGCTAGATCCAAGTCTTCCATGTCCACGTCCACTACGTCAGTAGTAGCCATGTTGTCGTTGTCACTGCTGCTTTTTTGTCGTCACTGTAGGATAAGGGACGCGTCGAGAGCAGCGCAGAGGAAGCTTTGACACTGTCGCTTATGAGCGCAGGAGTTTCGACACGAAGAGGCGTTGAGAGGATCTATAAATGGCTACACGATACGCGACAAATGGCTACACACACGACACATGGCTACATACTTCAACTTGTTTGATGATACCTCCTACCTAGGTAGTTTTGCTAAGCTTACATGCACTTTACACGAGCATATTGGGGCTGGGTGTCGAGGCCTTCTTGTAGACGTCCGGTGTCATGCTCATGTTGGCGCTGGCTGCGTCGCTGATCTTGGCCAGTGAGTTGAATGATTCGCGCGTGAAGTCGTCCACACCGTTGAGTCGAAGATAGAAGTCGACGTCCATGTCTTCAATGCCCTTGGTGTTATCGAACACGCAGAACCACGTGAGAGGGATAGACACCGCAGAGATAGCTGCAAAGGTGTAGAAGGCACCGGCATAGCCGTAGCTCGGGCTGTCGACCCAAATGGAGAAACCGAAGGAACCGATGGCGGCACCAGCCTTGCCAGCTGCAGCGGAGATGCCATGGCACGTCGAGCGGATTGGCGTCGGGAACATCTCCGTGGGAAGCACGAACGTCGACATGTTGGGGCCGAAGTTGGAGAAGAAGAGCGTGAGGCCGTACAGGATGATGAACAGGATCGACTGATCCTTGAGGTCATCCCAGAAGATGGCCATGATCAGACACAGGATCGTCATGAAGAAGAAACCTTGCAGCTGCATCTTCTTACGACCGAGACGGTTGATGAAGTACACAGCGACGAAGTAACCAGGAAGAGCCATGAGCGACACAAAAGCCACCTCGGTCGTCACCTGCTGCAGCGACGGGTTGCTGAGACCCACCACCTTCAAAATACTGGCCGAGAACAGGTTCTGAGAGTAGTAGACGATATCAAACAGAAACCATGTGCCTGCCGTGCCCAACAGACTCACGCCATAGTGACGAAGGATGAAGCCAAGACGAGCCTGCTGCTGTGTCGTGGCTTGTGTCAGCTGGCCGCGCTGCTGAGCGTTCTTGTACGCAGCAGTCTCCTCAGCCGTGAAACGGAAGTAACACACGACCAGCGCTGGGATGACGCCGATGGCGAACAGCATGCGCCACACAGCCTCGAGTCGGGAGCCACTGTTCTCACCGGGCTTGCCATCAGCAAAAGCCTGCACGAGCAGGTTACCCAAGATAGCAGCGGTCACCTGACCGACACCTTGCAGCGAGAACGTCTTGGCCACAGCCGTGTTACGGTCAGCGGAGTCCGTGGAGTCTTCAGCAGTTGTACTGGCAGCCAGCGGGTACTCGCCGCCGATACCAATGCCCAAAATGAGACGGGCGGCCACGAGGAACCAGAGCGTGGACCGGCCGTCGCCCGCGTACGCCGCAGCGCAGAGGATGCCCCCGACGATCAGGAGCACACAAGTGAATATCATGTTAACCTTGCGGCCGAAGACGTCGCCCAGGAAGCCGAAGCCCAGCTGACCGATGACGGCGCCGATGATGGCACCAGCCGAGACCCAGGACTTCATGGTGGACGAGTACGTGTCGGAGCCGTACTGCTCCGTGAGCACGACGTTGACGACGTTCATGACGAACAGATCGTACGCGTCGTTGTAGAAGCCGAGGCCGCGCACGAGGAACTTGTTCATCTTGACTTGATCTGCTCGGTTCGAAGCTGGAAGAGGAGGCTTGAGGCGTGTGCCTACGAGAGCAAAATTGAAAGTGGCTGAGACCGTCCGCGGATCCGTTGCAGTAGTTGCGCGTGGATGAGCATTCGGAACCCTCGAGACACGCACGATGATTGGCGGGCTTGACGTGCATGGTCCGACTAACGACATCTCGATGTTTGTATTCCACTGTTTTATGTACATCCCCGTTTTGCGCTACAGATTCAATCACCATAGCAACTGAATCTGTAGCAAGTTCGATCCTGTTTGTAGCAAATCGAATGGCGGCTGCGCGATGGAGTCTCACATTGCTGGAGCCTTGCTGAGTTGCTCAGGGAGTCTTAGCAAGTCCGAGCTCACCGTCGCCGAGAACGAGTTCTTTTGCGAAACTCCGACCAAGAAACGATGCCGGAGTCGACTAATGCCCGTCTTGAAACCCGGCCGCAATGGCAAAAATTGCCCCCCCCTCGCCATCGACAAGTGCTCTGCACGAAGACGCGCAGACGGGTCTGTTGCGACACCCATCATGCGTACAGTACCAGGCTCGAAAAAGAAGCTGTAGAGTAGACGCAGGCTGGCCGGCGGCTCTACAGCTTGCCTCTCGTCTATTAACACAAGTGGATTGTCGTGAACACGCAATACGCAACGGCTCGGACTCTGGGTGGAGTATTATGGAACTTCACTAGCAGAAATTTTGTGTCTTGCTGTGTCATTACGGTAGTAAGTTTTGATATTGTTGGCTTAACTCGCTAGCAGCAGCAGCAGCAGCAGCAGCACGGGGTTTGGAGCCACTCCTCGAAATGCGAAAACCTCCGACACCGCTGGACAGAGGTTGCATGCGTGCTCCCAGCTACCCCAAGCAACTAAATACGCTCTGAAATTGAAATACCGTATTTCTGGGTGAGCTACTACTACTAGATCTTCCAAGTTGCAGTAGCTCACCCAGCAACATTATCTCCAACGTTGAACCTCCTAAGTAGTGCTACAAGTATGTAGCAGGAGGGCACTTAGCTCTACTTGAAACAATTTGCAGTTTGCTCCAACGTGAATGGCTTCGCCAACTTGCCTTGCAGCATGTGAAACCCAACCGTCATTATTTTCACCTCGCTCCACTGACTTCTATATGTATCATACACACTGTCTTTACCTCTCCAATCTAATATCATCTTTCACAGCACGTCACCCACTATTCCCCCGCTTGAGTGCCGCACCCCCTTGTGGCGGGAGTTTTCAGTCACTTTTATCGAGGGCGGAAGGCGAAGCTCTCCGCACTCGTTCGCGTCCATGGATCCTCCGCCCGCTTACAGCCACAGCGGCGGGGGTCAACTCTGGACGCCCGCTATGGAGCTTTCCCTGCCGCAGTCCGAAGGCGGCAGCAGCTTCGAAGAGGAGAAGGAAGACGCGCCCAAGCCACGTGGCATAGACTTATTACTGGCTCCGCGCTCCTACAGCAGCAGCGAGGGCGACGACGACGAGCGCAGCGCCGACAGCAGCGAGACGCGTGCACCCTCAGCTGAAGAGGAAGACGACGATCTTAGCGCCGCTTCAGCCGTCATGGCTATGGGTCAAACGCAGTCTAAAGGCAAACAAAAGGCCCGTACTAGACGTAGCGACTCTATTGACGACATGGAGCTAAGTATCGAGTCACTGTGGATCATGGCACAGCAGAGAGGCCTGGATACGGCCGCTTTGAGTCAGTGGAGCGTCCGAGACGACGGCAAGTTGCTGGACTCTGAGCAACATAAGTATCGCAGTCTGAGAGACGCACTTCGAGCCTATACACACCTGATGCAGGGCACTATACCGAGGGAAGATATGTATTACCTCGCCGTCTTAAGACGGAAACTGGCGGAACTGGAGCTGCCACTTGTGGATGGACCAATTAGTGTCGTCACATTGGGCTCTGTGGTGCCAGAAGAACATTTTTACACCAGCAAGAAGCTCTTCCCTATTGGATACGAGACCGTTGTGAGGGTTATGGTGACTAAACCTGTGACTGTCGCTTTTCGGCTACGATGCAGTACGTGAAACTATTTTTTTTTTACTTATTTATTATGGGATGACTCTGATTTTGTTGTGCTTTACTGCAGAAATTGTGCATGGCAATAAGAAGAAATCCCCCATTTTCGTGGTAGAACTTGAGAAGTGTGCAGGTAAGTTGACGTGGAGTTGGTGAAAGTGTGAGGTCGGACTAATTGTTATTGTAATTTGTTTTTGACAGCTGAGATCGTGTTTAGGTCGTACGTGGCGAGTAAAGCGTGGAAAAAAGCTCTAGTGCATTTCGAGAGTTTGTCAGCTGACGAACTCATGGCCATGGTCAGTGAGTCGGTCTTTACTGTGGAAACTAACGAAAGCGGGAAACCTGTGGACGTACTGACGCCTGCTAGCGGCGAGGACGGATTTGGTTTGCTTCGACGAAATATTACACGCGTGCTGGAAGGACTGCACCTAGTCATGTCTTGCAGAGATTATCAGTTCTGGGAGCAGCGACATCCAATTACGCCCGACGTCCACGCCAAAATTCGCTCACGTCTGAAAAACCAAGTGAAGGATGTCCTCAAGGCTGAGAATGCCTTTTCTAAGGATGCGATCAACTACCAACTGTCGCAGGAAGTCCTGCTGGAGGAGTACTGTTGTAATCCCGAGGAGGTGCAACGGTTGGAGCAGCAGAAAGAGAAGGAGCAACGCGAAGCTGACAAGCGTAGTGTCCGTGAGGCTGCTCGCAAGCTCTTAGAGATCGAAATGAAGGTTCAAGAGGACGCGAAGGAAGCACAGCGACGGGCAAAAGAGGAACGCAAAACCGCAATTTTTGAGGCGAAGATGGAAGCTGCTCGGCAAAAAGAGGCGCGGAAAGAAGCCTTGCGTTTGGCCAGAGAACAGGAAAAACGGATGCGTGAAGAAGAAAAAGAGATAAAGCGTGCGTTACGAGAGGAGGAAAAGCGTAAGAAGATGGAGGAAAAGGAAATTTCTATGAAGCGGAGGATAGAAGAGCTGCGACAGCGCCGTCAGATGCGCGAAGAGCAGAAGGCAATTCTTGAGAATGGCGTCGTAACTTCTTCGTCTCCGAAACGATTCAGCGACACAAGGAAGAAGAAGGCCTCTCCCGATGCTCAGTCTCTTAAGCAACAGCACCTTGCTCTGCTAAAATTCGTGGAAGAGGAAAGAGAACGAAGACGGCAAATTCGTGTATGGGACAAGAGAAACGAGGTGGAGAGCGAAGTCTGGGCTCGCGTGAAAGCACGCTATACTCAGGAGTTGAAGAACAACCACTCTTTGTTGGGGGATAGGTATTCTGAACTCGGTACCTCGGCCGGTCAAGATACAAAGTTTCCAACTCAAGTTATCTCCGCAGCGGTGGAGCTGGACCCTGTACCAACGGAATCTCACGTCGATATACTTTTCGTGTGGGATTTTATTTCGACGTTCTCGGACTGCTTGAAGCTGACGGTACTGCCCTCACTCGGCGTCTTTGTAAATATGATGATGCTAAGTGACGGGTCCAGTCCTGTTGGGGACGGCGATCAGGACGACGACTCGATGGGTACACTTTTTGCTTCGTTGCATGCAGAGCTGTTGAAGGCGCTGATCGCTGAGTATTTCCCGTTGCTTCAAATGGGGAATACTCTTGAGGAGTTCCATCGCACTCGGCCCATGAACGCGTTTAGTTGGCCAGAACTCGCGCGCGAAGTGTGTCAGTTGGCGATGGAATTCAAACACCCCAGTGCGGATGAGCAACTGCTCAAATCAATTAAGGGTTCGAAATCGTATCGAGACGACGCTGTAACACACCCTCTTCGTCAGAAGCTGCACCGTCGAGGAACCAGCTTGTTGAAGGGAGTCCAGTTTGAGGAAGAGAAGGAGGAGGCCGAGACTGAGGTCCATAACTCGCAAGGGAAAAACTCTATTACCTTGGCTTCGGAGGCGAACAACGTATCAGCAGCATCAAGTGATTACTATGGTGTTGTCCTGGTTGATGGTGTGTCTAGTAAGATCAAGGTGGAGGAGAAAGACCAGCATCTCATCGTAACAGAGATTGTTGCCACTTCCAGCGAAACTTCTGGGGAGAAAACGAAATTATCTGAAGGTGCTGTTGCTGAGCCAAAGGATGATAACGCCGATAGGATTCGAGTTGGGGATTATCTGATGTGCATTAACGGACAAAATGTGCGGGAGATGTCTCTTGACGCTTATAACAATCTTGTGAGTGGGCTAAAACCTCCTCACGGATTGCTGATGTCCTCGGTTGTCCCTGTCGTGAAGAACCCAATGAAGCATATTGCAACGACACAAGGTGCGACGAAGATGAAGTGCTGTGGATTTGTACTCAAGCTTCTTCGAGCAAAAGAGATTGCGGCGCCATTTAATCAACCAGTGGATGCTGAACTCTATCCTGATTACTACTCTAGCGGTGATATCGCGGAGCCAATGGATCTGGGTACGATTTCGGAGAAAATTGAGGATGAAGACTACGAAAACGATGATGTCGAGTCCTTTGTTGACGATGTGCAGTTGGTGTGGAAAAATTGTTACGCATACAACTCGTTGAAGGCAGAAATCTCTAACCTGGCCCAGAAGCTGTCGGTAATTTTTGAACGACTGATGAAAGAGTGGGTGTACACGACCGAGAACAGACCAATGATTGCAGCAGAAGAAGACAACTGCCGTAATTGTCAGACTATCCACGCAAAGGGCCGGTTATTACTGTGCGATCGCTGCGATGCACCGTACCACACATTTTGCTTGCAATCCCCACTGCCTGTGATTCCAAAGGGCGAGTGGTTCTGTCCTACATGTCTTGCGGATCCTTCCTTTTCGCCCGAGCAATTTCGTAAGAAAGCTCGCGATATGGATGCCGACTCCGGTGATAACTCTGGTAGCAGTGAGCGTAAGGAAGGCGATCTTACAGAGTTGGAGAAGCGGCTTCTGTCGGCGATTGATCTTCTCTCCCAGGAAAACTATTCGAAACTTACAGTCAGTGATCGATTGAAGGTGCTGAGGGTATTGTGCGAGTTGGTTGAGGAAACGTCAGCTGTTCAGTCAGTTTACCACTCCCTAGAAGAAAAAGCAAGTGATGCACGAAAGAAATTGGGCGAATCACTGGCAGACTTGCAGCGCGAATGGGATCGATTTACCCCGCCGCGTTCGTCGCACGGTGTAGAGCAGACCAAGAAGTTCATCATTGACGGTGTCGAGCGTGATTTAACAGATGAGTTGCTGACATATTTGGAGGAAAAGGCGAATGCAGAGCTGGAGGCCAAACCTGTCCCCGTTCTGCCTAATACAGCTCAGAAAAAACTCGAGGCCGACAGTATTAAGGAGGAATCCACAGCTTTATCTGTGGTGGAAGATGATGAAGATTCATCCGACAACTCCGATGCCGAGGAAGAGATGATCCTTGATGAGTTTGGTGATCGATTTTTGTTGGCATCAGCAGGGGTAAACGAAGCAAATGCTTGTGACGATGGAAACGGTTCGGTGACGAAGCGCCCGCTGTGCGCATTTTGCGGTTTGGAGGATGGGATCTTAAATGGGCCGTTGCATTCCTGCAAGCAGTCACCATTGACAGGCCAGACAACGTTGCTGAAGCATTACGAAATCCCAGAATTACTGTCAGGAGAAGGGCCGGGCATTCTGGTTGTGCGGACGCTTGGAGCGAATGATCTTCCGAATGCCCTTCTGGAAGATACAGCTGAAGGTGTGCAATACTCGGAACGCTCTGCGCAAAACCATCAGATGGCCCAAGGCGAAATGGGTGGCCAACAGTCCGAGATTGAGGGGGTCAAAGGAATTATGTACGCGATTAATGACCGCGTAGTGTTTGGCATGAGTCGTGTTGTCATCCAAGAGCAGTTGAGGACTGCTGCTCAACCGATATTGTTGTACTTGACTTCCCTGCCTGGCGAGGCTGTGCGTGCTTCGGTGTCGATTGTCAAGTGCCATGAGTTGCCCATTGGTTTGACTTTGGATGCTCATGAGTCCTTCATTTTCGTTCAGTCGTACCGTTCCTCGGAGGACATCCCGGTAGGATTTGGTGAGCTATCTGGTCAAGTGTTTCCGGGTGACGTGCTACTGATGGTGAATGGCGTACACACATATGAGAAGAGTGTTGACGATGTCGAGACATTACTCCGTATGGACAATCCGTCCGACGTTACGTACGCCGTTTTCGTCCGTCCACCGTCAACGAAGATGAGAAAGGCGAATGAAGAATGGCAGCGTACTGTACACGACGCGCCCTCGCAGCGAGAAAAGGAGAGCACGTTTCGCGCGGGCCTAATGACCTCGCAAGCGAGCGGACCGATCTCGTATGATGTGATTTTCCAAGACGGTCCGCTCGGTTTAGCGCTGGCGCTTGAAACCCGAGGCGTGGTTGTAAAATCGCTGAATGATCACTCAGATGGAACGCTCGGCCAAGCGTCTCTCAGTGGTCGTATTTTGCATGGGGACTTGGTGGAACGAGTGAATGGTGCAGCCTACGGTCAGCTGAGCGATCTATCTCAGTTCACTTCGTGGTTACTGAGCTTACCCCGGCCGTTGAAAATCACATTTTCTAGGCAGCCACCTGCAGATACGAATCAGCTCCTGACCCCTGAGCAGGCAAGCCACCGTTTGGCTGAACTGCTGAGCACACCAACGCTGCTGTGCAAGCAGCTTAACCTACCTGCATCGAGTGATATCAAGACATCCCGCGTCGATTCTTTCCCGCTGCCATTTGAGGCAGAAAATCTGCTCGAAAATCTTGGTGTCATTGCGACGAAGGGACTTATATACTGCGAACAGCGCAACGACTTAATGGGGATGGACCAAGATGCCGCTCCTCTCACAGTGGCGGTCAGTGACCTTATTGTGGGACTGAACGGTAAATCTGTCGCTGGCTTGAGCTGGGCTTCGGTGAAGGAACTGTGTGCGGAGATGTCATCGACGTCTCCGGTTTACCTCCATCTCATACCATTCATCAGACCTGTGACGTTGCTAGACGCCCACGAAAGCTGTGTTGAAAGTGCAAATACGGCATGGTCAGAATGCGGATCTATGCTTCCTCGTGTTGGAAAGGCTCGAGAACTTGAGAGCTTCATCAAGTGGCTGATCATTCCAAGGACATTAGCCTTTGGGAAATGTCGTCATGGCTACTCATTCTACCATTTCTTCAGCGATCACCACCGCTTGTTTGTACTATCACCGGACAAGCAGTGGTCGGTGTGCGCCACTAGAGAGCAGCTTCTGCAACTTCTTGCGTACTTGAAAGAGGACTCGAGGGATTCGAAGATTGCCACTAGGATCAAATGGTGCTTCCATTGGGTCCTTCACGACAACGGTGCTATGCTTCAGCTGCAGCAAGGATTACCATGCTGCGAGTATTCAAGCAAAGACTTTCTCCGTGACGGCCCCTTTTCTATCGAAAAGGAGGTGCTTCTTGCTATGGACGGAGATATGGAGAAGTATGAATCTTTCGTGGCATATAATGGGCGCAAGTATTTTCTCGGGTCGTTCTACACGCAACAGGAGGCTGAAAACGTGCTCCAACACGCAGAGACGTCGATCCACTCTACAGGATTCCATGTTGTGGTGGCTGCTGATGCTGCTACCCTACGCAATGCACATTTCCCTTCTTCACTGACGGCTCCGTATCCGAAAGGTGAGAATGTGGTGAAGCGTATCTTATCGCGCAAGTATGAGTATGGAAGTGTGATGGATGGACGAGGCGGAATGAAGCCCATTCCGATTTCACATGACGTGTATAACATTTTGAAGCGTGGTCTTCGTTCGAACAATGCTATGATGAACAACGTGGATGCATCAAGGCCTGGAATGTATCAGGCTGGAATGCCACCGGTGCCAACGTCGAGGATGCCCGGAGATGTACAGTCGTCTGCATATGCTGCTGCTCAAGCGCGCTACCAAGAGGCGTTGAAGCGGAAGTATCCTCAAACGGAAGATCCGTTTGCGCGCCAAATCGCTGATCAGATGAAGCGAACGCGATATGCTGATCCAAACGCAGCTACAAGAATACAACAACAACTTGCGCCTGGTGGAGCCAACAATCCTGCGTCCTTCAAGCGATCGCTTCAGGCACTTGTAGACCAAGGACGAGCGATGCTAGCGGCTTGGAACCAGTTCGCCTCATCTGCTACTGTGCAGACCACGAATGGACTGGCGTACGCGTGCTTGTCGAGTTTTGAAGAAGTGAAGAAGGTGGTGTCACGTATCGTTGTTGATCCTACTGCGACACATCCAGACCCGAAAACCTTTGTGTGCCTTCACCACGCATATGTGATGGGACTGATTTGTGCGATGGCAACCCAGGCGCTGACAACCAGTCAGAAATCTCATTCGGACTCGGCCCTTGTGAAGCAAGTAGCGGATGCCTTCGCGACGTCGATTCTCAGTTGCGTGGACCCGTCAAGCATGCTGCGTGCACGTGCACTGAGTGGATTTGCGACTGCTGCGAAGAAGTGCGAGCCTTCTCAGCGTGCTGGTGACTTGTCGGTTGAGCTTCACAATGTTGCAAACTTCGTGTTGATGTTTTTGCGGACGACTCGCTATTTGTCAGGCGCCAGTTTCGACGATCTGAGCAATTGCCGACCGTTGTTTACTGCATCAACGCCAGGCGTTGAATCTCTACCTGCATCATTTGTGCAGCAGGTCAACCTTCTCGAGAACATTCGCCAAGCGTTCTACCGCAAAATTAACATGGCTCCCAGCGGAACTTTCCCATCTCAAAACCAGTCGATGGCTTCGATGCCTTCTCTCCAGGCTTCGGCGTATGGTATGGCACCAGGATCTGCTTCAATGGCTATGCCGACCAACACTGCTGAGCCCTCGAACCAAGCCATCAACAGCGGCACGCTTGTGGACGTGGAGTTCGGGTTTGGCCCTTTGGGTGTCGTGATTAACTATTCTAACCGTGGAACGATTGTCGTCACGGAGTTTTCCAACGACAGCAACAACATGATTGGGCAAGCTCAGGCAAGCGGCAAGGTGCAGGTGGGTGACGAAGTGTATGCTGTGAACGACCAGAAGCTGGAGGTCATTGGCATGGAAGGTTTCAAGGGTGCAGTTGCTGCGAGCAAACGACCGCTTCGAGTGACGTTCCGGCGTCTTTCACCTGCTGCTCGTGTCGGCGCAGCGATGGCATCGCCGTATCCACAAACACAAAATACTGCGTCTAACTTTGGGTATCCGGTGAATGGAGCTCCCCAGGGCACCACGCCTGCTCCTCTCGCTCAGGTTTCTTCTGTGATGAACCAACAAGTACAGCAACCAAACGCCTTCAACCAGCAGAGGCAAGCAGGCGCCATGAACAACAGTGCTGTTTATGGTAACCAGCTACCTAGTAGTGGGCCGATGGCCATGGCCGCCGGCAGTGTAAACGCAGGCGGAAACATCCCAAATCCAGCTTCCGGACAACTCCTTGGAATGAGCGACGGAATGAATCCGTTTCCCTACCAGTCGGCATCGTCGAGTCAGCCGATGGGAGATCCGTCTTCACAGTTCAACAACCCGCCGATGGCAGGTAACATGCCAGGTTTCATGGGCGATATGTCCGGGCTGTCTTTCCCTGCCGCACCTATGGGCGGTCAGAACTACAACACGATGCCGAACGTCTATGATGATGGTACAGGCGGTGGCCCAGGTGCTCAGTCCTCGGGAGGTTGGCCAGGTGCGCCAAACCCAATGGTGCAAGCGTTTCCACCGGTACCAGCCCCGAATGGGATGAACTTGAATGGCGGTGGAAATGTGCAGATGCCAATGGACCCGATGCCTATGATGCCCAACGCGTCTTCAGCGATGGGATATTCGTCGGCTCAACCACCGTCGTCTGGAGCCTCGAACTCGTATCAAAGCAACAATTCGACTGGGGAATACGTAAATTTCGTTGCAGGCAACGACCCACAGTTGCCGCAGGGAGATCCATCACAGGTAAATTATTACGATGCTAACGGTACTACCTATCGTGCTGCTGGAGATTTCGAGATTGATACAAGTGCCAACGCGCCGACTGACTTTGCAGCTCAAACAACGGCCCCCACTGTGTCTGCTGAGGCTAGTGCGATTGCGGACGTCGACACGGAGCCGGAGTCTCCGTCGATTTCACAAGTGACGACACCAACGCAATCAGACACCGACGGGGAGCGCAGCGAGGCTGACAGGCAGCGTGATCGCGAAGCGCAGTTGGCGCAGTTGACTGCTGCATCGAATGCGTTACAGGATAGCTCATCGGAAGTGAGTTCAAGCTCTGCGCCAGTTCCCACCACTGCACATGGTCAACCCACTCCTGCGGACGCAAGCAATGCGCCCGATGAATCACCATCAACGACAGTTCACGCGGGTTCAACCGTGCCAGCAGCAGCATCGGAGGTAGTGGTGCCGGAAGGGAAGCCGCCTCTCCAAGCGGCTAGATCATCGCCTCGTGCCCAAACCGGTGGAAAGGAGCTTCGCCTGACGGAAGAGACTGCTTCTAGAAGATCGTCGCGAGTATCTCGCAAAATCACCAACATCGCGGACATGTATGACCCAGATTTCGTCAAAGCCCATTCTAGAGGAGGCGCAGGGAGCGGTAGTGAAGCTGGGGCGGACGAACCGACAGATGGAGAAATCGGGGAATTGTCGACGGAGCTACTGGAAAGTTTCAGCGCGACGATCCGCCCGCTGAAGAAGGACCTTCCGCGCTCATTACTACTACTTCGAGCTCAGTTGCTATCGATGGAGTCTGCAATTCCACGTGATGCTTTCCGATCCGGGCGGTGGGGGCGGCCTGTGCGTGCTGCATGGGCCGAGATGGTTTATGCGTGCGATACGTCAGGTATACTAATGGAGGCAGTTGTGTTGTTGGAGGCTAACATTGATCCGGAGTGGCTTGACCCGTGCTGGAAAGCTTCCCCACTCCCGTCGGCTAAGAATGCGATCGCTGCTGCAACAATTGCGTCTGCTGCCATGCGATTGTACTCGTTGGACGACGCTATTTCTTATGGACGCATGAAACGTGGAGGCAAGCGCAAACAGCGAAACCCTTCGAGTGCCAGTTCTAGTCGGCCAGGCTCGCCACAGAAGACTGCTATCATCAGCCAGGAGTCAAAGGCATCAGAATCTGTGTCCAACCCGTCGGAGCTGCCATTCGTGGGCCGACTGTCTAGTGGATTGGTTGCCTTAGCTGACAAGATGATAAATAACATCCTGGAGTCTCAGCGAGAAAAGTCTTCAACAGCCTATGCGTATCGGAAGGCAAGGGGCGAGGTGGCTGCGATCACTTCTCTTACGGACGATCAGGTCGAGCAATGGATTCAAGCGAGCTCGGCACATCAAGTCCAGACAGCATCAGGCCCCGGGCAGTCGCAGAGCGGATCCGGGCGTCACTCAACACCGAAGCGGAAGCACCCTGGATCTCAACCGTCGAGTTCAAGTGGCCAGCGGTCATCATCCAGTAGGAAACGTAGGGCCCAAGGCTCGACCGTGCCCACTCCCGCCGCAACCCCACCAGAGACACAGTACGTTGAGCTTCGCTGTTTCCAGATGAAGACGCTGCAGCATTGCTTCCCTATGGGCAGTGCGCAGGATGTAACTCTGCGGTCGCGCTTGGAGCACATCATGGACACACTGTTAAGGAATGAGCTGGCGTTCGCATTTTCTGCACCGGTGAACGTGAACGACGTGCCGGGTTACTCAGATCTGATCAAGCATCCGATGGATCTGGGCACGATTAAGATTCGGTTAAGCCGCGGATTCTACGACCAGCGCTTCGAGATGCTGGTGCGCGACGTGAACCTCGTATGGGAAAACTGCTTCACTTTCAACCGTCTGGACGCGGAGATTTCCAAGTGTGCGAATCGACTGCGATGTAAGTGTCCGCCGCATGTTGTTCTAGCAATTACGCCGTTGTACTAACGTGTTCTTGTGTTTGTGTGCGTATTTGCAGCTATCTTCAATCGGCTATTCGAGCAGTGGGTCACGGACGTGCCGCCGAACACTCCGGTGACTCATCTTGCCTCGGAGGAGTTGTGTCGACAGTGCGGTCAGATGAGCGCGCAGGAGAGCATGCTGCTGTGTGACAGCTGCGACGCAGCCCACCACGCCTTCTGCCTGCAGCCGCCGCTTTCTTCGATCCCACCAGGCAACTGGTATTGTCCGCGATGCCCCATTAAAAAGCTCTCGATGTAGTTGCAGTCGTGTCATGATACATAACAGGGAATAGTAGACGTTTGAAGTGTTCGAGTTTGCTGTCAAAGGTTCAGCGCCATTCATTGCGGTACGTAAGATGTACTTCGAAGTAAGTTGGGACTTACATGCACATGCAGATACCAATGGATGAAGGGGCCGAGGGCTATCGTTGATAAAATCGAGAAAGTGTACTAGAGATGAATTGGTTTTGTTCTGAAGCGCTTGAAAGTGACAACCAAACAGGATCAAGTGCGTGCCATTCGTGTTGGTACATGGACTGTATGCTTTTTTAAAAAAAATAATACAGCAACAACATCTTGACGAACGGTTGAAACGTGAAAATTGTCCAGTCCTCCAGCTGGGACTGCAGCAGCGGCGTAACGCTGCACCGCACAGGATCTCAAAGAGTATCCGTGACGTCCGTGACGCCTTGTGTCCGCGTTATGTGTTGACACGTTCCCCAAACACCGAGAGTCAAGAGCAGTTGGTGTCCTCGCTCTTCGGGCATGTCTGGATAGACTAGACTGGTTTCGGATCGTAGCTGGCATCTCTACGATATCTTATTTGAAGTATTGACAGAAGTGCTCAGGATACAATATGCACGTATCTCGTCAACGGATAATGTTGTGAGCCCATCATTGATCAACCACGTCAACCGGGTTAGATAGTATCGATGGAGACCGATAAAATCAGGCTCGCTCGAGAGAAGATAGACGAGTCGGCATCTTGTGTGCGTTGGGTGCCGGTGGTGTCTACCGAACACTACAGCACCGAGACGGCCCCCGTCAACTAAGCCAGCTGCAGTGCTCGAACACAGCAGCCTCAACGATAACAACCAGCGTTGGCACAACATACTCGAGCAATCGACATCTTTAGGACGTATCCTGAGATCCTGCGCGTTACGCCGCCGCTGCAGTCCCAGCTGGAGGGCAGATAATTTCACGCTTGAAGTGTTCGTCAAGATGTTGTTGTATCGGTTCAAACTGACCAACAACGTCGTTCTAAAACAAGTCAGAAGAAGAACCGGTGAAAGTGTCTGTGGACACAGCTCAGCAATATCGAGAGTCGGAAGGCAGAAACCGAGAGAGCTCGTCACGGACGGATTGGTGGCCCTGCTTTTCACGTGTTTTCACCATGTGAGCTGAGTGCAGCGATTCGTCTACCGTGCAGTCGCCGTGTCCGTGTTGCCTCCACGCTTTTGGTCATCATCCTGTTATCTCCTCCGTTTGTTCTCTTTGCTCCGTGGCGCAGCGGAACCCACACACTTCGAGTTCTTGGATTTCCTCTGGTAGCGGAGACCGTCGCGACCGGCTCACAAAGCCGGGAGATGCCCGACATCCTGTCATTTCAAGTGTCAATTGGACGTCTTGTCAGGATTGCTGAGAAAACGTAATGGTACCACGAGCGACACCCGGAGGCACCACAGCTTACGCCTCTCGAGATAGTGAGCTCCAGGCACCGTGAACAGCTCCGGATGCAGTCTGAAGTTGCACTTTGCACCGCTTGAGTTCCTCGCTTCCAGCCGCTGCAGTTCACGCACATCTTGTCGTTGTCTCGCATGAGCACAATTCACTATGAAAAAAATGCCACTTGTGGCTTAGCTGCCCATGAACACGAACACGGCTCGACAAGGCATCGTGCATACACGTTTAGAAGGTGAACGACACCCGTTGAGCTCGTCTATATCTCGAGGACATCAAGCAATGGCCCAAGGCACGTGGACAGAGCAAAATGTGGCGTGTCCGATCATACAGCAAGGAGAGCACGAACCTGAGCCCGTGAGGACATAAGGTATTGCTTATTCTGAGTTTTACCAGATCCGACACAGCTCATTCAACTTCTTACTACTCATCGACCATGCCAGCGCCCAGCATCCGTCGCAACACCAACCGTACGCGTTGCCGGTTGACCGACTGCACTAAGTTCGCGCAGACGCGTGGCCTCTGCAAGGCGCACGGCGGCGGCTCACGCTGTCGCCACCCGGACTGCCATAAACTCGCTCAAAGTCGCGGTCTGTGTATCGCCCATGGCGGCGGCCGTCGCTGCATTGTCGAGGACTGCAACAAGCTCGCGCAGTCGAAAGGCCACTGCATCTCGCACGGCGGCGGCCGTCGCTGTGCTATTCCTCACTGCGACAAGTTCTCGCAGGTTCGAGGCTACTGCAAGGCCCACGCCAAGGTGCTAATGGTGTTCAGATCTCCATCGTCTCCAACGCGCGCTGCGCTCATGACTCCGCCGGCTTCTGCCGTCTGCAGTCCGAAGATCACCCTGTCTCCGGTCAAGTCGAAGCTCTCAATCGACTTCCTGGTAAACCCGTCGCTCCCCCACGAGCAGCCGAACACGACGAGAACTCAATCTAAACTGCATGTACCAGCTTTTCATCTGTCGCCGCTTTCAGCTCCACAATTGCCGAGCATCGTGGCAAACGGGCGTTCATTGCTCTCGTTCCTCAAGCCCGAGTTTACGACTACGGCGCCGCAGACTTCGATGTTGAAGTTACCACCGATCACCTTCCAACCGCTTGTGCTGTACCGCTAAGCGAGCATTTACCAAATCATATTTAACTTCGATTCATGAATACATTTAGACTACACTCTCCATTCCTAGCGCTAGCTGGTGTCCGCAATGCAAGCGACAACAAGGACACAATGTCCGTCAACAGGTTCACGATTTACATGACAAATCGTTCAAGATGGTTCAGATACACTAAGCTTTGACCGAGCGATCCGTAGACAAAAAAGGTTGAGGTCGAGGTGGTGTCCCACAACGAACTTGGCTAGCAGGACGGCACATGCTTGAGCAGCGCCAACGTGTTATCCCGGAGATACATGAGATACGTCTACATGGGTTGCTGTTTCGTTGGGAGACTTGGTGCTCTCTGGTCAACACGCCTGTCTAACTTTTTTATCAAGACGATGCTGTATGGTGCTTGAGCAATATTCTACGTTCTTTCGAGGTGGACGCAGGCGATGCCGACCAGCTTATACATGTACTTGGAAGGCAGATATCCACTCGATTCGCTCTTTCGCGCTACCTTTTTCGATGCTAGGCGACGTCATGTTGGCCGCGTATCTGAGGAGCCATGTCGCTTCGTGAACGTCCGCAAGGACTCTACAATGCCTACATCTTACTGATACAGCACGCTACAATCTATCGGTCGCTGTCGAGTTGAACAGAGTCATCAATGAAGCGATATGTATGCCGTTCAAATAACACGTGCATGGCGCTTAGATAAGCCGACTCCACGACGTTGCGGGCTGCTGAGCTGCAATGGACTCCAACAGAGTGCACAAACGCTGGATTGTTGGGCGTTTGGGCGTTCCTGCTATTGGCGCACGACGTAGCACGCACCAGAAGCTCATCTTGTCTCGACACTAACGTCTTTCGAGTTGCATTGATGTCGAAGTTGCTCGCGGCAAAGACCAAACATCTCATGGTGAGGCTGTCCAAAGCACACGTTCACATGGCGTCGATGTGGCAGCGTCGGTAAAGCCAAAAGACTATGAACTTAGCCATCTGTGAGCCTTTAGCAAGTGAACACGTCAAGAAAGCGCTACAATTCAGGCACGACAGATTCCTCAGTCCACTGCAGTGTGTGAATGCAAGTGAGAGAGATGGCGAAGATGTGGGCGACGCCTCTACACGAGAGAGATCCGCACAGCTGCGTCGTGGCTCAGCGTGTTGGTGGACTTCGGAACGGCGACCGGCACGTGTCTGGTGCTGAATGGGAACACCTGAGGTGGTCTACATGGGCCACATCGTTCATCCGCCGCATGGCTGACAGCAAACTCGACACGTGAGAGGTTGCGGACTTCTCATATGTTCCACTAATGGCTGCGGACCAGAGCTCGCAGCTTCGACGTGCTTCCATCCAAACGGATGCTAGCCTCAGCGTGAACATGATGGTCTCCAATGGAGACTTTGTGGAGACTTTATAGAGACCAAAAGCAAAGGCGCGGCAATACATGTATGACCACGTATGCTGTGACGAGTGCCACCGCCACACGCCCCCACCGCGACGCAGGGTTTCAACGCGCCAGCCGATCTCCCCAAATCGTCGGATCGAACGTACACTTGTCTGCTTGAACCAAAGCAAAGCCGAGGTTCACAGCCGTGCAGATTGTCCGCCTTGGGCGCGAGCGGACGCAAACAAAATTCCTGAACCAAGAGGCTTCACCACTCCGCCATTTGCCAAATCCCGCAGCACAGCTCACTTCAGAAAAGCCACGATCATGCCGACGTCAAGTACTCGCCGCAACGCCAACCGTGCGCGGTGCCGCATGCCCGAATGCGGCAAATTCGCGCAGACCCGCGGACTGTGCAAAGCACACGGCGGCGGTTCACGTTGCCGTGACCCGAACTGCCAGAAACTCGCTCAGAGCCGTGGCCTGTGCATCGCGCACGGCGGAGGCCGTCGATGTGCTTTCGACGGCTGCTCTAAGCTCGCCCAGTCTAAAGGCTTCTGCATCTCGCACGGTGGCGGCCGTCGCTGCCACGTCGTTAACTGCGATAAGTTCGCACAGGTGCGCGGCCATTGCAAGTCGCACTCGAAGCTCGTCACGTCCGGTTCTGGTTCATGGTCCCCAGTCTCGGTCTCTACGTCGGACTACAAGTCCACGATGTCGCCAAACAAGTCCAAGCTCTCGATCGACTTCCTCGTGAATCCGTGCGGCATGGCCTTCGGCCGTAAGGAGGAAGCGCTGCCGGGTCGGTCAGGAGGGCACCGCTGACGGAGACCAGTGGGCGCTCGGTGGAACACATGGCCGGCTCCACGCTGCCTCACCAGCGTTCACTGCTCTTCTATCTCGACCCGATGACTACTCTTGCGACGACGGCAGCAGCGATGCAGGCTCGTCCATCGATGGCGATGCCCACGCACTACCCGTCGCTCATGCTGTACCGGTGAATTTTATTCACAACCATGTACAAGTACTAGTTGAAGTCATATTTATCCGTAAACGTTCTCAATGCATGATGAGCTGAGCCTTTTTGTAGGGATTGCACGATGTAAGCCTGTCCAAAAGGACTCCTTTTGGACCTTTTAAAGGTGGCACTCTCCTTCGCGACGATAGCCCCAAGGACAGAGGAAAGTCTGCATCAAAGTCTCCGTCACCTTGATGCGGCAGAACCGCTGCCACCAAGCGTGGTGGATTGGATGCCGCGTGCACCTCGCACACCCCGTGCACCTCGCACACCCCGTGCACACCGAGGCGCTGTTTTCCGTGCACTTACGTTAGCACCGATCCTGAAGTTTGCTCTCGGCCCCTTGAGTCGCAGTGCTCTCTGCACCGAAATCGTCTCGTTCAACGTGGAGCGACACAAACGTGCTCTACGAATCGACCAAACGAAGCAGCACGACCACACCACGCCATATTCATGTCAGTGCTGCCGTGTCCACTGTCCGGCAGTCATGAGGAGACTTTTGGTGGAGACCAATGCTCGTCGCCACATAAGACATCCGACGTCCTTATCGTCCACCTTGGCGTCTATCCACCAACACGGCGCACGTGACGGGCAACGTTGAAGAACGAGCAAGCGACTTGGCAGCTCCTCGATCAGACGGCAGGCTGGGTGCCTCGTTCGCGTAAGGCGATGTCGCGGTTATGATGTACAGATGGACAAGTCGCAGGACACCACGTGACGAGGATGTTGGAACGGCGGCAAACAAACAGCCGGCAGATGACCGAGCTGCGAGAGCGAATTTTGGCCTTATCCTGCCAGGTTGGTGTTGCCAAACCTTTGGTTGATGACCATGAAGGCTAAATATGCTGTCTGCGCAGATTTATACAGGGCATCAGAGAATACGTGCTGGAACATTTTTGGTTTAAAACGTTGGAAAAGGCACAATGTCAAAAGTTGGTCTACATGTAATGCAGCAGTGCTGTTTTTCACCTGCAGATCCTATGACGATGCATATCAAGGCGCAAACCACACACACGCAGCTATTGTTGGCGTTGATGCGAGGCAGCAGTTCCTCAAATTTACACGGCAGGATTTTACGTTCAGATGCCATAGAGTTCGCCCATTAGACTTCCTGAGTTCGTCCGCCTTCCATATCCCCTATGCATATTCGAGCAGCATTTGCAGCGTGTGCAATGGTTTTCACAAAAATATTGAGCTTCGGATCGGACAACAATAAAAAAAAACGCGGATCCTCGAAAATTAGATGAATTTGTAGCAGCCTGGGTTATGCCTGCGCAGCGTGACGGAACGCCTTGCCAGCCAGTCACTGCGCTCACAGAGCTTGAACCAGCTTCGAACAGCAGACGCGCTCGTTTCTTCGTTAGCTGCTGGGTGCAGCACCCGATCATTTTGCCGTATCTCTTTCCCGACGGCACCGTATCGACGGAGTCAGCACTTGGTGATCTCCACCAAAAGTGCAGCACCGATGCGATCGCCGTGTCCCTTGTCGGCGCCAATTCCTCGGATCCAGTCGATCATCGACTCGATGTGAATCGAAAACCGGATCCTGTTGAGCGGAAGTAAGCACGCCCCCACCTCGAAAGTGTCCTTTTCGCTAGGTCCCGTAGTTCCAAGCAGCGCACAGATGGCAGGGAGTTCCGATCTTGAGAGTGAGTTTTGCGACTTGGCCCGCTGCCAAATATGCCCACTTCAACCACTCCAGAAAGTGATGAGAGGCTACATGTACGGAGAAGCCGCATTACCGACGAGAAGAATCCACGGCCGATCATGTTGCTACAGTACAGACTTCGGTGTGTCGTTGAAGTCGCGTCCTTCCAACTACAATGCAGCTGATCCACCGAGGATCCGCTGCATTTTAGTCAGGCCACCGAGGCAGCCACACAGCGACACGAGATACTGTATTGCAGTGCAAGACTGCAACATCCGGTTCATCCGGTTTGCTAGCCGGACTCTGGTCTCATTTTCGTCCCCGCAGGCGCTGGCGTGCTGCCTTGCCAAGCTGGAAACGAGCCTTGCTTGACGAGACGCTCCGTAAAGCTTGTCCCCCGCGTCCATCATTGGCCAAACGAGGCAGGACCCGGTTGCGACTACACCACAACTTATCTCGGTGGGGCTGTGGCTCTACACCACGAGCGCCGACAGCAGCGCCTTGCATGTGCTGCGAGCACAGCTGGCCAAGTCCGTGGATAGTCTGGCAAGTTCGCTTACGCCTTTATTGCGGCGAGAAAGTAATACATGTAGTCCTCCTCCGCATGGCAGAAGCACAATTTTATTTGCTACATTACCCGGGTAAACACTAGACCTAAACTTGAGCAACGGCTGTAGGTTTTCAAAAAAATGCTGTCAAACTTTACACGCCAGCCATTACAACGGTTCGCATGGCACACACGGTGGCTGCGAGAGCTTCCCAAGATGAAGCGGAGAAGTTGGCGAGCCAAAAACAATCGCAGCGACGTTCCCAGCCGCTGGATGCGAGTTTTGTGCACAACTTGTTGTATACTTGGGCGTTTGGTCGCCTCGCTCGCGCTTGTTGCTCAGCGCGTGCGAACCGCAGTCGTGCGATCTGCTCGTCACGGGAAGATTCAAATGCCAGCTCTTCGCCAAACAAACAAAACTTGCTCATTCTTAGTATAATTGTCCTAAAAAAACGCAGTTGCACGTATTTGCTGCTTGGACTTCGTTCTGCGCGGCCAAGGACTCGCACGATGAGACTCAGATGACTTAGTTTTTATGAGTTGTGAATACATGAAGCGGATAAGGCAGCCCAGGCGGAGATCAGATCCCAGCACCTTCGAGTCGGGGGCCTGCAACCAGATGCGGCGATTACGGGAAAGCTGCGGCGTGCGAGCAATACATGTACCGATACCTGCTGGCCAGCAGGCCCAGCTCAAACAGCACACACACCTCGAAGAGGGAACTGCAGAACTGCAACGGGGTGTTCTGTCTGAGGCGCTCGCTTTCGGGATCCCTTGTAACGCAGCTTCTGATTGCCAGCGATCCCGTGCACGAGTGTTACCGAAATTCGGTGGGGCATAGGGACGGAGCATCGTCGGATAAACGCGCAGATGTCAATGCTTGTGGCGTGCAGCGAGCGTGCCGACGAGCACCGTGCTTCTGCCTCGTCGCGTTTGTAGCCACCTTCCCCATCCGAATTTCGTGCCGTCGGGTCGGAAGATCGGGTTTCTGCCCGTGTGCGAACCTCGAACGAGCCGGCGAAGCCCCGTCACGCTGCCCCACCACTGCTCTGCCTCTCAGTCTGTTCATCGGGATCTTGGTGAGGCAGACACGGCCGCGAATAAAAGAACCCATGGCTCTGGCTAGGAGCGGATACCTGGCTGGCCGTCGCGATGCAAGCTGCGATGTAAGCGAGCAAGCAAGTCTTCCTGGTCGAACTCGCGCTCATTCATCCCACAGAATCAAACAATGCTGGGTTTCCAGCACATCGTAGGAAAGAGAAACATGTACTGTACGCGAGCGTCGAAAAAACGGAATCCTCGCACTTTTGTAGTCGCTGACTGTGAGCAGCGCTACACTGAAATGCACCAAGCAGAAAGGGAAATACATACATGTACAGTCCTGCACCGCGTTTTCGACACTGCTATAAACACATAAATTAGGATAATTTATCGAGATTTGAACAATTTATAGGTCAAAACTACTCCTGACAAATCATCGATTGGAGGTATTTATATGGTCCGCCCTGCCGAAAACGAGGTGCACAACTGTATTTGCTTACAGAAAAAAACTTATAAAAACGTGATCGGTTAGTAGCGAAAGTATCACATAAAGCCGTGCACCACGAGTGACTCGTTAACCTCGACATTTTGACGCGGCACCACCGCTTACTTCCTCGCGCGTCGCGAATTTTGTCAACAGCGTCTTGAAGTTTTTGACACGCTAAGTATTCTTCTGCATGCTGTCGCGCCTCCTTTGCTACCAGTGGATGCCAACTTACGGACTGTTCATCACGACGAGAAGGTTGACATGAGCACTACGAATTCGTATCTTTTCCACAATCCGCATAGACATTCCGCTGTGCAAGCTGTCGTGCTCATGAGGCGCGTCTTGCAGGCGACTAAACGGGCAGATCGAGTGAGTTCGAGAGACCATCCTCCGGGAGGATGGTGGTTATGAGGGGAGGAATCCTCCCCTCATAAGTAAGAACGCCACATGCAACTCGTCCGTTTGTCACCTCTGGGCTAGCTCTGTTCGATCCAGCTGTCGACGCGAGTATGGCTGGGAGGACCCAAAAGCGAGCATGCTCACCTATCTCCGTCTCTCTCGCGACCAAGCCGAGCCATCAGGTATCTGACCTGTACCTCTCGAGCAGAGCAAAGCACCGCGTGGTACGGACAGTCCGATCGTAGGGCAAGCAGCAGTCGCATGGGGCGGCAACCCTGCTGGTCCCGTTGCGACTTCAGCACAGCTTGCTTGGGTTTGTTTGCCATCTCGTTAGAGTAGTGCTCACTTTACATTTCACCGCCAACTGCGAACATCGGCATTCGAGCATTTCACTGCTCGGTGTTAGCGAACTTGCACATCTTTTCCATCTCCAGTTAATCATGCCGACGTCCAGCACTCGTCGCAATGCCAACCGAGCTCGGTGCCAGTTTGCTGGTTGTGACAAGTTCGCTCAGACCCGCGGGCTGTGCAAGGCTCACGGCGGTGGCTCTCGTTGCCGTGACCCGCAGTGCAACAAGCTTGCTCAGAGTCGCGGCTTGTGTATCGCCCACGGCGGTGGCCGTCGTTGTCAATTCGACGGCTGCAAAAAGCTGGCTCAGTCCAAGGGTTACTGCATCTCGCACGGTGGTGGCCGCCGTTGCACCATTCCGAGCTGTGAGAAGTTCTCGCAGGTAAAGGGCCGCTGCAAGTCTCACTCCAAGCTTCTGACAACCGGATCGTACTCTCCAACCCACGGCGTCGTTACCCCACCGAGTTCGACTGGCAAGTCGGCCATCTCCCCCACCAGCACCAAGCTCTCGATCGACTTCCTGGTGAACCCGCTGTCGCGCAGCTCGTCCATTGGAGACAAGGTGCCAGTCCAGCAGCAGTTGCACGTGCCTGCACTGCGTCCCGTCACGCAGCTCGCCAACCCGTTCACGTCGGCCGGTATGGGCTGTCACCCCCGATACGAAACGCAGGTGCTGGGCAACCAGCGATCACTGCTGTCGTTCCTCGAGCCTCACGGATCCGTTCCGTCTTACCCGGCACCACAGCCTCAATATGCTGTGCCGGGCCACTATCAGGCACCAATGCTGCCATCGCTTACGATGTACCGCTAAGTTGGGGTTCTAGTGCCGCTTTGTGCGTAGTTGAGGGTATACATGTTGATAGAGAATGCGTAGGGCGCTACGCCGCCGCGCGGCAGTAGAGTTAGCGCCTCATATTTAACCCTGAAGTGTACACTACTTTCCCACACAACCACCGCATTATTTACCAATCCAATCTACAGAGCTCAACGGAGCAATGAAAGATACGCTTGTCGGGGAATTAGAACCCGCCAGTTTCTTCCTCGACATCCTCTTTAGGCTCAACAGAATGGCATCAGAGCCGGAGGTTGTAACGGTACACATCTAGGCATCCAAACAACTCAGGAGATCGATCTGCATTTATCGTGTTGTCGTAGATGGAGCGGTGCTGCAAAGCTTCTCAGGTGACGGCTGCTTGAAAGCCACTTTCAAAACCGGGAAGTCTCATCCGGATGTCCTGGCCAAAGGTGTTCACGTACACTGACCCCGTTAATTATCCACTCTCGTCAATTCGAGAGTTCAGAATCGAGACAGCATTTCCCATCTCAAACGGTGCGAATTTGGCATCAGCTCAACGTTGGCCTGCGTATTCTGGAACTCGCTCGACAGAGTTGTCACCTGCGCTTCAGAGGATGAAAACCGAATTGAAATCGCCATCGACTACTGTACATGTAATCGCCATTCTTCGAGGCACCCTCGATATCTCAAGGCTGCGTGACAGCACACGTATATTCGACGTAACCAAAGTTAGCGGATCCTTCTCGAAGGTGTTCGTCATCACGTACAATGTAGGTATCCATGTTGGTCACGCCGGTGCTTGGTCAATGGACACGGTGGCATCTGATGTTTCAGGATGACGCTCTTCAGCATAATAATCAGGCCAAGGCGTCGACAAGAGATTGCTTGAGACGCAGTTCGTGGCGTGCACCAGACCACCGTAAGTACGACCTACTTAAAGTAAGTATCAACATGAGTCCACACTGCATTCACCACTGCCGAAGTCAAGTATTGAGAAAATGTACCGTGTTGGGTATTGCTCAGCGTTTTGCGTTGCATGTATTGCATAAATGCACACGCTGGTTCTGTAAAGCGGACGAGTACATGCACTATTAAATAATACTTGCAGTAATTGTGAATTTAGTACATGTATGCGAGGCAGTTTTCAGTAAGATCCTCGCCCTGAGTGCTTCGGGTCGACCGTCGCGTTCTGCATGACGTGTACCATAATGCAAATAAAGTGATTCGTTGTTTACAATTCGGAAGGAGACTGCGGTAGGTCCGACCTTGTAGCACGAAATATGGTTGTACCCAGTCGTTACTTTAATTAAGTAGTCTAGACCATACTGTAAAAAATATTGATTGAAGGAGCATTCACTGAAATGCGTCACAACTTGTGCCGTATTAATTTTTCTTTGTCTCGCATTCGACGAATTCGGTGAATTCGGTGCTAGGTTTAGTAGCATCTTGTTGGCTGATGATACATGTACAGCTGTAACAGCATTTAGGTTGCTATGGATGCGGAGCATAATGTTTGCGCTTCGTGTTGTACTTGTATTTCCTCCTTAGCTAGGAGTGCGGCGGCGGGTTGGATTACATACCAGAAAAATTGTACTAAGTAAATGAATGAGAACTCATCAAACCTGACAAATCTTTATTTTTATGGGGTCTTAGCACAACTTCATTACTAAAATCTAATCTAAAAGCCTTACAATAACTAATATCTTGAAAATTGCCAGTGCACAAATTTTGTGTCGATCGAGCACTTTTTAAAGAAAGTACATGTACAGTAAAACATTTTGTACCCATGTCGCGGTACATTCCACTGAGTGATGGTCATTTCTGTACCCATTATTCATGTCGAAGTAGAGAGAACACATTTCATTTCCAGATTTTCTCAAGTGGTCACCAACCTCACCATGGAACTCGTCACCGTCACCGTCTTCGATGCAGTGGCTCCATCCTCCCCAGTTTTCGTCCGAGAAGATTTTCCTATGCTGTGTCAAATCTGTATGGACGCACCTGCATCCGTCTTCCAGCTATGCGGCGCCGAGTGTCTGGCCGAAATCTGCAGCCAATGTCTCGTGCGGCATCTCACAGCCAGCGTCTACTCGTTCTACCCGGGTGTTCTACCCAAAGTGCGCTGTCCTGTGTGCCTCAATCTACTTAATAAAAACCAATGGGAACATTTCATTCTACCTTCAAAACCCCCAGAACAAGAACCCGAAGAAGAACAAGAGACTCAAGAGACCCAGAACCAACAGCAGGAGCCTCAGTTCGTGGACGACTATAACCACGTACTGGACAAGTACGTGGTGCTTTGTCGTCAGAGCTGCGGCTTCCAGAGTCCATGTTGTCATAATGCAGGGTACACAATGTTACCGGAACGGTATGCAGAGTCAGAGGACGAAGATGATAAAGATAATCAGTTAGAGCTGCCAATGGAGCAGATTGAAGCTTTTGAGGAGCTCTGTCGACGCGGTGTCGAGTTCTGCTACCATCGTGAAAATGCGGCGGAGTTTTATGGGTTTTTGACAAGAGAATTTGAGGGAAAAGTGGAGCAGGTGCTGTGGAAACTACTGCCCAAAGTTGTGGACGAAGAACGACGTGCGGCATTGCTACTGCGTCACTTGAACAGGAATCCAGACACGCAGACACGTTGTTGCGGGATGGAGGTGTGCTTTAAGTGTAAGGCAACGAACCACCATGATGGAGACTGCCGAGACTTTATTGAGGATGAAAATGTGGTAGAGTGCCGCGGATGTGGCGTCACGGTCGTCATGGTGGACGGATGCGATTCCTTGCACTGCTTGTGTGGATACTCTTTTTCGTGGTCCGAAGAAGTTGCGCGTCAACGTGCACAACGCAAGTTCCTTGCACCTGCTGAAGACGTCGAGTACGACAGTTGGGCATACTGGCATTACAAAATGATGGATACGCACCAGAAGGTGACGAATATGTCGGCTACCCAACGAGAATTGCGACTGGTACGACTTGTGCGTGAACACCGCCCTCTATTACGTCGAGTGCTGCTCCCCCGAGTGTATCAACGACGAGTGATCAAGAAAGATCCCGAGAGCGTTGAGGAGGCAACGATCAAGCTCAAGTCGATCGCGGAAAGTCCCTTGACACCCGACTCTCCGCTGCTTTCGCGCAGTGTGTCCGTGCCGTGATTAAGTCACATGAGAAGGATGATGGAATATATTGTTACCAACTAACTTCGAAGTACGTAGTACCGGTAGTAGTAAATGCTATATATATGTATAACCCAAGTTGATGTATTGGACGTTTCACCAAACTTGACACCCTATATTATCGAGGCACCTCCGACTCACTAATCCATTCCATGACACCTCGAGAATGTGACCCTCGAGAAATTTCATGGATCAAATTGGCAGGGCTGCCGTTCAAGGATACGGTATGGCCATGGAAATGGTGCTATAGCTGTTTTATCATACCCACGCCTGTGTCACTCCCTTTGAGGTTGCGCAAGAAGCTGCAGATTGAAATTCATGAGATTTCGGCTCGAAACTACGAGATCGCAATACAGCTCAACAGGCCAACGTGGGAGATCTAACAATTGCCTCGAAGGATAATCTCGATGTAGTGCAATGGAGGTGTAGAATACTCGCTCTTTTAGCTTGACCAAGTCAGTCACCTGCTGTGGGCTACGCTTCCTCAGAGAACGACAACATCTTTCGCCACAGGCTTATTGACAGCAGGTACTGTACTACTACAAGTACAAGAAGTTTATGCGCGTTGTGCCAGCGTCGCAGACGCACTTCGACCTGAAACAACGAGAACAAGCACCCACACAAAAGTGATCATGTCCACGATGACAACTCGGTCACAACCGTACCGGTAGCATATCTTACTCTTGTAAAATCTTGACTGGTACTCTCTAAAATTGTAGCACTCAGTCGTCACAGAAATCGTTGTCCGTCTTGATATCCCCTCGGTAGTCATAGATTCGGAACGCGCTTTTTATATTCCTAGGTAAGGGTATTCATGCCCTGGGGTGTGGCATGACAAGAGAAATTCGGTACATACAATCCCCTCAGTTGTCATAGCTCCGTGAACCCACTTGTTATTCCTATGTAATGGTATTCTTGTTCTGGGGTTATGCCACAGCACATTGTACCACATATATGGTACACACAGGGGGGTCTGTCCAAGGAGGGGATCATCTGTTCAGAATTTCTGTATACATGTACATTGTGTCCAGAGACGGTGGTATACCGTACATGGTATACCCTCCTACAGTTCTCCCCATACCGTTTGCGTTAGGAATCCATCTTTATGCCAAATCGTCGACGTTTACGCTCCTGCGCGCCTTCGCTCGTACTCGATGACCCCCAAGCTGACGGGTTGTTTAGAAGCTGCTTGCACCAATGATGGAGATGCCCACTATAATAAAGCTCCTTGAAGTCATCCGCGGTGATGCCCATGTCTGGCTGCGGGGAAACCGCCTCGGCTGCCGTATAACTTCAACACCATAACTCAGTCCACTGGCCACTGCATTCGCTAAGGCCTACATGTATTTTACACGTGAAGACTCCATGGTCTCCTGTGGCCATGCGAGAAGCTGTCCATACCCTTTGCAAACGCGCTGGGTATTGCTGCACGATCGAAAGTGCTAATACATCCTGGTGAACTACGTCAGTGACCTCCCAGCCAAGTATTGTCTGCAGACGCACGACGATCTTTCACGCCGTTGCCCAAGAGGAAGCTTGTGCTTGCCGAAATTATCCTCGTGCGAACACAAGGGCACCAAACTGGACGGGATAGAATTTTAATCTCTGTCCGATTCTACTTGTGCGGTCTCTGACAAATTGGAAACGGTTTATAGGAGAGGCAAGATTTGATTTGGACGAATCTACAGATTTTGGCCATTTTCCGGGACATTCTCGAAGACAGTACGGCAATCACTAGCGAATCTCTTGGGTCACCGTTGTATCCTGGTGCGGAACCGGACACCAGCACCGTCTCAATGAGCATTGTTAAGACGATGCCCGCCGTGCGCATGTGCTCAAGCTCATCTTCATGTGCCCAGCTCACTGAGGAGGGCGACAATACACCATCGAGGGTTCCGAGAATCGTACTGTATCCGGTATACAAAGCGGGACTTTTCGGTGCACGGCTAACCAAACACACTTCACTTTACGTATTTTGCTGCAAACTCCTGGCTGACTTAGCATTTTGTATGCCTTGAAACGGAGCGAAACACAGCGCAGACCCGGTCCGGCTTTTTAGACCTGCTGACAAAGCGCGAATAGTCAGGGGGATAGGGGAATTAGATATCGATTTAGAGTGAAAGAGATGTGCGGGCTAGAACGCTTAGGAAAAGCATCAGGAAAAGCACGTAGCGACGTGCTTCTCCCTGATGAGTTCTGATACATGTAGCCGGCGACGGTGGCCACAAACTCGGTGGTGCCGCATTAATCTCGGCCACTTTTAATCCGATCCAAAAAGTCAATTTTAATCTGCGATGGCAAATAGGTTCAGGCCCTGTTTTCGCCATTTGCGACCGGTCTGTTCACATTGCACGTCGCGCCTTCGAGTGCAACCTTGGAATCTCTCCAGATTCGCGCAGCGTTAGCTTCCATTAGCAGCGAAGGGAGTACGCAGCCGGCGAATCTTCAGGGTGAGGCAGGATCGGCTATCCATCATCTGGCCGCGGTCTCTGTTCCACGCCAACCACTGCAACCTGTCCCGCTGCACGTCGGGTTCTTTTTATTTGCGCTTTACTAATCAGATGCACCTCACCGCCAATCGTGGGTGTAACGTCAAGACTCGCTGCCAACCACCAAGGTATCCGCTGACTGGTGCCGTCGGCTGTACCGGCGCCGATCTCAGCGCCACGATAGACTCGGCTCATTCCGCAATTTGCTCAGCTTCTCGCAAGTCCAGTTTGCCTTCCCGAATTCCAAGATGAACAAGTTCCTGGTGCGAGGCCTCGGCTTCTTCAACGATGCCTATGATCTGTTCGTTATGAACGTGGTCAACGTCGTGCTCACAGAGCAGTACGGCAAGGACGTGTACACGTCCAGCATGAAGTCGTGGGTGTCCGCTGCCGCCCTCATCGGTGCCGTCGTTGGTCAGGTGGCTTTCGGCTACCTGGGCGATGTCTTCGGTCGTCGTGTCAACATGATCGCCACGTGCGCCCTGCTCATCTTCGGCGGCATCCTCTGCACGGTCGCCTACGGTGGCTCACCTTCGGGCACCTTGTGGTTCCTCGTCGCTGCCCGCTTCATCCTCGGTATCGGTATTGGTGGTGAGTATCCGCTCGCTGCTTCGTCCACGGCTGAAGACGCCACGTCCGTGGCCGACCGCAGCCAGCGTGTGGCCCTCACCTTCTCTCTGCAGGGTGTGGGTTCGCTGACTGCTGCAATCCTTGGTAACCTCATCATTGAGGCTCTTGCCAACGGTGACAAGGGCCAGAACGCGGACTCCCGTCTTGAGACGGTGTGGCGTCTGCTATTCGGCATTGGTGTCGTCCCTGCTATCATTGTCTGCTACTGGCGTATCACCGCCGAGGAGACGGATGCCTACAAGGCTGCTGAGGAGCGTCGCCAGGCTGCTGCCGCAGCCAACCCGACCGCCGCGCGCGCTCGTCTATCGTTCATCATCCGTAACTACGGCGTGAGCCTTCTGGGTACGGCCGGCACGTGGTTCCTGTTCGACATTGTGTTCTACGCTCAGAACCTGTTCTCTGCCAGTATCCTGTCCGTTGTCGGCGTCGAGAACGCCTCGCTTCAGGTCGTGACTACGCAGAACGCCTTCGTCGCTCTTATGGCTCTGCCCGGTTACTACGTCGCTGTGTACTTCATCAACCGTCTCGGCCGTAAGGTCATCCAGCTGCAGGGTTTCGTGATCATGACGGTGCTGTTCCTGGTGCTCGCCATCTTCTGGGAAAACATCAAGGAGGAGGCTGTGCTCTTCATTATCCTGTACGGTCTTGCCCTCTTCTTCTCCAACTTCGGTCCCAACATGTCGACCTTCGTCATGCCCACGGAGATGTTCCCCACACCGATCCGCTCGACGTGCCACGGCTTGTCGGCTGCTGCCGGTAAGGCCGGTGCTGCAATCGGTTCGTTCGGTTTCTCTATCTGGGTCGAGAACGAGAGCTTCGGCTACGACGGCGCTTTCTACACCTTCGCTGCTATCACGCTGGTGTCGATCCCTCTAACCTGGTTCTGCATGTTCGACAACGAACAGGGCTTCGATGAGATGGACGCCGAATTCTACCAGAAGCTGCACGGCGCCGACGACTTCACCCGCGAGTCATTCAGCTCGGTCGCAAAGCAGAACGACCTTGAGAAGGATGGTGTTTACAAGTCCTCCACCACTCCTCAGTAGATGTGCGATAGGTAGCACATACGTATGGAAGTACCCTTCCGAATCTTAAATGTAAAACCTTTTGAAGTGCTCACTTGCTAGATCTTTTGCATTAATCAAGACACGAAGCAATAACACTTTGTAGGGAACTTCGGTTCTCTTTTTGCTGCATTCTGTGTTTACGGGTAACCGGAGTTAAAGTGTCGTGCTGGAATAGTTTCGAAGGACAAAACAAAAGCCAAGACGAAGGATCACAGTGATTCACAGTATTATCTTTCGGAATTTTGTCTGTATTGTAAGTACATTATTATACATGTAACACCGACGGAGACTACCAAGTTCCGTAGCACAACCAAACTTCCATGGCTCTTCGATAGTATTATTAGAGAACTTTAGTTTTTGGAATCTAGAACAAAGAAAATCTGGATAAAATTTAATAAATTGCGGATATTTACGGATAAATTACCGGTGGTTTCTGGTACCGTAGTACAAACTAAGAATAAATGACGGATAAAATTACTGGTCGCAACTCTCCTAAGTGCCAGAACTACAGTTCTCTACTATAAATGGGGAACGTACCATGTCTAACACAGTAAATTATCCTTGTTAACTTTCCGGTAACCTGCTACTGGTACATGTAGTCTTATCATGCCCACAACAGTAAAGGTTGACTTTGGATTCCGATCACCCAGTCAAACCTACGACGAAGACGTCGGAGTCACCACAGACTTGTAGCCGGCCTCCTTCTCGATCTCAGCACCCTTCGATGCGAATGAGTCGCGAGTGAACTCGTCCTCGCCATGAAGCTTGCGGTAGAAATCGGCATCCATCTCCTCAATCGGAACGTTGTTGTCGAACACGCAGAACCATGTCAAAGGTATCGACACGAATGCAATCGCGCAGAACGTGTAGAAAGCACCGTCATAGCCGAAGCTTTCGTTCGACACCCAGATCGAGAAACCAAAAGAACCGATGGCAGCGCCAGCCTTACCGCACGCAGCAGAAATGCCGTGGCAAGTCGAACGGATCGGGGTCGGGTACATTTCCGTCGGTAGCACGAAGGTGGCCGTGTTGGGTCCGAAGTTGGCGAAGAAGAGCGTCAAACCATAGAGGATGATGAAGAGAACCTTCTGGTCCTGAAGATCGTCCCAAAAGATGGCGAGGATTAAGCAGAGTACGCCCATGAAGAAGAAACCTTGCAGTGCCATCTTCTTGCGACCAAGACGATTGATGAAGTAGATAGCCACATAGTAACCGGGCAGAGCGAGAAGTGCAACAAACGCGTTCATGGTTGTTGTTTGCTGCAGTGATGAGTTCTTGACACCAATCACCGACAGAATACTAGCTGAGAACAAGTTCTGGGCATAGTAGATGATGTCAAACAGGAACCAGGTTCCAGCCGTACCAAGGAGGCTAACCCAGTAGTGACGGAGGATGAAAGATAGCCGGGCTTTTTTTTCGGCGCCAACTTGAGTGACAGCATTGGATCGTTCCTGGATGGCCTTGTAGGCCTCTGTCTCCTCAGCGGTGATACGGTAGTAGCAGATGACTGCAGCAGGAATACAACCGATAGCGAAGAGCAGACGCCATACAGTCTCCAGACGAGATTCGCTGTTCTCACCCGATTCACCATCTGCAAGAGCCTCAACGAGTAGGTTGCCAAGAAGAGCGGCCACCACCTGACCTACTCCCTGGAGTGAGAATGTAGTGGCGACGCGGTGGTTGCGGTCCGCAGAGCTGGTGGAGTCTTCGGCCGATGAACTGGCAGCGAGCGGGTATTCGCCGCCGATACCAATGCCCAGAATGATACGAGCCACAACCAGGAACCACAGTGTGGAGCGACCATCCCCAGCGTACGCCACTGTACACAAGATGCTACCCACAATCAGGAGTACACAAGTGGCGATCATGTTGACCTTCCGCCCAAAGACGTCACCCAGGAAGCCGAACAACAATTGACCGATGACAGCACCGATGATAGCAGCAGCAGACACCCACGACTTGACGTACGAAGTGTAAACTTCCTTGCCGTATTGCTCTATGAGCACGACGTTGATGATGTTCATGACGAAAAGGTCGTAGGCATCGTTAAAGAAGCCGAGGCCTCGAACCAGGTACTTGTTCATGACTGGAAGACTTGGATTAGTTGCGCTGGTTGCCGGTGAATTGCAGAATGAGCAAAACTGACGTCTCCGAAGTCGAGAGTTGCACCTCTGTGTGTGTTTTTTTTTTTTTTGGCCCGAAATAAGGGTGACAAGGATGAACTCGAATGTTACCAGAGACCGAGGTCTTCCGGATACTTCACGATAATAAAAATCGGTCCTATGCAATAGCGTTTTTGATGCATGCACTGCGAGGGCCTAGACGCTTCTAACATGGCATTTGCGAGTGTTTCGGTATCTGACTGCGCGACGAGCAGATCGGGGTTCTTCATCCGCGGATCTATTGAGACGGTTCACAACGCAATTTGCTACATGTACAGTAAGTCGAGTGGCTCGCTCTTCGTTCGCTGATCGCGGTAGATGCAGAATATCTGCGGCTCGAATCTCCATTCCGCCGCTGATACGGAGCTCGAGACAGCAGCAACGGCGTTCTACTGTATGTCGCTCGCCGCAAAATGGACCAGACCTAGCGGCGACCTTGCTCGACTAATACAGCAGAGTACGTGCAACAAAATCGGATTGTTGGCAGCAAGCAAGGCGATGCAGGAATACTGCAAGGCTACTAAATAAGGGATTAACGCTTTAATGTGCACGAGGCCGTTCAGCAGGCTTGTGCCAGGCTGAGTCTGGTCCAAAATATACTGTGCCAGTCGCACCGCACGTTTTATTACTAATCGGTGCATCTCCTCGGCGAATCTTAGATTCACTTGACCCCCGGACCACTATTGGGCGGCATCTCGGCTTGAGTTGTCACTGCCCACTGTCATCGTCGGGCTCTTTTTCGTACTGTATCCACCAGCGCATCAAAGTGTCTTACATGCCAGTTTAGCAGTGCTAATTTAGCACCTCTTTCTTGTATAGCAAACACATACCACTCTGTTTCAAAAAAGTTTGGACATCTTTTTGGTTTTTTGATTGGCTGACGCTAAAATATGCCATTGGTCAAAACTAATTTTAGCGAATCAAATTGACTGGGCTATCTAAACTTATTAAAAAACCAGCCCAGATAAGAACGAAATACACCTGTTTTGTGATAGTTGGAGCTGGTACATATTTTTGGTTTTTGAATTGGAAAAATACGACCTCAAACCGGTACTGCAAACTTGATCTCTCTAATTTTATAGCACTTTGCGGCTGATTGCCAAGCCAACTTGACTCCAGCAAAAGGCACGTTTTTATGGCTTATAGAAGAGAATGCGGGCTTTACATTAAGTTAGTCTATGTCTCGCTTCCTAATTTCAATCGGTTGTCCCGCTACAATTTATCAAAAAGAAATGTTCAAACTTTGAAACAGAGTGGTAAGCTAAATAGACAGTCTGGACCTCTCTCTAATTTAGCACCTCGAGAATTTCTAGTAGAAAACCTTGACACTTACCACCCAACACTACCGTCTAGTGGTGGCGCACATGGAATTAGAGATCGTCAATACATATCAACCTTTGCTACCAAATGATTTATACATGTATTGAAGAACTCTTTACTTTGCAGCCAAAATGGGCGTGGACGACACCTTGTAGCCCGACTCCTTGTCCTGCTCAGCACCCTTCGACGCAAACGAGTCACGAGTGAACTCGTCCTCACCATGAAGCTTGCGGTAGAAATCGGCATCCATCTCCTCAATCGGAACGTTGTTGTCGAACACGCAGAACCACGTCAGAGGGATCGACACGAATGCAATCGCGCAGAACGTGTAGAAAGCACCGTCATAGCCGAAGCTTTCGTTCGACACCCAGATCGAGAAACCAAAAGAACCGATGGCAGCGCCAGCCTTACCGCACGCAGCAGAAATGCCGTGGCAAGTCGAACGGATCGGGGTCGGGTACATTTCCGTCGGTAGCACGAAGGTGGCCGTGTTGGGTCCGAAGTTAGCGAAAAACAGGGTCAAACCATACAGGACAATGAACAGCACGGTCTGGTCCTGGAGGTCGTCCCAGAAGATAGCCATAATGAGGCAGAGTACACCCATAAAGAAGAAACCTTGCAGCGCCATCTTCTTGCGACCCAAACTGTTGATGAAGTAGATAGCCACATAGTAACCCGGCAAAGCCAACAGTGCAACGAAAGCGTTCATCGTGGTGACTTGCTGCAGTGAAGAGTTTTTGACACCAATCACTGACAGAATACTAGCCGAGAAGAGGTTCTGGGCGTAGTAGATTATGTCGAACAGGAACCAGGTTCCAGCCGTACCAAGAAGACTGACCCAGTAGTGACGCAGGATGAAAGACAACCGAGCCTTTTTCGCAGCACCAACTTGAGTAACAGCAGCAGAACGCTCCTGCATCGCCCTAAAAGCCTCAGTTTCCTCGGCGGTGACGCGGTAGTAACAGATCACGGCGGCGGGGATACAACCGATAGCGAACAGTAGACGCCACACAGTTTCAAGACGTGAGTCGCTGTTCTCACCGGGTTTGCCATCAGCCAAAGCCTCCACAAGCAGGTTACCAAGAATGGCAGCCACCACTTGACCCACACCCTGAAGTGAGAAGGTCGTAGCAACACGAGTGTTACGCTCAGCTGAGCTGGTGGAGTCCTCAGCTGACGATGAAGCAGCCAGTGGGTATTCACCACCAATACCGATACCGAGGATAATACGGGCCACAACCAAGAACCAGAGCGTCGAGCTGTCACTGCCTCCGTAGGCAACAGTACACAGGATACTACCCACAATCAACAAGATGCACGTAGCAATCATGTTGACACGACGGCCAAAGACGTCACCCAGGAAACCGAACAACAATTGACCGATGACAGCACCGATGATAGCAGCAGCAGACACCCACGACTTGACGTACGAAGTGTATACGTGCTTGCCGTACTGCTCCGTGAGCACGACGTTGACGATGTTCATGACAAAAAGGTCGTAGGCATCATTGAAGAAGCCGAGACCTCGAACCAGGTACTTGTTCATGGTAAATTGATTCTTTCGAGTCGGCGACTGGAGCTTGACTGGACGGGAGCCGGCAAATTGCAGAATGAACAGATTGCGGCAGGCGTTGGGCGAGCTTCAGCTTCAGTACGCCCTGTACGCCCCCTATCTCATGCTGAGAGCGGCGCCCTGCTCAGACATGATTATGAGGGATCATGCTGAGGATTTGGGAGTCGAATGGCGGCTGTACGAGTATCAAACGATTTGTCTGCGGCTTCCTTACATCCACAAACGCTGTCCGGCTTGTCCGAGAGCATAGTTTCTTCATGGCTGCCTGGCATCAACCAGCCCGAGCCCGAATGATAACGGTACAGGCGAGTTTCCAATACATGTACTGGGCTTCTTGCTGTTGCTGTGCGGCATCTGACGGCACCTGGCGAAGATTAATTTACCATTACCACCGATGTTTGAAACTCTTCCGAGTTACAGTAAAATCTTCATCTGCAACGAGATCAGGGGCTGGCTGAATGATGCCAATCGCAACATTTCTGCATGCCAAGGGATACATACACCTGCGTTGCAGAAGTTAATCTACGATGTCGCTTGATTCATGTACAGTAGCATCCAGCCATCACTGCTATCGATGCCATCAACATCTCCACCACCAGCGTTGCCGAATACAGTATCTTCACGCTGTACACTGCAACCATGCCATAATCGGGAGCCCTGATGATCACGCCGTCACTTTCGCTGGTATGGAAGTGCTGGAAGATGGACTTCAACTTCCATTACGAGGCAATTCCACCACTTTGGTCAGTGCCAGCGTCAACAGGCACCAGCCACGAGTAAAGCTCATTCTTGGGAAACTTATATCATGGGCACAGCTCAAGATCAATTGTGGTCGTTGCATCTTCACAATAAGTCGCAGAACTTGAAGCTTATCTTCTCTAAGATCATCATGCAGCACATCCCACCTACAACCATGCACGAAACACAGCAAAAAAGCAGTCTAGGCTATCTCTATTTTCCTTTCAGGAATATCTGCGGTAAACTCCGCAGATGCATGCCAACCTTTGCCGGAAATGAAGTCTCGTCGCAGGATCGCATGATGATGATAATGGAGAGCTGTAGGCGATATACGCAAAGAGCTTCGTTCACCGATATGTGCCCATGAGATCTCGTTGGCACATGTAAAATGCCTGGCCGACACCAAATCAGAACAGCACCATTTTCTGCGGACGACAACAAGTGAGTCCGCGTATTCTAAGCAAATGAATGCCGCCATGTTCCCGAATGCTCGTCTATCCAGCCCACCACCACATCGTAGAACTTCTGCCGCTGCGTTAGTAGCATCGCTTCCAGAGGTGCAAGCTCCATTGTCGTCACATCGAATGGACAAGTTTGCAGCAGTTTTCGCTCCGTGAAGGAGCCAGGATAAAGCTCTGCGGGACGGGCAGCCGTGCGGTACAACCGGCGAGGCTCCTGACCCCACTCTAAAATATTATCGCTGTTCATGTACAGCGGTTCAACGTCCGCTTCTGGTCCTTTAGTGGGATTCATCTGCACCGGATAATGCTGTAACGCGTCTCCACATAGTACACCATCGTTTTGTCGCCCTTCAGTAAGTAGATCCCAGCCTACAGTGCCCACAGCAAAGTCCGAGAAAGCGTAAGCAGTCTCCGCCAGCTCACACGCAAGCCAATACAGCTCCTTGTCACCGTAGAACGGCAAATTCGGCAATCCATTAAACGACACGAAAGACGCCAGAATCGTCGTAGCACGAGGTTGCCGTGCCTTATTCCACAACATAAGCGACGAGTCCATTTGATGGCCACTACGCAGTTTCCACACGTGCGAATCCAGCAACAACGCACTGGGCTGGAATCCAAAATCCAATCCCAGAAATCGTCTCGGTAGTTGAGGTCTTGGTGCAATGCTCTCCACAACACCTAGTCGTTCATAGGGCGTAACATCAAAATCTGCCAGAAATCGATGGAGTGCACCAATATTCACATCAACTTGTCCGTCGTTTGAAGGTGTTCTCTTGGCCAAATATGACAATTCGTAGCTGATTCGGTCATTGAAGAACAAAGTTCCCGTTGTCTTGTACTTGTTCGTATCCCATAGTGACATGGGACTCTGGAAGAATAAAGTGTCAGCATCCAGCAACATCACTTCTTGGAATCTCGAGTACACCACCGCCAGCACTTTGATGTCGAAGCTGCGGAACTTGTCATGACAATGTTCCAGATCCACACAGAAGAGTTTGCGTTCTTCTTGTCCTTCCATTACAGCATTAGCAGCAAGTTCACAAACATTATAAAATATGAGAGACCGGTCTTTTTCCTGCATTTTCGTCTGGAGTGACAGACTCAAGTCTCCACAGTGCGGAATCTCTACGGGTAGAGTTACTTGCAGCTGTCGCAACTCTATTAAAAGAGAAAAACCCAATAATGCGATGTCATCAAATAATGGCAACACAATTCCCCGCGGACTTTCAACGCGCTGGGTCTCGCGCCACAAACTGGCGGCGAAGGCTTGGACCTGGTCTGCTGGTAGCGGGGGCATATTTCTGGCCAGGAGACGACGGTAGGATAGCACATATTGACATAGTTTTAAGAAGAGAACGAAGAGCACCAGTGAGAGCAGGAAGTTGCGATACGAGAGCAGCCACAAACGCCAGCGTGTCCAATAGCGCCGCCAGCGATGCCGCCGATCGCGATCCCAGTGATCCCCGAGCATTGGATTTTTATATCTTATTCCTAAATTCCTATAGTTAATAATTTGGGATCTTATAAATGATTAATAGGTTTTCATAAATGGTAAACTTCAACATGAGACCATGGTGGGTGTGTATTCTAACGTTATCTCAATTTTGTGGCCGAATGGTTCTAGCTAGATGATGCCTTCCTCTTCTTCTCCTGTTGCACTGCTGCCTTAACCAGAGGACCCCATGATTGACTGAAGGCGGTCTGATGACTGTCCTTGATCCAGCTCTGCAGCTCCGCCTTGAGGAAAAGTTTGCCATCCGACTTGCTCCATTTCGTGACCAGTGCACGACGTGATGCCACGCGGTTCTGCTGCAACTTAGCCACCAGAAGCTGGATCTTCTTGTCAAACTTCTTGCGGATCAACGTGTGGCTGGGCTCCTTCAGTGCGCCTGAAAACGGTAGCAAACTGGTGATGACCTGGCCATCCAGCAAGAATTTGGCAAACCACCGGTTCTTCCCACCCAGTCCGTCCTTCGAGGTTGATGCATCTTGGTCGGGGTACGTGATACGCATCGCTGGCAAAGACCACTGATGGATGCCGTATTGTGCCTTCGCGTAGCACTGCACCTCGTCCAGCTCTGGGTCGTAGAACGGGGCCGGCTCCGAAAGTGGTGGCGCGTATTTACACAACGGTGTGTTCTTACCAATACCCGCGAGCCATTCAGGCTCAACAGCAGTCACCATTTTCATGTACGCACGAGTAGTGCGCATGATGTGCTGGTACACGACGAACTGCGGCAACTTGCTCGGGTTCGGTGTGAAGACGGATGAGTGTGGGTGGATATACACAGGCTCCTTTACGTTGCCTGTGGCAGCGATGTACGCGCAGTTACGCTCGATCTTGGTGCCCTCCGTGATAGTTCCAGCCGGCACACGCTTCGCCACTTGGTCGAGGAAACCAGCAGCCACAATCTGCCGCAAGATTACCTGTGTCTCGAGGGTCGGAGGCGGCATCTTGGGCTTGAGTTCAATAGCAGTGAAGCTCTTCTCCTCCGTGTACAGCTTGTTGACGATCCGCGTCAATTGCTGCCTCAGCTTCAACATGTTCTGCATAGTCTTTTCATGGAGGTGGTTGTCCTTACAGAACTGGCTGCTGCCTCCCGTGTGCGCATAGGCACCAGCAGCACGAAGCAGACTCAACACATCGCTCTCTTGGTCGATCCACTGCGCATGCTTACGCATTTCTTCAGCCTCACGCCATTCCTTCTCCATCTCTTCCAGTTCGCTCTTCTTTTCGCCGCCCTCCTCTTCATCTTCGGCATTTTTCTCCTTCTCACGACGATCCAATACATGGATGAATGGGGAGTGTCCCGACAGACCGGCAACGATAGCAATCGTGTACTCGACAAGATCCAACTTCTGCGCAAGTAACAGCATCTTGGCGAACCGTGCAGCCACCGGGAACTTGACAAGAGCACGGCCCAGACCCGTGATAGACTTGTCATCACCCGGGGAAACAGCACCGAGATTCACCAGCGTTGCAAGTGCGTTCTTCACAGCTTGACGATCAGGAGGTGTCGGGAATGGGAACTGCAGCACATTGTGAATACCCATGGCCTTCATCTGCAACACCAGATCGTCGATGGGCTGGCACAAAATCTCAGGAGACGAGAACTTCTGGAACTCCGTGTCATACACTGCAGACGAGTACAAACGGTAGCAGTGACCCGGACCTGTTCGCCCTGCACGACCGGCACGTTGATCAGCGCTAGCCTTAGAAATCCACTGGACCTCAAACGATGAAATGCCGTTGGCGAGATCGAAAACACGCTCTTTTGTCCGTCCAGCGTCCACCACGTATTTGATGCCAGGGATTGTCAACGACGTCTCAGCCACGTTGGTAGCAACAACAACCAGTCGGTGGTTCTCCGGCGGTGTATCAAAGACCTTCATCTGCTCGTCGTTCGTGAGCAAAGAGTACAGCGGGAGCACGTGCAAGTACGGCACTGCCAGATCTTCGTCCATATCCTCATCTTCATCATCTTCCTTGTCAGAATTCTGCTCTTCGTTCTCCAAGTCATACGCGGCATCTTCGTCATCAACGGCATTGCCATACACCTGGGCATCTTCCAAGTCGGCCTCCTCTTCAATGTCGTCGTGTTCTCGAAGGAAGTCGTCCTTACTGCTCGATTTCTGTGGTTGTCTGCGCTGTGCGCGGAATGCTCGACTGCTTTTAAGTGCTGCCGCCTTCTTGTTCCTTGCAGCGACAGAGTACGCTCGACTAAGCTTGCGACACAACTGTAGGATCTCACGCTGTCCCGTGAGGAATACCAGCACACCACCTTCAGGTAGTTTCTTGTGAATTTTGATCACCTTCTTGTAAGCTTCATCCACGTAATTGTCCAGCTCCGTGCGCTTGTTGAAGTGCACAGTCACCGGATACTGACGCGCATCAACACGAAGCACAGGCGGCGGAGTCGGGAACAATCGGTGATTCTGCGTAAAGTCCTCCACACGCAGCGTAGCAGACATAATAACCAGCTTCAGAGGCTTAATGGGCTTCTCGGCAGTCTTCTTCTCCTCTTTTGACAATGACTGGTACTCTTCTTCCTCCTCTCGCGACATTTGCGCTCGCAACGGAGCAATGCGAGACAACAAACCGATCAGAATGTCAGTGTTCACGTTGCGCTCGTGGGCTTCATCCAGAAGGAGGATCGAGTACTGACGCAGCAAAAAGTCCTGCTGGATCTCCTTCAACAGGATACCATCCGTCATGAACTTGATGCGCGTGTGTTCACTCACGTGCTCAGCATCGTATCGGATCTGGTAGCCGACTTGGCCCTTAGGCGCACCGAACGGCACGTTCAGCTCTTCAGCAACACGCTTAGCAGTCGAGACGGCAGCAACACGTCGCGGCTGAGTAACACCGATGCGTCCGCTGTTCGACGGGTGATCGGGGTGTCCATAGCCAGCTTCGTACAGGAACTGCGGCACTTGCGTAGTCTTACCACTACCCGTCTCACCACAAAGGATGATGACGTCGTTCTCAGTAATAGACTCCATAATTTCCTGCTCAGAGCTGCAAACCGGAAGTTGCATACGCGCCATTTGGATCTCCGGCTTGCGCGACAGCGTGACAAGAGTCGTCTTGTACGACAACTCGGTCTTCTTGCTCAACTCGCGCATTTCCTCTACAGTCTTCATCACGATCGGCTTGGGCACATACACATCCGCAGGGTCCACTGTGGGCTCTTCCTCCTGCTTCGGAGCTTCAGTAGTTTTTGGCTTCGCAGCAGCTAGAGCCCGAAGTCGACGCTTCTCCTCGTTTTTCTTGCGTAGAGCCTCCAGTTTTGTCATCGCAGCACTTTGCGAGCTTCCACGCTTGGCCTCTTCCTCAGGGTCTTCCTCGTTAACTACGGTTTGTTGGACAGTCAAGACAGTAGTTGCTGCTTCGCTAGTCTCAGAGGCGACAACCTCCGCTTCTGGCGTAGGCAGCATCGGCACAGAGCGACTAACCACTGCAGCCTTTTTCTTACGGCGCTTCTTCTTTCCTGCCTTTTCTTGAGCAGAAGCATCAATAGTCGTAGACTTAACAGCTTCATTAGCTACAGTAGTCGAAACATTTCCCTCTTTCTGCGTCGTTTTCTTCTTGCTCTTGGTAGCTTTGGTCACTTCCTCCATAGGTTCATCATCTTCTTCCTCCTCCTGTTCTTTCCTGTCTGTCTTCTTTAGCAGCTCGCTCTTGGCGTCCTCCGAGAGCTCAATACCTGCTTTCTGACGGTTCAGCGATCGTTTGAGGCGTTCACGCAGCGTCTCCTTGTGACCCATCTGTGACGTGCTGTACATGAGCTTCATCTGATCCTGTGAGAGTTGCTGCTTCTCCAGCGACTTGTACAGGTCCGCACGTCTCGCCTCCTTCACTTTTCTGGCTGCAATAGCCTCCAGTTTCTTGCGTTTGCTCTTACTCATGTGCTCAGCCTGTTGCAGCAGTTCTTCGGGCATTTTCTCGGCCTTCTGCTTCTTCTCACGACGACCAGGTAGCACCAGCGCACCGCCAGCTTCTAGTCCACCCATTTCTTCCAATAGTTCAGCCGAAAGCAGCCCAGAAGTCTCAGAATCAGCAACTTCTTCCGCTTCTTCACGAGCCACCTCCTGTTCCATATTCACATTCGTCTCCTGGGTCTCCTGCTGCGTTTTTTCTTCCCGTTCTTGCGTGGTCGTCACCTTCGTCGTCTTGGTTTTCTTCTTAGCCTTCGCATGACCGCTCTGCTTTCGTTTCTTGCCCGCCATGGTCACGTCAAGATCTTCCTCCTACGTCCGTGTCAAATGCCAATGCAGTGGTCACCAACGACTCGAAACGTCATACCTAAACCTAATAACAACATGGTACGTTGTACCATTTATCTTTCTTATCCAATCATTTTTCACTTTTAAACATATTTTCATCCAATCAAAATCATCTATTAATTGACTGGAGCTGTGAGCCCGTAAGCTCAAAAACCGTCCCAGTCTCCGATTCACTCTACCTGTCGTTCTACATCGTTAACCATGCCGACCAAGCGCGTGAAAGGCAAGAAGAAACTCAAGTCCATCAAGGCCAAGCAGACCGATGCAATGGGCAGTAAGCGTCGCTTGGCCAAGCTCGGCAAGGAGCAACGTAAAGGAATGCGTGGCTCTGCAGCCAACTACATCACTCGTAGTCAAGCACTCAAGCGTCTGCAAGTGACATTGAAGGATTTCCGTCGCTTGTGCATCTTGAAGGGAATTTACCCTCGTGAACCCAAGAAGAAACCTTCGGGCAAGGACAAGACGTACTACTACATCAAAGATGTCATGTTCCTGGCTCATGAACCGGTTCTGGAAAAGTTCCGTGCTTTTAAAACTTTCATGAAGAAAGTCAAGAAAGCAATGGGCAAAAAAGATTACGAAGACGCCAAGCGTAAACATGAGAACCGTCCAACTTACGAGTTGGACCACATTGTTAAGGAGCGTTATCCACGCTTTGTGGATGCTTTGGGAGACTTGGACGATGCGCTGTGTCTTGTGCATCTCTTTGCTCTCATGCCGACGGGTAACGGGATCCATGCTCAAGTCACCAGTATGTGTCTACGTCTTGTACGTGAGTGGCAGAACTATGTGGTGGCCACTCGTGCTTTGACTAAGGTCTTTGTGAGCATTAAGGGTATCTACTACCAAGCCAATGTGCAGGGTCAGACCATTACCTGGTTGGTGCCCCATCAGTTCACCCCTACAGTGGACAAACGTGTGGATGTACGTGTCATGCTCACGTTCCTGGAGTTCTACGAGGTGTTGCTCAAGTTCGTCAACGCTCAGTTGTACATGCAGATCGGCGTGGCTTACCCGCCTAAGATCAACCTGCAGTTGGATTCGGCTGGTGCTCAATTGGCGGCACTGGAGCTTGAACGTGTCAAGGAAGACGAGGAGATGGAGGATGATGAAGAGAAGGACGAGGAGACGGAGACGCCCAAGGATATCTCCCAGCAGCAGAAGGAATCGGAGAAGAGGATTAAGACCCTTGGTGGTGCTATTGCCAAGGAAGATGTCAACCCTATTGAGGAGTACGACGAGGATGACGAGGAAGGCACGTACGGTGAGATGAGTGAGCCCCTTGAAGCTGCCTTTGCGTCGAACGAGCTGGCTGCCCAGATTTACAGTGAACAGCGCAAGGAACGCAGTGAAAAGAGTCTGTTCAGCGGTCTCACCTTCTTCCTGTCTCGTGAAGTTCCTTCGGCTTGTCTGGAGCTGGTGCTGCGCTCGCATGGCGCTACGTTGGGTTGGGACGGTGCTGGTTCTCCTTTCGATGAGAAGAGCACGCATATCACGCACCACATCATGGATCGTCCCCATCAAGGTCACCGTTACTTCAACCGGGAGTACGTGCAGCCGCAGTGGGTCTTCGATTCGGTGAACAATGGCATTTTGCTGCCGTTGACGCGTTACGTGCCTGGTGCTGAGCTGCCGCCTCACCTTTCGCCTTTCGTGAACGACCAACAGGAAGGTTACACTCCCGAATACCGCAAGGAACTGGAGAAACTCAAGTCTGCTTCGCAGGTGTTGCGCGAAGTGGGTGCCGTCGGCGACGAGGTCGCTTCGGACTCCGAAGAGGAAGATGCCGAGGAGCAGGAGGAGGCCTACGCCGCCGACCTGAAGGCTGAAATGGATGGCAAGGATGCTAAGAAGGAGGAGGACAGCGATGAGGAGGATGAAGAGGAAGAGGAGGAAGAAGAGAAGTCTACGCCTCTCAAGCGCAAGGCTGATGCGGCGACTACCGAGAAGAAGTCGAAGCGTGTCAAGAAGGAGGAGGAGGCCGCGGAACTCAAGGAACTGGCTAAGACCATGATGTCGAAAAAGTCCAAGCGTCTGTACGACCGTATGCAGTACGGCCTCGGCAAGAAGGCTGACAAGATTCAGAAGCTTGAGGACAAGCGTGTCAAGATCGAGGCTGAGAAGGAGAAGTCCAAGGAGGCCGAGACCACATCGAGCAACGAGGTCTCCAAGAAGCGCAAGCGGAAGACCAAGGGCAAGAACGCCAATTAGACTTAATTGCCAATGTATTCATTCGTTCACACAACATCCTGTTTCAAGGCATTTCGATGTAAAGCATCGTTTGCAGTTGTTTCTTCGTCGTTTCAATCGCTGAAGCTGCTAGTCGGAGTTATGTAGCTGGTGGTTGGACTGACGAACAAATTCATGCAGGATCTTCACCAGCGAATTGCTTCTTGTGTCGCTATCCCGCCGTGGGAATAGGTAAACACCAGAACGAAAGACGCCTATGGAAATTGGGTTACCATTGGGTCTCCAAATGTGGTGTTTTCGTAGGTATGACAAGACCTCATGCCACATACCAGTACTTCGTAGTACAGTATTTTGGTTACAGCATCGCAACTGCTTGCTGGAGAGCGAACACGACAGCTGGATAGTGCACGTGTTCCATTCTTAAACCACAACGCACCAAACATCCTCCACTTTGAATATCTCATGCTCGTACATGTACCACCCACCGGTGGCACTGCCACCAGGTGAAAGCACTTTCGACTTGTGCAGCTGCTACAATATGTAGGTAGATCTTCGTCTCGAACGCGGCGACGCTGGTTCCGTAAAAAAGGCAAGAAAGCATCACATTCTCTACGCCTTCGCCTTCGCCTCAGCTTGCCACTTCTTTCGGAGCTTTTTCGCTAACTTTGCTACCGTATCGTTGCTGTCGAAGGCATAAACGAACCAAATCATCCTTAGAACTGCCATCCGCCGTAGGACACATTTGATTGCATAAAGACGTACCTGGATTTGCGCAGCTTGGACACAGAGATGCCAACCTTGGAGTCGATGATGTCTTGCGTATCCAACGACATAGTGTGGAGCTGTTCGAGTGCAGCTAGCTGCTTGGATTGAAGCTTGTGGTTGTCTGCTCCGTCACTATGCTGCTCCAAAATTCGGTGCAAGGTCTTTAGAGTTTTGAGTGGGTTTGATCCCGAATCTGCCATACAACAGACAGATGAAAATTAGTGACCGAGCTATCACCACCAACGACCTAGACATCTCACATAGGCTTACCGTTGTCTGCAGTTTGCTCGTTAATCTGCTTGATCCATTTTTGCCGGAGCTCGTGTGCTTTGGAAGAAACCTTGTCGTTCCTACAAGTGATCAATTTGTTTAGCAATTAGACGTCCAGAAACAAATATGAAGTAATCGATTCCACTAACATACCCATGCTGGCGTAACTTGGACACTGCGCGTGCAATTCCCGTCTTCTTCAAGTGATCTATTGTCAGGTTCATCTGCAAGGTAGCAAGCAACACAGACCAGGTATCAGTACAACTCCAAATAGGTCTCACCTCAAGCAATCGAACCACAAAACGTACCTCGCCCAGCTGGTTCAAGCACACCAATAACTCGTCGTGTGACGTCTCCGAGTTCTCCAGTTTCGACTTTAGATCCAGAATCTCTTCCTTCGTAATCGGCTTGGGTGCTGGAACCAATTCCTCGACGTTCCACTTCTTTACCAGAAGCGTCACGAGCTCGGAAATCTTTGACGATCGGTGCGCTCTTAGCTTCACGAGTCTGGGCTGCAGTGTCGACGCCACCAGCACTTCCTTGTCTACATTCTCTAGGGTTTTCAACGAGTTGAGCGCAGCCATGATCTTCGGTTCCAATTCCAGAGCCAGCGACAAGTTCTTCGATGCTGCTTCGAGCTCTTTCTTCGTCGATTCAATTTTGTCAGCACGAGCAGCCTCGTCACTTGAGACGGTGTCCACTTCCATCTTCACCGCAGCGTCAAGAGTAACCAGTTCAGCAACCTCGTTTGATTCGGTGTTAACGTCAGTTTTTGGTGCATCTTCTGCAGGCACGGGGACAGACTCTTCGGGAGCTGTGGAAGCCGAGTCGCCTGCATCCTCCTCCTCCATGGATGCGATCACTCGTGCAACACCTTCCTTGATCGATGCCTTATGATGACGCAGGTCCATACGAAGTCGGTCCTCAAGCAGCTTGCGCACCGTCTTGGTCGTCATCTCCTCAAATGGGCAGTTCACAAGGATCCACCGGATTTCCTTCTCAAGAATGATACTGAGTGCCTCCGTCGTCATATCCGGTGGAGGTGGTTTCTTCTCCTCATTGACACCCTTCTTCACAGCAGAGTCTCCCTTAACGTCCGTCTCGGTCGATGTCTTGGCCACTTTAGACGGTGATGCAGATTTCTTGTCCACGTTACTTTTTCGCTTCTTATCGTCCTTCTTGGATGTCTTCTCCTTGGCTGTTTTTTTCTTCTCCTCTTTTTTCTCCTCTTTTTTCTTCTCTTTTTTCTTCTTCTTCTCCAAATCTGAATCTTCTGCATCCTCTTCCTCTTCAAGATCATCTCCATCATCCACATCCATTGCTTCAGCCTCCTCCTCCATGTCCATAGCCACTTCCTGAGGCACAAGTTCAGGTGGTGGCGGCTCCAACGACGGGTCCAAGTCGGACGGTACCATGTGTTGCGGTAGACGGATATCCTCAGGCTGTGAAAAATACTCTTCAGCCTCCTGCACAGCTTCTGTCAGCTCCTCCATCACCCCTTTCTTCTTAGTCAGGTGCTTAGGGTGACCCTTAAGGAACTGATCCTTCTGAGCGCAGTCCCATGGACGTAGCACACCTTTCTTCAGCCCCACCAGAGAGCTACAATAACCATAAGTTAGTATAATTAATGACTCTAATTAACGGTATCCGTAATTCATTGGGGATACGTACAAGTCATGGGAACCGAAATAATAGACGACAATGAAGTCTTCAGGGAAGTCACGCGCCTTCTTAAGGATCTTCTTATGGCCACTGCCCAGTAGATGCAGGTTAGGACGCAGCTTGAACACGTCGCAGATGTACACAGGCCACCATGGGTAACCCTCCAAAATGTACCAGCCCACGGAGTTCGGCACGATCTCCTCGGACAACGACATGGTAAGTCTCTTTTTGGCGCCTTTGACGAAGACGACGAGGATAACGTGTTGCTATTTTAAGGTATCTTACTCTAATTGAGCAACTACATATAAGCTATATGCTAGGTTTACGCTTTATCGAGAGTTTAATATGTGGTCTACATAACAGAGTTGTGTGAAACCGGTGGCTGTGGTGTGGTGGATCTCGCCCCCCCCCCTTTTCTCGATATCTTTTTTTGGTTCGCCAGTAATTTTCGCACAGACCTGAAGGAGCGCAAGTACCGGTAAAAAAAAATGCCTTCGGACGACGAACGCAGTGTGAGCGACGTAAGCGACGTGGAGGAGGAGGTGCAGACCCCGCCGGAGGAGGTGGAAGACTGCAGCAACTCGGATGTTGTGACCAAGTACAAGTTGGCTTCGGAGATCGCCCAGTCGGCCCTTCAGGGTGTGTTGTCGCAGCTGGAGGCTGGCAAGGACGTCGTGGAGCTGTGCAAGTTCGGTGACCTCATCGTGGAGCAGCGTTGCGCTGGTATCTTCAAGAGCAAGAAGATCGAAAAGGGTGTGGCTTTCCCCACGTCTATCTCAGTCAATGAGGTCATCTGTCACTACTCGCCTTTGGCCAATGAATCCATGACTGTTAAGGCTGGCGATTGGGTCAAAATCGATTTGGGCTGCCACATTGATGGCTACATTGCTGTTGTGGCCCACACTGCCATTGTCCCTGCTGAGGGTTCGGCTGCTGATGCTGAATTCCCCGAACTTAAGGGTGAAGAGGCTGATGTGCTTAAGTGCGCACACGACGCTGTGGAGCTCTGCGCGCGCCTTATTAAGCCTGGCAACACCAACTTGCAGGTGACTGAGGCGCTCACGAAGCTTGAGACCTCGTACGGCGTCAAGAGTCTGCAGGGAACGCTTATGCACCAACTTAAGCGTTTCGTTATTGACGGTAACAAGATCATTGCCCAGAAGATCGATGTGGAGAACCGCACCCCTAAGGTGACTTTTGAGCCGAATGAGGTGTACACAATTGATGTGTGCTACACGACGGGAAGTGACAAGCCTGTCAACAGTGAGCGTCGTACTACGATCTTCAAGCGTCAGGTGGACAAGCAGTACCGTCTCAAGATGAAGGCGTCTCGCTATGTCTTCAAGGAGATCAACACCAAGTTCCCCACTCTTCCGTTCACTATTCGTGCCTTTGAGGACGAAAGTCAGGCTCGTATGGGTGTGGTTGAGTGTGTCAAGCACGACCTGCTGCAGGCCTACCCTATCCTGGAGGGCCGTCCGGGTGACAAGGTGGCGCACTTCAAGGTGACGGTGCTGCTGCTGCCCAGCGGTACTACCAAGATCACGGGTCTTACCTTCCCTGGTGACAAGGTGCACTCGGAGAAGACCGTAGATGAGGAGACTGCGAAGATTCTTGCTTCTTCTTTGAAGAAGAAGAACAAGAAGAAGAAGAAAAAAACGACTGCTTAAGTCGTCACTTCGTGCCGTCCTCATCTACAGATGCCAACCAGCTTGTAGAACGAGAGACTTGGCGATGCTTCCTTCCTTTCAGCTTTCAAGCGGCAGGTTGAATCGACAGCGAATCGGGGAGAAAAAGTCGTAAGCAATGGTTTCTCGTCCTTCTTCTGTTCCTTGCGGCTGCTGCCGCAGCAGCTTTTGCCTAGAGCGTAGGCGAAGGAGGAAGCCAAATAGCTCGTTTCTTCGGAACGTAGTAAGATATTTCCTTTTCCCCAAAACTTTTGCAAGTTTTGTACTACAGTACCCACGTTTTCGTATCTACGGGATGCAAAACACTGCAACTTGATTGTATGTAGTAGTACTACTAGTACTACATGTAGTATGAATTGATTGAACTGTAGTAGTACTTGTGAAGTTACACAACGAATGTAGGCTACTTTACCAGTCAAGCTTGACAGGTGAGGCCACTTCTGTCACTGCGCAGACATCACCGTCTTTAGCAACAAACTTTGACGTTGCTAAACGCGCGTCGACTATATCCGTTGGTGGTAGCAACACGTAAATGATGCCATCTTCTTCCTTGGTATCAAAAGTTTGGAGACGTAAATCATCACCACTGAGGCAACAACCGTCACTGAGGTCGTAGTTGCGCTTGTGCATGGGGCAAGCCACCTTCGGTCGGCCATCCAGATCTCCCACGATGCCTTGTGCCAACACGAACGAGTGATGAAATGGGCACATGTTCTGCGTGGCAAACCACGACACTTTCTCGATGCCGTTGCAGCTTTCTGCGATGTTAAAGATTGCCAACTGCGACTCACCATATAGCACAGCACCTCCGCCGTTCACGTCGAAGAGATCCTTGCTGCCAAATGAGACCCACTCGGTATTATCAAAGTCGGATAGCATGGATGTGGTTGATGTTGGAGACGATGATTCGGTGCCAGTTCCGCTGTCACTCCTGGCTTTAGCATGTGCCACGAACGTCGGCATACGTTGATCTCGAACAGTGCGCATGTGGACTTCCTTCTGGTTCTCGTTCGTGTTCTTGAATTGAGCGAACTGAGCCATGAGTTCGGGTGACTCGATCACCTTCTTCCACTCGCACTCGTACGTGCCAACAAGGAAACTCATCTGCTTCTCCAACGTGGCGCAAATACCGAGCGAGTCTTCCATAACCACACGGCGAAGCTGTTCGATGCCACCTTCAAGTGCACCCAACCACTTCGACGTACGTTGAAGACGGTCGGCCGTCATGATGTAGTACATGATGTATCGGTCCAAATACTTGACAGCCAGCTCCTGGGGGACATCTGAAGCAAGTAACGTTGCATGACGTGGGTTTGTGCCGCCATTGCCACCGACGTAGACGTTGTATCCCTTGTCAGTGGCGATGCAACCGAAGTCTTTACTACGAGCCTCAGCGCACTCACGGGTGCAACCAGAGACACCTCCCTTGAGTTTATGCGGTGAACGGATGCCACGGTAGCGGTTCTCAAGGAAGATAGCGAACCCGACCGAGTCCTGTTGACCGTAGCGACACCACGTCGTGCCCACACAGCTCTTCACCGTTCGCAATGACTTGCCGTACGCATGACCCGACTCGAATCCAGCGTCCACGAGCGTTTTCCAGATCTCTGGCAAGTCCTGCTTTTGGGCACCAAAGAGATCGACACGTTGTCCACCGGTGATCTTAGTGTACAGGTCGAGCTTCTTGGCAATTTGACCCAGTACAATGAGTTTATCGGGTGTGATCTCACCACCAGCAACGCGAGGCACAACAGAGAATTGACCCGATTTCTGCAGGTTGGCCAAGAAGCGGTCGTTTGTTTCCTGAAGTGCAGCACGATCTCCTTGAAGGATATGACCGTTTTGAAGACTAGCGAAGATTGAGGCGATTGTTGGCTTGCAGATTTCACAGCCGTAGCTTCGAGGATCGTGCTGTTTACGACCGTGTTTGGCCAAAACTTCAGCGAATGTGGCGTACTGCTCCACTTGAATGATCTGGTAGAGCTCCTGTCGTGAGTAGGCGAAGTGTTCGCAGAGAGACTTGTCAACTTCGGCACCTGCCGCAGCAAGTTCAGCTTCCAAGATGTCCTTCACCATGGTAATACAACCTCCACAACCTGTACCAACATTGCAGACCTTCTTCACGTCACCCAGCTTGGTTAGCTTCTTCTCCTTGATAGCTTTACAGATATCTCCTTTGCTCACATTGTTGCACGAACACACTTGAGCTTCATCTGGTAGATCCAACACAGTGTTACCACCACTGCTACCTCGCTTTCCAAGGAGAATTTCATTTGGTGGATCGACCAATGGTTTGGTATCTTTTTGTTTGTACACGAGCGAGAGATGCACAAAGTCGCTCGTGTCACCAACAAGAATGCCACCAAGCAGCTTCTTACCATCGGCCGAGAAGAAGAGTTTCTTGTACACTTTCTCAAGTGGGTTGTTATACGTCAGGGTCTCGAATGGCTCCTTGATAAACTCCGGGAAATAGTCACCAAATGAGCCCACCTCCATTCCCATAAGCTTGAGTTTGGTGGAGATGTCACCACCAGGGAATGCGATGCGGTTGTCGGGTGACCCACACGTGAAGTTCTTTGCCAAGGTATCGGCCATCTCATAACCTGGTGCAACGAGCCCGTACGTAGCATTACGGTGCGAAATACACTCACCGAGAGCATAGACACCCGGTTCGCTGCACTCCAAGTAGTCGTTGATGAGAATGCCGCCGCGTTTGGAAAGTTTCAGACCACTGGAGTGTGCGAGTTCGTCCCGTGGCTTGATTCCTGTAGCGAAGATGATCATACACACGTCGTCAAACCTTTCACCATTGGTGAATTGTACGGCCTCGACGCCATTATCTTCGCTACCGAAGATCTCTTGAGTCGATTTATCGTACAGCACGTCGATCCCAAACTTGTTGACGATCTCATTGTGGAGCACTTTGGCACCATCAGCATCGAGTTGACGAGACATCAACTGAGTACCACGGTTGATGATTCGTACGGATACGTTGAGGTCGTGAACGGCTTTGGCGGCTTCGAGTCCGAGAAGACCACCACCAACTACCAGTGCGCACTTCTTCGCACCACCAGCAGCCTCGATCTTTGCCTGTTTCTCTCCATGTGCGATGATACTGTTAAGGTCAGCGATCGAGCGGTATACGAATACTCCACGCAAATTGGTACCAGGAAGTCGCGGCACCAACGCACTGGCACCGGTGGCGATAACAATGCGATCGTAAGGTACTTCGAACTGCGCTTCACCTTTCACAACTTCGTCGCCAAGTCGTTGACACAATAACTTCTTGTTCGTCGTATCCAATGCCAATGCTTGAGCGTTGGTCATGACTTCGATCTCATTCTCAGCGTACCAGTTAGGTGGCGCCAGTTTGAGCTTGTCGATGCTCAAGTGCTCGAAGTATTCGGTGAGCAGCATGCGGTTATAGTGTTGGATGGGTTCTTCTCCAATGGATATGATCGAGTAGTGTCTACTGGTGTCGTACTTGCGAAGACGCTCGAGGAATCGATGACCCACCATGCCGTTCCCCACAACCACGACCACCTCCTTGACGTCGGCCATCTTAAATAACGGGGGTGTAAACGATTGAAGTAGTGGTGAATTGCTCCACACAAGTCAGATTTGAAAGTGAGCCCATGGTGCTCGAGCACTGCAATGGCGTCCGTTATCCAAGAAATGGGTGACACCGGCGCGCAGTTTGCTCCGCTTCACAGGTCGATGGCGTGACGCGCTTCATCTGCCCAATCGACGGCAAACTTCAGAAACAGGTCCATCCTTCGAGCGCAAACCATGCAGAAAACGGATGGGCGTTTACGCTTGTGACTGAGTCATCCGAAATTATGGGCCTGCACCACAGGATTGGGTTGCAGGGTGCTTGGTGTTGTTGCCTTTGCTTGAGCTATGGAGCCATGCAGAAGGAGCAACGCCGCTTTTATTAGGTGTGGAGTGGCCTTGCTGCTTTCAGATGCAAAGCTTACGTTATTTATTTACATATGAACGATTTTTTTGTTTATACTTTAGTCATGCGAAGCAGTACAGTCAACTAGAACACGGTTGTTTGCGTCTTGAGGTCGTAGTTCAGCTTGAGCAGTGCCGGTTTGCACGCGTACTCAATCATACCTTCAGGGCCACACATTCCCACGTGGTCAGCGTCGGAACCGATGATGTTTTTCACCATGGTGAAGTTGAGTCGACTCTTGCCGTACGCCCACCCTCGAACGACAGGGTCGTTCCTATTGAGTGCTTCCAGGTCGGACAGCGTGTAGAAGACCCGGCATTGACCCGGTCGGAGCTTCTGCAAGGCCTCGAGCTCCTTTCGGAGTAGCAGGTCACGCTCCAACCGCACGCAATAGATCAGCGCCACTTTGGTCTGATCCTTGGGGTTTTCGAGGATGGCGCGCATGACCTGGTAGACGGGCGTGATACCTGTCCCCCCAGCGATGAAGCCGAACTTCTTGGCGTGGAAATTGGTCGTCTCGAGGGAGAAACTGCCTTCTCCGTAGTAGGTGAAATGCCCCAGTGGTCCCTTGATCTGAATTTGCTGACCGAGGTGCAATCCATCGAGATACTGCGAAAACAACCCTCCTTCCGGATGCACTGGGTTGTCACCGGCGAAGTAGATTTTGATGAGGAAAGACACGAATCCTCGATCTTCGTCACTCTCGGATGAAATTGGTGTGTACGCACGCACAACAGTCTTGCCGTTAATTTTTGCGTACAGGAAGACGTGATTGCCCACAGGGAGACCAAGTCTCAGATCCTTAGCAGGCAAAGCAAATTTGAAAATGCGTGCGTCGTGACTAACCACTTTTCTCGAGATCAACACAATGGGCACTTTCATAGCACCTTTGAGCGCGACATCCGTTTCTTCGTGGTCTGCTGAAGACGACGCTGTGTCACTAGCTCCAGTGTCGTCGTCTGTGTTCGGATAACGACCGATGCAGTATTTCTTCAGCATCTGCCAAGCCTTAGTGGAGTGAATACTCTCAAATTCATCAGTGCAGTCCGTACCACCACAAAGTAGAATACTTGTAGCTCCACCGGGATGTTCGTCAAGGAACGGGGTAGCGTCGTACACAAAACCACGACAAATAAACCAGCAGCTGTCCTTGGTGTTGTGCTTGGATACTTCATCAGCAGAGATCAAAGGAAGCTCACTCAATTCGTCTGCACTCAACCCAGGCGTTGGTGTTGCAGCACGGTTTGTATCTCCAACAGGTTCCACCTGCAGCTTCTTGCCACGAATCGGCTCCTCGTTATCGCTTGTCATGATCCGTTCTTTAGTCATCCATCCACCTTTCTGGTTTCCTGCTTGTGTCGGATGTTCGAACCTCAATTTGTTCGTGTCTTCTTCATGGTGGATCTTGACTCGGTACCATGGGTTGTTCATCATGCCCATGACATTCCATGTAGGGAACTCCGGCATGAGATTCATCGAGCTGTCCCAGGCTCGAACACAGACTTCTTGAGCTCGGAGTAGACTGCTAACAGGAACAACCAGTTCGTAGTGCATCCAGCACCACATTTTGCCGTAAGCGCTTGGCTTCTCATCGTAAATGATGTGAGCAAGTTGCCACGTCGCGCCATCATCCAGAGTTACCTCCACTCGAATAACTCGTCGACCACCACCTGAGTAAGCATACCCTTTGATCGTGTACGTCTCAATGTCATTAACCGTGTCATCTTGACAAAGATCCAACAAATCGTCATGGTTGGGCTCGATTATCGCAGCGTTGATATTGAGCTCCATGATGGCGTAGGGCGATTTAGCCCACCAACCTTCCGCCGTCGCAGTTTCAGCGGTGAGATGCGAAGGCAGCACTCGGTTGTCCATAATATGGTGGTGGTTGGTAGACTCATGATCGCTCACGTGAATCCGTGCGAGCCATTTCACCATGCGACCGCCGATATGACCGGGGATAATGAGTCGAACAGGGAAACCGTGATCAGGTGCAAGCAGTTCACCGTTAGCTTTCCACGCTACCAGTACGTCACATGCCGGGTCCAGTGCCGTACTGGCGCGAATGCACGTGCCGTATTTGTCGTGCGGTAAGTCCTCGATACCTTCAAACCACACCCACTGAGCTTTCTCACGGTCAACGCCGCATGCTGTCAATAGCACGTGGAGCGGGACCCCAGTCCACTCCGCCGTAGAGCAACCAGCAGCGCCCCAACTGAAGCCGATGGTCTTCTTGATCATATTCTGTTCTTTGCGGCGATTGCCGGCGCATACGAGAAGTACCGGAAACGTGACCGTCTCCTTTTCAAAAGTGGTGACTAGTTCGTCCATGCCGAACGTGCGTGGCTTGTTCACTAATCCGTCGATGGAAAATGTGTGCGTGCTCCACTCGAGTTTCGGTACGGGGCCATGGTTACGCACATAGTGCAGTGCCATGGGTGTGATGAAGCTGTTTGTGTATTTGGGTGGAGGTTCACCGTTGAAGGGATGCCGCCCCGTAAGTCGGATAAGCTCTGGTGACGCGGAATCCATTCATCGGGTGTGTCGACGTCTCGGGGATCAATCTGCGCCATGGGCGGACGATTGTAAAGTGAGAACTCCACACAGGAGTGCATCTTTCTATGGATTGGGGGCGTATTGAGTCAATTGAAACGTTAACCCATGGGACCAGCTTGATACCAGCTCGTCCTCGACCCTTGCTATCTATTCTAGCTACATGTACTTGAAGTGATGCATGCGATCCAGCGCAACTGGAAAGCGGGATTAGGCGGACGAGACGTAGTGTCAACCACCCGACCGCAAGTGAAACAAACAGCTTCGATTTTACAATCATTCGATTTGGGGTCCGTTAGAGTCTTCAAGTTGCAACTGACTCATTAGCTTGAAAACCTACCGTAATTGAGCTCTGCGTGTCAGTGAGGAGGTTGCCGGTGCTGTGTGACGGCGTCAGCACGTGGAGATCGATCAACGACACAGTATATAGAGGAAAGAAGGAAACGGTTGCAACTTGCAAACTTCGGCCGAATAATTTTCAAAACAAAGACCCCAAACCTAAGAAATAAATGCTACTGAAGGATAAACCAATGAGAAGGCGTGAAATCGACAACTTCAACTTGTGCTCTACGCAGCAACTTTCCCGTTGTGCACGCTGTCATCGTCAACTTCCGTAGGCGCCAAGCCGCCATGAACCGAGTCATCTTTCTCCCAGAGGGCTGCGTTGCCAGGTACCTTAATGCCGAATGTGGCCAATGCTGCTGCGGCCACGAAAATGCTCAAGTATTTGAAGGATGTCGCGCGGTTGCCGATGCCTTTGAACATCAGACTCCAACACAGCGCACCGACGTTGCCACCAGCTCCAACAAAGCCCGACGTGGCGCCGGTGAATGCAGGGAGAATGTATGGCACGATGCTGTACGTGCTACCTGTGCAAGCCTGCACGAAGATACCGAAGAAGACAAGGAGGGGGATGCTGGTAGACAGATCCGTCGTCGTACTGTACACGTACAGGAAGACAGCCTGGCCGGCAAAGGAGACAAACTGCACTCCAATGCGGCCTTTCATACCGCAGCGTTGGTTGGCTACGTCCGATAGGTATCCACCCATGGCTCGAGCGAAAATGCACATCAATCCAAAGAGCGACGAGATGATTGTGGCACGACTTTGAGTCAGACGACGACACTCGTTCGCATCGGTCAAAGGATCGCAGTTCGAGTACGTGAAGTCCTCGTAGTAGTACTCAGTGAGCACGTTGTGGACCTGGAGCTCGACGCCGAAGGAACAAGCATACTGGAAAGCCAGGATCCAGGTGACAGGTAGCTTGGCGACACGTAGGAGCCCCTGCTTCATGTCGACGGATGGTTTTGTTACAGTGTTGATAGTATGGTTCTTGCACAGATCCTTGTATTGTCCCTGTGGGCAATCATCCGAATTAAAGTATAGAGCGACACCGGTGATAACCATGAAAAGTGCCGGAAAAAGGAGAGCAACACGCCATCCCATGTTGTCGGACAGAGCTCCGCCGGTTGTGACGAGGTTGAAAAGTTGAGGTGTGATCAATGTGGTGGCTCCAGCACCCAAGTTACCCCAACCGGCAGCAAGAGCGTTAGCACTTCCCACTACTTCTTTCGAGAACATGGTCGAGGTCCAGTAGGTTGTGGCAATGAAGGAGCAGCCGACAAGACCGATGAAGAACCGGGCAAACATGAGCCCCGTGTAGCTTGTCACGAGTAAAGCTGAAGCCACAGGGATGGCTCCAACGACCAACAACACAGCCTGTACTGTTCTCGAGCCAAACCGATCACACATTGGCCCCCCAACAGCTCGTCCGAGGATGGTGCTTGCAACTGAGACGATGTTGGAATTGGAGACTTGGTCAGCAGTGAGACCAAGCTGTTTCTTGATGGTAGGCATGAGTGGAGGGATGGAGAACCAACCGAAGAAGGCGAAGAAGAACGACAGCCACGCGTAGTGGAAAGCTCGCATGTGTGGTCGAGCCACACTCAACAGTTTGATCTCCGTGGCCTTATCATCTTGCAACGGGTCCGTTCGGATGGGGAATGCAGTGCGACGCTGGTGGACGCCGGCGTCGTCTGCGTGCAGTGGAGGCGACTCCAACCCGGAATACTGGTCTTGTGATTGCATGGCTGCTGCGGTTGTGGCACACGTGGCAAATTGGAAAGTGAGGTTGGCCCAGCCGAACGCGCTGGCATGAGTCATCCGTAAAAAGAGTGTACTTTTAACTCACGCTGTTAAGCCTACAGATGAACCCCAAGGCTCAGTCGAGATTATGCCGACACTCACCGCGTCACGAGCAGGAGGAAAACGCCATGCCAGTTGAGATCAGCACTTGGTCGTGAGTCAGCCTGAATTCTCGTTAGCGCTGGGTATGAAGTCCAGGCTCAAGTGTTCACCAGTCTGGAGCTACATTTCGCGTCGTGCGTCCGGAGAAACGACAGGCAGTCGCTGGATCAGTGACTAGCGGCGCGTGAGCACCAACTGATTGGTGTATGCAGCCACGACGCGCTTGAGATCTGTGGCGGCTGGAGGAACACAATCACCAGGAGATCGGCCGCGATGTTGACGCTTTGGTCGACGTAACAGCATCCCCAGAGTCTCCGGCGGCGCTCCGTCCTGCCGTAATCTGCTCGATCCAACCGCTCTTGTTCACGTTCACGCACTCGAGGGACTTTCGCCCATCCTGCCAGCACCGCATGAGTCATCACGAAATGAACGCACAAGTTGGTGTCGATGCACACCCGTCGTCCAATAGAAACGCGCACCAAACTGCAGTCTGTCGACAGTCGACTGCAAGTGGTTGCACGCCGTCGCACATGGAGACGACTGAGTCATCTTCAAATGCTGTGTTTCGTGTGACCGATGCGCTCCTTTGCGGCGTTCTCACATTGCAATTGTCCGTGTAAGTGAGACCATGGCGCAAATTGACCCCCGGGACATCAACACACCCGATGAATGGATTCCACGTCACCCAGAGCTTATCCGACTCACGGGGCGGCATCCCTTCAACGGTGAACCTCCACCCAAATACACAAACAGCTTCATCACACCCATGGCACTGCACTATGTGCGTAACCATGGCCCCGTACCGAAACTCGAGTGGAGCACGCACACATTTTCCATCGACGGATTAGTGAACAAGCCACGCACGTTCGGCATGGACGAACTAGTCACCACTTTTGAAAAGGAGACGGTCACGTTTCCGGTACTTCTCGTATGCGCCGGCAATCGCCGCAAAGAACAGAATATGATCAAGAAGACCATCGGCTTCAGTTGGGGCGCTGCTGGTTGCTCTACGGCGGAGTGGACTGGGGTCCCGCTCCACGTGCTATTGACAGCATGCGGCGTTGACCGTGAGAAAGCTCAGTGGGTGTGGTTTGAAGGTATCGAGGACTTACCGCACGACAAATACGGCACGTGCATTCGCGCCAGTACGGCACTGGACCCGGCATGTGACGTACTGGTAGCGTGGAAAGCTAACGGTGAACTGCTTGCACCTGATCACGGTTTCCCTGTTCGACTCATTATCCCCGGTCATATCGGCGGTCGCATGGTGAAATGGCTCGCACGGATTCACGTGAGCGATCATGAGTCTACCAACCACCACCATATTATGGACAACCGAGTGCTGCCTTCGCATCTCACCGCTGAAACTGCGACGGCGGAAGGTTGGTGGGCTAAATCGCCCTACGCCATCATGGAGCTCAATATCAACGCTGCGATAATCGAGCCCAACCATGACGATTTGTTGGATCTTTGTCAAGATGACACGGTTAATGACATTGAGACGTACACGATCAAAGGGTATGCTTACTCAGGTGGTGGTCGACGAGTTATTCGAGTGGAGGTAACTCTGGATGATGGCGCGACGTGGCAACTTGCTCACATCATTTACGATGAGAAGCCAAGCGCTTACGGCAAAATGTGGTGCTGGATGCACTACGAACTGGTTGTTCCTGTTAGCAGTCTACTCCGAGCTCAAGAAGTCTGTGTTCGAGCCTGGGACAGCTCGATGAATCTCATGCCGGAGTTCCCTACATGGAATGTCATGGGCATGATGAACAACCCATGGTACCGAGTCAAGATCCACCATGAAGAAGACACGAACAAATTGAGGTTCGAACATCCGACACAAGCAGGAAACCAGAAAGGTGGATGGATGACTAAAGAACGGATCATGACAAGCGATAACGAGGAGCCGATTCGTGGCAAGAAGCTGCAGGTGGAACCTGTTGGAGATACAAACCGTGCTGCAACACCAACGCCTGGGTTGAGTGCAGACGAATTGAGTGAGCTTCCTTTGATCTCTGCTGATGAAGTATCCAAGCACAACACCAAGGACAGCTGCTGGTTTATTTGTCGTGGTTTTGTGTACGACGCTACCCCGTTCCTTGACGAACATCCCGGTGGAGCTACAAGTATTCTACTTTGTGGTGGTACGGACTGCACTGATGAATTTGAGAGTATTCACTCCACTAAGGCTTGGCAGATGCTGAAGAAATACTGCATCGGTCGTTATCCGAACACAGACGACGACACTGGAGCTAGTGACACAGCGTCGTCTTCAGCAGACCACGAAGAAACGGATGTCGCGCTCAAAGGTGCTATGAAAGTGCCCATTGTGTTGATCTCGAGAAAAGTGGTTAGTCACGACGCACGCATTTTCAAATTTGCTTTGCCTGCTAAGGATCTGAGACTTGGTCTCCCTGTGGGCAATCACGTCTTCCTGTACGCAAAAATTAACGGCAAGACTGTTGTGCGTGCGTACACACCAATTTCATCCGAGAGTGACGAAGATCGAGGATTCGTGTCTTTCCTCATCAAAATCTACTTCGCCGGTGACAACCCAGTGCATCCGGAAGGAGGGTTGTTTTCGCAGTATCTCGATGGATTGCACCTCGGTCAGCAAATTCAGATCAAGGGACCACTGGGGCATTTCACCTACTACGGAGAAGGCAGTTTCTCCCTCGAGACGACCAATTTCCACGCCAAGAAGTTCGGCTTCATCGCTGGGGGGACAGGTATCACGCCCGTCTACCAGGTCATGCGCGCCATCCTCGAAAACCCCAAGGATCAGACCAAAGTGGCGCTGATCTATTGCGTGCGGTTGGAGCGTGACCTGCTACTCCGAAAGGAGCTCGAGGCCTTGCAGAAGCTCCGACCGGGTCAATGCCGGGTCTTCTACACGCTGTCCGACCTGGAAGCACTCAATAGGAACGACCCTGTCGTTCGAGGGTGGGCGTACGGCAAGAGTCGACTCAACTTCACCATGGTGAAAAACATCATCGGTTCCGACGCTGACCACGTGGGAATGTGTGGCCCTGAAGGTATGATTGAGTACGCGTGCAAACCGGCACTGCTCAAGCTGAACTACGACCTCAAGACGCAAACAACCGTGTTCTAGTTGACTGTACTGCTTCGCATGACTAAAGTATAAACAAAAAAATCGTTCATATGTAAATAAATAACGTAAGCTTTGCATCTGAAAGCAGCAAGGCCGCTCCACACCTAATAAAAGCGGCGTTGCTCCTTCTGCATGGCTCCATAGCTCAAGCAAAGGCAACAACACCAAGCACCTTGCACCCTGCAACCCTGTCTCATCACAATCCTGTGGTGCAGGCCAGCGCCAATTTCGGATAACGCGGCCGACGTTTTTTTATGCATGTTTCGCTCGACAGACGGACGTCTTTCTGACGTTTTGCCGCTTCCGTTCCTCATTGAATCCATGATAAAAACGTACGAAAACCGAAATTTGATTTGGGTTGCTTGAGCCGATCAGCAGACATACTTCTTTCATGTAACGATCAGGATTCGCATGGGCACGATCAGGAAACAGCCACTTGTAGTAGTATCTCTCAGCCAAGGGAGACGTAAACCTCACGTAGTCGCCAACCTCGGTTTCAATACCCGTCTTCTTCAATCTTGTAACGCATTGGTGTTCATCATCACTCAATTGTTCTACCAATGACTGATTGTCGGACTCGCACAAACACTTGATCAAAACCTTTTGCTGGTTTGAGTTTGGTCTTGTGTACACGCTTCCGAAACATCGTGCCATTTGCTCCAGGAAGGGCCCCGATAAGTAAAACGCCAGCAAACCTTCCTCGGTTACATCATCTGACCTCCGAAAACGCGCATACATAACATCATGGAAAGGCGCAATGAACCAATGTTCCCATTGCACTCGCGTATTATTACCTCGACCAACATGGGAAAACGTAAATTCGCCGGCAAGCCGTTCTCCAAATTAACGCACTGATGCGCCTCTTCAGTGATCAAGAAATCATCCCTTGTTAGCTTACAGGGAATGCTGCTGAAGGTTACAGGGCTGAGAGGAATATCCGTCTCCAGCAATGCGTCGCAGAGATGATTAACCGGACGTGCTCCGGCAACCATGACGATGAGTCTTTGATCAGACGAGTCCAAAAGTCAATATCGTTATACTGTCGTTGACAGTTGTCCAACATCAAGACGGACCGCTTGTCGTCGGGGATAGTACACTTCTTCTTACAAATATCGACATCATAACTGGAGAGAAGAGCTATAGCATCTTCTGTGGCAATACCAAATGCGATGGATACACAGCAAATTTCAGGATGCTTGTGCGCAAATAATGTCATTAGCGAAGTCTTCCCAGATGCGGGAGGAGACGACAGCAGCACAAATTTGTTGCTGAAAACAGCTTCGTGGAGTTTTTCAACCAACACATCCCGTGAAATATGAGGGTGCTCCACACTGAGTCCCTTACAATATGGTCGAAAGGTCGGGAAAATCTGAGGCGCTTCTTGTCCCGGAAGCACCACCAGCACGCGGATCTGTTTCGGTTATGGAGGATCCATACCATCAAGGAACTTGCGAATCGGATGCCCATCCTGCAGCTCTTAAGATTTTGCGTGTTAGCGCTTCGAAGAGAGCAGTCTTCTCGCCTTTCTTCAGCTTCTTCACATCTTCAGTGTCCGACTTCTGCCACGCGCCACCCGTGTTTGCGGGGAAGAGCTTCACCAAAGTAACGTCACCCGTGATCGTTTGCGGCAACATCTCCTGAAGGACGTTCTTCACATCGCCCATCGCCTCGCTTGTATCGATGTGAACGATCACGCTCCCAGCCCCAACGACACAACAGATTAGCACCGCTTTCGCCATTTTTCTGTGAGATGGCAGATTAGAAGCGAGGGGAGAATTTTGCTAACCGTGCCTAAATGGAGTTTCTCCGCAATCTCAGAAATGTCCATTACAGTCGATCCTATTGACGAAGCGATTTCGGAGGGAATAAATGATGGTGAAAGTTGATTGATTGCTTAATTCTCCAACCTATGATCAGATCTGACGGGGTATTGGTAGGGAGAGGTGCGCATACTGAGGGATCGACTGTATTTGTACATTTAGTCTCCAATATCGACCATTCCGAGAGGAAAGGGAAAGTGATGTGAAACGGAGCTGTACTTGAAAGAAGTATCACCGGTATAGATAGAAAGCGATCAATGTTCTCGCAGAGAAACGAAGCACTTTCACATTCAGCAAAGTTAGTACATATTCCGCTAACCTGAGTACCGACGGTCAAAAATGGACTGAAGTAATCTTTACTACCGTACGTAACATTGAGATGTCGCGACGTTTTTTCTAAAGAAGAAGTTCTGATATGGTTGGTTATGTTAGAAAAAAAAACTTATTGTGTTAGTGCAGTCTCCTTACGAACTGCGGATTTCCCCCGGGCGCGCCTAGCAGTCTTCAGCATATAGTTGTGGTCTGCAAGGCTCCAACACTATACGGTTGCGAACCGGTTGCGCGCAAGGCTCTCTGCGAGGGCTCTAGCAGTTTGGATATGTCGGAGAAAAGTGGAGTGATGGTTTAAGGATGCGAATCTGCGTTTGATGTGACTACGATAGTCTAGATTGTTTGTAGCCACTCTTAGAGTGTCCGCAGCGGTAAAGCTAAACTAATAAAGCTAAATTGCCTCAAACCTAACCACGCTTCACGTATTGCAGGTCGACTTTGGATGAAAAAGGTACAGATTAACGTATCTTGGTTTTTGTATGCCCCTCGCGTCAGGCTGAGCCAAATTTGGCATCGAAAATAGCGGCGGCCAAATCGTCCATACAATAACCATGGCTTTCAACAGCCAAATCCACGCTAAACCGAACTGCACAAAAACTTATTGCGGTGGGAAAGCAGAATTAGCTTTGGCATTTAGCTTTACCGCTGCGGACACTCTAAGGTTTTATATGTATTCGTCCTGCAAGCAACTTGTGTTCTATCACTAGGCAATTTCGCTTCATTTCTTTTTTCGGACCAACGAACGATAACTTGCGTAGCAGATCCGTCGCTGGAATTAAAGCGAACTATTGTCTGCCAGATATCCACCGCATTGACAAATACTTGACCCCGTTCCTGTGTCACGAGATCTTCACTGCTCCCTGTGAGGAAGTTTATCCTTGATATATTACTTCAGAATTTCAAATTGGAAGGAGGCTTCTCTCACTACAGCGCGAGGTGATCACCTGCACGTGCTCCGGTGAATGACCGATCGTCGCGACGGCCGAGGTCCATGGAAAGCGAACTTCGAGAACGTCCTATAAATCGATGCTACTCGTGGTCATCTTGATGTAGTGAGCTAGTTGTATGAACGAGGAATGGACTGTGATACTTTATGTGCTATGGGCGTAATGTGGACGACGCAGAGCTCTGCATTTCAGTGATGCTGTGCAGGCCCGGAACTACGGTCAAAATGAGGGCTGCGGCCCCCTGTCAAAGTTGGCAACCCCCCCTTTTTTTTTCAGAGAAATTTTCGTGAGTCGCACTCAAAAGTTGCAACTTGAGGACTTCGACGGACCCCAAACAGATTTTTTTTTTTCAATACAGGGACTCGGTGTCTCGCAAATTCGACTTTCCTAAAGAAGCTGTGTTCCAGCGTCAGTTTATGACTGCTCTTGCGCGTAAACACGAGGCATTCGTGTTACATATACCGTGAACCGTCAAGAGTATTCCCTGCAACCGATCGCATCGCTGGCGAAATTGACTTCTATTTGAATGGAAGTCATCGGTGGGGAATCGAATTGCTCGTGAATGGTGGCAATATCGGCGAGCATATGTCTAGTATGCTGCGCTCGCATCAAATGATTATACTGTCATCGATTTCCGAGGCACCAAAGACGGTAAGGTCACGAGTGTTGCCCGCGATCCAAAGCGGATTACAGTTTTCATTGAACTCGGACACTTCGAGAAATGTCGCTGCGTTTTTGGACTTGAGAGGATCCGGAAGTGACCAGGGCCCAAGATCAATGTTCCGGATGATATCCTGCGATGCCGGACTTCGATGCAGAAATTTGATCATCGTCTGCTTCTAGACAAGTTGCGATTGTCCAGCATAGTGGAGATGGGTTGACGAGGATAGAGCTGGACATCCCTCTTCCCAACCTGCTCGGTAGCAGCTCGATTACGGTAGGTTGTCAAGCTAATGCGTCAGTTGCAACTTGAGGACTTTGACGGCCCCCAAACCGAATCCAAATAATGTAACCATGTGGTCAGATTAGTAGTCAAGTTGATGCCTCACCTTTCGAACTTCCCCTCTTACTCTCCAGTTCACAATACTCCATTTCTTTTCAGCATAATGCAGTCTCCACATATTCTCCGTGACGCTCGCTTTCGCTTCATCTCAACTGGAGCTGCGAGTTTCAATTCCGAGTCAGGAGCTCCAAACGACACAACAACAACTTCCACGAATTTCTATCGTCTTGAAGACACTTCACACCCGTTGCAAGTTGCCGAAGATGGTGTTCGACATCGCCGCCTATTGTTTGATATCGTCACCGACCCATTGCAAGCTGACAGAGCGACTGAAATTCGACTTTTTAGCTTCCAACGCCCTCACATGCGAGCTTTTTACTTTTCGTGGTTATCTTTCTTCATTGCTTTCTTTGGGTGGTTCTCCATTCCCCCGTTGGTGCCGACAATTAATCAGCAACTTAATCTTGTGGAAGACCAAGTTGCAAACTCAGATATTGCATCAGTGGCGAGTACGATCGCGGGGAGGATTGTTGTCGGCCTTTGTGTGATCATTATGGAGGTCGTATCGTGCAATCGGTACTTCTACAGTAGTGCTAGGATCTGTTCCCGTTGCTGCTGCAGCTCTCGCGACAGATACGTTGGATTGGTGACAATCCGCTTCTTCATTGGTCTTGTGGGTTGTTTCTTCGTGGCGACAGCGTATTGGACATCCGTCATGTTCTCCAAAGAGGTCGTTGGTAGTGCCAGCGCTATTGCTACAGGGTGGGGGAATTCAGGTGCGGGTGTCACGTATCTCGTCACTCCATTACTCTTCGACCTTGTCTCTATCAACGGAGTAGTACGATATGACGTTGGCTGGCGGGTTACGTTGGTGTTTCCAGCAATATGCATGGCAACAATTGGCTTCTGTCTCCTACTTCTCGGATGATTATCCACAAGGAAATTACAGCGAACTTTACAAGAATCAAGCTATGGATGCTGCTTCTCGACCGCAGGAAGACATGAAACTAGGACTACTGACAGTCATTCGCAAACCAGTGACTTGGATTGTGTTGCTGCAGTATGCGTGCTCATTTGGGGTTGAAATTCAAGTTCACAACGTTTTGAGTCTTCATTATTTTGAAGATTTCAAGATCCACGGGTGTGATGAAAAATTAGTCGACAATGGCTGTCACTTTCTCAAACTCAAGCTAGTTTGATTTCGTCGTGTTTTGGATTAATGTGCATTTTTGCGCGTGCTGTTGGCGGCAACGCGTCTGACGTTGCAAATCGGAAGTTCGAGATGCGAGGCCGCATTGGAGTCCAATTCCTAGCTTTGCCAGTCAAACTATTTTTCTTTATCTCTTTAGTCAGCTCATGTGGGTGCGACTTCAGGAATTGTTGGCGCTGGCGGCAATTTGGGTGGGCTGGCTTGGGGATTTCTGTTCAAGGGAGTTGGCAACCGGGCAAAATCGTTCGAGTTACTCAGTTCGTTTGTGGCAGTCGCAACTCTGATGTCTCTAGCTATCTGCGTCGAAGGCGAGTCTCACGTCTTCACTTTGGGGGAACGAGGAGCATTTGAACACAAGCTCCGTACCAACCGAGAATATTGACGATCGAGACAGCTTATCTTCAGTTTCTACTGATCGCCTAATGGTTGACCGATAATTTAGGAGCTCAAGAAACAAATTGAAGTATTTCATTCATTAAACGGTAAACAACATATACGTGTGTATTATCAAGAATACAAATATTTTAGTGGGCATTCGTTCGCTTACCAGGTGCTAGTAGTGTCATTGCGAGTGCAATTCAGATCCCGACGAGTTTGGCCACTCACGTCACCACCTCGAGACCAAAGTGGACGTTCACCATGGATCTGAATTAGTACGGATGAAATTGCAGACGCTGCCACAAAGAAGCTCATGTATCTGAAAGACTTGCCCCGATTCGCCACACCTTTGAAGAGGAACCCCCATGCGAGACCTCCCATGTTGCCACCGGCACCCACAATTCCAGACGTCACTCCAGTGTATTCAGGACAAACGTAAGGCACAATGCCGTAAGTTGTGCCAGTCGATGCTTGAGCGAAGAAACCGAAGACAACCAAGCACGGAATACTCCACGCCAACACACGAATCTGGCTGAAGAAAAAAAGAAAAACAGCTTGGCCTACAAGACAGATCAATTGCATTGAAATGCGGCCTTTCATGTCGTAGTGGCGATTTGCCACGTCGGAAGCGTAGCCCCCAATAGCTCGAGCAAGAATGCACATCAATCCAAAGCAGGATGAAATGGCGCTAGCCTTGGTCTGTGTCAGTAGACGACAATCATTATCATCTACAGCTGCGCCACATCCGACGATCTTGAAGTCTTCGTAGTAGTAAAGACTCAACCCATTGTGCACTTGCAACTCGACACCAAAGCAACAGGCATATTAGAAGGCAAGAATCCAAGCCACCGGTTGACGAGCGACCGCTATGAAGCCGTAATACAACTCCGATTTAGCTCGATCAGCCATAACGTGGTTACGTTTGAGATCGACGTAGTTGCCTTGAGGACAATCATCCGAGAATATGTACGTACCAATACCAAGAGAATAGCAGGAAGCACAAGTGCCATTCTCCAGCCGTAGTTGTCCGAAATGGAACCGTCGATAGTAATGAGATCGAAAACTAATGAAGTCACCAAATACGTGACACTAGCACCCAAATTGCCCCAGCCACACGAAATAGCGTTAGCGCTACCAACCACTTCGTGTGAGAACATGGTTGATGTCCAGTACGCTGTTGCCACAAAGGTGCATCCACGAGTCTGATGAAAAATCTCACCAACATTAAACCAGTGTAACTCGTTACAAGAGCTGCAGAGGCAACGGGGATAGCTCCGACAACCAAAAGTACCGATTGTACAGAACGTGCACTATATCGATCACACAATGGACCGACAATGAGTCGTCCGATGATAGTACTGGCAAGTGAGACGATGTTGGTATTGGAGACTTGGTCAATTGAAGCTGTTTCTTGATTGTTGGCATGATCGGAGGAATTGAAAACCACCCGAAGAACGCAATGAAGAAAGACAACCACGAGTAGTGGAATGCTCTTATGTGTGGCCATTGGAAGCTAAAAAGTCGAATTTCAGTAGCCTTGTCGCCTTGCTGTGGGTCAGTGCAGATGTCGTAGGAGAATTGTCGCGGTCGATTCGACTGGATCCGACGGTACGGGTCTGTTGACATGCCATGGTATTGGTCGGACTTGTGACCAGCTCTCGGGATGTTGGGGATCCCTAGATCCAGCGGAGGTTGCGGGGTTTCGGCGATGAGTTAGTACGGCTGGAGGTTGGATACCCGAGGTCGATTAGCGGACGTGGCGCTCTCGACGTGGTTATAGAGGCAGGTACTAGAACGTTTGTGCTCGTTTTGACTGAGAGCTTCGAGGCAGAAGATGAAGTGAAGGAAGGCAGAGTATGAGCATGTCGGTGAGTAATTTTCAGGCAGGCTTCAGTAGCTGACCGAAGTCCAGTAAAACTCATCGCGTGGGATACTAAAAATCTGATGCCAGCACCACCGCGGGGGATAAGCCTGTCGTCCTGGACATGGAATGTTTGCACCCCCTCCTTAGTCACGCACTTTACGCGCTAAAATGGATTATCCAGTTGGGAGGATTAATCTTAGGCGTTTTCGACGCATCAAGTTTATGAAGCACCGTTGCACCTGATAGCCAGTCGACGGTATCACCTGGACGGCGTGCTCCGCTTACAACTCTGCAAGTAGATACACAATGTGACCTTCTCGGTGAACGCGTACCAGCCCTGCTTGGTTATCGAGCTTGGAATTAGGTACCGTGGTTTGTTTGAGCACGCCTGTCCCTACAGGTTTCCTGTAGGCACGCTTCTCACGCAGTGCTGGCAATTGACTGTATAAATTCAAACGTCTAAACGTTTATTCTGTTTATACATTTAAGACAGTACGTATAAACCGTTTTTACGAAACTGATATGTTGACTTGGTTTTAGTATTTATTAAAATATACAGCCTTGAAGTGACGTTTAAAAATTCAGTATAAACGTCAGTTCGATGTATATACCGTACGCTCAGGGAGGTGTTATAACGCGTTTTTATCATCAAACGTTTAAACGCCCGTTGCCAGCACTGTCACGAAATAACAATGTACCTCGTCCATCACTGCGAGCAACAAGCATACGCGTAAAGGCCACCGAAGCGTTTGATCAACAAAGGTATACTTAGTAGACTCGTGCAAACCAATCTCTCATAGGCGAGCTGCAACGAGGATGCACCGTAAATAAACTCATCTGAATCTGTTTTTGCCCTCTACTCGGATCAACTGCGACTTTTGTTCATCAGGGTTGGCCGATTTTGGGGTCAAGTCCCCGGACGCCGACTTTTTGGGGCTGGTGGGCATTTGAGAGAGAGATTTCATTTGAGAGGGGTATTTCAGTAACCAGTGAAGACGCAGCAGATGAGCAACAAGCACCCGTGCCACTCGAAGTGTTGCAAGCGCTGGCACTCCACCCGAACCGCTTAGTGCCTGAGTTTAACCGAGCGCTTTCAACACGGCGTTTTTCAGGTATCAGTCGCAACCGACAACAACACCAGTTCTCTGCAGCGAGTTCTGCTGCGTTTACACGTCATGGACTGCTTCAGTAGCCATCAAGCTTGACCGGAACTTTCAACTTGGACTCCAATCGTCGGTAGTTTTCCAGTACAACCACGGCGCTCTCCTCCATTATTCTCGCCCAGACCTCATCTGCATGCTGCCTCCAGACCTCCGGCAGTACATTTCTAATGGGTCATCACCCCGAAGGTGTTTATTTCCTTGCAGATAATTCAGCTGAAGTAGTTGATTCACCAAGCTCACCAACGCCCCATGGTCAATTCTACCGCGAAAGCCACAAGTCAAACAAGCTCCAATGCAGCAGCAACACCCGTTCTGGTAGTGAGTCACCGGTAGACGCATACTACATGTACACGGAACCACACCCCATCCGAACTGACCCATTGCAAGACGACAAGGCCACGGAGATCAAACTGTTGAGCGTGGCTCGTCCTCACATGCGAGCTTTCCACTATTCGTGGCTGTCACTCTTCTTCGCCTTCTTCGGCTGGTTCTCCATCCCTCCACTCATGCCTACCATCAAGAAACAATTTGGTCTCACTGCTGACCAGGTCTCCAATTCCAACATCGTCTCAGTTGCAAGTACAATTCTCGGACGAGCAATTGGGGGTCCAATGTGTGACCGGTTTGGCTCGAGAACAGTTCAGGCCGTCCTGTTGGTCGTTGGAGCTATCCCTATGGTTTCAGCTTCTATTGTACCAAGCTACACGGGGCTCATGTTTGCCCGGTTCTTCATCGGTCTTGTCGGCTGCTCCTTCATTGCCACAACCTACTGGACCTCGACCATGTTCTCGAAAGAAGTAGTGGGAAGTGCTAACGCTCTTGCTGCCGGTTGGGGTAACTTGGGTGCTGGAGCCACCACATTGATCACACCTCAACTTTTCAACCTCGTCACAACCGGCGGAGCTCTGTCCGACAACATGGGATGGCGTGTTGCTCTCCTTTTTCCGGCACTTTTCATGGTTATCACCGCACTCATCTCGTCGCTCTTCGATTTGATGTGAATTTTCGCTCGAGCCATGAGTGAACACTTGTCGGATGTTGCAAACCGGCGGTACGCCATGAAAGGCCGAATCGCAGTGCAATTTGTGTTCTTTGCTGGACAAACTGTCTTCCTTTATTGCTTCAGTACTACCAAGACGATTTCCACCGGTATTCCACTGCTTATTTTCTTCGGTATCTTGGTTCAAGGCTGTACAGGTAGCACTTACGTGATTGTGCCCTACGTTTTAACATAATATACTGGAGCAACGTCTGGTTTTGTCGGGGCTGGTGGTAATGTAGATGCACTTGCTTGGGCCTTCGTCTTCAAAGGTGTCGGTGATCGAGCGAAATCGTTTACTTACCTCAGTATTTTTGTTGCAGTGGCTACTTTATCGTCGATTATTATCCAGCTCAATGGAGAAAACACGTTTTGGAGCAAAGAACACTCAATTAATGGGACCTCAGACAGTGAAGAGAAGAGGAACGAGAAGTAGTGGCCCATGTATTGGAAACTTCATACATTTACTACCAACTAGAACCTGTGATTATTGATGGGGGCATTCACGAGTCCACAAGTTACTCTCACCCTGGATATGCATCCCACCACAACTGAGTGCAGCTCCAGCGACAATGAAGCTCAAATACTCGAGTGATTGAGCACGGTTGCCAACCTTCTTGAACAAGAAACCCCAAGCTAGTCCACCCATGTTGCCTCCAGCACCAACAATGCCTGAAGTTACACCAGTGTGTCTAGGAGACACGTAAGGCACAATCCCATAGGTACTACCAGTGCACGCTTGCACAAAAATGCCAAAAACTACCAAAAGGGGAATACTCCACTCCAAAACACGAACTCGGCTGAATATGAAGAGAAAAATCGCTTCACCAGACAACATACCAAGCTGAACCACAATTCGGCCTTTCATGTCGAAATGACGGTTCGCCACATCAGATAAATAGCCACCCACAGCACGCGCGAAGATGCACATCAAGCCAAAGCAAGAGGAAATTAAACTGGCTTTTGTCTGAGAGAGCAAGCGACACGAATCTTGGTCTTTCCCAACATCACATCCACTGATCTTGAAATCCTCGTAGTGATAGAGACTGAGTACATTATGCACCTGAATTTCTACCCCAAAGCAGCAAGCGTATTGAAAAGCAAGGATCCAAGTCACAGGAGTTTTGCGACTGAAATGAAGTCGAGATAAAGGTCTCGATGAGGTCGAGTCACCATGGCATGATTCTTTTTCAGATCCACATGATTGCCACGAGGACAGTCATCGGAGAACAAATAGGTGCAAATTCCAATGATAATCATCATCACCGCAGGGAACAGCAACGTGAGACGCCAACCGTAGTTATCTGAGATCGTATCGTTCAGCATGATTAAATCAAAGATCAACGAGGTGATCAAGTACGCGACACCAGCACCAAGATTTCCCCATCAAGCTAATTGCGTTGGCGCTACCGACGACTTCGTTTGAAAACATGGTTGACGTCCAGTAGGCTGTTGCTACAAATGTGCAGCCTACTAATCCAGTGAAGAATCGTTCCAACATAAATCCGCTGTAGTCGATTGCTAGAGCTGCAGAGGCTACGGGTATCGCGCCGAGGACTAAAATCACAGATTGAACCACTCGAGCACCATATCGATCGCTCAACGGACCGACAAGGAGGCGGTCGACGATAGCACTAGACAACGCGACAATATTCGTGTTAGCAATTTGGTCTTCAGTGAGGTTGAGCTGCTCTTTGATCGTAGGCATCAAGGGTGAAATCGAGAACCAGCCGAAGAACGCGATGAAGAACGACAACTAAGACAAGTGAAATGCTCTCATATGTGGCCTTGAGAAGCTGAAGAGCCGAATTTCAGTCGCTTTGTCGGCTTGAAGTGGGTCTGCGGAGATGTCAAAAGCCTCACGACTACCACGATAGCTGCTGATCACTCGGGGGCGTTGACCTTGCATAATTTTCGGCGTTGATATCGAAATGTCTTGAACATACTGACTGATCTTGTCATTGGTAGTAGGAAGCGCAGTCAATCTTGGATTCACGTCGTCAAAATACTCAGCCATTGCGGACGGGCTGGAGCGGTAACACGGGGTTGAAGGTTCGAAGCAAAAACAAAAGTGAGTCATAGTCCAACGGGGCGATCGGTTGTTTCATTTTGGGGTTGTCAGTAAACTTGTAGCTGCATTGTAGTGTTACAGCGGGTTGCTCACAAATATGGTGGAAATGAGCCCAACGTACAGGTGCATGATTTTGCGGAGCCCATCAATAACTTGAACTTGATTGTATTGGATCTGAATTTCGAGGGGACAGAACATGGTCGGAGATGTTTCTGACCAACTCGCAAAAGGGAGCAAAACAATACCGGTAAGCTCAACTGGGCTGAACTTGAGTCGTGCAATTGTTTCGAACGACTGACATGCTTGAAATTCAACCTAAGGTTGTAGACCATTCTAGCCTAGATTCTAGGGTTAGTCCAACATGCGAGTATCTCGTCACCAGGGATTTGTTTTTACTTCACTTGAAGCATCATGATTTCCAAGCCTGAAAGTATCTCCTCAAGTCGCTTGTCACTCCAGCAAAAGTGCGAGGAACCGCTGAGACCGTGAGCGTTGCCTTAAATTCAGTGACGTCGTGGAGCGCTCTGGAATTAGTACCCGGCGTAGTGATCATTCACGTAAGAAAGTCCGCCCAACACTCCCGCAGCACTTCTCTATTGCCAGAATTTCGCGATGTGCGTTGTCCGACCCACATCTTGAGTACCCACGCCTCTTGACGGAACAAGCCTGCTGCGTTCAGTTGGGTATCTCCAGACCAGTGCCAAAAAGAGCAGATACTAAGCACAATTTTATTGTCGGTTTCATTAGCGACGACGAACATGAGAGGATCAATTCCGACTCCTTTCGTTCAGAAATTCAGTTCGAAGATTTTTTTCTTCGAGGTTTTCTTGGCTGTCGTCGTCGGCTGAACCCAGGTGCGTGATGGTTCTTTCGGTCACTTTGCAAGGTTTCGACTGTCACGCACTTGAAGATTTTGTCAAGGACCATGGACTTCACCTTCGGATATGACCCACAAGGGACACAATGGCGTGTTCAATCCAGAACTAATAGCAGACAACCATCGGTACATCCAGCTCATGAACCTTTCGCAACAATGTTGCAAGACCTCGGGGCATATTCTTCTCGCGAAAGTCGACGTGAACGAACAAGAACCATCACCGTCGTCGATTTGGAGCTATCCGAGAGCAGACGCAATAGTGCAAGTTACCAAAATGCATCAAGTTCTTCATCTCACCGCCGTGATTTTCACCACCGAGTCAATTCATCCAACCGACCATCTTTCTCTCTCTTCACGGATCCGCTTCAAGCTGACAGAGCTACTGAAATTCGTCTTTTCAGTTTTGCACGACCTCATATGAGAGCATTTCACTTCGCGTGGTTGTCCTTCTTCGTTGCGTTCTTTGGTTGGTTCTCCATCCCTCCTCTTATGCCAACTATCAAGAAACAACTCAAACTAACTCAAGTCCAAGTGGACAACTCGAACATCATTTCGTTGGCAAGTACAATGGTCGGAAGACTTCTGATCGGTCCTTTGTGCGATCGATGTGGAGCGAGGACAGTTCAAGCAGCACTATTGGTGATCGGAGCGATTCCAGTGGCTTCTGCTGCTTTGGCGTTTGACTACGTCGGCTTCATGTGTATCCGCTTTTTCATCGGACTTGTGGGCTGCTCCTTCGTGACGACAACCTATTGGACGTCGACAATGTTCTCGAAAGAAGTTGTTGGAAGCGCTAACGCTATCGCTGCAGGGTGGGGAAATCTAGGTGCTGGTGCGACGTACCTCATCACACCACTACTCTTTGATCTGGTAACTTTGCATGAAGGCATTTCAGACAATCTCGGGTGGCGAATTACACTATTGTTTCCTGCCGTATTGATGATAATTATCGGTGTGTGCACGTACTTCTTGTCCGACGATTGTCCACAAGGCAATTACGTTGAAATGAAGAAAACCCACGTGATGGCGGAGAAATCCAAGACTGGCATGCTTCAAGCGTTTACAACGGTAGCAAAACAACCTGTGGCTTGGATCCTGGCTTTTCAATATGCGTGCAGCTTTGGCGTTGAAATTCAAGTCCACAACGTGCTGAGCCTGTATTACTACGAGGATTTCAGACGTTCCGACTGTGATCCGACAACTGATGAGGATAATTGCCGGTTGCTAACCCAGACAAAGGCCGGACTCATCTCGTCTTGTTTCGGACTCATGTGCATCTTCGCTCGTGCAATTGGCGGCTACATCTCGGACTTGTGTAATCGTCACTGGGATATGAAAGGCAGGATCTGGGCTCAGCTCGTCTGCCTCACAGGCCAAGCCATCTTTTTGTATATATACAGCCACATTCGTCTGGTGGAGTGGAGTGTTCCCTGTTTGGTCGCTTTCGGATTCTTTGTGCAGGCAGCAACTGGTACAACGTATGGAATTGTGCCGTACATTTGTCCTGATTACACGGGAGTGGCGTCTGGAATTGTTGGCGCTGGGGGAAACATGGGTGGACTCGTGTGGGGATTTTTGTTCAAGCTTGTGGAAGACCGAGCTTTATCGTTCAGATATGTGAGTTTTTTTGTCTTGGTTTCCGCTGTCTCGTCCGCTTGCATTCGCGTGAAGGGCGAGCGCTCATTATGGAGCCACGAACCCTCCATTTACATCCAACGTCGTACGGACCAAACTGTGCAAGCATTTTATGTGTGAGTTTACTGTTAGTGTACGATGCATGGTAGGTAGGAAGGCCAAACCTTGGTGTAGTCACAGGCAAACGTAATAGCAGCGTACTATGTTTTTACCTTAAATTGCCTACAATCGCACTGATACGCATATTCAAGGTAACTTCGATGAACCACCAGAATCTGCGACGTGTGTATTTAGTGTGGTTCACTGTATATTTATGTAGTTAATGTGAAGAAGTGTCATGTGTTAAGTACGAATATCGGAAACGAGTCCATTTCCCGATCCTGCTCATGCCGCGTGGCCGACGACACCTGCTGCTGCTGCTCGCGCTGGCGTGTCTCGCGGCGCTGGCCGTGGCCGGCAAAGACTACTACGAGGTGCTAGGCGTGTCACGTGATGCGTCATCCGCCGAAATCAAGCGCGCGTTCCGCAAACTCTCGCTCAAAGTAGGTTCCGCTCTGTAACTAGAACAGTTCAAATACTATCCTCTTAACTTTTATATTTATTTTACTTATGTTGGAGTATAGCACCACCCGGATAAGAACCCGGGGGACGAGAGTGCAGCCCAGAAGTTCACAGAGGTGGCCAGCGGTAAGTCGCATTGCCATAATTTCTGATGTAGATCCTCAAAGTTGATATCAATTGCCATGTGGTTTATAACAACTTATACTAATTGGTGTCTGGGGTTCTCATACTTTATACAGCTTATGACGTGCTGTCTGACGAGGAGAAGAAGACCAAGTATGACCGCTACGGAGAAGAAGGCCTCAACAACGCCGGTGGAGGTGGCGGCCACGACCCGTTCGACATTTTCTCGCAGTTTTTCGGTGGCGGCGGCCGCAACCGTCGAGAACGCGAACCTTCGCGCGGCCCGGACGTGGTGATGCCGCTGCGGGTGTCACTGGCTGATCTGTACAACGGCAAAAGTCTTCAGTTCTCCATCCGCCGTGAGGTAAGCGTTGAGCGAGTTCGCAAATAGGACTACATACTTTTTGTGTGTATTTATTGGTGTATTAATCAGAGTTTTGGCGTTGCTGTAGACAATATGCCATCATTGCCATGGCAAAGGAGCGGCTCATGAGGAGGACGTTCACGTATGCTCAGAGTGTGGTGGGCATGGTGTGAAGATGACGACACGACGCGTGGGCCCGGGCTTCATCCAGCAATTCCAAACCACGTGCGAGAAGTGCCATGGCAAGGGTGAAATCTACACAAGCACATGTCCGGTGTGTGGTGGTCGCAAGGTGGAGATGGCTGATCTTAGCTTTGACGTGGACCTGGAAAAGGGCACCCCTGACGGCTTTGAGGTTGAACTGGAGAATTACGCGGACGAGATTCCGGGCCAACCGGCAGGCCATGTACGTTTGCAGGTGATGACTGCACCCCACGCGCTTTTCACACGCGAGGGTGACCATTTGTGGATGGACATGGACATTTCTCTGCGCGAATCGCTTGTGGGTTTCAACAAGACTTTCGCGCACTTAGATGGACGACGGGTTGAAGTAGTGCGTGATGAAATCACGCCGCCTCGGTTTGTTACTGTGCTGGAGGATGAAGGAATGCCAAAGCAGCACTTCCCTTCTGAAAAGGGTCAACTGCACATCAAGTTTCACGTGAAGTTCCCAGAGTCTCTTTCGGATGAACAGAAGGTCGGCTTCCGTGAGTTGTTCTCGATGAAGTAATGGACAAATCAAAAAGCAGTTGTGTCGGCAAGACACTTAAACAACCAAGTTTTCGCTGGGTCTTGCTTTTGGTCCTAGTTTATGGTATCTCGGTTTGCTGACTTTTGCCATTGGTTTCATCGTGGCAGCTTTTGCTAGAGATCAAGCACTACACAGCTATATCAACACGCCAAGCTATCTTCAAGCTCCAGGTAAGTATTCAAATTTTCACTGTAGACAGCTACTAACGAATTCATGTATGCCATGGTTAGCTCCCTGATGACATGTACTACTCCGATGCAGCTTTTATTACATGCAACAACGATACAAGATTGACTAAGGTCTTCGCTTACTTCTCGCGACGCGAGTCGTATTCGGCCAGGATCTCCTCAGCAGACTTGCCAGACGTCTCCGGCACCAGCTTCAGAGCCAGCAGGTAGAAGATAGCTAGAAGCACCACGAACGGAACGTACGCGTAGTCGTCCAGAGCGTCCGAAATGTACGGGTAAGCCACACCCACGATGAGGTTGCACAACCAGTTCATGCCAATGCAAAGCGACGAAGCGCTAGCACGAATGGCGTCCGGGAAGATATCGGCCGTTATCACCCACACCAGAGGACCCAGTGTCACGCCGAACGCGATCACATTCAACGCAGTGAACACAATCGACAGAGCAGACACGTCCACGATGAACGCCACCGTCATCAGCACAGACATCACGAACATGCCGGCCAGACCCCACAGGATCATGTTACGAGCACCGAATCGGTTGGCCAACACACCCGTGAAAAATGCGGGCCAGATGTTGATGAAATCAATGATCAGCGTACCGATACGCGAATCCGAGATACCGGCGTCTGAGAAGATGCTGCCCGAGTAGTAGAACACGGCGTTGATACCTGAAAGCTGCTGCGCGCACGACAGCAGGATACCACCTAGAAGCTGCATGCGGTATCGAGGCGCGAACATGGACTCCTGCTTCGGCGCAGACAGACCCTCCTCCGCCGTCTCTGGCTTCTTGTTCACTTGTAGCCACGACAGAGCCGTCTGCACGTGCTCCTCGCCGTACAGACGAGCGATGACCTCCTTCGCTTCTTCCGTGCGGCCCTTGGTCAGCAGCCACGCAGGACTCTCGATGCACATGGACGGCGCCAGCACCATGTAGATCACAGCCAGGATGCACGGGAACGCAGCCAGGTAACGCCAGCCAGAGCTCGTGTTGGCGAAGAAGAAGCAGATGGCCGGGAACAAGATACCGATAGTTATGAAGATCTGCAGGCCGAGACCCAGAGTGTTACGCATGTGAGGCGGCGACAGCTCGTCACGTACGCGCCGATGGTGCCGGTGGCAGTGCCCGATGACAGACCGGCGATGAGACGGCCCGCGGCGAACGCCCAGATGTTCGACACGGAGGCTTCAACCACACCGCCTACGAACATGAAGATGCAGTTCAGCATCAGAGTCTTCTTACAGCCGAGACGGTCGCTGAAGTGGCCGCAGCATAGCGAGCCGATCATGGCACCGAAGATCCAGGCGTTTACGGCGAACGTCCACTCCAGCTTCGAGCGGCCAGGGAACATGAGGCATGTGCCCTCGGCCACGGGTCGAGCATTGCACTCGTCCGTGTCGTTGTACTGGGACAGGTTCGTCTGCGAGGTGGACCAACCGCTCTGGAACGGCTGCAGCCACGACAGCAGCGCACTGGTGTACAGGATGGCCTTGGGCTTGATGAGACGAGCGGCGGCCTTGTTGGCCTCGTCGAACGCCGTCGTCGGCTCCGCCTTGGGCGTCGTGGCTTCCGTGTAGTTGTCAGCCATCTTGGATGATTCCTTGTTCGTTTTCTTGGTGTACTCGCCTTGACTGTCGACTACAGGACCAAATGGAAAATGAGAGACACTGTCGGCGTAGTCGAGTGGGTCTCGGTAGCGACTTGCGACTGCGCTGCAGTGCATTGCTGTCCTCTGAGCTCTGGTTGCAGTCTCTGCTGTGTGGATCGGTTGTATCAAACGACTCGTGCAGCGAGCAGGAAAAGGCCCTCACTTGATTTCGGTCTGATTGAGCTGCAAGATGCATGTACATGGACTTGTAACATTGTGCTCGTTGACGACGAAAATGTCGGTACAGGTACAGTAGAGCCGCTCATGCCCGGTTACTCGGCTCGAACTTCAACCACTTCACCGTCGCAACCACCTGTCGCAGGCATTATTAGAGAGGTTTCGCAACAGGGAAACAGAACGTGCATGTACATGTCATGCTTGTCGTCCATTGGCCTGGATACAGTACAGTACAACGCTCACACACACACGAGATGACCTTCTCAACTCGGATCAAGGGTGATCTACATGTACACGTATTCCTCATCGCGTCGAAGGTTTCACGTACAGGCGCGGACGCCTACAACTCGGCTGTACGCTTTTCTGACAATGTCACGGCGAGCGCTCAAGCCCGTTTGGAGTTGGTCTACATACAGAGCGATGAGGACAAGTGAGCACAAGTCGATGCCTGTTCGTGACCTTTGGATTGTACGGTGCGGTATCCACCACTCGTATTGTTCTAATACAGTTAACAAATTTGGGCTTTGTTGCATCTCCTCTCGACTAGAATTCACTTCGGTGCCAAAATCGAAGCCGATCGCAGAGTCTGTTAGGCATCAGCTGAAATCTATGAAAACTGCACTTGCTTGACCAGTGAAGCCAGAGTGGCCTCTCGTACATTTTGGGCATAATCAGCGAATTAGCGCGAAGCAGACCGCACAAAGAAGGACGAACTTCAGAGGTGCAGAGAAATGATACCATCAAAAAGCATCATCGAGATGATTCGCGATGGTTGAAGTTGGCAGAGATGCGTTGATTCGACGCCACCACGAGAATCCTCGTCTTTCGCGCGGAGACCAACACCGAAACGACGTACCGGCTCACCAGAACCTACACTACATGTAGCTACTTGTGTGAAAACAAAGAAAATCTCTGCTACAGCGCCTTGGTCTTGCCTGTTTCTATCCGAGTTCAGCGGGCTGATGCAAGTCGCCACCACATGTACATGTAAGCTTACTAATTTATCAGTCAAATCCAGAAGTCAGAAGTGGCACAAGCTTGCGTTCCATGTACAGTGTACATGTACATGTACCCCGTCCAAGAGGTCCTTTGTGCCGCCAAATGTGAGGGCCTATTCCTGCTCGCTGCACGAGTCGTTTGATACAACCGATCCACACAGCAGAGACTGCAACCAGAGCTCAGAGGACAGCAATGCACTGCAGCGCAGTCGCAAGTCGCTACCGAGACCCACTCGACTACGCCGACAGTGTCTCTCATTTTCCATTTGGTCCTGTAGTCGACAGTCAAGGCGAGTACACCAAGAAAACGAACAAGGAATCATCCAAGATGGCTGACAACTACACGGAAGCCACGACGCCCAAGGCGGAGCCGACGACGGCGTTCGACGAGGCCAACAAGGCCGCCGCTCGTCTCATCAAGCCCAAGGCCATCCTGTACACCAGTGCGCTGCTGTCGTGGCTGCAGCCGTTCCAGAGCGGTTGGTCCACCTCGCAGACGAACCTGTCCCAGTACAACGACACGGACGAGTGCAATGCTCGACCCGTGGCCGAGGGCACATGCCTCATGTTCCCTGGCCGCTCGAAGCTGGAGTGGACGTTCGCCGTAAACGCCTGGATCTTCGGTGCCATGATCGGCTCGCTATGCTGCGGCCACTTCAGCGACCGTCTCGGCTGTAAGAAGACTCTGATGCTGAACTGCATCTTCATGTTCGTAGGCGGTGTGGTTGAAGCCTCCGTGTCGAACATCTGGGCGTTCGCCGCGGGCCGTCTCATCGCCGGTCTGTCATCGGGCACTGCCACCGGCACCATCGGCGCGTACGTGACGAGCTGTCGCCGCCTCACATGCGTAACACTCTGGGTCTCGGCCTGCAGATCTTCATAACTATCGGTATCTTGTTCCCGGCCATCTGCTTCTTCTTCGCCAACACGAGCTCTGGCTGGCGTTACCTGGCTGCGTTCCCGTGCATCCTGGCTGTGATCTACATGGTGCTGGCGCCGTCCATGTGCATCGAGAGTCCTGCGTGGCTGCTGACCAAGGGCCGCACGGAAGAAGCGAAGGAGGTCATCGCTCGTCTGTACGGCGAGGAGCACGTGCAGACGGCTCTGTCGTGGCTACAAGTGAACAAGAAGCCAGAGACGGCGGAGGAGGGTCTGTCTGCGCCGAAGCAGGAGTCCATGTTCGCGCCTCGATACCGCATGCAGCTTCTAGGTGGTATCCTGCTGTCGTGCGCGCAGCAGCTTTCAGGTATCAACGCCGTGTTCTACTACTCGGGCAGCATCTTCTCAGACGCCGGTATCTCGGATTCGCGTATCGGTACGCTGATCATTGATTTCATCAACATCTGGCCCGCATTTTTCACGGGTGTGTTGGCCAACCGATTCGGTGCTCGTAACATGATCCTGTGGGGTCTGGCCGGCATGTTCGTGATGTCTGTGCTGATGACGGTGGCGTTCATCGTGGACGTGTCTGCTCTGTCGATTGTGTTCACTGCGTTGAATGTGATCGCGTTCGGCGTGACACTGGGTCCTCTGGTGTGGGTGATAACGGCCGATATCTTCCCGGACGCCATTCGTGCTAGCGCTTCGTCGCTTTGCATTGGCATGAACTGGTTGTGCAACCTCATCGTGGGTGTGGCTTACCCGTACATTTCGGACGCTCTGGACGACTACGCGTACGTTCCGTTCGTGGTGCTTCTAGCTATCTTCTACCTGCTGGCTCTGAAGCTAGTGCCGGAGACGTCTGGCAAGTCTGCTGAGGAGATCCTGGCCGAATACGACTCGCGTCGCGAGAAGTAAGCGAAGACCTTAGTCAATCTTGTATCTTTGTGACAATTTAGTTGCATGTAATAAAGGTAGTAAATGGGGAAATGTCAAAAGGTGTGTGGTACAACAAAGTTTGGACAAACCGTGTGCTTGGCAGTCTGTGAGATGGTGACTGCAGCTTTCGTACTGACACACCTACATGTACTGATAACCTTTTGCCGCTTTTGTCCAGAGATTTTGTTGCTACATACAAACGTACATGTAGATGGAACCCGTGGTTAGACCGCGTTGAACGTGCCCAGTGCGGTCTCCGTTCCAAGCTTTAGAATCCCTGAAGTCTACTTTTTGACTGAGGGACGCATTCATTAGTTGTCTATTTTGTTTTTACTGAGGGGCGCATCCATTATCTGGCTCGGAAAATACTGCTTCGGTGTCTGGCTTCGAGTATAGATGGCCTCAATGAGCCGAGGCTTTAAGAGAGCTATACTACTTCTGGCTTTAGGATCGAGGAGGGAAGTGGCTGAGATTGAGTTTTCACTTTCAAGACCTCAAGGAAAATCCGTCAAGCTTACCCAAAAAGCGGAGTACATCGATTCATTGGATGTAAGGTAGATAAAAAAATGGCCGTTTACCGGGCGCGTGTATCGTACGCGCCGTGCGAACAATACGTTGGATCGACCGATCAGGTCCAAACAGCGTTGCGAGTCCGAGTCGCCACCGATATCGTCTGCTATTTTCGTGTCCCTCAGTCACAAAATGCGATTCTAAGAGCTTTAGAAAGTCAAACGCGATTCTCCATGGTGACTCGAATACGAGTACACACCGGGTTTTTGGTGTGGGGCTGACCCCGCCCCAGGACAGCCATTGGTTCTAACACACACTTATTGACGAAAGCAATCCAATTCACACACTTTGTGACAGACGTTTCCACACTATCACGTACTGTCAATACCGATCAAATGGTCATACACCTTTTGTATGCCTTCACGTTCTGTCTCAACCTTTCTGTACCCACACACCTCTTGACGTTTTCCCTAGTAAATGTCTTCAGAAAACTAACTATACCATAAATGAATGCGTTAGTAGCTGTCTACAGTGAAGATATGAATGCTTACCTGGAGCTTGAACTTCAAGTCTTGAAGATAGATTGACACGTGTAGTGCTTGGCGTCAGCTCAATGCTTGAGAGCAACTTGCCAGCAACCAGCGTTTTGGATTGCGCTGGCCTGGTCTATCGATCGTCGCTACGACTGCGGTCCATAGCGGGACCTGTGCCCAGCGGGCACGCTGCATGGGCTTCCGGTCCGTTCACCGGAATCTAAAAGGGGAGGGTTAGCCATGGCGATTCTTATATTTGAGGGCACTATTGGAGGGAGTACACAACACTGATGTAGAGTTAGCGTACTATTCGGTTGGGGCGGCTTACAGGAACCGGGACTGAAACGCTGACACACCTATCGGCGTCGTCGCTTCTTGCGACGGTGGAGCTCTGTATGTGCTTGATAGATTAAGCATGTGTCAAAAAGATCATGAGGAGCCGTTTTACGTGTCTGTCACAAGATCTTGCCACATCACATTTGACACGTGATCAAGCATGTACCAGGTACAGTACTCCAACGCACACTTGCTACCGAGAAAAACAAATTCAATCGACAACCTGTAGGTAGAGCAGTACATGTACTAGTACTACATGCACTATGGATAGTAGTAGTTGATAAAGAAAAAATAGTATATTCGCGCCACCGGAAAAAAAACCCATGGTGTCACCGAATGATCGATCAATCCACCGATCGAAAAGCTAACACAACACTACTTCAAACAACTGCCGCTCTACGCTCTACTGCTCGCGACGCGAGTCGTACTCGGCCTGGATCTCCTCGGCAGACTTGCCAGACGTCTCGGGCACCAGCTTCAATGCCAGCAGGTAGAAGATCGCCAGAAGCACCACGAACGGAACGTACGCGTAGTCGTCCAGAGCGTCCGACACGTACGGGTACGACACACCCACGATGAGGTTGCACAACCAGTTGATGCCAATGCACAGCGACGACGCGCTGGCGCGGATCGAGTCCGGGAAAATGTCGGCCGTCATCACCCACACGAGCGGGCCCAGTGTCACGCCGAACACGATCACGTACAGAGCAGTGAACACAATCGACAGAGCAGACACGTCCACGATGAACGCCACCGTCATACCGATGGACATGACCACCATGCCCGACAGACCCCACAGGATCATGTTACGAGCACCGAAGCGGTTGGCCAGCACACCCGTGAAGAAGGCGGGCCAGATGTTGATGAAGTCGATGATGAGCGTACCCACGCGCGAGTCCGAGATACCTGCATCGGAGAAGATGTTGCCCGAGTAGTAGAACACGGCGTTGATACCGGAAAGCTGCTGCGCGCACGACAGCAGGATACCTCCCAGAAGCTGCATGCGGTAGCGAGGCGCAAACAGGGACTCCTGCTTGGGAGCGGCCAGGCCCTCCTCAGCGTTCTCAGGCTTCTTGCTCACCTCGAGCCACGACAAAGCCGTCTGCACGTGCTCCTCGCCGTACAGACGAGCGATGACCTAGCCTCCTCCTTGCGGCCCTGGTTCAGCAGCCACGCGGGGCTCTCCACGCACATGGACGGCGCCAGTAGCAGGTAGATGACGGCCAGTACGACGGGGAACGCAGCCAGGTAACGCCAGCCAGAGCTCGTGTTGGCAAAGAAGAACGTGATAGCCGGCACTAAAATACCGATGGTCGTGAAGATCTGCAGGCCCAGACCGAGCGTGTTGCGCATGTGCGGGGGCGACAGTTCGTTGATGTAGCCGCCGATGGTGGCCGTGGCCGTGCCGGACGAAATACCGGCGATGAGACGGCCCAGAGCGAAGAGCCAAATGTTCGACACGGACGCCTGCACCACACCACCGACGATCATGAAGATACAGTTGCCCATGAGAGCCTTCTTGCGGCCGAATTTGTCGCTGAAGTGGCCGCAGCATAGCGAGCCAACCATGGCACCGAAGATCCAGGCGTTCACGGCGAACGTCCACTCCAGCTTCGAGTGACCAGGGAACATGAGGCACGTGTCTTCGGCCACGGGACGAGCATTGCACTCGTCCGTGTCGTTGTACTGCGACAGGTTCATTTGCGAGGTAGACCAACCGCTCTGGAACGGCTGCAGCCACGACAGCAGCGCACTGGTGTACAGGATGGCTTTGGGCTTGATAAGACGAGCGGCGGCCTTGTTGGCCTCATCGAAGGCCGTGACGGGCTTGGGGGAACCAACTTCGGCGTAGTTGTCCGCCATGCTTGGTTGCTAGTTGTAAGTTGGCAACTTGAATTGCTTGATGCTTGTCCAAATGGAAAGTGGGGAACGGGGCGCTCGGCGCAGCTTCGAGTCGGGCCTAAAGCAAGCAGAGTGCACTGCGACGCGGTCTGCAACGCTGCTGTCATGGCTCTGGATTGGACAAGAGAAAGTGGTCGCGCAGCTTCAAGCGAGGGCTGTCTGGCCGAAGCGCGAAGCGACTTGATCTGCCCGTGAGACATGCCACCGATTTACGATGACTGTATGTTTGCTGGTCGATCCTATCCGATTAGTGAGACAATGTGACGCTTGGCAAAGTGTATCTTGAAGTTTGGATGTCGAATAGAAACGCGAGCTCGTGGTGCAGAACGTCCGCTTTCAGTTGACAGGGGACGTCAATTGCCGATGTACATGTACTTGTACACAAGATCGCGACTTGGGCAATGCGGCACCTACATGTTCATGTACATGTAGGTACACCAGGTGCAGTACATGCACATGTACATGTACTCAGAGCGAGTTGAGCCGCTCACCGTCAAGGCTAACCAAATACATGTACGCGTTTTGCATCTGTCAATTCGTCAGCTGCGATCGTTGCTAAGTACATTACTGTACCTACTTCAGTCAAAATGAGCCCGCATTTATTAAGCATTGTGGGAAATGCTTCGCCTGTGGCCACCGATCTCGCGCAGACCCAGTCCCTTAAGTTTGCTGCAGGCGCGCACGCATCTGCATGCAGTAAACTGTTGGGTCTCAATTAACGATTCACTAATCGGGCCGAAGCGCATTCAATGCGAGCAGCTTGTTATGCTGCTTTGGGGTTCTTGGGCACAGCAAGCCTTGCCGTTTGCGAGTTTTGGTAAACGGTGGTGTCACCGGCTTGTATCCGCCTCGCCGGCGGCTCGCGGCCTGAGTCGCGGGGCATGGGTCACGCGCTCGGTGCACACGCATGTATTTTAGTAAATGTACCGCCAGAAGTGTGAAGAGGCAGGTCGTGCGTGGTAAATCGAACGCTTCACGTGGATCTGTAGGCCTGCAGCTTGAAGTTGGGGTTGTCCGCGAGTTTGGGAACCGCCCTATATGTACGATGACGAGTCGGGCGCGTGGCGTTGCCTCCACCGGTCTGGACCCGACTCCGGTGGAGGCTGTACATGTACTGTACAGTATCCAAGGCAACGGAAGACCTACCCTACTGAAGCTAAGTCTGAGCCACTCGAAACAGAGCTGGCGTACGGACACGTCCCTCGTCGTGTGGATAACCTAACACCTATTGATTCAGTCGCGCAAGAGACACCATTTTAGTTCGTGGTCAACAGAATTTTATAGGTAGAAATTTTAAAGTCTAAACAATAATAGAAACACGGATAATCTCTTCGATCGACTACAACCTTGGTTCATGAAAAACAATTGCCAACGAGCCAAGGTTCGTAATGGTTTGGCTCTAAAGGGGTTTGAACCGATAAAATTGAAGCAACCCAGAGCAAACGTGATGCTAGGATTGGTCAAATTGATCGACGTGAAACAACGCAAGTTCGGGTCTTGTCGAAAGGAAGTGTTTCTAAGAGTCATTGGCGGTAAAAGGTGGCGCCAAAAGAACAAGATCTACCGAAGACAGGAGCTATGCTGTAAGATGCTACCATCGTCGAGAACCGGGAGGTGGAGGAGATCCAACCAACGCCAGTAGTAAGCACATCGGACGGTGTGCACAGGAGGCACCAATTTGTTCTACAAGAGGACATCGTCGCGGGTGTTGCGGTAGCTGAGACGTGCTTGTAGGATATTACAGGTTATTCGTCAATCCAAATCTCGCAACGACAACCAAATGATGCAGTTGGCGGTGTACACAAATAAAGCTGTGGTGGAGACTGAGCAACGTGTTGACGATCGCTTACAAACTGCATTTTGAGTAGCCCACCATCGATTCATAGCTGGTACAGAAGCTCAGGTTGACCAGCGGGTGGCTAATCTCCAGGCACAACTTCAGCAGGGCCTCGATACAGCGCGAGCAAATATTGCTCACTCGACGGATACCGCAATGCTAGAACTAGATCAAGCTCAAGCTGCTATCATGAGAAAAAATTGTTGTAGGGTCGGAATCAGAGCTCGCAAATGGCGGAAATCGGGTTACCCGCCCGATTGCCTTTCCTAGGTGAGTTTGGGTATCCGCACCCACCCGACGACATTTTTCGGGTACCCGGACTTATTCAGTTCTCATTACCAAAAAAAAATAGTAACCGAAATGAAAACCTTTCCAAAGTCTAGACTTGTCGGGTGATTAGCTGTAGGATGTTGTCATGTTCCTCTAAGATGCATAGATAGCTAATTTGTCAATGAAACAGGGCCGAAGACGGCACCGAATTAATAAGAACGCGATGGCAGCAAAAAAGTGAGCTTTCAGGGTAGGATGATTGTACGCAGCACCAGAGCTCGCAATCCGGTAACGGATTTTACCAAATAGTACCCGGACGTCTATTTATTATAACCACCAAAAAATTGATCGTTTTAACGAGGGGACTACTAAATGGGTGAGGGTTCTAAATAGAAGTCAGTCACTTCAACCTGGTTGAAGATATTTCTAAACACTTCGACTACAATGCAAACGGAGTTTATTTCAAAAGAAAAAGCAGCCTAGATCGAAACTGCTTCTCGCTGCGCTCGAGTTATGTCACAACACGACTTGAAATATTTTCACCAGCAGGGTTGACCCAGTCCAAGACTTCTTTCTTCTTCCACGAGGGGATACCGGTGCGTCGCATCGCCATGGTCACAATTGAAATGTGATCTCAAGTGTGAATCGCTTTCACCACACAACATTGAGATCCGTTTCGAGGACGACCTCGCAAGTTATTATTATTGACCGGATTTATATATAATTTTGAAGTTATTTAGTAGATCGGGTTTCTATTTGATATAGGGCTTCTATCTTCTGACTGGAAAGTCAATTTTGGCATCGGGCTTTTATTTCCTACGGGGCTTGTAAACGATAAATCCGTTACTTAAGTACCCGAGACGGGGTAAATGCCTTACCCGCCCAGGTGTACCCGCAGTCGGGTAGGGTGCGGGTTACCCGGAACTAAGACCATTTCCAGCGGTTAGGCTTATGTCTAGGTTTAAACAAGCTGATAGAGCTTTGATTTATAGGATGAAGCTCACTTTTCTCCAGCGGCAGGTGCTAGTACATGTACAAGTCTTATTGTGGTTTCAACCAAAATGTCCCTCCGATTTAGCGTTTATATCGGAGTCCGATTTAAATAAATTGGACCTTAGATGGGAGTATAAGATACAATGTGAGGCCAAGTTGGGCCGCCACTGTGCCCACAATGTATAAATGCAGAGCCTCTTGATGTGTTCTTCGGTTAGGCATGTTCAACTGCCCTGCTAGGTGCTTCCCAATGGCTTTGGCATAGAAGGCGGAAATATTTCTCATCAGCTCACTATTGCCGCTGAAAAGCGGCAATTCCGGCATGTGTGTGTGTGATAAATCGGGCTCCGAGATGGCTAAAACTGATCGATTTTGATAATCGGGCCAGACATAACGGATCATGGGGCCCTCGATTTGCCAAAACAGATGAAAACCACAATAACATACTCATTACTAATCAAAGAAGCACATACATTTTCAGATGCCAACATGTTCGATTTTGTACGGACTCCGATAGATCCGACGCCGTATTATAAGACTTGAAGACCAAACACCGCCAAACCATTTCGAACCTTGGCTCGTTGGCAATTGTTTTTTCATGAACCAAGGTTGTAGTCGATCGAAGAGATTATCCGTGTTTCTATTATTGTTTAGACTTTAAAATTTCTACCTATAAAATTCTGTTGACCACGAACTAAAATGGTGTCTCTTGCGCGACTGAATCAATAGGTGTTAGGTTATCCACACGACGAGGGACGTGTCCGTACGCCAGCTCTGTTTCGAGTGGCTCAGACTTAGCTTCAGTAGGGTAGGTCTTCCGTTGCCTTGGATACTGTACAGTACATGTACAGCCTCCACCGGAGTCGGGTCCAGACCGGTGGAGGCAACGCCACGCGCCCGACTCGTCATCGTACATATAGGGCGGTTCCCAAACTCGCGGACAACCCCAACTTCAAGCTGCAGGCCTACAGATCCACGTGAAGCGTTCGATTTACCACGCACGACCTGCCTCTTCACACTTCTGGCGGTACATTTACTAAAATACATGCGTGTGCACCGAGCGCGTGACCCATGCCCCGCGACTCAGGCCGCGAGCCGCCAGCGAGGCGGATACAAGCCGGTGACACCACCGTTTACCAAAACTCGCAAACGGCAAGGCTTGCTGTGCCCAAGAACCCCAAAGCAGCATAACAAGCTGCTCGCATTGAATGCGCTTCGGCCCGATTAGTGAATCGTTAATTGAGACCCAACAGTTTACTGCATGCAGATGCGTGCGCGCCTGCAGCAAACTTAAGGGACTGGGTCTGCGCGAGATCGGTGGCCACAGGCGAAGCATTTCCCACAATGCTTAATAAATGCGGGCTCATTTTGACTGAAGTAGGTACAGTAATGTACTTAGCAACGATCGCAGCTGACGAATTGACAGATGCAAAACGCGTACATGTATTTGGTTAGCCTTGACGGTGAGCGGCTCAACTCGCTCTGAGTACATGTACATGTGCATGTACTGCACCTGGTGTACCTACATGTACATGAACATGTAGGTGCCGCATTGCCCAAGTCGCGATCTTGTGTACAAGTACATGTACATCGGCAATTGACGTCCCCTGTCAACTGAAAGCGGACGTTCTGCACCACGAGCTCGCGTTTCTATTCGACATCCAAACTTCAAGATACACTTTGCCAAGCGTCACATTGTCTCACTAATCGGATAGGATCGACCAGCAAACATACAGTCATCGTAAATCGGTGGCATGTCTCACGGGCAGATCAAGTCGCTTCGCGCTTCGGCCAGACAGCCCTCGCTTGAAGCTGCGCGACCACTTTCTCTTGTCCAATCCAGAGCCATGACAGCAGCGTTGCAGACCGCGTCGCAGTGCACTCTGCTTGCTTTAGGCCCGACTCGAAGCTGCGCCGAGCGCCCCGTTCCCCACTTTCCATTTGGACAAGCATCAAGCAATTCAAGTTGCCAACTTACAACTAGCAACCAAGCATGGCGGACAACTACGCCGAAGTTGGTTCCCCCAAGCCCGTCACGGCCTTCGATGAGGCCAACAAGGCCGCCGCTCGTCTTATCAAGCCCAAAGCCATCCTGTACACCAGTGCGCTGCTGTCGTGGCTGCAGCCGTTCCAGAGCGGTTGGTCTACCTCGCAAATGAACCTGTCGCAGTACAACGACACGGACGAGTGCAATGCTCGTCCCGTGGCCGACACGTGCCTCATGTTCCCTGGTCACTCGAAGCTGGAGTGGACGTTCGCCGTGAACGCCTGGATCTTCGGTGCCATGGTTGGCTCGCTATGCTGCGGCCACTTCAGCGACAAATTCGGCCGCAAGAAGGCTCTCATGGGCAACTGTATCTTCATGATCGTCGGTGGTGTGGTGCAGGCGTCCGTGTCGAACATTTGGCTCTTCGCTCTGGGCCGTCTCATCGCCGGTATTTCGTCCGGCACGGCCACGGCCACCATCGGCGGCTACATCAACGAACTGTCGCCCCCGCACATGCGCAACACGCTCGGTCTGGGCCTGCAGATCTTCACGACCATCGGTATTTTAGTGCCGGCTATCACGTTCTTCTTTGCCAACACGAGCTCTGGCTGGCGTTACCTGGCTGCGTTCCCCGTCGTACTGGCCGTCATCTACCTGCTACTGGCGCCGTCCATGTGCGTGGAGAGCCCCGCGTGGCTGCTGAACCAGGGCCGCAAGGAGGAGGCTAAGGAGGTCATCGCTCGTCTGTACGGCGAGGAGCACGTGCAGACGGCTCTGTCGTGGCTCGAGGTGAGCAAGAAGCCTGAGAACGCTGAGGAGGGCCTGGCCGCTCCCAAGCAGGAGTCCCTGTTTGCGCCTCGCTACCGCATGCAGCTTCTGGGAGGTATCCTGCTGTCGTGCGCGCAGCAGCTTTCCGGTATCAACGCCGTGTTCTACTACTCGGGCAACATCTTCTCCGATGCAGGTATCTCGGACTCGCGCGTGGGTACGCTCATCATCGACTTCATCAACATCTGGCCCGCCTTCTTCACGGGTGTGCTGGCCAACCGCTTCGGTGCTCGTAACATGATCCTGTGGGGTCTGTCGGGCATGGTGGTCATGTCCATCGGTATGACGGTGGCGTTCATCGTGGACGTGTCTGCTCTGTCGATTGTGTTCACTGCTCTGTACGTGATCGTGTTCGGCGTGACACTGGGCCCGCTCGTGTGGGTGATGACGGCCGACATTTTCCCGGACTCGATCCGCGCCAGCGCGTCGTCGCTGTGCATTGGCATCAACTGGTTGTGCAACCTCATCGTGGGTGTGTCGTACCCGTACGTGTCGGACGCTCTGGACGACTACGCGTACGTTCCGTTCGTGGTGCTTCTGGCGATCTTCTACCTGCTGGCATTGAAGCTGGTGCCCGAGACGTCTGGCAAGTCTGCCGAGGAGATCCAGGCCGAGTACGACTCGCGTCGCGAGCAGTAGAGCGTAGAGCGGCAGTTGTTTGAAGTAGTGTTGTGTTAGCTTTTCGATCGGTGGATTGATCGATCATTCGGTGACACCATGGTTTTTTTTTCCGGTGGCGCGAATATACTATTTTTTTCTTTATCAACTACTACTATCCATAGTGCATGTAGTACTAGTACATGTACTGCTCTACCTACAGGTTGTCGATTGAATTTGTTTTTCTCGGTAGCAAGTGTGCGTTGGAGTACTGTACCTGGTACATGCTTGATCACGTGTCAAATGTGATGTGGCAAGATCTTGTGACAGACACCTAAAACGGCTCTTCATGATCTTTTTGACAGACATGCCGAATCTATCAAGCACGAGACAGCGCTCCACAGAGGTCGAATAGAAATGCTTCACTACTGTATATTGAGAGGTCGAATAAAAATGTTTTGGCATGACAGGAGATGCCACCCATGCAATTGGGTGGTCTTGAGAGAGGCCTGATCTATCGATCCTCGCTACGACTAAGCGACATGGTAGGATCGGAAAATTATCAATATCTGTTTTTCTTTTCCTATTGGCAAAGGGTTGTTGGTGTTCTTCTTGCGCTCTGTGCTTGATCGATTTTGGCATGTCTATCAGATCATGAAGAGTCGTAGATTACGCCCCGTCACATATGTCGCCTTAATCTTTGATCAGGTGCATGTACATGTACTGGTAGGTGATCGGATATCCAATGGGTATCCAATGGATATTATCCATACAGTACAGCGGGACGGATACCTGCGGTCGGCTGGTTCAGCCAAATTCATTAAGTGTATCCGCGATGCCCGAAGCGCAACTTTCCAAGGCAATTGTTTCTCCTATCGATGTTTATGCTGACCAAAACAAAACCACACATACCAAAAACGTCGTTCGTGCAATTCGGATTCCGTTCTGACGCTCACGTCCTGCCAGTACAAACTACCGATAGCTCACAGACAGCTACTCACTGTGGGTAACTTCGCACAAGTTGTGCGGCACAACACCCTTGGTTAGAAACTAACAAATACTACATGTAGTACATCTCACTAACATACTGACCTGATCCCCGATGGTACTACGAACTGAATCCTGGGGGTTAAAAGAGTAGTGTGTACTCCCAATTGAAGCCATTCCCAATGCGCACTTGCTACCGAGAAAAACAAATTCAACTGACGGTAGGTAGAGCAGTACACTGTGCCAGTAGATGATAAAGAAAAAATAGTATATTCGCGCCACCGGAAAAAAACCCATGGTGTCACCGAATGATCGATCAATCCACCGATCGAAAAGCTAACACAACACTACTTCAAACAACTGCCGCTCTACGCTCTACTGCTCGCGACGCGAGTCGTACTCGGCCTGGATCTCCTCGGCAGACTTGCCAGACGTCTCGGGCACCAGCTTCAATGCCAGCAGGTAGAAGATCGCCAGAAGCACCACGAACGGAACGTACGCGTAGTCGTCCAGAGCGTCCGACACGTACGGGTACGACACACCCACGATGAGGTTGCACAACCAGTTGATGCCAATGCACAGCGACGACGCGCTGGCGCGGATCGAGTCCGGGAAAATGTCGGCCGTCATCACCCACACGAGCGGGCCCAGTGTCACGCCGAACACGATCACGTACAGAGCAGTGAACACAATCGACAGAGCAGACACGTCCACGATGAACGCCACCGTCATACCGATGGACATGACCACCATGCCCGACAGACCCCACAGGATCATGTTACGAGCACCGAAGCGGTTGGCCAGCACACCCGTGAAGAAGGCGGGCCAGATGTTGATGAAGTCGATGATGAGCGTACCCACGCGCGAGTCCGAGATACCTGCATCGGAGAAGATGTTGCCCGAGTAGTAGAACACGGCGTTGATACCGGAAAGCTGCTGCGCGCACGACAGCAGGATACCTCCCAGAAGCTGCATGCGGTAGCGAGGCGCAAACAGGGACTCCTGCTTGGGAGCGGCCAGGCCCTCCTCAGCGTTCTCAGGCTTCTTGCTCACCTCGAGCCACGACAGAGCCGTCTGCACGTGCTCCTCGCCGTACAGACGAGCGATGACCTCCTTAGCCTCCTCCTTGCGGCCCTGGTTCAGCAGCCACGCGGGGCTCTCCACGCACATGGACGGCGCCAGTAGCAGGTAGATGACGGCCAGTACGACGGGGAACGCAGCCAGGTAACGCCAGCCAGAGCTCGTGTTGGCAAAGAAGAACGTGATAGCCGGCACTAAAATACCGATGGTCGTGAAGATCTGCAGGCCCAGACCGAGCGTGTTGCGCATGTGCGGGGGCGACAGTTCGTTGATGTAGCCGCCGATGGTGGCCGTGGCCGTGCCGGACGAAATACCGGCGATGAGACGGCCCAGAGCGAAGAGCCAAATGTTCGACACGGACGCCTGCACCACACCACCGACGATCATGAAGATACAGTTGCCCATGAGAGCCTTCTTGCGGCCGAATTTGTCGCTGAAGTGGCCGCAGCATAGCGAGCCAACCATGGCACCGAAGATCCAGGCGTTCACGGCGAACGTCCACTCCAGCTTCGAGTGACCAGGGAACATGAGGCACGTGTCTTCGGCCACGGGACGAGCATTGCACTCGTCCGTGTCGTTGTACTGCGACAGGTTCATTTGCGAGGTAGACCAACCGCTCTGGAACGGCTGCAGCCACGACAGCAGCGCACTGGTGTACAGGATGGCTTTGGGCTTGATAAGACGAGCGGCGGCCTTGTTGGCCTCATCGAAGGCCGTGACGGGCTTGGGGGAACCAACTTCGGCGTAGTTGTCCGCCATGCTTGGTTGCTAGTTGTAAGTTGGCAACTTGAATTGCTTGATGCTTGTCCAAATGGAAAGTGGGGAACGGGGCGCTCGGCGCAGCTTCGAGTCGGGCCCAAAGCAAAGCAGAGCGCACGAGTCGTGACCGCTGCCGCAGCAGTGCGACCCGGTCTGCATCGCTGCTGTCATGCTTTGACTGGACAATAAAAAGCCGGACGCCGTCCTTCAAGTGACGGTTGTCTGAGTCCTGTGTCGCGTGGTCACTTGATTCAGAGGATTCTGCTTGGTGTCTTTCGTGAGACTGTGACAGCGTTTCCGTGTCCGATTGGCACGAGTGTGTTTTGCAACGTGACGCTGACTCAGCTTGAAGTTGGTGGTGCAAAAGATTGTACGAGTACACTTGATCGAATCGTTATATGTACATGTACCGGTATAATAAACTGTAGAATTGACCTCGGAGAGTTCGGGTTGGATCGAACAGGCCGACCATATCTGCTCTGCAGTGCAGGATAGCCATTTGTGTCCTGACAGACGTCTCGTAGTTTGCTAACACAGAAAGAAGTTTGTTTCGCCTCGAGTGCTTTCCAGCGTTAACCGCAAAAAAAAAGAAGAGAAAAATTGATGACATGAGTTTGTTTATCTGAGTTCGACGATAGCGGATGCATGACACTTTCACTCGCAATCTCATGATCGAATACTAAGTATATGAAGAAGCTAAGGTCGCTAATAACGAAGGTAATGTCATTTTGCTTGCTCGCATCGACAGCTGCCCAGACCTCGATGGCAGAGACTGGCTACATGTACCGGTACTGTAGATAATCACACAGGGCCAAAATCCACGTCCGTTGGTACAGTACATGTATCGTGTGAACTTTGTGAAGTGATCTGCCTCGATCAGCGAGCGGCGGTAAATCGAAGGCTTTGTGCGACTGCACTTGAACTTTAGGTGGGGCACCTGGTGAGGAAGAGTGTGCCGGCTCCAACCATGCAGAAGACCTACCCTACTGAGGCACTTCTAACGAGAGAGGGGACGTAGGGGTGTCTAGCCGCGGCATAAACGTCACGAGAGACCTGTACTGAGGCGTGAGGTTACCTAACAGAATCCCGAATTCTGAATTTTGTTACAGTAATGTGGTGAAGATTGATAACCCGCGTCACCTTATCGAAATTGGAATATGCCATTAGTACGCTAATTAAAGCAGCACACCTCTATTTCTTAGATTCACTTGAAAGTTGTATATCGGTCAGGATCTCGCTATTGAGGGAAATTACTGTTCAGTAAGTAATTCCGCAAATGGCAATCTTGGCACTTCCCGGGCAGCTTTCCTCAAAGGCGCAACGGAAAACGAGCGGACCCCGCTGCGCAAAGGGGCCAAGACTCCAGATTTTTAAGGGGCGGTGCAAGGCATTATAGCATTATTTGAGCACAGCAGAGCAACATGTACACTCAATTGGTGACCAGGGCGTGCAAAACGCGGTTTGAGTCAGAATGCGCGTGGACTCCATGCTTTCGCGCTGCATCTGGCAAGCTCGTCCAAAATTCGAACTCCGAATCAGATTGTGTCTGCTTCAATCGGATCGATTCGATCCAGCTACATGCACTGTATACAGTAGTGTGCATGCAGCGATTTCATTTTGATGGTACAGTACACTACTGTGTGCATCCTCCTGAGTACACAGTGCGTACATGTACATTGAAGGCGAAGCTGAGTCGGGCTTTGCCCTTGGCGTCGAGTTGGTCGCTGGTGGCAAGGCTAGATGCCAGATGCTCTCGCAAGACCTTGCCGAGGCCAGCAACCGGTGCGCGACCGATCCAACCCAAGTTGAAGACGAAGAATCAGAGACTCCTGACTCCTAACTACCAGTACCGGTATCACGTACGAAGTTATGAAACGTTAAGATAGGCTTGTGAAAACAAGGCAAGTCTTTTATTCACACTCGAATCCTCACTGTTGTTTTCGATACCATATACGATATATTCGGATATTCGGATATTCGGATACCAAAATAGTTTTCTTTTTTTGAGACGCTGTCTCGATTCGAGAATCCTGTGAAAATATTTGAAACATACAGGGAAACAACCTTGGGGCAGAATCCCGCCAAAATTGGCCAGCGAGCGTAATGATACAGTGCTGGAGTACGGTGTACATAACTGCATGGTCTACTTGCTGCTATGAGGTGGTTGGCGACTCCTACCTATCCACTCCAATTTGGAGTCTGCAGTACAAAACTTTTGGACCAAACTCTGGGCTGTGGACTCCATGGCGTGAGAGTTTGGCCTGACTGCATCTCCCCAGAAATCAAGTGCCGGGGAAGAGAGGCGTCCGTCGCCAGCGGGGGAGCGCCTTCCCAACGACACCTGCGCCGTTCACTCAAAACGACATTACAGTAATCTTGTTACAGTAACACAAAGTCACACCGGCGGCCCGGTGCTAACGCGCGGGAGTCCGAACTCTACTTGATCTCGGAGCGCCCGAGATGGTGCACGTACTGACTGTACCACGCGATCCGTGCTCCTACTCCAAGCAGCCTTGCATACTTTCACCAAGTGAAAAAGCCCATCCCAGCGGAAGCGCGACTTGCACAACATCTGATTGTTTCTGAAGTGCGCTGTTCTTTGCGGCGAGAAACAGGGAGTGAAACCAGCAAGACACCGGGCGGCCGTGTCCACCGCCCAAGCAGCAGTAAGAGCGCGTGCAGGTATCCTGCCAAGTTCAACTTGGCTCGCCGATACACCTTACAACGAGTCGAGGCCTGCCGTAGTTTGTGACGGCACACAGGAGAACAAGGTTGACCCCGCACGCTTGAAGCTCTCAGCAGCTCACTTTCCAACTGACCAAGCAAACACCAAGTCAAGTGAAAATGGCTGACTACACGGAAGCCACTACTCCTAAGGCCGGAGGCGTCACCGCCTTCGACGAGGCCAACAAGGCCGCCGCTCGTCTTATCAAGCCCAAGACCATCCTGTACACCAGTGCACTGCTGTCGTGGCTGCAGCCGTTCCAGAGCGGTTGGTCTACCTCGCAGATGAACCTGTCGCAGTACAACGACACGGACGAGTGCAATGCTCGCCCCGTGGCTGAGGACACGTGCCTCATGTTCCCTGGTCACTCGAAGCTGGAGTGGACGTTCGCCGTGAACGCCTGGATCTTCGGTGCCATGGTTGGCTCGCTATGCTGCGGCCACTTCAGCGACAAATTCGGCCGCAAGAAGGCTCTCATGGGCAACTGTATCTTCATGATCGTCGGTGGTGTGGTGCAGGCGTCCGTGTCGAACATTTGGCTCTTCGCTCTGGGCCGTCTCATCGCCGGTATTTCGTCCGGCACGGCCACGGCCACCATCGGCGGCTACATCAACGAACTGTCGCCCCCGCACATGCGCAACACGCTCGGTCTGGGCCTGCAGATCTTCACGACCATCGGTATTTTAGTGCCGGCTATCACGTTCTTCTTTGCCAACACGAGCTCTGGCTGGCGTTACCTGGCTGCGTTCCCCGTCGTACTGGCCGTCATCTACCTGCTACTGGCGCCGTCCATGTGCGTGGAGAGCCCCGCGTGGCTGCTGAACCAGGGCCGCAAGGAGGAGGCTAAGGAGGTCATCGCTCGTCTGTACGGCGAGGAGCACGTGCAGACGGCTCTGTCGTGGCTCGAGGTGAGCAAGAAGCCTGAGAACGCTGAGGAGGGCCTGGCCGCTCCCAAGCAGGAGTCCCTGTTTGCGCCTCGCTACCGCATGCAGCTTCTGGGAGGTATCCTGCTGTCGTGCGCGCAGCAGCTTTCCGGTATCAACGCCGTGTTCTACTACTCGGGCAACATCTTCTCCGATGCAGGTATCTCGGACTCGCGCGTGGGTACGCTCATCATCGACTTCATCAACATCTGGCCCGCCTTCTTCACGGGTGTGCTGGCCAACCGCTTCGGTGCTCGTAACATGATCCTGTGGGGTCTGTCGGGCATGGTGGTCATGTCCATCGGTATGACGGTGGCGTTCATCGTGGACGTGTCTGCTCTGTCGATTGTGTTCACTGCTCTGTACGTGATCGTGTTCGGCGTGACACTGGGCCCGCTCGTGTGGGTGATGACGGCCGACATTTTCCCGGACTCGATCCGCGCCAGCGCGTCGTCGCTGTGCATTGGCATCAACTGGTTGTGCAACCTCATCGTGGGTGTGTCGTACCCGTACGTGTCGGACGCTCTGGACGACTACGCGTACGTTCCGTTCGTGGTGCTTCTGGCGATCTTCTACCTGCTGGCATTGAAGCTGGTGCCCGAGACGTCTGGCAAGTCTGCCGAGGAGATCCAGGCCGAGTACGACTCGCGTCGCGAGCAGTAAACAGAGAGAATGTTGAGTTAGCTCTGCAGGTGTCCATGGTAGTCATTCTGCGATTGCTATAACGTTTGTTCGAATAAATTGTGTTTATCGCCAAGTTTTTTGTACTACAGTACATGTAGTACTACCTCCGCCCGGAAATGAACGCACATTTCAAAAAAAGAATCTCGAGAGCTCCGCCGCACTACAATATACTAGTACAATAATACTTCAGTCATTCATTATCCTTCCGCAGTGCAAAAACACATTTGTTTGGCTTCTCCATCATCTGTCTTGGTTTGCGGTCGAAGTAGAACTGTAGCGTCTCCGCAACCTCTGTGCTAGATTTGTCAGCATCGATGAAATTCATGATCAGTTGACAGCGTGCCACCGCATCCCTATCACTTAATTCTGCTAGCAATCAGGAGGCATGTTTTCAATTGGAACGGATAAGTATTAATTAATAGGAAGTGACTAATGCACCCAACTCATCGTCGCCAAATCGTGACCAGGTTTGCAGGGTTAGGGTAATCTATATCCGACCGACGTATACGTGTATACCACCCCCTCAAGCCACTCATTTAGCAACGGCGGGAGAAAAATCAGCTCCAGCAAGGCCACGGCGCACGACCTGCGCGTGAAGGCGGTGGTGCGGCCGGCGCGCCGCGAGGCGGCCAGCGACAGCGACAGCGATGGTGAGTGGGTCTACTCGGCGGAGGAGGAGTCGTTTAGCGCGGGAAGCTCCACGTCGAAGCAGTGCCGGTCAGAAACCTGTGACCACCCTCGCAGCGTCGACGACCCTCAAAGCGACAACCAGCCAACCACGGAGGCGCCGCCACTTCAGCAGACCGAGTTTAAGTCGTGGGGGGACCTGGTTGTGTGTATTGTAGACCTTCGCGACCTGTATCACGCTTCAAACGAAATATATGCGGGAGATCTTTGACCGATTTCCAGAGGTCGTCATGATTGACGCCACCCACGGGACCAACTTGTAGAAGTATAAGATCTTCTCAATTATGTCGCACGATGCGTTTGGAAAAGGACAGTTTGTGCAGTATGCTGTAATTCAAAACGAACGGAATCCTACGCTGTTGACATCATTGGAGGAGTTCAAGAGAAACAATCCAGCTTGGACTCTAATCAGATGCATCCTAATTGACAAGGACTTTGGAGAGATCGAGGTGCTCGAGTTTGCTTTCCCGGATGCAGCACTTCTACTATGTCAATTCCATGTGCTGAAGTATCTACGGAAGGAACTGGCGGCAAAGGATTACGACTTGACGCCATGGCAGAAGCAGCAGCTCGATGGTGTGGCGAATATGCTAGTCTACGCGAAGACGGAGCGTGAATATCGGAGGATTCGCGACTACATGAGACATATTGTCGCTGTTGGAAGCGGAGTCGCGCCTAGAGGAGTTTCGAGTGTGTTGGAGACTCAGATTGCGCGGTTGGGCACTCGAATCGACGACTTGGGCACGAGTTGTGGTGGTTTGGGCTTTCGAGTTGAGGAGTTGGGCACGAGTAGTAGTGGTCTGGGTGCACGAAGCGGTGAATTGGGTGCAGATGTGGAAGACGATCGTGCGGCCTCCACACATCCTTTTGAAGCGTATTTCCAAAAATTGGTACAATTGTCGTCACATGTGGTGTGCCTTCGAGAGGCAAAATGCTTGCACCCTCGGTAACAATACGAACAACTGTCTGGAAGCTTCGTGGAAACAGTTGGAGGAACTACTGGATTCCTTTATGCATGTCGACGAATGTATTGCGCCGATTATGTATACCAAGCGCAGGAGGAGAGAAAATGTTTGAATGCTGTATACAAGCTGTCACTTGTGCGCAACCCAAAGTACAACAGTGAAATGGAGTTTCTTACGAAGTTGGTAAGTGAACATGCCTGTGAGCTCGTGTATGAACAGTACAACTTTGCGATTTCCCGAGCAAAGTATAAGTTTCACGAAGCGGTTCCTGATGTCTATTTGATTCACCGTGATTCCAACGATGCGGACGGACTCGACGAGCCAAGAAGCGAGTATTCAGTGACGAAATCGAATTGGTCTTGCTCATACCTGTTGATGGCGTCACGATTGCTGCTGTCATGTTGACACGTCTTCTACATTCGTAAGACTTTGAATTTCGAGAACATAATCCCAACCCATCTCCTGAATCCACGTTGGCTATTGGCTTCGCTACGTTCGAACCCTGAACTACCGCAATTGACTGGACAGCAGTTGAATGTGGCTCGCTTTTTACAAGATTCGAATGCGAGTTGGGATTCGAATCGGAAATTCCGAGAGGCGAATTCTGTTGCGTCTTCGATTAGTGAACATTTAAGTGGTTGGGAATGCGAGAGTATCGAGCTGCGATGAAAGCTCTCTATGACGTAGCCAGCCTTTTCAGACATGGGCAGTACGACGCAATTTCCAGAGCAGCTGCTCACAAGCAACCGTCTCCCGGTAGCCACGAAGATCAAGTTTGTGTTGATGAAGTGGATGTAGCGACGTTAGAAGACCAAGATACGGCACAGGAAGTGACGACTTCTGCTGACAGTCATTCCGAGTTGACGGAGAGTGGGCATGGAAGTGTGTCACCAGAGTCTTCCGTACAGAGCACTCAATTGGGCACGGAGTCCACACAGTTGGGCGTTGTTAGTGAGCATCTGGGCACTAGAAATGGGCAGTTGGGTACGGTCAGTGATCAGTTGGGCACGGAGAGTGAACAGTTGGGAACCGGGCATGAGTTTAGTACTGGCAGTGAACAGTTGGGTGCAGATCAGTTAGAATTGGGCTCAAGAGACACCGATGGAGATCAACCTACGACACCCCCGTCCACCGAACTAAGTGAGGAATTCGAGATCGAGATTCAAACTCCCCCCAAGTCGAGAGGACGTCCGAAGCAGAAGCCCAAGACTGTGAAAGCAAATCGAAAGAAGTATGTTGCTATGGTTCAAGAGGACTTGGAAATACATCATAGTCCACTGAACCTATTGACCGTTTTCGAGGCCCTACAAGGTACACCAACCTTCAAGTCGTCGTCTGAGAAGCTCCTGAAATTTAACCAGTTTATTTTCGCGTCAAAACCAAAGCCCCCAATTGCGCACGAATTGACAAGCTACCCCGAACTATACCACTGATGAGGCCCGAAGAGATTGTCAGAATCTTTCCTATGGATTTAATCACCAAGTGCACGGCTAAAGTGACTGTTTACCAAGCCAAACATCCTGGTACTCAAGAGATGCAACTAGCAATGGAGATACTTGGTGTGGGCGTGTTTGCGTACTCTATCGTGACACTCATGAGAAGATGGCACGTTGCAATCACGGCCGCGAGGAAAATTCAAACGACACTGGATTGGATTCAACGACTAGACTACTCGAGACACGGCAAGTCTAGTTTTTCCGTGGAGGAAGACTCCGACATAACTACACTGGTGGAATCTCTACCTATTTTGTCGTCTGTGGAGGCTGAAGTATTAGATCTTGCTGCGAAATCTACCCTCAGCGCTCAAGTGATGCAAACAGTAATGACGAAGCTGTTTGGCGCAGACCCAAACGTCGTAGTTATCGACCCTTTTCATGTTGGCGTTGAGAATGGAAGCATTTCGACAGACAGAAAGCATTTCCGCAGAGCGTTGGCAGGCGTAACCAAGGAGATGAAGGTGCTGGTCCCAATCAACTGCAATAACAACCACTGGTGCGCAGTGCTGATGAATCTAAGCAAGAACAGGGCATGCATCTACGACTCTATGGCGTCATCGTACCTGGCTAGTGTCCGTGCCGTAGCGCAAACGCTGGTAATGATGGTACCAGAACACGCCCGACCGAGCTCGCGCTTAGCGATCCATGACCCTGACTTAGGAGTTCAAACAGACAGTTACAACTGCGGTGTTTACGTCTTACTGGCCTTCGAGATGTTCTGTGGATCTGAGCCACTCAGCCACCTGGATGAGAAGACACTACAGACACTGTGCAACCGCTACCTGCTCATGTGTCTGAAAGACTAAGGAACTCGAGCTGGGAGGTAGTTATGCGATCAATACACCACTTCACATTCTGACGTCTGTTGTTGCTTTGAGAGTCTTGGGGGTTGATACATCCAAGTCTATACTTACACCGTGTAGGTTTCGTGTAGTCTATTACGTAGCGGTCAAGCCAAAGAACTCTACGCCAAAAGCCGAAGACTTCGGCGTGGTCTCGAGAAGTTTGGCCCCCTTGGTGCCATCCGGCTATACAAATCAGGTGTATAGTATACCGCACTGGTTTTTTTTGTTGGGGCCCCGTCTCAGAATTCTCAGTTGGGTGTGCCTAATTAATATTGTGGCTTTCATCGTTTTTGGCAAAACGGATGGCCCGAGATCCGATACATATACGGAATCGGACCCGATTTGCGAACACGGTCCGATTTAGGTAGTAGGGCTGAGGTAAAATAGCTATTTCTGGCCCGATATGACGCAAGAAGCTCCGAGTTGTGACGCTTGGGTCATAATTGCCGGTTTTCAACGGCATAAGTGACTGCCAGAAAAACATCTCCGAGAGCTTCAGGTCACTGGACCATTGGAGTAATACGAACATGGCCTGCTATCAAACAACCAAAAAGATCAACCTGTTGAGCAACAGCGGTGTCATATCCATAACTGTCGTAGGTTTCTGGATTGCAGTTGCTTCTAGACTCAGCATGTCTGCCTCGAAATGTCCTCCTGGGTAGCCTTATCAAGCCTAATTCTTGTCCGATTTAGATAAATCGGACTTTCTTACCCTATCGGATCTCTGATTTATATAAATCGGGGTCTGATATAAGGCGTCAAATCGGAGGGCAAAATCGGTGAAAGCCACAAATACATGTACACGCGCCACATTTCGCACAATAGGCCATGACAGCGTCCGCTAGTGATACTTTCTCCTGTGATTGCCAGTGCGTCATGAATCATGACTCACAATCATACTCATCATGGTGCGCGATTTTGGTCTCAAAATTTAGGGCAGTTTTTATCTCAGCTGCGCTTGTTGCAATTTTTGGAACAGCGGAATATAGTTCTAATTCCTGGAGTTATTTCAGCAACTAAAGTGCTCTAATTGCGCTGAGAGGAAGCAGTGTATCGAAGAGCTCGCGGCCAGCCATGGACACTGGCGCGCACTCATATCTAGTACAAAGTCACACTGTTCACGAAGAAGCTCTGAAATTTAGTGAAGTGATTGCACCCTGGTTGATCAATCTCAGATTAGAGCAGCTCATGTTGGCCGACGTCTTCGAAGCGCCCTCAGTCCACTTCAACGCATCTCTTGCGCCTGCTTCGCAGCCGCAGCATCTGCACGGTGCTACGAAAACTACGACGGTACAGAATAACGCACCTACCACAATTGTATCGGTATTAGTTTCTATGCTTTATTCGCGCAACATCTAATTCATTAACGCGCGGACTAGGGAGACGACACAGTCAACATTTTCATACTTAATCTAGTCGAAACAGGTATAAATTCCTACAGTCACTTACCCCGTCAAACCTGTTTCCGACAACCAGATCTAAATTATCAGGTTATGACTTACTAGTAACCGAAAATCAGACCCCCCATAGCTCTGAAATAAATTTCAGAGAATTGAAACCTCTAAATTATTTTCTACTTTTGGAGGATCTAGAAAGTAATATTTCGGTTGTATTTTTTTTTTTAAACAGGTTCACCCTTTTTAGTTTTTCAAAACGTCCACCGGTTCACTTTTTTTTTAAATGTGTTTTTGTAAAAACAGTTTGTTGTTGTTTAAAAAAAAAAGTGAACTGGTGGACTGTTATCAGTTCGTTTGATCATTTTGTCGTGTATTAGGACAATCCAGCAGTCTGCTTTGCGAGAATTCTGGCGACAGCTCCCATCGAACTGCTGTATGGGCAACTATTGTAGCTTCTTCCTGAGTCGCACTCGTAGTGCAAACCTAGCACAAACGAAATTATCAGTTGTAGTTGGACAACATGCCTCAGCCGTCCAGGTAAGGCCCAACTAATTTTGCCTTGGATCACAGCTACATATAAATCGCCGATTGACTGTACCGGTGCCACAGGTCCGATGGGAGGATTTCTGGTTAAATTTGCAGTTTGACTCTCCGGTGAAGGCGTTCTTAGATCATATCCACCGGTTATTACGAATTGGTTCGAGTATCACACTTTACCAACACTGTACGTCACTCTCAAAGCGTAGTAACCGCATACAAAACCATCAGGCCAGCATTACAATACTGGAGGTGTATTCGGATTACTTATCCATACCGGTACATGTATTTCGAAGTACAGACAAGAAGCAAACATCATTTACGCATCTTCATTGCGGGACACCTCGGCAGATTCGAAACGCAGGAATCATTAGGAATCCGTTTGCCTAATTGCGACGAAGAAAAGAGCTTCAGAAACCCATGTCTGTACTTACATGTTGTAGCGATCGACCACTTCTCGTTCCTCCAACGCGGACCGTACCGGTATTCTAACTCTATTTTTAGCATTTTGTATTTTCTAAACGTATTACTTCTCTGTCCCACGAATTTATGATGATTTCATAAAAACAACCATTACTTTTTTTCAACTCCGAAGTATCGGATGAATGAGGCGTTATTTGAAAGCTGATGTTTAGGCGTATTCCGTCTAATGTTAACAGCTATAGCAGACGATAACTGTAGCCGTGAAAACACTTCTTCTGCGCTCAGTTTTCGGCCTCAATACGTAAAATAATCCGTTTATGGCGATATTACACCAAACTTTCAAGATGTGAAGTTCTTACAAATGTTCTGCTGACCAATCACAGCCTTTCAAAGGCTTCAGAACGCCTAGAAATACGCGTTATAGATTGCGAGGTTTTTTCAAGTAAGGATGAGATGATTGGTCAAAACCCAAAATTCACCCTAACCAACGTCATTCGACCAATTAAAAGCATTGTGTGGTACACAAAAACTTGAATGATCATAAATTCGTTTAGAAAATAGAGTCTCAACACCCGCTGTTTGAAGGAGAAAACAAACATCCAGAAACAAACAAGAGAAGAGCCCAAGAATGACAAATACAAATACCCCTCGTCAATTCAATACCACCCGTGGAAGGCTTTGGTATCAAGTACAACAACTTATTAGATTTCGAGGCGTTACAATCTCAATTTTTAGGCAATTGGTCCAACTATGTTCCCAAAAAATAAGCAAATTGTGTCTTAGAAAGGGGTATATACCTATTTTATTATATTTGGGGACGAATACGCGCCTAAAACGGCAAAAACTGGGTCGATCGGGGAATATTTTCGTATTAGCTTTGAGAAATGGGGATATATTAGGTAAGCCCACAGTAAAGCCTATCTACCGAGTCGGTGGACCGGCTTTTGTATTAAGTTTGAGCGATTATTAGTTTCTCAGCTACTAATTTGGCGAGGGGTATCTGTACATGTACACGGAGGAGCAAAGGGGGTGACCTCGGGACAACTAAATGCGGAACTAGTCGTACGAAACTGAAACTTGGTATACACTTAGTTAGCACTATAAAACCGTCCTATGCAAAGTTTGAGATCCTAGAGCCTAGTAGTTCTTGCGCAATGGTGGCGCGTAGGGGGCGCTGCTTTCTTGCTTGTCTGAAGGTACCTAAAAGTTATAATGTCAATGTCGGATTGAGGTCCAATTTTAATTCAACGATAGGACGTCAATGTTCAGTAGAGGTGCCTGTTTCGCATCAGACGATACATCAGTTTACGCCACAATCTAAAGATTATATTGACGGTAGGGTAGAATTAATCCCGCGGGAATTAACCGCGATGGTGCTTCTGGTGGACGCTCCAGCGCCTCTGGGGACGTGCTCTTGGGTCGACATCTGCTAGGCGGCGTGGCCTCAGACCACTAAACTTTGTCAGTGTTAGTTTTACCTCTTAGCCTATGTGTGTACCAAATTTCAGCTCAATAGCATAGGTTCCGCATTTAGTTGTTGTGAGATCACCCCCCAAATCCCCCCTTACTGTGTCGGTTCTTACCGAGAACCTCTGTTTTTAAAAAATAAGAACATGTACGTACATGTACCTTACTGTAAGTTACAATGTGCGACCATTCTCTTGTTATGGGGGCGGCACCGCTATGTGCGGCGTTAAGTCGCTTTTCCCCCGAAACCCTGCATTCCTACAAACGTCAAGCTTACATACGGCACAGCACAGCACGAAAACGCAGCACCGCATCAGCATGAATCAAGTGAGACTTTCATCGAGGTTCGGCAATGAACCAGCGCGCGCTGCAGCGGTTGGTGAAGCCCGCACTCGGCTACACCTCAATTCCGGCATGGAAGTCTCGCTCACTTTCCATTTGGACAAGCTTCACCAACAAGTCTTCCCCTTCAGGCAACTTTGTCGGTAAATTCACCACCGATGGCTGAAAGCACCCCCAACAACTACGCCGAGGCTGTATCGCCCAAGCCCGTCACGGCCTTCGACGAGGCCAACAAAGCCGCCGCTCGTCTCATCAAGCCCAAAGCCATCCTGTATACGACTGCTCTCATATCGTGGATGCAGCCGTTCCAGAGCGGTTGGTCCACCTCGCAGATGAACCTGTCGCAGTACAACGACACGGACGAGTGCAATGCTCGCCCCGTGGCTGAGGACACGTGCCTCATGTTCCCTGGTCACTCGAAGCTGGAGTGGACGTTCGCCGTGAACGCCTGGATCTTCGGTGCCATGGTTGGCTCGCTGTGCTGTGGCCACTTCAGCGACAAGTACGGCCGCAAGAAGGCCCTCATGGGCAACTGTATCTTCATGATCGTCGGTGGTGTGGTGCAGGCGTCCGTGTCGAACATTTGGCTCTTCGCTCTGGGCCGTCTCATCGCCGGTATCTCGTCCGGTACTGCCACAGGCACGATTGGTGCTTACATCAACGAGTTGTCGCCTCCGCACATGCGAAACACGCTCGGCCTGGGCCTGCAGATCTTCACTACCATTGGTATTCTGGTGCCTGCTATCTGCTTTTTCTTTGCCGACACGAGCTCTGGCTGGCGTTACCTGGCTGCGTTCCCCGTCGTGCTGGCCGTCATCTACCTGCTGCTTGCTCCGACGTTGTGCATTGAAAGCCCGGCTTGGCTGCTGAACCAGGGCCGCAAGGAGGAGGCCAAGCAGGTCATCGCTCGTCTGTACGGCGAGGAGCACGTGCAGACGGCTCTGTCGTGGCTCGAGGTCAGCAAGAAGCCTGAGAACGCTGAGGAGGGTCTGGCCGCTCCCAAGCAGGAGTCCATGTTCGCGCCTCGCTACCGCATGCAGCTTCTGGGAGGTATCCTGCTTTCGTGCGCACAGCAGCTTTCGGGTATCAACGCCGTGTTCTACTACTCGGGGAGCATCTTCTCGGACGCCGGTATCTCGGACTCGCGCGTGGGTACGCTCATCATCGACTTCATCAACATCTGGCCCGCCTTCTTCACGGGTGTGCTGGCCAACCGCTTCGGTGCTCGTAACATGATCCTGTGGGGTCTGTCGGGCATGGTGGTCATGTCCATCGGTATGACGGTGGCGTTCATCGTGGACGTGTCTGCTCTGTCGATTGTGTTCACTGCTCTGTACGTGATCGTGTTCGGCGTGACACTGGGCCCGCTCGTGTGGGTGATGACGGCCGACATTTTCCCGGACTCGATCCGCGCCAGCGCGTCGTCGCTGTGCATTGGCATCAACTGGCTGTGCAACCTCATTGTGGGCGTGTCGTACCCGTACATTTCGGATGCTCTGAACGACTACGCGTACGTTCCGTTCGTGGTGCTTTTGGCGATCTTCTACCTGCTGGCTTTGAAGCTGGTGCCCGAGACGTCTGGCAAGTCTGCCGAGGAGATCCAGGCCGAGTACGACTCGCGTCGCGAGCAGTAAACGGAAATGGTGTTGAGCTAGATCTGTAGGTGTCCATGGAAGGCACTAAAAGCTACTATAACTATAATGCATACTGTCTACGAAACTACTCTTACCAAGGTGTTCCTCTCTGGATTTAGCTTTGAAAAATAAATTACCTGGTAATTTTGAATCGGATATTAGATTATTTTTTGGAATACGGTACAGTTGTGCACCTCTTTTTCGGCAGGGCGGACCATATAAATATCTCCAATCGATGATTAGTTTTGACCTATAAAGTGTTCAAATCGCGATAAATTATCCTCGTTTATGTGTTTATAGCGGTGTCGAAAACGCGGTGCAGGACTGTACCACGAATATTTTGATAACTTACGGGTAAATTATCGGTTGATTTTCCAATACTTTGTTCCAGTGAAATTATTTCTTTTAATCATCGAATTTCAAACGCTTTCTTTCATTTTTCATCCTAACGTTCTACTGTACAATGTACATATAAGCTTACTTCGAAAGCAAAAAAGAATACGTATATGTAGAGTTGAGTTACCACTACAGTAGAGAACTTTAGTTCTTGGAATATCTCGGCGATTTAGAATCAGAAATGACAGAAAACGTATGATGCTCCAAAAATATATTCCTGTGGAATAACGCGACCCTTCGTTATTCCACTGGAACTAAGTATTGGAATATCCACTGGTAATTTATCCGTAAGCTATTCAGATTTTCGCGGATGAGATATCAAGTTCTCTACTGTTGAGTCAACAGTGTTGGCAGCGTCCCCCTAACTGCAGTCTGCAATTTGCTGATAATGAGCTTACTCAATACTTTACTTAACACAACGTTACTCTAGTTTTGTTTCATATTATCCGAGCACTGCTATCTGACTGTTGCCCGACAGACGCCAATGCTCGCGGTCCTGGGATTTTTTCAGTCGCCGCGCTTCGAACTCATCCTGGATCTCCTGAATGGTCTTGCCGTACGTCTCCGGCACAAACGAGTGCACAAAGAGGAAAGCCAACGTGACAGTGCACATGAACGGCACAAAGTTGTAGTTGTTGAAAGTAGCAGCGATGTACGGATAACCCAGACCGATCGCAAGACTGCACAGCCAACTGCAACCGACACAAATGGAGCAGCCCATGGCTCGAACATCATCCGGAAAGAGGTCAGCCATGATTCCCCACGCTAATGGCCCAAGACTCGAACCGAACGTAGTCACGTACAGTGCTGTAAACACGATGGCGAGTGCAGGTACACTGCCAACCAGTGACGCCGTCATGCCGACTGCACTACAGAACATGCCGGTGAACCCAATCAAAATGAGCTTGCGGTTACCCAGCCGCGCCGAAAGTATTCCACATATCAAGGTCGGAAGAACGTTGACGAAGTTGACTAACAAGACACCAATGCGGCTGTCGGAGAGCCCCGCCTGCTTGAAAATCCCGGACGAGTAGAAGAAGACAGCGTTGACGCCCGTGAGCTGCTGGGCGCCGGCCACGCCAATAGCTATGAGTAGCTGCCGAATGAGTGCCGGTGAAAATAATGCAGCGAGGCCGCGGTGCTTGGGGGCATTCGGAGCCATAAGAGCCATCGACATTCTAAGGTCATGTAATGGCATGACGTACTCACTCCCTACTCCAACTCGGGGTGCTGCCTCTTCCTGCTTCATCCAAGTCTTCGCGAGAAAAACATTTCCTTGGCCGAACAAGCGTGCAAGTTCCCGTTCTGCAATCAGAGGTCTTCCTGCCATTATCAGCCACGCAGGGCTTTCAACCAGCACGAACGGCGCTAAAACCAAGAACAAGAACGCCAACACGGTAGGGAATGCCGCGATAAATCTCCAACCGATACTTGTGCTAGCGAAGAAGAAGGTGATCGCAACGAACAAGTGACCGAGCGTGATGGAAATCTGGAAACACACTCCCAACTTGCTGCGGAGGTGCGGTGGACAGATCTCACCGATGAATCCGGGGATGACGGCGGTCGAGCCGCCGGCCGCGATACCTGCGGAGACGCGCCCAACGGTGAACACCCAAATGTTGGCAGCAGCGGCCTGAATGACAGCACCTGCAATCATGAAGAGGCAGTTGGCCATCATGGTAGGTTTCCGTCCGAACTTGTTCGAGACACGTCCGGTCACAAGAGAGCCGATCATGCCGCCTACGATCCAGGAACTAACAGCAATTGTCCACTGGGACTTGGTATGTCCGGGGAACATGAGGCAGGTACCGGGCGCAATGGGTCTTGCGTTGCAGTCCTCCTCGTTGTTAAATATCGAGTTGTTCATCTGTGAGGTGGACCATCCGAACTGGAATGGCTGCAATACCGCTACCAGTACGTTGGCGTATAGTCTCCAGGTTGGTTTGATTGTCGAGTTGGTATGAGTCTGCGGCGCCTCCGGCACCACGGGTGTTGGGACTAGCCAAACGTGGCTGGCGCTGCTGCTTGACGGCGTGAACTCCATCGACCTCAGCAAAATCTCACTCCTGTGGGACCAAACTAGGTCGATGAGATAGGCTGGTTGTCACTATCGATACCTCGGTTGTGTCAACGCAATTGTAAAAATGAACCTGCATTGCCTCGTCGTAGTCATTTGGTGCTGCCCCATCGCTCATTGCTGCCTGAGTCAGGGTTACGGTTTTAAACTTGTGCAGTTGTTGCATTCGGAAAGGATGGTGGATCGCTGCGATCCGATCACATTAGTCAAAGCAAGTTCCACATATGGATATATGTACCGTTACTCTAGCTTCGTTAACCACGTGCCATTAGCGTCACCAATTCTACGAACCAACTGTTAGTACGAAAAGCATAATATCTGGCTGACAAATACTCCAACGGCTTGAAGACACACAACAGAGCAGCACACAAACGTCACGACGCATATTTCTCGAAAGTATCAAGAGCCATAACGATGCCACGGAGAGCAAGGAAATCCACGCGTCACTACCAGCGCTCCATCGAATGTCATTGTGTTACTCTTCTCCTTTATTGAATGAATACTGTACTCCAGTACAAGTGCACTGTACATGCGCGATCGAGAGTGGGTCGTTTCTTCGTCTCAATATGTCGGCAACAGACGGGAAACTCAACAACAGAAGTCAGGGTGATAGAAAGCCTGACACATTTGACAGCTTGCTATGGAAAAAGGTCAAATTATCCTGCAGGGCTGTGCATTGCATCGCGTGCCATTGAATAGATCTGTGACACCCGTACGTGCTTCAGGGACTCAAGGATTTCCATCAAAGCTCAAAACTGGACATTGCAACAACAACTCGTTCGACTCAACAGTATCGGTGCCCAAGCAAAGCATTCACGATTGGCAATTTCCTATAAGTAGGTTTTTGTTTGCTGGCTTGGCGCTCCTGGTATCGGAGAACTGACGGTACAGTACCGGTACGTCGGCGTGCACGATGGTAGCGCATCAATGTTCATGAAGAGCGTAAACTGGAACTAACCAAGACGGCAGCAAGGTACTGTACGGATAGAGCAGGGTTAGCAGCCAACGTAAACAGAATTGACCAAGACTTGCACGTCATCCACACGAACGGCATCAACGATCCCAGATTTCAGTAAACGTGACAGCAAGTGCTAGCGAGCGACATCCACCGGCATACATGATGCTTGAAATGCCGGCTTACCTGATGTGGGCGAGCAATTTGAAGAAGACAACATCGATGCTGACAAGGTACCGACACCTTTGATCTTGCCAGCGGTACGGCGTTTTTTTTTCTCGACGACGCCTACAACGCAACGTAGCCTCCAGTAGCTCATTTTTTAATTTAAAAGTTACAAGTATCTACAGAGGGGCTATTTCGCCTAACTGTTGAATTTCGCTCAGCTTTACAAGTCCGGCTTGTGGTTTCTGCGCGAGCGAAACGTGGCTTGGATCTCTTCAGTGCTCTTACCGGCAGTCTCCGGGATCCAGAATTGCGTGAACAGGTAAAACGCGGCGGTGGTCACCATGAAGGGGGCAAACTTGTACGCGTCCAGCGCGTCCGAGACGTATGGGAAGAAGACACCAATTATCAAGTTGCAGACCCAGTTGATGAAGATGCACATGGAGACAGCGGTGGCGCGCACCGAGTCCGTGAACAACGCGGCAGTGATGGGCCAGATAAGTGGACCGACACTCGCGGAGAAGGATGCAACAAAGGTGCCCATGAAGACGATAGAGAGAACCTCGACCGAAAAAGCTAGCGCGAGTGTAATACCCGTGGCGCTAAAAAACATCCCCGCTAGTCCAGTGAGAAGAAGCCGCCGGTTACCGAATCGCTCCGATAGATGCGCGACAGTCATCGTCGGGAGCAGCATCAGCACGTACACAATTACACCACCCACACGACCGTCGGAGATGCCTGCATCCGAGAAAATGTCGGATGAGTAGTAACACACGGCGTTAATGCCAGTAAGTTGCTGTGCAGCCGACACTCCCAGAGCAACCAGCAGCTGCTTGATAAAGAGCGGCGAAACAAGCAGCGACAGTGTGCCGCCTTTATGTTGTTGCTCATTGGATAACGTCTCCGACTCCAGATCCGTATTAGCAGTTGGTTCCATCCACGAAAGAGCTTGCTGGACGTATTCATGACCGTAAAGTCTAGCAATTTCCTGCTCTGCACGTTCATGGTCACCTTTTTCCAGCAGCCAAGCGGGACTCTCCACCAAAACAAACGGTGCGAATGCTAAGAAGAAACCGGCATTTAGAACGGGAAAAGCGGCGATGTATCTCCAGCCGCTACTTGTGTCTGCGAAGAAAAAGCTGATGGTCACTACCAAAATGCCGGCTGTAAGTGACACCTGCATGAAAGTGCCGTACGAGTTGCGGCGATTCGGAGGCGTGATCTCGCTGATGTAGCCGCCCACCATACCTGTCGCGCAGCCTGACGCGACACCCACGACGATGCGTCCGACCATGAAAACCGAAATACTTGACGTACTCGCTTGAATCACGGCACCTGCTAGCATAATGATAGCGTTGACTAGCAACACCTTCTTACGACCGAAACGTTCCGAAATGGCACCACAAGCAAGTGATCCGATCATTCCGCCTACGATCCAGGCGTTCACAGTGAGAGTCCATTCAGTTTTGGAGTGACCAGGGAACATAAGACAAGTTCCGTCGGCTACGGGTCGCGCGTTGCAGTCCTCTTCATCGTTGAAGGTCGTGAGGTTGAGTTGGCCAACCGACCAACCGAACTGGAAGGGAAGTAGTAGCAACACTGCAAGGCCACTCCAGAAGGTTGACGAAAGCGGGACGGAGCTGTTGGTTTGAACATCGCCAGTCTTTGGAGTGCGTACTTCGGTGAACACCGCGTCTTCGGTCTCGGGTTCTGGAAACGCGTCGATTGCCATGGACGCGGACAATTGATATGTTGTCTTGATGGTAAGTTCTAAAATGACGATAATCTAGCACCAGCCAGCCACACAGGCGCTAGAAACATGCAGTAGACATGCGATAACGACCTTTTTGTGTTGGATCGCAGCGCAGGGACGGGCGTCTCTAGTCGCGCATGCACGCACAGCCTTACCTCGGGACCGGCTAATGCAAGTCCGATACACTGTTTGGACGAACACACAGGGCTGCGCGAAGTGCCATCGGTTCATGACATCTACTTACATGTACTAGGTTGGCCGATGGCACATTTTGGGCGACAGCGTGGTAAGGCATTTTTCCAGTGCGAGGTTTCGTCTACATTCGAGTCATCAAAGTTCGCATTCAAGAAAGGCAACTTCAAGTTGCAGTTGTTTTCCACCCGATGTTGTCAACGCTGCGTCGTCGACGGTGCACCACCCTGGTGTATCGTGGATTTATCCTGAGGCTGGAAAATGCAGACACTGCGAGGTGTTTTCCATCCTAGACTGATTTAGAAGTAGTTCTTTGGATTTAGTACTTCTGCCAAAACTCATGACCATCAAAACACCACAACGTACTTTATTTAATCTTAACCACTTCGCTTACATGTAAACTTATCCCAGCACTGGGATCTGACTGTTACCAGACACACGCCACTGGTTTTTCTTCTTCTTCGATTTTTGCCACTTTGCGTTGAACTCGTCTTGAATCTCTTGGATGGTTTTGCCGTACGTGTCAGGCACGATAGAGAAAAAGAAGAGGAACGACAGCGTGACCGTGTACATGAACGGCACAAAGCTGTAGTTGACCAAGGCTGCAGCAAGGTACGGATACACTAGTCCGATAGTAAGACTGCACAACCAGCTGCAACCCACACAAATGGAGCAACCCACGGCTCGCACGTCGTCCGGGAAGAGGTCGGCCATGACTCCCCATGCCAATGGCCCAAGGCTCGCACCAAACGTAGTGACATAGAGAGCTACGAATACAATGGCGAGTGGTGACAAACTAGCCACCAGCGACACTGTAATGCCCACCACACTCAGCAACATACCCACAAAGCCGTACAAAATGAGCATCCGGTTGCCCACACGCGCCGCTATCATTCCACAGACCAAAGTCGGCAGCACATTCACGAAGTTGACTAGCAAGACACCGATTCTGCTGTCCGAAAGCCCTGCCTGCTTGAAGATTCCGGAAGAGTAGAAGAAAACAGCATTGACACCCGTAAGCTGCTGAGCTCCAGCCACACCAATGGCTGTCAGCAACTGTGGGAGCAACGCCGCCGAGAACAGTTTAGGAAGTGTGCTTATTTGTCCCGCATCTGGAGAGGGCGCGATCATTGACATACCCAAGTCCTGTAGTCGCACGCTTCCTTCACGTTTCGACTCCGGGTCTTCTTGCTGTTGGTTGATCCATTTCTTTGCAATGTACACGTTATCCTCTCCAAACAGACGAGCTAGTTCTGCTTCAGCTTCTTTGGGCCTGTTTACCATCAACAGCCACGCAGGGCTTTCAACCAGCAGGACAGGTGCCAGTAACAGGAATAGCGACGCCAACACGATAGGGAATCCTGCAATATACCTCCAACCGGTACTTGTGCTGGCGAAGAAGAAGGTGATCGCAACGAGCAAGTGACCGAGCATGATGGAAATCTGGAAACATACTCCTAACTTGCTGCGGAGGTGCGGCGGACAGATCTCACCGATGAACCCAGGAATGACGGCAGTCGAGCCTCCGGCCGCAATACCGGCGAAGACTCGACCAACAGTGAAGATCGTGATAGTGCTGGCCGTGGCCTGCACTGCTCCACCTGCAATCATGAAAAGGCAGTTGGCCATCATGGTGGGTTTACGTCCGAACTTGTTCGACACACGTCCTGTCAAGAGAGATCCGATCATACCGCCGACGATCCAGGAACTAACGGCAATTGTCCACTGCGTCTTGGTATGTCCAGGGAACATGAGGCAGGTGCCGGGTGCAACTGGTCTCGCGTTGCAGTCTTCCTCATTATTGAAAATCGAGTTGTTCATTTGTGAGGTGGACCATCCGAATTGTAGCGCTTGTAGTACTGCTACTAGAATATTGGCGTATAACCTCCAGGTTGGCTTTACAACCGCTGTCTCCTCCTCGACGGCTGGTGCGGGCATCATCACCATGGGCGTCGGGGCTACCCAGACGTACCCACTGGTACTGCTGATCATCGACGCTGAGAAATCCATCTTTTTTCGCGGGTACGTATGGTGTTTATACCCCTTCCTCGCGAAATTGACTTGTGCGTCGCCAGACTGGCCGGCGACAGCTTTTGCTTTCTTCCAGGCAAGTACAAAAGTGGCGTTTAACGACCTTGCAAAACAACATGTAAAGTCCATGCCTCTGACGTTTTGTGACTCCTTTCACGGTCGGTCCACCACAGATTCCTGTGACAAATAAGTACAACTGGGCGTTCATAGATGGCAATGCTTGCTTTGCTAGGATGGGAGTCAACGCTGGACAACAGGATAGCCTAGCCTACATGTACATGTACATGTATGGTCGTGTTACGCACCAGTATTATTGACACACATAAACTATACTACCTACTGCCACAGATTTTGCGAACAACTGTTTGCCCCATCCAACGATTGTTGGCGGTTGCTCATTTACTTGTTGAAAGAAAAAAACAGAATGGACGCAATCCAAGTCACATTCGAAGTCGCCGCTGCTCAGTTCCTCTTTTTCAAAATCAAAAGGGATACATGTACACCCGCACGGACAACGAACTCAACGTTACTATTCCATCGATTAAAATGAAGCCAAGGCTACGTACTACATTCGAGGGCACAGTACATGTATCGCCACAAGGCAAATGAGTCAGATAGAATACAGATACTCCTCGCCAATTAAATACCACCCGTGGAAGGCTTTCGTATCAAATGCAACAGCTTATTAGATTTCGAGGCGTTACAATCTCAATTTTTAGGCATTTAGTCCAAATGTGTTCCCAAAAAAATAAGCAATTGTGTTTTAGAAAGGACCATATATCTATTTTTGTTCTATTTGGGGACGAAAATACACCTAAAACGGCGAAAATTGGGCCAATCGGGGAATATTTTCGTATTAGCTTTGAGAAATTGGTACATATTAGGTAAGCTCCATAGTATAGCCTATCTACCGAGTTGGTGGGCAGGATTTTGTATTAAGTTTGAGCAATTATTAGTTATCTCAGCTACTAATTTGGCGAGGGGTATCTATAGTAACGTTGAGACTATGCGAGTGTATGCAGAACCCATAGCGTGAGGCACGAGGCTTGCGCGTATAGGTGACCAGCAATATGTACGTATGCATGTATAATAGGCTATTATTATATTATTACATACAGTAATAGCTAGCGTGGACGGAGTCTCCGTTGTGCAACAGGCTTTGAAGACGGTTTACGCTACAGCACAAGTACGTTGTACATTGTACGGTACTGTACAATTGATTTGCGCTAGCGGCGATCAACGACGCCAAACACCTCCGCTGAGGACGACTTTTATTTCGGCGTCAGCTACATTATGTAGCCGACGCCGAAATAAAAGTGTAGCCTACATATATACTGTATCCCAAGAACACAGATACCGGTACTATACATGTACATGTAGTACAGTATCTGCTGCAGGTATGGATACAGTACAAACTTTGAAAAAACGCCGGTGAAGAAGGCAAGAAGAGCATAAATGAAGCACAGTCGAGTGCTTCACAGTTTATGCGACAGCCGACACCACTTAAACCCCCTTTTGAGTTACCTTTCTTTTACATGTAGAGCTCAGAACATCGAATACGCTCCAGTAGTATCAGCGTCAGCAGATATGTTGGACTTGTACTGAACTCTGTGTATTCGCCGCGTTTGACAGGAAGTTGGAAATTCCAACAACATCGCGAAATGATACAGTACTAAGTACCTTAGATAAAATTGTTTACGATACATCGCCCGTTTTACTTCAGAGCGGCTGAAGCTCTTCTGAAAGGCTAAGCTTATACACGTACGCTTCCCAGCGCAGATTTGTTCTTCGATAGGCGTCGTGCGTTAAACTCGTCCTGGATCTCCTGCATTGTTTTCCCAGACGTGTCGGGTACAGCCGAGTACACAAAGAGGAACGACAATGCAACGGTACACATGAATGGTGTGAAGCTGAAGTCCACCAAAGCCGCAGCAATGTACGGGTAGCTCAGACCTACTGTGAGGTTCGATAACCAGCTACAGCCCACGCATACCGAGTTCCCCATAGGTCGAGCTTCATCTGGGAAGAGATCAGCCATAACGACCCACGCCAAAGAACCAAGACTCGAGCCGAATGTCGTGACGTACGACGCCGTGAATACGATGGCGAGTGCAGGTAGACTGGCAATAAACGACGCGGTGATACCCAACGCACTCAAGAACATCCCCGTTAAGCCGTATAGCATAAGCTTGCGGTTCCCAAGACGTGCTGCTAGCATACCACAAAATATGGTAGGCAACACATTGACGAAGTTGACGGCCACGATACCGATGCGGTCGTCCGATATACCAGCCTGTTCAAAGAGAGTCGACGAGTAGAAGAAAACGGCGTTGATACCCGTGAGTTGTTGGGCTCCAGCAATTCCGATAGCTGTCAAGAGTTGCCGAATGAGCATTGGCGAAAAGAGTTTGGCAAAGGTGAACGGCTTGGTTGCATCCGATATGGTTGACCCCTTCGGTGGTGCAGCATACTCACTGCTGGAAGTAATTTGTGGCGTCGGGTGGTCCTGCTGAATCCACATCCTCGCAAGGTACACGTTCTCTTCGCCAAAAAGTCGTGCCAGTTCTCGCTCTGCGAGTTGTTGTTCTTCCATAACCAGTAACCACACAGGGCTTTCCACGACAATGAATGGTGCTAGGATCAAGAACAACACCGCTAAGCCGATCGGAAAACCTGCAATGTAGCGCCAACCATCGCTCGTGTCAGCAAAGAAGAAAGTGATCGCAACCAAAAGATTTCCGATAGTGATGGCCATCTGAAAGCCGACACCGATAGAATTGCGGAGGTTTGGGGGTGAGATTTCACTGATGAATCCAGGGATCACCGCTGTGGCACCGCCTGACGCAATACCGGAGACCACACGTCCTCCGACGAACATCCACATGCTAGAAGCGCTGGCCTGGACGACTGCACCGGCAATCATGAAGAGGCAGTTGGTCATCATGATGCGTTTGCGTCCGAACTTGTTGGAGATGCGCCCGATGACGTGAGCACCGATCATGCCGCCGAAGATCCAAGCACTGACGGCGATAGTCCACTGCGCTTTGGTGTGTCCAGGGAACATGAGGCACGTGCCGGGAGCGACTGGTCTAGCGTTGCATTCGTCTTCATCGTTGAACGCGGTCAAGTTAAGTTGTGAGGTGGACCATCCGTATTGCAGAGGCTGCAACAACAACACCAACACATTGGCGTAGAGTACCCAGCGCGGTCGGACTTGTGCATGGGCGTCCGGTGTCCTGGATACAGCTTTCGGCGTCACGACCCGAACGTAGTCGCTGGCACTGCTTGGTGATAATATCTCCATTGCTCTTATGGACACACACGTGGTCAATTAAATAGTGAAGCTCCATCGCACCTCATCCAGCCAAGGGTCTGAACGTTCCTCGATTTCCATCCATCGGAGACGAGACCCAACCTTGAGTGCATGATGCGTTCGCCACCTCCAAATCGTAACGGGAAAAGTCGTCACAGTTGCTGGATTCAAATCTTGGGATCGGTTTGCGAGACGAGAACCGAATGGAGATCGAGTGTGAGTCAGATCTCGTCAAAAGTGTCCGTCCCCTTTCGTTACGAAAGAATTTTTTTTTTTTTTCATTCTGATAAATATGAAGTTAGTAATATAGTAAGATGGCTTACTCACCTGAACATTACCAAGCTAACTTTCATGGACGAAACCCCTGGGGTCTCTTCATTGCCAACAACTTGAGACGGTCGAACAGGATGAAGAAGTTGGTCCCCGTTCACGATCACTTGCAAGCAAAGATAGAGGCCGATGCTTCTGCTCGTCGACTTCAAGTCCCTATGCAGGATGCGTATGACTCACTGTGTCACGACCGCAAGATCGCCCGAGCTGTGTGGCACATTCCCATGCCGGTGTTTTACTTCTGCGCGTTCGTGTCGATGCTGTTCGCACACATCCCAGCGACCAACATGTACGAACAAGGCTACGCTGTGTCCTCGACACTTGCAACTTCAGGAACAGACTCGACGATGAAATTCTACAACATCGGCCAAATCTCCGACGTCTTCGTCTGGCTGACGGACACATTCGTGCCTTCCGTATTCATAACGGAAGACTACAATGGCAACACCCTCACAAAGGACCGATGGGGGCGTGTCGCCTCGTTTAACAAGGTTTTGGGTGCCGTCAATTTCCAAGTGACACGAAAGGCGATGCACAAGTGTGTCACGCAGCCATTTCTATCCAACTTGTATCTCAATTGCTACGACGCCTCGGATACATCAACTGAGCAGCGATTGATCAGCTTCGACACGAATGCGACTGATGCTGTTGGCAAAATCTCAGCATTAAAAGCTGGAGGCAATTGGCTCGACTTCTCCACTGAAGAACTTTTGGTCACCATCGTCACGTACAACGGGGAGCTGCAAGGCTACGCGGTCACGGAGATGCAGCTCACTTTCTTGGAAGGAGGCTCGGTCCAGACGCTTTCGTCGACTACACCCGCACTCTCAAGTCCATACAGTGCATCGGTCACTATAGCTGCTGATATCGTCGTCTTGGTCTTCGTCCTGCTAGCGTTAGCCACGCAACTACGCAGACTATATCAATACCGTCGCACCGGCATTAGAAACTTGATCTGCGGCGACGTCTGGGTCGTTATCGAGCATTCTTCCACTGTGGTTGTTGTCGCTTTCTACTTTGTGTGGATTTCCATCGTTCTACTCATGTACCAGAAGGAATTCCGTGACAATTTAGCATCTCTCGTAGTCGGTGGGAAGGACTGGGCATTCGACGCTGAGGCCCGAGCACGTTTGTACGCTGTAATTGATAGGCTCAAATCTGTGGCAAAACTCACTGTGGCGTTGCGTTTGATCGCCACCCTCGCGGTTTTCCTGCTGAGTCTTCGGATCCTGAAAAGATTCCGCTTTCACCCGCGACTGAGTATTCTCACACGAACTGTGGCGAGTGCGTTGCATCAATTCGGCGCGTTCTTCATCGTATTCATCGTCATCTTCGTGACTTTTGCTGTCTCCGGCACGGTTCTCTTCGGTGATCGAGTTCAAGAGTTTTCATCTTTACAACCTGCGATGGAGACTTGCATCAACATGCTCTTTGGAAACTTCGACTACTCCAGTATTCAGGGGTTGTACGCTCCTGTTTGTATGTTTTACTACTGGGGTTACATGATCGTTGTGTCTCGTGCTGCTGAACATGATGCTCGCCATTGTGTTGGACGCTTATGCAGAAGTGAGCAGCGAGAGTTGCAAGTCTCAGAACATGTTGGCAGTCTTGACAACATAATGTGGAAGTAGTACCGGTATATATACCGGTACCATTACTCCGGCAGTCACGTATTTTTCTTAACATTATTATACAAGGAGAATAGGTTTCGAGCATTTCTAAGCGAGAGGAGCTACATGTATTTCTAACGACGCGACCGCTCGACCAGCTGAGAGCGTGAGGAGCCTCTCGCTAATTGGTACGGAACATCTCGCAGCGCTTTTTTTCTTCGCGTAATTTACGGTCGACGGTAGGGCCTCTTGGAGCCATTACCATTGGTCAGAATCTGTCCTGACTTTTGACCAATAGCGACTCGCTACAGAAACAGAAAGTTCTTTTTCTCTCTCATTCGAGAATCTGCCGCCTCGAGGAAAGATGGTGGTGGTGAAGCTCTTCTGTGCGATCATTGGTGTGGCGGGGAGCGTGTTCTCCGTGCGAGTGGATGAAAGCGACTCGGTGGATGACGTGAAGAAGGCGATCAAGGCGGAGAACGAGGACATCACATGTCCTGCTCGTGAACTGCAGCTGTTCCTGGCGAAGAAGGACGGCGCGTGGCTGCCAGAAAACGAGGTGCTGGAAGGCGTGAGTGACACCAGTGGTCTGACGCCGTTGAATTTTGCGGGAGCGCCACTCAGCTTGGTTGGCTTATCGGAGGAAGACGTGCAGATCCAAGTCACGAAGGAAGATGTTGCAGCTGGAAAAGGTCCCTGTCCACGTGCTGGTGGTGGTTCCGGAGGGCGCTGGTGGTTCAGCGAGCGAGACTTCCACGACGGCTCAACTGGCCAAAGAGGTACACGAAATCCACGCGAACACTGTGCTGACCAAACGCAAGCGATATGTCCACTCAAATGTGGGTTCGATCCAGGGCAAGAAGCTTCTGAAAGACTTAAACATTCGGGTGGAAGCTGTGCGCACAGTCCAAGTTGATGCTGGAAAGGGGACTCCGGTTGACGGATTCACGTGGGAGAGCGTTATCGATGAAGACGGTCAAGAGATCAGCCTCACCGAGGAGATGCAGCGAAAACGGTATCGCGAGCACGTGGAGCGCAACATTGGCGGTGTGCTTAAAGCGAAGCAGCTGTGCGTGATTGGCGTGGAAAAAGGCCAAGACATTCTCAGCGTTTCAGTTCCTGGTCGCGACATTGATCTCGCTGGACGCACGGATCTCCTCATACTCAGTGATCTCGTCGAGGAGAACCCATTCGATGTGCAGTACTTGCCTGGAGTGAAGATGCTGATTGAAGTGAAAAGAGACGTTAAAGCAAGTTCGGACTTCCAGGCATTGTCGGAGCTGATTGCTCTGGATCTCCTCGTCGACAACCCAGTGATGGCACTTCTTACTGATTTGAACGGAAAGTGGCTGTTCTTCTGGGTCTCCGAGAGGAAAGACAACTCTGGCCGCATCCACAAAGCGACCATCAAGAAGCCAGGCGAGGCTTTCGAGGTGATCAGGACGCTATTGGCGCAGTCTCCGACTGCTGATACCGAGATCCAGCTGCCATACTTCCAAGATCCCGTGAAGCGACAGAAGCTACCGAATGTGCTGCCGTCTATCGGAGAGGGTGGTGAAGGTGGCGGGATTCGTGAGAGCATCGAACGATACTACGATATCGCAAGTATGTTAGGTCCCGACGTTGAGATGGCACGTGCTGTGGCTAGGCAGGTGACTCGATCTATTCCCACGTTTAGTTATTTCAGCTAATTCTAGCTCCGGCATGTTGCATCAAGGAATGAGTTTTTACGCTTTTTTATTTTTACTTCTGATAAATATAAAGTTAATAATATAGTAAGATGGCATACTCACCAGAGCCAATAAGGAGCGCGTTAAGGCGGCGCAGAAGCGCTACTATCAGCGCACTCGCAAAGCTCGTTTATCCTACCAAAAGGGGTACGACGACAAGAATAGAGACCAGATTCGTGCAAGACCAAAATCGAACCTAACCAATGCGAAAGCGAACTTAATTAATTAAAAACAATTATCTCAGATAAAAAGTCAGCCTAGATATAGATAATGGTCGAGGCCAAAAACATAGATCCAAAATTTAGTAGCCGCCCTTGGCGACTTGAGTCAATATCACTCGTCGAGGTGGTATTGGCGTTCGGTTGAGGGAGGAGGGGTGGAATGTGATTGGTTATATCCACGTCCTAACTACCGACCCAACGTAAAACCAAGATGCTACTGCAACACTCCAATTAAAAGCACTACCTAATTTTTGATAAAGACGAAAATCACTATTTCGTAGGATGTGAATGCATTAAGATATTTGGTGCTCACTACAAAAAATGTGTCGGTTGCCAAAAGCGATACAGTGCCGATATCGCTTTTGCAAGGATTGCTGAGACTGCGCCACAACTTCGTTCAGCGAGGAGCGACTGACGTTTAGGAAATATTACAAACAAGCCCCAGAATCGCTTATAGGTGTTGCTGATCACTACATTCAGTGGTTATTTGAGTGTAAAAAATATCCGACGCAGATAAAGCTGATTCGGCTTGTCACGTGCTCCCTAAAACTGAAATTGGGTTTGGGAAGCATCGCGGTAAGACGCTCGAGTGGATCAAGATCAACGATAAGAGCTATTATCACTGGCTGAGAGGATGCGACAAGGCATTTTCCAGATATCTTTGAATTAATTAATTTCAACTTTTTTTATATGTGGGTAGATATAAAGTCCATCCTGATAGAATGAATATAAAATATAAAGTCCAGCCAACGTTGAAAAATATAGGTGGTCACATATAGCAACCATGTTTGGATACGAACCAGAAGGACTCAAGCGGCTGAACATCCCAGCAAGCAATTGAGGGAGCAGTTATCGAGTTAAGGTTCGTGGTAGAACTGGTAAGATGGTCTATATTGGAATTGCTAAGCAATACAACGTTTCAATGGAATCTCTGGTGAAGCACTTGTCCGCCGACTGCAAGGCCGATCCAAAGTACCGCTTCTACAATGGAAAGCACATGGAATCTCACTTGTATGAGGGAATTCAGCCTGGTGAGTTCTACGACAAGCTTGAGAACGTTCTTGCTAGTCAAAAGAGTGCCTTCAAGGTGATTATTGCTCTTGGCTACGACCTTGTTAGTCTCACCGATGATAGTGAAACCCGCTACTTCCACCCAAATATTGGAAATAAGTTCGTATTCAGTTCGCCTATCGCTATCAACAGCAAGGCTGACATCCGCAAGAAGATTATTTCGGAGATCAGATCGATGGAGCTGGCTGAGAAGCTAAACTATCCGAGCTCTGGTTATAAGGTCAAGACGATTACAGGCTTCAAGATTTACATCTACCACCGCAACCATGCTCTGGGCGATAACACTACTGTCATCCCAAAAATCATTAGTGACAACGAGCACGTAATCAACTTCTCAAAGACAAACAACACGGGCGTCTTTCACTGTATCGCCTACCATACCCAACAGGAGCCGAAGAAAGATCCGCGTCGAATCCAGGCTCAAGTAAAGGATGCATTCAAGCGTTACTGCTCTTTCAAGGATAGTTACTACACTCTGAGTCTGTTCAAAAGCTTCAAGCCAATTGACCTCCTACAGCTCGATGACCTTGAGGACTGCTTTCAACTCGGTATCAACGTTTATAAGATGGATGTAACTAGCGGTAAAGTTGAATGCATTCGGCGCTCAGACAAGGAGTACGACGCTATGAATAATTTTTCACATGAAAACCATGTTCTCTACATCAAGAATGTTGATATACTTCAAAGGAAGTATGAATGCGCCAAGTGTGAGATGGTCTTTGTCAGCTCCATTAAGCTTAAGGACCACTCTAAGAATCAGTGTGAGCGAGTAAATATTGAAAGCTTCCCCGCCCAACCAACGATCTACAAACCAGTCCAGAACGCTATGAGATCACCACTTACAAAGTACTCCATCAAGGATGTTGACCACTACATCGACCATTTCATGGTGTATGACTTCGAAGCCATTCTAAAGCCGACAACGGTCCACTACGGGGAAAATGCTGTTTTCACAAATGAGCATATCCCCGTATCAGTATCAGTAGCGGATAGCTTAACCGAGGAAGTACGTTGCCTTTTGTAAATGATGATCCGAAGGCGCTGCTTACGGATATGTTCAAATACATTGGTGACGTATCTGTGAAGATCCAACAGTACAATGTCAATAAGTATAAGTCGCTTTTGAAGAAAATTATCGATGCTCACGGGTTGACGGGTATGGAGATTCCCGGGGCTACTCTTGGTAAAACCTACAAAATGAAGGACGTAGATAGCTGGATTCAGTAAGGGAAGTATGCCAGCTTCTTCGAATTCCACAGTAGTATCGGTTTTGGGAAGCAACGATCCGATTACGGTAAAATTAAGCAACAGCTTGATCAGGTCCCCGTATTTGGCTTTAACAGTGGTCGATACGATATTAACTTGATTAAGAAGGACTTGTTTGCCGTCATTGGCACTAACAATATCAAATCAGCCATCAACCCCCTCTTACATGTGCATTGCAACGTCGGACATGAAAATGCTCGATATTAGCAACTACGTACCGGCCGGTACCAGCTACGATAAGTATCTTACGACATATCTTGGTGGATGTCAATGTGATGACAAGATTAGATGTGTATGTGGGCTTGGTAAGGGTCTGTCCCCGTACGAGTATATTAAATCATTTAGTGTGCTTAGCGAAGCGACCATCCCTCCAAAATCAGCTTTCGATAGCGAACTTCGTTGTACAAGCATCAGTAATGATGATTCAAGCGCGTTCAGTTCGTCTGGGAGCACTATGGAATGAAGACTGTCAAGGATCTGTTAATCTGGTATAACAATCTCGATGTAGTCCCATTCATTAAAGCTATCAAGGCCCAGCGCGAATTATTCGAGCGTTTTGATCTGGATATATTTACCGATGGTGTGTCGCTACCTGGTTTATCGGAGAAGGTTATGTATCAGACTTGCTTCAAAAGCCTCCAACATCCGAACAAGAAGTCTGCTAAAGCGTTCCGATTCCCAGCTAAGCGTATGAGTGGCTACAAGAGTCAGGATGTGGACGCAAAGCGTGAGTTCAATATGACGTTAGAACACCTTAAGACTTTGCTCCAGCAGCAAAAATACCTTTGTGGTCTATGCTACAGTCCGTTGAGTGCTGATACTGCTTTCGCCGATAGAATCAACAACAAGCTTGGACACATCGACGGCAACATTTTGATCAGCTGCATTTCGTGTAACACTGCACGTAAGGACTTGTCGATCAAGGATTTTCGCTACAAAAAGCTACTTGAGTTCAACTCAGACAGACTTGTATATTCGATTGACAAGGAGGAGAGGGACATCTATGGGAAAATGAAGGCCACCATTGCTGGTGGCCATCCATTATCTTCAATCGATACGCTAAGCGCGACGAGACGAAGATTCGAGGAGGTAAGCTTTGCAAGAAGGTTATCGGATATGATGCTAATGCTCTATACCTGTGGGCTCTTGGTAATGAAATGCCATGCGGACGTTTGACTACGATCGAAGCGTACGATGGTATTGTTGATGACATCAAATCAGACAAGATCTTGGCTTCCTGGAGTGTGATATTCATACTCCCGAACACTTAAAACAATATTTCAACGATATGACCCCTATCTTCAAGAATGTTCTGATTGACTGTACAGATGAGAGTGTTATCGGTAACCATATGTATGAGTATAACGAGTCGCGTAAGCAGAGGCGTGCTAAGCCCGCTCGTAAGCTGATCGGTAGCTACTTTGGAGAGAAGATTATAATCTACACCCCTCTTCTCAAGTGGTACCTATCGCATGGTATGGAGATCACTAAGACATACAGCTTCATCAAGGCAAGTTCTCATAAGGCATTTGCTCCATTTATGGAGGCAGTGTTTAAAGCTCAACGATAGGGTGATGTTGATAAATCTAAGGCTATGATTGTTGAGATGATGAAACTTGTAGGCAACAGCGCTTTTGGTCGATCTGGCATGGATGTGAGCAAGCACAAATTGGTCAAATACGAGTCAGACGATAATGCTATTGAGTCTAAGATTGAGCACTTCACATTCCATGGTTTGGAGGAGCTTAATGATGCATGTGAGATCCTATTCATCTGTCTATCGCAATCTATCAGTTGGCAAAGCTATGCATGCTTCAGTTCTACTACGACTGCATCGACTTCTACTTTGACCGATCCGACTTCCAATACCAGGAGATGGACGCGGACTCAGCTTATATCGCGTTCAGCTGTGAAAATCCATTCCAGGACTGTACCAAACATATAACCCTAACCGTAGTCCCGCATATGTCACAGAAACAACCGAGAGTACCAAATCCTACTGCTGTTATGAGCACCCCATTGGAGCTGGATACTTAAGTACCTGAGATGGGTACAAATCCCAAATTAGCCTATTATGGGTACATGTGTCTCGGCCGGGTTATACGTGTATAGCACAAGTACGATTGGTTCCCACGCGACTACAACACTGAGGTAGCCAAGTTAGACCGACGAACCCCTGGATTATTCAAGGACGAATGGTCTGGTGATGCTATGGTATCGCTATCGTCCACGAACTATATCTGCTACCTACCAGACTCTGAGTACAAGATCAATATTTCAGCTAAAGGTGTACAGCAAGGTCGAGGGAGAAACAGCGATGTCCTTAACCCAAAAAAGAAGGATTTGAGACAGTTGTTCGTGATAGAATAACGCTTCAGGGAACGAATAAAGGATTTTGTATCAGTAACGAGACCAAGTCGATCATTACCTACAGTTAGACGTGCTCTTTCGTATTTCTATCACAAGCGTCGTGTCTTCGCTGATGGCATCACGACTGCGCCGCTTGATATTTACGCCACAAGAATTTGGTAACAGTAATATATACATGGATAGCCATGGCTGACCTGTTAAAAAATCTTTACTACAATCCAGCAACAGGATATGTAGGAGTTCGAGCACTTTATGTGAAGGCTCAAGAGATTGATCCTAACACAATATTAAAGGTTGTGAAAAGGGCTGGGATTCGAATCAAGTAGATATCCAACGCTTTCAAGAAAAGAAAGAACGATTTAGTGAGTTCAAGATTTCTTCTCATAATGCAAATTCCTGGCAAACGGATCTTGTATTTTGGAAAGGTAAGGCGAAATTAACTGCTGTCAATATCAACTCTCGTTTAGGTTTTGCCAGTTTGCTACCAAATAAGAAAGCAGAGAGCGTCTTGAAGGGGATTAAACTACTCGTGAAACAAAATGTTGAGGTGCTAACAAGTGACAACGGACAGGAAATTATGAACGCAAAGGATCAGGATTTTTTAAAAATTAAAGGCATTGCCCACTACAATAACGAGCCGGGAGACCATTCTACGACGGAAAGATCGAAAGATTCAACCGAACGTTAAAGGGCGTCTTACTAAAATTGGGAGGCCTATGACAGTTAAATTATTACGCGACATAATATCGAACTACAACAACACTGAGCATCGATCTATCGGAATGGCACCTACGGAGGCTAAAGGGAAGGTTATGGAAAACGAACTAGCTTATAATCAAGACGCTACGGACAAGATCGAGAATGAGCTTGAGATTGAGTCAAAAGTGATATATCGACTAAGCAAGCAACAATTTAGTAAGGAGAATGTACGCTGGAGTAAAACGGATTATACAATCATTGGGATTGATGGTTACAGAGTCCAAATTCGATCAAAAAATAAGCACACACTCTACAAATCTCCGTATCAACTCAAGTTGGTTAATGAAGAATCTACAGGCACTGATTTCAATAAAGGAGACATATACGAGGTTGAACGTATATTGGATCACAAAAATACAAGTTCCGGAAAGTACAGATATCTAATCAAATGGACACATATGGACGAACTGTAGTAGTGGCGACGGTTCGCCGGAGGTGATTGATCTGACGTAGCCAAGTGTGGCGCACATCGGGGTGGATGGTGACGAAGGAGTGTTCCAGGACGAGATGGTGACGAGGGCGAGCCAGCAGGCTGGCGCCACCGACTGTACGAGGTCTGCAGAAGAAAAGGGGCCTGGCGTTGAGTCGACGTTGAAGATTAAGGCTGCGAGAAGATCATACGAAGAGGAGACGTGCGAAGGTGACAAGAGTGGAGTATGCAACCGAAGAGAGGCGACGGCGTGCGTGTACCGTGCGGCCAGGAGGCCACGAGAGCGGGGACGGACTAGAGGTCCAGTAGAATAGCAAGGGCGACGTAGCTGGTAGGTTCGACGACGGTAGTGTGCTGCGTGGAAAAGTAGGAGGGCACCGAGCAGCGGTCTGCTGCTCGACCCTCAGTTGCGATTTGGGTGCGAGACGTGCATCTATTCAAGCCTAATACAGTTACTTGGCTGCCGAGCTACGGGTTGTGCTAGCTTACGAGGAGGGTGAACAGGTGAGCAAGTACGCAACGACGTACGCCGGTGGATGTGACCGCAAATACGGCAGCGTGGGCAGTAGAGAGGTCGAGGACCGTGGAGAGAGACCGTGGGGGCCAGGCATCCGTCGTGCAGTGGTGTCAAGGCCGAGGGGCGCGGGCCTGACTTGCACGCTAGTGTTAGATTCCCGTGCCCGCTACATATGTACATGGGAACCGGAACGCTTGCGGGGGACAGCCTAAAGACCTACCGGGGTTGCGGTCGCCGATAATCGTCCTCTCCTTGACGCCTCTATCCCTGTCACTGGTGTTGATGGTGACGGGGCCAGCTTCGGCTGGTAGTCCGCTGGTTGGTGACGCTCCCCACCTGTGCGAGATTGTGCTCAGTGAGGTTCGGGCAGCAGTAATCTGTGGCTAACTACGAGTCGTGGGGGTCGACTTTAGTTGCCTGGTGGTCATACAACACGGTTCTGGTTGTGTAAAAGCAGTCATGACTATATGGTGGTTCGTACAGGCGCCATTTGGGCGAGGACATGTGGATGTCTTCGCGGGACTGGTGCCAACGGGTGCCCCCTGCAGCAGCACGGGACAGAACAAATGCGAAGAGTGAATGAATGACCAATCGAGTTGTGGTTATAGGACAGACTAACGCTAGCGAAATTGCTACAACAGGGGAAACTACGCAGCGCGACGAACGCGGCAATAACGGGCAGCCTCACATGAGAGAGCTGCTGCAGCAGCGGCAGCGGAGGTCCAGAAGCAACGACAACAGCAACCGTCCACGATCACCTTGCAAGCGGGTAGCGGTGGCACGGTGACGCTGGACGAGGACGCGATCCGACGGACGACTACCGACACGACGCTCGCTGGAAGCACGGTCGCGGGAAGCGCGAGCGCCAGGAACCCAGGCACGGGAGCTAGACACGGCGGCGCAGGCAGCTCGAGAGGTGGTGGTACGGCTGGAGGCAATGCGGGGCGTCGCGGTAACACCCAACAGGTGGTTGACGGCAACCGTGAGCCGGCAACCAGCACCACGAGTGCAGGTATCAACGTAAGCAGCGTGGCCAGCACGAGCTTGGGCACCAACACGAACCCAATCATGATCATGAGTGCCACCACGAACCCGAGGACGATGTCTGGCACGAACCTGACGATGGCGGCAACGAGCGCGAGCACGGGCGGAGACGACGGTCATGGCGGCGCGGGAGCTGTACTGCCACCTCCTCCCCAAGCAGGGATAACAGCGGGCAGGGTGGAACCGGTAGTGGCTTGACCGATCGTCGTGCGAGAGAAGGCGAAGTTTTTGAAACTGACAAAGTTCAAGGGCCTCGACGACGCGATGCCGGTGTCCATGTGGCTGAAGACGGTGCGCGCAGAAGTACGCCGGCAGGCCGTGACCATGGTCGTCGAGTGGCGTGAAAAGCAGCTGTACCATGAGGTGGAGGCGCACTTGGAGGGCGAGGCCCAGCGCTGGTTCGCGACAGTCATGGAATCAGTGCCCGAGGCGGAGGAGATGATCGGCACGCTGTCCAACATGCTGCGCGAGAAACATATGACCCAGCGTACAGCCCCCGAGGTCGTCGACCTACTAAACGCAGGGCGACAGATGCGCGGCGAGCGACTCATAGAGTACGATCAGTCGCTACGGGAAATCGGCGAAAGTGGTGACGTGGGCGAGGATTGGCTGGTGAATGCCTTCCTCAAAGGCATGAGCAGCGTGGAAGGCGCGACCACCGACCACGTACGCTTGATGAGGCTGTGAGCTTGGCGGTGCCGCACATCGGCGAGTACGGTGAAGGATATGGCATGGGGCTGGACACTGCGATGGCGCGTTGGGACGAGCGGGAAGTCACGCACGGGCGCGGGCCCATGGCGGCGGCACCTGCGGTGCCGACGGGCACGGGGAACTAGGAGCAGTCGGGGCCAGCAGGAAGTTTCGGGAATGTGGTCAGCGGCTACGGACCGAGGTGGCGTACGGCGGCTACCAAGCCACCGCGGTACGATACCGATGGGCGGCCGGTACTTTCGCGGAAAGACGGTTCATCTGAGTGGTGGCGTGCGATCCCACCAGGATTTCAGCTGATACCGGCTGGTACCGGTAACCGAGCTGTTCAGATCAGCAGTCAAAAGTTCAAACATCGAGTGGGCATGGACAGTCGAGTGGCAAGCGGCCAGCCAATGGTAGTCAGTTCGCGCCTCGGGCCAAGACACTCAAGGTCGAAGGAAGGCAGTCAGGGAGCACGTACGGGCCCAGCGATGAGACGGCAGACGCAGCGTTCGCGACGCGTGAAGGCTGCATGCAGCGGAACCGTGAGCGCATGCAGCAGCGCGCACCATGGGCGCCGTTCGTGCCTCGACCAGGCACGCGGTGCCACCATTGCAACCAGGAGGGCCACTTCGTTCGCGACTGCGAAGTGAAGCGCGCTGACCTGGCAGAGGCGTACGGCCAGAGCGGTACGGGAGAATCGAAGCAACAGGTTGACGGTGGGTCGGGAAACGAGCCGCGAGCGTAAGAGCGCCGGCCTTACGACTCGCAGAACCAGATCCGGGCGGAAGGAAGAGGATGCAGACGACAACGTTTGGCGGCGTGGAACCGCGGAACCGTCGCCGCAGCGGCAGACGCACCGGCGCGCGTGGCGCACCAAGGGCGGCGACCGGACGAGTGGTGATCGCTTCTGGGGATGGCGCCGAGCGGCGCGTAAAACCACTGCTCCGCGACGGCGTCACCCCAAGGCTCCCGCGACGAGTGACGAAGGCGAATAAAACTGGGGATGGCGCGATGATGCCAGGCCCCGAGGGTGACGAGACGAGGAAGACGACGGAAGCTGGGAATGGTGCCGCGCAGCGCGCGTCGGTAGCCTCCAGCGGAAGCAACAAGGACGAGGGCGGGAAGGCGCAGCACAAGACGCCAATGAAGCGCGGCGACGGTGGGCTCGCTAGCGACGGTGTACTCGCCGGTGCGTGGGGCATGCAAGGTCCGGGTCCAGGAGCGTCGAGAACTACGTGCCCTACTGGCACTGGCGCGATATCCGGCGGAGACATACTTCATGCTGGGCGGTAGTGTGCGGTGCGGAGCAGGCGTAGTGCCGTCGCTCGACCGTAGACAAGCAGGAAAGGTCGGTTTCACTCAGCTGCGAACCATGGAGACAACAAGGAGCAATGTGAAGCGCTGGAAGGGTAGGCATCAGTACCTGTATCACAGTAGCAGCGTCTATGCGAGGCCATAGGTGCGTCCGGATGCGGGCGACGAGCGACCGATGCGTATTGAACGATTGCGTGCAGTGCACGCACCGACGGCGAAGAGATGCAGATAAAGCTAGACACAGGCGCGCAGTATTGCGTCACCGATGAAGGGTGGCAAGCATACGGCGAACGGCAGAGCGAGCTGCCGCCAGTCGACTACGTGAAAGGTTTTACGGGAGCAGTCGCCAGTGTGCTGGGCGTCTGGAGGTTCTGGTTCCGTACGCAGTACGAACTAGACATGACAGTGGATGCGCTGATCGTCGAGGGCGCGACGACGGAGTTCTTGTTACGCGAGAATTGGATGCTACAGAATGGCGTCAAGATTGACTTCGTTTCATGTGAAATGAAGTGGAACGAAAATGGCACGAAGAAGGTGGTGCCATTTCAGTGCAGTGAGCAGCGCGACGAGCGAGTCCCAAGAGCACGGCTGGTGCGCTGTGCACGTATCCGCACGGGCACTTGCCATAACGTAACGCTGGCGATGTCAGCGCCTGATGGCACTGAGGGGATCTTTGTTTCGGATCGGCGGGTGGAGCCCCACTTGCTGTTGGCACCGACCGTGACGTGGTGAAAGACGGCAAGGTGACAGTGCCGACCATGAACTTAGAAGGCAGGACGACGAAGCTGCCACCACGCGAGTCGTTGGGTAACTGGTCACCGACGGCGGAAGACGTGGAGATACTGGAGTTGGACGGCGAGTTCGACGGAGAACGGGTGCGTCACTGGTTGAAGCACATCTTGAAGGCGAACGAAGGCAAGTTGAGCAACGAAGACGAGTTGGCAATCGGAGACATGGGCGGCGAAGACAGGGAGTTGTTATTGATGCTGCTACGCAACTACCCCAAGCTACCGGAACCAAGAGATGGCTGCCCACCAATGACGAAGCTTGGTGTTAGTCACGAGATCCATACGGGAACGGAGGCACCGATCAAAGTTCGCTCACGACGGTACTCGCAGGCGGAGCAAGCGGCCATCGACGACAAAGTGGACGAAATGTTGAAAGACGAAGTGGTGGAAGAGAGCTGTGGTTCGTGGGGGTTTCCAGTCGTCTTGGTGAAGAAGAAGGACGGGAGCGTCCGCTTCTGCATCGGCTACAGGCAGCTCAACGCCATTACGAAGCGTGACGTGTATCCCCTGCTACGCGTTGACGATACGCTGGACAACTTGCACGGCGCCCGGCGCTGCGCGAGTCTCGACACGCACACGGGGTACTGGCAGGTCCCCGTAGTGGACAAGTACCGCGACAAAACCGGGTTCGTGACAAGGCGAGGGCTCTTCGTTTTGTACGCATGCCCTTCGGGCTAGCGAACGCCCCCGGGGCGTTTCAAATGATGATGAATACGGTGCTAAGGGGGCTAACGTGGCGAAGCTGCTTAGTCTACTTGGACGACGTCATTGTGTTTTCACGTGGAAGCGTAGCGCAACATGTAGTGGAGTTGGCGGCAGTGCTGGAGCGATTGCAAATGTTCGTTCGCCGCGGAGAGATTGGAGTACTTGGGCCACGAGCTGGACGCCACTGGCGTGCGACCGATGGAGGGTCTAGTGGACAGTGTACGCCGGTACCCGACTCCGAGGGATGCGGCTGAGGTAAAACGGTTCGTAGCGATGGCTGGCTACTATAGACGATTTGTGCCGGAGTTCGGGGGTAAGGCGGCTCCACTAACGCAGCTGTTGAGGAAGAACGTGGAGTGGCAGTGGGGTGATCCACAGCAGGTGGCTTTCGGGAGCCTGAAGACGGCGCTAACGGAGCGACCTTTGCTGGCGTATCCTGATTTTCAGAAGCCGTTCCAGTTGGTTACGGATGCGCCCAAGGTGGGCCTTGGCGCTACACTCGTGCAGGACCAGGGCAAGGGCGAGCAACCGATCGCCTACGCGTCAAAGATCAACTCGCCGACGGTAGCGAACTATAGTATCACGGACCTCGAGTGCGCGGCGGTCGTGTGGGCGTAAAGCTATTCAGGCCTTATCTCTACGGGCACCGACCACATCGCGTTGAAGTGGCTGATGACCTCTAAGGAGTTGACGGGCTGGTTGCACCGGTGGTCGCTCCATCTGCAGGAGTACGAGGTCCAGGTGCTGTACAGGCCCGGGGCAAGCAACGTAGTCGCAGATGCGCTGTCCCGCGCACTGGCGATGACAGTGACGGCGAGTGGACAACGGGAGACACCTGCTGGCAGCGAAGGACAACTGACAGACGACGAGATCCGTGGTGAGCAAGCGAAATACAAGACGGTGAAGAACCTGCGGCGGAAGGGGCAGTACGGCGGCATGTCCATAGTGGTGGTGGACGGCGTGGTGTACATCAAGACCGAGAATGGAGGGCGACGCGTGGTTGCTGCCTGCAGCCCTCTGGGCGAATGTGTTGCGAGAAAATTGTGGTGGAGTGGGGATCACAAAAAACTTGTGATGTGATCCAAACTCACCAACGGTGGCCCAGACTACCAACTTACGGAGGGGGCACTCCGCTTGTCCGTGACGTTTGTATTCCCCCCCCCCTTCTCACCTTGTGTACCCGTTGGCTGGGCGGGTCACGCTCTTCCAGGTGGACTCTGAAGGTGTCTGGGATGTCGTGATTCTCTTGTACTTGGGCGGTAGTTGGGGTTTCTTGGTGACGACCACGCAGATACGCTTCACTTGGTCGTCGATCGGGTAAGTCGTTCTTGATCAGGGGTTCCAATAGATCGAGTTGACTTGAGGGGGGGGGTCCTTGTTGTTCCTCTCCGTGTTTCTTGACCTTTCCGTGCTTGCCGCTTCCTTTCGCGGGATCCCCTTGGTGGTGGTTGTGAGTGCGGCCTAGCCAAGCTATCTAGGGGCTCTCTAGGTTGTCTCCTTGGTTGGTCTACTTAGTACTTAGTCGACAGGTGGGCCAATATAAGTTCCCAGCCTGGAATGTACTTAGCGTAGTCGTAGAGGGAGAACTCATGATGTACGTCTTGATGCAGTCTTCGCTTTCCGACTTGGCACGCAGACAGAAGCCCTTCATACATCCGCTGGATTCGTCCACGATCAGTAGCAGATACTTGCTGCCAGCAAGCGAGTTTTCCTCCATGGGTCCGCAGATGTCGAAGTGTAGCAACTCGAACGTGTCGTAACGACGCTTGTCATGGTTGCTTGGAAACGGTTTTATTGAGGGTTGCTGGTTTTGGTGCTGTGGCAGAAACGGAAGAAGTGGACACAAACGGAGATCGCGGGCTTCAGGGCAGTGATGACACCAGTACACGGGCCGCCGGTGGCGAAGGTGAAGACGGCGACGCAAGACAGCAGCCGCCTGAAATCATTGAGTGAGTTGTACGATTCGCCGAAGCCGGCGGAGGCAAAGAAGCGAGGACCGGTGAAGCAGAGCCGAGCGAACAAAAAGGAGCAGCCGTGGAGATGCTGCGTGACCGAGGGCGGCCACGACAGCCAGACCCAATGCCAACGCTGCTTCAAGTCGAGACGGCAGGATACATCGTGGAACGTGCACGTTTACGAGGCAGGAACCGGGCTGGTCATTACGTACTCGAGCACCGGGTCGAGTACAGTACGCAGCCAAACAGGCCAACAGGAAGGCGGTGGCTTACGGCGAAGAGTTCGAGGCGCTCTTAGACACGGGTAAGATCGAGGACGATCTTACGGCCGGGGATGGCGTGTGGTAGTGGCGACGGTTCGCTGGAGGTGATTGATCTGACGTAGCCAAGTGTGGCGCACATCGGGGTGGATGGTGACGAAGGAGTGTTCCAGGACGAGATGGTGACGAGGGCGAGCCAGCAGGCTGGCGCCACCGACTGTACGAGGTCTGCAGAAGAAAAGGGGCCTGGCGTTGAGTCGACGTTGAAGATTAAGGCTGCGAGAAGATCATACGAAGAGGAGACGTGCGAAGGTGACAAGAGTGGAGTATGCAACCGAAGAGAGGCGACGGCGTGCGTGTACCGTGCGGCCAGGAGGCCACGAGAGCGGGGACGGACTAGAGGTCCAGTAGAATAGCAAGGGCGACGTAGCTGGTAGGTTCGACGACGGTAGTGTGCTGCGTGGAAAAGTAGGAGGGCACCGAGCAGCGGTCTGCTGCTCGACCCTCAGTTGCGATTTGGGTGCGAGACGTGCATCTATTCAAGCCTAATACAGTTACTTGGCTGCCGAGCTACGGGTTGTGCTAGCTTACGAGGAGGGTGAACAGGTGAGCAAGTACGCAACGACGTACGCCGGTGGATGTGACCGCAAATACGGCAGCGTGGGCAGTAGAGAGGTCGAGGACCGTGGAGAGAGACCGTGGGGGCCAGGCATCCGTCGTGCAGTGGTGTCAAGGCCGAGGGGCGCGGGCCTGACTTGCACGCTAGTGTTAGATTCCCGTGCCCGCTACATATGTACATGGGAACCGGAACGCTTGCGGGGGACAGCCTAAAGACCTACCGGGGTTGCGGTCGCCGATAATCGTCCTCTCCTTGACGCCTCTATCCCTGTCACTGGTGTTGATGGTGACGGGGCCAGCTTCGGCTGGTAGTCCGCTGGTTGGTGACGCTCCCCACCTGTGCGAGATTGTGCTCAGTGAGGTTCGGGCAGCAGTAATCTGTGGCTAACTACGAGTCGTGGGGGTCGACTTTAGTTGCCTGGTGGTCATACAATACGGTTCTGGTTGTTAAAAGTAGGCATGACTATAGAACCAACATGGGAGCCACAAGACAATCTGAGGTTAGTCAATAAGAACCGAATGAGCTCGGCTGAAAAAATGTATTTCGATAGCCTAAAACAGGCTAAGGAGTCAGCTGTATGAATGGGCGTTCATTTTTTGGTCCCGATGAATATGACGTGTTACAGTCTGAGCTTTACGCTCAGACAATTGTTTTACTCGTAATCGTATCATCTCTTTTTCACGTTCTATTTTTGCGACATCCGCATAGATGGTTTGATCATCGTAAGTAGTTTCCTTCCAATCATCATCATCGATAAAGACTAAGCCCTCATCCATACGCGACTATATCATGCTGCACAATTAAAAATCGTGATTAATTATGTGACTTTGTATATAGTATATACCCATGAGCCAGTGTCAAGCAACCACCCACGCGAATGAGCAATGCTCTAGTAGCGCTCTAAAAAGTGGCTTCTGTCACCAACACGACAAGGATGCCAAAATTGAAAGGTACAAACGGAGATATCCAAGATGCATCAGCGAGTCAAAAGGCATGTTGAAAAGTGTAATGAAACTGAACATGATGATTAATAACATTCAACGATGTGACTACATCAAGCTACAGCTAGCACGTCTCAACGGAGGTCAGGGAAGAGCGTACCGGCATGTGATCACTGACCCACAGCTCAAGGATCAGGTGGAAAAGCTATTTGATCTACCAATCGATGAGGTACTACCAGCCTACTTTAGCATGCTGAAGAGGAGAAACGACATCGTTCATAAATACACTCAGTCAGATTGGATAGATGGACCAGTCCCGAAGCCAATTAAATACCAATTTCGTTTCATTGATGGATAGCCTAATATACAATCAGTTCGAAAATGTTTCCATCGTTCAACAGTCTCGCCGATCGTGCGCGGAAGCGTCTCGATTTATTAGAACACGGTCAGCGTCGAGTCAGACAAACTAATGCGAAGCGTGCTACGTACGAGGATGCAGCATGGGCATCGGATGCTGATAAGACCATCACTACTCTAGCTAAGAAACAAGATGACTCAACTCAAGCCGGCGAAGATGATGTGAATGCATCAGCTAATGAACCAGCAACGGTAGCAAGCGGTGATAAGATCATCATGAGCTCAAAAGAAGAGGACGAACCAACTGAACCAGTACAAGAACCACAGGCGAACAACGCAACAGTAGAGACGGACACGAATGAAAAACCAGCTGAAACGAATGATGAAAATGATGAGGGCGAGGCGACGGTGAATGGTAGAGCGGTCGGTCGGGAGACCTCGAAGACGGAGCTGGCGTGCGAAGGGTGGCGAGCTGTTAGGATAGGCCGCCGGCGGTAGCGGAGGGCAACGAGCGCGCGGACAGCCGCTCGGCCCTCAGTCGAGATTGTGCCAAGAAGTGGACAGTTAAGGCTAAATAGAGGAAAGTGACGCAAACGCGCGGGTTCTCGAAAGGCGGAGGTGAGGCCGAATTATAGTTAGAGCTAGGTGCACGTGTACTGCGAGTGCGGGCGAACAGTAGGGGAAGGCAGGGAACTGTGGATTGCGACCACGGGGTCCGTGGCTTGGCTGTCGATGCTGCCTCGGCCGAGGAAGACAATGGGTGACCCAAGCGCTGGAAGTGCCAACGCAATGGGCCCCGGCGTCCAGCACTGCCTGTCAAATACGGGGAATCTTGCAGGACACGAGCCCACAGACCCATCCGGGGGTGCAGGCTGCCGATAATGTGTCCACCCCGCTGTCCCTATCCGGAGGACGTCGGGTCCTACCGGCCAGTAGCTGTCTGGTGTAACAGCCCGTACTGCCTCGGCGCGGGCGCTCTAACGGAAGGCCTACTCGCTACCCAGGTGCGGAAGCAGAACGATCTGCTAGCGTGGAGGCCTCGCGACGACGAGGGCAGCCATAACTACATGGTGGTCATAACAGACGCCTTCCGGGCACAACCAAACGGAGTGGTTGCTGCAGGCTTGGCGTCAGAGGGTGAACCTCGCAGTAAAGAGGGGACGAGTGGAAGAGATGATCGGAAAGAGCAGAGGAAAGCCAACGAGGACGATTGTTGTATGATTAATAGAAAAACGAACGAAAGCGATGGCTACGTCGACTACGAACCGAGATGAGCGCACAGAAGCGCGCTGCATCCCAGGAAAGAGCGGAGGCAGCGGCGCGAGAGGCGGCTAAACAGCAGTCGGCACCGACGACGACGCTGGAAACTGACGACGGGGTAGTAGTGTCACTTGAGACGGAGGAGGTGAGACCCGCAACGGGCAACACGCCGACGAACGCCGGGGTTGACGAACGGGGCGGAGACCTGCTGGCGGTCGCTGGCCCACGCGGAACCGTCAGTGTCAGCACGAGCAGCGGAACGACCAACACGGGCACCAGCACGGCATCGCGGTCCAACACGGCCACGGCAACGAGTGGCAACACGAACGACGGAGACACCAGCACGGCATGGAACACGGTGAACCTACTGGGAGACAACGGCGGAAACGGCAGGAACCGAGGCGGTTCGGGCCAGCTACCACCGACGATGCCATCGGCGCCACCTGCACCGCCAGCGGCGACTCGAGGACCCGTGGAAGCAAGATAGGAGCCACCACGGCCAGTGATCGTACGCGAGAAGGCCAAATCCCTGAAGGTGGCGAAATTTAAGGGGTTGGACGACTCAATGCCAGTCACGATGTGGCTGAAGACGATCCACGCTGAGGTTCGCAGGCAGGCGGTGACGATGGGCGTTCAGTGGAGCAACGCGCAACTGTACCACGAAGTGGCCTCCCACTTGGACGGCGAAGCAAAACGCTTGTTTGCGACGGTGACGGAATCCGTCGCGCCAGAGGACGAAAGCATCAACACGCTGGCCAACATGTACATGACGCAACGCACGAGCCCGGAGGTGGTGGACCTCCTCAACGCGAGACGACAAATGCGCGGAGAACGGCTGGTCGAATACGCCCAGTCGCTACGTGAGATTACCGAACGCGGTGACGTCGGCGAAGACTGGCTAGTTAACACCTTTTTGAAAGGAATGAGCAGCAACGAGGGCGCGACTCACGTGAGAGGGCACCGGCCACAAACGCTGGACGAAGCGGCGAACTTGGCGGTCCCCCACGTCGGCGAATACGGGAAGGGGTATGGCATAGGCCTCGAGACGGCGATGACCCGATGCGACGAGCGCGAAACCCAGCGAGGGCACGCGCCCACGGCAGCGGCCGCGACGAAGCGGTGGCTTGGAGCAATTGGGGCGAGGCGGCAAGTCGGCAAGTGTCATCACCGGTACGGACCAATGTGGGCACCCACAGAAGCAGCCTCGGTATGATACCGAGGGCCGGCAGTTATCGGCGACAGGAACCGGTACCACGGGTGGTGGAAGGCGATCCCACCAGGTTTTCAACTGCTCCCTACCGGTGCCTCTACCGGTACGGGAGACAGTTCGAAGGCTCGAGCGGCTAGCGGCGAACCATACAGAGCGAGGGCAAGAGACCGGTGGCTGGCGATGAACAAGGCTCACGCCGTCCGGCCAAGACATTCAAAGTGGAAGCGGCGTACGAGGACGACGACACCCAGACGGCGCGGAACGCGCGGAACCCGACGTATGCCATGCGCGAGGCGAGGCTGCAGAACCGCGAGCGCTACCAGAAGCGCCAGTCGCAGACAGCCGCGAGAGCGCCGAATGTTTCTACTGCGGAGAGCTGGGCCAATCCGCGAGACTGTGGGCTGAAACGCGGAAGGCGCGGGCCAAGGAACTCCGCGAGTTGAGGACGGCATTAGCGAATGTGGTGCACGCGCCACAAGCCAGCGCAGTGGGAGGCCCTGGAAGGAGGAACGAGCGGCGTGGGAAGACGAAGCAGTACCAGTATCGCAGCGGAAGTGAGTACGAACACCCCTGCGTGCAGACGGTGGTCGACGAGCAGCGACCCGTACGAGTCGGACGCGTTCGGGCGGTGCAAGCCACGGTGGTCGACACCCTGCCAACGGCGAGCGTGGTGGTTCGCGGCGAGCAACGACGGATCAAGATCGACACGGGGGCACAGTACAGCGCGGTCGTCGAAGCATGGCGGCACCTGGGTGAACGGCTTGACGTGGTACCGCCGGTAGACTACGTAGAGGGCTTCACGGGGGCGGTGTCACGAGTATTGGGTGTGTGGCAGTTCAAGTGTCGCACCCAGTACGACCAGATCATGGTAGTACATGCGCTGCTGGTCCAAGGCGCCACCACCGAGTTCCTGCTGGGCGAGAACTGGATGATGGCGAAGGAGGTCAAGATCGACTTCGTGTCGTGCGAGATGAAGTGGTACGAGAATGACGTCAAGAAGGTGGTGCCCTTCTGGCGCACGAGCGACGAGCAACCAGGACGAACGGCGAAGGGCAAACTGGAGAAGGCGAGGAGACGAACAGCGCGGCCGGCAGAGAAGGCCAGGTGTCGAATAACGCGGCCGGTGGTGAAGGCCAGCTGACGAATGAGGTGGTCCGCGTGGAGCAAGGGCGCGATAAGACGGTGCAGAAGTTGCTGAGGAAAAGCAAGTACGGTGCCCAGACGATTACTGTGGCAGACGGCGTGGTACACATTCAAGAGAGGGACGGCAGCAGACGCGTGGTCCTGCCGACGGCACTGTGGGCCCCCGCGCTTCGAGAAAACCATGACTCGGTGTACGCGTGCCATCTGCGTACGCCACAGACGTTCGCGCGGCTCGCTGCGCATTACTGGTGACCGAATATGCGCGTGCATGTCCGGCGGTGGGAACAGTCGTGCCGGGACTGCGGCTCACGGAAGTCAAAAGCCAAGGAGGTGATTCCTTCGCTGAGGAGTCAAGAAGTCGGACGTCCGGGAGATCGGTGGTCCTTAGACGTGGCCGGCCCGCTACCTGTGACGGATGGGGGCAACCGGTACGTGATCGCCGCCGTAGACTACTCGACGCGTTACGTGGTAGTGGCCGCAGTGCCAACACACACCGCCAAGGATGTGGCCAAGTTCATTGCGGAAAAGTTCGTGTTCGTGCACGGACCCATGCGCGAAGTGGTGATGGACGGCGCCCCGCAGCTGAACGGACGGTGGTGAAGGCGCTGGTGGCGGCGTTACAAGCGAAGCAACTCACACCAGTCCCTTACCGACCTGCACTACTGGGACTGGTGGAGCGCTTCCACCGCAGCTGGAAGGATATGGTCGCCATTTACGTGGCCGAGGAGCAAAATGACTGGGATCAGTGGGTGGCATGCGCGGCGTACGCGTATAACGGAGCCAGGTATTCTGGTACGGGCTACAGCCCGAACGAACTGATGATGGGGCGCAAACTGCGCGCGCCCAATGAACTGCTTAGGACGAGTGGGGTCACTCAGACGGGGGCGTTCGCTGAGTACCACCGGGCGCTGGTGACTCGCATGGTGAAGGCCACGGAAGCGGCCAGAGCGGCGCTGGCGACGGACCAGACGCGACGGGCGAAGTATTACAACAGAAGGGTGCGAAACACCACGACGTTTGGGGAAGGAGATCGTGTTTGGGTGCTAAAACCGCCCAGTGGAAGAGGCATCACTAAGTTGGCCCACCAATAGGTGGGTCCGGCGAAGATCGTACAATCGGCTGGCTACGTCAACTGGGACGTCGAGCGGTAGGACACTGGCGAGCGGGGATCGCCCATTGCAGGTTCCTGGTGTCCGCGCGTTGCGCGTACGACTCTCTGGGAGCCGTGGCAGACAGGATTCTGGCCGAGTTATCGGAAGTAGAGGCGGTGGCCCGTCAGGATGGAAACGGCGACGAGGGAGACGAGCCGGACGAGCGTATCGGTGCTGCGAGGGGGCCAACGGCCCACCGGTCGGTGGAAGTGCGAGACGCGGAGGCAAGAGCGGCGGCTGGTGACTCGGACAACCAAGCGAGGATCGAGGTCGCGCAGGATACGGCCCCAACGGTTCTGCGGAGAACGACGACTGAAGCATATGCGAGCGGGGGTGCGACGCTAGTGGGTGAAGCGGAGCTCCGACGCGATGCCGCAGCAGGAGTCTCACGAGCGAGGGAAACGGCGAAGGACGTGAGTGGTGGCGTCGAGCAAGCTGGCCATCAGCCAGGAATAGCAGTGGAGGAACAGGGCGTCGTGAGAGCTGAGCGCAGCGCCGCCGGCCGTCGGCCGAAGCGGTCAGTGAAGAATCGGACGAGAAAGTAAAAGCCCAGAACTGATGCCAGCGACGAGCAAGAGGACGACAACCGGAAACGACAGAGACGGGCGGACGCTGGTGCTGCACGAGCCGAGCGCGCGGCCAGACGACGAGCATTACGCGACGAGCGGGAGAGTTCCAGTGAAGCCGGCGACGCCACGAGTACCGGTTGTGGAGCGCGGGGTGGTACCGGAGCCGCATCGGCTCCTGGGCCGCCCGCCGGTGGAGCCGGACGCGACGAGAACGGGGACGACGGGGCAGACGTCGACTACGGAGCAGGCAGTGGAGAAGGCGGGCAAGACGAGGACGGCGACGGTAGAGCGAGCGCGTCAAGCTGTATCTACATGTGCGGCGGGGCCAGCTCGCGGCACAGCTCTCGACAAGAATGTGACAAGTGGCGGTGAGCGATTACAAGGGATGGCTCCGTCATCTCTCCCAGTTAACATTCTGCGATAGGCTATCACCGATAGCGCATTGCTGTGCAGGAGCAGGGGGCCCTTCATGCGTCCCCCTAAGGCGCGCACCATGTTGTTCTCGTCCAACAGGCGGATCACAATCTACCTATGCCTCGTCGACCTTGTCATTATCGAGCGTACTAAGGACTAGACTACACCAAGCCGTTGCTCCCGATCTCGGAGCCGCCTGCTCGACGAGAGCTGCAGAAATAAAGCCTGCGAAGTACGTTGTGCCGGCGCACCTCGTGCCTCGCTTGGAGAACATGTTTAAGAGCACAGCAGCCATGCAGGGCGACGCACCATTCCCGGCCGAAATCGCGCCGATGCATGCACTCGACGAAGTGCACATTTTACCCAAGTATTAATGCGATCGGTGCCGACCACGCACCGCGTGCCGAGCCTCGGCTACATCCAGTACGAGAACAAGAGCCTCCTGAAGCTGTAGTAGCGACAGCTACCAGGTGCTGAAATTGCGGCGCTCAAGCGCGCCAGCCAACAGATCACAAGCGCCGAGATGACCCCGGAAATTGCATACACGGGCGACACCACCATCGAGGTTTCGCAGCGGCGGCAGACGACGAGCGGATGCAGCACTTGCTGCAAGTGACGGCGCTCATCATCGAGGTGCGGAGGTGTCTTGAGCTGGTATTGTACTGAATAAGAGGCACTGAATAAGCTTTCTGGACGTTGCAGGCCACGCAGCAGCCCGCGCGAAGAGCTACGGACTTTTTGCAGTAGAAGGAGACGGACATGACATTGTCGCTGCTATCGGTGCCAGTGCCATGAGAAGCAGCAGCAAGACTACGATAGTAGCTGGTAATTCTGTGCTCATGCAACTATCGAGTCATGCGCACGAGTCGCCGTACCTTTGGGTTGCCGGTGATCACGTACTACTTGACGACGCTTGTGTCTTTGGTTTACTACAGACAACGGAGTGTGCTGGTGATGATCGCTCAAGTTGGCAGGATTGACGCAATACAAACTGACCAATGTTCGTGGAGTGATGTCAGCTTTCTGGAACTTCCTTTAACGCCAATGTTGCCGACTACTCGTGCGGATGCATGTACATCACACAACGAACCAAGTACAGGTAAGAAATGTAGAATATATTCAATTCCATTTTTAAGGTTGCCTTCAATCCACGTGCGCTAACACCGCCTCGGAAACTCTACCTTCCACATTCTGAAATGGTTTTTTTCTGCGAGTGTTTTCAGCGATGAATACGAGATCCTTAACCAGTACAGGTGTCAATGAGCTTCGTTTTGCACTGACGATATTGCCGCTTGTAGAAAAAGCTCTCTCTGACGGAACGCTTGTCGCCACGGCCCCAAGCCATTTCCGGGCCAGCATACTGAGGATTGGATACGTCCCCTCGTTCACGGGCCACCAGTCAAACGTGTTGAATTTGATGTCGTCCATTGCACCCAGCGTTTGGCCGGCTGCCAAATAAGCGTCAAACTCCAGCTCACAAGCCTTCTCTACCGGTGTTTGGTCACACTTTTTCTTATCAAACATGCGAGATGTAACACGGTCAGATGCTTTGGTGGTCTTCGTAGAAGACGTACGATCACATTCAAATGGCATTTAAGCTGAAGATAATTCGACTACCGCTGCAAGAAAGTTGGTGCGAGCTTCAGACTTGCTTTCCGGTGCTAAAGGATTCATTGCGGCAGCTACTCTAGGGTCTAGATACTCGATCCAATCCAGATCTGTCGACTTCAAGTTCGCAAAGCGCATATCAATCAATCGCTTTATGACCGCTTGGCGATCTTTCATTGCCGCTCGAATTTCATCGACTTAAGACTCCTCTCCAGCTGAATTCAAAATATCATCAAACAACTTGCCGTCACTAAGAATGTCATCCAAGGCATCGATAGCAGGCATGACACGCGGCAAGGGTGGATATGCTTGTCCACCATCCAGCAACAAATACATTTGATCGCTAACCACTCCTGGTGCTTTGGTTTTGCGAGCTTGTTTTGTATGTCTTTGAACTCCACATGGCCTTCCTCAGAAAAGAGATGCTCGAAAAACTTGTCCAACGCTGGTTGAAGCCTGATACACCGGTCCAACATGAACCAGCTACAAAGTATATATCAATGAAGACGGTGAGTTCATCAATTGCACCATCGCGAATTATTTCCATGTCTGCTCTCTCATCTTCATTAAGTTAATCGTCAATTTCGTGTTTGTTTACGATCATTCCAGGTTCTTCATCAACTATCGAAGCCCACAGTGGTTTATTTTGCGGTGAATTCTTCTGCTTTGCCAGTGCACCAGAGAGTACAAGATGGATTTCGTGTGCCATGCAGGGGGCATGATAGACATCCAATATTTTGCCTGCTTTGACCATGTTGGAGCCCGAATCCCTAACAAACCGAGTACAAAATTCTTTACGAAGCCCCCAGTCCATCATGACTTCATCCAAGACTCTGCGATGAGTTCACCAGTGTGAATTCCTGGAAACTCCCTCACCTCTAACGTCCAGTTTCGGGGCTCAAAGTTTTCGGTTACGTAGTGGATAGTAAAAGCAATGTAGCTGCGCGCATTGCGAGCTGTCCAAATATCGCTAGTGAACAAGAAGTAAACACAAAAAATTGAAATGTCATCTTGAACCTTGAGTCTCAATTCCGCAGCAAATGGGACGATACAGCCACGCAACTGATTGCGCTTTGGAATCACCACTTTGATTCGGGACAGTGTCTCAATAATGAACGCAACAAATTCAATAAATCCTTCGTCTTCAACGATAACAAGCGGTCGAAAGTGGCTCGCGATCCATTTTGCTAGGAGTCTGTTGAACTCCTTTTGTTCATCGGCAGTGATTTTCGGAGCTTATCAGCAACTTCTGTGAAATCCTTTTCCAGCCTGCGCTGCAGATTTTGAGCGTATTCTGCGAGCGCGCGAGTGTGAAACTTTGTCATGTGGCCCGTCACCTTGTGGTTTCCAACTAAGAAAAAGATCGTCGTATTGCATTTCTTGCAAAATGCATATGCAGCATTTTCATTTTCAAGCTTGCATCCGAGCGATACCAAAATGCAGGATGCGGAAAAAGTTGTAAAAATTGCCAGACGTCAGGGCGCCGCTGGCGCTTTGTCGTGAAAAGCCGTGGAGGGTCAGACTCGAGGCGAGTATTAGGCCGATGGATATTCTCCCAGAATTTGGCCAGTTGTGATTTCGGATCCCTTTCGGGCGGAATTCCGTCAGAAGGCTCAAGTGGGCTCATTATGGGTCTTCTTCTCAAAACCCTGACCGTAGCGCCAGATCGTGGGCTCGTCCGTTGCTTTTTTTGTGACTTGAAACTCGCCGAGTGCTAGATGGAGTACCCCGCCGATGTTTGCTGAAGGGGTTGCTAAGCTGCTTCGATCGCGGAGTTGGCGTGGTCTCGTTGGTTTGGGGCGTGCTGGAGCGACTACGGAGCTGGTAGTGGCTAGGAGCCCGGCTCGGAGTTGGGGCTTCAGATCTTCTTCCAGGATGCAGCCTCGACTCTGATTGGGGGTCTTGAGTCGCCCCAGCCTTTCTGGAGCTGTACAAAGTCCGTGGAGAGCGCAACGTCCGGACGACCGGAATAGGAGACCGGAGCTCTTCCATCGCGGCTACTGCGACTTGTACTTCCTTCAGGCGAGATTCGAAAGTGACCGGCGACTCCACAAGATCCATCTCAATGACTTAGTTTATGTATTGCAGGCTGAGCGAAGGTTAAGGAGGTACAAAGAAAGTAAGGAGGTTGACGTAGTCAGTTAGAAAAGGAGGTTCTTAACAAAGTTGAACTTAACTGAGACGACAGCTCTATCCACCGATGTCTCTCGACTTCTAGTTGCATGAACAATTCGGCTCGACGAAGGCGTTGGCATACCTTCCGTTTCGGGCAATAAAAGCGTAGGATCGTCACAGAAAGTCATACCGAGCTTAATACTGGCAGGTGGTGTTCTGCTTTCATCGAGGTAGAAAGCGAAGTTGACCACATGACCTACAGAGACGCGGACACGCTCGCCTGAGTAAGGAGAGAACCAACCACGCTCGGACGATGCATGTGGCAAAGTTGAAGCCACCGCGACACCACGAAGAAGGCGGGCGATATTACGTGTCGGTCGACCACCGGTATGACCTAGAAGCCGGTTGAGCAGCGACGTATGAGCCATTTTTAGCTGGTCGAGAGAATCGATGGACGCAACTAGCTGGGCATCCCAGAGCAAAAACACAATAACTGGGGCCACTTCGGTCACATCATCATACGGGACATTGAGCACTCATGGATGCGTCGTAACCGTGTACTGACCATTGATGTAGGACGTAACTTGGCCGTGAAGAAACTTGCAGTCGTGTTGGAAATACACCGGGCTAAAAAGTAACCACCCGGGTGACTCTTCGTTGATGAGACCCTGCGTAGCGCTATGGTGTCCGACGACACCACGGTTCTTGATGCCGCCGTGGATCCAGGCTTGACCAGAAGAAGGACACTAGCGGTGTCGCCAGTCTGCCGGGAGAGGACTTCACCATAGTGTGGCCCCGAGAGAGAGGATGATGGAACGTCGCATGGAAGCAAAAGTATCGCTGCGCGAGGCATGGTAACGACCGGGGCGATGTAGCTTGAACGGCAGAGACTCGAATTGTTTGTAGGACGATGAAAAATCGCAAGTCACCGAGAGCGTCCTTCTTCTTAACTAGCACCACTGGGAACCCCCAGGCGCCGTTGCCTTTCTCCACCACCCCGTGCTGCAGCATTTTGTCCACATGCCCGTCGATGGTCTTATGTTCTTCGTGCGCGTGCCGTCGGGGCCGTACCTTGATTGGGGCCGCCGTGCCCGTGTGGATTTCGTGTTCCACGCCGAGTGTGGTCATCGGCGGACACCCTTCGCGCGGTTCCAGCAGCGTCGGATGGCTGCGCAGGAGCTGCAGCAGCAACTCCCTGTCTTCGTCGCCCATGTCCCATATGTCCAGCTCGTGCTCATTGCTCAGCGGGTCCCCTGCTCCGCCGAGGCTCGCCAGCCATTGTCGGACCCGCTCCCTGTCCAGCTCGCCGTCCATGGCCAGCACTGTCATGTCCTCGGTGGTTGGTGCCCACGTGCTCAACTTCTCCTTGGATGACAGCTTGACCGTCTTGCCGTACGGGTTCATCACTGGCACCACGATCATCCCCCGCCGCCGTACGGTAGTCAGCGTGGGTCCTAGTAAGATGTGAGATTCGCCGTGGTCCGTCGGCGTGAACAGCCCGACCGCACCCGCGCACGTCATACCATCCTCGCCTTCGCCGTTCGTCCTGGTTGCTCGTCGCTCGTGCGCCAGAAGGGCACCACCTTCTTGACGTCATTCTCGTACCACTTCATCTCGCACGACACGAAGTCGATCTTGACCTCCTTCGCCATCATCCAGTTCTCGCCCAGCAGGAACTCGGTGGTGGCGCCTTGGACCAGCAGCGCATGTACTACCATGATCTGGTCGTACTGGGTGCGACACTTGAACTGCCACACACCCAATACTCGTGACACCGCCCCCGTGAAGCCCTCTACGTAGTCTACCGGCGGTACCACGTCAAGCCGTTCACCCAGGTGCCGCCATGCTTCGACGACCGCGCTGTACTGTGCCCCCGTGTCGATCTTGATCCGTCGTTGCTCGCCGCGAACCACCACGCTCGCCGTTGGCAGGGTGTCGACCACCGTGGCTTGCACCGCCCGAACGCGTCCGACTCGTACGGGTCGCTGCTCGTCGACCACCGTCTGCACGCAGGGGTGTTCGTACTCACTTCCGCTGCGATACTGGTACTGCTTCGTCTTCCCACGCCGCTCGTTCCTCCTTCCAGGGCCTCCCACTGCGCTGGCTTGTGGCGCGTGCACCACATTCGCTAATGCCGTCCTCAACTCGCGGAGTTCCTTGGCCCGCGCCTTCCGCGTTTCAGCCCACAGTCTCTCGCGGATTGGCCCAGCTCTCCGCAGTAGAAACATTCGGCGCTCTCGCGGCTGTCTGCGACTGGCGCTTCTGGTAGCGCTCGCGGTTCTGCAGCCTCGCCTCGCGCATGGCATACGTCGGGTTCCGCGCGTTCCGCGCCGTCTGGGTGTCGTCGTCCTCGTACGCCGCTTCCACTTTGAATGTCTTGGCCGGACGGCGTGAGCCTTGTTCATCGCCAGCCACCGGTCTCTTGCCCCTCGCTCTGTATGGTTCGCCGCTAGCCGCTCGAGCCTTCGAACTGTCTCCCGTACCGGTAGAGGCACCGGTAGGGAGCAGTTGAAAACCTGGTGGGATCGCCTTCCACCACTCCGTGGTACCGGTTCCTGTCGCCGATAACTGCCGGCCCTCGGTATCATACCGAGGCTGCTTCTGTGGGGTGCCCCACATTGGTCCGTACCCGGTGATGACACTTGCCGACTTGCCGCCTCGCCCCAATTGCTCCAAGCCACCGCTTCTTGTCGCGGCCGCTGCCGTGGGCGCGTGCCCTCGCTGGGTTTCGCGCTCGTCGCATCGGGTCATTGCCGTCTCGAGGCCTATGCCATACCCTTCCCCGTATTCGCCGACGTGGGGGACCGCCAAGTTCGCCGCTTCGTCCAGCGTTTGTGGCCGGTGCCCTCTCACGTGAGTCGCGCCCTCGTTGCTGCTCATTCCTTTCAAAAAGGTGTTAACTAGCCAGTCTTCGCCGACGTCACCGCGTTCGGTAATCTCACGTAGCGACTGGGCGTATTCGACCAGCCGTTCTCCGCGCATTTGTCGTCTCGCGTTGAGGAGGTCCACCACCTCCGGGCTCGTGCGTTGCGTCATGTACATGTTGGCCAGCGTGTTGATGCTTTCGTCCTCTGGCGCGACGGATTCCGTCACCGTCGCAAACAAGCGTTTTGCTTCGCCGTCCAAGTGGGAGGCCACTTCGTGGTACAGTTGCGCGTTGCTCCACTGAACGCCCATCGTCACCGCCTGCCTGCGAACCTCAGCGTGGATCGTCTTCAGCCACATCGTGACTGGCATTGAGTCGTCCAACCCTTAAATTTCGCCACCTTCAGGGATTTGGCCTTCTCGCGTACGATCACTGGCCGTGGTGGCTCCTATCTTGCTTCCACGGGTCCTCGAGTCGCCGCTGGCGGTGCAGGTGGCGCCGATGGCATCGTCGGTGGTAGCTGGCCCGAACCGCCTCGGTTCCTGCCGTTTCCGCCGTTGTCTCCCAGTAGGTTCACCGTGTTCCATGCCGTGCTGGTGTCTCCGTCGTTCGTGTTGCCACTCGTTGCCGTGGCCGTGTTGGACCGCGATGCCGTGCTGGTGCCCGTGTTGGTCGTTCCGCTGCTCGTGCTGACACTGACGGTTCCGCGTGGGCCAGCGACCGCCAGCAGGTCTCCGCCCCGTTCGTCAACCCCGGCGTTCGTCGGCGTGTTGCCCGTTGCGGGTCTCACCTCCTCCGTCTCAAGTGACACTACTACCCCGTCGTCAGTTTCCAGCGTCGTCGTCGGTGCCGACTGCTGTTTAGCCGCCTCTCGCGCCGCTGCCTCCGCTCTTTCCTGGGATGCAGCGCGCTTCTGTGCGCTCATCTCGGTTCGTAGTCGACGTAGCCATCGCTTTCGTTCGTTTTTCTATTAATCATACAACAATCGTCCTCGTTGGCTTTCCTCTGCTCTTTCCGATCATCTCTTCCACTCGTCCCCTCTTTACTGCGAGGTTCACCCTCTGACGCCAAGCCTGCAGCAACCACTCCGTTTGGTTGTGCCCGGAAGGCGTCTGTTATGACCACCATGTAGTTATGGCTGCCCTCGTCGTCGCGAGGCCTCCACGCTAGCAGATCGTTCTGCTTCCGCACCTGGGTAGCGAGTAGGCCTTCCGTTAGAGCGCCCGCGCCGAGGCAGTACGGGCTGTTACACCAGACAGCTACTGGCCGGTAGGACCCGACGTCCTCCGGATAGGGACAGCGGGGTGGACACATTATCGGCAGCCTGCACCCCCGGATGGGTCTGTGGGCTCGTGTCCTGCAAGATTCCCCGTATTTGACAGGCAGTGCTGGACGCCGGGGCCCATTGCGTTGGCACTTCCAGCGCTTGGGTCACCCATTGTCTTCCTCGGCCGAGGCAGCATCGACAGCCAAGCCACGGACTCCGTGGTCGCAATCCACAGTTCCCTGCCTTCCCCTACTGTTCGCCCGCACTCGCAGTACACGTGCACCTAGCTCTAACTACAATTCGGCCTCACCTCCGCCTTTCGAGAACCCGCGCGTTTGCGTCACTTTCCTCTATTTAGCCTTAACTGTCCACTTCTTGGCACAATCTCGACTGAGGGCCGAGCGGCTGTCCGCGCGCTCGTTGCCCTCCGCTACCGCCGGCGGCCTATCCTAACAGCTCGCCACCCTTCGCACGCCAGCTCCGTCTTCGAGGTCTCCCAACCGACCGCTCTACCATTCACCGTCGCCTCGCCCTCATCATTTTCATCATTCGTTTCAGCTGGTTTTTCATTCGTGTCCGTCTCTACTGTTGCGTTGTTCGCCTGTGGTTCTTGTACTGGTTCAGTTGGTTCGTCCTCTTCTTTTGAGCTCATGATGATCTTATCACCGCTTGCTACCGTTGCTGGTTCATTAGCTGATGCATTCACATCATCTTCGCCGGCTTGAGTTGAGTCATCTTGTTTCTTAGCTAGAGTAGTGATGGTCTTATCAGCATCCGATGCCCATGCTGCATCCTCGTACGTAGCACGCTTCGCATTAGTTTGTCTGACTCGACGCTGACCATGTTCTAATAAATCGAGACGCTTGCGCTCACGATCGGTGAGACTGTTGAACGATGGAAACATTTTCGAACTGATTGTATATTAGACTATCTATCAATCCAATACAGTGAATGTTTACACATCGATTAGCCTTGTACTGAGTAAGCCAGCAATACAAGCAGTACCTTGCGTGTAGTACTCGAGCAGCTCTTCCTCGCCCTGGAAGTAGTCGATGCCTTTCGTGCCGTTGGCGTCCGCGCCTGGCCTCACATACTTCCACGTCGGATCCAAGTCACGCGCTCGCGGTCGCACAGCAGTCCATCCCAGTTTCTTCGGCTCCCTCCACGCGAAGCCGAACGGAATACGGTCAGTACTGACGTACTTGCCGCGCACGGCGACCATAATTGGCGATTCTTTCGGCTTCTCTCCCCGGGGCACTGATTCTCGAACGAGTGGTGTCTGAGAGGGCGGGAAAAATCACCTTTATAAAGTAATGAGGTATCTATGTAATCCACACAGACCTGTAATTTTTTATATCCTATTTTTGAAAAACTTCACTTGTCTCGTCGCTCGTCATGTGTACCTGCTGCGACCCAAAGTGCACAAAGCGTCGACGCACCTAGGGTTATTTTTATCTTGACGTTTGTATTGACGAGGATTTGCAGAAATTTTTGGTATACAAAAGCCAAGTCATTATAGGGCTTAACCTGCATAATGTAGGATAAGCATTTTGTTTAAAATGCATTATGCAGGCTCCCGGTTTGAAGGGGTTAATAGCCTGTCTATATCTAATTAATTGGTGAACGTATTACAGTAGTTCAGTGTTTGGTCGTATTTAGTTTTTGCTTTCATGCTACTCGTCGAAATATGGTTTTGGAGACATAGGGAAAAGCTGGCCTTGAATTTAGACGCTCGATAGGTATGGGCAATACCCGAATATACATACAGGAGACTCGTTTGGATTCCGGATTTTCACTTCGTGAAGCAAGATGCTCGCTACAAAGCGTAGTTGCTGACTCGATAGATGGATATGATCATAGTAACCCAGAAAGTTGAGTTGTTTCCGAGCCATGATCAATTGGACCCGGTTGTGGCTACCTTTGATCTCGATATTGGCGCAGTTCTTCTGTAAACAAACTCTTCTCATTGCTGATCTTTCGCATGTATCCGGATATGATTAGATATTCTGTGTGGCGAGTGTAGCTGCTCTCTTTTCCCTCAAACGGCATTAATGGTATCGACAGCAATAGTTTTCTCTGCGCCCCGGAAATTGCCTGTTGTACTTCGAATACCAATCAAGCCGTCTTATGCTAGCACCGTACTGTACATGCATCATTCTACCTGATGCCCAAAATGTTTCAACCGTCCACGCACATCGCTAGAACTTTACAGGCACGTTTTTGGCCGTGCGTCTGGTTGACTTTATTTTTCTTGTTGGTGGCAAGCTTTGAATGCTAAGTCAAGAGACTCCGGTCAGTCTGTTCGGCTAGGGCCCACCTCCGACGAAGATGTTGACTCTATCTTTGATGAATCCAAGAAACCAATTGACGACTACCGGGGAAGAAACAAACGCGTCGTCCCCGCGAACTGAAGATATATTTTCGTAGAAGAAAGTCATCCGAGAGGTGAAGTGATATGTTCTGTGTCATTCAAACATTCGAGGCCATATTCTCCAAGTAAACAATGAAGCGCAATCCCGACAGAACTTCGATTTTTCGTGCTTTCGATGGCACTCATAAGTACTACCACACAGGATTCACCTCCGTAATGTTATCCTAACTACTCTTCATGGCGAGCACTTCTAAAAGGCAGTCAAATAAATTTGGAAGACCACACAATGCGAATTTCACACGTCCACTTCACTCTTGCTTACTTTCCGATCACAAGGTTGTCCTTGGCAGCACGCACATTTCCCATCAAATCCATCGGTCCTTCGCTCTGTGTGTGTCCTCCACTCCTGAGCAAGAACATGATCTCGAACAGCGACGCTGGAATTGATAGACACGAGAAACGCATCGCGGGGCTGAAGGACCCGGAGAACGAGGAGAATTTGTAGGCATGGACAAAGGCGAGGATGTTAGCAAAACAAAGGTTTACTACGACTTTGTTGCACGACGGGTTTCTCGACGTCCTCGCGTTTGCGCTTGGCCCAGCGTGGCTTCAACTCGCAAAACAAGTTTTTTTTTTCCGTATTAGAGGGTGAACGAGGGCTCTTTGGGCGAGCAAGTCGCTGCCACTGACGGGGTAGCTCTAAGCCACGTGAGTCAAGTAGGTATTCGTCTCTGATCCGACGTTTAATTTGTTCTCTGCGTTCGCGGAGTACCGATGCAGGAATCCAGTCATCTCCATCGTCAAAGTCATAGTAGCTCCCATAGTAGCTGTCATAGTAGCTCCGCTCGGGGATGATGTCGCTACACTGGCTGGCATACGAGGTATAGTCGAACAGGAATTTCATCTCCTCCATTGTGTCCACGATATCGTTGACAACACCTTCGCCATTGTTGACGCAGTTGCGGCATAGCTCGCTATCTGAGCGAAGCTGTAGACCTCTGTTCTCAAGCGCTACGATAATCTCCTGATATCGAGTATGTCGGGATTCGATTTCGCTCTTCTCCAGATAGTTCGCTCCATACCCGAGATACGTCACAAACTCCTTCGGAAGTGTACTGAGAAACTCCTTCGCTTCCTGCTCCACGCGCTTCCTTCGTTCTTTCTCTTTAGTATCGCGGTCAATCGAGTTCGCCACCTGATCAGCAGATCCAACGTTGTTGAGAACGAACAACTTGACACCAAATAAATGGTCGTCAATGCATCAACCGAGCAAGGTCAGCTCTGCGGAAACCAAGTCGTATCTCTCTGCTCGATCTCTTAGCGATTGCTCTTCAGTGCAACCATCGCCGACAGTGTTCACGAAACGTTGGAATCCTGAAGAAAACGTTGAAAGCAATGTGCGATACTCCTCTAGTGCCTTCCTCTGTGCCCGTAAAGATTTCTGTCTGCGCTGAGCCTTGGGGGCAAGATGTTCTAACCACGCTCGCTTCGATCCAAATGTGTTCAATGCGTGGCGCTCTAAGTCCCGGTATTTGAAGAGGTCATAGTATCCACGTTGATACCTACGACGCCTTTTATGCGGCACGTCGTCGATGTCTTGAATCCCGTAGATCTTCCTTGCTTCGGTCGTTGTGATGGTCTCACGGAACGTTGTGTCTTTGGCTTTGTTACATGTCAGACCGAGTCCATTGGCAATCGCGAGTTCGTCGTTCTCACAGGGACAGCAGATAGAGCTGATTACAGCGTTACTGCCTCTGTAGTGCGCTCCAGTTGCAGCTTGAAGTTTGACTATCGACTGATTAGTGAGGAAACTGAGGATGTGCGCGAATGCATTCACGTTCTTGGACTCGAAGCAGAATTCGCGGCGTTTGAACCCCTGCTTACTCATTTGTTCTGGTGAAGCTTCAAGCCACGAGCCTTGAAGCTCCTACCACAGTACTCGCACTCGACATTCATCGCTTCCCTTCCTGAGATGTATCTAGACGGAGGAGAATCGAAGAACTGCAGCTCTGGCAAGTTCGATGCGCGCAGGAACTGAACTGTAGGATTTTACGAAAGTTGAAAGTTGCAATTAGCTCTTAGTGAATTTCGATTTTTATCTGTTTATCACAAAACCGATTGCGAAAGTCACTGCAGGTTTGAATAATCCGGTTTTCGGAAAGATAAAGAAATATTTGCGGTAGAAAGTCATCCGAGCATTTGAGGCCAAAACCTCCAAGTAAAATGAAGCACAGTACTGTGATTTCTCGTGCTGTTGCTGGCACTCACTCACAGATACTGCATGTTTCACAATGGTAATTAAAATCCATACCCTCTTTTCTAAACAAGAAATTGGGAAAACTGTATAAACAGTTTGAATATCACACGCCCACTTCGCCCTTGCTTACTTTCCGATCACGAAGCTGTCCTTGGCCGCACGCACAATTCCCATCACTTTCACGGGGTCCTTCTCGCCGTTCGCGAACTTCTGCACACCTGCTTCCGTCACACGCATGAACGGGTTCGTCGCCAACTCTTCCTTCACCGTCGACGGAACTGTCGGCTCACCAGCCTTCGTCTTCTCGATGGCCCACGCCAACTTCTTCTGCACGACCTCGTTGCCCGGTTCCACGTGCACAGCAAACTTCAAATTGCTCGCCGTGTACTCGTGGCCGCAGTAGATCTTGGTCTCCTCCGGCAGTGCAGCCACCACATCGTTCAGAGCGTGGTGCATCTCCGCCGGGTTACCACTAAAGAACCGACCGCAGCCGGCGATGAACAGCGTGTCGCCCGTGAACAGCGCGTCCTGGCAATGATACAGTACATGGTCGCGCGTGTGGCACGGTGTGAAGTAGACCTTCACGTCTAAATCTCCAACTTTAACGACATCCCCGGTTGTCACGGACTGCGTCTGAGCTTCCACGGAGTCTCCAGGTCCACCAACGACTGGAATTTCACGGTTCTCATGCTTCTGGATGAGCTCGGTCAGTTCTCGGTTTCCACCAGCATGATCCCAGTGCGAGTGAGTGGTCAGGACCACGGAGATGGTCACTTGCAGCTCCTTGGCGCGGGTGTAAACCTTCTCAGCCTCGACGGGGTCAACTGCCGCTGCCTCGCCTGCGGGAGAAGGAGGCTAAAAATGAGGAATGAATACTAGCCAGGTGTGGGATATACGTACGAGTGTTGGGGTCGATGACGAGGTAGGCGTAATTGTCGGAGAGCACGGGGACGAGTTCAACCTGCATGGTCATTGGCGCTTCGATTTCGGTTTCTGGTGGTGATTTCGATAGTGAGCTACTGCTTGATTGACAAGGATCGGAAACTTCAGAAAAACTGCAATACTAGCCGTACAGTAGAGCTGCCTCAACTCAAAGGCATCAAGGGATGAAAACAGAGCGTTGACAGACAGCTTGTTCGAAGCCAACCAAGCATTACAATGAAGAAAAAGTCTGCAATAAATGCTGCCGTAACACTCAATGACGACGCTGAAAGTGACAAGAAACCTGCACATGACATCGCAAGAAGGGTCACCAAGCATGAAGCTACTCAAAAACAGTCGTGCTGGGCAAGCGATTCCTTCTTATCCGTGATTAGGAAAAATGGACTGCCGTGGCAGCACAAGCAGCAGCAGTCGTTGAAATTCGACGACGACCTCCGTAGGTCGAGGCGAGCCCCAACAGCTAGACGAGGCTGCAGCTGACGCCATCACAGGCGAGTTCCCCCATGTCGACGGGCACATAATCTACGAACGCGGCTTCTCCTTCTTCTCCTTGTACAGAGCGAGCAGCGACACGCCCGAGACCTTGACGACCTTGAAACGCACACCGGGGATATCACCGACGGCGTGGCCACGACGACCGAAACCCGAGATCAGCACCTCGTCGTTCTCGTCAACGTAGTTGAGGCAGCCATCACGCGGCACGAAGGCGGCGATCTTCTTCGAATTCTTGATGAGCTGCACACGGCACGACTTACGAATAGCCGAGTTAGGCTGCTTGGCCTCAATGCCGATCTTCTCCAGGACAATGCCCTTAGCCATGGACGAACCACCGAGCGGGTTGGCCTTCATGGCCGTCACCGAGTGGCTCTTGTTGTAGGACTTCTGCGCCCAACGCTGCGTGCGGCGGTGCACGCGCAGCTTACGCGCGCAGCGAATACCAGAAGGTTTGTCTGTATGGACACAATAGCAATCACAAGGTCAGTTACTTGCTGTACTTGGGTCTCCGTGGTGTAGCCCGTTGGTAGTGTCAGCGACTGCATCTCCTCCTCCTTATTGTGTCCTTTGCGGTGTCTTCCTGTATTTTAATGTGGTTGAGCCTGTTCTGGTGATTGTTCTGTCATTTGCTGTGAGAAGGAGAAGACGCGTACGCTGCATGTCTGACGGGCTGCAGCCTAGGAGACCGTTGTTCATTGTAGTGAAAAGCCTACGTACGCTTGGCCATTTTTCAGTCGGAGGAATATCGGAATCTTCACTGAGGACTGCACGGCTTTGGAAAGACCAGACCCAGACTTGGCTGGCGACCGAGAATGAATGGAGGACGCAGAGAGAGGGAGTACCGTGGACGACTCGGACACAATAACACGAGGTCAAAGGGCTAGGGACTGGAAACAGAAATAAGTCAAGCAGATTGGATGAAATTAGACAATACAATTGTTCATACTAAATGCTTGGCGCCAGCCGCTTCAACATGGCTGTTGTCGCTGTTGCTGCCATCACCTCCTCAACTTTATCGCCAGCTCCTAGTTAAATCAAATGGAACCAGTCTTGCTTCGTTTACATGGCTACTCGCGTAATTGCTGCTTTGCGTGTGCTCTAATGCAGCTCCAGTTTTTACAAACTGTCGCTCTACAGCTCGTCCCGCGCCGCCTTTTTCTTCTTGGATTTCTTCTTCTTGGACTTACGTTTCTTCTTGCCTTTCTTCGCTTGCTTCTGCTCGGACTTGAGATCCTTCTCCAGCTCGTCGCGCTGCTGCTTCTCGTCGGAGAGGATCTCGCTCAGCATGCCGTCCAAGTCTTCATCGTCCTCTGTGATACCATCAGCTCCTACTGCTACTTCTTGGATATCGTCATACGAGCACTCGTCGCCGAGCTCGGGTACGTCACCAATCGGTGCAGTACCGATACTACCAAACAGCACGCTTTTCAAGAATGCAGGAGCGTTTTCCTCGTCAAAAAGACCAACATTCGTTGCGTAACGTTGCTTCGAAGGTGAGTACACAGCGAGCGTCGGCATTTGGAAGAGGCCAACGCCGAACGCTTCCGCAAAGTCCTTCTGGCACTTACCATTGACCCACATGAAGTGAAATGGCTCCCTGTTCTGCTTGCTCTGAGCTGCCACATGCCCAAAGGTTGCCCACCACTTTGCTAGTCGGGACTCAGGGTCTTTCAGTGTGTCAAAGTGGTCCTCGAAGAATCCGATCGCACAAATCTTGTTGCCGCCACAGAGGTCATCCATGTTTTTTTTGGTCAAGTACGGCACAAGCGATTGAGCAGCCTTCTCATCGAGAGACGAGAAGTCGATGTCCTCGCTTTCTGGCTCAGCATCTTGAGGATGAGGATACTGAGCAAGTACCTGCAGAATAAACTGCATGATGTTCGGATAGTTGTATGCTCCCATCGTCTTCTTTTCGTAGGCAACGACGCCGAACGGGGCAGCAGTTGGGTCCTCCGGGTTGGCTTGGGTCGGCACCAGACATACCAGCGACATGCTGGCAGATGACTTGACCAAAAACTGTTTCTTCAGGTCTTCATCAGCGTCGCGGATTACTGCCAGCTTCACCTTTTGCGTTGGGACTGACAGCACAAGAGCCTTCATCATTGGAGGCGTGTGCTTCTTGGTCGTAAACAGCAGAATAGGTAGCGCACGCTTTTCTCTTGCATTGGAAATGAAACCATTCAGATCGGCCGTAGACTTGATTTCGACAGTAAGTTCCGGGACGGTTGCAATAGCCGATTCCTTGGCCTCATCAATCGTTGTAAATGTTTGCGGGAGGATATCGCCACGCTTCAGTTTTTTGTCCTCGGTCAATCCCAACGGGAAGACACGCACACCAGGTCCGCCATGACGTTCACACAGCTCCACTTCCTTCTGGCAGCTAACCGCTCCCATCGCCACCACGCCCGCCTTGCGGTGCAATTCAGTCAACGATTTCTTCCATTCCTCCTCCTTCAAAGCCTTTTCACGCTCATCATTCATGAACTCGATGATCCAAACCACGTCAGAGCGCAACACCAAGTCGTCGAAATCCTTTCCAGAGAAGAACCTAATAAACTGTGACCCTTCTTTTCCTTTCTTCTCACTCTTCGCTCCACTCTTACCCCCCTGCGTCGCAAACGGTTCGATAAATCCCTTCAATTCTTGATACGTCTTGGTATTCTCGGCCTTCAGCACCACATGCTCCGTCATCGATCTCAACGCTATCATACCTGGAAGTTCCTCTACTTTCAACTTTTTCATAATATCCTCCGCTCCTTCCTCGTCCTTATTCAAGAATATAAAGCTCAGTCCTTGGCCAATAAACTCTGCAGCCAAGGCTCGATACATCGGCGACGCGTGCTTCTGCTTGGAGATCAGCAACGCCACCGTCTCCTCATTCTCATTCACCAGCTTCTCTAAGTTCCCCAACGTCACTTTATCTCCTGTAAGCTCCTTCACATACTCAGTCGGAATCGCTTGTTTCAACATCCTCTTGAGCTTCCGTGGGTTCTCTAAGATCTTTACGTCTGTAGCCTTCGAATCTCGATACATTTCGCCCGTGTACGGGTTCTCCTGGGGCGGATCTTTGTAGATCACGAGTGCAGGGAGTTTAGCCAGCTGCCACTTGTTGCTGATCGAGTTCTTACGGTGTGGCACGATGTCCACGACACCGAAGGCCACGAGTCCCTCGAGCTCCTTCTCGAGGTCTGGAAGTGAAGGATACGCATTGACAGCTAATTCCTCGAGGCTCAGCTCCTGTGCCTTCTCCTCTGTACCTATGATCAACAGCGCATGTACTTTAGCTGAGCGCTCGACTGCTGCGAGCTCAGAGGACGTCGTGAAGGCCTCGAGAGCGTTGGCACTGCGCCAGCATAGACACAACGCACTGAACAGCGCGCGGAGTAGCATGAGTGAGTGCGCACTGGTTTGTTGCAGTTGTTGATAGTAAAGTCAAATGAACCGGCAGTTCGTCTACCACGTGGCGACGAAAGATTTGACTTCTCGAACAAGCGACCTTCAACTCAATGCAGTTTGATCGGTTCTTTATGATATTGGATGGGTTTTGCTAGTTGCTGTCAATTTCAACGTTCATGGAGAAAGCTGCTGCCTTACCTACTTCATGTCAAGGGTATGGCGTATGAGGAGTCAAACAGACGCGTGACGATCTGCTCGATCTCGTCAGGCGTCTTGCCGCCCTTGGCCAGGTCCAGAATGAGAAACTGGCGGTCTCTGCCAGCGAGAGGGTATGGTGGCTTTGAGCAGACTGCGCTTGGTCGGCAGCAGTACTGTCGGAGCTGCGAGGCTCAACGATCCGCCAGGCCTCCGACTCAAGATGGTTCTTGACGACGAGCTCGTCGTCGCACTGCAGGACGTTGCCGGTAAAGCACGACACGAAGAAGAGTGAGCAGGACGAATCTGTCTCCATGGTGAAGAGAGACTGCTCGCTGACACGCTTTGAATCGAACGCACAGTCGCCGTACGTGCGGACTTGGAGGTAGCGGTCGTTGCGAGCCGACTGGATGGCCACCTTGTCATCCTCAACGTGACGCAACACGAGTTGCTCGTACGCGTCGCGGTTGTCTTCCATACAGCGAGCTTGGTTGGTGCCGACGGGATTTAGCAGGTTCTTATGTTTGCGGATCAAGTGGAAGATCACGGGGACGTCAAACGGAATGTCGGACAGGTCCATTGCCGAGAGTAACGATGCACAGGAAGATGATCTGGGGACTTGAGCGCGACAGTAGAAATGGTGAGTGGCGGGGTACAAAAACCAAAGCGCCCCTAGTCTGACGTCTTCGCAAGCCGTAGTTGGCCACTGTCCACAGTGCCTGGAATTGTTGATTTATCGTAGCTTCGATGGAACGCAGGGCAAACGTCCCTCGGAAATGGAAGCCGGGTGCCTCCATAACTCAGTAAACAAGTTGTCCTTCTTTCCCGAAAAGAACTTGCTGGTGGAGCTTAACAGCTCGAAATGAAGCTCTTGAACTGCATCCACCTCCTATTCCACAAACCTTCAAACCACAACAACAAAAAACTACAGCAACCAACATAGATACTGTGACATAATACCCCGCCGTGTATTGCACTCTTACCGCGCCGACAGCAGCGCAGCACTGCACGTATGCACGCGCGTCCCTCCTTCATGGTCGGCAAGACTGCTGGCGACTTCGTCCTCCATCTATCATGTGATTCTGTCGTGTTTAGGCCTCGTAGAAGCTCCAGTCCTTCTTCAAGACACCGTTGATGCGCTTCACCTGCGAGTTCGTCTTACCTGTTCATTCGACCATACAAAAATCAAGTCAATACTCCGCTCAACAGTCCGTAATAGGCGCTGTTAAACGCACCGCGGAAGGTGAATCTGCCGAATACTTTGCCGTGCTTGAGGTCAGGCGACGGACGGATGCGCACCACCTCCCAGTACGAGGGCTCTGCGTACTTGTCCCAGATGCCGCGCGTCACACGCTTGCCCACGCCGTACTCGCGCGTGGGGGTCAGCACCTGGAAGGCGTTCTTGAAGCTCTTGGCCACCGCCGACATAATGCTCGCCACTAACTTGTAAAGTGAGAGGCGAGGAGCCACACAGCGAATTATGACCAATCACAGGATTTATTTTCGATTTTATAGGTATTTGGTTGGCTAAAAGTCAAACAGGAAAAGGCCATAGAGACGGCTTAAGGCTCTTTTAGATGCTGGCCGTGAGCTTAAACTTGCGGAAGAACTTGCCCATGGGTGCCAGCATCTCGTCGTGGTACGGGACATCCTGCAAATACATTGGGGTATTGTCGATTAGTTAAGAGATATGCAGATAATAGTTGAAAAGTCCATAACAATTGCTGTTACCTTCATGCGCTTAAGCCAGGCCGCGACCTTGGGGAAGTCTTTCTCCACGTTGGTGAGTAGCCCCATGACCTCTAGCTGCACCACTTCATTGTAGCACGACAGGTCCACCATGGTGGGCTTGGTGTTGCTCACCAGGTACAAATTGCCGTGACGCAGCCAGAACTCCAGGATGCGGAACATGTCCGAGATGACCTTGTGCTTCTTCTTGAGCATGGCCTCCATAGCAGGCGTGCCGCGACCAATGTTCACCATCAGCTGATTAAAGAAGATTTCCGAGCTGCGACGCGTATTGAGGTGGTGCCAGTTCGTATACTCGTGGATCTGAGACCAACACGAAGATTAGTACCGAATCAACAGTGAGCTTAAGCTGAGAGCTCCTTACGCGAGCACGGATCTTGTGGTCCTTGGGGCACCACTCCTCCCACCCATGTTTGTCTGCAAGGTAGAGCATAATTGCGTGGCTAACAGTACATAATGATAAATGGTTAGTAGCGATCATAACTTCACTAGCCTTAGCACATTCGCACACCTCTCCGTCAGCACAAACTCTCCGTCCTTGAGCACAGGGATCTTGCCAATGGGGCTCAGCTGCAGGAAAGTCTCCGTGCGTGACTCTCCCTTGCTCGAGTCCGTGTACTTGTACTCGATGGGGTGGTTGTTCACCTTGCAGAGCCAATACACTGCACAAGAGAGTTAATAACCCCCGACACAACTTCGAAAGTGTGTTCTAACGACGTACCGGCACGCGATGGCTGGCTGATGGGACTCGCGTACAGTTCCTCCGTCATGTTAACAAGCCAAAGGTTGCTACAGTGCACAGGTTCGAGAGCAGGAGAGTCCAGATATGCCGCCGATGCAGCCGTGAGTCTGTTGATGAATCAATTTGAAGTCGTCACGTTTGAAAATGATTACATCATATGGTGTTGCATCATATGGTGTACACCACATCAAATCACAAATGCCACTTCAACGTGAACGTAGCGAAGAGCTCCACCCTTGGTAATGTACACTACGTTTACCCTACATCTATTCATTTCGTCACTGTGGCGATCTTGTTGAGAACAGTCGCGTCATTTCTAAAGGGACGGACAGTGTTCTCACCATCACGTGTTTATCTCGCTTGGAGATGTTGCTATACTGTCTCGTTTCTAAAAGCTATCACTGTTTATCAATATGTAGCAAGAAACCCGATCCGTCTTGCCTCTCTCTACTAATAATAGGGTCTAAATGAAGACCTGATGAGTCGACTGCGTGGTCCGTTTCGCCACCAAACTTCTGCCCGACAACAATAGCTCGCTCTCCTTCTGTGTGAACGTGGGCAATCCAGTCGTATTGCCTCGAGAAAGCTCAAGAAAGCTCAGGAAGACTGACAGTCCGCGGGTTTTAGTGCTGCGTCCACGTTCGAACGTAACAGAGTAGTTGGCAAACACTAGCGCTTCCCGCTTTCGGGTGTCGTGGGGAGACTTGCTTCGCCCCCTCAGGTCGGTGCACTGGTTTCCTCCCGTAATCTCCGGAGGTTGCTCTCCTTCTCCACGCCTTTGCCCACATCAACCGAGTCCTCGTCAACATCGCCATCGAAATTGCAAAAGACTGGGGAAGACGACTACGATCGGGTCGAGAGGTTCTCGCATCGTTCCGATAGTAACAGAAGCGGGGACAGCAGAAAGCGAGAAGCAGACAAGAGCCCCTTGACACTCCGTGGTCGGAAGAAGAAAAGCACACCTGCAGGGCAGGTGGTGCGCATCGCATCCGTCACGACGCGTGGATCGAAGATAAGCGGGGGGAGGAAGGAGGACGAGCGATCGGCGCCCAAGGCCGTAGCACCAGGCACACAGAAGACCGTGACTTCATTATTTCTTGGGAATTCCTCCGACCAAAAAGATGCCGCCTCTGGCGGCGGGGCAGCGCCAATGCGTACAACAATATTCGGTGGTAATGGTGCCTCTACATATAACCATCACGGGTCGGATGCTATACACACGGCATTAAACCAGGATCGTACGAATCAACGCGTCTCCCGCATTTACCCACTAACAGATTCCGTCTATGTGGCTCAAGCCAAGAAAACTCCCGTGGAAGTGAAATTCCACCCAGTCACAAGCACTTTTGTGAACGAACCGCGACTAGAAAAACTGTACCAAGTCACATTTGCTCGTGAAAACTCGGCACGATCATCACGTTTCGCCTTGATTTTCTTCATCATGTATTTGGTGTTTACGGGGTCAAACTTGTCGAACTTACTATCGAAAGACTCGAGTGTTCGCTCTCAGAGTTTTCGGTATTTCTTGCTGGTGTTTATCCCCATCCTCCCCATTCCGATCCTAGTCTACATCAGTCGACGTCGCGCATATGAAGTGCAGTTCCAACGACTATATACACTTGTTCTGTTGTGCTGGAGTTTCTCGATTATAGCTGGTGGCATGTTTTCCATGCTCACGGAATGGTACAACTACGTGGCCAAGGACGTCGATATTATTCTGGAAGAACTCGGCATTGCGGATGTAGATGACTCGCGAGTATTTTACGTGAACACTACCTCACGTCCTGACTGGCTGTTCAAGTCCATTTCGGGTACACGAGCTGAGGTCTTACAAGCGTACACCAAGGAGATTTTACTGCCTTCAGCCACTATGAACATCAATTTGCTGCGGTTGATCATGATTTTTGTGTTTGTGCCGCTGCTCCGTATCGACACGTTGCACTTCGCGTTGATAGGCGTTCTTACAAGCGCCAGCTACATGGCACTTACGCTGATTTTCTACCCGGTCACGGATTCGACCCCATTTATTCTCAACAGAGTCTTGGTTATCTGCTTCCCGATACTATTTACTCTTGCGATGCTGCTCCGTAACCGAGACGTTGACCGTGTAATGCGCCAAGATTTCTTACACGTTTGGGCTGTGGAACTGGAAGCGGAGAAAGCCAATCGTGAGAAGAATTTAATCGCTGAAGAGAACCGGACCTTGAAACAGGAACTAGCACAGCGTGACAGTGACTTCAACCTTGATTTGACTTCACCTTTGCACGCTCTGCTAGCCGAGTTAAAGTCCTTCCTTGACACAGTTGATCTAAGTGACGAGGATACTCAACGCGGCATGGCTATCGTTCGTAACTTGGCACGACTAGATCAGAATCTGTTCGTGCCCGATATTAGCGCGCAGATGAAGTCTGAGAAGGAGGTGGATAATGACACGAAAAATTGGGCTTTGTCGGTACTGGCGCGCAAGGATTATGCCGACACGACTCGCTCGGGTGTCGCGATGTCACACAGTTCACATTCAAACTCAAACAGCGGCAATCGAAGAAGCTACAAGGATGGTTTAGGCATCGGGGCTGGAGGAATTGGTGGGTCGATGGTCATTGTTCCCCTTCCAGATATGCCTACATGGGAGGATCAAGCGCTCTCACGGGTAAAACAACGTATTCAACATGATGGTTGGGATTTGGACACCCTTCAGATCGCCGAGATGACTGGAAACAGGCCACTCATGTACGTTACCGCTGCCATGTTTGAGCTGCACGAGCTACATGAAGAATTCCGTGTCGACCGCGTGGTGCTGCGTAACTTTTTGTACGTGCTGGATGACGGATATCTATCCAACCCATATCACAACAGCAGTCATGCAGCCGACGTGGTCAACTCCGTGAACTTCCTCATCACAACTTTAGCTGACGGACAGATCCGAGATACACTCACAAATCTCGAGTTCTATGCGGCGTTGGTGGCTGCCGCGATCCACGATTTCCGCCATCCAGGCAAGTCCAACAATTATCTTATCAAGGCAAAACATGACTTGGCTCTGCAGTATAACGACCGCAGCATACTGGAGAGTATGCATCTCGCAGAAACATTTTTCATTATGCGCAACCCATTGTGTGATATCTTCGGCCGAATGAAGGACAAACCGTATCGAGAAATACGGAAGGCCATCATCGAGATGGTCCTCAGTACAGATTTGTCCATGCATTTGCAGCTTGTAGGAAACCTCAAGGCATTACTACTTCAGGAGGCTACTGCCATCACTGCTACTGGTAGCAGCAATGGCGCAGGACTGGGAGTTGCTGTACCAACACCAAAACTAGTCACAGATCCCATGATGATTATGAAGGTAGTCATCAAATGCGCTGATATCGGCCACGCAGCCAAGAAGCGAAAGCTTCACGTGGTCTGGTCAGCGCTTATCATTGAGGAGTTCTTCCTTCAGGGCGACGACGAGCGCGCCAACAGTTCTGACATTTCACCTTTCATGGATCGACACTCGGAGAACAGTGCAAAGGTAAGTTTCTTACTACTGATAAAACTGTTTGCGTTCTACATCGCTGACATTTTTTTCGTGTTTATTTTTTCTGGTGCAGAACCAAGTTGGTTTCTTCGAGTTCATCGTACTTCCCTTCTACGACACGGTCGCACAAGTTATATTCGCGCCGGAGTTCGTCGCCATTCACAACATAGCTAAGCAGAACTATACTTTATGGAAAGAGGCCGACCGCAGACAGCTCTCGTCCATCGTGGCCATCAAGAGCGAGGTGTTCCTGAATGACAAGGTTCAGGTACCATCATAGACGGCTGCGTTTGGAGAGAGGCCTGTGTTCGACCTCTTCGTAGTAGGCATCAGTATAGCACCGCCCAACCCGTTCCACGCAATCCACATCCTTTTCTTTCAACGTTGTCAAGATACTCGTGCATCTTTCATCTTACAGTAAGTGGAGTTCTTTACAAATGCTACTGTAGTAAACCTTAAATCAATTACCTCGGCATTTACATGTAGTAGTGAGAAGTATCTCATTTTAGCACTTGGTTTAGTGAATACTTCAAAGCACATCGATCTCCTTGGCCATTCTTCATCACAAAACTTGCATCATCAGCATTTTTCAAATTGTCACTAACCATAAATGAGAAATCTTGAGTGACAGACTTCATAGTCTCTGGACATCGGTGACATGACGAAATCAAACTAGGCCAACCCTCATTTCCCGCATTTCTTCAGTCAGCTTGCCTACCTCATGGTCTTTCCGTTCGGCATACCAGTGATTCTGCAGTCGGTGCGCACACACAAGAATCTACAAAACCCACCCGGTTCAAGAAAAGCTCGTTGTCTTGTAGACAACCGCGATGTCTACGAGCACGTAATTTTGCGTTCTGTTCGACAGAACAAAGTGTCCATCCAGGCTGTACACAGCGACCGCTACCTTCAAGTCTCTACGTGCGGGAGTTGTGTTTTCGATCCAAAAAACGACGGCCCGTGGATGCACTTCACCGTGGAAAGTGATTCGGATGGGTATCTTCATTTACTGTCATGCCACACCGGAACGATCCTCCAATGTGAAGAAAGTGGCGTCGTCAAGTGCTCAGTCGAGAATCTTTACTACAGGGGAAGTTGGAGAATGGTAGAACCTCGTGTTATCATGCCGATTGTGCCTACTCCACGTAACGTCCTTGCTGGAACAGAACGACAGCACTTCATGTTGGAGCTGGCCAAGTGTGGAATGACGCCGGTCGAGATCGAACAAATCGTGACGCGAATGTTTGATACTCTTTCGACTGCATCGAAGTCTCCCCAGCCTGTGAACCGACCTGTTGAGAAGAAGTAGTTCGTGTCAGCTCTGATTGATGGCTTGCGACACAAATTCTTACAGTTGCGTAATTTTCAGGGAATGCCGATCTTCAAATACAGTTTGTAGTAAGTATTCTTCATTCATTTCGAATTTGCTTGTGTCGGGCTCACGTCGTGACCATGGACCTCTCGGAGATTCCGTTTGATATTCCAGTAATTATACAGTCGATAAGGAATGGGACGAACCTGCAGTGCCCAGTTGGGACGAGAAAAGCTCGTTGCTTGGTTGACAACCGTGACGTGTACGAACAAATGATTTTTGAGTCGTCAGCCTTACGATAAAGTTGCGATCCAGGCGGTGCGGAACGGTCGATTTCTTCAAGTATGCGAGCATGGCGATTGCGTATTCGACTCGAGGGAGATCGATGAGCGTGAGCTTTTCACGCTGGAGACAAATCGGAATTGCTCCTTGTTTTTCGTATTCAACCACATGGGAGGGGACCTTTACTGCGAGGATGAAACCATTGCGAGATGCGGGAGATTTATGGAGGAATGGAGAATCGTGGAGCCACGGTCTACCGCGAGCTCTATTTCCAACCAAGGGCAGCCTGTGCCAGTTCAACATCAAGTTCGTGATGGGCCAATTTAGCCGCCAAGTCCTCCTTTTGGAGAAATATCGCGCAGAATTTAACGCGCAGATTTGATGAGCTCATTCACTTCCAATTCGGCGTCTGTCAGTACTACCCACAAGCAGTAGGAAGCATGGATAGTATTGCTCACCAAGCCAACTGCTAACGCTTTCCTCGAATCATCATTTCCATTTTCTTTCTCAAGCCCCCAAGTCTTCAAGTCTCGACCGTGAATCTAACTAACGTACCTTTTGATATCCCCGCCATCCTACAGTCCATACACTGGGGCACCAACCTGCAAAACCCCGTCGGGTCGAACATCGCTCGCTGTCCTGTGGGCAACCGCGACTTGTATGAGCAGATGTTACTACGTCGTGTCCAAGATAACAAAGTCGCTATCGAGTAGGCATACAACGGCCACTTCCTGACTGTACAAACTGGAGGATGCTGCTTCGTGGCTAAAGAGCCACAGATGGGGGACTCTTCACTATGGAGGCGAACTTGACTGGAGCCCTTTACTTCGTCTCGTACCACACGAGCAAATTTTTACAGCGCGACGACAAGAACGTCGTCAAATGTGTCAATGATAATAACCGCAGGTGGGAGCCTGGAGGATCGTGGAGCCTCGCACTCGAGCTGCCGGAACTCAAGAACTACCGGCTCAAGATCAACACCGCCCTCTGGTGGGTGAAGAGCGCCTGAACTTCATCTTGGAGCTCGTCAGTGTACGGTAAGTCGGCCGAAGAGATCGAGCAGATCGTGACGCATCTTTTCGATGTGCCAGCGGCGACGACTTCGACCTCCTCTTCGGCGTTTGCCGTTCCTATTGGCAAGGAGTAAATTTCCATTCTTCGGTCCCCATGAGCTAAACGTTAAGCGGAGTGAAACGAAGCAATGTGTTAAGAGGCTATAAAAGGTAGTTTTGTGCCCTTTTACTACGAAAGGGATAACTTTGCCTTGCTCGATGTTAGCAATGAATCCATAACCTTTTCGTTTGAAACTCTGGTCTGGCAATTGGAAGATATGGCGGAGGAATATGGTTCTTGTGTGTTTAGCGTGGCCCACGATGCGAGAGTGGAAATTCTATGTGATGTGGTTTCTGTTTTTTTCAGTATGATTCCGCGCACTGTTCGTCCCCATTTACTTGGCTCGTACTGACGTGTTCGCCACCAGGCAAGTAAAAATGCTCGTCCAAGTTGTGAGCTTCTTGCTGCCCCAAAAATCGTCGTCACACTGGATCGTGACCGATGAGGGGCGAGTACTGAAATGCTACTTGGCCACCGAGTATTGGTCTAGCTTGGTCAAACTCCATTTTACCGACTACTCGTTGAATTTCAGACGCCAAGGTTGCACCCAATTTTGCGCGAGTGCTGGAATAGTCAATTGCATAGATCAGTATTAGCAGTGAATTTAAACGTTCAAATAAACGTCCAACACACGTATTACTGAGGCGGTTACAGTATTGTCAATACTGATTCGAATGCACTTGTGGATAATGCTAACATCGAAACTACATGTAATTATTTCTCCATACAACAATCGTGATTTGGATATTAATTTTGGAAACGAATATGCAAGGAAGAACGTGCAGAACCATGGAAAACGACCGTGGTTTGGGACTTTGTGGTAGGGGTGGCGGGGGAATCCATCGTCGACAAAAACTCGCGATGGAGTTGGATCCCACAGCCAAGCAGGGAACATGATTTCCAGCAAGTCCTCATTTGGTTCTTGCGTGGTTGGTGGTGGTGTCCAAGTAGTAGGTGCTGGAGTAGCTGGGGGTGGAATACAGAATGGCGGTGATGTGGTCGGCGTTGATGTCCAAGTTGGAGTCGGACTGGTTGGCGTTGTGGGTGGTTCCTCCGTGAGGGTAGATGTTGCGAGTGGGGCCGTGCTGGTACGATAAACCTTGTTACCGTCGAAGCACGCGCCGGTGTTAATATACCAGCTTTTCATGGTGGAGACAGCATCCGCGTCCACACAGGATGACGCTGGATATGTCACAATTACGACAGAGCCTGAGACCGAAAAATAGTTTCCATCGATCGCACTGGGATGGCACTTGCCGTCACCAACGTAGATCCTGATTTTATCTTGCACCTTGCAGTTTGTACCCATCACGTAGCTCTCAATGATCAGATACGGAGAGAATCCGAAACTCAAGTCAGCGAACTTCATATAGTCATCGATGCACGCTTGAGCTTTGTAAACACCAGTTGTTCCGGCAAGTACTGGGTCACACATAACTGATGTTGGTTCACACACCAAAGTTATAGAGATATCCACTTCAATCGGAGCTGAAATGCAGGAATCATCTTTGTAATGAGTAACATCTACTCTTCCATACGCCGTCGAGACTGCCCCAAGCGCACCGACAGCATAGCGTCTACCGCAGCCATACATGCTAATCGAGCAGCTTTGTTGAACGCATGCTGACGATGAGAGCACACCGCTGTCCAAATTCGTCTTATTTGCCTCGATGGTGCACGCTGAATCGGAGAACATTGTGATGGTCGCTGTACTATCGGCATTGATGGTGGCTATAAAGCTTGCACCATCGTCCGCATTGGAGTGACACAAACCGTCAGCCGAATAAGCCGTGGAATACTCCATACTATAGCACCACGGGTTGGGAAATTCCTGCATGATCACGTAGGGGCTGGTTGCACCAAACTTTTCTGCCGCAAAGCTCGAGATATCACCCGTGCAGTCCGATATTGAATGGTGTGAACTCCCTTCATCTTGGCACGCGCCACTTGACGGAGCTTGACACGCAAAATCCTGCGAGAACTTGATTTGGCTTGGAACACTGGAGCACGTGCTGTCATCGTAAATGGCAACTGCAGTGACATTGGGCCGCGTGTCACCGCCATAGAAAACCGAGATATCGTCAAGACAATTGCCAGACTGGCTCCAACCTATTGCTCTCTGTTCCACGGTCGTCGTGGAAACCACTTTTGAGCACTGGTCATCACTGTACGTGGTGATGACTGCCGAGTTCCCAGTGTAAGCCGGTGGCTCGCAGTGCCCGCTGCATTGGAGTAGCAATTCTCGTCCAGCCGGTACATTGTGGCGTTTGTGAGGTAGTCTCGCGATCGACACTGCCCCGCCGTGTACTTCTCTACACCTAGATAGGGGTAATTCTCCAGCGCCTCACTAATAAACCCAACGTCGTCATATCCATTCGATCCCGGGTAGTAATTGATGCAATCCGAAACGTAATACGCTTGTCCACCGCTTTCGCACGTCGGTTGATAGTGGTCAGCTTGGGGTGTGCATGTGAGCGAGCTGGTAATTTTACGAATCGTGCCGGCGCAGAGCACGAGCTGCCGTCATACACAGCGACTGCAGTTCAAACTCCATCAACAGGCTTGAGAAGAAGAAGTCCAACTTCAAGGATGAACGCGATCCGGTAAAGGTTCTTCATACCGACTGTGAAGTCAGTTGAAAAATGGTGAGTGTAGCTACCCTTGTCGGGGCGCTTGTATCCATTCATCTGTGCGATCTTGTTGAGAGGCCCCCTTTGGGGGCCTCTCAAAGGTCCTCTCTTGCGACTCCTTAACAAAAGATCCCAGTGCTGGATCCGCCCCTTGGTTGACGATTGTGCGGACGTCAACGATTCCAGTAGAGGGACATGGTAGCTGGGTAACCGCCGGCCCAGAGTAATGAAGTCATAAAGTTTATGTTTATGATAAACAGCCCTTAACTTCGCTCGACAATCGCAGCGACGTTAACCCCACAAGAAACGTACGCTGACGCTGCCCAGCAGCGCTACGTCCACACACTCGGCTGTCTGCGTTCCGCAATAAATTGTTATCCCAGCTTCAAGTTCTGCGGTCTCTCCATTTTACGTCGCCCCCGCGGCTTAGAATGGATAGAACCTCCCGGAGAGAGTAACGCGCGGCTCGCTGAGGAGCTCGCCTTGATAGAGCGATACACGCACTAACAGATCAACCCACTGGGATGTCTCCATCATGCACGATGCGCATTATTCAGCGCATTAACTGCAGTCACGCAAATACCAACATGTCCGCCAGTCGGCACTGTAAAATCGTGAATTGAATAACTCGACTCACCTCTCCGAGACAGCCATGGTTTTCAAACCATATTTTCCTCTGAAATTAAAAAACTCGGAAAATAGAGAGCGCCGAGTACTGGATGTCATATTCTTCTGGGCAAGAGTCTTTCCAAAACGTATCATATCGCTTGAGTCGTAAATCATCTGCATATTGTCAACACAAATAGACTGTATGTCCCTCTGACGCACACCACAACGCGTCACTCCGTCAAAAAGGCTATTTCGATGGAATAAATGCCAACGCGTGACTCCGCAGAAGATACGAAATGTTGCCGTCAGCTTTTTATCGGATTCCACGAGACAACTAAGGCTAAATTTGCCGACTATGTTTGCTCCCACCCACAGATTTTCCATACTGTTGCCATCCAGAGCTTTTCCATAGATTGAAAGCTGCCTCGACCATTCCTTCTGAACCCAACGCGTCGAGTGCCTCAACTTTACGCCACTTTCAATCTGTCGCTCAACCCCACCAACCCCCCAACTCGTCCCTTCAAAGTTTTACCATGGATTTGACCGAAATTCCGTTCGACGTGCCTGTGGTTCTTCAGTCGATTCACAAGGGCAAAACCTTGCAGAACCCTCTTGGATCCAAGAAGGCCCGCTGTCTGACCGACAACCGCGACACCTACGAGCAGCTCATTCTGCGACATGTGCGCGACGACAAGATCGCAATCCAATGTGGGCACAACGGCCGCTTCCTGCAAGTTCGCGCGGGTGGGGAGTGCGTCTTCGACCCGAAAGAGCCTGGCGAGTGGGAGCTCTTCACCATGGAGACGGACTCGGACTGCGCTCTGTACTTCGTGTCTTTCCACACAGGGAATGTCCTCCAATGTGACGACAAGTTCGTCGTCCGATGCTCGAACCAGAACCGTGAAGCTTGGGAGGCCTGGAGAATCGTGGAGCCCCGCACCACGGTTACATCCAACGAACTGCAGCGTGGTTTGGACCAACGCTACGTCCTTTTGGGCAAGGATCGCCAGAATTTAGTCGTGGAGCTCGCGAGGTGTGGTAAGACTCCAGAGGAGATCGAGCAGATCGTGACCTGCCTCTTTGATGCTCCAGCGGCTGCCGCTTCGGGCTCGGCACTAGCCGTTCCAGTCGGAAAGGAGTAGGTGCAGTAGTCCAGGATCGTGCCAAGCTCCTGCAGTTCCCTTTTGTTTTGGGTACTGAGATTCGCTCGCACACACAACGAAGCAATCTTTCCAAGCTCGTGTGTGTGGACGAATGATCGTGATCTCTACTTAGTAGACGACAAGGCGATGTGTTGTACTCTGCAATTAATCCACGCGCTTTCAATCGAACACTTATTGGATGTTGTCTTGTCACCGTTGCAATGTGTCCTCCAGTATTGAGCATGTAGAATGCTGCATTGGTTGGCATCACTTCTTCACAATTCCTGGACTTATCGACGCCTTTCTTCCGTCTCGTCCATTAACAAACACTTTGCGACCGACAAATGCAGAGACACGCTTGAGCGGTTGTAAGTCATACCAAGTGCGAGAATCTGCAAAATACTGGTCAATGTCACTCGCTTTCTGGTTTGCAACCGCCCATCCGGAGTCGTCAAGTGGAGACTTGCACGTCCACAATCGCGGGGAATCTGCTTTCGTTGCAAGAATTCCTGTTGGGTCAAAAACATAATTCACCATGGAGACGGACTCGAACGGTGCCCTCTCTTTCGTGTTGCCCGGAACGACTCCTCCCTCATAGGGATGCTGCAGTCCTATTAACAGGGCGTCGGCGTGATATCTGCAAAAATCGCTTCGGCCCCATTTCTTCGACAACGTTTTACGTTCAATGCACCGGGACTTGCTGACCCATACTGGGAAGCGTATCAACGCCCGGCTCGGACGCTGGGGTAGTTGGACGAGGCTTTTGTCTGCAAGACGACGAAGCGAGAACAAGTCGGTTGGCCTCGTAGTCTGCAACTAATTCATCCATCTTCAATATGACACTGCTTGAATATTCCTGCCACTGTTGCAATGCGTCCTCCAGCATCGTGTGCTCCATACTCAAAGTCTCCACTAGTAACGGTAAGTACGGGTTCTGTCGTGTTGTGTTCTCGTCGTAGGCTTGCCGAAAAGATGCGAACACTTCGGCCAAGTTCACCATGGGTTCCAGTAAGTAGTGCTGACACCACTCCACTTTCTTCTGTCCAAGATGGCGCACACGCTTGGCCAACCTGCGGAGAATATCATCTTGTGTTTGCCATGCTGTTCGCCAGTACTCGGTCTCTTTGCGGCAACCCGCAAGATCGTTCTCAATTGCAGTGTTCCTTGCATCCAGCTGCTTTAGCATCACCTTCGCTCGCTTCTCGCGCTCTTTGGCGCCCCCTGGTCCTCTTGCAACGCCTGCAGTCGCTGATAGCACCTTTATGATGTCGACGGCTGTACTGGCTTCATCGATCATTGTAGCAGCTTTACTACATGTACTTGCAGTTGCAGACGGTGTCGGTACCACAACACCAAACGCCCCAACTTCGAGAAGCAGCTCTCGAACACGTCTTCCCAGCTCATAAGCACTAGAGTGCATCGGATCTGCAACTGAGATTTTCGGGGGAAAGTGCTGCAGCGCTTGAGCACTCAGCCGATCCAGTTCTGCCGAAACGGACCCAAGTGCATCCTCTAGTTGTTTTACCCTTTCAACTCGTATGTGGGTCAAACTTGACGGCTCTCGGCCGTATATCTCACTCATCTTCACTGAAGTCTCATTGGTACGCAAGAACGATGCCGACAATTTACCCACGCGGAGTTTCGTTTCAAAGCAGGCGTTCGTAGCAATTCCAGCACCCCGGATTTGTCCCTCCACACGCTTCAGTTCCTTCATTAGTTTCTCGGGAACAGCCATCATCCACTTGATCTTCTGGCGGGATCCAGTCGCTTCTGGTTCAGTCGGCGTGTCTGTCACGTTCTGGTCGGCGCCTGCAGTTTTAGCTTCTTCATGGCCACATTCAATCACGCTTCGCCATTGGCTCAGCGCAGCCATCAGATTCACTCCAGCATTCTCATGGGCTTGCATCGCGTCTTGTAGCAGGCTTACTTGTCGTTGAAGCTGCAGGTTCTGCGCTTGAAGAAACCTGATTCGTCTCTGTGCAAACTCCACCGAGTCCGAATGGTCGTTAAGCAGACTGTTGTTGGTGTTGTCGTAAAGAACGGCGTTCAACTCCTCCAATTGCTTAATCTCATCACGCAACTTGACATTCTCGCCTGTCAACACGGCATTTTCCTCTTGTAAGGCCTGTAACTGGTTCTTCTTGAACTTCGAAGCAAAATAAGATGGCTGTTTGCTTGGTAGTGTCCGCTCGATCGAAATACCTGCTCCCGTCTGGGGACTGGTTGCTCGCGTTACCTTCCATGGTGATCCACTCGTGCTGAACCCGTCGCGTTCATCTTCTTCAAAAGGTGTGTCGATGGTAGTATCAAAGTTCCGATCGTTGTTCGAAGTAGACCGAGAAGTGAGGCTGCTTCCTTTTTTGTGAGTAGCCGAAGGGCGACGCAGTGTACCTTGAGTCGGCTTCAACGGAGGAAATCGAGTACGTTCTTCAGGTCCGTCAACTTTGGCTACGTCGTCTTGATTTTCTCGATGCTCGTCATCATCCTGTGCGTTATTGACACATTCTCGTCGAACTCCTTTTCCTTGTCGCGGTCCTCCACCAGCATATCGTGCCGCAAGCAGCGACGAAGCATTGGTAGTAACCCCACTAGCTGCACTTCGTCGTGACGATTTGATCCTCGTCAGCAACAATCGAAACGCCTGCGCACAACACTCTTTATCAAATACCAACTTCTGCCACGTGATCAACGGCGGCGCCCCCAGTCTCTATAAAGACAACAACAGCAACATTAAAACTCTCACTTAAGGTTGACTATAACAACCACTGGACAACATACCGCTAGCTCTGTAGCTGCCACCTCCATAAAGTCCGCACAATAGCTCTCTTCCTTCTTCCGCACTGCAGCTCGATCTCTACAGACATACTCTTAATAACTGTATTAACTTATAACAGTAGCAGTTCGCTTACACGTCGTCGAGCTGTTTGTCCGCCTTGCGCTCCAGTTTCCGGTCTCTTCTCTTGCTCTGCAGCTCCTCGGCCACTGTACTTGACGAAATTTGCTGTAACGTCATCAGAAACAACATATTAGAGTATCTCTAAACAGCCGCAACCCATTGATAAGCGCAACCTCGTGGAATAGTGCGATGAACACCAGTTCCTTGACTCTCCAGGGCAGATCACGCAGCTGCAACCGCGACTACAACGCCAAGACACAAGGTTAAACACATAACAAGCAGTTGCACCATACATAGCGGTCCGTGAAGCGCCTTACCAGCTGCTCAAGGCCTGGAAACGTCGCCAGCTCATGTACCAGTCGGTCCATTGCGCGCGCGGAATATGGTCCAAATGGGTCGTACTTAAGCGAGTTTCGGGCCTCAGATCCAACTAGCTCGTACTTAAACGAGCCGTCTAAAGTGGACTACACTTACTTCAGTTCGATTGGCAGAAAATCTACGTTGTCTTCATCATCTGTTTTCATCCAATCACAAAATACGATAACCAATGCACTTCTCCCTCTTGGATCGCTGGCAGGCATCACTTCCGCATTAGACACACAAGAAGCAGAGCTATGAGCGGACTGGAGAGCAAGGTGGTGTCACTAGAGAAGGCCGTGGCGGTTTCAGATGTGCGCGTGGAGGCGCTGGAGAGCCAAGTGGCTTCGCTGTCCCCCTTCTCAGTCGACAACTGGCCTGCCGCGCGCATCCGCAAGACGTTCATCGAGTTCTTCGAGAATCAGAAGGAGCGACCGCATACATTCTGGAAGTCCTGCCCTGTGGTGCCGCTGGACGACCCGACGCTACTGTTCATCAATGCTGGTATGAACCAGTACAAGCCCATCTTCCTGGGTCAAGTGGACCCGTCACACCCCATGGCTAAGCTTGAACGCGCCTGTAACTCGCAGAAATGCATCCGTGCTGGCGGTAAGCACAACGATCTGGATGATGTGGGTAAGGACGTGTACCACCATACATTCTTCGAGATGTTGGGCAACTGGAGCTTCGGCGACTACTTCAAGAAGGAGGCTGTGCACATGAGCTTCACACTGCTCACGGAGGTCTTCGGTATTGACAAGGACCGTCTTTATGCCACTTACTTCGGTGGTGATGACAAGCAGGGTCTGCCCTCGGACGAGGAGACTCGTCAGATCTGGCTCGACTACTTGCCTGCTGAACGTGTGCTGCCTTTCGACTGCAAGGACAATTTCTGGGAGATGGGTGACGTTGGTCCATGCGGACCTTGCACGGAGATCCACTACGACCGTATTGGCGGTCGTGATGCTTCTGAGCTTGTCAATGCTGACTTGCCTGATGTCATTGAGATCTGGAACAATGTGTTCATCCAGTTCAACCGCGAGCAGGACGGTAAACTTGTGCAGCTGCCCCACAAGCACGTGGATACCGGTATGGGTTTCGAGCGTCTGGCCTCTATTCTGCAGGGTAAGGACTCCAACTACGACACGGATGTGTTCACCCCGCTGTTTGCGGCTATCCAGAAGTTGACCAAGGCTGCTCCGTACTCAGGCAAGCTTGGCAAGGAGGACCCCACCATGAAAGACATGGCCTACCGTGTTGTGGCCGACCACGTGCGTACACTGACGTTCGCTATTACTGACGGTGCTGTGCCCAGCAACGACGGCCGCGGCTACGTGCTGCGTCGTATTCTGCGTCGTGCTGTGCGTTACGGCCAGCAGTTCCTCAACGCGCCGAGCGGCTTCCTCACGGAGCTGGTGCCCGTTGTGGTCAACATGCTGGGCGAGGCCTTCCCGGAACTGATTCAGAAGCAGAAGGTGGTGGAGGAGATCATCCTCGATGAGGAGAAGTCGTTCGGCCGCACGTTGAACAAGGGCATTGAGCGTTTCAAGAAGATAGCTCAGGGCATCCGCGAGGCCAACGCTGGCTCGGACAAGGCGCTTGTCGTGCCTGGCGAGGACGCTTTCTTCCTGTACGACTCCATGGGTTTCCCCATCGATCTGACGGAGATCATGGCCGAGGAGGAGGGCATGACTGTGGACGTCAAGGGCTACGAGGAGTGCATGCGTCTGCAGAGCGAGCGTTCCAAGATGGACCGCAAGAAGGGTGGCAACAACGGTGCTCGCCCGCTGGTCCTGGAGGCCCGTGAAACCAGTGCACTTGCTGACAAACGCATTAACACGACGGATGGCATGGCCAAGTACGAGTGGAACATCAAGACCTCTGCTAAGGTGGTGGCCATCTTCACGACTACGGAATCCAGCTCGGACTTCGTGGACGAGGTGAAGACCGGCGACTTCGAGCGTGTTGGTGTTATCCTTGACAAGACCTCGTTCTACGCACAGGCTGGTGGCCAGATCTACGACACGGGTTTGGTGAGCGGTGCCAACTCCAAGCTGGATGTGGACTTCGTGGAGTCGTACGCTGGTTACGTGATGCACATGGGCCCGATTGCTTCGGGCTCGATCAAGGTTGGCGATACCGTGGAGTGCCAGGTGGACTACACTCGCCGTGCCAAGATTGCCCCCAACCACACGATGACGCACGTTCTTAACTTCGCGCTGCGCAAGGTGTTGGGAACGACCGTGGACCAGCGTGGTTCGCTTGTAGACGAGTCGCGTCTGCGTTTCGACTTCACGAACAACAAGGCGCTCAAGGCCAACCAGCTCGCGGACGTGGAGGCCCTTTGTGATGACATTATTAAGCAGCAGCTGGAGGTGTACACGCAGGACTCTGCTCAGGCGGAGGCCAAGCGCATCCAGGGCTTGCGTGCTGTGTTCGGCGAGACATACCCGGACTTCGTCCGCGTCGTCTCCATTGGCCAGCCCATTGCCCCCATGCTTGAGGACCCCGAGAACAGCAACTGGAGCAACTACTCGGTGGAGTTCTGCGGCGGTACCCACTTGAAGAACACCAAGGAGGCCAAGAAGTTCGTCCTGTACGAGGAGGGTGCCATTGCCAAGGGTATCCGTCGTGTCTCGGCTTACACATGCGACTTGGCCGTTGAGGCTGAGGAGCGTGGCGCCAAGCTACAGGCTGAGCTCGATGCTATTGACAAGCTCGATGGCTCTGAGTTCGTCGAGAGCGTGTCGGCCTTCAAGCCCGTGCTGGACCAGGCCCTGATCTCGCTGCCGCTCAAGGACAAGCTCCGGAAGCAGGTGGACGGTCTCGTGAACCGTGTCAAGAAGATCAAGAAGGAGGCTGCGGCTGCTCGCGCTGCCAACGGCGTCCGTGACGCTACCGCTGAGGCCACCAAGGCCAAGGAGGCTGGCCAGGATATCGTTGTGGTCAAGTTCGACGTCGGTACGGACTCGAAGCTGGGCCGTGAGATGCTCGAGGCCATGAGCACCATCATCCCGACGGGCAGCTTCATGATCTTCAGCACGGACTCGGACGCCAACAAGACGGCGGCCTTCACGCAGGTGAGCCAGCAGCACATGGACTCCAAGCAGCTTGACGCCCGTAAGTGGGTGAACCACGCCATGGCCGTGATGAAGGGCAAGGGTGGCGGCAAGGACGCCCTCAACGCTACGGGCCAGGCCAAGACGGTGGAGAAGGTCGACGAGGCGGTGGCACTGGCCAAGGCCTTCATCCAGTGAGCGTCGATATGGTAGCTTTGAAATGAAGTTCATGGTTCTTATCGAGAGGTTATTGTTTACATCGAGAGGTTCTTGTTTACTGCCAATTACAAAAATTATGGCAGCAGTGTGAAATTACGGATGGCGTTAATGAAGTTGCATTAAGGGCAGGTTGGGCAACTTAAGACTGCTTAAGGCAACATAAAGCTATTCAAGCAACATAAAATGAGGACGGATGTCATGGGCCTCAAGTCCTCAAAATCGATGGGCTCCAAGGAGTTTTCACTGCCCTGATCGCAATAAGGGGACCCTTCCAACGCCCCTCACCTCCTTGAAACGGGTCGAATGTAGCCGATCTAGGCCTATAGAAAGCAGCGGTATGCAGCCCACTCTCATGAAGCACTTACGCTCAGCCCAAAATCATGTTCACTGATTTTGCCATCACCCCCTCCCCCCAAAACCGTGCGTTTAAAGCGACGTTAAAGGCCTTTTAGAACAACGTTATGGACATAAAAGCTGCGATCATTAACGTTGCAGGACGCACTTCGCGAAATTACGCTGAACGTTATGATTTTTTTTTGAGTTTGTACAACAGCACTCGCTAATCAGTCTCAAGTCGAGACTCTCGACCACCCGTCGTGGCGTCGGCTCCCACAGCCACTCTGGGAACATGATGTCACGGAATCCACGTCCAACATAGTTGTCGGCTTTGTGGGTGTTATTATTGCAGACATGTTTGCGTAAAATCTCACACTGCCATCGGGGCACACGTCCGAGTTGATGTACTTTGCCCCCACTGTGATGTATTCTGCGTCAAAGTCGCTACACGATGATGTTGGGTAGGATGCAAACGTTAACGAGTTTCCAAAGCTTGGTACGATTGTGAAATACGTTCCACTCGTGATGGAAGGGTGGCAGTTACCATCAGCTTTGTATTTTTCAGCACGATGCAGTTCGTTTCCTTGGCGTATATCTCCAAGTACGGTACAGTACAAAACTTCGACATCGCATACGCATCAACGTCGTCGGTACAGTCAAGCCTTGTGTGCAAAGTGTTTACCCCGACAGCACACGATAAAGTATCAGAAGGACACGCCTTCTGTTTCTTTGCAACAATTTGAACTGGGATTCCAGAACACGAATTATCAGCGTACCCACAATAAGAGCCTCCAAATATGATGATCTTGCATCTCCCAATCCACCAACCGAATATCTGTAGGCGCAGCCATTGTCATCATCCTTGTTACTGCAGCGACTGTCTCGAACGCACGTGTTCGATGCGAGTACGGTTTTGCTCACCTCTGTAGTGTTGTCGATAGTCTTGCAAACCGAATCGAGGTAGGTCGTGAACTCGCTTGTGCTCTGAGTTGTGAGCGTAACTCTGAAGCTGGTGGCGTCGTCTATGTTGGAGTGACAATTCTCACTGCAACGTATGCTGTCGCGTTTTCCATTTTGCACATCCAATTTGGGGCCTCTGCCACGAGCAAGTACGGAGTGTTACTGCCAAACGTGGTTGACGCGAATCCTGAGTAGTTATCTGTGCAACTAGATGTGAAGTAATGCGAGGAGCCATCCGGCTTGCAGGCAGCTTTCGTAGGGTCTTGCTCGCCAATACAACCAAAACCTTTTCGAAACGTAATATTGACGGGTGGTCCAGAACACGTATTGTTGTCGAAGATCGTGACTGCTATCATTTCCGGATTGGACCCACGAGCATACTTCTCATCGAGTCTCCAACACACAATCCATCCGTTGCCATTGTCCAAGTCACCTCAGTTCTCGGTTGATGCTAAGGTACACGTGATGCAGTGCCCAACTGGTTGACATGGCATTTTATACCAAGAAGATAAGCAGTGGCCTCTTCTAAGTAGTCCACATCATGATATCCACCCCCTGTGGTTGTGTCGTATTTCTCCACCATCAGATACACCTGCCAGATGAAGGTAGAATCGAGACGCATCGAATCGGAGTAGTGCCAACACTCATCTCGAGTGTAGACCATGCCGTTGCGTTTGCACTTCTCAGACGGGATCGGACATGCCAGCTCTCGTTTGAAGTGCACCGTACTAGCAGGGGCTCCACACGAACTGTTGCTATACGTGATCAATGTAGTCATCATTCCTTCAGTACCTGCAAAAGCGGAAACTATGAGATCAATCCATAACATCCACATGATCATTGAGAGAAGCAGCGTGCACGACGAAGTGCGAAAGTCGTAATGCCACAATTTGGGGCCCACAATGCTCTTAAAAAAAGATGTCCCTGCTATGGCTGTTCAAGATCGTTGAGATTGGAATGTTCCATGGTTTGCTAGAGCATATCGGCCTTGTGAACAAATTCACAAACGCACAACATCATACCGTTCTCAAGCAGGAGTATGCTCTTGAGAATGCCAATGTGGTTGAAAAATCCTCAGTGTAAGAAACTGGACCTAGCTCACCTGTAGATGTTCCGCAATAACTACGGTGCCCACAACTTTCTTCTGATGCTCTTGCAGATCCTGGTATTCCCACCGCTCCACTTCGTCCAGGAAAGGATCCGTTATCCGCTTATCAACATCCTGAATTCCCAGCATCTCCTCAATGACCGCAGCACCACAAAATGGCACATAAGTCTCGGAATACCCCCCTTCATGGGCAAACACAATCCTTCCTCCACACAGTCGCTTCGCCGCCTCAATTAATTCATGAGCCATGAATCGAAACACGTTGCTACTCAGGATCATCGCTGCCAGTGGATCCGCGTACGACGCATCAAACCCCGATGACACTAGCATGAAATCCGGCTTGAACCTCTCCAGCGCTGGCACTACGACGTTCTTGAAGGCATATTCATAGGCTCCTGAACCAGAACCCGGCGGTAATGGCAGATTAATGTTGAATCCGTGTCCTTTTCCCTCTCCTCTTTCAGTAACAGCCCCACTATCCGCCGGATAATTATTAGCTTGATGTAGTGACACAAACAACACTCGATCATCTTGATAAAACGCTTCTTGGGTCCCATTGCCATGGTGGACATCATAGTCCACAATGGCGATCTTCTTGATCTGCGGGTATGTTTCCAATAGGTGTTTCGCTGTAATAGCTACATTGTTTAATAAACAGAAACCCATCCCCTTGTCGGTTACTGCATGGTGTCCAGGTGGACGTGTAAGTGCGTAGGCAGTGTCCACGCGACCGTCCATCACCGCGTCCACAGCTGCGAGGACCCCTCCAGCCGACAGTCGAGCGATGTCGAAGGCGAACTGGGAGAAAGGAGCTTCTTCCCCTGCATTGCCACCTTCTTCTTTAGCTGAGTGTCGCTCCAGTTCTTCCAGGTATCGATGGGTGTGCACCCTCTCTAATTGAGTCCGTGTAGCTACCTGGGGCTTGATAGTTATCAGTTGATCTAACAGACCTGATACCGCCAGAAGCGAGTGGAAGCGGCGTTTGGTCTCTGGACTCTCCCAATGACGGAACGGCTCCACCAATGAAGAGTACTGCACACTCCAGGGCCGGTGCCACAGGTAGCGCTCGTCGTACACGTAGCCCACCTTCATCTTGGCCGCATATATCAAAATGTGATCCGTCGCTTCAAGATCGTTTTGTGTGTACCACACTAATTTTACATTAAGTATACTTACGTGTACACTTAGTAGTCATATACTTTATTCAAGTTGTTTAATTTCGGAACATTCGTCCCGGAAATAGTCGCTACCGCACAATTTGACTGGTACTGATGCTGTCGCTCCGGACGCTAGTGTCGCGCAGCTCTCGCGGCGTGTTGGTTGATTTGCAGCGCCTGCACGCTCGTCAGCATGTAGCTGCATTATCTGCACACCCGCTCGCGTTTATTGCGTCGCCCAACTCGCTCTCTAGCCGTCGCAATTGCTCGTCAGCCGACTCGTCCAAGTCCCCGAACACTCTCCATGCCGCTACCGCCGCCGATAAGCCCAAGCTGAGCGTAGAACAGATCCTGAACCACGTGTCCATCATGGAGAAGTGGGCGTGCAGCGGATGCGGCATCGAATTGCAGTACGAGGAGCCCAAACAGGTCGGATACTTCCCCAAGGAGCTGCTGAGCAACGTGCACGACCTTAAGGAGCTCAAGCGACTGCGCTGCGAGCGCTGCTTCCAGATGACGCAATACGGCAAGATTTCGGACACTAAGATGCCATACCAGGAGTACGAGAAGCGGGTCATGGAGCTGCGTAGCAAGGACATGCTCATGATCCAACTGGTGGACATCCTCGACATCTCGGGCAGTCTGCTGCCCAAGGCGCGTCATATTTTCGGCAAGAAGCCGGTGATGCTCGTGGTTAACAAAGGAGACTTGGTGCCTACTAAGTCTGGTATTAGAAGACTCATGAGGAGAATTAAACAGGAGGCCAAGGAAGCGGGTATTGACAATTTGATCTCCATCTACTTGATCAGTGCCATGAAACGCATCGGCATGAAGGAGATCGTGGAAGATGTGGCCAAGTACCGTCAAGGACGCGATATTTGTGTGGTGGGCGCGGCCAATGTGGGCAAGTCGACTTTTTTGAACTCGTTCTTGTCGCACCTGGTGGACCGCAAGTGGCAGCACAACCACCGCAAGTACATGAAGATGTCAGAAGTGCAGTTGTCTGAGCTGGAGGATGACGAAATGGCGACGATGCTTAACATCGATGATGAACTGCTGGCCGAAGCGAAGGCTGAAAGGGAGAAGGAAGCTGCAGCGGAAGATGAAACGACTGTTGTGACTCCCCACGGAGAGCTGTATGTCGCCCCGGGCGAGGACCCGGAAATGATCGAGACGAGCTCCGACGAAGATCGGGAGATGACCACGTCGCCGCTGCCTGGTACGACTCTGGCCGTCCAGTATCTGCCTGTCATGGTGCGCAACGAGGTTTTCAACATCTTGGATACCCCGGGTTTGATCACGGACTCAAAGCGACAGAAGCTTGTTGAAGTGCTCGCTCTGGATGGAGCTGCCAAACTGAAGAACGTGTTCCCGACCAAGCAGTTGCCGGTACGTTTCGGGTACAGCTTCACTTCGGTATAGCCATTGGCCTTTTGTTAGCTCACATGCATTGCTTTGTTTCAGGTCACCACATACCGTGTTCGTCCCGGCCGCAGCTTGTTCCTTGGTGCTCTCGCACGCTTCGACTACGAGACCTTCGGTAACGACAACGACAAGAACCTGCTGTTGCTGTCATGGTACGGTGTGTTGCCTGGACACCTCACAAGCACTGATCGTAAGTCTCCTTTAAATTCGCCAGCATTCCTGTCACTATGTGTACTGATACGTGCCGCGTCTTTCTTGTCAAAAATTCCCGTATAGGCGCTGAGGATACCTTCGTGAAACACGCTGGTGGCATCCTCTCGCCTCCGCGTGGTCTCGATGCCATGAGCTTTACTGGCCCACTCACGCTCTCGCAGAACGTGTACTTGAAGGACTATGTGCTCGACAGCGTGCTGACCAAATCCAAGCACAAGAAGCCCAAGCGCACGACGGTCGTGGAACTGGAGGTGCCAGGCTTCGGTTGGCTCTCCGTCACGGCTGTGGACCTCGATGGCACGGCCGCATCACAGAAGACGCTGAACCAGGGCAAAATCTCCGTGCACACATGCCGTGGTCTTTCCGTCATGCCACGAGCTCCGCTGTTCCCGTATGAGCTGTCGGACTCGAAGAGTACGGCGTGGAAGAGGTAGAATACTCAGCTAGACAGCTAGTTGCAGGTACATTTGTAGTGAACGTTTTGATAGAACAGCACAGCATAATTCATATCACCAAGTGGTTTTCCTTTGTGCGGCTGCATTCGCGGAGCACTGCAACGTCGGATATATGTATACTATCATGTATACTTTCCAGATAATTTTCTGAACTCTTTACCTCCTTTAATAAATCAAATGAAAGTGAGGAGCAATCGCAGGGTATACAATCAGTATACAGTATCAAGCATGATTTCCGGATGGTTGTCAATCATGGCCATCGGTAACGCTACACTTTCCACCGGCGAGCATTACAGTCTTTTCCAGGATAGAGCCGTGTGGATCTGAAGGAGCTGCTGCTAGACTGCCTTTACTTAGGTACTTCGAGTTGCTGCCACCATCTTGAGGTCAAGTACAAGCACAATACAACTCGCCGGCTAGAACACACACGTCAGTCCCCACCGGAATTCATTCGTCTTGACCATGGCTGGCTGGAGTCTACCATCGGTACCAACACCCAGCTTACCCACATCCTTGGCAAGGTTTGCACGTCGAGCCAGCAAGGCTGCCAGTTCAGCGTCGTCGTCACCTGAGAAGACGTCGAGTTTCAAGCTGTACGCCAACTTAGTTAGCCAGCCCAGTCGCGCCGGTAAGAGAGCAGCAATTTCTAAGTTTGTCAGATGGACAAGGAGTTCCTAATTGATGTTGTTTGCAGTCGCATGGGCTCTCAAGGTTAAAGGTGCAGACTACGAGCTCGTGAACGTCGAGTTCGGCGGCGAACTCATTAAGTCGGACGAGTTCAAGACGTGGAACCCCAACGCGCTCATCCCGGTGATCCGTGACGGCGAGTTCTCGCTCTTCGAAGGGTAAGTGCGTTGACAAACTACGACTCGGTATCAGAGACCGTCAACTAACGTTTGCTGTTCCGTTACCAGCAATGCTATTCTGACGTACTCCGCTGTCAAGTTTGGCTGGACGGACTTGTACCCGACCAACATGCAGACGCGTGCTAAGGTGGACGAGTTTTTGCATTGGCATCACACCAACACGCGGTTGTTCACGTTGCAGATCCTCCGTCCGGCTGCGGCCAAGGCGTCGGGTAAAGCGTCACCTTCGGACTTCACTTTCCTTGAGAACGCGGACAATCTCATCGAGAAGGTGATGACGCTGCTCGAAACTTTCCTCGACAAGGACTATATCGCTCACACAGACGCGCCGACTGTCGCTGACTACGCCGCGTACTGCGAGATCGACCAGCTACAGATGATGGGGTACGACTTCTCCAAGTACGCGAATGTGACGGCCTGGATCGCGCTGATGAAGGTTCGTACACGCTTGTTTCACCCTGCAGATTGAGGTTACAACGTCATTGACACGACATTCTTTGTTTTTTTACGTCAACGACAGCAAATTCCCTTCCACGATGAAGTGCGTGAAGACCTCGACAAGTTCCTGATCAAGAACAATCTGCGCGCTGAGACCAGCGACGACAAGCCGTAGAGAGCTACTGGATAGGATGTAGTGACCGTAGACGAACAGCAGGTTTCTTGCATATGAACCAAACAAATTGAACTCCAGCTGTGCACATCGTCTTGTCTTGAACTCGTCCTGAGCACCAAAGCTTACCGCGGCATTGCCAGCCAGCTCACCACTTGATCCCCACAAGTGGGTGCCATCGCCACGCACTGCACCGTCAATACTGGTGCAAGTCCTACCTCGGTTTGGTAAGCACCCTAGCTGCATCATCAGGCACCAGGACAGGTCCTACCTGGGACACCATACCGTAGGGCCTATGATAGGGCCTACAGTATCATGGGCGGCCCATAATACGGCTAGAGACCAGGCAGAAAGGAAGCCTTCCAGCTGTCGATGTAGCTGGGACTTTTGCGGGAGGATCGCAACTGAGTTCGCTCATTCCTGAATCTGCCATGTACGACTCAAGTGATCCAAGCACCAGCACAACCATGACCCTCAAGCTTTACGCCAACCTCATCAGCCAGCCTTCCCGTACCGTTGCGTGGGTACTCAAGGTCAAGGGCGTCGACCACGAACTAGTGCCTGTGAACCCGGGCAGCGACTTCTTCAAGTCGGACGAGTTCAAGGCCATCAACCCCAACCGTCTCGTACCTGCTATCAAGGACGACGACTTCGTGCTCACTGAGGGCATGGCCATCCTGCAGTATCTGGGTGACAAGTACGACTGGACAGGCCCCAAGGATTTGTACCCCAAGGACGTCAAGGTGCGTGCCAAGATCAACGAGTTCCTGCACTGGCACCACACCAACACTCGCCTCTTCACGCTCAACATCGTTCGTCCGGAGATCTCCAAGAAGCTCAACGCTGCTACGCCCAAGGACTTGGCTGCGCTTGAGGGCAAGGACGCCCTCATTGAGAAGGAATTCTCCCTGCTTGAGACTTTCCTGGTCAACGACTTTATTGCGCACACCGAATTCCCCACCATCGCCGACTACACGGCTTACTGTGAGATCGACCAGCTTGAACTCATGGGCTACGACTTCTCCAAGTACCCTAAGGTCTCGGCCTGGATCGCTCGCATGAAGGCCCAGCCTTTCAATGACGAGATTCACGAGCCACTCAAGGGATTCCTCAAGCAATTCAACCTCGACGGCTAAGCGGATGACGATAGAAATCGATAGTAAAGCGTCTCCATAAAACTGTTTCGTCCTCGTTATCGTAGTGTTCTTGTCTTGCTTGATGCTGGTCCTGGTTGTCAACATTTGACGTGATTGTAACATGGCTACGGATTTGCAACGGATCCTCAAGTACGTCAGCAAATCAAATGCATGTTGTTGCTTACCAGTATTTTTTCGAGTTGCAACTCCGCAGCACAAGCTACAATGACTGATAAATTCACTTACTGAAGATGGAGATTGAGTACCGAATGTTTTCAAGCTGTGCAATTCACTGTGCCTGCTGCTTCCACCTCCCACGATCAAAATTGGGCACTGAACCGATTCACCGCTCCTTCTTCGGCTCGCTATTAGGGCTGCTGTCGTCCACGAGGCAGTTCTCGAATCCGCGTTCAAGCTCATCTCGGTCGAACCCCTGACCGATGAGTACAAGACGCGAGACACGCTGTTCTCCAGCTTCCCAAGTCGACCCCGGCGCGATAGTGTATGTGTCAAGCACTCCCTGCACGACGCATCTGCGATCATTAGCGTCTCCTGCCACAGAGAGTACACCCTTCACACGCAACACATCGGCTCCCTTCACATATCGTGTGACCACCTGGGAAAGCCACTCGCCAAATACAGGGATGTCCACGTCGCGCTCGACCTCGAAGTGCATCGTGCTGATTCCGCCCGTATGTTGTCCTCGCGCCTTCACACTTCCTTTACCCCCGTTCACAGCATCATTCTGTGCTTTGAAACGCACTGCATCAAACGTTTTGACATTCAGGATCTTCTCCAAGCCAACGTCAGCTTTCACGCAGCTACACACCGTCGCCTCCTCATTGATCCCCACCAACGCCTTCTCCAGCCTCTTACACTCTTCTTTCGTGGCCACATCCACCTTGTTCATCACCACAATGTCTGCATACAGTGCTTGCCGTTGCAGTTCAATAGGGAAATCGTACGTCTCTTCTTCCTGCTTCCAGTATCTCTGTGTTGCCTTAGCATCCACCATCGTGACAATAGCATCCAGTCGAAACCTCGACGCTCTCAATCTCAGAAAAGTCTCAATAATTGGGCCAGGGTCCGCTAGGCCCGTAGTTTCCACTACAAGATAATCAAAACTTTGTTCCTGCACCAATTGCAGTAGATAGTCCAGAATACGTTCGAGTTCGTCTCCGCCCTTCCCTTTGCCGCCTCGAGCTGTGCAGCACATGCAGCCGTTCTGCAGTACGTAGATGCCATCCTTCTCCTTACCACCAGCCTGTAGTAGCGTGTGGTCGATACTGACAGTGCCCAGTTCGTTCTCCAGCACCATGATCTTGTAAGGCAGTTGGTCTTCGGTCAACAGGATCCGATTGAGCAATGTGGTTTTCCCGGAACCCAAAAAGCCCGTTAATATGGTTACGGGCACGGACGGAGCCCCAAACTCCTTGGATTTAGCGGCTAGCTCGTCCGTTTTACGCTGGATACGGCGCTCGCGGCGTAATTGCAGGCACCAGGCCACGACATTGGCCAGTAGGAAGGAGAAAACCAATAGCACGAGAACCACAACGCCCAGCAGCGTCCAGAAACCGCGAGGAGAGAGCGAAGACGACGGCGCAGCAGGTATGTAGTAGAGATCGTCCTCGTAGCCCACAGGGGGCCCAACAGAAGCCGCCGCGACGACAAGAGCGAACAGCATGGAGATGGAGAGATTGATGATGCCACTTTTAAAGCGCGAAATTTGAGAAGAAAAAGGGAAGTCATCGTAAAATGAGCACACACAAAATGTGTCAACACAAATTACTGTACACAATATTTGTGTTGACATTTTTAACATTTGTTTTATCGTTGATACGTTTTTTTTAAAAAAATAAAAAGTGACAACCGATCTGATTGGCTATAAAAACGCCAATGCATTGCCTGGCTGCCTTGCTGCTAACGCTTTTATACATGTATATAGACCTTCCTGGAGAGAGCAATGCCGCATTGCTCTCTCCAGGAAGTTCTACACCTTTGCCTGGTCAAGTTGGATTAGTTTCAAGCAAAGTGAGACTGAATTTTATGTTAGCAAAAAATCAGGGGAACAGAACTTAAATCGACAAGCAAAGTGAGATTCGTTGCATCCAAAGTGACACTGGTCACTACACTCCCACCAGACTTTGCCGCGCTTGCTGGGCTTCACCTCTTAACGAGTGGTGAGCGCTCGCACTCGCCCCAGAAAGCGCGCGAAGGCGTACATCACGCCGCCCTCCGCCAACACCACAAGGCGTTCATTTTCAAATCCCCCTCCTCCGACATAGATGTCCCTCTAGGCTTCCGCCGTGAAGCGCCGCGTCCTTGGCGCCCACCGCGCCGGACGCGCTGACTGGCTCGCTGTTGCGCGTGACGCCGCACGATGACCTGGTGCTACAGTGGCTAGCCCCCTACTCGCGGATGTGCAACCCCATCGAGGGTTGCTTTTCGGTTTTGAAAGCGCACATTAAGGACCATCTCGCGCTGCACCGTGAACAAATATGAGACCGCCGCAACATGGTCGACAGCGACGAAAATCCTATCACCATCAAGGAGTGCACCTTGCGCTTCTTGGAGCGCGCTGCAGCTCCATACATGTACGGGAAGTAAACCTCGGTGTAGTAACCCAGTGACCAGTGTCACAAAAGTGACAAGTGTCACTTTGGATGCAACAAATCTCACTTTGCTTGTCGATTTATCCCCTGATTTTTTGCTAACATAAAATTCACAGTCACTTTGCTTGAAACTAATTCCAACTTGACCGGGCAAAGGTGTATTAAACAGGGGGCGACGTAGAATGGAGAGAGACTGCAGAACTTGAAGATGGGACCACAGTTTATTGCGGAGCACAAATTCAACCGAAATGTACGAGCTACCGTAGGCGCGTGGACGTAGCGCTGGGCAGCGTCAACTGGGCTGAGATTGTCTCCTGGGGCGAAGTTATGGCGCCTTCATTACTCTAGGCCGGCGGTTACCTGGTTGCCATGTCCCTCTGTTGGAATCGTTGACGTCGGCACGATTGTCAACCAAAGGGCAGATCCGCTGCTGGGATCTTTTACTTAGGCGTCGCAAGAGCATAAGATCACACAGAGGTGACTTGACAGTCGGGATGATTTTTTTTGGCCGGATCGCGTTTATCCTCAAAGCAGGACTTCTTCTCAAACCTGGTGATGGAGTTCAAACTGCGGTCGGTGTGTACGGCGACAGCTCGTGCTCTGCACCGGCACGGTTCGTGACAATTACCAGCCCACTCATATGCACACCCCAGGCCGATCACTATCAACCGACATGTGAAAGCGGAGGAGAAGCGTATTACGTTTCTGATTGAACCAATTATCACACGGGATCGAATGGATATGGCGACGTCGGGTTTATTAGGGAGGCACTGGAGAATTACCCCTTTTTGGGAGTAGATAGGTTCCCGGCGGGGATGTGTCGATGGCCAGACTACCTCACAAGTGCCACAATGTACCGGCTGGACGATAATTGCTACTCCAATGCAGCGAGCACTGCGAGCCACCGGCTTACACTGGGACACTCGGTAGTCATCACCACGTACAGTGATGACAACTGCTCAACAGTGGCTTCAACGACGACCGTGGAACAGAGAACGATTGAGTTTGTTTAGGCAGTCTGGTAATTGCCTCGATGATACCATTTTTTTCGTTGGCGGCACGCTGCCCAATGTCACTGCTGTTGTCATTTACGGTGCTAGCACGTGTTCCGATGTTCCAAGCCAAATAAAATTCTCTCAGGATTTCGCGTGCCAAGCTCCTTCAAATGGCACGTGCCAAGATGAAGGTAGTTCACACCATTCGGTCTCGGGCTGCACGGGTGATACCTCGAGCTTTATGGCAGAAAAGTTTGGTGCAAACAACCCCTACGTGATAATGCAGGAATTTCCCGCCCCGTGGTGCTATGGCATGGCATGGAGTATGCCACGGTCTATTCAGCTGACAGTTTGTGTCACTCCAATGCGGACGATGGTGCAAGCTTTATAGCCACCATCAATGTCGATAGTACAGCGACTATCACAACGTACTCCGATTTAGCACCGTCGAGGCAAGTAAGACGAATTTGGACAGCGGTGTGCATTCATCGTCAGCATGCGTTCAACAAAGCTGCTCGATTAGCATGTATGGCTGCGGTAGACGCTATGCTGTCGGTGGGTTTGGGGCAGTCTCGACGGCGCATGGAAGAGTCGCTGTTACTCATTACAAAGATGATTCCTGCATTTCAGCTCCGATTGAAGTGGATATCTCTAAAACGTTGGTGTGTGAACCAACATCAGTTATGTGTGACCCAGTACTTGCCGGAACAACTGGTGTTTACAAAGCTCAAGCGTGCATCGATGACTATATGAAGTTCGCTGACTTGAGTTTCGGATTCTCCATATCTGATCATTGAGAGCTACGGGATGGATACAAACTGCAAGGTGCAAGATAAAATCAGGATCTATGTTGGTGACGGCAAGTGCCATCCCAGTGCGATTGATGGAAACTATTTTTCGGTCTTACAAAGAGCTGATGGCTCTGTCGAAATTGTGACATATCCAACGTCATCCTGTGTGGACGCAGGTGCTGTCTTCATCGTGAAAAGCTGGTATATTAACACCGGCGCGTGCTTCGACGGTAACAAGGTTTATCGTACCAGCACGGCCCCACTCGCAACATCTACCCTCACGGAGGAACCACCCACAACGCCAACCAGTCCGACTCCAACTTGGACATCACCGCCGACCACATCACCGCCATTCTGTATTCCACCCCCAGCTACTCCAGCACCTACTACTTGGACACCACCACCAACCACGCAAGAACTAAATGAGGGCTTGCTGGAAATCATGTTCCCTGCTTGGCTGTGGGATCCAACTCCATCGCGAGTTTTTGTCGACGATGGATTCCCCCGCCACCCCTACCATAAAGTCCCAAACCACGGTCGTTTTTCATGGTTCTGCACGTTCTTCCTTGCATATTCGTTTCCAAAATAAATCTCCGTTTCCAAATCTGTTTTTTTAGAGCAACCCCACCGGTTGTGCTATTCGGCTGCTGTAAGCCAGATTTGGCGAAAAGTTGGCATCTGGTCGAGCCACCGGTGTCCCCAAATCCTATATAAATATAGCATCGGCGATTCCAAGCTATTTTTTACTCCAAAACTGGCGAAGAAAGTAGCGACGATAGCGTAAGCAACGGACGTGCACCTCCGTTGACGAAGGTGCTTTCATTATGCGAGATTATCCAGACGAGTCAAACTCGAGGACCAAACTACAGCATCGAATAAGACAAAGCACTGTGTTGGGGTTGGCTATCAACAAGTGGTGATGGTGGCACGGGTACAAACCAGTCAGGTAACGACTTCTACGGCCGTGTGAAAGTGTCCTTCGACGAGGAACTTCACCAAATGGACAACTGGGTTTATGAGCGATCCATTAAGTCACTAGGATCCTGGCCGTGTGCGAAAGGAAGCCGCTGAGTTAGAAGCAAGTAGCGAGGTGACAACCAGTGTTGACAGCGTTGTCAATGCAGGCAACACGGACTCCAGTGTTGGCAGCTGCAGCACGATTTCTTTTCTTAGAAACTCGACATGGCATGACAATGCCTGCATTCTTGTCTCTAACGGAAGACCATTGCGACTGGGAGATTTTCCGGCACTAGAGTCCGTAAAGCTGGGAGACATCATCGTAAATTAAGAACCAGGAAAGAACCAAGCAGCTGAATATTGAACATTGATACAGCTGCTGTTAAAAAAATCTATCTACAAAGCTAGGCGACATCGACAAATTATGCGCTGGAGTCGTGGTGTTTTGCTTAGCTTGCCATGGAGTTTCTGGAAGACAACTGAGAAGCGGGAAAAACTGTTTGCGTCACCCGAGCTACAAGTTCGACTGAATTGGGGGATTGTAAACCAGACAATGGTTAGGGGAACTGTCGCGGCAACCCAGTAATGGAGATTTCTCGGAACATGGATGGATGGACATGGAGGATAACATATGTATCACAAGAGTACAGGAATTCGGAGGACTATGCAACGTGGGAATCTTGGGAAGTCAGGGAAGGGATTGCCTTCACAGCACATCCGCAAACCGCGATACATCCGTGGACAGCCCCAGGAGCAACAGAAGCGCTTAATCTGAGCTCCACGGTCTGAAAAAAGAGATCCAAAGAAATCAAACGAACGCTTCATAAAAATCTAAACCCGTCTTGGAGAAGATACACCGAAGACTACTGACATCAACACGGAGGAAATTTGCACTGACACAGTCACCAAGTCAAATGTGAGCACGGCACGGATTATTCACGGACTACCAAAACTGGACCATTCATCGAATGGCACTGGGGTCTTTGAACCCCCCTCTTTCATAGCGGGTGGCCCCGAGCACGTGACTGCTCAGAGCCCGACTGTACTACAGCTGAAGAATCGACCGACCATATTTTTGGGACTGCGAGAAAGCCCAGATAGAGTGGAAACATGGGTGGATCACTGGCCAGCACATGCTTCCAGACCCAGCGACAGGCAAGAGCTGATCCCATGGCTAGCATCTCGACAAGCTCCAGCAATAACCGCAGACTTTATAGGCACAGCTCAACAATGTATCACGAGATGGACAGCACAGTACGATGCCGCAATGATAACACTATGGATTATCTGGTCGACAATTACCCCAACGCTGTTATGGAGACTCCGAAATCGCCACGTATTCAACAGTCTTCATGCTACAGTACACGAAACTGGATCAATTATTTGGGCAGCAGGAACGTTTCAGGTCAAGGCAATCGCTAGTACATGGCAAGCACAACCGGAGACGAGGATCCAAGGCTATTGCCTTGAAACGTGCCACCAAATTATGGTGGCAACAAACACAGAAAAGAAACCAGAACAACTCCCGATATGGCTCCTAAGATATAAAACTCAGACTCACACGCTGGAGGAGGCTGGCTAGCCTACTGCATGCACGCAGGAAATGAATGGATATTGCCAGCGGCAGGAGTATCACATTCTCTAAACAAGACTCGAATCAGGACTACGGTACTCTAATACTGAATCAAGGACGAGCAGCGATTTGCACAATACGAAGATACTACCAAGGTATTGCTTCAATTGGAGAGTCTGGAAGCAGCACCAAAAAGAAATCCCAGGACAAGCTCAATGACAGTTAGCAACACAGATTCCGACGAAGATCACCCATTAGACAGCTTCCTTGCGGTACAATGGGTGAAACCAGCCCGGACATCTCTTGAAGCAGCGACAGTACTCGCCAGGCAACGAATGACGAAGAACTATACTTTTGCAATCAACAACAGCAACGACCCCATACAGAACTACATCCAAAACGTGACTACAACTCAAATCCGAAAGACAATCACTCTGATTGATCGTCTAAATGCATATCAGGCATCTATAGGAAAAAATTAAAACCAAAATAGAAGGCCACTGCCCCCCCCCCACGGTGAGTGCGTGCGTGCGTGGGTGAGTGAGTGAGTGCTACATTTCCCGACACCAACGGAAGTCCCCCTATTCTACCTTCCAGACTCAATAACGAATCTAGTAAATAGCAGCCTCGTATTTTGGGATCGCGATCGGGCGTGTTTGGTTTACTCCGTTTGGATATTTTAGTTGTGCTCCAAATGCATTTTGGTGTTGTACTTTACACGTAAAAATCATGTTTTCTCCTCGTGTTCGCTGGAATTTTCTCTGCAGTAATCACTCTTGGAATACGCATGTACATGTACATGTACGCGTTCATGACAGATAGCTAGCATCACATTATGTTGTGCCGCTGTTGACGAGTCTCGAAATGCAGTAGTAGCTGGTGCGGCAATGCCGGTCGCCGTCGTGTAGTTGGATCCGTGGCTGTATTCGTCGTGGAGTCCGGATGCTGAATCTCATCATCCCACGCAATTACTGCAATGATATACAATTCAAACATGACATTTTTCGCTCCAAGCTGAAATGACATTAACGATGAGACGAGAAATGATAGGCTAACTCTGAAACCTCGATTTTCCCCACGATCGGAAGTGCAACTTTTTTCCCTGGCTTGTATCGTCGAGATGCATTCAGCAACGCGTCGGAAGGGCAAGATTCTCGTGGGTTAGCAGCAACAGTGTCCACTCTGCTTTCTCTACAAATTATCACACTGGCCGCCTGGCCGCCGGCAGGAGTACTTCGGTGCAACAAGGTAGGTTTGGTGCTCCTAACAGACGTATTCAACGTTGTGTAACCATTCATTTATATGCACAGGCAACACAAGTGCTTTACATCTCAACTACGTTTCGTTTGACTCAAGACTCGTAGTATCTGTCAGATACTGGTGTCGCTAAACTATGTCTGCGACAGAGAAGAGCAAAGTCGTAAGTGCCATTTCGAGCGTGCTGTTCCAGGAAGCACTGCTAGAAGAACTCGAGGATGCCGGGAGTGATAGTTGGAGCGATCGCGATGACGTTGGCATGAGTGCAGAAGGTGAAGGGAGCCAGTCTAATGAAGGAGTTGAGGAACTAGCCGATCTCTACACTGGGATCACGCAGACACGGTACATGGAGGCGCGTGACAAGAAGTCACGCTCGACCGCCATGAGATACAATATTTTTCAGCAAACTCCAAAGGAATTTCGCCAGTCGGTTCGTGTTGATCCACCTACAATCGATTACCTTCTTGGTCTCAATGCGGATGACCCCGTCTTCTACAACAACAGCGAAAACCCTCAGATTGATATTGCTATCCAACTTGCCGTGACGTTAGAGTGGTGTGGCACATTTGGAAATGGAATACCTGTGGAAGGTTTGCTCGTATGGACTGGGGTCTGGGACAGTATCAGAGTATGCAGCACGGGTTCGCAAATCGTTGCTTCGCCATATTCGCGTTTTGTTGCGTGGCCATCCGCCACAAAACGAGCGACTTTATCGGCCTACCATCGTGAGAGATATGGGTCGAGTGGTGTTATTTGATTTGTGGATGGAACTTACGTAAATATCTCGCAAACACCACATATCGATGATCATCGTTTCTTCACACGGAAAAAACGTTATGGACGGAACGTCCAGATCTTCTGTGACGAAGATCAACGTATCATTCACGCCTACACGGGGTGACCAGGTTCATGCGGCGATTCACTAGTCTTCTCTCACTCTCAAGTCATCCAGAGCCTTGGCCGATACTTTTCTAGCGGTGAATATTGGATTGACGATAGTGGATATGCGTTGTCAGAGCGTCTTATCACACCGTACGAGATGCCTCGAGCTGCTCGACCCAACAATGCAGAGTTCAGTACTATTCTTTCAAGCGCACGTGTGGTGAATGAAAACTGTATGGGACGTTGAAGAACCGGTGGTCATCACTGTATGGTGTGCGAACGCAGATTAAGGACAAGGAGGACTTTGACAAAATCAACAGCCACATTCTGCTATGTGTGCTTCTGCACAACATCACGCTTCAGTTGGAAGACCCGTGGACTAAGGAGGATCGCGAAGATTTTGCTGACGCCGAAGGGGAAAGTGATGACGAAGATGAAGAGGATTCGTGCTGCAACTACGCGCCACCAACATAGAAAATCGCTGAATAAACGAGAAATGATTAAACGCCAGGCATTGGGAGTTGATTGATTAGTCGTAGTCGCATGCTATTCGGTTACTACGAAAACGCTACGTCAACAACAAAATATTAAATGAACGGAAAGCGATGACCGGCCGTCTGACTAATCTTGTTCTATGGTTGCAGTGTTGGTCTTTTCCCACTGGCGCTGCATCAGGATCTGGAAAGAAGGCTGCCACTATCGCCTGCACTTCATCGAGTGACTTCCCTGCTTTGAGTAGCTCAGTGCCATACTCTGTCGAGATTGACTTCGCTGAATGTCTGCATGCTTTTCTAGCTCTTTAGCTCGTGCTTCTCGCTCCAGCTTTTCTCACGGCGTTCTTCCATGATCATCTTCTCCGTTCCACTCCATCTGCGCCTTGAACTTCTGCTCGTTAAAGATCTGTCGTTTCTTGGGTAGACACTTCCGAAGTCCTTGCGTTTGTAGCTCATGGCTTTATCACACACACACCCGAGCATCCGCTGCCGTTGTTGCTTTCATTTTAGATGCCGTCTTGAGCGACTTCGTTGGTGCACCCATCTTCTTTTTCCCTGTACTTGTACTCGTTGCGGGGGAAGAGGTCTTGGTCTCACTGACACACTCCGTTTCCATTCTCCGTTTCGGTCTGCTTGGTCGTGATGCGGTATTGATCTGGGAGTTTGGATCAACATTTTCCTGCTCGTTCCTGACTAGCTGCTGAATATTCACCTCGACCATCTTTCGGCTTGCTGTTGTTGGGAATGTCATCGCGCACGGGAAACCAATCAGCATCATCGTACGACGGCGCCCTTGTCTCCCAAGGTGGGTAACATTGGATTTACCTCCAAAAAGCTTGTCAATCCGGTGGAAGCACGGGCGACTTTCCTCAGCAAGGTCTTCTACTGTCATTTCGTGTGCAACCATCTCTTCTGTTAGTCCTAACCCGGTCTGGTTGTCCAGCTTAAAGCGCGTAGCACGATAGCGTTTGAAGATGGAGTTCCAGAGGCTTTGGCACTGCTTAGCGTTCCACTCAACAGCAAGTTTGGCGTAAAAAACAGCTCGGTTTTCATGTGCGTCTCTGTAGCGCTGTGCGCAAACTTGGCCATGCTTCGAAAACCTGCGATCTTTGTTGTACCGCGACCGTGTGCCATTTTCTTGTCCTTTCTCGAGCTACCCGCGATGATGTTGTAGTTAGCGGGAATTTCCAACCATTGTACCATGGGTTCGATTTGATATGACGTTGTGTGGTATCCAGCTCCAGCATCTTCTCCCTCTTGTTGAGTGGGTTGAAGCGCGACTCGTGTAGTCCTTTGCTTTCGTTGCATTTTAGGAGCCATCTTGGTCTAGCTACTGGAATCTGAGAGTGGGGCACATGTTGGCGGTAAACGCGTGTAAATCAACAGCAGAGTTAGAGCGAGTGATAGACACGTTGGGGAAGAGGTTGACACGCAACTGTTCCGAGAATGCCACCTCGGAGCGTTAAGTAATGTTCAGCAGAAAGTGAAGGAGTGATAGGAGCGTGCACCACTTCGAGCTGAGCTGATGAGCGCGGCTTGTGACACCCGCACTGACTGAGCCTTGTGTTGAATTCCGCACTGAGAGTGCGCCAGCGTGGGAGTGAATGTAGACCCATCAAGGAAGATATACCTGTAATTTAGCATGTTTTTCCATAGCTAGGAGCTGAGCCTTGAGACGCAAACGATGAGACAAAAAATGAGGCCAGAAGAGGTGATGTCTGAAACCCTAATACATGAACAATAATATCGGGCAGCACCAATGGTTGGTGCTGCGGAGCGTATCCGGGGCAGCCCCAAAAGGCAAGTATTGAAGGTTTCTTAGCAAAGAACCCTGCTGCCACGCGTAGTTCTGGTGGAGCAGATGCGCTGGTGGCACCAGTGATGCGTCCAATCATTACTTGGTGCTGCTTTTTACGGGCGGTTATACTTTAGGCAAAATTCTGAAGAGCCTGCTCAAGTAGTGCACAACTGAGCAGTATAACGGGGTTGGCGCTTCCCTGCCAATAATGGATTTGAACTGGTGCGACTCATGTTGCTCTTAAGCCTTTACCTACATGGTTTATCGAATTACTGTTTACTACAGTATAATCCAGTGCATGCGCCTCATTTGCATCACTGATTCAAAAAGCCGAACACCAGCTCAGAAGATCGTCGCCAATGTTCTAATTCATCAGACTCACATATGACTGTACGAAAATAAGCCTTCACTAACCCTTTAGGAGATTCATTAGCCAAGGGTGCACATTGTTGCATTTGCCGAGCGACAGTGATTTCTTATCGGTATTTATCCCTAACCAAAAAGTGAACAGCATAAAGTTTTTTTTGTTCTTCAAGGCGCCGCAGTTTAACTGTCCTTCTTGGTGTGGACAGCATGCCGGCGTTTGCTTCTGTAAACAAAAAGAGCAACCAAAATGATCGTCACAAACGCTGCAGTACCCGTATATCTCTTGGCCTTCTTGAACATTCGCATCATAATGCGCACAGGAATCGGCGGCGGGTAATATGACGTCACTGGGGGAGTACGCTCCGGGTGGCACTTATCGAACTCGACCAGCATGCCTTTGTAAATGTTCATACCTCGGTAATACAGGCACACGCGACCATCCTTGCCTCCTTCATCCGTAACATCCATCACAGCGTACTGACTTGTGCCGGGGAAAGCGCCATGACTGTATGGTCCTCCCTTAATCGAGCCTGGGCGTCCTAGCGCGGCCGAGTGGAGTACCGTAAGATTTCCAGGACTGTGACTGCCATCATCGACTGCCAGCATATGTGCATCTCCACTCACGATCACAATCGGCACCCACTTGTTTAGACCGTGTCCTTTGATAAAATTCACGAGTTCCTGCTGCTCGTGGACAAAGTGTCCCCACTTCCGCTCGTCGTCCAGCCAAGGCATAGTATTCACCCAAATAATGAGTCGGATGTTCGGGTCGCTAGTTGCGCGAACCAGCTCACTCTTGAACCACGCCTTCTGCTTCTTACCCAGCACCGTCTTAGTCGGTGCAGCTGGAGCCGTATTCGGTGTTCTAGCAGATCGCAGATCCGTTAGAATGTAGCGCACTCGACCGATAGTGAAAGCTTGATGCACCGTATTCGTGCGTGATCGTCCTCCAACCAATGGATAATGGGGCACAAATTCATGATACGCCTGCACCGACGCATTTCGTCCAGGAGCAGTCGAGTCGCTGTTATCTGGACCAAAGTCATGGTCATCCCACATGTACACGAAGGGTACGTCCATCGCCAACATCGCTTGTCCAGCTGGTGACGCGAAAATCGAGTCATATCCATCTCGGAACGCTGCCACATTATTCATTACCAAATTATGGTAGTGTAGATCCCCAGTGTGCATAAAGAACAACGCCTTCTCTTTCTTAATCTCTTCAAATACCTACACAAACAATTACCTCTTAATAAGAATAATACATAATACATCACCACCAGAAACCTACCTTTGGATCTGAAAATTCATCAGCACAGGAGGCAAATGCAACTCTGTAATTGTATGGTTCTCCTTCTTCTTTGGGCGTTGTGAAGCTCCCCGTCCTCACACTTTCCCCTCTCTTGAGTAATGTCAACTCATATCGATATTTTCTATCACTATGTGGGAGGTCCGAGAGGGTACACTCCTTCACATTCGGGGTATCATAAGACGAGGAACTTCTCAGCTCCCCTTCACCAGCCTCTCCCCCGTGCACTTCAGAGCATGTGGCAATAGCGGAATGAGGCTTCTCACCCTCCAGTAACTCCGGGAACGCGTACAGTACAAAGTCTGAATCCGCACAAGTGTAACCCTCGCGTAACCCAAACTTGAAGGTGATGGAGCGAGACGTCAACGCGCCACTCCAGAGCCACAACACATCGGAAGACTGGCAAGGTTCTTCGACTGCATGCGGGGATAGACAGAGGAGGGTTAGAGTGGCTGTAGATAACAGCAACAGCGTCACCAGGAAGCGTCTAGGACGCGCCATCGTCGACTTGAAACGCATCTTGGATAATCAACCGTAACCAGGTATGTTGACGTTATGTTGCTGTAATGTTGCGCTTAGAGCATGACTTATTCGATGGACTGCCGTGTTAGTATATATTGGTTTAGATATACATATTTGATTTAGATCTTACACTTACGTGATAATAGGCGTGTTGGTTCTGCAGCGGGGAACTGACTGTGGACCTGGAAGAGAAGATACCAAGTTGAAGTGAGAGATGGCTACAATTTTGGCGACGAATGCGGTGAAAGTGGTGAAAGCGCAGGCAAGCGGGTGCTACAGTAACATGTAACATGGATTTAACGAGTCGCGCTTCGTGGTGATATACTTTAAGTTGACTCAGATCCGATTCGTCGAGGTGCTGACACCCAAATTTTGGTGCTGTTAAAGCCGTCAGTGTACCGGTAGACGTGAAACACAGTTTCGTCGTCGAGTCGGGCGCCTCTGAATGATGTCAACTTGGTGTTGTCACTACTACAGTAGTATTCATGAACCGTGGGCGTTGCGTACAAAATAAGTGCCAGCGAAGACATTGGTTGTATAGCTACAATAGCCACTTGTTTATACAGTGGAGTAAGTAGCAAGGCAGCGCGTGGTTTTATCTTTGCCCGTATTCTATACATGTAGTGCAACATGATGATGATATTACGTTGGCGCGGCGGCCAGTTTAGTAGTGCAACATTTTTATTTATTGTGCCTTTCACCTATTTTGGCGGCTGTGTAGTTAATATAAGATTCACAAAAAGTGGTACCAACCTTTAATTCTGCCTAAGATTGTGATCTCTTCCCCTACATCCTGGATCAGCATTTACGAGCTCATCAACGGATATAAGCTTTATCAATATCGAATTAAGCCAGAATTCTAAATTATTGAATGGGCAATAGTACAACCGTGAATAACCCGTTCAGCAAATATACACAAAGTATTCGGATATTAAGTATGTTTTGCGTTTTGCATCACCGTCGAATGACAAAATATCTGCATGGTGACGACAAAACTAATGCATACTCGCGACAAAATTTACCATTTCTGGTATGGATGAGCGGCTAAACGATATCGCCAACTAGGGTGAACTACGACAACAAATCTTACGTCATGAGTTTTCACACGTTTTTGCTCGCGTCTACTTCAAAGTATCATTTTTGACGTGGCTAGCATTGAGTTTGTTATCTGGTTGTCGTTAACCGTGATGTGTCCGACTCGCATTGGGATGAAGTCATATTCATAGCTGATACGCGATCCAAGTTGAATATACAGAAACCATTTTGTCGTTGTCAAGCAACGCATTCCACTCACTTGCTGTAGAGGAAGTCGGCCTTATATTATATGGTAGCATTACCTGTACTCCTTTTCTATCTTTCTACTCCAATGCTGTGCAAATGAATTTAAATAAGTTGCGAAGGGATAACTCAACGCTTTTATACCATAACCCGTTTGGTCGAAATCTCCATCACAAATATTGCCGATGCAGATAACGATTCCGTGGATCCAAAGAGCAGCTGGTAGCTCAGCCCAGGGGAGATTATTCAGTACAAAGCTCATTCCCGATTTTGCTGTCCGAACCAGAAACCACCAACCTTTACCTCAGTCACTCGAACAATTTCCCTAGCATGCGTTTGAGCATCCTTCGAGTGCTTGTCACGCTCACTATCGTCACATGCCTCAACTTCTGTCACTGCTGGCCAAAACCTGGAAGCTGACGCGCATCAAGCTAATGGCAACAAGATGCGCCGTCTTCAAGGCGGCAAGAAATTCATCGAAAGCGATCATACCGAGAATTTAAACACGGAAGAGAGAGTGGGCACTCAAGGTGTTAATAAAGTGAAGGATCTGATCAAGAAGAACCCTGGACTCGTTCAGGCTTTAGAGAAAACCCCTGAAAAGCTCAGTGGCACGAACATGAAAGCCATTCAAGGGATCGTGGCTAAGAACCCTCCCATATCGCGTGGTCTAGGAGGGAACAAGCTGCGTACGTTCTTAACGTTTTTGCTGTGGGTAGTGGGTGGTTTTGCTGGTGGCTATATTGCAGCCAAGATTATTCGTAGCCAGCAAGAGTAGCGCTTGTATCCAGGTGAATAACTGGTTCAAATTGGTACGAACAATCATTGTTTTTGTTAAAAACGGTTTTCGTAGATAACTGCATTCAGAGATAGCGAGGCATTACGCTTATTTGCAAAACCCGTCCAGGAACGTAAAGTGCGATGCCACTTCTTCGACTGGCAGACGCAGCTGTCTGGCTAGGGTCTCGATCTTGCTTTGGCTAGAAGTATATTTCGCTTCACTCGACTCACTGATGGCTGAAAGGCGACGTAGAGCATCGGCGTGGTCACGGCACCAGATCTGAGCCTTCTCGGCGATGTTCCGCATTTCTTGGCGACTGCGTTCAAGTGCCTTTGCTGTTAGTGGCTGCTGATCTCGACTCAATCGTACGTTGGCTTGCTCCCTCGGTGAGTAGTTCTTCGTTATGAACGGATGCTCGAGAAGACGAGCAGCAGGAGGCCGATACATTGGATTTTTCTGCAGGCACTGGTCCAAGAAATCACACAATTCCGGGGAAAAATGGTCTCCGTAGTCCTCGAGTCTCGGTGATGGCTGCTCTTGCACAGCGTGAACCACACCCCAGTAGCCATCTTTGGTCGGTACTGGCAGCTTTCCGATGGCACAAGCCATTACCGCTAACCCAAACGACCAGAGATCCGACGGGTACGAGTACATGCCTCCGCTGATTCTTTCAGGTGCCATGTATCTGATGACAGAAAAAAAATAAAACTCGCTGTCAGTGCATATACAGCAAAACACAAAGATGCCTACCGTATCTGACTTACAATAGTGTACCCGTAAAAGTTGTTGCCTTGGCCAAAGTGCTCTCGAGGTCGCGGGAGATGCCGAAATCAGATATCTGCGAGCATGACAAGAGCAAAAGTATGATAAGAACAACTACCACACACTTCAATCTCCAGCTGTCTTACCTTGACTTGGCCTTGGTGGTTAATGAGCATGTTACTGAGCTTGATGTCTCGGTGCAATTGGTGATGCTCGTGCAAGAAGGCTAAACCCTTCAATCCGCACGCGGCAACATTCGCGATCTCCTGTTCGGACAAGCAACCAGCTTTTCCATCGGCCCCTTCGCTGGCAGACTGCACGTAGTCTTCTAGGGAACCGCCGTCCATATATTCGAGTACAATAGACACAGATCCCACCTCAGGGTTTGTGTATGCGTCGTAGAAAACCACGAGTTCTTCACACGCTGCTTGAGCGGCCGATGATTTGACAGTAGACGTGGAGGAAAATTTGGCCGTAGCAAGCGGTACAAAATTCACGTACAGGGACTTGAGCTCGCGCACCATTTGGTGACGCTTCTTCTGATCGTACACACGAATGACTTTAACAGCTACCAGTCTGAATGTCGGCGTGTACAACGCTTTGTATACTTTTCCGCCAGCTCCGTGCCCCAATTCCTCCAGTATCAGCAGGCAATCCTTCGTAGTAATGGCCTCGGCAACTGACGCAGGTTTCTTCCCATCAGCTTGGTGCTGATGTGCGCTTGCAAAGGGCGCGTTAGTGATTCCACGCGTCTGTAAAACACAACACGCCATTCTGTACTTAGCTCACTACCTTCACTGCACAAAACAGCACATAAAGTCAGCCTTACGTCAATCTCAAAGCCTTGCGTCTGTAGTCTACCCGTCGCCGAAAAATCAAACGACGCAGCCACCGTCTTCTCCTCTTTCCTCACTTGTCCAATATCCAGCCCTAATGCACCAGAACCCAGCCTTCCCACTGCAGTTTTTTCTGGGGCCGAGATCGTTCCACGCTCTTCTTCACCCACGTCAATCTTCAATTGTCCCAATCCCAACGTTTGCAAACCCGTCGTGCGTCTTGGTGGCGGCTTAGCTGCCGCCGACTCGACATCCACACGTAAGTCCAATCCAATACGTCGCATCGAGTTGCTAGCACGTTGGATTGGCGGTGAAGGGGCCGGTACAGGCGACATTTTGTGCTCATTTTGGACCGAACTCTGGAGCTTGTGCACTTCTCTCTGGAGCTTCTTCTTGTGGCCTCTACTCATCCCTGTTGCAGCATCCAGGAACTTGTCCAGTCCTTCTGAGGAAAGTAATGTTGCTCCAGTGAGTTTCTGACGCTGTGCCACCTCCACAAACAGCTCCAGGTCGTGAGCTCCCAGCCACTCACACACGTCGCAGATTTTCCAATTTGCAGTTGAATTCCCAGCTTCCTCTTGGATTCCTTCAAGCTCCAATGATTCTATTCTATTCCTCGTGATCTGCACACGCTGGTGCAATTGTAGTTTCCCCTTACGGTGTCTGTGAGCGTCGCAATGGGCGCAATACACCAGGCCGCAGTCGTCGCACGTCACTTGAGCGGGTCTCTTCTCGCACTCGTCGCACTCCGAGGGCGGACTGTTTGACGACAGCTCCGTCAATTGGTTGTCGTGTAGATCCAGCGCCAAGAGTTTATCCATGCCAACAACGGAGCCGTACAGACACGAGTCAGCAATAGGCAGAGGCGTCTTCATAGTATCTTTTCAAATGACCCTTCATGGTTACCAAATCGATAGAAATGTTACTGTGAAAATTCAGTTAGATACGATTTCTATGGTTGTGGTCCACAACTTATGGACATTCTAAATGTCACGACTCTTAGAGCATTGAGCTATCTGTATTCTATATTGGGATACCAAAGCACATGTCTTATATATATATGGCGATGGAGCACTGATGTTCCCGCACCGGTTTGTACTATAATTCCGCCGTAGTGAAGCTTTTGCGCAGTTGTTGAACCATGAGGCTGAGCACTGGGTAGAAGACTTCTAGCGGAGGGAGATGAAGATGACGCTATGTTTGCAGTCATGATAGGCGTCCGTCCGATGGACTTGGAGGTAGAATCGTCACCAGGAGGTTCACGTCCAGGCGGTGCCCCGAATAAGAAGCGCGATCCAGCATACCGACACCTTCGACTACTGCAACAATATTTTGGACCTGATCCTGTCTACGATGCGGGTTACTTTCGAAATCGTTTTCGAATGCGACAGAGCTTGTTTCAGCGTGTCCCGTCGGACACGAGCCAGAATATCGTTTTGCCGCTCCAAAACTCACTTCCTATCCGAGGTTCATCGATATCAAGCTCCTGGTTCGCTTTGCTCACCGTCCTGGACAACGCCGGGGTCTGCTACGAATGGTGACATTCCAATGGACGCTTGGTACCTGGCGTTATACGCAAACCCAGCGAGAGAGATGAATTTGTCCCAATCATCACTGCTACTGTTCGTAAACGCCCTCAAATAATTTTCAATTGTTTGGTTCACCCGCTCTGTAACCCCATTTGCCTGTTGACGGAACGCAGTTGTCAGCTTCTGGTGCGTTCCCAGCCTCTCGCACGATTTATCCACAGTGTAGAAGTAAACGTTGAGTCACGGTCTGATAGAACATCTTCCGGTAACCCATGCAACACAAATACTCTGTCTCAGTACAGTTTAGCTGTCTCAAGTGCTGTTGCTATGGTAGGTGTCGGCAGGAAATGGGCACGCTTCGTCAGTCGATCAATCCCAACCATAATCACATCAAACCGCTCATGTGTTTCAGGAAGCGCAACAACAAAATCCATAGCGAGATGCGTCCACCTCGCCGTAGGAATAGTGTGTGAGCGCAATAATCCTGGTGGTTTTGTGTTTCGGCTCTTTATCCTCTGACAAACCTCACATGAACGAACGTACGCACTAACTGACCGCTCCATATGCCTCCAATAGTAGTCTTTCTCGACGAGCCGAAAAGTTCGCTCCACTCCTGGGTGCCCGTAACACTTGACGTCGTGAAATTCATACAGCAGAGCATCAATTATCTCCGGTATGTTCGGTAAAACCAGGCGCCTGATAGAAAATCTGCTTGTTCTGCAACGTGTATCGTTCAACGTGCCGAATCCCAGGTTTCTCGAGTTCATCAATAGCACCTAAATGCTATTTCAGCGCCGCTGTGAATGAATCTTCATCGTACTGATCTGTTACTTCGTTCACCAGGCTGGATATTCCGTGCTCAAGGTGATCACGAACTTGTTCCCGTGTGGAAATTGCTACTAAAGTCATAACAGGCTCGCGCATAACATCAGGGCGCCGCAATATACCATCGGCCATAGTGTTGTTTCGACCTTGTATGTAGCGAAAAGTAACAGGGTGCTCGCTCAGCTCGTCGTACCACCGAGCTACACGATGCGAGATCGTTTTCTGTGTGAAAATCGTCTCTAGAGATCGGTGATCAGTCTCGACGACGAATGGTTTGTCAAGTAAATACACTCTCCACAATCGTAAACCGAAAATAAACGCCAATAACTCTTTCTCGCGAACAGAGTAATTATTTTCGGCGTCTTTATACTTCCTTCCTCCGAATGCTATCGGACGTTCCACTACGTTGTCACCCCTGACCTCCTCCTGAAGAGGGACGCATCCCACAGCGTGGCCACTCGCATCCATTCGTAATCCAAACGGTTTGCTGAAATCAGGGATAGCTGACACAGGACTCGAAGCAATTTTGTCTCTTAGCGATTGAAAGTGTGATTGAGCTTCGTCACTCCAGCTGATAGTCTTTCTTGCAGTGCCTTTAAGCATATTGAACAATGGTCCAGCGTCTGACGCATAGTCATGACAGAATCTCTGCACATAGACCGCTGTACCCAAGAACGACTGCAGTTCGCTCTGAGTACGTGACAACGGCCACACACGCAGTATCTCTACTTTCTTCGGGTCAATACGAACGCCGTTGCGTCCAACATAATCTCCCAGACAAGGGATCTCCTCCACGCAGAAAACACATTTGCTGAGTTTCACATAAAATTTGTGTTCTTCAAGTCTCGACAGTACTCGATCAAGAGCCTCCAAATGAACTTCCAACGATTTCGCTTTTGAGTAGACATAGAAATCGTTAAAGTAGCACTGGCAAATCTCACCCAAGTCTGCCAATATATGATGAATACGCTCATTGAAGGTGGCCGGCGCGTTGGAGAGGCCCATCGGCAACACGAGATACTCATGCGAACCATCCGGCGTTTGGAACGCAGTGTGTGGTATATCACAGTCTCGCATTCGGAATTGATAGTACCCACTTAGTAAATCCATACACGAATGCCAAAATGCTCCTTGCAACTTCTAATTGATGATATCTTTCCTCGGCATGGGAAGAGTACGTCGAACTGTGTGAGAATTCATTGCACGGTAGTCGTGCACAATTCTCCACCCAACGAGCTTTTCGACACAGATCGCGGGTGCTCCATGCGGTGACTTTGAGGGTCGAATCGTTCCAGCACCGAGCATTTCATGAGCCCAGTCGCGAATTACTTTTTCTTGGCCGGATGACTGTCTCCACTGTCGCTGAAATATTGCCTCCTACGTGTCAACCTCCATTTCATGCTCGCCATGCTCGCGTGGTGGTAGGCAAGATGGAAACTTCTGTTCGAAAACAACTTTGTGCTCCAAAAGCACAGGATAAACCGGATGACCACTATATGCTTCGATATCCACAACTTCAGACTTTTCACCACTCTCTTTCTCAGTTTTCGGGCGGATGACAAAGATGCATTCGATGCCTTTTGGTTTCCGCAACATCCGTTTGAATTGTTTCGACGTTATGAACTTGGTGGCTCCCGAAGTCGCAGAATAGTAGCCGTGTTTGAAGTAGTCAATACAGTCCTTCTTTCTCTTCCGAGGAGACACGGGGTGCCGCTGTCCGCCGACTTGCACCGTCAGTTTCTGTGGTTTGTGAAGTGTCTTCACAATTTTCTTCGATCGTCTCTTCTTCTTAATTCTCGTTGTCGTCTCCTTATTATCCGAGTCGAGCACCGCACGCGACTTCACTCGCTCCTGCACCCAGCCAATCTCAGGATTTACGGCTTTTAGCCATGGCATTCCCAGTAAGAGGTCTTGACCTTCGGGTACATCGATCACGAGGAAGTCGGTGGCGTACGGCTCGAAATCATCCATATACGCAGTCAGTTGAACTGTCCTGGTCGGTACAGTCAAAGTTTGCTCGACGGCAAGTGTTATCTCCATGGACTCGTGGTGATCCACAACTTTCTCCCATAAACGATTTGCCGTGCAAAATCCTGGACTGACACCGTCCATCGTGACTCCGCTGTCGATGAAGTTCGAATTCATGACGCAAAGGTCTTGTGCCGAACAGTGCACTGTACTTCGCGTGCGCAACAAACAAAATAAATTTCGCTTGGGTTCTTTTTCTTTTTCTTCGTCATGATCATGCAAGTTCACATCACGAATGCCACATACAACGTCACAGATGGGTCGAGCTGCTCGCCTTCCTGTCCACTAGAGTGCTCGGCCTCCAATGGACGGGTCAGTTTGACTGCCCATCATTGGACGACGAGCGTAGCTGTTCGTCGCCAACATCTAGCGCCTCCAATAGCGCATAGATTTTGTTGTGCAGTTGCTGCTTTCGTTGCAGGTTGCAAGGTTTCTTCTCTGGATGTAGCACCCAGCAGTCCTCCACCTTGTGAACGCCACGTCCGCAATGAGAGCGAACAGTTCCCGGTGTACGAGACGTGCCATATCCATCATTATTTCCGCGATGACCCGTTTTCCCATTGCCCTGCTTTGGTTTACCACCCTTTGGCTTGTTGCCAGAACCACTATTGGTTTTGTTGATTTGGCCAGTAGCAGCCGGTTTCCCCTGCAATTCCCATTCAAGGAAGCCTTCTTGGACTGCGGCAGTGAGAGTCGTGGGCTGCTTCCGTTGGATGGCAAGTTTCATTTGGTTGTTCGACAATCCATTGACGAACACGTTGATGCCGTCAATTCGTCAAGTCCCACAACTCGTTGTAGCTCGCGAAATTTATTCACATAGGTGTGGTATACTTCGGTCCGCTTCAATAGCAACACTTGGTTACGCACTTTAGCCTGGAAATTCGGTTCACGAAACTCTCGAATCATCTCACTTTTCATAACACTCCACAACTTCGTAGTCGTGGCGTCCGTCGTGTAGCGCTCATACCACACCAATGCATTCTTTCGGACGCACTGGTTTAGTTCCTGAGGAAGGAGGTGATCGTGCAGAACCGAATTGTACCCCTTCTGCTGAAAATAGCATTCGAATCGAAGGAGGAACAAGTTCAGCTTGATTCCGTCAATTCTACCATCGAAATTTGGTGGACTTCCGTCCATCTTGCGCAAACGCGGCGTAGTTGACGACACGTCCCGCATTGTCGTGTCCATTTCAGCCGTGGGACGAGTTTCTACAGAGCGTGATTGGTCCGTTGTTGCTTGCTGGGTCTGCGCGGGTGCAGAAGTCAGAGCACTGTATTGAACACTGTGTCGTGCTTCAGTAGCGATCGGATGTGTCGTTGTCGCGGCCGCTTCGGTATTAGTCACCGTAGTTGCCATGTTCGTCATAGCTTGCACGAGATTTGCCAGATGCCCTTTTATCTCTGTCATTTCTGCTCCAATACTGTTGCTGAGATTTGCCAATTCGGCTGTAACCTCAAGTCGCAGGTTGTGTTGTGAAGCAGTAAACTCCCGTCTTAGATTAGTCATTCCAGTCTCCAGACCTGCCAATCCAGTCTCCAGCTGATTGAGCCGCTGTGTCGGCCCACTTCGGTTACGGGTCGTGGCGCCAGAAGCGCTTTCTTCTTCACTTTCACCTTTCTCCAACTCCAAGAGACGACGCTGAGGTGCTGTGTTGGTGCGCAGCACGCGTCGAGCCGTATTTCGTGTCGCCAATGACATGAAGTTCTACTATGTCACAGTAATCTGCTGAGCTCACACTTCGAGCGCAGTCTAAGCTGTGAATTGGTAGCACTTGTATGAGAGGAAGCAGTCGTGAAACACTCTTGACGACAAATTTGTTGTATTTGTTGTTCTTGTTACACCTGTAGTCCTTGATATATTTGTCGGTGTTGTGTGTGGTTTCTATCTCACGTACAGTGAGGTCTCGGAGAGCCAACACACGCTGCTTGGCCAAAGCAGTTCGAAAGTCGAAAGTGTTGTTATCTTTCGGGTTCATTCAAGAATGATAGTTCTGAGCCTTACTTACTCCTATAGTAAAGCTAAGTCATGATAAAATGCACGCATGACATTGGCCATGCTCGTTCCTTGCGTACCCGCAACATCAACGATCATCTCGCGGTTCACTGGCTTCTCCTGTCTCGTGGCATGCTGTTCCTGTCATCTTGCATTGCTGTACAGGTTCACGGCTTCCTTTTCGTCTTGTCTTGAACCCGTGACAATTCCTGTCGGTCCAAGCGTTGTGCAGATATCTTAGTACTGCCGTGGGTTTCTCGTAAGCTAGTTGTTATCATCGTCATACTGGTTGGTTGGACTGTACTACACGTCATACTCATTTGTTCCTGTGGATACACCGCCTGATGCCATGCCTTCGCATAGCTGTCATGCTCTTCCCGTATCCACCTCTCTGCAAGGTTAGCTCTCGTCATCCTAAGCGCTGCTTGGATGTCTTGTAGTCCGAGTCCTCCATGTTGCCGAGGCGTAAACAGTAGCGCCGGGTTGAATTTGTGCTTGTTGTAATGCTGTAGTCGCAGAACAGTACCAGACAAACTGCTTTTGGAGATTTTCCAGGCGTCGCAAGATGTCCTTCGGTGGTATAAATCGTTTTACCGTGTATAGTATTGATGGGAGTGCTACCGCATTAAACAGAGTGATTCGTTGTGCGATTGAGTTGCTGATTGTTGTCGCGATTCGAAGCTGTCTTTCAATTCTTGTTTTTCAATTTTCTTTGATCCCAGGTGAGATACCTACCCAGTATCCCAACTGCCGTGTAGTGCTTTTTGGGTGAAGAACTGGAAATACATTCCACCTTACTGGCACCCCTTGTGTATTGAGGCTAATCAGGATATTCTTACGTGGTTGCACTCTGAGTCCTGAAACTTCGCCGAAATCATCTAAGATCCGCTTAATAACATCGAGTTCCTTCAAGGAGCTCATGACACTGTGCTATCATCCACAAAAGCGGAGAATTTATGACGAGCATTATTTGACCCTGGTATCGCTATTCCCTTGAGTTCTGGGTTGCGATTAGTAGCTTGACCAAGCGTTTCAACCGCCAGTATGAACAACAAAGGTGCTAAGGGACAGCCTTGTCGAATACCCGATTTGACGCTACATTCGATCGAAAGTATACCATTTACTGCCAATTGTGCGGTTGTTCCTTCGTGTAGTATCCTGATAATCTTCAGAAAACTATCTGAAAATCCGTATGCCTTAAGAACACATTTCACTCACTCACCGGGGGGGGGGGGGGGGGGATTGGCCTTCTATTTGAGTATTTTACGTTTTTTTTCCTGTATAGAAGCCTGACACGCAATTATGCGATACTCCATTGAGACCGGCTTTCGTTTTGGCTGTGAACTTGATCTTTGTTGGAGCTGTACTACCGTCTTCAGAAGGTATTCTCGAATCGGGCTGTTTTAGATCGGCTCGTTGGTGTCGTTGAAGGTGTATGTTAGTGTTTGGTTTGTGCTTGCTAGGGTCTTCGCCGCCGCTAACGTTGATAGTCTTGGTTTTCCCCATTGGACTGCAAAGAACGCTGAGAACGTACTGTACAGGTCTTCGTTTTGCTTGTCTTGTGCTTTTTTCTGGTCCTTCCTTGGCTGTTTTGCTGATGTTATTGTTGATACTGTCAACTATTAGTAGTATTTGAGATGGTTCGGCTCTTTGGAGCACTTCAGCTATTGCTTGTTCCAACACCAGCTTCTCCAGGATTGCATGCTGTTCTGGTGGGTCGCACCAGTAGCTGCCCGCTACTCGGATTTGCCAGGGTTGTTCATTTTTCCTGTTGTATACCAACCATCCACCATGGGCTTGGTTCTCCATTGTAATACTCGCGTAGTAGCGAATAAGACACGTGTCCAGTGGTTCAATTTCCATGTCTGTCTGAACGGCCATCATAATTTGATGACATACTTCCAGACACAAGACCTGCACCCGTGTTTTTGCTTGAGCCTTCCACGCACTAGCAATCGTCATTTCTAGCGCCCCAAACTATGGATGCAGTTTCCGATCCTGATGTATGGATTCCTTCAAAGATGTGACGATTTAGCAGGCGCCACAGCATAACCGGCGTTACTGTTGACCAAACAAGCCATAACGTTTCCATTGCCTTCTGATGGTGATCTGTCCATCTCACTCACTCACTGTATGGTATGAATTACACAATGTAGTGTACACCACATAATCATGTTGCACGAACGTTGGCTCAGTTGTCTTCAATTAATCCTCGTTGAGCTTCCCGATAGCTAGCTTTGCTACCTACCTCCCAGTATAAACTGTTATTATTGCACTGATTTCCTGTTGCGTTATTTGTATCCCTGCGGTCCTGTTATAAGCACTGATCGTCTGTTGGACACAAACAACGCACTATTTTTACACGTGCAACTTTCGTGACAATTACGGTATAGTGCTGCACCCCGTTTTCGCGCCTACGGACCTCTAATAAATTGCGAGACCTGATAATTCGTACTTGAAGGATGACGACACATGGTATGCGCAAGTAGGGTGCCCATCTCTATTTTCACAGGTTTTCCCCTCCTAAGGGAGGGATGACACGTCCGCCAAGAGCGATGGAAATCGGAGCACGATACAAAGTCCCTCATTAATTATGTTGCCAAGTCCTGCAATGTCGCATCGCCCCGCCTCCTATTCTACGCTGACATTGGGTCAGAAGCACGAGCTTTGTCTTAAGGCTAGTGCTCAGCCATCCTGGACGCAAAAACGTATTGCTGAATGGGCAACTACTGAGTTCAAGACGGCTACTGCGGTGGGGGAACCTACGGTTCGTGGCATCCTGAAGAACAAGCGCAAATTTGACGACGTACCCGAGCCCCAAGCCAACCGAAAGCGTCATTGTTCTGATAGTCTGCGCGCTTCAGACAAGAAGCTCTTAGAGCGCGTCAAGGCCTACAAAGCGTGGCACCGCAAAGGCGCAATCAACGGATCCCAGGTGATCCACCTTGCGGCGGAGACCGATGACAACTACGGAACTACTGGAGGCGGGCTATACAGGTTTCAAGCGCGCAATGGACTGTGGTTCAGACTTCGCCACGGTGAGGCTGGCTCGCTCGACGAGGCTAAAGTGAAGAAAGGAAGAGAGAATTTAAAGGCCGTTGTTGGTGAATATCCCCCTTGTGATGTTTACAACATGGACGAAACATCTTTTTTTTTATCGTCGAGAGCCGAAGGGTACACTGACTACGGACAAGTCGGAGAAGGGAATGAAACAGTCGAGGGAGAGAGTGACGGTGTGCGTCGCCACCAATGCAACTGGTACTGACCGTCTCCCTTTGCACTTCATTGGCAAAGCCATCGAGCCGAGGCCTCTCCAGAACCGACGTCTATGCGGAGCTCGGTGTCACATATACCAATGGGGGTAGGGCATGGATGAACACCGAAAAGTACTGTGATTGGTTACCGCAGCTCAATACGAAAATGCAGGAGCAGCAGTGCCATATCCTCCTTTAGGTCGACAACGTTTCCTCCCATAACGAAGTACTGGTCAAAGGCGAGCTCTCACATGTTCGTGTCCGCAAGCTTCTTCCCAACACAACTGCAACGTTGCAGCCGATGGACCAAGGCATTATCAAATGCCTGAAGGACGAGTACAGCAATCAAAAAGAGGCCGCAGAGATGGCGCTGTTCCTTCACGATGCAAAGTACAAAGAATTAGACCTTTAGTCAGCTATGAAGTGGTGTTCCCAAGGATTTAGACAGATCTCGGATAGAACTATCAGGAACTGTTGGTGTCGCTCGGGCTTCATTTCGAAGATGGATGTCAGCTAATTACTGAATTAAAAAATATAAACAGTACATGCTTCCTGTCGGTGCAAATTTTATGAACTCGCAGTATTGATATGGTCCACCCCCGCGAAAACGGGGTGCACCACTGTACTTCCTGCGTGATGTGACAAATACACGTACCCAACTTCAACCAGTTGTAGTGTTACATGCTGAACGTTTTATACAATTGACAATATCTCATCCACAGACCTCGTAAAAAAAAGATTTTCCCGTAATGTTGAGCTCATGCGGATGCATTTCCGTGTCTAAAAAAGTTAGATTTATTCAAAAAGATGCATAACAATTTCTTGGTGCACTCCCACAAGAAATACCGACTTTACATACTTGATATAGGTCTATTCAATACGGATAGTACCCATTCATGTTGAAATTTGAATGTGTAAAGACAAACGTAGCAATGAAATGAAGTTGTATTAGTTAGCAGGTCCCCAGTTCGCAGCTCCCAAGCGCTCACTACATCTAGCCTCTTACCTTACAGGCTAGTGATAATGAAAATTAAGCAGATATCTAGTGTCTAGCCTGTGACGTGGACCCCCAGATCATGTGCACGCTTTACAACTCGTGCAAGATTTTGCACATCGCAATTCTGCAGCTCCCCGCCCGCTAACCCCGTCGGAAAGTCGTTGTCCTACGACGTCCCCAATTGCCATACTGCTCTCTGTACCCCTCTCTACTTCAAAGTATGTATCAACAACCACCTTCCACTTGAGTCGTTGTCCTGGCTTTGCCAAGAGAAGACGTACGAGACGGTCCTCGTTCAAGTATCCTTCCTCCGTAGGCTCCCTAGTGAGAGCTAGCAACGGTTGGGCGGTCTTCCTGGTGCACGACGTACAGGAACGCTCGCCGTTGCTGCTTGAGATCTAGCAAACCTTGGATTGGCAAACATGCTAAAACATGGGACAACACCTAGCCCGTCTGTGTGTAGGACTCACAGTCGCACTGCAGTACACGATAGGGCTCCTATATTGTAGTCGATTTTGGCACCGCGACAAATTATATTACCCATCCTTGTCATACTGAAACTAAGTATGCTGTATCAAAATGATTGTAGCTAACACATGCACACACAACGGAGGTGCAATGTATGGGCCGCTTGGAGGTGCTCAGACTGACGCTGCCCTGAGGGGGCTGACAACGCCTACAGCTGCACAATATGCGTCTTGCTGCTCCCTACCGTCACTAAGCATTGTACTGTATCAGTTATATTCATCTATGTATCGTAGTTCACGAGAAACGGAGCTCGCCCTGAGCTCGTCCTGAAAATATCTAATATTGTGTGGGAATATAGAGGGAATATTGGACGCGCAGCCTTTCCAGGTTTGGAGGCGCCTGCACGGTGGAAATTTGGCTACGTGTGAGGCCAACCATGAATTTTAGCCATAGGAGAGTCGTTTTAACCACACTACAGTCCGTACGACGGCCACTACCAAGCATACGAGCAGCACCTCCGTTGTGTGTGCATGTGTTAGCTACAATCATTATGATACAGTATACTTAGTTTCAGTATGATAAGGATGTGTGATATAATTTGTCGCGGTGCCAAAATCGACTACTGTATGGGAGCCATATCGGTCACTGCCAAACCGCGCTCGTTAGCATAAACCCCTTATTTCCACCAATTACAGGAAGCACATATCCAAATAGCGTCGCCTAACTCAAAGAATTGGGTAAGTTACGGGCAAAAACGTAACTGGGTGATTTAATGTGGCGCGGAGTGTATGTTTACACATACTACTACCCAATTTTTAAGGCTACTATTTACCTCTGGTACTCTGAGTACATTTTCTGTAAGCCATGGTGGATCCAAGTTAAAAGGACCCTCAGGTGTATCAGCTCCGACCACGACCCTGCGCAATAATAGTTTCTTCTCTGTCCCACCAGTTTACAGGTAGTTGACTTTTTGGTGCCTAGCATTATCTCTAGGGACACACTAACGGCCGGGACACCCGCATTTAAAAGCTTGGACCATGGCGGTCCTCATCATATTTTCTGTGCATTCATAACACTGACCGGGGAGTAAATAACGCCGCGTGAATGAACTTGTTTTCTGAAAGAGCAAGATTTTTTTTTCGTAATTCCCTGGCAAATTAGCGATATTAAAAAAAATACCAGATGCTCAGTCCGACGTGGCGATCATCTACGCAACAGCGCCAGTACCACATATGCGCTGAGAACTCTCTATTAGGCGCCTGTTTATTTGAGGTTTTATTGCCTGTTAATGCGATATGCATGGAAATATCAGCCAATCAGCTCTCACCCCAATTTAGTCACGGAATTAAGGAGGTAAAAGAACAGATTTAATGAAAACAGAAACTGTGTTTATTGATTAAGGATCTGAGTAGTCAGAGCTTTGTAGCCATTTTCGACAATTAACTCTGTCGTCGTAAACGACGTTGGCCCGACTCCAGACGGACCGAAAGCCTTGCGCACTCGAGGAAGCTTAAAATCGTTGCCTCCCTCGCTAGTGATAATGCATTCCAACACTTTTTGCAAAGTTAGGAAGCACTTCTCTATATTTCATGTTTAACGCTATCACGATATTATTATTTATTATTATTTGCGAAGACCCCAAATGTTCTCGACGGTGGCGCGGCTAAGGTTGAAGGCCCTCTTCGCGCGCGCAATAGCGCCGTAGCGGAGGCGGCCTTCCTTGCTTAGGGTAGTTAGCAAGACCATCACCGCGACGCGCACGCTAGGCAGGACGTCCTTTGCTCCCGGTGTCCGCCCCATCCTTGCCTGTGACGACGCAGTTTCTGTTGTGTTGCGATCGTACGGAATTAGATTCCCCAACCAACCGTTTTATCGCTAGTATGACCTTAACTATTTTGGCCAATCGGATTATTCTAACACTTTCGTGTGACAGACGAAAAAACAAACTACCTATAAACTGGTGGGACAGAGAAGTACTCGAATTCGATCTCCCTGCTTTTAAGCCACGTGGAAATCGCCCTTCGAGAGACCGAACAAACGTTTTAGCACGACTTCTGCCCACCTCTGCACTTAGGATGCCAGCCCTTTCCACCATGTACTTGGTCGAGTTGAATAGGGTGGCTACAATGCCCCTTGCCTAGCCTCTCCCTTCTTCAGCTTGATATAGTTGCTGGTCGACGCAACCAGGCGTTGCTCCTTCTCAATCTTAAACAACTACCAGACGAAGGGTCCAGTCAGTCCGAGTGTGTGTTCAACGTCCGGGCGCATTAAACTATCAAATCGCATGGCTCGGCTTTAGCACTCCCATACTATCGCTCATTATCCAACAGCATAGTACTGTCGATACGACTAAATAGTGGGTACGAAAGTGTCCCTCGGATGGGGCCTCTGATTAGCCTAAATACAAATGGCTACAAAGCTGCCGAGCAAAGCGAGGCGGCCCCGGTTTCGGCCGCAGGCCGCTTTTAGTGTCTTGCGGGGCCTCCAGGGCCCGCCCTTCCTGCCGAATGCAGCTCATTAACCAACATAACATTAATAGTAGTGTAGCGAGCGGAACGGGGGCGCTCGCAGCCGTACGCAGCCTGGCGTAGTAGTGGAGCGAGCTCGCGAACGAGCGACACGGAGCGCAACTAAACATAGCACTTCCGCCCGCAAAGCGGGCGGTGCTCGTCTAGTCATTGCAGGAGGTATTGGGCTTTGGCAGTAGTGGGCCACCGACGCTAAGCACAGACTTTCACCGTCTGACTTCAGAATTCTCGGCAATATGCCTTTCAGAACGCCGTTGGTCGAAGCTCTGGTGCTCGGTGCACATGTCGTGTTTTGTCACGCTGTGATGCGTCTCAATGCTTTGCTGACTAGGCGTAACCCCACCAACATCAGACCCCCTGATGTGCCAGCGATTCCGCCGAGGAAAAAGATATACCGAACGGAATTAATCTGCGTATGCACGTTCCCCGTAGCCACCCCAGTACTTCATCACAATCTCGCTCATCTTAACGAACTGTTCATGAGTCCGGGCGCGCTGCAGTAATTGTAGGGAAGGCTTGATGATCTTCTCGTAGTTTGAGCTACACTCGAGCAGGGTTTTTTTGCGGCAATTGCGAGCGAGATGAGGCCAACAAGGTAGGAACAAAACCTGATGCCACTCCGCTGAAAATGCAGAATGCAATCGCTTCGCAATGATCCAGTGACCCGAAAGCAACGTTGACGTCAATGTAAAAACAGAGGCCGCTCTTTCTCTAATGACACTAAACAGTCTGGCGTAGGCGTCACTAGATTCGCTGCGTACAAACATGTAGGCCCACGGCACGAAACGGTGGACAAACTTGTTCCGGTCCCAACACACTGTTGTGGTACCACAATCCACAACAGTCCACCCGCCGAAGTGTAGTTTATAGGTTCCGTCCGTGCTGCATACTGGCTGGTCACCTTGATCTCTAACCAAGGCCATCACGTTGCGAAAGATCCTACGCAATGTGACGATAATCCCAAACGAGGTGCCGCCTTCAACGTCAGGCAATGCAAATGAGAAAGTCTCCAACACGACCATGTTATCCATTCTCTGATCTTGCACGTCAGCCATTGTAACGGACTAGCACGAACCCGTTACTTTAGCTTACACTAGCGCTGGGAAGTAACTGGCAAATAAGACTCTGAGTTGCATTGAGGTGTTAATTGCCGCGACGGTCTCGACACTCGACACCGTCCCAGCCAATAGTCTAACTCTGGGCTCTGATTGGACACCGTGCTAACACGGTGGCAGCCGTGTGACAGAGGCCTGTCACAGCCACACTGTTGAATTGCTCTCGAGATGTACACTGTCGGTAGCTAGCCCACGCAGTAAACGTTACGTGGTTCCTCACTTCCCAATCAGAAGCAGACGTCCTCACCAGAAAGGCTTTCCGGTTCTCTTGTTGTTTGCAGGAAGGTATCATCCGCAGAGTACGAGGCGTGTTCCGATACTTGTGTGTCAGTAGGTTCCTGAGCCGGTTTGCCCCCCCTCTCCCCCTCTCTCCCATTTCCGAAAGAGCATCGACTTTGTCTAGTAGTGTTGGATGGATACCTCGCCGACGGATAGTCGCCGCATCCTCGGTATGGTCTCCGTGCTCCTCTAAATGAAACTCGACATCTGAGTCAGTCTCTCCGACGAGAATCCTTCGTATTTTGTATCGATGCTGGCATTTTTTGTGGCTCCGGCAGGTACAAGAAGACGAGAGGTCTCATACCGAGTTTCATAGTACATAATCATCGCGCTCACACATTTCCGTGCGTGCTGCAGTGAATGTTGGCTGGACTTCTACAAGAGTGAAGTCGCGACGCTCTGCTGCTCCACCTTCCTCATCATCGATTTCCGAATCACCTGCTGCACAATGTCGAACTCGAAGTCGAGATCAGAGAACTCTAAGCTGTCGGCGCCAGAATCATCGGCGTTGTGCAGGATAGCTCCTTCCTCTGAGTTGAAGTCGTCAAACTTTCCATAATTGCGCAAATCAGCGTTATCGTTTGAGCTGTTGCCGTCGGAGGTGTCAGAATTGCGAAGGGCTGCATCGTCCTCCATTTGCCTGCCGCATTCGCTGCAAATGTTGTTATGCGAACGCGTAAGGTCCTAGCCAAGACTTACGCGTTGGAAGCTTGAAATGGAGAAGCACTAAGGAGTCTTGAAACTTCACCAAAACCAACAGTAGACGTTGTGCAACTGCTACAGTTACATCCCAATTGGGTTAGCGTCAGCTGAGACCGTGTTAGTTTTCTTGTGGTTCGATTGGAAACAGCTGTATAGACAGGTAACAGCTTGGCAGTGGCTAGTGGCGGAGATCCTGTCAAAATATAAGCCAAGTAACAGCTTTCCAGAGTAACAGGTTTGTAGAACTGCGATCCTGTTGTGAGCAAACAGGATACCAGTATACACAGCAGGCGAATGGTAGCTGGCAGTACGACAACAGGTGAGCAGTGCTCTAGCAGCATATATTAATTATTTCCCATCCGGATTACATAGACTGCCACTTTTAATCATCCATATAATTCTGAGCAATTCACCAAACAATAAAATCGTCGACAATTAATCATTAAATTAGAAAATCCCAATTTATTTTTTCAAGAATTACATTTTACGAGAGGACACCAACCCGTATCTCCTATGAATATATATATTACACCACGAATAAAGTGATGCAGTGCTTTTGAATTCGAGTGCGCACTTTTTTAATTTGAGTGTTGACTTTGTGAATAACGCCGTGCAATGAAGTAGTCTAAAATGAATTTCCGAAAAAGAAGGATGCCCACGCGTAACACGATTCGCACCAGTTCAAATCCACTACAGTATTACCAATTGGCAGGAAAGTATGTGTGTGAATAAGGTTCATTTAGGTTACTTACACTACGCTGATATTACTACACTGAGAACCGTATTTGCCGTTAGTATGTGTGAAAAATTAATATGAGTTCAAAATTAGTCTCACTTCGTTTCAGTGAGACTAATAACGGTGAGAATGCAAAAACCAAGTTCAAAATTGGTGTGAGTTCGTAATTAACCGCACTATTCATCTCTATTTTAAGGTTCGCCTTGAACAGAAACCACCACGCCATTTCGCTTTCTCCGTGTGACAGCAATCCAGGACGGTGATCGCTCCTTATGAGCGAACAAGCGGCTTGCCAAGCCCCTTGTGGCGGGTTTGGTGAGAATGTGGGCCAATTCATCGTTGTCCATCATGTCTTGTGCACATGCACCCATTCTGTGGCACACTAGTCGGAGCTGAAGGATTCGGCCAGTTCATCATGTGCCCTAGATGTGAAACCAAGGACCAGACACCTCCGTCGGCTTCACCTATCGTCGCAGTACTATCTCTGCAGTGGTCTGAGGGTGACGTGATCAATCTTGCAACGTCATGTGATGATAGCAAAACTGAAGATGATGAAGTACCCACGGCATCTAGCGCAGTAACTCAGGTTACAGTTACTCCTGCGCTAAAGCAGTGCGTCGTGCTAACTCTTACAGAGACAAGAACAATTTGAACGATGCCAGGAAGGCAATAATCAGGTGCGGTCGCTCTCTTGACGTTGACGGTGTATGGCGAGTGGAGTAGCTGTACCCACACCTCCAAGAGATTATAAAAAAGTATCCAGAAGAGTTTGCTACACCCGCGGCCAAGTCAGGCGCGACGAAGAAGTCGAGTACAGCTAAACAAAAAAAAGCAAGCGCGTCTACTGCCCAATCCGATGATGTTGCAGAGTGATGTGCGGGTACTGTACCCACAAGAGGGCGTTGTAGATAAGTGGAAGCTTCCCCACTCAATCTTATTCGTTCCATTTGCACCCAGAACAAATGCAACACAAGTTCAAAACCTTAGTTTTACCAATGCTTCTTCTCAATACTCATGAGATAATCTGCCAGATTGTTTTACCGTTGTTCAGCAGTATCATTGCTCGCATCTGTAGTCGACGACAAGTTGACTTCCAATCAATAAAGGGAAATTCATTTTGCACCCCAGGCTGTACGGGGTAATGCCCACCCCATTGGAAATCAAGTACGCAGGAGGTGTAGAACATAACGTATAAAACAGATTATCTCGTACATGCATCGGCCGCTCATAGATAACATTCGTGCTGTGTCAAATTGCAGATCACGGGATACCGTGTCCGTTGCAATTGACTGTTATTTCATAGCAATTCAGGTCGAAGGGAACGCAGGACTAGATTTGATAACTTTCCTTCAGTTCCTTCGTGTGATTAATTTAGGTGAGGTGGTATTTAGAGACTAATTGTTCCTTACACAAAATACGTGTAGTATTACTTTGGAATTAACCACATTCATATCAATTGCGGTGAACACTAACTACCAAATCAATTTCACATGAAATAGTATCAGTGAGACTAAATACGGTAGTCAGTGTAGTGCTCAACCACAAGGTGCTCCGTTGCCTATATGTAGATAAATGTGTGAGGATCGCAGCCACCTTTCAGAAGCAGTCAGGAGCTGTGGATGAGTGCAACGTCCAATGGTCCACGCCGTTGTCCAAGAAGGATTGGCAGGGAAGTACCATGACAGCATGCACTAAGCTTACTCGAGCAGGCTCTTCAAAAAATATAACCACCCGTAAAAGATAGCGCCACAATGATAGTTGAACGCAACACCGCTTTTGCTACACCAAAACCACGCGATTCGATATTCGGGATAGGGATCTTTGCCAAGAAACCTTGAATGGCTTTGGTGTTCCTGGCGCTGACCTCTCCTCCACAGCCTGCACCAGACTTGGGTTCTTCTTGAATATAGTTTTTGCCCTTCTAGCAAACGACTGAAGTCCACCCTCTTCGCTGACTGAATCCTCAACAGCTTGTTTCTTGATTGGAGTTTCCGGTATCGATGCGTGGTCTTTCTAACGGTCTGAATGACGTGGTCGGGATGATGTTCCAGGTTGTTGAGGTGGACAGTGTCGCCAGCAGTGACACAGCAGTTGTAGCATACGAGGTTCACTACGACAAGCGCAAAAAAATGAGCAGACGCATGGATGACGAGGTTTGCTTCGAAGGAGGTGGGTTCTAGAATGAAGACTTATGCACGGGAAAATTAGCCTATCCTAATCGTGTGCTCATGTGTAACACATGAGGTGTTTCTTGTACTACTTCGAAGTAGTACTTCATTTACAAAGCGGGCATGTGTCCGACACAGTGCCGTCCGCGGCTCTACAGTTCACTTTGATTTGCTGCATTCACGCAGCGTTATCTAGTGGATCTATTAGTAGATACCACCGAATATTATGATCATCTAGGTTGGCGTGAGTAAAATCGCAAGCACACATGCACTGCAATCGAGATTTTTTAGGAGGCGATTAACTCAGGTCCAATAGGTTATCTTTTGTATCATGTACACATGCGATCTACGTCCAGCATTACATTTAAGCTCTCCTAACGCAACACTTCGCAGGAACACACAGAAGTAGTCATGTACATTTTTTTTAGTTTATGGATAAATATCAATAGAAGTCACCGTTGCTCTGGTAGCACATTCCAGTTGCATCAAACTAGCACGCGACAACAGCATCAGGAAGGAAGTGAGCAACACCGAGGAGATGCATCAATGGCTCAAAGCCAATGGCAAATTCCACGTATTGGAGACGGCAGCTTGGTGCAAAACAGTAGCAGATCATGGCATCGAAAGGAAGGTGCACATGTCGTTCCAGCTGTGGAACTGTGCCAGCTAAAATCGTGGGGGTATTGGTTTCGTTTGCTTCCTCTTCATCGTCCGACCACGTTGACGACGATCCAATGCTCATTTGTCGAAGACGGCGCTCAACGACGGACGTGTTTGTTGGTGGCAACAACGCTAGACACGTGGCCTTGGAAGCTACGACGTACGTTTTCTTCGAGATCCGGTTCGTGGCTGTCAAATGGAACGCAAAAATCTCACGCTGACCGTCGTACGGAATTTCCAGCGGGTCACTGTCCTCAGCTCCACGTGCTCCACCTGTCGACGGTGTAGCTGGGTCGGCTGCTGCACTCGCAACTTCCGCTGACGCATGTTCCTGTTCTTGATTTCCAGTCGCCACTGCTCCACTCGGCGGCGGAGGAGTTTTTTCCGGCAGCTTTCCATACGATAGAAACACTCTCAACGCGTACGACGTCGTATTCAGGAACACGCCTTCTTTCTGCACGGGCAATACATATTTCGCATCTCCAACTTGCAGCATCGCGTTAAACGTCCAATCCAATGGCCGAAACTGTAGCGGGTTGAACAGGTACAGCAAGTACGTGTTGCTGACCAAGGCATTCACACACAGTTCATCTCTCTGCATCCTGTATCTCAGCGTATTGTCGTCAATACTAATCGTCATCCCCGACAACTCATGCAGCTTTAACGACGCGTAGGTGGCCGTCTCCTCGACATTTTCTCCAACTTGTTGCACTCGATCCGGAGTTTCTTGGATCGTAGCTGGCGGTGCCAAGGGGCGATAGATAAGTCCATCAATGGACGCCCAGACCTGCATCATCATCAGTGAAGACTGCAGAAATTCAGCATCTTCTTCATCTTGAAACTTGTGCGTAACTCTCAGCAACGAGTTAGTGTCGAGTAGTACCGGGGCCGGGAAGATCTGGAACAGCTCGCTCTCAAAGTTGAGCGAGCCCCTGAGCGCCGCAACGGACGCCATGAGACTGATGTGTTCATTTAAAAGGCCTCTAGCTTCGTCCACAGACACCATGCCGATGAGTGTCGAGATCTCTTGGATAGACCTATTTATTCTTAATGAGAGGTCGAACATCCTTTTGCAGCGGTTGTAGACCACCGCTCGTTCCCTTGAACACATGAGGGGGGTACCTCTCTCAACAGGAAAGAAGCGGGTTTCCCCCCGATTATTCATAAGGTAAACTCTTGCTGTAACTTTGTCCACAGCCTTACGTCGGAACTGCGAACGCAACAGGAAGCAGCGACGCCAGTGACAAGTGGCGAAACGCAACTCCCCGAAGCGCGCGATGGTGCGTAGGCGCCACTCAGGCTCACAGGTGCTAGACACGTCGTGTGACACTTGGGATAACGTCTGCAGCTCCAGCAACGAGCAGAAGCTCAGCACGAAGGGCAGCGGCGCCAACACGGAAGCGTCGGCCATCTCTCGACAATAATACACTGTGAAATATTTTTTTTACCGAAATGTATTTCTGTTAAAACATGTTTTTACTTTTGTTACTTCAGTAGTAAAATTGTCAAGATGGCTACAAACGAAGAAGATACGTGGAAAATGGCTACACCTCCTCTGTTGCTAAGTGTCTCGCTGGTGCTGCCACCTGAGGTCGATGCCATCCCTCACATATCCGAGCAGGTTAATGACTATCTTCTACCTATAACCATCGATGCAGCTGTCTACAATGCTCTTCATCGTGTGGTTATACGCTTCGGGGGTACTCGAGTCCGGACAGTTAGAGCCATGGATGGAGCTGCTACCAGAGGACGGTTAGCTATTATACAATGGCTACATTCCATCGGAAGCGAGGGTTGCTCAACTGATGCATTCATTGGAGCGGCAGCTAATGGCCATTTGCTGGTGCTTAGGTGGTTGATACTGCACTACACGCAGCATTCTGATCCACTGCGTTGCTTAGTTACTGCAGCTGAAAATGGACATGTTGAAGTCGTTAAATTTTTACGTCGACAAGTTCACCGGCTTGATCTTGCATTTGCCATGGAAGCGGTGGCTGCCGGTGGCCACGTTCGCTCGGTCGAAGCTCTTTTACCTGCCAATACAACTGAGGCTTTCATCGTAGCAGCGGCAAATGGTCGAGTGGGGGTGCTAGAGTTCTTCATGGATCGGGGCTATGATGGTAATGTTGCAGTTAAGAATGCTGCATTGAAGGAAGCTGCAAAGTACGGTCATACTTATGTTGTCCAGTTACTAGGACCAGCATGTAACGAGGTTGGTGCATTTAATGCACTACGCTCTGCGGCAAAATGGGGTCGACTGAATGTAATGCGGCTGATGCTGGCGAGATTTCCGTTTAAGAAAGTGGAAGTCGCACAAGCGTTGCAGAAAGCCGCTGAGTATACGGTACGAGGTGGTCAAGGTGCTGATCGCACATTTCCCTGCTGGCTATGAGGAGGAAGCAAATTGGATATCGGCGGGCGCTGATTTACAACTTGAAAGCTTGGAACGAAATTTTATCAACACCACTTTACGTTTAACGGCGAAGGTCGGTAATGTGGAGATCGTGAAAATGCTTGTGGAACGATTCCCATTTGTATGCATTGGGCCTGCGTTGCAACTGGCAGCCGAAAACAGACAGTATGACGTTGTGGAGTTTCTACTTTATGCTTGCTCGGCGATACACGAGTCGAACCTTTCGCGGGCATTGGCATGGCAGTAGAAGTTGCTGCAACTTGTGGAGATACGAAGATGGCGAGGATGCTAGTAAAGAAATCCACTTTACATAGCGTTGGCCGTGCGCTTAATATTGCAGTAAGCAAAAATGATCTGGACATGGTAAATGTGTTTGCAGAAAAACCTGGAGAGTATTACAAAGTGGAAGCTTATAGGGTCGCTGCACTGGTGCAAGCAGCTAAGGAAGGAAAAATGGAAGTGCTGGAGACTTTACTTAGCAACAGCAACAAGCGTACAAAGGAAGAAGCAGTGATGCAACTTGCTCCAGCTGTAAATGCCGAATTGCTGGATACGATTATCACGAAATGCGAACTTGACAAGTACCAATACCTTTTCACAGATGCAGCAACGAGAGGTTTAGCCGGATTGGTGCAGCAGGTGATGCCTCGAGTGGAATCGAACAGCATCCGTCAATCTCTGGTGGCCGCTGCTTCGAACGGTCATATTGAAGCGGTGCAAATGTTGCTTGATCACATTGATTTGACTTCTTTGGGTGAGGCAGTCGAAGCAGCGACACGGAATGGCCAAACGAGAGTTATCAAGTTGCTTCATGACCAAATCGATTCTGCACAACGCAGTATGCCCGAAGTGATGGAAGTGTTTGCCAACAAAAAGTTGCGACTGAAATAAAAAAGAAAAGGTCGGTTCTTGTTTCCATACTACGTAAGATTTGAAAAAATCAACAACCGTGATCGTGGTCGTATCAATATCAACATGCTCAACCTTGCCGGCGCGACACAGACGGAAGAAGTACACTACCAAGTTCAACAAACACTTTTGACCTTTGCCAGGATATCGAAATTTAGTAGCTAAGCACAGCAACTACAAGACCACTTTCATTATTATTATTCACCACCACACTATCGAGAATGGCAATTGTACATTCCTATAATTCTATAACTAATCGTGAGGTGACACACGCTGCGTTGTAAGTTTCCACTTGCGAAATGTTAGCCGACACTGAAAGCGCAGGAGCAGCTGCACCCCATTGTTGGTCCTGTCTTGAAAGCTTCGGACCACCCGCTGCATTAACCATAGTGCTCAAATCGACTCTTTAGTTTTGTCTTTGCGTTGGCTATTACTCTTCAAAGAGTAGATCAAGGCAGTCGAGGTCTTCGCTCTGCAGCTGAACAGGGTGCTGGAACGGCTCGTACTCATCTACGCCTTGTACCCATACTCCAGTCGGTATATTCTCACTCGACGCGGGCACTACTATTGCTGAATGTCTTGGAAACGGAGCTTGCGGGGCCATGGCGCTACTAACTGGTAATGCTCCTCTACTTCCCACCTGTGGAACCGCTCCACCATACATCTCCATGCCAGGATATGGACTTACCATCATTGCATTTGATGTTCCCATTAGGGCAGGATCAACGCCGAATGGGGTGGGCCCATGAACAACCATCTGAGCTTGAGCTTGTACTGTCTGAGCTTGCGCTTGAGCTTGTGCTTGCTGGGCCTGCAATGCACGCATTCGCGACTGTATCCTCTTCTCCTTGAGCCTCTGCTCCAATTTCCGCTGATATCGGTTGGCCGAGTCACGATGTGAATCGCAAAACTTGTGTAGATCGCCGTTGTTCTTCACTGCTCGCTTGTTGTAGCAGCGTTTGTTCGGATACCGACATAAATCTTCGGGATGATTCTGGTGAATGGCTGGAGTGCTGTTTCGTGCTGCCGACTTGGTTGCATTGCTACCTCCGCTAACGTTCTCGCTGTTCGCAGCACTCCCGCTGCTCTTACTCCGTTGTTTCGTCTGGGTCTCCACCGAACTACTTGAAGCACTAACTGCGTCTGCCGGTTTGGGTGGCGGTTGAGCTGGTGGTGCCGACGCCCTTCTTCGAGTCATGAGCAAGACGGTCGGTCCGCGTCCGAGCTCCGCTAGTGCGGCTTCGGTCATGTTGGGATGTGCACCAGGTGCCGGCCATCTTTCGCTTCCATCCTACTGGACACGCCCTTCGGCCGCACAACGCGCAAGTCACGCGTCGCATGACAGGAATTAGTCAGGTCAGACTGCAAACACCAAATGTGGACACGGATCGCAGCCTTCCGTCCGGCTTGGCGTGGGAGCAGAGGGAGGGACGTCAGAGCATTGAGCGCGGGCAGACTTGTCATCGACCGGGATGCAGACGGAGCACCTGGGATCGCCCCGGCACTACCAAGTGATACAAGGCCAGACCAACACACGATGATTACGCCTCGAAATGATGAGTAACAATTCCTGGCATGCAAAAACCAAGTGTTACTAGTTCAGACATCATTCGACTTTACGAGGGTATCTGCCGCCGCACAGCAAGTCAAGGGGGAAAGAGCAGAATGCTGACTCGCGTGGGACAACAGGCGTTGCAGTGCTGACCTTACTCGTTGGACAGCTAGCTCGCAGCGCCTCTCAGCCTCAAGTGCGGTGCCGATGGTGTTAAGCGTGACACTCTGCAGGCGATCACATCACGAGGATACACTTTCCGAATCCAAGCGTCACGGAACAGGAGCATGGCACTAGAATGAAGCTGCTGTCTGCATAGATATCCTGGCGGCTGTATTACCTCCTCGAAAGACGAACCAACTTACACTATCGATATGTTCACCGGAGAGCGCTCGCAGCAGTAGTGAAGCCACAGGAACAACGCGTTGATGACAAATGCACGAGCAGCAGCAACGTGACGCTTACCCCGAAGCGCAGGACATCAAAGTGAGCCACTTTAACCAACCAATCCTTTGCTGGTCGCGCATCGTGATGACGCGTCGGGCAGCCAAGAAGTGACTGCCACCGAAGACATGGCTTGGCGCATGCTCCTCTGCTCGTCTCTCCGTTTTATGCCCTCGTCGTTCTGTTTGTTTGTTCCGCCCTCCTCTGCAGAGATGGACAAACAGTCGTCGTTGAGGGCTCACCTCAGCCTACGGCTCTGGTAGGACATGTCGACATGTTGGACACTCCATCTTGACCTGCATCCAGCCCTGCAGACACTCGCGGTGGAATATGTGGTCGCATGGCGCGATCATGTAGTCGCGCGCTTCGATGTCCAGCTCCACCATGCAGATCACACAGTTGATCGAGTTGTCACCGTCCTTGAGCAGCGCCAATTGCTGCAAGTTGATGCGCCGCTCGTAGTTGTACTTCACGGGCAGGAATCGCGCAGGAACGAAGAATCTCGGACCATAACGTTGCTGCAGAGCTAGAATGCCCACCTGCAGCCCCATCCATGCCGTCAGGATGTAGCAAAAGTGTGGATCAATTTTGCTTTCGTACTGTGACAAAACACCATTCACACACGATCAAAGCACGTTAGTCGCCATAATTACCGACAAGGGAATTTCATTCGCAGTGGACGAATGGTGTTAACAGCACACGCCAAAATGATGCACCCTTACCATCGGGAAGGCCGTAAGGAAGTTATCTGGGCAACCATAGAAGTACAGCGGCAGGAACAAGCGCAGCGCGCTGATGCCGTACAGATACCCCAGGTCAAACGGATTCCGCACCTCCCTGAACGTCATATGACATTGAACACGGTCAGTACCATTGCGGATTTCAAGTAAGAAGAGCCACTACACCGAAAACGTACCTGTGCACGTTATGGATGATTTGTGGGACCCAGAACGAGTAGCAAATGAACACCAGCACCGGCAAGTGATTCTACAATCATGAAACGAAGCGAGGCGTCAGGTTATCACAAAGGCAATCAAAATGAAACTCGATCAATGATAAACGCACCAAAAAGTTGTAGAAAATGCAGAGTCCAGCAAGTAGTGAAAGGTAGAACCTCGAGTAGAGCGTCGTGAGTTCACGGCGCAGCGTGAGCCAGCCCTCCGAGAAGCCCTGTGGTCTCCGCGCCTTCCAAATGATCAGCAGATACCGCATCTCAAAGACAGAGAAAATGATGAGCTTGACGAACGCGACTGATGCAAATGCAGCAAACACGTTTTGCGCAACGATGCCGACAGTCAGGTGGCCCAAACACAAGTAGGAGTCCACAATCGCCTGCTGTCCGATAGTCAGCAACGACACCTTCGCCGCTGTCGCTTGTGTGCTAGAAATCTGCAGCTGTCGCAGCAGGAAGTAGATCTCCGCCATAGCAATAAACGTCATGATCACAGCGTAGCGCGAAGCCTTGGCAAAGAACACATTTAGGTTCTCCTCCTGGAACGTCGTGTCCAGCTTCAAATACAGTCCGCAATTGACGCTAGCCAACGTGCCTTCCAGCTTCATGTGTCGCATCGACTTCTGCAGCACCGTCGCCGCGTCGTCACTTTCATCATCTTCTCCACCCTTCCGCGCAGGTTTACTCGTATCATTCACCAATGACATCTCAACAATGCTCACACATTGGTCGCTGAACGAGTCACTACTCCGAAATCTCGACACGTACGAGTATCTCGGTGGCGAGATGTCAATTGCAGCATACTCATCTCTATTCTCCACAGCTGGGACGCCATCCAGCACTCCCAGATTCATCAATTCTGCTCGGGGTTGTCGTGGCAGTCTCTCCAAATTGGCTTTCTCATCTCCTTCTTCTTCCGACGGAGCTTCCGTCGCTTCCAATTTCGTAGTATTCACCTCTCCACTTTTCCGATACAGAATCTGCACACTCGAGTCCGGACTATTGCCAAACAGCGTCAACTTACCCAATTTTCTCAGAAAAACTCCCTGTACCGGTAAAATCGTCGCCGCCAGCGACGCCTGTTCCTCATAAATGACCAATTGTCCCGTGACGTACGCCACCTCTTTCGTCAGTTCTTTAGAAGCTGGAGTCTTCATCTTCAAAAACAACCACGTATGCCCTTTCTCCACTGGTTGTGTGTACTGTTGCAATTGAATCTCCCTATCCACCTTCAAATAGGGGATAATGTCCTTGTACACTGGTTTATTAGCGCCGTATTCTTCAGACAATAGCGAGTCCCACGTGCCAGAGTAAATACCCGTCACATTAAGTGGTGGGTCCTTGTGTCTGTAGCCTGGTTGGTCCTTAAGTAGCGTCTCCAGCTCATGAACCTTCTGGACGCGGTCTGTGTCATTGAAAGCGTTCTGAGGAAGCGCGTAGCGACTGCGGCCTGTACCGTCACCTGTTGTTGTGCGACTGTTGCGGGTGTTGCGCGCGTCCCCCGCGCGGTTGTCGAAGAAGAGGACGAGGAAGCACAGGAAGATGGCCATACTGAGCAGCTGCATGCGCTGGCGCTGGAACTGCTGCTGTCTCCAGTCCGCCTCCATGGCCCCGAGGTTGAGTGTTAAGGGGTCGTTGCCACCTGGACTGCCGCCGGGACTCCCGCCTGGACCATCGCCGTTGCGACGTGGAGAGTTGGCACGCACGATCATGACGACGCGGCCGTTCTCGCTGCGGTCCCCCATGACTTGATAAACTCGTTACATGAAATTTTTTTAAAACAAAGTACGGTTTTCGATAATGGGGGGCTACACTATTCGGCGAAACCCACGGGTTCATTGCGAAAAGCGTATGCAAATCTAAACCCGCCAAAACCCACGGGTATCAGTTTGCCCTGCGTTGTGTGGGAAAAACGCGGGTTTGTCCATCTTAAGTACGGAAAAAAGGCAAAACCCGTCCGAACCCACGGTTATATTGCAAAAAAGCGTATACTGCGGAAAGCGTATGATTAGCTGATTTTCTATAGGTTTAGTACAGTGCTTGCTTTCAAAATAATATAAGATAAATTGGGAATGTTGTACTGTACTTCCAAACTGTACCCGTTGTGTACCCCTTATTCCGCATTGATGCCATTGTACTTTATATTAATAACTTCATATTTTCATTGCGAGACTAATAGCGTCCGTCGTGTGTTCTGCTCTGCGCGATATCTCTACGATGCTCGGGTCTGAGACGGCACCACATCCTGCGTCTTGTTCGTCTTTGTCTCCTCTTTCTTCTGATATGCTCCAGTCGCTGTCTACAGCGACGTACGACGCAGAATCGTTCGAAGACGCTGCGCAGATCGACCTCGTGCTTGAAATGACTGCAACATTCGACGCTGACGGGTTCCAAATGCCGTCCGAAGTGACGAGGACGGAGGTGCAACGTGCTCTTCAATCGTGTGACGGGGACGTGTCACGTGTAGTGGACGAAGTGCTGAGTCTCATGGCCATCAAAACGCTGAGTCAACAGGATCAGCAGACACTTAAAGAGCAACAAGAACGGCAACAAGAGCACGCCAAACTGCAGCTCCACGAGCTTTGCAACGGCCTTGGACTGGACGAAGACTCGTCCTTTGTTACAGCTCTACAGCAGCTGCCGGAGAGTGAGCGGGACGACCTTTTGGCCACTAATGGGGCTTTTGTGCAGCAATTGCTGCTCAGTCTGGATGAAGAGGAGAGTGAAGATGGAAGTGAAGATGAAGATGTGCATCCGTTGCAGTATCTGCTGGAGATTTATCCAGACTACAAGGTGGAGGTGGTGGAGGACGTGCTGGACAGTAACAACTATGATGTGGACAAGGCTGCCGAAGCGCTGCACAATTTACGGGCGTTGAACCATGTGCAGAGCTACGCGACGGTTGTTAATGCAGACGCACGAGCCGCAGCACAGCAGAGGGAGCTGTATGTGAATAGACCCAAGGTGGAGTCGTTGGGGCAGTTCCCGGAGCTTGGAGCGACAAGTAAAACGCAGATGAAGAAACTCAAGAGGCATCAGCGCAGACAGCAGAAACTACAGCAAGCGCCGCACCAACGACCGCCACCGAAACCTTCACCTCCTCCCATAGCGTACCCCATGCTGCCTGCACGGAGACACATGGCCAAGGCCAAAGGGAAGGCGGCGTTCAACGCGTGGGACCACCAACACGCGCCACATGACCGCGCGGAGTCGGGCATCACGACGCAGCTTAAGCTTGAACGGCTTAAGAAACTGCTGCCGAGCATTGATACCAGTGTCATCCAGACCGTACGCGTCCATCATCAAGTTGCTCGTTTGGTTGCTATGATGTGGCTATCTAATCGTGATAGTTTACTTTGCTTGTTTGATGTGTGCAGACGTTCTTCCTAAATGGGTGCAGCTCGGATGCCACAGAGGCAGCACTGCGCGAGGTTTACAACCTTCCATTGGTCGAGAAGCGTTTACCTCCACCGAGTGTGACCGAGGAAGTTGAAATGGCAGCAGCCGCTGCTGACGCTGAAAACGAGCTTGCTGCCGCCAAGACCAATCGACAATCGCGCCGAGGGGGCCGTGCTGAGGACTGGACCCTCGTTTCTAGCAAGCACAAGGTCAACGCAGCGAGGGAGAAACTCAGCAGTCGCTACTGTGATGTCCTGGCGTCGTTCAGGCGCGGTCAGCACGTTCTTGCGGGTGACCGTATTCGAGAGTGAGTGATGCCGTCGGCTTTTCATGGTACGGTGGTTAACCTCACCAGATAGTTTTTCTGTTTTGTTTTGTTGTTCAGGCTGAGCAAGGCGCGTCGCGAGCACCGCGAGGCTCAACGGCAATGGGCGCATGATTTCTTCCTGGCGCACGAGGAGCATTTCAAGTGAGTTTACACTGCTTTTTCCAACGGCTCGTTCATGGTCCAGCCTTACATCTGGAATGTGATTCTGTTTTCTGTTTTGCGCGATAGGCACCAGCGACCGGTTGATCTGCACGGCATGATCGTGATGGAGGCTCTGTGGGTAGCTCGCGAAGCCATTGAGTACTGCCAGGAGCACCGCATTCGTCGGTGCCTATTGATTTGTGGTGTTGGCCACCACTCGATCAATGGCAAACCGCGCATCCTGACGGCGCTCCAGTTGTCATTGCAACGACGCGAGATCGCGTCGCGCGAGCTCAATGGAGTGGTGACAGTGTTTCCGCTTCGTTCGACGGAATCGACTTAGCTGAGTGCACTGACTGACCATATTTTCTTCACTGGCTAGGTACCAAGTGTGTGGAGGAGTCCGTGGATTTTCTACCAGCTTATGGCTGAGAGGTGATGCATATTACATGTACCTGCATATCGATTTTCAAACAAGTTGGGGTATTATATGTGCCATGCATGTCATTCTGTTCGACAACTTGGCGTTTTCCGCCGAGGCTGGCGTTCAATGAGTAGTTTCGAAGGCTGTGAACAGTGAAGTGTTGGGATGGTGTGTTATATCTCCACCGAGTTCTAATTGCCAAGACAATTGCTGTGAACGAGGATAGAGAACTCCATAGCGGTGAAGACCGACCTCGAGCTGGGGGTACCATGAGGCATCGTCTCACACCCCCATGGTTCGTTTGCTGGGAAATATTTGGCGCATAAGCTCGTGGGATCAAACAGCCATCCAGGGACGCCTTCATTGTCATCGTCGCAAGCGTGCTGCCCGTTGAAGTTTTGTCGAGGAACGCACCGCCACCATAAACTCAGTATTTATAGGGGCTTTCGTCGAAAACGGCGACACGTCTCCAGCGGTCCTGGCGAAATGGGACGGCGTAGCGCAGCGGTTTGAAGGTTAGCGCGCGGTGTACGTTGCGTGGGCTTATGTGTTGCTCAACGCAAGTCGACTCGTGGTTATCGGGCTTTATTCTCGAACTCTCGTCTCGGAGAACTGACGAAGCTTTAGCAGCTACCAGCCACCAGTGGGGAGCAGACACTCCTTCCAGTAGCTCACAAACAAAACATTTACCGTGCAAGAATGACGTACACACGCTCCAAACGATCGCTGTCGGCCTTCGCAACGGACGCTGAAGTCGACCGCGAAATCGAAAGCGCGTTCCCTCGCTGCCAAGTCTCGACACCTGGAGGACAACCACCAAGCTGGGCGACCATGACTTACGTTGAGACGTCCCGAGATTTACCCCCACTTGAGTCCGGTAGCTTGGCGCTGGAGGACCAGTTCTGTGGCTGGCTTTGGATGCGTGGTACACGTCTTGGACGATGGCGCCACCGGTACTTCTGTTTGGACGGGACCATGCTGTCATATTTCACGAGCTTCCCTGCTGAGGTGTTCCTGAAGCAAGCTCAAGCATCTGTGGCATCTGCCTGGGCATCGCGCAACCTATTTCACTTCGGGGATGGCTGCCAGCCTCGAGGGGTTATTCGAGTGGCGCATATCGACGATACGGACGGGAACAACCGCGTCGGGTTCAAGGTTTATGGAGCTTGTGGCAAGGTTATCGATATTCGTGCGCACGACAGCCAAGAGCGCAACCGGTGGCTGCGTGCATTGAAGACACCTGCTCGCCGCAAGTCTCGCTCTTGGTCTGTGGGTTCCAGTGAGGAGGTGACGGTGAGCATGTCGTCCTTTGACCCCGATGGACTCTGTCGGTTCGACCGACTGTCGATTCCGATTACCAAGAGTGGTTGGATGGAGAAGAAGACTTCATTCCTGGGACTCTGGCGACGCTACTTCTTTGTTGTTCAAGGGTCGATGCTGTCGTATTACAACAGTGACAAACCGTACGAGGTGCCGCGTTGGCGAGGGTATGTCGAGGGTGTCAAGGCGCGACGACGTAGTGGGTCTCTGGTGTTGCCAACTGCAAACACCACAATGGCTCCACCACCATTGGAACTTTTCATCACGCTGGACTCGTCTCAAAATCAAGTAATTCACGTGCGACTTCCGAGTATAGAAGAAGCGCGTGAGTGGCGTCGTGTGCTGCGTGCCAATCTTTCAGACCACAGAAACAACAACAACTCAACTTTTACGGCTTAGTGATACTTTGTGTAATACTTCAAGTAAATGATACTGAAGTAATCATTTGGTATTACTTCTATATTTTTGTAGGCAAATTATTGTGCCCATTATTGAGATCTTTAGGTCTTCAAGATCGCAGAAATCTTTTAAGTCACTTTCGGCTTGGTTGCATTGTCATGAGGGTCTTGTGGACAAGCCTCTTCATTGCCGTAGCTACTGGTAGCATCACCGTTCGCGGGGATGGTATGTGGTCATCGATTACTACTTACGACACTAGCGATTCATGCTCACAGCCAGCAGGGACAATGAGCCTGGAACAAGAGGTGTTTTGTAAGGAACAAGACGATCACGATCGACCCCTGTGTGATGTCAATGGAGCCATCCATGTCGTGAACGACTGCTTCCAATACACAAGGTGGAGAGCTACTTATTACGCCTTCGGACAGTATCCGCGCTTCGTCGTGGAGGAATATGACCCAACCGGTCAGTGGTGCTCCGATCCAAACGCTCTGGTAAAAGTCACCGCATACCTTATGGACGAGAATTGCCATGTCAATCACTTGGGCACTAGAAGCTCCAAGCTTACGCTTGGCCGGTCCGTGACCCTCACGCAGTACGACGACCCGAACTGCAACGCGGTGGCTTCAGAAACTACATTTTCGTTTGGAGACATCATGGGTGAATCGTGTTCCAACTACAGGTTGGCTTACTACGAAGGGAATATGATTCGTCTGTCGTCAACTGCCGTGTTTGACGACAGCGGGTGCTCCGAGGAGCCCGTGAAACTCACGTTTACCACGAATTTCGGCGCGTGTGGCAATAAGTACGAACCGAACGGAGATAATAATGATACGCGTTGTGTCCCTGATGGCTCTACACATTTCTCCATCTCGGGTTGTGATAATGGTAAATATTCACCTGCATTTGCCGATACTGCAGCAAGCATGTTCGGTAATGACACAGCGTACCTCATTGTGGAAGAGTTTGCAAATGGGAATTGCTATCGGGTGCAGAACGTGACCGTGTTTGTGGTGGATGGGGTATGTCATTCGAATACGGACAACAAGACCAGTTTCCGAGTCACTCTCACGGCGTCAAGCACAGTGGAAATCGTCAAATACGCCGACGCAGTGTGTGGGGCTGTGGCGGAGAGTTCTGAAGTGAGCAAGCGGATGCTTGCGTCGCACTCGTGTATTTCGTCAAGCGACTGCAGCGACACGCAAATGAACGGTGGCTGCAGCAAGCGGTTTTCGGTTGGAGGGCCTATCGTATTTCCCCCAACTATATTGAAAGGTGTCATCGGGGTGTACTCTGATAAATCGTGTTCTGCTACTCCCTCCCTCCTTGCGGCGACAAATAACCCAAGCTGTTCTACTCCTATCGGGCTGACATGCGATGTTGCACCAGTAACCCCCTACTCTATCTACCAAGAGCTGTCATGCACGGAAGATGTAGCTGCGTTAGCAGCGTTGAAATATGGCAGTGTGCCGTACCTGATCGTCGAAAAATATGCCGAGTCAACGAAGTGTCAAACGCAAGAAAGTATCCTGGTTTACAAGGTCGATGGCAAGTGCCACCCTAACATCATGGATGGCACGTATTTCAAGATAACTCCAAGTTTCGGAAATTCACTAACGATCGCAACGTACTCGACCTCATCGTGCAGCAACTTTGATGCTGAATACTCCACGGTGGGGACCAAGTTCATCAATTCGGGCAGACGTTTCAACGGGAACCAGAAACTGTACGCCAACATGAGTGCGTTGTTTGTTCCAGCCCCGCCAGATCCAACGCCAATGCTAGATGTTGATTCCATGACCCGAGAGCAGATCATGTTTCCGGAATGGTTGTGGGAACCCACCCCTCGTCGAGTGTTCGAGAGTGACTAACGATAGTTGCAGGGGGTTATATTTCGACACGAAGTGATTTTAGGGCTATGCTGTTATTCTCAATGCCAAGAAGAAAAAAATATCTTTGAGTTTCAAAAGGTGCAGCGAAATGTGCGGCTGCGCGTGATTCTTATCTTAACCTTAACCCATAATGAAAAGATCGCGTGGATCCAGTTGGACTCGAGGGGGCCTTTCATTCATCAACCTGCCGTTCACGTCGTCTTCTAGTCTAATGCAATTCTGGTGGATCGGGATAATTGCCGCAATCGTCTGTGATTTGGTCGATGCAAGTCTCCACCGGTCAGTTATCACTCTTTACGATGATAACTCCTGTTCTTCACCTGCCAGCGTGATGATATTCCCCAATGAGGATTGTGACGAGCAGAGTGGAGATCACTATGCTCAAGAGTGCGTGGACAATGGAGTTAGTTACTCGGAGAGCGACTGTGAATTCTACTATCTTGGAGGCACCGATTTCTATGGACTTATCCCGCGAGCATTCGGTGACAATGTATCTTATCTGGTCGTTGAGGAATATTTCATGACGTCAAGTGGCTGCGAATTTGACGCGTCGGTGTGGTGGGGCTACGGTTTGGGGGACACCACAATCTATCGCCTTGATGAGGACTGTCATTCCAATCGTAACGGCACTACCAGCAGCAAACTAACGCTTGATAAAAACTTGACGCTTACAAAATACAATGACGCAGACTGCAGCTCGGTACTGTCGGAGACGACTGTGACATGGGAGACGGCTAGTCAAGGACAATGTGTCGACAACAACAAGTACTTCCTTGAAGGGGCAAAGCCAGCTATGGCTACTGTTGCTGTCTTTGACGACATCACATGTTCTACGCCAAGTATGATAACATTTACCCAGCATTTTGGATGTAGCACAAAACTAGATCCTGCAACTTCGGTGTGTGGACCTAACGGACCGACGAAATACTCGATTTCGAGCTGTACAAATGACTACTCTGAACTCGTAGACACAATGTTCGGCTTTAACACTCCGTACTTGGTGGTGGAGAAACATTCCCATTCGAATTGTGGATCACTTCAAAGTGTGACTGTATATGCAGCGGATAGCTCATGCCACACGAATGTTGACGATGGAACAAGTGTCCGGGTTGTGCTTGACGCAGACGGCTCGGGAACGATCAGGTCGTACGCAGATGCCTACTGCAGTCTTATTACTGGTGAATTCGAAGTGACCAAACAAAATGTTTTGTGGTATTCATGCCTCCCGGACAGTGGGTGTAACAGCGTAGATGGCTCATGTACGAAGCGTTATTCCATTGGAGGCTTTGGAGGTCCATCGGCAAAGGGTGAAATGACAGCCGTCGCAGTTTATGGGGGCAATCCCTGCTCACAACCCGCTGCTACCTTGACGTTTACAAGAGAACTCTTCTGTGTACCCCAAGTCAATCCGCTGCAACCGTCTTGCGAGAATATTGACGGAGTGTTTTCCTTTTCAGATTGTGCAGTTTACAGCGTAGGGTGGGATAGTAACGGTCTTTTTGACCTAGCACTCGGCTCGACGTCGTACTTGTTAGTCGAGGAGTTCGACACATCGTTGGGTGGGTGTGGAGACAGTAATGCCACTGCTGGCGCCACAGCATATCATCTAGACGACGAATGCCACCCGAATCATGACAGCACGGCAAGCACGAAAATAATATTTGGGTACTCGCTCATTATTGCGAAGTATGATGACCCATTCTGCACTACTTTGTCATCCGAGATGGAAGTGACGTGGGATACAGCTCACTATGGACGTTGCATCGGAGGCAATACAAGATTTATATTTCGCAATTCCTGGCCTGAGCTGACGACAATTGCCGTCTTTGATGATGAAGGCTGCTCCGAAAAACCAGTCAAACTAACATTTACGCCGTTGTTCGGGTGTAGTGTGTCGAACGATCCTGTCAAGAGTGTGTGTGGGCTTGACGGGTCGTCTCATTACTCTGTCTCAAGCTGCCAAAGCGATTACAACGGATTTGCTACTAATGCATTCGGCAGCACTACGCCGTACTTGGTCGTCGAGGAATTCACAGGCTACTGGTGCGAAAACCTTCAGAATGTAGTGGTATATATTGCAGATGGCTCATGCCACACAAACACGGATGATACGACAAGCTTCATTGCTACTATCACGAAAGAAGGCTCAGCATCCATTACAACGTATCTTGACGCAAGCTGCACTACCATCGACAGAAGTACCAATCTCACTAAGCGTCAGCTGATAGCATCAAGCACGTGTTACAACAGTAATGACTTGGGTGACGAAGGGGATTTGTACAGTACTCGAATCTCGTATGGAGGGTTGGGAGGACCACCATCCCAGGGCCTGATGACGAGCGTGGCAGTGTATGGACCGGAATTTTGTTCACGGCCTGCTAGAATGGTAACTTTCACTCGAGAACTGGTTTGCTCACCTGATCCACACTGGTATTGGAACTATTGGCAGCCTTCCTGCCAGTATAATGGGGGCTTGTTCTATGAAAATGATTGTACAAACTACTGGTCTGGAGAATTCATGACTAGAGTTTTGCCCTGGTCCAGCTTATATCTAAGCTTACTTGTGGAGGAGTATGATACATCGTTGGGCAATTGTGGAGTTGATAATGCGTTAGATAATGCCACAGCTTATCTTCTAGACGAAGAATGCCACGTGAATTACGGTGGCAACACTAGCACACAACTTACGGTGGGGTATACGGTAACTATAACAAAGTATGACGACCCGCAGTGCACAATAATGTCGTCGCAGACTCAAGTATCATGGAGAAATGCTCGTCGGAGTTCATGCACTGCAAGTGGAAACAAAAGATTCTCACTTCGTGGGCCAATGCCAGCGTTGACAGCAGTTACGGTATTTGACGATAATTCGTGTTCCGGGAAGCCTGTAAAACTAACAGTCTCTCAAGATTTCGTATGCGGGGCAACGCTGCACCCCGAAAAGGCAACATGTGGAGCAGATGGAAGTACACTTTACTCCGTTTCGAATTGTACAGGCGACTATTCTGGCCTTGCAGATACTGTCTTTGGTATGGAATTTCCGTACATAATGCTGGAAGAATTTGATGACTTTGGGTGTAATCAAGTACAAAACGTGACTGTATACACAGCCGATAATGTCTGCCACTCAAACACTGATGAAGCCTCCAGTTTCACAGCTACAATTACACCGGAAGGCTCGGCAACACTTACTACGTACAGTGACATAGTTTGCGGTATTGTTGAGAACAATATTACTTGGAGCAGACGAGTGCTTGCATCGTATACATGTACTCAGGAAAATGGCGAGTGCCTTAACGAAGACGGCTATAGCTGCAGTAAGCGTATTTCTGTTGGAGGACTTGGTGGTTCAAGATCGAAGGGTAGGATGACGTCCGTCGTGTCGTATGGCAACACCTCGTGCACGCCTCCTGCCTCAACCGTGGCATTTACACGGGACCTGGCATGCACACCTCAAAACAACCGGTATAGTCCCACCTGTGAGGATAATGGGACAGTGAGCTTCACCACGGATTGTGTGGATTACAACTACAGGGGTGGGCCCTTTTGGTTTCCCTGGCCATCTTTGGGCTTTTCACCTAACATTCTTGTGGAAGAGTACGACGGACCGTGCGGATTAGTCTCCAATCTCGATAACGCAACGATTTACCAGCTAGATGAGGAATGTCACCCAAACCGCGAAGAAACGAGAAGTTCTAGGCTAACGCTTGGCTTTTCTCTAACTATCACCGAGTACGACGACCCGAATTGTAATGCAGTGTCGATGACAAGAGAGGTGTCATTTATGCAGGCCATGAACCAGGAGTGCGTCGACGATAGAGTCATAGCTTATCTGCGTGGAGGAATCCCAGATCTGACAGCAGTTGCTATCTATGGTGATGATTCGTGTTCGGGGTCACCTGTAAAAATCACATTTACGCAATATTTCAAGTGCGATGTGCCCACATCGGCGCTCTGTGAGCAAGTTAGTGATAAACGCTATTCGGTCTCAAGCTGCACGCGCGATTACTTCGGCGTCACTTTCAATGGATTTGGGAATCAAAGCAGGTATGTGATGGTTGAAGCGTTTTCTGATGGACACTGTGGCTGGGTACAAAATGTGACTGTGTACGCTGCGGATGGTGCTTGTCACTCCAATATCGATGGTACGAGCTTCAGAGCCACCATCGGGTCAGACAATTCAGCGACAGTAACAACTTACATCGACGCAAGCTGCAAAAAAATTGAGGACAACACTAAAGTGCGCTGGGAAATTTTATCATATGCGTGCATTCGGAATTATGAGTGTGCTGGTGCGTATCGGTATGGTTGCAGCAAAAGATTCTCCGTGGGGGGACTAGGTGGATCTCCCTCACTTGGTAAAATGACTGGTATCGTAACTTACGAAGACAGCTCATGCTCACAGCCGGAAGGAGTGACTTTAACGAGAGATTTGGTCTGTACTTCGAAAACGGATACTGATAAGGCCGTGTGCGAGGCTAGTGGAACAATGTACTCGGTATCACAGTGCGTTGACGTTACCAATTCGTCAAATTCGTATCAATTTCTCGATGAAATCTTCGGTTGGCGCTCACATTTGGTCGTTGAAGACTACGACACGTCATTAGGGAATTGTGGGGATCAAAATGCTCTGGCAGGAGTCACTGGATATCTGCTTGATGAAAATTGCCATGACAATTCTTTAGATGGTGGAAGTTATAAGCTCACATTTGGTATTTCCCTCTTCATTACTGTATACAACGACGTGTCATGTTCGTCCGAATTATCGGAGACTGAGGTGACGTGGGATATGGTGCGATATGGTTTATGCTTCGGGGGCACCACAAGATATTACCTTCGCGGTCCAATGCCAGATTTGACAGCAGTTGCACTTTTCGACGATAAGAAGTGTTCTGAAGCTCCTGTGAAAATTACGCTTTCTCAATTATTTGGATGCAACGCGGATACAGGCTCAAAGTTTGTGTGTGGGTCTGACGGATCGGGTCTTTACTCTATCTCGAGTTGCATTAGTGACTACACTGCGTTTGCCGCTAACACATTTGGAAATGAAACGCCGTACTTGGTTGAGGAGAAGTTCTCGGATAGCTGGTGTGGCCACCTTGAAACGGTGACTGTGTACGTTGCTGACGGCTCCTGCCACACCAACACTGACGATACTACGAGCTTCATGGCTATGATTGCAGTAAATGGTTGGGCAAGCGTTGTAACATATAATGATGCAAACTGCGGTTCACCCAACACGAGTACCAACGTCAATGTGGGCAACGAAACCCATACTACGACTTGCCTATCAGGCAGCGTGTGTGTTAATGCTGATGGATCAGAATGCAGCAAGAAATTTACGGTTGGTGGTTTGGGAGGCTCACAGTCATCGTCATCTAAGGCGGTCACTGTGTACGATGATAGCTCTTGTGCCGGAATCCCTGTGCAACTCGTGGTTACAAATCAATTAGCTTGTTCGCCCCCGAAATCCTCAGCGTGCAACGAAGTACTGAAGGGCAGAAACACCATGTACCAAGACCACACTTGTATCGACGACGTATCTGCCTTTGCAGCTTCCACTTTCAGCAAAACACCGTACCTGCTTGTGGAGAATTTCGTCAACGGAACCAACTGCGAGAAACAACAAGGTGCTGTGGTTTACAAGGCCGACGGTGCATGCTACAACAACATCATTGATAGCAGAAGTTTTAGAATCGTACCAAATGTCGGTGGCTCTGTGACCATCGCTAATTATCCAAGGCCATCTTGCAAAGACTCCGACGCAGACTATACCACAATTGGGGCCAAGTACATCAGCACAAACGAGTGTTTTCAAGGAAGTTCAAGAATTTACGCGAACATGACTGGCTTGTTGACTACCACAGCGGAAACACCTTCAACCGACATTGACTACAAGGTGCGCGAAGAAATAATGTTCCCAGAGTGGCTATGGGAGCCAACGCCGCGTCGAATATTTGTCAGCTCGTAATGACTCCAGCTCTTCACGAGACTTGGCATCTTGTACTGTAGTGTAGCTTACGTTATTTCTTTTCAATGGTTTTTCATTTTTTTAATCGTGTTGGTGCCTTGCACTATTATTCCAATCACTACTAATCTGAAGCATGAAGTCGCTCGGCAGTTGTCCGCTGCACCAACTGCTTGTCAATGACTTTCAACCCGTCCTTCGTATCTCGTTTGGGAGAATGTTTCTTCTCGTGGAGGAGTACATCATGCCGAATTAAGCCTGTATGCTCTCCTTCGTCATCACCACCACGCAAACTCGGTGAGCCTTCTGGGTCTGCCTCAACATCCTCGCTGCAGTCACTCTTGCTGATAGCATCGATGTCGTCATCTCCACCATCGGCTATCCAGCGGGAGGCAATGCCACCTATACACATAACTGTAGTCGTGACCAACAGTAATGCTTCAAGGTGAGGTGGAGGACCCATAAGGAAACCGTTCACGAATTGCGCTGTAATGGCAGCTACACGATTCGAGCAGTTCACCACCGAAATGCCTGTCGTACGGAGCTCCTGTGGAAAGTTCTCCGCCGAAAGCACCCCAAACTGAGGCACACAGAAAAATAACACCCAGCACACGTTAGATTTTTTTTCGAATGGACTCACAAAATTACACTGTGCGATGAAAGTAGTTCCACGTACTCCATTCCAGGCTGCCGTTGTGCACGCGTTGAAAAGGCACGAGACTAACACGATGATCGTCTTTGAACCCTCCACGTTGAAAGCGAACAGTAGCGCGCAAAAGCCAGACATGAACAGTGCACCAGATAGCAGGCGTTGATGACCAATAATATCTATCAAGTACAAGCTACGCAACGCAACGAATCAGAGTAAGTTATCGGTTCCTCTCAATGATCAGATACAGATTTCGCTCACCTGACAATGTTACCTGGCAGATTAGCCCCGGCAAACAAAAATGCATTTTCGAACGGGTTTTCCAGCCCCGCACTTTCAAATAGCTTTGTGATCCACGTCGACAAACCGTACGAGCCAAAGCTTAATGAAAATCCGCACAACATCAATAGCAGCGTAGGTCCTGCGTTCTGCCGCTCGAACAGGCGAGCAATAACACGCAAACTGTCGCGACTGCAAACAGCATTGTGCGCAGAGCCGTCGGCATCCGACTTTTCCTTCACCTCTATCCGTGTGTCACCCTCCATCTTTCGTGCCATCTTGGTATCCTTATCTTCATCATCCTTGCTTTCAGCACTAGAGAACTTCAGTTGAATATGCCTACCACTTTGATGTACGTCGTGAATATACTGCAACACCGCCGTTGCTCCTTGTGCGTCACCCTTACTCGCCAAAAAGTGTGAGCTCTCCGGAACGTACCACCACGCCAGCATAAAGCACGTAGACGACGGCAATCCGACCACCGCGGCGAACCAGCGCCACGAAAGTTCCAGTATCCGTTCTCCATTACTGTATTTGCCCAACATCACCCACGCCGTCCCCGCCGTCAGCACCGCGCCCACCATCCAGAACGAGCACAAAATAGTGACATATCGTCCTCTTGACGACACGGGGACGTGTTCCAGACACAGTGCAAACAGCGAAGCCACCACTCCACCTACGCCCAATCCCGCCATAGCCCGAAAGAAGATCAACCAGTAGATATTTGGCGAAAATGCTGACAAAAAGGCAGCAATGGCATTGATGGCCAACGTCGTAAGCAGAACCGGTTTACGACCATAGAGATCTCCAGCCACACCACCCACCATCCCGCCGCCTAACATCCCGGCGAACACTGCAGCCGTCAGCAAACCTAGGAAATAATACAATATATAATATTTTAGTATCCTAATAATATTTTTTTTTAAATAAAACTAATTTTCAATAAAAACATACTGGACTCCCACGGTGTCATTTCCCCCTCCGAGTTCTCATACACCGTCAAAATATACCCAATTGCTAGAATCTCCACCGCATCTGCCACATTTCCAAATCCTAAAATACTACACAATAATATATATATCGTTAAAAAAAGCTAAAAATAATAAAAGCTTAAAAAATCGTACGTGACGACTCGATGCTGATGGAACCCGCAGCCTATGAGCTCCATCTCGTCGTACACCGCCTGCTTGAGCTCCTTGACGTCGTCCACTATAACCTGATGCTCGTCTGGCGAGCCCCATGTCTTGACGGGCGCCGCCTGCGACGACATGCGACTGCCCATATTCCAACACTGAGGTTAAGAAATCTGACAATATTTCAGACGGTTTTGATTGGACAGTTGTTAATAAATAATCCGCCAATCAGCGTTTGTTCCGCCACTCTCCCTCTTCCGCGAAAGAATCAAAAACTCGACAGGAATCAGTGCGTGGTCTTGGTCCTTTGAGGTCGTCACTTGCGTCTACGCTCCTTGTCATCACCCCCCCTGCGCTTCCATCTACTGCGCCGCAATCTCCTATTTTCGCTCGTACTCGTCTCGTGTCGTAACTCGCTCTACAGCGCAAGAAAAACCTGATAAACAATGCACGCGTGGCGCTCACTCTCCAGAAGTATCCTAGTGTTCACGAATGTGCTGTTCTTGCTGCTGGGCTCCGTGCTCGTATCCATTGGAGGTTCGTCCGCTGTCTGCACTTATTTTTCATGCAACTTGCAGCTCTTTTGAGTACATATTGACCCCAGTAGGACCATTTGACTCATTGGATGTGTATCATTGTTCCTGCAGGCTACATGGCGTCACTACCAGCGCTCACTGAGTTCTCGGACGGTGGTGTGGCCTCCTCCGTCATCATGTGTGGCTCACTCATTATCCTGATCGCACTGCTGGGCTGTTGTGGTGCCCAATGGGAGAGCAAGGTGTTCCTGTTCCCGTACGCCATCCTGGTGCTGGTCTCGGTGATCGCGCAGCTGTCACTGGCTGGCTTCCTGACTCACGTGCACAGCTCACTCGTGGAGGTGGCAAAGCACAACTTCAACCTGTCAGTGTTGGCGCCCGCGGACCAGGAGACACTGCGCTGGATCAACAAGAGGTTCAAATACGTGTACTACGGCTGCGGCTTCGACGTGGACATCGACCTCACAGGCACCCGCAGCCAGCCACTCATGGCCTCATGCTCAAACCCGGAGTTTGAATGGTTCGCTTCCTTCGTGGAGGAGAACTGCCCCATTGGACACAAGCAGCTACAGTCCGGCAGTAACTTCCTCAAGTGTGCAGGTCCGAGCTTCTCACTCAGCAACGCTATGACGGAGCACACGATGCTCTGCGCGTGCGAGACGCGCATGATATCGTGGGTGAACGACCAGTCGATGCTTGTGGCCGTCTTCGTGTTCGTCATCGTGTCGCTGGAGATCATGTTAGTGGCGTTGTCGTGCTACATCATGCACTCGCGTCGCCACCGCCGTTACGGCTACCAGGAGATCACCATGCCCGTGCGACAGCAACCATACAACCCGCACCCGCGGAACTACTTCGGTCAGCAGGCGGGTCAGCGCCAGCCGCTCAACTCGCAGCAGGCGTACACGTCGTACGGCCAGGCAGGGGGAGAGAACCCCTATGCGGCCGCAGCTACGGGCGGCAAAGCCAAGAAGGCCGGCTACTAGCTGGCGCTTTGGGTCAGTTAGCTGGCCATGTTTGAAATAGGTCAAAATGCGTTGATGCAGGGCACGCAGGTGGTTGCAATCTACTGCCTGTGCCCGCAAGACTGCGTAGGAAACAGGATCCTAAAGTTCTACAAGAAATTAACCGTGTGCACTTTGAAACACCGGTTGTGAGCAAGCGAGTGGCAAGTGCTGCTGGATTGATTGGATACCTTCGTCGCCCCTGTCTGCATTGCGATGGTGTCACCTCGAAGGTGACCGGTGACAATCTTCTTCTTGCTGACACCCGATTCCGCCGGTCATCACGCCAGTCGCTCATACCCGATCCTGGTGACGGAAGGCAGTCATGGCGAAGGTGCCAGACACAGCAGCGTTGTTGTTGACGCGACGGCTTGCTGATCGAGTCCATCCGACGATGCAGAGAGCAGAGCACTGCAACGTTCACTACAGGTAACACTACACGGCCTGACCAAGACTGTCTTGCTCTCTGCCGAGTCACGAAAGTCTCACTTGCATCAAAGTCTCACATTGCATTGAAACTTTCATGTTAAACTCTTGGTTGCAGGCATGGAAAAACGATAGGGAACTTAGATGGGAATTGCGAGCTGCGAGCTGCCAAGGTTGTCCCAACACAGCGACTGCTTCAACTACGGAGTCAGCAGCGGATGGATGAGGACATCTACAGAGGACCATTGAGCGCATGGCACGTGTTTATCCGCGTAATCGTGTGTCATTTTGGTCGCATTCCCCAGTTTGTTGTTCTCGTTCCCTTCAACTATACCTCCACTCTCGAGGTGGCGATCGGCGGTACCGGTGTCAAGCAAGTGGTCTCCGCTGACTGCATGCAAGCATGCCGCCGATGACGAGTTTCATCGCGATTAAGTAATACGTCTCGAACGAGACTTTGCCAGTGCAAAAACGGCAAAGGCGCTGCCTTCTGTCTGGAAACAGCAGGCGATGGACGCGCTTGTCCAGCTCGCCATCCGGTCCCGTCATCACCTTCCTCGTGTACAGGTACATGTACAGGTACTTACTTGGTACAGTTTAGGACTTTGATCTCGTTCCGAAACCTTGGTTTTCTCCAGTTTGGACTCCAAACCAAACGTTTGTGTTTACCGACACTAGCAATCCCGAAAACTTGGAAATCACTTGCAGACTGCCAGGACTCAACACGAACTGACCAAGACGGGAAGGATTCGAAATCTCATCGGCTTACATGCAGGCACTTGAAGCTCCGATTTGCGTGTGAAATGGAGACAGTCGTTTTCACTTTGCAGTTGTATGGTAGTCAGCGGAAATAAGCGAACTGCAAGTGTAGTCCTTACAAATTTCAAGACAAACGCTTTTGCAAACAACGTGTGGCATGATCATTTTTGCGTCTAAGACATCAAGAGCTCACCAGTTGGTTCCATTGCGACTGACACTATTGATTTTGCCCGGCAGGCGGCACGTCAACCAGAGGACGTCAGTAGGAATGAAAATCGCGGAACTTCTCAACGAACCCGTGACGGTCAAGCGCTCCACAGTCAGGAGTCATGTCGAGAAGCGGATGGACATGGCGTCGCTCGACCTCTTGACGCAAAAGTCCGTACCAAACCAAAGTCTCTAATTTGCCAATAAATCGTAACTAAAATGTTGTTTCTTGCTTGTAAAAACCTTTAGACGTAAGCACCGACCGGAATTGTCAATGAGTCGAATCATCCAAGAACTGGCCATGAAAGAGGGAGGTGTCAACAATACGTTGCTACCTGCTGGTCACGTCAAGGTCTCCGTTAAAGTGGTGCATCATGAGGAGACGCAACCGTCAGTTGTGAGTTCAACAAAGGCTATAAAGAAAACAGAGGGAGAAGGTTCTGGCCCGGAGGAGACCAAGACGAGAAGAAGAAGACCTCGCAATGGGTTCACGCCACTTACGGAGTCTGAGAAGAGGGTGAAGCAGAGGATGCTGGTCAAACGGTCGTACTACCGCAAAATTGTACGTACTTTTAGCTTGGGAGTGGTAGATGTACATGGATCTCATGTTGTCTTTTCTGCTTTGTGTAGGGCACGTTGGTGGAGCTTCGCAACGAGATGGAGGAGTTGGAGACCAAATGCAGGGAAGTTATCATCTCACGACGACAGATACAGTCGCCGACTTCACCGGGAGAACGACCTGAAGAGGAACAGCGGCGATGTGAAGACCTCCGTGAACGATACACGCAGCTGGCGATCACACAGGACGACTTGCGCCACGAGAACGAGAAGTTGCGGTCTGAGGCCATGGAGCAGTCGAAAGCACGCACGCGCATTGGCATTTTGCAGAATGAGGAGATGCAGGACCAGAAGGAAGCGCGAGCAAAAGGCGAGACGATCGGATTGGCTCCGTGGTCTCCTGCCGAGCCCCGCGCAGCAAGTCCGACCTCTATCTCTGAGAACTCCAGCCAGGAGAAGGCAAACTCCAACCCTGTGCTAGACTTCACGCCGATCACGGAGGACGAGTGTATCACTATTGTGCGTGAGGCGTATACCGATGTGAGAGCGTTTGCTGATAAGCAGCACTATGAGAGCACTGGTGCTAGTGTGTTTGGCTGGCGTGACCGACGTCAAGTTGATGGCGACACGATGCGCTTTTTCCTGGAGAAAACGTTTGAGAACTACACTGCTGCGGAGATTTCGAGCCGCATGTGGGACTTAGTGTCTTCTGAGCATGGAGTAAACCGCATATACGCCTCGGACGTGGCGATCAACTTCCATCTCGTACAGCGCGTGAATGATGAGAACGTGCTGTTTTATCGCACCATTGAGCCGAGAGGTGTGAACATGGTGCAAAAGGCCCTCGTGTTGGCCTCTCGCGTCCAGATCGACGACAACGGCAGCTTTATGGTGCTCTTTCGCTCGGTAGACCCCGTGGCTCGCGGTATTACGAAGCAGGACACATCCGATGCCTCAGGTTTCTCAACGAAGAAAAAAGAGGTCTGGAGTGACGTCTTCAGCTGGGGGTTGTATGAAGCCGTGGGTGACCGTGGCCAGCACTGTCGCAACTATTTCGGCGGCTTCGTGTCTAGCCTTGTTACACAACGTAGTCTCGAGTTCTGGCTCATGCACATCCTTCTCATCGCTGTACGCTGTGAGAACGAAGTCATCGGTCCGCTTTTCATAATGCAGTAAAATAACACGCCATCAACAACCGAAAGACCTCTTCTTTGTTTGTGTTTTACTACTGTAGTATCTGATAACTTTTCAATCCTATGCAATGCAAGTAGAAGTTGTGGTTTTGCCCTATTTCTCGCTTCTTCGCTTGGACGACGCAGTTTCAGGGCGCTTGGATGAACTCTTTGAGGACGCCTTCTTCGCTGTCTTCGGTCTGCCACTGCTGGATGCTGGTTGTTTCTTACGAGATGCAGCAGGAGCGTAGCCGTCACCTTCATTGTCCGACACGTACATGAAGAACGGATTGCGCGCAAGTTCGAGTTCCTCTGCACGTGAGATTTCGTCGTCCTCGTCGTCATTTTGCGGTGTCATGACGAACTTCTTGCCCCCAGCTCGACTCTTGTCAGACGATGTTTCAGGTCGACGAACGCTGCTAGCGGACGGTGGGCGCTGTCGAGGTCGCAGTGTGTTACCAGCAAGTTCCAGTCTATCCAGCGTGAAGTCGTCCTCTTCGTCATTCCAGAGCGCACGAGCTTCCAGCATCACGACAGCTTCGGGTGGCATGAAGTAGTCCAGCACTAGAGTTTTCAGCTTCAACTGAACTGTAAGCTGTCGAATTGTGTCCAGCAGATCCTCTCGCTCGCGACTATGAGCCTTCTCCATGGCCTTGATATCCCCTAGAACTTCTTTCACTTTAGTGTAAACCTTTTTAAGTTTGCGTGCCTTCGCCTCAGCCTCTTCCTGTAGGGACTGATACTTCTCTTCACGCATGAGATTGCTCTCCTCCTGTTCCGCCAGTTCACGGGCAAGTTGCAACTCCTGACGCTTACGTTCCTCCAACTCCAACTTAGTGCGTCGAAGCTCGTCCTCCTGTTGAGCAGCTTTAGTCATCATTTCACCACCGACGAGCACCTTGGCCTGCGTGGCTGCTAGTCGATCTAGCAACACTTTTTGCTGAGCTGCAAGTTCCTCAGCTTGTTGGCGTTCACGTTCCAATTTGAGTTCCAACTCGCGCTTGTTGAGTTCGGCTTGTGCCTTATCCTTCGCTGCTAGTGCCAAGTCATCACGTGTTTTCTGCAGCATTTCCTCCTTCTCACGTTGAGCCTTTTCTGCGATAGCCTGCGCTTCCTCGATGCTGATGCCCTTTTCAATCACGATTTTCTCCACAATCTTCTCAACCTCGACGATCTCCACTGGAGCAGCACCAGCACCTGGACCAACTGCACCGCCAGCACTTCCGTCTACCGAGCTGACACCTTCACTTGCCTGTTTCTCAATAGCCAGTAACTTGGCTTTCAGAGCTTCAATCTCCTCTTGGAATTCGCGAATCATAGCATCTTTCGGATCCTCGTTGATCTTTGGCTTGTTCTTGATGTTCTTGGCACGACTCGCGTAACGAAGAGTAGTCAGCGTTTCCTCGTAGTTGTAGTCGGCTGGACCACAGTTGGCAATCATGACTGTCTTGGTGTTGCCACCCAGCGAGTCCTGAAGCAAGCGCGTCAGCTTGGAGTCACGATACGGAATGTGCTTTGACTTTCCATCCACAAGAGCCGAGATGACATTACCCAGTGCTGAAAGGGACAAGTTGATCTTGTTGGCTTCTTGAAGACGATCTCCTGTGGCTCCCGTCTTGGACTGACGTTCACTACCTGCTAAATCAATCAGGTTCAGCTTGCCCACACACACGTGGTCCTTGCCATCGCCATCAGCGGAACCTTCACTCAAACACTCGACAACAATCGTGAAGATCGAATGCGATCGAGACGACGTCTGGTTCATGAGTGTAGCGCCAACACTTCGGTTCTTCTTGCCTGTCTGCATGACATGGTCAATTTCAGCTGCATCTTTCACCACTTGAGCTGTCAAACCCTTCACATACACGCCAGAGTCTGCACTCTCTTTAAGATCAAGAGCATTCTTCGGGTCCTTCGACAACAGATCACGGATCTCTTCATTGTAGATTTCCAGATACGACGCACGCACTAGAATGCGCTTGTTCTTCGAGATGGCCACCTACAGACGCACACGTGGTTAGATTGTGCTGATAAACCACTCACTACACACCACATTTTTACCTTGTCGAAGACGTGTTTGAAGGAGTTGGGGATGATACCCGGTTGGTCTCCGCAGCCTTCCATTGTGTGTGATTTACCTGCTCCAGTCTGGCCGTACGCAAAGATGGTGCCGTTGTAGCCTTCCATGACAGCCTCGACAATCTCTGTCGCAGCAGTATCATACACTTGCTGCTGTGTGGATTTCGCGCCGAATGCAGCATCGAAAGTGAACGATTTCGGGGGCTCTGAGGATGCAGCCACGGGGTTGATGATAGACACCTCGGCACGATCAAAGTTGGCCGTGGTGACTTCTAAGCGTTCGTCTTGCACCTCTTTGCCGCGCATGGGCCGGATACGGACCATCACGCGGACGCATTCATCATTCTTGGACGACTTCGTCGCCATGATATCGACGCAAGAGCTTACAACGAGAACCTTCGTGAACTGGAATGGCAAATGCGGACGGCGGCGGGCCAGTGAAAACCGCCGCCGCCTCTTAGCGGCTCCTTGCGAAACGGAGCTACGTTGGACTTGACAAGGACACTTTTGCCATTAACTGTTGGGTCCGATGGTCGATTGATGTCATCGAAGTTGCATCGCAGCGCACCTCGCTGCAATCCAAGCAGCCTGCGAGCGCCAGGCGGAGGTTTGCAACTGCAACGAGCAAGCCGTTGTTTACTTCAATGACAGCGCAGTCTCTGGCAGCGCTTTCGTTTGTAACTTGCTCAGGTCGCCGTCTCGTGCGGTTCTTGTTTGCGGCCGTGGCGCGATGCAGTGCGTAAAGCAACGTCTCGCGCTCAGTGTCACTGCAGTGCACAGTGACTGCACAGCTTGAGACTCTGAAGTTCAGAGCTCAACATCGTTGACTCCTTTGACTCAAAGTTTGAGACTCCGACAGCGTTGACAGCGCCGTCCTCGTCTGGAGCAGTTTCAGATGCCACGGAGGATTTGCGCGCAGGTGACTTGGCCTGTTTCCAATCTTCGGATCGACCGAGACGCCCTTCTGCTGGTGCGGAACTCGGCCAAGTTTCGACTGCGCGGCGCCAACTGGTCTATCACATCGACAGCTTGAGGCGGGGATCGCCCCATGCACCTCATGGGATTCTTCGAACGCGGATGTGTGTAGGTCAGCTCAGCGCGTTTTGCCACCAAGGTGCACTAAAACACCGAAGCGCCAGCTGGATGACACACGTGGTCCGACGTCGTGCTCGGTGGTCGCCACTCCAAGTGAAATTGAGGGATGAACTCTTATGCCGTCGCCTACCTAAGTTCAGTGTTCCGATGTCAAAAGCTTATATGTACGGTAGGTGCAAGTTTTGAGTCGCTCGTGGCGTCGTCCCTTTCTCTTCTTGGTCATCCCGTTGGGTGGCTGGCAGCGATGCCTACATGTACATGTAACTTAGGCGACTTTGAAGCGGGGATCCATGGAGGTCAAGGAAATCCTCTACCAGTACAGTTCATCTTATCGGCGCTCTCTTTCAAAGACTGGGACTTGAAACATTTCGTAAGCACGTCTGTGCGAACATACGCACGTCATTTGACTGAAAATTGTATGCAAAGCTCGAGAAAAATCGGCACATGTGCCGATGTTTCTAGACCTCATGTTCGCCAGCCCCGTTCGCATGTCCCCTTTGATGTTTTTTTCTGCGGTGAAGCGCCCCGATCGTAGATAGAGGAGTCTTTTAACGTTACATGCAAGTAGAATCGCGTAGCTCGCCTTAATCTTCTCGGTAGGGCAGGTAAAAGTTAGACCCCATCCATTGTCATCCTCGACCACAGTCGACTGACCAGCGCACAGTGAGAGACTGCGAGGCTGGCGTGGGCAACTCAAAGACTGAGTTTGACTATGCTGTTTATCGCGGCCAGGAAGCGCATGTCCGGGCTCTTCTCTTGAGCGTCGCGACGACACACGTCCGCGGGTAGAAGTCTGCGCCATTCCCAGTCCACTCCCCAAGCCCGCCCCCGCCTGCAGCCGCCGCATTTTCCAATTGCTTGTCGGCAACGCAGTTTGGGCGACAGCATGACTAAAGCGCTGCCGTTGCCTCCGCGCTTTTTCAAGTGCCCGGAGCTCACGGAGCGAGAGGAACAGTATCTCGTGGGGAAAGCTAAAGAGTCGGCCAAAGCGTTGGTCGACGCTACGCGCAACAATGAAGGACCTGTGCGTTGGGAGGAGGCAGGAATGCACCGTGGTGTGCAGATGTACAAAGGTGAAGCCCGTTACCCGGAGAGTGTAGTGGGGGAGTCCATCACGTACGGATGCGGCGCCACTACCATTCAGTCTACGTTGGACGAGGTCGCCGACTTCTTCGACCTAACGACAGAAGCCAAGCTTGCCGACTATGTTGAGTTCAACGCCGACATGTTGGACAGCCAGCTACTCTACGTGTTGCAGGACCCGTCACTGCTGAACGACCCCAAGTATACCACCCGAGGCCAGCGTAGCGGCGCCAGCAAGATGCTTAACGCCAATCAGGTCACAGTTAAGTGGTTCGCCATGGACATGCCGTCGAAATTGCTCAAGAGCCGCGACTTCCTCACAGTGGAGTGTCAAAGTACTTTCATGGACGTCAGTGGCCGTCGAGGCTGGGTACGCTCTTACCACTCCATCAAGCTGCCGTGTTGCCCGGAACTGAGCGACTACAACCTCGTACGAGGCAGTTTCTACCACACAGGCCACGTCTTCGTTGAGAGCGAGCGTCCTGGCTTCTTGGACGTCATCTTTAGCGCACAGGTAAACATGAAGGGCAGCATGAAAGTTCCGGCGCCGCTGTTTATGACGATCCAGAAGAAGAGGCTGTCGAGCATCGCAAATCTGCAGAAAATGATCACCCGTCGACGACTTGGCGCTCAGCGATTCCTTGGCGACCTGGAGCTTGTGCCTAAGAGTCAACGTACGCGTTGCAACCTGTGCTCGGCCAAATTCGGACTTATTACGCGAAAGGCACGATGCCGTAAGTGCGGCGAAGTAGTTTGTGCTTCTGCATGCAGCACTGAATGGGAGGTTTCGATCCCTGGTCAGGGAATTAGGAAGGTGCGTGTGTGCTCCAAGTGTGCTCAGAACACGGACCCCTCAGTGTTCGAGGACCTGCCGCCCAGTGAACAATATTCGGAGACCAACAGCGCTCATGACGACAAACCTCCTTTGATGAGCGTACGCGCGCCTGGTTATCAATATGAGCGCTTTAATAGAAGCGACGCTGGATCATCGTTTTCATCGCGGAATGGCCGTCGACGCGGTCAGCCTAGTCGCGATAGTGATGAGTATGACAACGATAGCTACCGTCGACAGAACTCTGGACAAGGACCATACAACAACAGCTACGAAGAGAGCTATAGCCAGAATGATAGTTACCAAGACCCGGACCCGGAGTACCCGCGTACAGTGGAGATGCCTGGCAGTGAATACGCTGGTTTGAGTCTCGACTCGGATCGGTACACGAACGATTCAGGTGAATACGATGACTATCCGCCGTCGAGCAGAAGAAAGCGTGACGAAAAGAAGTACGACCCTAGAAACCCCGACATGTACGACCACCAGAGCTACGGTGTTTCCCCGCCTCCTCATTACCGTGATGAGGAACAGAGGCGAGCACTTCAGCGTCAACAACGAGCTCTGCAACAGCAGCAAAACAAGCAACGTCTGCTACAGCGTCAACAGCAACAACAGGAAGCATTGATGCGACGGCGCCAGCAGCAACAGGTTGAGGAGCCGGACAACTACCGTGAGGAACTCGAGTCGATGAGCAGCAGCGAATACAGTCAGTCAAGCGGTGCCAGCTCTGGAGCGCACCCTTCGTTCCTCACGTCGAGTTTGTTGGCTCAGCACACGAAACAAATGGGAAAACCTGGACCCGTCACTAAGAACGAAAGGGTTGCAGCGCAGCGTGCAGTGCAGCAAGAGCGTACAAAGCGTAGGGAACCTGAACGCAGGGAGCCTGAACGCCGGGAACCTGAGAAGGGGCCCGAGCATAGAATTCCTCCTCCCTCGTTTCCTTCTGATCGTCCCCTGACGCGACTGGAGCAGATGCAGGTGCAGCAATGGGAGCAGCAAGAAGCGATGTACCGAGACCCGGCCAACCTCATGCCGGTTTATGATGCTGAGCTGGAACTTGCAGAGATCGCGCCGTCGAATGTCCGTGGTCCCAAGCTCCCGTCCTTCTTCCGTAGTCCTCACGGCAGTGCACATTCGCAAGGTCATGGTGCTCCGACCGGTGAATCTCCGACAGTGAAGCCGCCTCCGTTCCCCAAGGCGCAGGCCAATAACTCAGGACAGACAGTGAGCGTTGCGGATGACGAGGATCGTCTGGACAACTCGGCAGGCCGTGATGATTCAATTAACGGGTTGTCCATGAACTTCGGTTCGCTGTTGCGTCCAGAAGACCTGCGTCCTACAGAGGAGAGCATATGCTTGTCGTTGGATTCAAGCGGCCTGGAACACAGCGCCATGAGTGACAGTGATGCTACGAACCGTGGTAAAGCTGGAGCTTCGGCTGCCAAGAACCGTGCTGATGTATCGAAAACTACCGTCGTGAAGCTGTACCAGCGGATCCTGGAGCTGACGAACAAGCAACACGAATTAGAGTCCCAGCCCGAATCCGACCTCGACGAGAGGAAGGAGGTAGCTCGTGAACTGGAAGCACTCTACGAGAAACTCCACTCTGAGGTGGAAATATAAGTAAGTGTCTATCTGTTCTATCTGTCGTCGGTAGCAGATTAGAAGGTAGTAGGTGTGTTCATCGCCTTTAGTAAGCTAGCAGTGATCGGACACGAATCCGTGAGCTCATTAATAATCAAAAGCGTATCCGAAATCAACGGTTTCCTAGAGCTAAGTGCTACATGTAGTACCTGGTAGCTCTGCATCCTACTTCTTCTCATGGGTCCGCCAGCGTCGGCTCCTTCGCCTTCGCCTTGGTCTTCAGCGCGAGGCCAGACAAAAACTCGTCCAGCGTAGCGTGGATCTCATCGTGCCGTGGCACCTTCTTCATGCGCTGCATCCAAGCTGAAAACTTAGGATATTCCGTCAAATCGAAGATGCCCATGAGCTCAATCTGCACGAATTCGCAGTACGCGGCGAAATCTGCGAGCGTCGGCTGGTCCGATTCAGCGACATAGTTTTTCACCAAGAACTTCTCCATCAGCTTCACCAGCTTGGCAATGAGAGTCGGAGCTCCCTTCACCAACAAAGCGTCGTCCGGAAGCTGCTTGTTCAGCTTGATACGCTTCAACGGAACCAGCACTTTCATGGTGATCAGACGCGCATTCGTGTGGTGCCAGTGCAAATACTCGTTCACCTTGGCATGAGCCTGGATATCTTTCGGATACAGATCCGTCCACCCGAACTTCTCAGCTAAGTAGATCATGATTGCATTGCCTTCAAACAGTGCAAAGTCTCCATCTTGCAGCACCGGAATCAACCCGTTGGGGTTCAACGCCAAAAACTCAGCAGAAGTGAACTTGTGACTGCCAAACTCAGTCAACGCAAGCTCATGGTCCAATTTCTTCAGTCGCAAGACCCATTCCACCGCACGACTGGGCTGGCTGATCAAATTCGCGTACAACTTGATCGTCATCTGGAAAAATCTTTTATGAGCAATGATTCTCACTACCGTTAGGACTTTGTGGAACGAGGAAATGAGACGAAAAACATCGTATCCATCAACTAGATGTATTAACTGTAAAAGAGCTCAAGTTGAACTGGCTTGGCATCTTTTTGTCTTACGGGTTAGCCACCTTCGTCTTGAGACCCAACGTGGTCAAGAACTGGTCCAGAGGTATGTGGATCTCGTCATGGTGTGGCACCGTCTTCATGCGCTTGAGCCAAGCCGAGAACTTGGGGTACTTGGAGAAGTCGTAGATGCCCATGAGTTCCACCTGCACGAACTCACAGTAAGCGGCGAAGTCGGCGATCGTGGGTTGGTCAGTCTCAGCCACGAAGTCTTTCACCAGGAACTTCTCCATGAGCTCAGCCAATTTGGTGATCAAAGCTGGGGTGTCCTTAACGAACACAGCCTCTTCAGGGGTGGCAATGTTCTGCTTGGTGTGCAACAGTGGCACCAACACCTGAGGTGTGATGAAGCGGGCGTTCGTGTGGTGCCAGTGCAAGTACTGGTTCACCTTGGCATGAGCCTGAATGTCGGTCGGGTACAAGTCCGTCCAGCCGAACTTCTCAGCCATGTACTGCATGATGGCGTTGCCTTCGAAGATCGAGAAGTCTCCATCTTGTAGCACTGGGATGAGGCCGTTCGGGTTAAGTTTCAGGAATTCAGGCGACGTGAAGATGGCACTGCCAAAGTCAGCCACCACGAACTCGTGGTCCTGTTTCTTGAGACGCAAAATCCACTCGGCTGCGCGGCTGGGTTGGCTGATGAGGTTGGCGTAAAGCTTGATGGCCATCTTGGAAAGGAAGAAAGTTTGAGACTTGAGTGCTGCAAGGCGAAATGAGGAATGAGACCAAATGCTGCTTGGATCTTCGAATCCTTCGATGGAATTGTGGAATTGGGTAAATGGGACGTTGAAGTGGATGTCGTGTGTAGCGCGTACCTAAGGTTTGGCGCCCATTTCCGACCCCAGAGTATGATACGGTCACCGTAACACGGTGTCAGACGCAGTTTGACTTGCACCGCAATCAGGATGGCACCGCACCATCAACTGGTGTTTCCTGACTGTACAACGCACCGACGGTCAAAAGTGACGCAGCCGGGAGATCGGGAGCTGGTATTGAGCAGCCTAGTGACGTCAGTCAGTAGACTGCGAGGAAGAGCTTCTCGTCAAAATGCCATTGCCATGGAGCATGGGCTTCGTCGGAGTGCTCGACACGCATGACGACTGGGTATCGCAGAGGGACGGAGAGCACATTGGGTGACGCCTTGTACATTTAGCCAAACTCACACTGGGACATGATCTTTGAAACTTCTGAAGCGATGTTGCTGTGAGCAAGGCTGCATGTTGCTCAGCTCGGAGTAGGCAAAGTTGTTGTTCCTTGCTTGGGTATCCGATCTTGGGCCTTCGCTATTGCTTTGACTTGCTCCCGTGCTGTCCGAATTGAAAATGAAGTCCCCATGGAGGTCTAGACAGCTAAGATGCTTTCATCACTTCAATGGTGCTGCACGCTGGGTGGCGACGAAGGGTGCGATGTCTGTAGTGTCTCTCCGAGCGTTAAGTTCGTAGCTCGCCTAACTTAGCGTACATAATGGTTGACTCACGAATACTTTTTGATCCAGACTCGACCAGCACCGATTCCAGTGGTGCAAGTACAGTAGATAGAGAAAACAATTGTCGTCAATATTCTCAAAGGCAAAGTTGTCGTCGAATATTCTCAAAGGCAAAGGCACTTGGACAAAGAGTCCCTGAAAAAAGTATTTGCTATCCAGCCGACGGCAATTCAACGCCTTCTTGACAGCCAAGTTCAATATAACCTATTTCAGTGCCTTTCATATCCATCTCGACTTTTGCCAAATGGTGGCACTATTGCAATAATGTCGTCAAATGATGTTTGCCGCAACCTGTCCGTAAGCAAACGCCACCTCTTTCACAAGACCATATCGGATATCACAAGAGCATGCTCTGCTTCCTCTTGCCATGGAGCGCAATGTAGGTAACACTTCTTGCCAACATGAACTTCACAACGAGAACAGATGCCACAGCCCACTTTCATAGCTTCGTCTTGCCCAGGGCGTGTCATTCAATGGCGAGAGCACACAAGGAATGATCGAACTGTATACGTCGTAGAGAACGACTTGAACATCAACCTTCCTCCTGACGGACACAACAGTGCCTGGACCAGTGCCTACAATGAAAAGGGGCCGAGACCAAAAGTAACGTTTCGCCAGTGGTGGTGAAGTCCGTAGTTACGCACAGACGTTGCGGTACCTGCGGTGAATTTTGCCACAACGTTCGCACCAGCATAAACCACAAGGGTAGTGTCGTACTACCCTGCAGATGAGTGCCATCATTTGGCAAAACAAACGTCATTTGACGAAATCATTGAAAAAAGTGCCATCATTTGGCAAAAGCCCTTCCCCCATGCATTTTTTTTCGTTCTTACCACACGATAAAATGCCGCTGTTCGGACGCAAGAAGAGCAGATCTTGCTCATCCTCCTCTTCCTCCGGCACACTCGACTTCTCCGATTTAAAGCTAGGCAAAGTCGTAGGTGCCGGTCGTTCAGGTAGCACCTTCAGCGCGCATTGGGACGGACGTCACGTTGCAGCCAAAGTCGTGGACCTTAATACAAAAAGTGGCGAAACGCTGGCCAAGGAATTACTCAAGGAATTTCACCGTGAAGAACAAGTGGCCAGTGCTTTACGACACCCAAATATCGTCCAGTTCTTGGGTTCAGCCAGTTCGCCGCCACGCTATTGCCTCGTGTTCGAGTTCATGGAAGGCGGTACATTGTCAACACTCATTCGTGCCAAGAAGGGCCCCCTGGACTTCTTCCAATTGGCAACTGACATGGCTCAAGGCATGAGTTATCTACATGAACACTCGGTCATGCATCGAGATCTTAAGAGCAGCAACGTGCTGCTGGATGCAACAGCCAAAATTTCAGACTTTGGTCTCAGTTGTGTCATGGAATTGGGTCGTTCCGCTGATTTCACGGCTGAAACGGGGACGTATGGCTGGATGGCCCCTGAGGTTATCCGTCATGAACCTTACTCTAGTAAGGCTGACGTTTACAGCTTCGCTGTGGTTTTGTGGGAACTACTGGCGAAGGATATTCCATTCAAAGGACAAACGCCAATGCATAGTAAGACGTTTTTTATGTTTTGCACTGATAAGTTGAGAACTGACTTGATAATTGATATTTTGTAGCTGCTATTGCAGTGGCGGAGCAGCAGATGCGTCCGGCGTTGCCTCGCAATACGCCGCCTAAGATTATGGAGTTCATTGAACATTGTTGGAATCAGGACCCGACGCGACGTCCGGATTTCACTTCCATTGTCAAAGTGCTGCCCTTCGTCAAGCAGTCGCTGAGCAAGACGGACTTCAAGAACGCTGGCATTCTGTACACAGCTTAAGTGTCACTCGATGGGATGGAGACGCGGACGCACATTTGTACATACTCTTTTTGTTTTGTTTTAGCTACGACTTCAGATATCCTTTGCAAGCTTCCATTAGATGTAGGCAACAAGCTTGGACTCGTGGAAATATATCGCCATTGACTACCAGAGCTATTCACAGCACGTCTCGACAGCCGACAGCGACGTTTGACTAACCGAGGTGCTGCGCAGGGAACAGGAGCATGGCAGGCCAAGGCGGTGACTACTGGTCTTCGGACACCTATGATACTGGTGCCTATGATACTGGTGGTGAAGCTGCTGCCTACTACGCAGAACAACAAGGTGATACAGGATACGACCCGAACGAATACTGGAGAGTGGATGCCGATGTGTATCGTATTTTTCTGGAGCTGGCGCCCAACGCACAAGGTGAAAGTGTGGAGCTTGGTGAACTTCCTGAACTTTGTCGTCAAGTGGGACGTCCGCTGCGCGATGAACATGAACAATTTCGCTTGATGCAGGAGCTGGACACGACGAATTCCATGATCATCTTGCGGCATGACTTCGTGACCTGGTTACTGGAAGAAATTCACGCGGAGGAACGTGCTCGAATCGAGGCAGCACCACGTCCAATTCCTGTGGCAACACCAGCTTGGGAGGAGGTGATTCAAGAAGTTGCTGAAGCTGAGTTGATGCTTGGCAGCAAACCCACAGTGTTTTACTACAATACACTATCGGGTGAGAGTATTTGGGAGCTACCGAGTCTCGTGCGTTGCCTGTGGAATCACTTGGAGACACAAGAAGTAGCTCAACAAGAAGAGCAAATGTCTCGAGACGGAGTACCCGCGTTCTTAAAACCCAATGATAAGAACAGTGATGACGCTCGTGAAATGGTACAGCAGCTTCGTGAGTTGTTCATCAAGTATGACGACGATAAATCGGGTTATTTAGACCCGGCAGAATTCGAAGACCTGTGTGTACGTGTGGGGCAGGCAGTTAATGGCCGTGAAGGACTTCTTGCTCTAATGCAACAAGTTGACCCGTATAGTTCTCCTGGTTCAGCATCTGATCAGTTAGAACAACAACTTGTTGTGTCGTGGGAAGCGCTGAAGTACTACTGGATAACCAATGCACCATTTCAGCGGCGTACTAGGCTGGGTGAGCCACGATATTCTTCCTGGGAGCAGGTGGATATCTTAAATCGACGTACTATACCAGTTCTCTTTCGCCACATGACGACTACGCAGGAGCGATGGGGGCATCCAGCAATGGAGCAACGTATTGTCGATCGGCTAAGCCATCTTTTCCCTAGTAGCAAATTGGATTGGATGCAAAAGATCGATCTTTTTCTCGATGTTCAGTGGCAGCAGCAAGGAGACGAGTCTGAAAAGCATTTGTGGAGTTTAGAAACATGCTGGCGGATGTTTACACAGTTTGAGCACCCCACGAGTCGACGAATACATGTACAAACTGTCATGGATCAGCTTCAAACGCAATTTGGAGTATCTATGACAGCCGATGAGGAGGTGATGACATTAGATGAAGCAGTTGTACGTGCGTGGCTAATCTCCTGCACGAAAAAAGTTGATATGGGTGGCTGGGAGGAGGTTGTGGACTCGGAAGGACAGACTTACTATTATCACGAGGGGAATGGCACAACGCAATGGGACCCACCTCAATTACAGACGCAGATGGCTACTATGCTCAGCAAACTTGGAGGTGGACAGCAAAATCTTTCAACAGATGAGCAGATCTCACGTGTATTTCGCCAGTTTGATGCTGATGAGAGTGGTGAAATGACTTGTGACGAGTTTCAAGACTTCTATCGAGCTCTCTTGGGGCGCGGTAGCGGGACTGTGAGTGACGCTCAGATACGACAAGTCTTCAGCGTTCTCGACGCAAGTGGCGTCGGATCTGTGACGCTCGAGGAGTTCCAGTTCTGGTGGGAAACGAAGCTTCAGATTGAAGTAAAAGAGACCAACGAAGTCGAAATTATCACACGCGAGGAACGTCGACGTGGAATCTGCCGCGAATTTCTCGAAAACGCGGACGCGATAGTGGTCGTTCCTGCTGCAAAAACTCCTGGTGAAGATAATGGTGCTGCTGGTGTCACAGAAGAATGCTTCGAGTCCAATCTGCTACCACGTCTCGTAACTGTGTTGGGTGAGTTCCCACTGCGTGGTTTGGCGTATCGTCGAGCGTTGAACGAGCTTGTGACTGATCCCATGGAGCAACTAGTCTCTCTCGAGCGCTTTCTTCACTGGTACGACCAATTCGAAACTGGAGAACGAGAGAAGGTGGAGCTTCAATATGCAAAGCAGCGAGCGCAAGCAGAGCTCAGGGCACAACACGAAGCACAAGCTGCTGCACGGGAAAAACAACGTCGTCGACGCAAGCAAATGCGAACTTTGAATGTTATGAATGAACAAGCTGCAGCCATAACAGAGCACGAGGCCCAGCTACAGCGTGAAAAGAAGATTGGCGTACTTTTCAAGACCTACGACACCGATGGTTCGGGCCTTTTGGACGAGAATGAGCTACTACAGCTCACCAAAGCGCTTGGACATGACATGGATGCAGCGCAGGTGAGTCGCATGATGAAGGTCATGGACTCAAGCGGAGATGGTCACATCAACTTGGAAGAATTCCTCGCGTTCTGGAAAGCATTTGGGCATCGACGCCCTGCAGCCGCAAATGCTGCCACGTTGCATCAAACACGCCGTGATGCCGTCTCAGAACCAGCTAAAACTACGACAGCAGCGTCGTCACCACAGCATTTAACTGCTAGCGACGCTGTAGCCTCGTTGGCTGTGAGTCTGGAAATGGTAAAAGATCGAGCTCTGAAGTTCACGCTCGCCGACCTGCGTGGAGTTTTGAACGATTGGAGAGATGACTTTGTGGAGAAGCGTATCGAGTATCAGGCTGAACATGACGAGGTGGAAACACTGAAGAAGTATCGCGAGATGCGTGCATTCATTCCTACGAAAACGCGCGTGTATGGTGCAAAGCGTTTGGATGTGACTTGGATTGAACCCGAGGTTGTGGACTGCGTCGCAGCGATAATTTCTGACGTGGGGTTACGCTTTGATCCTCTTCTGAAGCCTGATGCTGCACAGCGGATCCAAGCTTTGATAAGAGGCCACTTGGCACGGAAGCACGTATTGATTCTTGTACGCAACCGGTTCGAGCAGCATATCGATCCTCAAACTCGCCTGTTTTACTTCCTAGACATGCTTACAGGTAATGTTCTTCTCACCCGACCACTTCATCCCACCAGCACTTCTTCAGTGGCTCCTTTGGAGCGTGCTGACTGCACCACCAAAGCCGACAAGTACCAATTCGAGAAACGTTTGTCAGAACTTTACAAGAAGAAGCGGTTCTACGACCAGGTGTGTTTGCCGTCACTCAAGTCCCGTGATGAAAGTAAATCCACAGAGCTGGAAGAGAAACCTGTTTACCAGCACCGACCGATGTTGGCGCCCAGTGCGTTCTATATGTACGATGTGACTTCGTTCGTACAGCAACGTTTGCTTGGAAATATTTGGATTCCTCTGCGCTCGTCCCAAACTGAGTTGGTGCTAGTGGAACTTATCGCTCGACGTCGTCATCGCCAGTTGAGGCAGCGTGGACGTGATGCTGCAGCCAACTACCCACTTCATTATGCAGTCCGTCATTCAGAGTTCACTGTTCCAGTTGTACGCGCTATCGTTGACGGATATCTTGAGGCGCTTGCTGAGTGTGATGCCTTTGGTATGACACCTTTGCACATAGCCTTTCGCGAACAACGTTCGAGCATAGAGCTACTGAGTGTCCTTGCTCGGAAGCCACCACGCTTAATCAACGCTACCAAAAGTCCAGGAAACAAGTCACGTAAGTTGGCAAAGCAAGTGAATACCTCAGTTTGGGCGCGTCAAACGGTCTGTGGAGATACTCCGCTGCATGTGGCTATCCTCCATCGCGCATCAGTCGGAGTGTTGCAGTGGGCTTTGCCTGCCTGTGCTGAACAAATTAAGTTCATGGTATCAAAACTGTTCAACGAACGCGGCGAGTCTGCTTTTCACTCGTGTATCACTCAGCAACAACACCCAGACTTGTCGGAAGGTAGTGGCTTTACGTCACCGCGCTCAAGAACTGCTGTGTTACTCTTCTTTAAACATTTTGACGCAGAGGTTCTGTGCTCCACAGCAACGAAGGATGGCGATCTGCCTTTGCACCTCGCTATGGACGCCTTTGAACACCAGAAAGAACGAGCAACGGAAGTCTCCAAATTGGCACTGACAGGTCGAAGTTTCAAGGATGGAACCCAAAAATCTGCCGCTGGTAACAATCACACTGACGTTGGTGCAGGTTGGGTGTGGCTTGTGGATCTCCTGTTGGTGCACTACCACGCGGCGATATTAACACCGAAACGTAGCAACGGGCTCTTACCAGTGCATCTCGCAATCAAATACGGGTTCCCAGAGGAGCTTTCAGTGAAGATTTTCACACTCACGGTTGAATTGTTGCTGAAGTCGAATCAATCAACGGTCGGTGAACAGGAGAAGTCACTGCTGGCAGCCACTACGATTGCAGGGACTCGGACGACACTACTGCAATATGCTCTTGTCCATCAGCCTCAAGCGACCAGTTTGCTTTCTCTGCTAATCAACCGAATGCCGACATCCTGCAGTATAAGTTCTCTTTCAACCGGAGATCTCCCGATACATGTAGCAGCAGGAGCTCGTGGACTCAGTCTGCAGATACTACACAAGTTGTGTGAGGTGTACAATGAAGGCTGCCGAACGTACAATGCAAAGCGGTACTTACCACTGCACATGGCTATAATGCATGACGTTGACAACGTTGAAAGAGCGACGGTCTTGCTACAGCATTGTCAGGAGATGATTCTTGCCGATACTGAAGAATGTCGCGGCTTACGAGCTCTACTGATGGCTGCTAACATCAAAACTCCAGATCACCGAGTACTGTTGATGCTGTTGGATGATGCGCCAAGCTCCAAGCTCTCGACTCCATCTAGTAAACGAAAGAGTCAACCTCACCCTGTGACACCGTTGTACGCACTCTCCTTGCGGCACTGCACACCAGAAATCACAAGCCACGACATCGCAAAACTCTGCCATGCGAAATTCGAGGATCTTGAGGACGAAGAAGCCTATTTTCTTGCCATGGCCAAGGCCAAACTTCGCAAACAGCACTACAACCCGACACCAAAGTGGGCTTTCACCAAGATTCTCCAACTTGTTGAGCACAACCCTTTAGATGAGGCACTTATCCAGCGCGCTCTGCATGCAACGAACGAAAAACTTCGAGCTATGAACGACACAGAAGAGCAAGAATGTACCAACAACCAGGACGACAACCGCAAGGGGTATGGCCTAGTCGTTGACACTGTTACGCTCAACAGTGACCTCATGCTCGTGCGCACAGTACATCAGATCATGTACGAGTTCTCGAGCAATCCACGACTCCAGCTACTTGGTCAGGCCATCTTAAGTAAGCTGCTACCTTCGGCTTACGTGCGGGCTGCGTACAAAGCGAAGATTGACCCGTACTGCAATTTGTAGGCGTACGGAATTACGCGAGTTGGTGCGCTGTGCGCTGAACCTCGTCCAACATCAATTGTGCAGACTGCACAGCAGTACTCCGACTTCCATATGCGCAGTTCAACCTACAACATTGCAAAATATCTTCAATAAAGAACCACGTTGCGTACAACAGAGAACATACTTTCCACTTACACTGAGAGAGCTTCTTGAAGATGTTTCGCAGCTCTTTGAATCTGTTCAACTCGATTCACAGGCGACGCTGTGCAGATTGGAGTATTTACTTCTTCAAACAAGAGTTTACCGATTTGGAAATGCAGTAAACCTCGTGACGGAAGTTTTGTCTTCGGAAGCAGCCATTCCACTGCTTGTAGCTCTGCCAAGCAAAACTGCAGCGCCAACCGTTGGAACTCCGTAGATGTCGTATTCAACAAAAAGTTTCCAATATCCCGTGCCATCACAGCTACGCGAGTATTTCGTGGATGTAGTCGTAGTTGACGCATCGCAATTTCCCACATTCGTTGATACGTTTCCCACTTGTCCTGTTCGGAACAAACCTCCAGTGCTTCAATCGCCTTTAGTTCGTGCTTATAACTAGCGATCTCCTCTCCATTTCTTGCAGAACCGCACATTTTGCACACAGCAACATTGTCAACTTCCACCACCACAACACCTCCGTCGCATTCCTTGTTACTGCACTCCAGTCCATCCAAATACCAGTCCTCCTTCATAGCAGCTTGACACCGTACACACTCACAGTCGAAGAAGTACGACTCCTTTAGCTCAGTTCGTCTCGCCTTAGTCGACTGTAGCAACTCAACGTACGAGACTGTGAGTTCTTGACCCACTTCGACGTCTTTCAACACGTGAACCTGCATCTCTCCCCCCTTGAAGCTCACGACACAGTTCGGGTCACAGTCATGATTAAACAGCGCTCCTTCTGGGAACAACCCGATGCCAACTGCCTCGTTGGTCACGTCGTTCGCCAGTGAGAAGGCGTTGCAGTTAACCCGTCCAAAAAGCTGCAATATCTCGAGTTCCAGGTCGTTCTGGAGCGTCTCTAAGCTCGGCATCTGCTCCTTCTTGTCTCCTTTATATCGTGACAAAAGCAGCAGCACCAACTGCGTCATGTCATTGAATTGCTGGCGTTTAACCTTCGTGTGGTCGTCCAGGTGGTGACGTAGCTTCAGCACCTGATTCTTAGCTTCCTGATCGACTTCAGAGCCCAGAAAAAGTTTGGCAGCTAATCGACTCACTAATAAAACTGTGAGTGAAGTGTTGGCTGCTGGAATGGAGCGCCAGGCTGAGCATTCGCGACGATGTTGGGCCCAATCCAGCTGTTGACACTTGCGAGAGCAGTAGCGAGCTACACGGCAACCTGTACAGCGCGAGAGAGCGATTTGGGGCGTGAAACACCAGCCACAGGAAGAAGACACTGCGCACACAGATGATGTGCGGAGCACGCAGGATCCGGCGTGTAGAGCGACGGAGGCCACGGCGCAGCGGCCCTTACGCTCGTCCAGCACTTCGTGGTAGGGAGGCATGATTTTTGTGACATGTCGCTAAAACGGGTATTGATTGTGGACATTGGAGCTTAGAGGGACGTGGTGTCTACATTGAAGTTGGGTCCGACAAGTGGCGGACCCGACTGAGGAGTGATGATGTCGGCCACAGAAGACAACCGCTTGGGCTCGAGCAACCCGTGGTAGAAGTTGCCACGCACTGCTGTGTCGAATTGGAAGGCGCTGGCCTCTTTGCTGGTGAGCACGCGCTTGGTTGGGCCACGATGCGGTTGCTTTTCCAGACGTTGCAAGAAGGCGACGACACGGTCAACAGTGCGTTGTGAAGTAGAGGTCCCCACTGACAGCTCCACGGGGGACATGAGCACACACGGGTAGAAGAACCGCATGCCCAGGAAGCGATCCGGGTGCTGCAGATGCATCCTACACCAACAGTCAGCAGAAATACCGACGTCTACAATTTGTTATAGCAACGTACTGAATGGAGTCGATCGGCAACTCGATCGTGTTGGTGGTCAGGATCGTTGACGCTGAACAGTGTTGCTCCAGCGTTTTGAAGAGCTTCACCTTGGCCTCCAAATTCTCCGGAATCTATCCAACATTTATCAGTCAAGTAACTGCTATTGATAGAGGACACTTTGGAACTTCACACTCACCGCTTCAATAACAATAGCAGCATCTGCACACTGGGCCACGTCCGTGACGACTGTGATGTTACCACAGGCTTGAGTCACCATGCTTTTGGTCACGTAGCCGAGATACAGCAGCGGGTGCAGCAGTTCGTACGCATACGATGATAACTGTAACATTTCAACATAACATACGTTACAAACAATCTTAACTAACCAAATATGACACGTTAACGAACCACGTCGCTAGTTTGCGGGTTCGTATCGCACACAACCACATGGACACCAAGCAGCGACAGGTCAATGGCGATGCATTTGCCCAGGAAACCTGCGCCCACCACCGCCACCTTGGTGCGACCAGCAACTCGCTGTGCACTCGCGTCCTGGTACGGGCACGTGCCGCTCTGCTTGCCGCCAGACTGCGCCCCTGCACTAGTCTGTCCGTGCATCGCTGTCTGATTTTTGATAAGTTAAGGGTTAAAAAACTCAGAATTGCAGAACAGAATTTTAGCGAATCACGTGCTGACACACTTCAACAACAAGCGCTTCAACTTCTTGGACGCATATGGAGCGCAAAGAAATTGAAAACGTGGATTCCTTCACCACAATACGACGGTTGAATGGAAGACATCGAGGTTGTTGCTGTGGTAAACTCGTTCAATTCCCTTCTTGGAAACATTAACAGCCTCGGCGTACTTATTAATGCAGCATGCCGAAGCAAGAAGCAGCTGAATTAACTCAACAGATCTTCGCACTTGGGTACTTCACCTCACGATTTGAGCACCAACACCTAAAATATCGGAACATTCACAAGCAGGTAAAGCCCATCTCAAGCTTGTTTAGGCTCTAGCTGCTCCGACATGCATCACATCTTGCTTAGGCACCAGCTGTTCCGGGTCAAAGCAGCTTACCATCGTTAGAAACGTGTTGAGGTCTGGCGCATCGTGGAGTTTAAATCTCTCGCAGACACTGGCGTCAGGACCTACTACCACAAACGCGCGCTTCATGTCCTTCAGCGATGGGTTTTTATCCATCTCAGCGTTCAGCAGGCGTAATCTCTCTTTCTTGAACTTTTTCTCGCTTGCAATCGTCACCTGAATGTAAGCCACGATTGTCTCGGAATCTTTACTTCCACTTGGGAACGCTTCACACGTGGTCACTGCGTCAATGAAAGGAAAGAACGGGTAGTCGGGATGCCAGTAAGTGTCATTTCCAAATGTGGTCAAGCAATCGTAGCACGATTTCTCAGCTTCGCCCCTGCAAATAACGTGGGGCACCCGTATTTCGATCTTTTCGTATTCTGACCCTTCCCGCATCTTCAACACAACCGGTTTACGTTGTTGAACTGCACTGTGAAGCAATAGTTCGTATGCGACGCCATGGAAGCCGGCACCAATAGATTTTGCATACGTGTAAACCTTTAGCTGCTTGTCCATGCCAACAATCCTCCCCAACTTACTCAACGCATACCCCGAATCGACAGAGAGTTTCCAGTGAGCACGCAGCTGAAAGTGTTCTTCCTTCCTGCAGTCATCAATATAGTGACGCCGAATTCGATCCACTTGGTTTTTACCTTTACCACCACCATACGAATACACCAATTGGAAAGCTTGGGTATCTTCCACTGCCGCACAATCGGCCACAACTCTGGCTTTAAGCTTATCACGCGTCCTACAAAACTCGCGTAGACTCCCACCACTGTAGAAGTACTGCTCCCCAACGAGTTTTGGCCAAGTTGAATCCTTCAACCGGTCCTTGTACACGGCTAAACCAGTCTCGATCACCCAGTCAGTTAACTTCGCGTACTGCAGCAGGTCAGCATCACGCCACGCCGGCAAAACCACAACATGTGAATTGTCATCTTGTTTCGCATCGAACTGGCACGACGTTGCAAGAAAATGAAAAGGAAGAAGTTGGTTTGATACATCCATTTCTGTTTCCGAAAACCATCAACAAGAACGGTTGCATCCTTAGCTTGGGAGCGGATGGCGTACAAATCCTTCGATCGGAGATTCGTTAGGCGTGCGTATTTTCCTTTGCCATCAAAATACACCACCGCGTTCGCAAGTTTGCTCTCTTTCAATCGACGTATGACAAGCACATTCTTCTTCTGGATACACGCCAGGTAGAACGCAATAAGCATAAGAAAGCAGGACTTTCCGACACCCGGTGAACCTACTATCACAACGCGGTCCTTGTCATTGTTTAACAGGAGTTTCTTGATCACCTCCCAGAACACCACTTCTTCCTTCCGAACGAAATAATACGGAGGGAATTCACCAAAATCCTTCCAAAACTCGTGCAAGTCAGGTGTCATAACAATCGGACTACTACCTTTTTGCTTCGTTGACAGACTGTTGAGTTGAAACTCGTCTTCATTCACAGACAGGTCGGTGAGATCGGTCAGCGTCTTCGTCTCGGGTTCGGTGGTTCTCAATTTTTTCAAGAGCTTTGATTCGACCTCCGGAACCACCACCAGCACGTGAATTTCATCCGTGGATGGCTGCGGCATACCCGTCAACAATTTCTTCAGGCCAGACTCTGCCTGTAGCTCTTGGTCTTCCTTCGTTAGCGCTTCGATGAGAGCAGTCTTCTCGCCCTTCTTCAGCTTCTTCACGTCTTCCAAGCGAGACGAGAGCCACGCGCCGTCCTTCTTCGCCAAGAAGACCTGCAGTTCATCTGCATCGCAATGGATCGTGTTCGGCTTCTTCGCCTTGATCGCATCCTTCACGTCATCCACCGAGTCGCTTTCATCCACTCGCACCGAGAACACGCTCCCCGCCACACCAATGATCGCACAGAAGAGCTTCACCACCACCATCTTTCCTCGAGGCGGCAGATTCTGGAATGAGGAGAATTTTGCTACCGTACCTAAGCGGAAATCAAGGCGTGATGAAGCGGTGTCACATAGATGTAGCCCTATCCCGACGTGATTCTATAGCGAGAGGTTGTGCGGATGCTTGAGCTGCAACGGATGTTTTCTTGAGCTCTAAGCTAGTCGAGAGGTTGCGTCGGTGAAACCAACAGCTGGACGTGGGGAACGGCTACACCTACTCTCAACGGTAAATTACGGGAAGTAAAAAACTGCTGACGTAATGTGTTAAGTATTACTACTTGTACCAGTGTAGTGGTTTTCACTACACTGACGTTCCTCCTGGACAGCGCAAGAAGACGCAAAGCTCAGGAAACTAGTACAGCAACTAGGCAAACATAACTGGAGTGAAATCGCATTGCATTTCCCGTTTCGCGACCGCAAACGTTGTCGCGAACGGTTCGTGAACCACTTGGCACCGTCGTTGACTGCAACGTCGAGTGTGTGGAGCGTAGGACGACGAGAAGCTGCTGCAATTGCAGCGGACAATTGGGTCCAAATGGGCCAAACTGGCCAAAGAATTTAGTGGGAAAAGCGCCGAGAACGTCAAGAATCGCTGCTTGATGTTGGCCAGGAAGGCGGACAAGAGATCAGAAGACAGGAGAGCACCACCCCAACAGTGGACGGTGGACGAGAAGGACAAGCTAAGGACTTTGGTGACGAAACATGGGTGAGGAACCGGCTGTTCATTGCATCGCAACTACCTGGACGGACAGATTTGCAGTGTTTGCAGCAATGGTACCGAACGCTGGACGACAAGGTGATGAAAGGTAAAGGGACGTGGACGGAGACTGAGGACCAAGTGCTCGTGGAGAAGGTGAAGGAGATCGGACGCAAGTGGACGGAGGTGAGATGAATGATGGGGTTGAAACAGGGTGGAGATGCTGGTGGTGGATACGCTTGTAGGTTGCTGCGTTTTGCCTGGCAGAATTGGGAACCAATGCCGCGAAAGGTTTTAAACCACTTGGACCCGGCGATTAATACGGTGGGGGCCAAGTTCGCGTCCTGGTTGCGAGGATATATTTCTCATGGTGACGTTGCTTATTGACAGGCGCCGTGGACGGCTGCTGAGGAGAAGATTTTGACGGAGGTGATGGAAGCGCACTCGACGCAGTGGAATCTGATTGCCGAGAAGCTGCCGGGGAGGTGCGAGAATGCAATCAAGAATCATTGGTACTCGCGCGAGCGACATCGTATGCTGGCGGAAGTGTCGACCAATGCGGCGTCTAGAACACTCTAGTTCTGCAAGCACGATGGTCCATTCACAAGGCGCATTGCGCTATGAAGCTCGACGCAAGTGTAGCTATTTCAAAGAGCTACACTTGCGTAACTTACCTTACGTAAGAATGAGTGGGTTGTTGTTGTGGATCAGCAGTTGACTTTGCAATTCATGTGGGTAAGTTTTACCTGTCCAAAAGTACCCAAATTCGCATACAGAGATTACGTCACGGTCATTCACAGCCACCACTCACCGATTTCCCACGTTACGATGACATCGGAGACTGCGCTTGGCGACATTGAGGACTTCTTGGCCACTTTGGGTGACGCTATCAATGACACCAGTGCTGAGTTATCACTTCAGAGTTTTACCTGTGACACCCTCCCCCGTTGAGCCACCGGAAAAGAGGCCACAAGAAGTTAAACATCGACCCTGCCACCAAACTCGAGCTGGATCGAAATCAAGGACCGCAAAAAAAAGAGATGCAGCAGATGTCGCCAGCAACAGCAAAATGAGCACGGGACTTGACGGCGGACCTGGAAGCACGACAAAAGGCAAAGGAAATCAGTCGAGCTCTGTCCACGTCGGCGTGGAAGATGCTAGCACAGTCAAGCGACGAGAGATCGAGCTCGGAAGCAGCAGCGACGACTGTATACGGCAATCGAACCCCGAGCTTCGTTCATCCATGAGTTCCAGAAGTTGGTGCAGAAGCATCTAGCATCAATTACTGTAGAGGAGGAGGAGGAAGACTTCCCTCGGCGGAAGCGAATTCGACTGGAGCTTCTGATGTTGCATTCTACGAGTATTTTTGTGTGTGCAGGATTTGGACGCGATTTACGCTCAAACGGACGAGACCCTTAGTGCTTGTGGCCTAGAGGGCATAAGCGATGAACATATCGATTCCAGACAGCTATGGAAGGAGGACGGCGATACAGGCAACTTCACGTATATTGACAAGCACGTCATGCCGCTGAAGCTCGAGCGTACGTGCGACATATTCTGGCAAGCAGGGTAATTGCCATTCCGACAAGAAGATCGACAAGTCTTTCACGACATTGAAGACCCTGACAACATTGCCGCTTTCAAGTTTCGAGTCACAAACCGCCTCAGTACGGGTCGAGTCGTGTCAGCTCTTGTGCGCTTTGTCACTCGTCGCTACCTGGAAAATGACCGCGTGATGGTTGTGTGGCAGTCGCTAATGGAGGGCGAAGGCATATTTGCTGGCATGCGCGCGGGTGAGACCGGATGGGATGTGCTCACGCGTTCAGCGACCACGCCCGAGTCTGGTAGTGTGGTCAAAACTTGCATTTGCCATACACCTATGTATTTGAGCACTGTAGCGACTCACGAGCCTGCTGTGAAGCAATTGACTGGTATGGTGCTCGGATCCGTAGCGGATGATCGCGCTGAGATTGCGATGATGTTTGAGAATCTCCATCTACATGAAAAGTAGATTTCTGTATAAAGTGCTCAATGGTGTTCACTGAAATTTATTTCAGAGTATTACAGATAGTAAAATTTAATAATTGCGGTTGAGCAAATACAGCGTGGCCAACCCATTACCTTCTGTGCATCCCAGGCTTTTAAGCCTTTTGAAAAACATTCAAGTTGAGTACCATAGTAAACTTACTTCGAAGTACTCGACACTACATGTAAGCTTAGACGCGTGTTCCAAGCGATACACTTTAAAGTGAACCGCAAAGAACCACACCGGAACACGATTTGTGGTGTTACGAAAAAATATGGTTCACGATTTTTGGGGCGGAAAAGTAAATTGTGTATTAGCTCTAGTGATGACAATATTTACAGTTGAGAGGATCTAAGACCATGATTGGATCCAGCTCGACGAGATTTGTTCAAATACGCGGTCTTTGTGTCATTTTGAGATGTTTGGACGAGAATCGTTCACGCTATTTAGTCGTAGTTCAAATATAGTCGTGCTTCTGTACTTTTTCGTGGCACCATTTAAAGCGATTCTCGTCCAAACATCTCAAAATGACACAAAGACCGCGTATTTGAACAAATCTCGTCGAGCTGGATCCAATCATGGTCTTAGATCCTCTCAACTGTAAATATTGTCATCACTAGAGCTAATACACAATTTACTTTTCCGCCCCAAAAATCGTGAACCATATTTTTTCGTAACACCACAAATCGTGTTCCGGTGTGGTTCTTTGCGGTTCACTTTAAAGTGTATCGCTTGGAACACGCGTCTAAGCTTACATGTAGTGTCGAGTACTTCGAAGTAAGTTTACTATGGTACTCAACTTGAATGTTTTTCAAAAGGCTTAAAAGCCTGGGATGCACAGAAGGTAATGGGTTGGCCACGCTGTATTTGCTCAACCGCAATTATTAAATTTTACTATCTGTAATACTCTGAAATAAATTTCAGTGAACACCATTGAGCACTTTATACAGAAATCTACTTTTCATGTAGATGGAGATTCTCAAACATCATCGCAATCTCAGCGCGATCATCCGCTACGGATCCGAGCACCATACCAGTCAATTGCTTCACAGCAGGCTCGTGAGTCGCTACAGTGCTCAAATACATAGGTGTATGGCAAATGCAAGTTTTGACCACACTACCAGACTCGGGCGTGGTCGCTGAACGCGTGAGCACATCCCATCCGGTCTCACCCGCGCGCATGCCAGCAAATATGCCTTCGCCCTCCATTAGCGACTGCCACACAACCATCACGCGGTCATTTTCCAGGTAGCGACGAGTGACAAAGCGCACAAGAGCTGACACGACTCGACCCGTACTGAGGCGGTTTGTGACTCGAAACTTGAAAGCGGCAATGTTGTCAGGGTCTTCAATGTCGTGAAAGACTTGTCGATCTTCTTGTCGGAATGGCAATTACCCTGCTTGCCAGAATATGTCGCACGTACGCTCGAGCTTCAGCGGCATGACGTGCTTGTCAATATACGTGAAGTTGCCTGTATCGCCGTCCTCCTTCCATAGCTGTCTGGAATCGATATGTTCATCGCTTATGCCCTCTAGGCCACAAGCACTAAGGGTCTCGTCCGTTTGAGCGTAAATCGCGTCCAAATCCTGCACACACAAAAAAATACTCGTAGAATGCAACATCAGAAGCTCCAGTCGAATTCGCTTCCGCCGAGGGAAGTCTTCCTCCTCCTCCTCTACAGTAATTGATGCTAGATGCTTCTGCACCAACTTCTGGAACTCATGGATGAACGAAGCTCGGGGTTCGATTGCCGTATACAGTCGTCGCTGCTGCTTCCGAGCTCGATCTCTCGTCGCTTGACTGTGCTAGCATCTTCCACGCCGACGTGGACAGAGCTCGACTGATTTCCTTTGCCTTTTGTCGTGCTTCCAGGTCCGCCGTCAAGTCCCGTGCTCATTTTGCTGTTGCTGGCGACATCTGCTGCATCTCTTTTTTTTGCGGTCCTTGATTTCGATCCAGCTCGAGTTTGGTGGCAGGGTCGATGTTTAACTTCTTGTGGCCTCTTTTCCGGTGGCTCAACGGGGGAGGGTGTCACAGGTAAAACTCTGAAGTGATAACTCAGCACTGGTGTCATTGATAGCGTCACCCAAAGTGGCCAAGAAGTCCTCAATGTCGCCAAGCGCAGTCTCCGATGTCATCGTAACGTGGGAAATCGGTGAGTGGTGGCTGTGAATGACCGTGACGTAATCTCTGTATGCGAATTTGGGTACTTTTGGACAGGTAAAACTTACCCACATGAATTGCAAAGTCAACTGCTGATCCACAACAACAACCCACTCATTCTTACGTAGTAAGTTACGCAAGTGTAGCTCTTTGAAATAGCTACACTTGCGTCGAGCTTCATAGCGCAATGCGCCTTGTGAATGGACCATCGTGCTTGCAGAACTAGAGTGTTCTAGACGCCGCATTGGTCGACACTTCCGCCAGCATACGATGTCGCTCGCGCGAGTACCAATGATTCTTGATTGCATTCTCGCACCTCCCCGGCAGCTTCTCGGCAATCAGATTCCACTGCGTCGAGTGCGCTTCCATCACCTCCGTCAAAATCTTCTCCTCAGCAGCCGTCCACGGCGCCTGTCAATAAGCAACGTCACCATGAGAAATATATCCTCGCAACCAGGACGCGAACTTGGCCCCACCGTATTAATCGCCGGGTCCAAGTGGTTTAAAACCTTTCGCGGCATTGGTTCCCAATTCTGCCAGGCAAAACGCAGCAACCTACAAGCGTATCCACCACCAGCATCTCCACCCTGTTTCAACCCCATCATTCATCTCACCTCCGTCCACTTGCGTCCGATCTCCTTCACCTTCTCCACGAGCACTTGGTCCTCAGTCTCCGTCCACGTCCCTTTACCTTTCATCACCTTGTCGTCCAGCGTTCGGTACCATTGCTGCAAACACTGCAAATCTGTCCGTCCAGGTAGTTGCGATGCAATGAACAGCCGGTTCCTCACCCATGTTTCGTCACCAAAGTCCTTAGCTTGTCCTTCTCGTCCACCGTCCACTGTTGGGGTGGTGCTCTCCTGTCTTCTGATCTCTTGTCCGCCTTCCTGGCCAACATCAAGCAGCGATTCTTGACGTTCTCGGCGCTTTTCCCACTAAATTCTTTGGCCAGTTTGGCCCATTTGGACCCAATTGTCCGCTGCAATTGCAGCAGCTTCTCGTCGTCCTATACGCTCCACACACTCGACGTTGCAGTCAACGACGGTGCCAAGTGGTTCACGAACCGTTCGCGACAACGTTTGCGGTCGCGAAACGGGAAATGCAATGCGATTTCACTCCAGTTATGTTTGCCTAGTTGCTGTACTAGTTTCCTGAGCTTTGCGTCTTCTTGCGCTGTCCAGGAGGAACGTCAGTGTAGTGAAAACCACTACACTGGTACAAGTAGTAATACTTAACACATTACGTCAGCAGTTTTACTTCCCGTAATTTACCGTTGAGAGTAGGTGTAGCCGTTCCCCACGTCCAGCTGTTGGTTTCACCGACGCAACCTCTCGACTAGCTTAGAGCTCAAGAAAACATCCGTTGCAGCTCAAGCATCCGCACAACCTCTCGCTATAGAATCACGTCGGGATAGGGCTACATCTATGTGACACCGCTTCATCACGCCTTGATTTCCGCTTAGGTACGGTAGCAAAATTCTCCTCATTCCAGAATCTGCCGCCTCGAGGAAAGATGGTGGTGGTGAAGCTCTTCTGTGCGATCATTGGTGTGGCGGGGAGCGTGTTCTCGGTGCGAGTGGATGAAAGCGACTCGGTGGATGACGTGAAGGACGCGATCAAGGCGAAAGCCGAACACGATGCGATGCAGATGAACTGCAGGTCTTCTTGGCGAAGAAGGACGGCGCGTGGCTCTCGTCTCGCTTGGAAGACGTGAAGAAGCTGAAGAAGGGCGAGAAGACTGCTCTCATCGAAGCGCTAACGAAGGAAGACCAAGAGCTACAGGCAGAGTCTGGCCTGAAGAAATTGTTGACGGGTATGCCGCAGCCATCCACGGATGAAATTCACGTGCTGGTGGTGGTTCCGGAGGTCGAATCAAAGCTCTTGAAAAAATTGAGAACCACCGAACCCGAGACGAAGACGCTGACCGATCTCACCGACCTGTCTGTGAATGAAGACGAGTTTCAACTCAACAGTCTGTCAACGAAGCAAAAGGTAGTAGTCCGATTGTTATGACACCTGACTTGCACGAGTTTTGGAAGGATTTTGGTGAATTCCTCCGTATTATTTCGTTCGGAAGGAAGAAGTGGTGTTCTGGGAGGTGATCAAGAAACTCCTGTTAAACAATGACAAGGACCGCGTTGTGATAGTAGGTTCACCGGGTGTCGGAAAGTCCTGCTTTCTTATGCTTATTGCGTTCTACCTGGCGTGTATCCAGAAGAAGAATGTGCTTGTCATACGTCGATTGAAAGAGAGCAAACTTGCGAACGCGGTGGTGTATTTTGATGGCAAAGGAAAATACGCACGCCTAACGAATCTCCGATCGAAGGATTTGTACGCCATCCGCTCCCAAGCTAAGGATGCAACCGTTCTTGTTGATGGTTTCGGGAAACAGAAATGGATGTATCAAACCAACTTCTTCCTTTTCATTTTCTTGCAACGTCGTGCCAGTTCGATGCGAAACAAGATGACAATTCACATGTTGTGGTTTTGCCGGCGTGGCGTGATGCTGACCTGCTGCAGTACGCGAAGTTAACTGACTGGGTGATCGAGACTGGTTTAGCCGTGTACAAGGACCGGTTGAAGGATTCAACTTGGCCAAAACTCGTTGGGGAGCAGTACTTCTACAGTGGTGGGAGTCTACGCGAGTTTTGTAGGACGCGTGATAAGCTTAAAGCCAGAGTTGTGGCCGATTGTGCGGCAGTGGAAGATACCCAAGCTTTCCAATTGGTGTATTCGTATGGTGGTGGTAAAGGTAAAAACCAAGTGGATCGAATTCGGCGTCACTATATTGATGACTGCAGGAAGGAAGAACACTTTCAGCTGCGTGCTCACTGGAAACTCTCTGTCGATTCGGGGTATGCGTTGAGTAAGTTGGGGAGGATTGTTGGCATGGACGAGCAGCTAAAGGTTTACACGTATGCAAAATCTATTGGTGCCGGCTTCCATGGCGTCGCATACGAACTATTGCTTCACAGTGCAGTTCAACAACGTAAACCGGTTGTGTTGAAGATGCGGGAAGGGTCAGAATACGAAAAGATCGAAATACGGGTGCCCCACGTTATTTGCAGGGCGAAGCTGAGAAATCGTGCTACGATTGCTTGACCACATTTGGAAATGACACTTACTGGCATCCCGACTACCCGTTCTTTCCTTTCATTGACGCAGTGACCACGTGTGAAGCGTTCCCAAGTGGAAGTAAAGATTCCGAGACAATCGTGGCTTACATTCAGGTGACGATTGCAAGCGAGAAAAAGTTCAAGAAAGAGAGATTACGCCTGCTGAACGCTGAGATGGATAAAAACCCATCGCTGAAGGACATGAAGCGCGCGTTTGTGGTAGTAGGTCCTGACGCCAGTGTCTGCGAGAGATTTAAACTCCACGATGCGCCAGACCTCAACACGTTTCTAACGATGGTAAGCTGCTTTGACCCGGAACAGCTGGTGCCTAAGCAAGATGTGATGCATGTCGGAGCAGCTAGAGCCTAAACAAGCTTGAGATGGGCTTTACCTGCTTGTGAATGTTCCGATATTTTAGGTGTTGGTGCTCAAATCGTGAGGTGAAGTACCCAAGTGCGAAGATCTGTTGAGTTAATTCAGCTGCTTCTTGCTTCGGCATGCTGCATTAATAAATTGTTTTTTTTTCATTCTGATAAATATGAAGTTAGTAATATAGTAAGATGGCTTACTCACCTGAACATTACCAAGCTAACTTTCATGGACGAAACCGCTGGGGTCTCTTCATTGCCAACAACTTGAGACGGTCGAACAGGATGAAGAAGTTGGTCCCCGTTCACGATCACTTGCAAGCAAAGATGGAGGCCGATGCTTCTGCTCGTCGACTTCAAGTCCCTATGCAGGATGCGTATGACTCACTGTGTCACGACCGCAAGATCGCCCGAGCTGTGTGGCACATTCCCATGCCGGTGTTTACTTCTGCGCGTTCGTGTCGATGCTGTTCGCACACATCCCAGCGACCAACATGTACGAACAAGGCTACGCTGTGTCCTCGACACTTGCAACTTCAGGAAGCGACACAGTCACGACAGACTCGACGATGAAATTCTACAACATCGGCCAAATCTCCGACGTCTTCGTCTGGCTGACGGACACATTCGTGCCTTCCGTATTCATAACGGAAGCAACACCCTCACAAAGGACCGATGGGGGCGTGTCGCCTCGTTTAACAAGGTTTTGGGTGCCGTCAACTTCCATGTATCCCAATTGCTACGACGCCTCGGATACATCAACTGAGCAGCGATTGATCAGCTTTGACACGAATGCGACTGATGCTGTTGGCAAAATCTCAGCATTAAAAGCTGGAGGCAATTGGCTCGACTTCTCCACTGAAGAACTTTTGGTCACCATCGTCACGTACAACGGGGAGCTGCAAGGCTACGCGGTCACGGAGATGCAGCTCACTTTCTTGGAAGGAGGCTCGGTCCAGACGCTTTCGTCGACTACACCCGCACTCTCAAGTCCATACAGTGCATCAGTCACTATAGCTGCTGATATCGTCGTCTTGGTCTTCTTCCTGCTAGCGTTAGCCACGCAACTACGCAGACTTTATCGACACCGTCGCACCGGCATTAGAAACTTGATCTGCGGCGACGTCTGGGTCGTTATCGAGCATTCTTCCACTGTGGTTGTTGTCGCTTTCTACTTTGTGTGGATTTCCATCGTTCTACTCATGTACCAGAAGGAATTCCGTGACAATTTAGCATCTCTCGTAGTCGGTGGGAAGGACTGGGCATTCGACGCTGAGGCCCGAGCACGTTTGTACGCTGTAATTGATAGGCTCAAATCTGTGGCAAAACTCACTGTGGCGTTGCGTTTGATCGCCACCCTCGCGGTTTTCCTGCTGAGTCTTCGGATCCTGAAAAGATTCCGCTTTCACCCGCGACTGAGTATTCTCACACGAACTGTGGCGAGTGCGTTGCATCAATTCGGCGCGTTCTTCATCGTATTCATCGTCATCTTCGTGACTTTTGCTGTCTCCGGCACGGTTCTCTTCGGTGATCGAGTTCAAGAGTTTTCATCTTTACAACCTGCGATGGAGACTTGCATCAACATGCTCTTTGGAAACTTCGACTACTCCAGTATTCAGGGGTTGTACGCTCCTGTTTGTATGTTTTACTACTGGGGTTACATGATCGTTGTGTCTCGTGCTGCTGAACATGATGCTCGCCATTGTGTTGGACGCTTATGCAGAAGTGAGCAGCGAGAGTTGCAAGTCTCAGAACATGTTGGCAGTCTTGACAACATAATGTGGAAGTAGTACCGGTATATATACCGGTACCATTACTCCGGCAGTCACGTATTTTTCTTAACATTATTATACAAGGAGAATAGGTTTCGAGCATTTCTAAGCGAGAGGAGCTACATGTATTTCTAACGACGCGACCGCTCGACCAGCTGAGAGCGTGAGGAGGCATCTGTTGCGTCCGCAGTCCGCACAACCTCTCGCTAAACATCTCGCAGCGCTTTTTTCTTCGCGTAATTTACGGTCGACGGTAGGGCCTCTTGGAGCCATTACCATTGGTCAGAATCTGTCGTGGCTTTTGACCAATAGCGACGCTACAGAAACAGAAAGTTCTTTACTCTCATTCGAGAATCTGCCGCATCGAGGAAAGATGGTAAAGCTCTTGTGTTCAATCGTTGGTGTGGCGGGAAGCGCCTTCCCTGTGGACATCGACGCGAGCCAGTTGGTGGGGGACTTGAAGAAGGCGATCAAGGCGGAGAATGCAGCAACTATCACGTGTGACGCCAAGGACCTGAAGCTGTTCCTGGCGAAGAAGGACGGCGCGTGGCTCTCGTCTCGCTTGGAAGACGTGAAGAAGCTGAAGAAGGGCGAGAAGACTGCTCTCATCGAAGCGCTAACGAAGGAAGACCAAGAGCTACAGGCAGAGGATCCCCTGGAGGACGTGCTGAACGGAATGGATCCTCCATCGTCTCGCCAAATTCACGTGCTGGTGGTGGTTCCGGAGGGCGCTGGTGGTTCAGCGAGCGAGACTTCCACGACGGCTCAACTGGCCAAAGAGGTACACGAAATCCACGCGAACACTGTGCTGACCAAACGCAAGCGATATGTCCACTCAAATGTGGGTTCGATCCAGGGCAAGAAGCTTCTGAAAGACTTAAACATTCGGGTGGAAGCTGTGCGCACAGTCCAAGTTGATGCTGGAAAGGGGACTCCGGTTGACGGATTCACGTGGGAGAGCGTTATCGATGAAGACGGTCAAGAGATCAGCCTCACCGAGGAGATGCAGCGAAAACGGTATCGCGAGCACGTGGAGCGCAACATTGGCGGTGTGCTTAAAGCGAAGCAGCTGTGCGTGATTGGCGTGGAAAAAGGCCAAGACATTCTCAGCGTTTCAGTTCCTGGTCGCGACATTGATCTCGCTGGACGCACGGATCTCCTCATACTCAGTGATCTCGTCGAGGAGAACCCATTCGATGTGCAGTACTTGCCTGGAGTGAAGATGCTGATTGAAGTGAAAAGAGACGTTAAAGCAAGTTCGGACTTCCAGGCATTGTCGGAGCTGATTGCTCTGGATCTCCTCGTCGACAACCCAGTGATGGCACTTCTTACTGATTTGAACGGAAAGTGGCTGTTCTTCTGGGTCTCCGAGAGGAAAGACAACTCTGGCCGCATCCACAAAGCGACCATCAAGAAGCCAGGCGAGGCTTTCGAGGTGATCAGGACGCTATTGGCGCAGTCTCCGACTGCTGATACCGAGATCCAGCTGCCATACTTCCAAGATCCCGTGAAGCGACAGAAGCTACCGAATGTGCTGCCGTCTATCGGAGAGGGTGGTGAAGGTGGCGGGATTCGTGAGAGCATCGAACGATACTATGATATCGCAAGTATGTTAGGTCCCGACGTTGAGATGGCACGTGCTGTGGCTAGGCAGGTGACTCGATCTATTCCCACGTTTAGTTATTTCAGCTAATTCTAGCTCCGGCATGTTGCATCAAGGAATGAGTTTTTACGCTTTTTTATTTTTACTTCTGATAAATATAAAGTTAATAATATAGTAAGATGGCATACTCACCAGAGCCAATAAGGAGCGCGTTAAGGCGGCGCAGAAGCGCTACTATCAGCGCACTCGCAAAGCTCGTTTATCCTACCAAAAGGGGTACGACGACAAGAATAGAGACCAGATTCGTGCAAGACCAAAATCGAACCTAACCAATGCGAAAGCGAACTTAATTAATTAAAAACAATTATCTCAGATAAAAAGTCAGCCTAGATATAGATAATGGTCGAGGCCAAAACATAAAGATCCAAAATTTAGTAGCCGCCCTACTCGTCGAGGTGGTATTGGCGTTCGGTTGAGGGGAGGAGGGTGGAATGTGATTGGTTATATCCACGTCCTAACTACCGACCCAACGTAAAACCAAGATGCTACTGCAACACTCCAATTAAAAGCACTACCTAATTTTTGATAAAGACGAAAATCACTATTTCGTAGGATGTGAATGCATTAAGATATTTGGTGCTCACTACAAAAATGTGTCGGTTGCCAAAAGCGATACAGTGCCGATATCGCTTTTGCAAGGATTGCTGAGACTGCGCCACAACTTCGTTCAGCGAGGAGCGACTGACGTTTAGGAAATATTACAAACAAACCCCAGAATCGCTTATAGGTGTTGCTGATCACTACATTCAGTGGTTATTTGAGTGTAAAAAATATCCGACGCAGATAAAGCTGATTCGGCTTGTCACGTGCTCCCTAAAACTGAAATTGGGTTTGGGAAGCATCGCGGTAAGACGCTCGAGTGGATCAAGATCAACGATAAGAGCTATTATCACTGGCTGAGAGGATGCGACAAGGCATTTTCCAGATATCTTTGAATTAATTAATTTCAACTTTTTTTATATGTGGGTAGATATAAAGTCCATCCTGATAGAATGAATATAAAATATAAAGTCCAGCCAACGTTGAAAAATATAGGTGGTCACATATAGCAACCATGTTTGGATACGAACCAGAAGGACTCAAGCGGCTGAACATCCCAGCAAGCAATTGAGGGAGCAGTTATCGAGTTAAGGTTCGTGGTAGAACTGGTAAGATGGTCTATATTGGAATTGCTAAGCAATACAACGTTTCAATGGAATCTCTGAAGAAGCACTTGTCCGCCGACTGCAAGGCCGATCCAAAGTACCGCTTCTACAATGGAAAGCACATGGAATCTCACTTGTATGAGGGAATTCAGCCTGGTGAGTTCTACGACAAGCTTGAGAACGTTCTTGCTAGTCAAAAGAGTGCCTTCAAGGTGATTATTGCTCTTGGCTACGACCTTGTTAGTTTCACCGATGATAGTGAAACTCGCTACTTCCACCCAAATATTGGAAATACGTTCGTGTTCTATGCACCTATTGCTATTAACAGCAAGGCTGACATCCGCAAGAAGATTATTTCGGAGATCAGATCGATGGAGCTGGCCGAGAAGCTAAACTATCCGAGCTCCGGTTATAAGGTCAAGGCGATTACAGGCTTCAAGATTTACATCTACCACCGCAACCATGCTCTGGGCGATAACACTACTGTCATCCCAAAAATCATTAGTGACAACGAGCACGTAATCAACTTCTCAAAGAAAAACAACACGGGCGTCTTTCACTGTATCGCCTACCATACCCAACAGGAGCCGAAGAAAGATCCGCGTCGAATCCAGGCTCAAGTAAAGGATGCATTCAAGCGTTACTGCTCTTTCAAGGATAGTTACTACACTCTGAGTCTGTTCAAAAGCTTCAAGCCAATTGACCTCCTACAGCTCGATGACCTTGAGGACTGCTTTCAACTCGGTATCAACGTTTATAAGATGGATGTAACTAGCAGTAAAGTTGAATGCATTCGGCGCTCAGACAAGGAGTACGACGCTATGAATAATTTTTCACATGAAAACCATGTTCTCTACATCAAGAATGTTGATATACTTCAAAGGAAGTATGAATGCGCCAAGTGTGAGATGGTCTTTGTCAGCTCCATTAAGCTTAAGGACCACTCTAAGAATCAGTGTGAGCGAGTAAATATTGAAAGCTTCCCCGCCCAACCAACGATCTACAAACCAGTCCAGAACGCTATGAGATCACCACTTACAAAGTACTCCATCAAGGATGTTGACCACTACATCGACCATTTCATGGTGTATGACTTCGAAGCCATTCTAAAGCCGACAACGGTCCACTACGGGAAAATGCTGTTTTCACAAATGAGCATATCCCCGTATCAGTATCAGTAGCGGATAGCTTAACCGAGGAAGTACGTTGCCTTTTGTAAATGATGATCCGAAGGCGCTGCTTACGGATATGTTCAAATACATTGGTGACGTATCTGTGAAGATCCAACAGTACAATGTCAATAAGTATAAGTCGCTTTTGAAGAAAATTATCGATGCTCACGGGTTGACGGGTATGGAGATTCCGGGCTACTCTTGGTAAAACCTACAAAATGAAGGATGTAGATAGCTGGATTCAGGAAGGAAGTATGCCAGCTTCTTCGAATTCCACAGTAGTATCGGTTTTGGGAAGCAACGATCCAATTACGGTAAAATTAAGCGACAGCTTGACCAGGTCCCCGTATTTGGCTTTAACAGTGGTCGATACGATATTAACTTGATTAAGAAGGACTTGTTTGCCGTCATTGGCGCTGACAACATCAAATCAGCCATCAACCCCGTTACATGTGCATTGCAACGTCGGACATGAAGATGCTCGATATTAGCAACTACGTACCGGCCGGTATCAGCTACGATAAGTATCTTACGACATATCTTGGTGGATGTCAATGTGATGACAAGATTAGATGTGTATGTGGGTTTGGTAAGGGTATGTCCCGGTACGAGTATATTAAATCATTTAGTGTGCTTAGCGAAGCGACCATCGCTCCAAAATCAGCTTTCGATAGCGAACTTCGTTGTACAAGCATCAGTAATGATGATTCAAGCGCGTTCAGTTCGTCTGGGAGCACTATGGAATGAAGACTGTCAAGGATCTGTTAATCTGGTATAACACTCTCGATGTAGTCCCATTCATTAAAGCTATCAAGGCCCAGCGCGAATTATTCGAGCGTTTTGATCTGGATATATTTACCGATGGTGTGTCGCTACCTGGTTTATCGGAGAAGGTTATGTATCAGACTTGCTTCAAAAGCCTCCAACATCCGAACAAGAAGTCTGCTAAAGCGTTCCGATTCCCAGCTAAGCGTATGAGTGGCTACAAGAGTCAGGATGTGGACGCAAAGCGTGAGTTCAATATGACGTTAGAACACCTTAAGACTTTGCTCCAGCAGCAAAAATACCTTTGTGGTCTATGCTACAGTCCGTTGAGTGCTGATACTGCTTTCGCCGATAGAATCAACAACGAGCTTGGACACATCGACGGCAACATTTTAATCAGCTGCATTTCGTGTAACACTGCTCGTAAGGACTTGTCGATCAAGGATTTTCGCTACAAAAAGCTACTTGAGTTCAACTCAGACAGACTTGTATATTCGATTGACAAGGAGGAGAGGGACATCTATGGGAAAATGAAGGCTAACATTGCTGGTGGCCATCCATTATCTTCAATCGATACGCTAAGCGCGACGAGACGAAGATTCGAGGAGGTAAGCTTTGCAAGAAGGTTATCGGATATGATGCTAATGCTCTATACCTGTGGGCTCTTGGTAATGAAATACCATGCGGACGTTTGACTACGATCGAAGCGTACGATGGTATTGTTGATGACATCAAATCAGACAAGATCTTGGCTTCCTGGAGTGTGATATTCATACTCCCGAACACTTAAAACAATATTTCAACGAGATGACCCCTATTTTCAAAAATGTTCTGATTGACTGTACAGATGAGAGTGTTATCGGTAACCATATGTATGAGTATAACGAGTCGCGTAAGCAGAGTCGTGCTAAGCCCGCTTGTAAGCTGATCGGTAGCTACTTTGGAGAGAAGATTATAATCTACACCCCTCTTCTCAAGTGGTACCTATCGCATGGTATGGAGATCACTAAGACATACAGCTTCATCAAGGCAAGTTCTCATAAGGCATTTGCTCCATTTATGGAGGCAGTGTCTAACGCTCAACGAGAGGGTGATGTTGATAAATCTAAGGCTATGATTGTTGAGATGATGAAACTTGTAGGCAACAGCGCTTTTGGTCGATCTGGCATGGATGTGAGCAAGCACAAATTGGTCAAATACGAGTCAGACGAGAATGCTATTGAGTCTGAGATTGAGCACTTCACATTCCATGGTTTGGAGGAGCTTAATGATGCATGTAAGATCCACGAGTCTTACGCGGTTTCCGAGCTTTCTTCGCAGCCGCACGGAATCCTGGTTGAACAGCAGGTGCTGGTGTCGTCGCAGGGGTCGGCTGGGGCGAAGTGTCAAGCGCAGGCGGCGGCTGGGACCGGCGGTTGAGTTGTAGTGGTCGCTGCAGGGGCCTTCGAAGCTTCAAACACATCTAATCTTGTCATCACATTGACATCCACCAAGATATGTCGTAAGATACTTATCGTAGCTGATACCGGCCGGTACGTAGTTGCTAATATCGAGCATCTTCATGTCCGACGTTGCAATGCACATGTAACGGGGTTGATGGCTGATTTGATGTTGTCAGCGCCAATGACGGCAAACAAGTCCTTCTTAATCAAGTTAATATCGTATCGACCACTGTTAAAGCCAAATACGGGGACCTGGTCAAGCTGTCGCTTAATTTTACCGTAATTGGATCGTTGCTTCCCAAAACCGATACTACTGTGGAATTCGAAGAAGCTGGCATACTTCCCTTCCTGAATCCAGCTATCTACATCCTTCATTTTGTAGGTTTTACCAAGAGTAGCCCCGGGAATCTCCATACCCGTCAACCCGTGAGCATCGATAATTTTCTTCAAAAGCGACTTATACTTATTGACATTGTACTGTTGGATCTTCACAGATACGTCACCAATGTATTTGAACATATCCGTAAGCAGCGCCTTCGGATCATCATTTACAAAAGGCAACGTACTTCCTCGGTTAAGCTATCCGCTACTGATACTGATACGGGATATGCTCATTTGTGAAAACAGCATTTTCCCCGTAGTGGACCGTTGTCGGCTTTAGAATGGCTTCGAAGTCATACACCATGAAATGGTCGATGTAGTGGTCAACATCCTTGATGGAGTACTTTGTAAGTGGTGATCTCATAGCGTTCTGGACTGGTTTGTAGATCGTTGGGCGGGGAAGCTTTCAATATTTACTCGCTCACACTGATTCTTAGAGTGGTCCTTAAGCTTAATGGAGCTGACAAAGACCATCTCACACTTGGCGCATTCATACTTCCTTTGAAGTATATCAACATTCTTGATGTAGAGAACATGGTTTTCATGTGAAAAATTATTCATAGCGTCGTACTCCTTGTCTGAGCGCCGAATGCATTCAACTTTACTGCTAGTTACATCCATCTTATAAACGTTGATACCGAGTTGAAAGCAGTCCTCAAGGTCATCGAGCTGTAGGAGGTCAATTGGCTTGAAGCTTTTGAACAGACTCAGAGTGTAGTAACTATCCTTGAAAGAGCAGTAACGCTTGAATGCATCCTTTACTTGAGCCTGGATTCGACGCGGATCTTTCTTCGGCTCCTGTTGGGTATGGTAGGCGATACAGTGAAAGACGCCCGTGTTGTTTTTCTTTGAGAAGTTGATTACGTGCTCGTTGTCACTAATGATTTTTGGGATGACAGTAGTGTTATCGCCCAGAGCATGGTTGCGGTGGTAGATGTAAATCTTGAAGCCTGTAATCGCCTTGACCTTATAACCGGAGCTCGGATAGTTTAGCTTCTCGGCCAGCTCCATCGATCTGATCTCCGAAATAATCTTCTTGCGGATGTCAGCCTTGCTGTTAATAGCAATAGGTGCATAGAACACGAACGTATTTCCAATATTTGGGTGGAAGTAGCGAGTTTCACTATCATCGGTGAAACTAACAAGGTCGTAGCCAAGAGCAATAATCACCTTGAAGGCACTCTTTTGACTAGCAAGAACGTTCTCAAGCTTGTCGTAGAACTCACCAGGCTGAATTCCCTCATACAAGTGAGATTCCATGTGCTTTCCATTGTAGAAGCGGTACTTTGGATCGGCCTTGCAGTCGGCGGACAAGTGCTTCTTCAGAGATTCCATTGAAACGTTGTATTGCTTAGCAATTCCAATATAGACCATCTTACCAGTTCTACCACGAACCTTAACTCGATAACTGCTCCCTCAATTGCTTGCTGGGATGTTCAGCCGCTTGAGTCCTTCTGGTTCGTATCCAAACATGGTTGCTATATGTGACCACCTATATTTTTCAACGTTGGCTGGACTTTATATTTTATATTCATTCTATCAGGATGGACTTTATATCTACCCACATATAAAAAAAGTTGAAATTAATTAATTCAAAGATATCTGGAAAATGCCTTGTCGCATCCTCTCAGCCAGTGATAATAGCTCTTATCGTTGATCTTGATCCACTCGAGCGTCTTACCGCGATGCTTCCCAAACCCAATTTCAGTTTTAGGGAGCACGTGACAAGCCGAATCAGCTTTATCTGCGTCGGATATTTTTTACACTCAAATAACCACTGAATGTAGTGATCAGCAACACCTATAAGCGATTCTGGGGTTTGTTTGTAATATTTCCTAAACGTCAGTCGCTCCTCGCTGAACGAAGTTGTGGCGCAGTCTCAGCAATCCTTGCAAAAGCGATATCGGCACTGTATCGCTTTTGGCAACCGACACATTTTTGTAGTGAGCACCAAATATCTTAATGCATTCACATCCTACGAAATAGTGATTTTCGTCTTTATCAAAAATTAGGTAGTGCTTTTAATTGGAGTGTTGCAGTAGCATCTTGGTTTTACGTTGGGTCGGTAGTTAGGACGTGGATATAACCAATCACATTCCACCCTCCTCCCCTCAACCGAACGCCAATACCACCTCGACGAGTAGGGCGGCTACTAAATTTTGGATCTTTATGTTTTGGCCTCGACCATTATCTATATCTAGGCTGACTTTTTATCTGAGATAATTGTTTTAATTAATTAAGTTCGCTTTCGCATTGGTTAGGTTCGATTTTGGTCTTGCACGAATCTGGTCTCTATTCTTGTCGTCGTACCCTTTTGGTAGGATAAACGAGCTTTGCGAGTGCGCTGATAGTAGCGCTTCTGCGCCGCCTTAACGCGCTCCTTATTGGCTCTGGTGAGTATGCCATCTTACTATATTATTAACTTTATATTTATCAGAAGTAAAAATAAAAAGCGTAAAACTCATTCCTTGATGCAACATGCCGGAGCTAGAATTAGCTGAAATAACTAAACGTGGAATAGATCGAGTCACCTGCCTAGCCACAGCACGTGCCATCTCAACGTCGGGACCTAACATACTTGCGATATCATAGTATCGTTCGATGCTCTCACGAATCCCGCCACCTTCACCACCCTCTCCGATAGACGGCAGCACATTCGGTAGCTTCTGTCGCTTCACGGGATCTTGGAAGTATGGCAGCTGGATCTCGGTATCAGCAGTCGGAGACTGCGCCAATAGCGTCCTGATCACCTCGAAAGCCTCGCCTGGCTTCTTGATGGTCGCTTTGTGGATGCGGCCAGAGTTGTCTTTCCTCTCGGAGACCCAGAAGAACAGCCACTTTCCGTTCAAATCAGTAAGAAGTGCCATCACTGGGTTGTCGACGAGGAGATCCAGAGCAATCAGCTCCGACAATGCCTGGAAGTCCGAACTTGCTTTAACGTCTCTTTTCACTTCAATCAGCATCTTCACTCCAGGCAAGTACTGCACATCGAATGGGTTCTCCTCGACGAGATCACTGAGTATGAGGAGATCCGTGCGTCCAGCGAGATCAATGTCGCGACCAGGAACTGAAACGCTGAGAATGTCTTGGCCTTTTTCCACGCCAATCACGCACAGCTGCTTCGCTTTAAGCACACCGCCAATGTTGCGCTCCACGTGCTCGCGATACCGTTTTCGCTGCATCTCCTCGGTGAGGCTGATCTCTTGACCGTCTTCATCGATAACGCTCTCCCACGTGAATCCGTCAACCGGAGTCCCCTTTCCAGCATCAACTTGGACTGTGCGCACAGCTTCCACCCGAATGTTTAAGTCTTTCAGAAGCTTCTTGCCCTGGATCGAACCCACATTTGAGTGGACATATCGCTTGCGTTTGGTCAGCACAGTGTTCGCGTGGATTTCGTGTACCTCTTTGGCCAGTTGAGCCGTCGTGGAAGTCTCGCTCGCTGAACCACCAGCGCCCTCCGGAACCACCACCAGCACGTGAATTTGGCGAGACGATGGAGGATCCATTCCGTTCAGCACGTCCTCCAGGGGATCCTCTGCCTGTAGCTCTTGGTCTTCCTTCGTTAGCGCTTCGATGAGAGCAGTCTTCTCGCCCTTCTTCAGCTTCTTCACGTCTTCCAAGCGAGACGAGAGCCACGCGCCGTCCTTCTTCGCCAGGAACAGCTTCAGGTCCTTGGCGTCACACGTGATAGTTGCTGCATTCTCCGCCTTGATCGCCTTCTTCAAGTCCCCACCAACTGGCTCGCGTCGATGTCCACAGGAAGGCGCTTCCCGCCACACCAACGATTGAACACAAGAGCTTTACCATCTTTCCTCGATGCGGCAGATTCTCGAATGAGAGTAAAAGAACTTTCTGTTTCTGTAGCGTCGCTATTGGTCAAAAGCCACGACAGATTCTGACCAATGGTAATGGCTCCAAGAGGCCCTACCGTCGACCGTAAATTACGCGAAGAAAAAAGCGCTGCGAGATGTTTAGCGAGAGGTTGTGCGGACTGCGGACGCAACAGATGCCTCCTCACGCTCTCAGCTGGTCGAGCGGTCGCGTCGTTAGAAATACATGTAGCTCCTCTCGCTTAGAAATGCTCGAAACCTATTCTCCTTGTATAATAATGTTAAGAAAAATACGTGACTGCCGGAGTAATGGTACCGGTATATATACCGGTACTACTTCCACATTATGTTGTCAAGACTGCCAACATGTTCTGAGACTTGCAACTCTCGCTGCTCACTTCTGCATAAGCGTCCAACACAATGGCGAGCATCATGTTCAGCAGCACGAGACACAACGATCATGTAACCCCAGTAGTAAAACATACAAACAGGAGCGTACAACCCCTGAATACTGGAGTAGTCGAAGTTTCCAAAGAGCATGTTGATGCAAGTCTCCATCGCAGGTTGTAAAGATGAAAACTCTTGAACTCGATCACCGAAGAGAACCGTGCCGGAGACAGCAAAAGTCACGAAGATGACGATGAATACGATGAAGAACGCGCCGAATTGATGCAACGCACTCGCCACAGTTCGTGTGAGAATACTCAGTCGCGGGTGAAAGCGGAATCTTTTCAGGATCCGAAGACTCAGCAGGAAAACCGCGAGGGTGGCGATCAAACGCAACGCCACAGTGAGTTTTGCCACAGATTTGAGCCTATCAATTACAGCGTACAAACGTGCTCGGGCCTCAGCGTCGAATGCCCAGTCCTTCCCACCGACTACGAGAGATGCTAAATTGTCACGGAATTCCTTCTGGTACATGAGTAGAACGATGGAAATCCACACAAAGTAGAAAGCGACAACAACCACAGTGGAAGAATGCTCGATAACGACCCAGACGTCGCCGCAGATCAAGTTTCTAATGCCGGTGCGACGGTGTCGATAAAGTCTGCGTAGTTGCGTGGCTAACGCTAGCAGGAAGAAGACCAAGACGACGATATCAGCAGCTATAGTGACTGATGCACTGTATGGACTTGAGAGTGCGGGTGTAGTCGACGAAAGCGTCTGGACCGAGCCTCCTTCCAAGAAAGTGAGCTGCATCTCCGTGACCGCGTAGCCTTGCAGCTCCCCGTTGTACGTGACGATGGTGACCAAAAGTTCTTCAGTGGAGAAGTCGAGCCAATTGCCTCCAGCTTTTAATGCTGAGATTTTGCCAACAGCATCAGTCGCATTCGTGTCAAAGCTGATCAATCGCTGCTCAGTTGATGTATCCGAGGCGTCGTAGCAATTGGGATACATGGAAGTTGACGGCACCCAAAACCTTGTTAAACGAGGCGACACGCCCCCATCGGTCCTTTGTGAGGGTGTTGCTTCCGTTATGAATACGGAAGGCACGAATGTGTCCGTCAGCCAGACGAAGACGTCGGAGATTTGGCCGATGTTGTAGAATTTCATCGTCGAGTCTGTCGTGACTGTGTCGCTTCCTGAAGTTGCAAGTGTCGAGGACACAGCGTAGCCTTGTTCGTACATGTTGGTCGCTGGGATGTGTGCGAACAGCATCGACACGAACGCGCAGAAGTAAACACCGGCATGGGAATGTGCCACACAGCTCGGGCGATCTTGCGGTCGTGACACAGTGAGTCATACGCATCCTGCATAGGGACTTGAAGTCGACGAGCAGAAGCATCGGCCTCCATCTTTGCTTGCAAGTGATCGTGAACGGGGACCAACTTCTTCATCCTGTTCGACCGTCTCAAGTTGTTGGCAATGAAGAGACCCCAGCGGTTTCGTCCATGAAAGTTAGCTTGGTAATGTTCAGGTGAGTAAGCCATCTTACTATATTACTAACTTCATATTTATCAGAATGAATTTTTTTTTTATTAATGCAGCATGCCGAAGCAAGAAGCAGCTGAATTAACTCAACAGATCTTCGCACTTGGGTACTTCACCTCACGATTTGAGCACCAACACCTAAAATATCGGAACATTCACAAGCAGGTAAAGCCCATCTCAAGCTTGTTTAGGCTCTAGCTGCTCCGACATGCATCACATCTTGCTTAGGCACCAGCTGTTCCGGGTCAAAGCAGCTTACCATCGTTAGAAACGTGTTGAGGTCTGGCGCATCGTGGAGTTTAAATCTCTCGCAGACACTGGCGTCAGGACCTACTACCACAAACGCGCGCTTCATGTCCTTCAGCGATGGGTTTTTATCCATCTCAGCGTTCAGCAGGCGTAATCTCTCTTTCTTGAACTTTTCTCGCTTGCAATCGTCACCTGAATGTAAGCCACGATTGTCTCGGAATCTTTACTTCCACTTGGGAACGCTTCACACGTGGTCACTGCGTCAATGAAAGGAAAGAACGGGTAGTCGGGATGCCAGTAAGTGTCATTTCCAAATGTGGTCAAGCAATCGTAGCACGATTTCTCAGCTTCGCCCCTGCAAATAACGTGGGGCACCCGTATTTCGATCTTTTCGTATTCTGACCCTTCCCGCATCTTCAACACAACCGGTTTACGTTGTTGAACTGCACTGTGAAGCAATAGTTCGTATGCGACGCCATGGAAGCCGGCACCAATAGATTTTGCATACGTGTAAACCTTTAGCTGCTCGTCCATGCCAACAATCCTCCCCAACTTACTCAACGCATACCCCGAATCGACAGAGAGTTTCCAGTGAGCACGCAGCTGAAAGTGTTCTTCCTTCCTGCAGTCATCAATATAGTGACGCCGAATTCGATCCACTTGGTTTTTACCTTTACCACCACCATACGAATACACCAATTGGAAAGCTTGGGTATCTTCCACTGCCGCACAATCGGCCACAACTCTGGCTTTAAGCTTATCACGCGTCCTACAAAACTCGCGTAGACTCCCACCACTGTAGAAGTACTGCTCCCCAACGAGTTTTGGCCAAGTTGAATCCTTCAACCGGTCCTTGTACACGGCTAAACCAGTCTCGATCACCCAGTCAGTTAACTTCGCGTACTGCAGCAGGTCAGCATCACGCCACGCCGGCAAAACCACAACATGTGAATTGTCATCTTGTTTCGCATCGAACTGGCACGACGTTGCAAGAAAATGAAAAGGCAGAAGTTGGTTTGATACATCCATTTCTGTTTCCCGAAAACCATCAACAAGAACGGTTGCATCCTTAGCTTGGGAGCGGATGGCGTACAAATCCTTCGATCGGAGATTCGTTAGGCGTGCGTATTTTCCTTTGCCATCAAAATACACCACCGCGTTCGCAAGTTTGCTCTCTTTCAATCGACGTATGACAAGCACATTCTTCTTCTGGATACACGCCAGGTAGAACGCAATAAGCATAAGAAAGCAGGACTTTCCGACACCCGGTGAACCTACTATCACAACGCGGTCCTTGTCATTGTTTAACAGGAGTTTCTTGATCACCTCCCAGAACACCACTTCTTCCTTCCGAACGAAATAATACGGAGGGAATTCACCAAAATCCTTCCAAAACTCGTGCAAGTCAGGTGTCATAACAATCGGACTACTACCTTTTTGCTTCGTTGACAGACTGTTGAGTTGAAACTCGTCTTCATTCACAGACAGGTCGGTGAGATCGGTCAGCGTCTTCGTCTCGGGTTCGGTGGTTCTCAATTTTTTCAAGAGCTTTGATTCGACCTCCGGAACCACCACCAGCACGTGGATTTGATCGGTGGATGGCGGCGGCATCTTGTTCTTGCCAAACACCCACCGCAAAGTCTTTGTGGCCTTCATCTGCTCTCCATCGATCAACGTTTGAATGTCTGGGTAAATATTTCTTTTCTCCAGCTCCAGCGCAGCTTCACTTTCGTCTGACAGCCACGCGCCGTCCTTCTTCGCCAGAAAGAGCTGCAGTTCATCCGCATCGACATTCTCCAAGGCATTCTTCTTCTCCACCTTGATCGCCTTCTTCAAGGTGGCCACCGACTTGTTCGCATCGATTATGACAGAAAACACGCTCCCTTGCGCACCAACCAGGGCGCAGAACAGCTCCAGCTCCACCATCTTTCCTCGATGCGGCAGATTCTCGAATGAGAGTAAAAGAACTTTCTGTTTCTGTAGCGTCGCTATTGGTCAAAAGCCACGACAGATTCTGACCAATGGTAATGGCTCCAAGAGGCCCTACCGTCGACCGTAAATTACGCGAAGAAAAAAGCGCTGCGAGATGTTTAGCGAGAGGTTGTGCGGACTGCGGACGCAACAGATGCCTCCTCACGCTCTCAGCTGGTCGAGCGGTCGCGTCGTTAGAAATACATGTAGCTCCTCTCGCTTAGAAATGCTCGAAACCTATTCTCCTTGTATAATAATGTTAAGAAAAATACGTGACTGCCGGAGTAATGGTACCGGTATATATACCGGTACTACTTCCACATTATGTTGTCAAGACTGCCAACATGTTCTGAGACTTGCAACTCTCGCTGCTCACTTCTGCATAAGCGTCCAACACAATGGCGAGCATCATGTTCAGCAGCACGAGACACAACGATCATGTAACCCCAGTAGTAAAACATACAAACAGGAGCGTACAACCCTGAATACTGGAGTAGTCGAAGTTTCCAAAGAGCATGTTGATGCAAGTCTCCATCGCAGGTTGTAAAGATGAAAACTCTTGAACTCGATCACCGAAGAGAACCGTGCCGGAGACAGCAAAAGTCACGAAGATGACGATGAATACGATGAAGAACGCGCCGAATTGATGCAACGCACTCGCCACAGTTCGTGTGAGAATACTCAGTCGCGGGTGAAAGCGGAATCTTTTCAGGATCCGAAGACTCAGCAGGAAAACCGCGAGGGTGGCGATCAAACGCAACGCCACAGTGAGTTTTGCCACAGATTTGAGCCTATCAATTACAGCGTACAAACGTGCTCGGGCCTCAGCGTCGAATGCCCAGTCCTTCCCACCGACTACGAGAGATGCTAAATTGTCACGGAATTCCTTCTGGTACATGAGTAGAACGATGGAAATCCACACAAAGTAGAAAGCGACAACAACCACAGTGGAAGAATGCTCGATAACGACCCAGACGTCGCCGCAGATCAAGTTTCTAATGCCGGTGCGACGGTGTCGATAAAGTCTGCGTAGTTGCGTGGCTAACGCTAGCAGGAAGAAGACCAAGACGACGATATCAGCAGCTATAGTGACTGATGCACTGTATGGACTTGAGAGTGCGGGTGTAGTCGACGAAAGCGTCTGGACCGAGCCTCCTTCCAAGAAAGTGAGCTGCATCTCCGTGACCGCGTAGCCTTGCAGCTCCCCGTTGTACGTGACGATGGTGACCAAAAGTTCTTCAGTGGAGAAGTCGAGCCAATTGCCTCCAGCTTTTAATGCTGAGATTTTGCCAACAGCATCAGTCGCATTCGTGTCGAAGCTGATCAATCGCTGCTCAGTTGATGTATCCGAGGCGTCGTAGCAATTGGGATACAAGTTGGATAGAAATGGCTGCGTGACACACTTGTGCATCGCCTTTCGTGTCACTTAGAAATTGACGGCACCCAAAACCTTGTTAAACGAGGCGACACGCCCCCATCGGTCCTTTGTGAGGGTGTTGCCATTGTAGTCTTCCGTTATGAATACGGAAGGCACGAATGTGTCCGTCAGCCAGACGAAGACGTCGGAGATTTGGCCGATGTTGTAGAATTTCATCGTCGAGTCTGTCGTGACTGTGTCGCTTCCTGAAGTTGCAAGTGTCGAGGACACAGCGTAGCCTTGTTCGTACATGTTGGTCGCTGGGATGTGTGCGAACAGCATCGACACGAACGCGCAGAAGTAAAACACCGGCATGGGAATGTGCCACACAGCTCGGGCGATCTTGCGGTCGTGACACAGTGAGTCATACGCATCCTGCATAGGGACTTGAAGTCGACGAGCAGAAGCATCGGCCTCCATCTTTGCTTGCAAGTGATCGTGAACAGGGACCAACTTCTTCATCCTGTTCGACCGTCTCAAGTTGTTGGCAATGAAGAGACCCCAGGGGTTTCGTCCATGAAAGCTAGCTTGGTAATGTTCAGGTGAGTAAGCCATCTTACTATATTACTAACTTCATATTTATCAGAATGAATTTTTTTTTTATTAATGCAGCATGCCGAAGCAAGAAGCAGCTGAATTAACTCAACAGATCTTCGCACTTGGGTACTTACTTCACCTCACGATTTGAGCACCAACACCTAAAAAATCGGAACATTCACAAGCAGGTAAAGCCCATCTCAAGCTTGTTTAGGCTCTAGCTGCTCCGACATGCATCTCATCTTGCTTAGGCTCCAGCTGTTCCGGGTCAAAGCAGCTTACCATCGTTAGAAACGTGTTGAGGTCTGGCGCATCGTGGAGTTTAAATCTCTCGCAGACACTGGCGTCAGGACCTACTACCACAAACGCGCGCTTCATGTCCTTCAGCGATGGGTTTTTATCCATCTCAGCGTTCAGCAGGCGTAATCTCTTTCTTGAACTTTTTCTCGCTTGCAATCGTCACCTGAATGTAAGCCACGATTGTCTCGGAATCTTTACTTCCACTTGGGAACGCTTCACACGTGGTCACTGCGTCAATGAAAGGAAAGAACGGGTAGTCGGGATGCCAGTAAGTGTCATTTCCAAATGTGGTCAAGCAATCGTAGCACGATTTCTCAGCTTCGCCCCTGCAAATAACGTGGGGAACCCGTATTTCGATCTTTTCGTATTCTGACCCTTCCCGCATCTTCAACACAACCGGTTTACGTTGTTGAACTGCACTGTGAAGCAATAGTTCGTATGCGACGCCATGGAAGCCGGCACCAATAGATTTTGCATACGTGTAAACCTTTAGCTGCTCGTCCATGCCAACAATCCTCCCCAACTTACTCAACGCATACCCCGAATCGACAGAGAGTTTCCAGTGAGCACGCAGCTGAAAGTGTTCTTCCTTCCTGCAGTCATCAATATAGTGACGCCGAATTCGATCCACTTGGTTTTTACCTTTACCACCACCATACGAATACACCAATTGGAAAGCTTGGGTATCTTCCACTGCCGCACAATCGGCCACAACTCTGGCTTTAAGCTTATCACGCGTCCTACAAAACTCGCGTAGACTCCCACCACTGTAGAAGTACTGCTCCCCAACGAGTTTTGGCCAAGTTGAATCCTTCAACCGGTCCTTGTACACGGCTAAACCAGTCTCGATCACCCAGTCAGTTAACTTCGCGTACTGCAGCAGGTCAGCATCACGCCACGCCGGCAAAACCACAACATGTGAATTGTCATCTTGTTTCGCATCGAACTGGCACGACGTTGCAAGAAAATGAAAAGGCAGAAGTTGGTTTGATACATCCATTTCTGTTTCCCGAAAACCATCAACAAGAACGGTTGCATCCTTAGCTTGGGAGCGGATGGCGTACAAATCCTTCGATCGGAGATTCGTTAGGCGTGCGTATTTTCCTTTGCCATCAAAATACACCACCGCGTTCGCAAGTTTGCTCTCTTTCAATCGACGTATGACAAGCACATTCTTCTTCTGGATACACGCCAGGTAGAACGCAATAAGCATAAGAAAGCAGGACTTTCCGACACCCGGTGAACCTACTATCACAACGCGGTCCTTGTCATTGTTTAACAGGAGTTTCTTGATCACCTCCCAGAACACCACTTCTTCCTTCCGAACGAAATAATACGGAGGGAATTCACCAAAATCCTTCCAAAACTCGTGCAAGTCAGGTGTCATAACAATCGGACTACTACCTTTTTTGCTTCGTTGACAGACTGTTGAGTTGAAACTCGTCTTCATTCACAGACAGGTCGGTGAGATCGGTCAGCGTCTTCGTCTCGGGTTCGGTGGTTCTCAATTTTTTCAAGAGCTTTGATTCGACCTCCGGAACCACCACCAGCACGTGGACAGGGACCTTTCCAGCTGCAACATCTTCCTTCGTGACTTGGATCTGCACGTCTTCCTCCGATAAGCCAACCAAGCTGAGTGGCGCTCCCGCAAAATTCAACGGCGTCAGACCACTGGTGTCACTCACGCCTTCCAGCACCTCGTTTTCTGGCAGCCACGCGCCGTCCTTCTTCGCCAGGAAGAGCTGCAGTTCACGAGCAGGACATGTGATGTCCTCGTTCTTCGCCTTGATCGCGTCCTTCAAGTGGCCCACCAACAGACCCGGGTCGATGTCCACAGGGAACGCGCTTCCCGCCACACCAACGACGGCACAGCAGAGAGTCACCATCTTTCCTCAAGCTGGCAGATTCTCGAATGAGAGAAAAAGAACTTTCTGATTCTGTAGCGAGTCGCTATTGGTCAAAAGCCACGACAGATTCTGACCAATGGTAATGGCTCCAAGAGGCCCTACCGTCGACCGTAAATTACGCGAAGAAAAAAAGCGCTGCGAGATGTTCCATACCGATTAGCGAGAGGTTGTGCGGACGCTTGAGCTGCAACAGATGCCTCCTCACGCTCTCAGCTGGTCGAGCGGTCGCGTCGTTAGAAATACATGTAGCTCCTCTCGCTTAGAAATGCTCGAAACCTATTCTCCTTGTATAATAATGTTGAGAAAAATACAAGTAACTGCCGAAGTAATGGTACCGGTATATATACCGGTACTACTTCCACATCATGTTGTCAAGACTGCCAACATGTTCTGAGACTTGTAACTCTCGCTGCTCACTTCTGCATAAGCGTCCAACACAATGGCGAGCATCATGTTCAGCAGCACGAGACTTACAACGATCATGTAACCCCAGTAGTAAAACATACAAACAGGAGCATACAACCCCTGAATACTGGAGTAGTCGAAGTTTCCAAAGAGCATGTCGATGCAAGTCTCCATCGCAGTTTGTAAAGATGAAAACTCTTGAACTCGATCACCGAAGAGAACCGTGCCGGAGACAGCAAAAGTCACGAAGATGACGATGAATACGATGAAGAACGCGCCGAATTGATGCAACGCACTCGCCACAGTTCGTGTGAGAATACTCAGTCGCGGGTGAAAGCGGAATCTTTTCAGGATCCGAAGACTCAGCAGGAAAACCGCGAGGGTGGCGATCAAACGCAACGCCACAGTGAGTTTTGCCACAGATTTGAGCCTATCAATTACAGCGTACAAACGTGCTCGGGCCTCAGCGTCGAATGCCCAGTCCTTCCCACCGACTACGAGAGATGCTAAATTGTCACGGAATTCCTTCTGGTACATGAGTAGAACGATGGAAATCCACACAAAGTAGAAAGCGACAACAACCACAGTGGAAGAATGCTCGATAACGACCCAGACGTTGCCGCAGATCAAGTTTCTAATGCCGGTGCGACGGTATCGATAAAGTCTGCGTAGTTGCGTGGCTAACGCTAGCAGGAAGAAGACCAAGACGACGATATCAGCAGCTATAGTGACCGATGCACTGTATGGACTTGAGAGTGCGGGTGTAGTCGACGAAAGCGTCTGGACCGAGCCTCCTTCCAAGAAAGTGAGCTGCATCTCCGTGACCGCGTAGCCTTGCAGCTCCCGTTGTACGTGACGATGGTGACCAAAAGTTCTTCAGTGGAGAAGTCGAGCCAATTGCCTCCAGCTTTTAATGCTGAGATTTTGCCAACAGCATCAGTCGCATTCGTGTCGAAGCTGATCAATCGCTGCTCAGTTGATGTATCCGAGGCGTCGTAGCAATTGGGATACAAGTTGGATAGAAATGGCTGCGTGACACACTTGTGCATCGCCTTTCGTGTCACTTAGAAATTGACGGCACCCAAAACCTTGTTAAACGAGGCGACACGCCCCCATCGGTCCTTTGTGAGGGTGTTGCCATTGTAGTCTTCCGTTATGAATACGGAAGGCACGAATGTGTCCGTCAGCCAGACGAAGACGTCGGAGATTTGGCCGATGTTGTAGAATTTCATCGTCGAGTCTGTCGTGACTGTGTCGCTTCCTGAAGTTGCAAGTGTCGAGGACACAGCGTAGCCTTGTTCGTACATGTTGGTCGCTGGGATGTGTGCGAACAGCATCGACACGAACGCGCAGAAGTAAAACACCGGCATGGGAATGTGCCACACAGCTCGGGCGATCTTGCGGTCGTGACACAGTGAGTCATACGCATCCTGCATAGGGACTTGAAGTCGACGAGCAGAAGCATCGGCCTCCATCTTTGCTTGCAAGTGATCGTGAACAGGGACCAACTTCTTCATCCTGTTCGACCGTCTCAAGTTGTTGGCAATGAAGAGACCCCAGGGGTTTCGTCCATGAAAGTTAGCTTGGTAATGTTCAGGTGAGTAAGCCATCTTACTATATTACTAACTTCATATTTATCAGAATGAAAAAAAAAACAATTTATTAATGCAGCATGCCGAAGCAAGAATCAGCTGAATTAACTCAACAGATCTTCGCACTTGGGTACTTCACCTCACGATTTGAGCACCAACACCTAAAAAATCGGAAGGCAGTCAGGGAGCACGTACGGGCCCAGCGATGAGACGGCAGACGCAGCGTTCGCGACACGTGAAGGCCGCATGCAGCGGAACCGTGAGCGCATGCAGCAGCGCGCACCATGGGCGCCGTTCGTGCCTCGACCAGGCACGCGGTGCCACTATTGCAACCAGGAGGGCCACTTCGTTCGCGACTGCGAAGTGAAGCGCGCTGACCTGGCAGAGGCGTACGGCCAGAGCGGTACGGGAGAATTGAAGCAACAGGTTGACGGTGGGCCGGGAAACGAGCCGCGAGCGTAAGGGCGCCGGCCTTACGACTCGCAGAACCAGATCCGGGCGGAAGGAAGAGGATGCAGACGACGACGTTTGGCGGCGCGGAACCGCGGAACCGTCACCGCGGCGGCAGACGCACCGGCGGGCGAGTGGCGCACCAAGGGCGGCGATCGGACGAGTGGTGATCGCTTCTGGGGATGGCGCCGAGCGGCGCGTAAAACCACCGCTCCGCGACGGCGTCACCCCAAGGCTCCCGCGACAAGTGACGAAGGCGAATAAAACTGGGTATGGCGCGATGAAGCCAGGCCCCGAGGGTGACGAGACGAGGAAGACGGCGGGAGCTGGGAATGGCGCCGCGCCGCGCGCGTCGGTAGCCTCCAGCGGAATCAACAAGGACGAGGACGGGAAGGCGCAGCACAAGACGCCAATGAAACGCGGCGACGGTGGACTCGCTAGCGACGGTGGACTCGCCGGTGATGGCGATCGAGGTGGCGTTGCTACCACTACGGTCGAGGCGGCAAAGGCCGCGGAAGAACGGGTGCGACTGGACGTCGACGCGCAGTTGACGAAGGTTTCGGAAGAACTGACGATGCTCGACGACGGTTCACATGGGAGCACGAAGGGCGACGGTGCCCCGGCGACGGTGCAGACGGCTTTATCAGCAGCAATGGCGCGGTAAAACACGACTAGTGCCAATGTGATGCGCGTCAAGGCCAAGATGCTGGCGATGGACATGGCGGAGGCTCTGAGCGCTGTGAGACTACGGTACGAGCAGCAAGGTGGACGAGATGGCGATGTTCACCGGCCCGACGCGGAGGCCGGAGGACCTTGCGTGATTGTCACGAGCGACCGGACACCCGCAGACGTCGTGAGGCTGCGATTGTCGAGAACGCGGCGACGTTTCGAGAAGAGGGCGTGCAAGGTCCGGGCGAAGGAGCGTCGAGAACTACGTGCCCTACTGGCACAGGCGCGATATCCGGCGGAGACGTACTTCATGCTGGGCGGTAGTGTGCGGTGCGGAGCAGGCGTAGTGCCGTCGCTCGACCGTAGACAAGCAGGGAAGGTCGGTTTCACTCAGCTGCGAACCATGGAGACTACGAGGAGCAATGTGAAGCGATGGAAGGGTAGGCATCAGTACCTATATCACAGTAGCAGCGTCTATGCGAGGCCATAGGTGCGTCCGGATGCGGGCGACGAGCGACCGATGCATATTGGACGATTGCGTGCAGTGCACGCACCGACGGCGAAGAGATGCAGATAAAGCTAGCCACAGGCGCGCAGTATTGCGTCGCCGGTGAAGCGTGGCAAGCATACGGCAAATGGCAGAGCGAGCTGCCGCCAGTCGACTACGTGAAAGGTTTTACGGGAGCAGTCGCCAGTATGCTGGGCGTCTGGAGGTTCCGGTTCCGTACGCAGTACGAACAAGACATGACAGTGGATGCGCTGATCGTCGAGGGCACGACGACGGAGTTCCTGTTAGGCGATAACTGGATGCTACAGAAAGGCGTCAAGATTGGCTTCGTTTCATGTGAAATGAAGTGGTACGAAAATGGCACGAAGAAGGTGGTGCCGTTTCAGTGCAGTGAGCAGCACGACGAGCGAGTGTCGAGAGCACGGCTGGTGCGCCGTGCACGTATCCGCACGGACACTTGCCATGGCATGACGCTGGCGGTGTCAGCGCCTGATGGCACTGAGGTGACCTTTGTTTCGGATCGGCTGGCGGAGCCCCACTTGCGGTTGGCACCGACCGTGACAGTGGTGAAATACGGCAAGGTGACAGTGCCGATCATGAACTTAGAAGGCAGGACGACGAAGCTGCCACCACGCGAGTCGTTGGGTACCTGGTCACCGACGGCGGAAGACGTGGAGATACTGGAGTTGGACGGCGAGTTCGACAGAGAACGGGTGCGTCACTGGTTGAAGCACATCTTGAAGGCGAATGAAGGCAAGTTGAGCAACGAAGACGAGTTGGCAATCGGAGACATGGGCGGCGAAGACAGGGAGTTGTTATTGATGCTGCTACGCAACTACCCCAAGCTACCGGAACCAAGAGATGGCTGCCCACCAATGACGAAGCTTCGTGTTAGTCACAAGATCCATACGGGAACGGAGGCACCGATCAAAGTTCGCTCACGACGGTACTCGCAGGCGGAGCAAGCGGCCATCGACGACAAAGTGGACGAAATGTTGAAAGACGAAGTGGTGGAAGAGAGCTGTGGTTCGTGGGGGTTTCCAGTCGTCTTGGTGAAGAAGAAGGACGGGAGCGTGCGCTTCTGCATCGACTACAGGCAGCTCAACGCCATTACGAAGCGTGACGTGTATCCCCTGCTACGCATTGACGATACCCTGGACAGCTTGCACGGCGCCCGGCGCTTCACGAGTCTCGACACGCACACGGGGTACTGGCAGGTCCCCGTAGTGGACAAGTACCGCGACAAAACCGGGTTCGTGACAAGGCGAGGGCTCTTTCGTTTTGTACGCATGCCCTTCGGGCTAGCGAACGCCCCCGGGGCGTTTCAAATGCTGATGAATACGGTGCTAAGGGGGCTAACGTGGCGAAGCTGCTTAGTCTACTTGGACGACGTCATTGTGTTTTCACGTGGAAGCGTAGCGCAACATGTAGTGGAGTTGGCGGCAGTGCTGGAGCGATTGCAAATGTTCGTTCGCCGCGGAGAGATTGGAGTACTTGGGCCACGAGCTGGACGCCACTGGCGTGTGACCGATGGAGAGTCTAGTGGACAGTGTACGCCGGTACCCGACTCCGACGGATGCGGCTGAGGTAAAACGGTTCGTAGCGATGGCTGGCTACTATAGACGATTTGTGCCGGAGTTCGGGGGTAAGGCGGCTCCACTAACGCAGCTGTTGAGGAAGAACATGGAGTGGCAGTGGGGTGATCCACAGCAGGCGGCTTTCGGGAGCCTGAAGACGGCGCTAACGGAGCGACCTTTGCTGGCGTATCCTGATTTTCAGAAGCCGTTCAAGTTGGTTACGGATGCGTCCAAGGTGGGTCTTGGCGCTACACTCGTGCAGGACCAGGGTAAGGGCGAGCAACCGATCACCTACGCGTCAAAGATCAAATCGCCGACGGTAGCGAACTATAGTATCACGGACCTCGAGTGCGCGGCGGTCGTGTGGGTCGTAAAGCTATTCAGGCCTTATCTCTACAGGCGAAGTTTGAATTGGTCACCGACCACATCGCGTTGAAGTGGCTGATGACCTCTAAGGAGTTGACGGGCTGGTTGCACCGGTGGTCGCTCCATCTGCAGGAGTACGAGGTCCAGGTGCTGTACAGGCCCGGAGCAAGCAACGTAGTCGCAGATGCGCTGACCCGCGCACTGGCGATGACAGTGACGGCGAGAGGACAACGGGAGACACCTGCTGGCAGCGAAGGACAGCTGACAGACGACGAGATCCGTGGTGAGCAAGCGAAAGACAAGACAGTGAAGAACCTGCGGCGGAAGGGGCAGTACGGCGGCATGTCCATAGTGGTGGTGGACGGCGTGGTGTACATCAAGACCGAGAATGGAGGGCGACGCGTGGTTGCTGCCTGCAGCCCTCTGGGCGAATGTGTTGCGAGAAAATTGTGGTGGAGTGGGGATCACAAACAACTTGTGATGTGATCCAAACTCACCAACGGTGGCCCAGACTACCAACTTACGGAGGGGGGAATCCGCTTGTCCGTGACGGTTGTATTCCTTCTCACCTTATGTACCCGTTGGCTGGGCGGGTCACGCTCTTCCAGGTGGACTCTGAAGGTGTCTGGGATGTCTTGATTCTCTTGTACTTGGGCGGTACTTGGGGTTTCTTGGTGACGGCCACGCGGATACGCTTCACTTGGTCGTCGATCTGGTAAGTCGTTCTTGATCAGGGGTTCCAATAGATCGATTTGACTTGAGGGGGGGGTCCTTGTTGTTCCTCTCCGTGTTTCTTGTCCTTTCCGTGCTTACCGCTTCCTTTCGCGGGATCCTCTTGGTGGTGGTTGTGAGTGCGGCCTAGCCAAGCTATCTAGAGGCTCTCTAGGTTGTCTCCTTGGTTGATCTACTTAGTACTTAGTCGACAGGTGAGCCAATATAAGTTCCCAGCCTGGGGTGTACTTAGCGTAGTCGTAGAGGGAGAAATCCAAAGGTCTTGAGTCCAAAGAAGTAAATTCTAGTCTGTCCTACCCTCTACCATGTCCACTAATCCTCCTACGTCAGCTGCATTGGTTCCTAATCCCAGAGTGTTTGTAGATGTACCAAATAAGTGGTACCCCTAATCTGGTTGGGTGGTGCACCGAAATGATGGTCACCTTTGCAAATCCTGATCGCGATTGGGTACACTTGTGTCGAAAAGATTGCACCCTGGTCGAAATGGGTATTTATGTACCGAAATGATTGCACCCTCCCAAAGATGATCGCACTGGGTACAAACGTACTCAAAAGATCGCTCCTTCCAAAACTGATCAATCCGTCTTTCCGGATCGCACATTTCTTGACTCCCGCTTCTCCACAAAATCGTTACTCTATGTACGCGTGCCACTTGCGTACGCCACAAACGAACGCACGGATCGGAGTAAACAACTGGTGGCCCGACATGAGGGCACATGTGAGGCGGTGGGCGCAGTCGTGTAGAGACCGCGGCACCAGGAAGTCCAAGGCGAGAGAAGTGACCCGCCGTTGAGTAGCCAGGGCATTGGTGACCCCAGAGACAGATGGGATATTGATGCGGCTGGCCCATTACCGGTCACGGTAACAGGTAATCGCTACGTGGTTGCAGCGGTGGACTACGTCACGAGGTATGCGGTGATGGCCGCGGTACCGAGCCACACTGCAAAGGACATCGCGAGGGTTATGGTGGAGAAGTTGGTGATGACGTTCGGGCCAATGAGAGAAGTCGTGATTGATGGGTGCCAGCTGAATGGGGCGGTGATCGACGAGCTAGTGAACCTATCACAGCTGAAACAGATGACTCCGGTGCCGTACAGACCGGCGCTGCTGGGTCTCGTGGAACGCTTCCACAGGACGTGGAAGGACATGGTCACTATACCGGTGTCTGAGAAGCAGGACGTCTGGGACACGTGGCTCACGTGTGCGGCGTAAGCGTACAACGGCGCGCAGCATTCTGTAACGGGATTCTGCCCCAACGAGCTCATGATGGGCCGGCGCCTGAGGGCCCCGATCGAGTTGCTACGCGTAAGTGGAGTCACGCAAGTTGGTGAATTTGCAGGTTATCATCGGAAGTTGGTGGCACGGATGGCCAGCGCCACGGCAGCAACGCGGACGGCGTTGAAGAAGGATCAGCGTCGCCGTGAACGGTACTACAATAGGCGAGCACGACTGCAGCGTGTCTTCAGTCCTGGTGACTCAGTGTGGGTCTTGAAACCCCCGCGTGGCAGGGGCATCACTAAACTGGCCCATCAATGGGTAGGCCCTGCGAAGATCCTGCAAGACGCTGGCTACGACAACTGGGAGGTCGTACGAGACGACACGGGCGAGCGCTTGGTGACGCAAAGCATCTTCTTAGCAAGCGGTCGCTGCCGAGGGACTCGCTGGGAGCCGTAGCTGGGCGAGTGATAGCGGAGATGGCGGAGGAAGATGATGACAGTGAGCTAGACACAGGCACGAGTGCCGGCGAGTACGGTAGGGGCGGTGCCGAGCACCACGCGGCCCCAAGACGCAGTGAGCAATCGACGACGGAAGCGGAAGGCCAAAGAGCATGCAGACGCTGAAGGTAGAGCCCGGCAGCAGCGCCAGAAGCGGAAGGCCAAAGAGCATGCAGACGCTGAAGGTAGAGCCCGGCAGCAGCGCCAGAAGCGTCAAGAGGCGGACGCAGCACGCGAAGCGCGGCTCACTAGACGCCAAGTTGCACGTGACGAGCAGGAGACGGCACAAACGGAGGAAGTGGACATAAACGGAGATCGCGGGCTTCAGGGCAGTGATGACACCAGTACGCGGGCCGCCGGTGGCGAAGGTGAAGACGGCGACGCAAGACAGCAGCCGCCTGAGATCATTGAGTGAGTTGTACGATTCGCCGAAGCCGGCGGAGGCAAAAAAGAGAGGACCGGTGAAGCAGAGGCGAGCGAGCAACAAGGAGCAACCGTGGAGATGCTGCGTAGCCGAGGGCGACCACGACAGCCAGACCCAATGCCAACACTCCTTCAAGTCGAGACGGCAGGATACATCGTGGAACGTGCACGTCGACGAGGCAGGAACCGGGCTGGTCATTACATACTTGAGCACCGGGTCGACTTCAGTACGCAGCCAAACAGGCCAACAGGAAGGCGGTGGCTTACAGCGAAGGGTTCGAGGCGCTCTTGGACACGGGTAAGATCGAGGACGATCTTACGGCCGGGGATGGCGTGTAGTAGTGGCGACGGTTCGCTGGAGGTGATTGATCTGACGTAGCCAAGTGTGGCGCACATCGGGGTGGACGGTGACGAAGGAGTGTTACAGGACGAGATGGTGACGAGGGCGAGCCAGCAGGCTGGCACCACCGACTGTACGAGGTCTGCAGAAGAAAAGGGGGCCTGGCGTTGAGTCGACGTTGAAGATCAAGGCTGCGAGAAGATCATACGAAGAGGAGACGTGCGAAGGTGACAAGAGTGGAGTATGCAAGCGAGGAGAGGCGACGGCGTGCGTGTGCCGTGCGGCCAGGAGGCCACGAGAGCGGAGACGGACTAGAGGTCCAGTAGAATAGCAAGGGCGACGTAGCTGGTAGGTAGACGACGGTAGTGTGCTGCGTGGAAAGTAGGAGGGCACCGAGCAGCGGTCTGCTGCTCGGCCCTCAGTTGCGATTTGGGTGCGAGACATGCATCTATTCAAGAGTAATACATTTACTTGGCTGCCGAGCTACGGGTTGTGCTAGCTTACGAGGAGGGTGAACAGGTGAGCAAGTACGCAACGACGTACGCCGGTGGATGTGACCGCGAATACGGCAGCATGGGCAGTAGAGAGGTCGAGGACCGTGGAGAGAGACCGTGGGGGCCAGGCATCACGTCGTGCAGTGGTGTCAAGGCCGAGGGGCGCGGGCCTGACTTGCACGCTAGTGTTAGAGTCCCGTGCCCGCTACATATGTACATGGGAACCGGAACGCTTGCGGGGGACAGCCTAAAGACCTACCGGGGTTGCGGTCGCCGATAATCGTCCTCTCCTTGACGCCTCTATCCCTGTCACTGGTGTTGATGGTGACGGGGTCAGCTTCGGCTGGTAGTCCGCTGGTTGGTGACGCTCCCCACCTGTGCGAGACCGTGCCCAGTGAGGTTTGGGCAGTAGTAATCTGTGGCTAACTACGAGTCGTGGGGGTCGACTTTAGTTGTCTGGTGGTCATACAACACGGTTCTGGTTGTGTAAAAGCAGCCATGACTATACAACCAACATGGGAGCCACAAGACAATCTGAGGTTAGTCAATAAGAATCGAATGAGCTCGGCTGAAAACATGTATTTCGATAGCCTAAAACAGGCTAAGGAGTCAGCTGTATGAATGGGCGTTCATTTTTTGGTCCCGATGAATATAACGTGTTACAGTTTGAGCTTTACGCTCAGACAATTGCTTTACTCGTGATCGTATCATCTCTTTTCACGTTCTATTTTGCGACATCCGCATAGATGGTTTGATTATCGTAAGTAGTTTCCTTCCAATCATCATCATCGATAAAGACTAAGCCCTCATCCATACGCGACTATATTATGCTGCACAATTAAAAATCGTGATTAATTATGTGACTTTGTATATAGTATATACCCATGTGTCAAGCAACGTCCCACGCGAACGAGCAATGCTCTAGAAGCGCTCTAAAAAGTGGCTTCTGTCACCAACACGACAAGGATGCCAAAATTGAAATGTACAAAAAGGAGCTATCCAAGATGCATCAGCGAGTCAAAAGGCATGTTGAAAAGTGTAATGAAACTGAACATGATGATTAATAACATTCAACGATGTGACTACATCAAGCTACAGCTAGCACGTCTCAACGGAGGTCAGGGAAGAGCGTACCGGCATGTGATCACTGACCCACAGCTCAAGGATCAGGTGGAAAAGCTATTTGATCTACCAATCGATGAGGTACTACCAGCCTACTTTAGCATGCTGAAGAGGAGAAACGACATCGTTCATAAATACACTCAGTCAGATTGGATAGATGGACCAGTCCCGAAGCTAATTTAATACCAATTTCGTTTCATTGATAGATAGTCTAATATACAATCAGTTCGAAAATGTTTCCATCGTTCAACAGTCTCGACGATCGTGAGCGCAAGCGTCTCGATTTATTAGAACACGCTCAGCGTCGAGTTAGACAAACTAATGCGAAGCGTGCTATGTACGCGGATGGAGCATGGGCATCGGATGCTGATAAGACCATCACTACTCTAGCTAAGAAACAAGATGACTCAACTCAAGCCGGCGAAGATGATCAGCTAATGAAGCAGCAACGGTAGCAAGCGGTGATAAGATCACCATGAGCTCAAAACAAGAGGACGAACCAACTGAACCAGTACAAGAACCACAGGCGAACAACGCAACAGTAGAGACGGACACGAATGAAAAACCAGCTGAAACGAATGATGAAAATGATGAGGGCGAGGCGACGGTGAACGGTAGAGCGGTCGGTCGGGAGACCTCGAAGACGGAGCTGGCGTGCGAAGGGTGGCGAGCTGTTAGGATAGGCCGCTGGCGGTAGCGGAGGGCAACGAGCGCGCGGACAGCCGCTCGGCCCTCAGTCGAGATTGTGCCAAGAAGTGGACAGTTAAGGCTAAATAAAGGAAAGTGACGCAAACGCGCGGGTTCTATAAAGGCGGAGGTGAGGCCGAATTATAGTTAGAGCTAGGTGCACGTGTACTGCGAGTGCGGGCGAACAGTAGGGGAAGGCGGGGAACTGTGAATTGCGACCACGGGGTCCGTGGCTTGGCTGTCGATGCTGCCTCGGCCGAGGAAGACAATGGGTGACCCAAGCGCTGGAAGTGCCAACGCAATGGGCCCCGGCGTCCACCACTGCCTGTCAAATACGGGGAATCTTGCAGGACACGAGCTCACAGACCCATCCGGGGGTGCATGCTGCGGATAATGTGTCCACCCCGCTGTCCCTATCCGGAGGACGTCGGGTCCTACCGGCCTGTAGCTGTCTGGTGTAACAGCCCGCCCTGCCTCGGCGCGGGCACTCTCACGGAAGGCCTACTCGCTACCCAGGTGTGGAAGCGGAACGATCTGCTAGCGTGGAGGCCTCGTGGCCACGAGGGCAGCCATAGCTACGTGACGGTCATAACAGACGCCTTCCGGGCACAACCAAACGGAGTGGTTGCTGCAGGCTTGGCATCAGAGGGTGAACCTCGCAGTAAAAGAGGGGACGAGTGGAAGAGATGATCGGAAAGAGCAGAGGAAAGCTAACGAGGACGATTGTTGTACGATTAATAGAAAAACGAACGAAAGGGATGGCTACGTCGACTACGAACCGAGATGAGCGCGCACAGAAGCGCTGCATCCCAGGAAAGAGCGGATGCAGCGGCGCGAGAGGCGGCTAAACAGCAGTCGGCACCGACGACGACGCTGGAAACTGACGACGGGGTAGTAGTGTCACTTGAGACGGAGGAGGTGAGACCCGCAACGGGCGACACGCCGACGAACGCAGGGGCTGACGAACGGGCGGAGACCTGCTGACGGTCGCTAGCCCACGCGGAACCGTCAGTGTCAGCACGAGCAGCGGAACGACCAACACGGGCACCAGCACGGGATCGCGGTCCAACACGGCCACGGCAACGAGTGGCAACACGAACGACGGAGACACCAGCACGGCATGGAACACGGTGAACCTACTGGGAGACAACGGCGAGAACGGCAGGAACCGAGGCCTGGCCAGCTACCACCGACGATGCCACCGGCGCCACCTGCACCGCCAGCGGCGACTCGAGGACCCGTGGAAGCAAGACAGGAGCCACCACGACCAGTGATCGTACGCGAGAAGGCCAAATCCCTGAAGGTGGCGAAATTTAAGGGGTTGGACGGCTCAATGCCAGTCACGATGTGGCTGAAGACGATCCACGCTGAGGTTCGTAGGCAGGCGGTGACGATGGGCGTTCAGTGGAGCAACGCGCAACTGTACCACGAAGTGGCCTCCCACTTGGACGGCGAAGCAAAACGCTTGTTTGCGACGGTGACGGAATCCGTCGCGCCAGAGGACGAAAGCATCAACACGCTGGCCAACATGCTGCGCGCAAAGTACATGACGCAACGCACGAGCCCGGAGGTGGTGGACCTCCTCAACGCGAGACGACAAATGCGCGGAGAACGGCTGGTCGAATACGCCCAGTCGCTACGTGAGATTACCGAACGCGGTGGCGTCGGCGAAGACTGGCTAGTTAACGCCTTTTTGAAAGGAATGAGCAGCAACGAGGGCGCAACTCACGTGAGAGGGCACCGGCCACAGACGCTGGACGAAGCGGCGAACTTGGCGGTCCCCCACGTCGGCGAATACAGGAAGGGGTATGGCATAGGCCTCGAGACGGCGATGACCCGATGGGACGAGCGCGAAACCCAGCGAGGGCACGCGCCCACGGCAGCGGCCGCGACAAGAAGCGGTGGCTTGGAGCAATTGGGGTGAGGCGGTAAGTCGGCAAGTGTCATCACCGGGTACGGACCAATGTGGGACACCCCACAGAAGCAGCCTCGGTATGATACCGAGGGTCGGTAGTTATCGGCGACAGGAACCGGTACCACGGAGTGGTCGAAGGCGATCCCACCGGGTTTTCAACTGGTCCCTACCGGTACCTTTACCGGTACGGGAGACAGTTCGAAGGCTCGAGCGGCTAGCGGCGAACCATACGGAGCGAGGGGCAAGAGACCGGTGGCTGGCGACGAACAAGGCTCACACCGTCCGGCCAAGACATTCAAAGTGGAAGCGGCGTACGAGGACGACGACACCCAGACGGCGCGGAACCCGACGTATGCCACGCACGAGGCGAGGCTGCGGTTGATACCGATCTCACATCTCGCTGAACTCGAAGGTTCAGCGAGATGTAGCGTACGTTGTGGGTGGGAGTGTGACAACAGTGAAAAACTGGCGTGGTCCTACACGACAGTCGCTGGTACCCCACCGTTGACTAGAAGTACATGTTAGTGCCAGGTAAATGACGGCTTGAGTGAAAATTCAACGAAGACTAATAATAAGGTTCCCGCAGCTACACACTCTCGAACATTATCCCACTAACGGATTCCTCGGGATAAAAAACTGTATATTATTCGATAGAAGTTCTAGAAATCTCCACAAACAGGAGCTGTTAACGGAAGGAGTGTCTTACAACGGCTACAGTAGACAGGGTTGCTGGTAGTGGATTTGTCGAGCACATACAAGAATACCTGCCCCTCCCCGAAGCTTCACGTGTTTTGTTTATTTCCTAAGCTCCAAAGCCACTGTGTATAATCTCCGTGATTTCCATCGTCGTGATGTATGACATTTGGCCTGGATGTCTAACGGATGCACTATTATGACGGTGGTAGTAGACAAGTTCCTTTGCGTTGCTGCGGCAACATGGGGTACCATCGGACACGTTTGAAGGTCATTTTACGTTCTGTCCAATCGTTTCTGTACTCACACACGTGTTGATCAGTGCTACGAAAAAAAATATAAAATTATAGTACCTCCGATCAGAAAAAGACTGTGCACTTCTCATTATTATTACAGCAGTGCAATGAAGAGAAGGAGAAACGTACAACTACATGTAGTGAACGCTCCTTAAAAACGTTTATATCCAGATATATCCAGTGGCGTGGCCTTGCCTGGGTGGATGGAGCTATTGCAGCACAAATATCTAGAGTTGCGTATTGATGTAACCATGTGTTCGTCATGCACACATTTGAAAGCGTATAAAGACCGAAATGATCCTGGGGACAGCGTGCAACGATTTATGGTAGTTTCTAGAGCGATTTATTCATAAGCGCCAATAGCGGTGAAATGTCTTCGACTCAAACACATTTGCCCAATCAAAACGAAAGACGAATTAATGTAAGTTTTAGTGGATATAAGCTAGAATTTAAGCCAAAATGTGAACTTTATTTGTAAGCAGCAATAAACGCTTCAACCGAGTACGGAAGTGAGCTAGGCAGCTTGCCGGTCTTCACCAGAAAATCCTTATGCAGGCGCGGTATGGCGTATCCATTGCCACCTTCGACAAGCATCGACGCCTCCATAACACCCTACAGCGTAACGAAGCACTTGTCGGTGGTGGTGCTGGCCATCTCCGCGTACGCACCTTCGACAGCCACAATCAGGCTGTCCACGCCATGCCTTTCGTGTTTTGTGCTGGAGCGACCGTAGTGAATGGAACCAGCCCAAGACAAGACCATTATAGTCAGGGTTGCATGGGGGCTGGTTCACGAACTCGAATGCCTATCCATCTACCGTCGCAGCCGCTTGAACCGAGACACATGCTGAGATTTGGTCTGGCGAGGCATTACCTTGTTGGATCGTCACCTTTTTTGCCTATACAACTAAAGTTTGGTTAGTCACAAAATTGGCAGACATTTGTATCTCAAAATGCTTACCCGGTCAGACGCGCTTGATTACATGCTGAGTCAGCATGCGCTCCTACACATATTTGGTCAACTCCGCCGGGGTAGTGGTCTGTTGTTGCTGTTGTGGATCGCTTTTCGTTTCTCAACGTTCTTGGAGATAATTCTAGGTGGGGTTTCGTCAGTGACATGCTACAGTTACAGTGCATTTTCTCCACATGCCCTACGTCGTGCATGTCAACGGATTGATGGTCGCGCCCTCCTAAAATGTAAGCGCACGCATAAATTAGTCACTTCAAAAATAGTATTATCTGGTAGGGTGGTCACAAAGGGGCGGGCAAGCGCACGACGTTGCGCCATGTTGGCGAGTGTGAACAGCGGTTTGGGCACGACCGTGACGCGCTTGAACACGTCCTCGCTCGCCAGCCGACTAAAGAACTGCGTCCGAGACATGTCAGTAGACGCTGACAAACCACGTAGAGTGGTGCGGTCCACCAGCGGTGCAGCTTCGACGCGGGCCTTGATCGCTCCGTCTGAATGGCGCGAGGGAGTCCACGATTGCTCTGGCGCCGCTCGTCAAGTGTAGCGAGGTTGCACCCCACCTTGAAAACAGTGCTGGGGTGGCATGAGTTGTGTTCAGCAGCCAGGGGTACAGACCCCCGTGGCAGATTTCCACAGGTGGTCATGTCCATGAGGAACGGCACGATCTTGAGCTTGCTCAGACATCAGGTCCTTGGTGTTGGGCGTTCGGAGCATCTACGTGATATTTGTAACTAGTCTTCGTAAATTTGACAGTGGTGAAGTGGTGGTGGTGAGTTCCGTTTTGTGGCGCAAGTTGGTTGGTCTGTTTGGTGGAGGGGATAAAGCAGAATACACCCGAGCGGCCGCTGCAATTTTTTTACCAATAGTAACAAAGTGTATCTTGTGGTGGAACACTAATGTTGAAGTGCACATACCGGAGCTAGTACTGGATTCTGCAAATAAAATTAATCAGTTATTCCATTTTTCTGGAGGGTACCGTAATAAGTAATTGCAATTATTATTGCGTATCCCTATTGTGGTCAAAGTTATACTCGATATTTGTATTGAAAATTCCCATACAAAATTGTTGAACATGCATAAATGTTTGGATTTAGCCCGCTACCCGCAACCAAAATATTGCAAATATGATGTTTAAGGTGATATTGTATTGTCACAATTCCTAAAACCAAACATTTATGCATGTTTAACACGAATTCCTGCACCTCACATTATTGGTTGAAAATAAAAATATAATATATGATTGACTAAAAATTTGCGAAACCAAGAATTGCTTGGTTTTACAAGGGTCTACCACAAAAGGGTATTATGAGTATTTTTTGCAATATTGTAGAATATTTACGTTCTATCTACGGATACTATTTACTGTAAAACCTATAATTGTGCCACATCCCTCTTTTAGTACCCTACCTCTCATTTTTAATCACTTTGAATGGGGACCCTCTTTTAGTACCCCACCCCAACCAGGGAAATACAATCAGATTATTTTTTTTAGAGCGAGACCTTTTGGAACGTTTGTGGCTTGTGGTTTGCAGGATAGAAGCATGCTTCCTACGTGGTATTTGCGGGTTATTAACTACCCCCATTGCCAAGTAGATAGCACTAAGGTGGAGCCAAGTTCATTTTGCAACTTACGTTGCCTGGAACTCGTCTTTGCCCAAGTATGGCAAAAATGCGACCGAAATCAAGTCGAATCGAATCGAATCTTCACCTACAGCAACATAAGTACGGTGCAAAGAGCTTTCAGTGGTTGTTGAGACTGAATTTGTCGACAAGAATTCATCGGGGTTGCCGTCCATCTTGAATACAGTTAAACATGCATTCACCAAGCTCACCAACTCACAGGATTTCACTCAGCGACGTGTCCTGCATCAAGTCAATGCGGTGTTCAAACCGGGTACACTTACTCTTGAGCTCGGTCAACCTGGTTCCGGCAAATCCACTCTCTTGAAGGTGTTAAGTGGTCAACTCCCGATGGGGAAAAACGTCACTGTCAAAGGCGAAATCTCCTATAATGGACTTTCGTGGAAGAAGGTGCTACCAAAACTACCACAACTCGCTGCCTGTGTGCCACAGAATGACCAGCATTTTCCTTCACTTACAGTGCAAGAAACTCTTAACTTTGCAGCCGCTCGCTGTGGAGGAGAATTATCTTCACGGGAAGATAAAGAATTCCAGCAGTACCCTGATATAATCATCAACCAACTTGGATTGAATGCCTGTCGTAACACTAAGATCGGCAATACGATGAGTCGTGGGGTCTCGGGTGGTGAACGCAGACGCGTGACAATTGGAGAAATGGAGTTTGGTGCAAAATGTGCCACTTTCCTGGATGAGATCAGCACGGGCCTCGATAGCGCTACAACGTTTGATATTGTCTGGAGACAGCGTGAAATTGCCAAGAAACAACGTAAGACGGTCGTCATGGCTCTCCTACAACCTGCACCTGAAGTCTACGAGCTTTTCGACTAAATTCTACTGCTGAATAATGGTGAAGTTCTCTACCATGGACCTCGTGAGCAGGTACTACCGTATTTCCTGAATCTTGGCTTGGTGTGTCTGCTGGACGTTGACGTCGGTGATTTTCTTTTGGATATTGCCGCAAAATACTACCATCAATATGAAGTTGTACGCACGGAAAGCGTGATTTCAACTCGAATTCCGAAAATGGGAAGTGAATTTGCGGATAGATTCAGACAGTTGTCAATTTTTTGGGAAACCATGCGAGCTTTGGATACTCCATGCAGCATCGAAATGTTCCGTGAAATCGTTCAGCACTTGATGACAACACCCAAATTCCGACAGTCTTTTTGAACCAGTACCCTTACGCTGATTCACCGGCAAATAACGATAACGCTTCGCAACAAGAAGTTTCTCTGTGCATGAGCGCTGATGGTGGTGTTTGGAGGACTCATTTACGGCACTACGTTCTTCCAAGTTGATTCCACTAACGTGCAGGTAACACTGGGAATTGTGTACCAGACTGCAATCTTTCTGTCAGTGGGACAGTCTTCTGAAATTCCAACATTCATCGCTGCTCGGGAGATTTTCTACAAGCAGCAATGAGCATTTTTTTATCGTAGACTTCGTTCGTGATTGCATACCTTACGGCTGCTATGCCTGTGATAATGGGTGAATGCGTCGTGTTCGGGTCATTAGTGTATTGGATGTGTGGTTTTGTCGCGGAAATTGGGGCATTCTTGGTGTTTTTACTCGCCGTGATTTTATCCAGCATGGTGTTGAGTACCTCATTCGTGATACTTTCGGCACTATCACCCTACCTCGACGTGGCTCAACCTTTATCAACGCTCTCCAATATTTATTCAGCGTGTCTGCAGGTTTTGTGGTTCCTATGGCTCAGATTCCTGACTATTTTTCGTGGTTATACTGGATCAATCCCGTGGTTTTTTGCTTGCGTTCGGTGATCGTGAGCCAGTATCGCTCCTTTAGCTTCAATGTGTGCGTCTACGACAAAGAAAATTATTGCCAGCAGTTCAACGCAACCATGGGAGAGTATTTGCTGTCACAGTATGACGTGCCATCAGACGATGAGTGGATCTGGGGTGGAATATTTTTCCTTGTGCTCGTCGTTGTTCTCCTCGTAGCCGTGAGCTGCTACATTCTGGAGCACAAACGGTTTGATCTTCCTATGACTAGTACGAACAACAGCAAATCGAGCATCACGAAGCGTTCTCCGATTAAGAAAAAAAGTCAATCGGCTTCAATTGCAACTGGAGCAGCAGTGTTCACAAGCAGGAGATGTTGACTATTAATTTTAAACTTGGCGCCTCAAGTACGAAAGCGATGACAAGATATCCATTAGAAGCTGTCACGGTTGCTGTTCATGATGAGGGCACGAAATTTGAACCTGTCACTTTGGCGTTCAAAAACATTTGGTATTCCGTGAAAGTTAAGCACGATGCAGTCGACTTACTGAAGGGGGTCAGTGGCTATGCGCTTCCAGGAACTATGACGGCCCTTGTGGGGTCCTCTGGAGCTGGGAAAACGACACTGCTGAATGTACTCGCTGGGCGGAAGACGGTAGGTACGACTCGAGGTGAAATTCTGCTGAATGGCTTCCCTGTCACCGAACGAGCGATACGACGCTGTACTGGGTACTGCGAACAGCAAGATATTCACTCAGAAGGGTCGACGATCCGTGAAGCTCTCACTTTCAGTGCCTTCCTGCGCCAAGATAGCAACATTTCGGGGGAATCCAAACGTGTTTCGGTGGAGGATTGTTTGGACCTCCTTGGATTACGTTCAATCGCTGATCAAGTCGTTCACAAGAGCAGATGAAACGATCGACGATCGGCGTGGAATTGGCGGCACAGCCTAGTGTGATCTTCTTGGATGAACCTACCAGTGGCTTAGATGCTCACTCGGCCAAGATTATCATGGATGGCGTGCGAAAAGTGGCAAACAGTGGACGCACGGTCGTGTGCACGATTCACCAACCATCTTCCGATATTTTCTTTCTGTTTGATAGCTTACTACTGCTAAAACGTGGTGGTAAAATTGCGTTTTTTGGTGAACTCGTCAACGCATCGGACCAGCGTGAATGTGGGCATCTTATTGACTATTTCGAGTCCATTCCGGGCGTCCCTCGATTGCTTGCAGGCCAGAACCCTGCGAGTTGGATGCTCGAATGCATCGGTGCCGGTGGCAATAGAGTGTGGAATGAACAAACCCGACCTAAAAATGTTGATTTTGTGCGCCACTTCCACCAAAGCTGCCAGTACCCGGCTCTCTTGCGTAGACTGAAACAACCAGGTGTCGCTGAACCTGCACCGGATCGTTTCCCGGAGATCATCTTCAACAAGAAACGTGCTGCTGATTGGTATATTCAGTTGTGTTCACTTATGAGGCGATTTTTCACGAATTATTGGAGGACGTCTTCATACAACCTTACGCGCATCGTGGTTTCACAAGGTCTGGAATTAGTTTTCGGACTATTGCTGATGAATGGTGACTTCACAACTTACCAGGGAATTAATTCGGCTGTCGGCGTGATTTTGATGACGACGCTGTATCAAGGCAACTTATCGTTCAACAGTATTCTACCATTCACCGCTCGAGAAAGCGCGTCGTTTTACCGTGAACAGAGTTCACAGACGTACAACGTTTTGTGGTATTTCGTGGGGTCCACTTTGGTAGAGATCCCGTACGCCCTTACCTGCGGCTTGCTTTTCTCAGTTATTTTCTACCCGATGCAGGGCAACACGTCACTGATTACGGGACTGCTTTATTGCATCAACGTGTCGTTGTTTGTGCTGGTGGAGACGTATCTGGGCCAACTTCTCGTGTACACACTGCCAACACTCGAGCTGGCAACGATTGTGGGTGTCCTTTTCAATTCATTATTCCTGTTATTCTCCGGATTTAATCCGCCGGCATCGTCCATTCCCAACACGTACAAGTGGTGCTACTACATTTCTCCGCACCGATACTCGTTGTCAGTGTTGGTCGCCCTCCTTTTCGGTGATTGCCGTGGAGATCTGGCCGGTGACGAAGATACAGCAACGCTCGTTGATGAGACTCAACAAATCGGCTGTCAAATCCTTAGAAGGCACCGATATCAATTGGCCGCATCTCCGTGAAGGGCTACATTGAACAAGTTTACAAGATCAAGTACGACGATATCTGGAGCCACTTCGGTTGCATTCTCGCCTACATTGTCGTCCTGCGTGTGCTATCACTGCTGTCTTTGAGGTATCTCAACCACCAAAAGCGCTAGCGATTGGGTACATGTAAGCTATTGCGATAAACTACATGTAACTCGTGCCAAACGCAACGAGTTTCCCAACGTCGTGTCGTAGAATGAAACATGCCAAACGAGGAATTTCCATAATCCAGTACTTAATGTACTGGATTTTACCAAACGATAAAATTAATTCGACTGGGTCTACCGTCTTACCACGCACCAGCCGCCTAGGCGTTCTAATATAATAGACAGTCTAGTGGGCGTTGTATTCCTGTGTAACGCCTAGGCGTTCTATTGCAGTGTGCGTATCAAAACCTGAACAATACTGAAGCGAGATGACCTTCCTGTATTAAATGTGCATACCATCTACCTGCTAGGGGCCAAGTCGAGCAATACAAACCGTTCGAGAAGCGTTCGCGACGGTGTACGTGTACGTCGACGTAATTCTGCAATCCTCAGTTGAGTTTTTTTTTTTACCTGAATATCGCAGCAGTGGAGCCGGGCTGCAGCAAAAAGTTCGAGCTCGCTACCATCATTCTTCCCGTTCCGAATCGAACAGATGTAGTCTTCATCGAATAAACCGTTCAGGTCATCCAGCTTTTGCATATAGCTCGTCAGGACGTGAACATAGTCGTCTACATTGCTCGCGAATGAGTGCCTAAGACAGCAGAACAGACTTGAATCTATGTTTTCCGGCAGGTACCAAGCTGGAGAGTATGAGCAGATCTCCTCTCTGTCATCGTTGTCGTCGACCAAGTCCTGATACCGAAGATGCCACTCGTCCATGTCGATACTGGGCGATAGCAGCTCTCGCAGCGGGCTTGTACGCTGTGGTGACGCTCCGTTCAGACTGTAGCTACGCTTTTTTGGGGGGAGATATGCTGGGCGGTTGTTGAAGAAGGCGACTTGCAGAATGACAGCGGCGGTGGAATGAAAGCAGACTCGTTAGGAGGCTGGCAAGTCAAGCAGACGAGAAGCAGCTAGGAATGGTTGGTGAAGGCGTGCTGAACTAGCATGGTTGGTGAAGTACAGCAACTGTTAGGGGTTCGTTCTATTTGACCATACGTACAAATCGCGGGCACCATGCCCAAGAAAATTGAAAAAGTTCTCGAATTGAAGACCTAGGCGTCTGGTGCGCGGTAAGACGGTAGCTGTTTACAGTACAAATTCATTAAGTTCGCAGCAATTAAAAAAATAGTACGCTTCCAAGGTACGCATAAGCTTATATGTTTATCTGCAGTTCTGATGGTTATAATTCACGTCTTCGCTCAGTTGCATTTTACTTTATTTACATGATTGGACTCGTCTGAGTGTCAGTGGAAACATGCTTGATCTGGCTAGGCCGATCGACTCACTCATTCGTCATGCAGTATCTAGGTCCATCTCCCACCTTGGAGAGAGTCTCCGTGTGATCTACTCGCGGCATTGCCGTAGTCGTTCCTATTTGTACAAACGCATCGCCAAAGTGTGTTGGTGGTACATCAACCACAGCAAACATCGCCACCACAACACTAATGGACTGTCAAGGTCGCACTGGGTGGCAGGTCTTGATCGCATAGAACTTGCGATCACCATGTACCTAGCACAATGACCGCCATTACGATACCATGTGAAGGGCATCGGCGTTAGTTCTAGACGTAGTAGCTCATAATCTTGTAGAAATAGAACAGTGTTAAAAGGCCACGTGCACCATAGATACCGGGAGGCGCGGGATCTCGAATCGACCGAGCTAGATCCACCAATGTTGATACGGTGGTTGGCTTGGCCTATGAGTTGCGAGTCGTCGTTGGCGCAGCCGAGTGCGCACTCGGAACAAAGCGGCCTCCGGCCTCCTCGCACACGCGACGTAGAAGTTCCAGCCTGGAATTTTACAATGCAATGACCCTCTACTCCCACCACCAGAGGCGCTATACGATATCTACTGTTTTCCCTAATCGAAGAGGCTCTTGACCATGACGACGAAGTAAGACACACCGGATCGGTCAGCGAGCAACACTTTCATCACGTTGATTCACCACAATGAGGTCCAAACAATGGCCTTAATTATATAAACGATACCAGTTATGAACACAAGGGCGTTGGCCTCGGTCATGTCGAAAAGTGGAGGGTCGAACTGCCCGTTGTAGCAAACATGAAAAAACGGAGCAAGCTCGACAGAAGTATAGACAACGACGGTGAAATCCGCCACTGTCGTGCATCCGATCAACCAATCATTGGTAAATTACGCACTTTCCGTGTGATTTATGCACTTTTACGTGTACAATATACAGTTTATATGCGCGCAGTGGTGATTATAGTGAATCAAAATACACTTGGAATCTTCAAAGATTAGCATTATACTTGAGAAAATCTGCGAAGCCGTGGCGGATTTTTCACCGTCGCCAGCTCACAAGTATAGGAGGTCTAAGGTTCACCGTGTGGCCGCATGCGTCCAAGTCGCCGCATAGCCCGTCTTGTGCGTACTTCAAACGCTACACTTCGGTGCTCGCAGTCCGTCAACTTGTTTCGTTTGAACGCCGAGGGCATCTTTTACCAACAATATTACTTGCACCGTTCACACCAATTAATGGTCACATCTGCATGCTCAGCAACTTTGCGCATCACACGCCGAAATCACCGCAAGAAGCTGGTGTGGTCGAGATTCCACTAACATCCGCAATCGATGCCATTCATGAACCCATTCTGCAGCTGGTGCCTTGCACCACCCACTACCGCATCATCATCTTGGGTATGACACCACGTGCCAACACATTCCTCAGATCAGCGCTTTTAACATACCTCACATGACAGGCTTCCGGTGATTTCACGATCTGAGCACTTATCTTCATCGTACAGAAGTAATCGCAGTCGGTGTCATACACCACTATTGCAAGTTCACTGTTGGTCACTGCTGGTGCCAAACACCACCCACAGCACCATGAATATCACGCATTGATTTCACAGCCACGGTCGGTGCCTTACACCGCCCACCGTAAATCATCGCAGGCCACGTAACTGGAGCCACACACCATCACCATGAACTTCTCTCAACTAAGATTGAAGAGCCTTAGCTCGGTTCAATCGTTTTGCCGATGCCTTTCTCTGGTGTGCCCTGCTTCGGCCCCACCTGTTCTCGTATCTCTCTATCGTGCACCTTAGCTCGGCTGCACCTGACAGATAACTCCCACCTCGCCGTTGGTCGTCTCGGACACGGCAGACACGAGCTTGCAATACTAGCGGCACCTGCACGTCTGCACCTCTGTACGTCTGCCAATACTACTCCATGCTCACGTTCATGCAAAACAGGGACAAGATCCTTCGCCTCGGATTCGCTTGTCAATTGCCTTTGCAGAGCATGACCTCCATGAACCACTTAACCAGATCGTACATCTTCGAGTGCATCTTCACTTCTAAATTTCAGCTCATTTTCATTGCGGTTGTGGACGAATTCAGGCCGGAACTGGTCAAGGTGTGCGCAGTCTCGAACGTAGCCATTGCCGCCATCTTCTGCTTGGTTGACACCCGTGGCCGCCACCATATCCTTGACCTTCAATGTAATTGCTTGCATCTCTGGTGTGAGCCATTCTCAGCCCCACCTGACCGGTTAACTTGTGTTTCAACATTTTGCCCCACCTGACCGGTCATTCTTCTTTATTCACTCAGCGTCTCAGCTCAGCATATCAAAACCAAGTTTGACACCTCCACTGCATCACTCGTGAAGCCCTCCAATAAGACCACCATTCTGGCAGCCTTCACGCTCCTCCCCGAGTCGTCCATGTGGTTCAGCGCCGCACGCTACCACAGTGCTCATCACATTTCAACTCTGCTCTGTTCGTGAGAGAGTATAAGTGCCAATTGAGACACCAGTGTAGTTCCACTTCACTATACAGTACGACCGCGCGTTTACTGCCCCGCCAGACCAGCTATCTCCACTTGGCAGGTCACGGCATCTACTACTTTTGGCCCCACCAGTTGCGAGCATGTTCACTTTTATTGGGTGAGCTGTACTCCGGCCCCACTTACCTTCACAACTTACTCTTGTGTGCCACAGCTTGTCATCTTCCTCTCGGATGTGAGTGATCTCCACGTCGAACAGCCCCATGGCCTTGGTGATTGCGTCCAACTCCATGACAACTACGCCTCCGACACAAATACCTCCTCCATCTTTTCAGCGACCACATCTCTGTTCGCCTTGCCAGACGTGCAGCTCTGTCGGACGCGACTCCAATTACTTTAGACCATCAAGTCCATGAGGGTGCGAGTTGTGAAGAAAACCTCTAATATAATCTCATCACTGCCTGTTTCGTGGTAATCAGCAGCATCAACTTCACTTATTCATCCAGGGGGGTATACTCGAAAGGCGAGACGGCTTTACCATCTCCTCATTGTCCTTCAAGTTGCGCTTCAGTCCAACTTTTTTCTGCCACTCCAGTTGGTTGATTGCTCAACATGTACAACTGGTACAGCTTCGGCTCTTGATACTGTACATGTCTCTTCATTTCTTGTCGTTGTCAACGTAGGCTGTGTATCCGTGTTTGAGCAGATACATCGTGCGTGCATCCCCGTAGTAATACAGGTTATCACAGCACAACTGCACCACAGTCGGTGCCAAGCACCGCCCACTGCGTGTTTCCGCAGCTGGTTTCACAAACCACCCACTGCATCTCCGCTCACTTCACTATTTCACAAGTTTTACATCTTCCACAGTGTAGCCATGTTCAACAACATCAAAGACGTCACTGCTGCCTCAGCTTGCCTTCCAGTCTGTACTGGCAAGTAGTCATAGTTACCAGCGTAACCTTAATGGCCACATCGTTCATGTACATGTAGTTCTCGCTCGTTGTCATACTCACGATGTCGACCTCCTCCTTGTTGAACACATCCGCGACTGCCTTCAACGTAAACCGCCTTCTCGATGTCATTTTGTCTCTTCCTTCAGTACAGCACGAACGTTGTACAACTTGTCCAGCGTGTACGGCGTCACATACAGCGCCACCGGCTTACTGATCTTCGACACTGTCAGGATAACCAGAGCCCCTGCAATTCCTCGCCACGACCACTACAACAGCCAGTGTCACCAATTAGCGCCTTCTCATCGGCGTCTCTCTCCCCTTCTCTCGTTCCTCATGGTGTCGTTCCTCCAGCTTCTGGTCCTGTAGCTTCTTCTCCGTGCCATCGCCTGCTAGAACTCTCTTTCTTCTGCAGCTCTTCCGCTTCTGGCTTCAAATGATCCCACTAATAACTCGAGGTCTCGCAGTTCAACAGGGGCGAGTCTTCTTTCGACGATATGTCCACCCTCTGATACCTTCACGTGTGAGCTCCCAGCGAGCGCGGTCTTGGGATCATAACCTGTTGCGAACTGCAGCTTTACGTAGGCAGGAAGCTCACTAGTAGCAAGAAGGATTTGATGTTCAGCAGGCAGCAACAACTGTCTGTGCGACACGTGTGTATTTCTTGACTGAGTTTCTCACTCGTATATCTACCTCACAGGATAGTCTTACTCCTAACTGTCTGTTGTAGTTGGCAAACCTCGTAGGATAAATCCAGCTACTGTGGGAAAACCTCAGGCCTAACCTTATCACGGGACGAACAACCCACACGCTAACGCGCACAATACTTGCACCACGCTGACAACCATGGGAAGCAGTACAATTCGCAACAAAAACATTGGCGGGACCCCGGGGTCCCACGTGGCATCACAATTTACCGGTAATTGTTGAACTTGTGTGAAAAGCTTTTTCGCCCTTTTAGACGGGTATTTTCTACCGTGTTTTGCAAAACCCCTTAAAAGGCGAAATATGCGCCCTTGCATCGCGAAAGGGTTAACCCGTCAGTAAAATTAGGCCAATATACGATTGGCATGTCGCATACGGGAATTATATCTTCGAGGATAAGGTTTCTTTCACCAGATTGGCTGCAACATCTATTCTTTAAATACCGCTAACGTTTTCATAATATATATGTTTCGGATTTTCCGCGATTTTAATTGGTCGAGAAGAAATATAGTACAAGTTACAATTTGAATGTAATTTGCTACCAAATATTAATATTGGATTGCCGAATAGATACTCGAAGAGATTAAGTATCGCAGCGAATTCACTAAGGTTAAGAGCTGGCTCGGTTTCGTTACAATAGAACAAATGACAAATTTCAGCACTTTGGCGTTTCAACGGGGAGGCTTGTACACGGGCTTCTTAACGGAGCGCTATGGATATCACCGTGACTTTGCCGCGGCAAAAGTGGTCATGTACGAGCGCAGCAGTGACTGCTTAGTCTGTCGCGATATGTGCTGCAAGCATTTGTTGCATTGTTAGAGAGGTTTACTTACTGGCGCACAACTACGGATGTAGATTGATTGCATTCGACTAATCACCGGCATGACTATAGTAGTGCAGTGACATCATGAAGATGTCACGGCCCTTCCGAGCTAGCTCGGTTGCGCTGCAGGGAGAACAGAGCGAACATCGACACTTTGACCTTTTCAACACCAAGGCATGTAAATGGGCATCTCAACGGCGAGACCTGCATACGGGCTTCTTAACCGATGTCCATGGGTCTTTGCCATGTCGGAGATGTCGAGTAGGAGATCAGTGGTATCCTCTTAGCCTATTGTGATAAGTGTTTAAGCTTTGCGGCATTGTTGGAGAGATTCAATCGCTAGTGCACGCCTACGAATGTAGATTGATTGCATTCACATTGCTATTGGCATGAGCACAGGTGCAACAGCCGCTGGTTCTCTGTTCGATTTGGGTAATTTAGGGGTTGGTATGGGTAAATGGATGTTATAATGGAATGAATGTGGTAGAAACACACAATAAGGGAGGATTCCATTGATGGCCTTTACCGTTACCATTTTATAAATACAACCAACGAAAAACATTGAGTTATAGTGCGGACATGCGGTGTGTGTGGGGGAACATGCGGCGAAGAGGGACCGGCACAGTTGTTGTATGAGGTAGCAGGAAATTACGGATGCAAGACCTGCGCTCAGGAAAGCGGAGCCCCCGCAGGAGAATACGAACGTTTTAGCCATCTTCTGTGTGGAATCGATCGCGCGACAGAGGCCTATCGTGAATGGCTTCATGCGGCGCTAACCAAAGGGGTACGCTCAAATGCCAGACAAGAACGACCGTCGTGGCGAGCGGGTGTTCAAGCTAACCGTGTGGGACCCCAAGATCCGAACTGCGAGGAGACCTCGCTTCAATGTCTGCTCCATGTACAAGATGAAGGAGATTGACTCTCTGAAATCCTACCACGAACTACTCCGAGGTTCCCTGCAGGCTGTGGGCACGCCCAAACCCGGGACTCATCGAAGAGTTTTCGTCTTACGAAGCAGCCAGACGCGCACGTCTTACCGACGGTGCGCATGTGTTGTTCAAAGAAGGTGGTAGCAACGATGCGGACAATGAGCTAATGTAGCTTACCGGCTGTGGAGTGATCTTGTAGACAGTTGTGGCACAAAAGCAAATGATTTAATTCGGGCTGTTGCGGGTCGCGTGAAAATATATACTAGTTACTGCGTAAAGTTCTGGAGACTATACCTCGAATATGAGAGTTAGAAGCATTGCCATTACTGTTTTGGAACTGTAGAGCGTGGTAAAACCAACACAAACAGCTGCCAAGTCAGCTAAAACAATGCTAAAGAAGCTGACCTGGCAGGCAACGCCTAGAACACCAACTCGGACGAGAGAACATACACAGTTGACGCAAGAGGGCATAGAGGACCGAGAAACAAATGCACGGAATAACGCAACAAGGAAAAGGAAACTAGAAATCAAAACAATTAAAATGCAGTTGCGCCCGGGAAGCGAGCACGTGCAAAACAGTGTCTTCATCAAGAACTGCGTTCAAGTGCAGATGAGGTAAAAAGGTAAGGGGAACGTGTTACGCGTTACCAAGCAGCCAACCTTGACATCTTTCAACTCCTAAACCTAAGTGCGTATCTGTTGGACTCCGAAATTTCTGTAGATGAAACTTGATCTTGACTCGAACTTAGATGCGGTAGGCAGCAAACCTTAGCTTTCGCATCCGTGCCATTTGGGCGGTCAACCAGGTCAGAGCGGTTTCACTGGCCGGGACCATCTGGAAAGGGCCCATGTGGCTTGTATAGGCAGGACCGCGACGAGCGCTGGATTGACGGATTTGTTAGTAAAATTCGCATTCCCGCTGGCGTGGATTTGCAAGGAAGTTCTGATGGTTTGGCCGAAAAACCAAGTGGATGCTAGACTCGCTTAAACCATGTTTAAAATGCAATAGGAACACGGCTCTATTACGCTAATGTACGAGATGATTTACTGATCGTGCTAGGAAATAAAGCCCTATCATTGAGATGGCCTACGTTTTACATCACACTGCGCGCTGCTGACACCGCATGGCCACGCTTTTTCTAAGCATGGGATCCGAGGTTAACACTCGAAAAAGCACGTAGGTTAACTTCACAAGTACGGAGGCGATATCTTATCGACAACCCCGGCGTTGCTGCTAGGCGCTTTAACACAAAATTTGATGCATTATGTAGTCACATTTTATGCGAAAAACCGAAAGGTGAAATAACAGATTACTTTCTTTCAGCAACGGGATTCACCGCCTTTTCATGGGCGTTTAGGGGTAAATAATGTGCCTGACGTCTTGTGGCTCACCGAATCAGACCATGGCGCAAAATAATAGCTGAATATGTAGATTCTGTGATATCAGTAATGTCGAAACGGCCGTGCGAGGTACAATCATGCCCATTCTCCACCAGCTCAAGGTAAGACAGTACTGGGTTGGATATTAATTCAAAAACAAATGAATGGCAATGCGATTTACCCCGTCTTGTTCAGCGGTGCAACACCACGCTTGCGTGCCAGGTTCATCATGCCGAAAGCAGTGAAACGTATGCCGTTTCGGGTAAAGAACTAAAGGAGCCAACCAAATAGAAGTGAATAGATTCATAGATAGCGTAACTTCGGTTCAACGGTATCTAATCAGAGAAGTAATAAATATCCGTCTGTTCTTTTATCGCATGGCCGATATGGACATACAATTAGGTGATAATGCAGAATATACGGCGGCTTATGATAGGAAAGCTGAACCCGACATTCTCAGGTTTAAGAAAATTAATACAGCGGCGGTGCGATGCAATTTTACTTACCAGAGAAGTCAGTGCTCGGGAGACCATCTATATTCTTTTCAACGAGCTATCCTTACATGGCAAATCGAGGAAAGTCACTACCGACAAAGTCATGCGTAACAAAAGGAAGTATTATCGTATCGAGCCATCGGAATTGAAAGCTCTTCATAACGGCCCTATCGAAAATAATGTCATTCGTATCGAATTAGCGGAAGTCGCATACATGGCACGGCCAAATTAGACGCTTTTTGACAATAATACATTCGCTGCGTTTGTTGAAAGGTACGACCTAGCGAAAGAGCTGTCTGAGCGTCGGAAGTCAGGATTCGCTGTCGGAGAAGCTGTCTGGTTGTATGTATAGCCAAGGTGTAGACAGGACTCAGTCGCAAGTCAGCCCACATGTGGCATGGCCGCTTCAGGATCGAGGAAATCCAGGATGACTTCAGCGTTCGGCTTAGAATCCAGGATACCGGGTACCGTGTAAAACCCTGGGTACACATAAGCCGCCTGAAGCCAGAAGAGAGTGCGATGCTGCGTTGCTCCCTGAAGACAGCTGGGAGCCTGACAACGGACAAGGCGAGTATGAAGTCGAGAACATCCTGGATTTACGCTGGATTAAACGGACCCGGACATCCAGACGGATGCGTGAAAACCGGGTGAAGTGGAAGGGCTACGATGAAACAACCTGGGATCCTGTGTCGAACTTGAATTGTGGAGTTTTACTCTACGAGTTTACTCAAGGAGCCCGGGCCCGAGCCCGTTTCCAGGCTATGGAGCCAGAGACGATCATCCTAGGGTATAACATCCTGAATGTCGCCTACCCAGGATGACATGTCATTCTGGATGCGGACCGTTGCTTGTATGAATTTCGGTGGATCACGTGGTGATTTGGATTGTGATATTTTCGATTTTGGTTAAGTTGTGGAAATGGATGTAAGCCTGAAGAAGAGTTGACACCGAATGTGCGATTATGTTCCTGACAAAGTGTACTTTCGATGTGAGCGCCTAAGTGATGGTATGGAGTAAGTGTTCGAGGAGGAGTCTGAATGGAATGGGAACGAGAAGGACAAGATGAACGGTGGACATGCATTTCTGGATGTGAGTGCGTAAAGCTACGCTACGACATGTATGCTTCAGCGGAACTGAAGTTGGCATCCAGAATTCAGAGTCCGTAGTTCGGGACAATCCCGGTCGAGGTGTTCACGCAAGCATAAAGCGCCATATCCAAAGAAGGTTGTGAACACCCGTCGGCTTCTATTGAAGCTTTTCACGATTGCGAAAACTGATTCCATATGCACCTCCCTGGGTCCCGTGCTGCCGACAGAGGAGGCGAAGCGTTTGCCAGAGTATTTGTGTCGACAAACAAGGTGGCTGTTTTCAACACAGCTGAGGCGTCTGTGGTTCGAGTTCCATCGTTGGAAGATGGTGGCAACTGCAATGACGAGCGAGAATGCCGCTCAGACGCGCACAAATCGCCAAAAACAGATTTGACTGCCACACTATCACCGGAGTGTTTAGCTGATGCTGAAAAGATGAAGGCAACAAATTTCTATCGCTCCGGCATCATGTTGTCTGTTCGGAGGGCACACCACATCGCCATGCCTAAAGAGGGGTGGATTGTATGGCTGAATTCCATCCTGTGCTCGTGTTTTTGTTTTCTCTCCAAATGTTCATGTCATGCGCGCATGTAATTTGGTAACGGATCGCGTACGGATTGAGCAATCCTGGCGTAAGCAGCCAGCACATGGAGTTCAAAGATACTAGTGGAGTGGTATTTTATGTGGATACAGCCTACCAGCTCCTGAATCGACTTCAAATCCACTGTTTTAATATACGAGGCAAATTCGCCAAGCCTGTTGTCTTGCAGCCACTCATACGAAACTCAATTATATGCCACAGGTAACTTATTCTAACTAAAAGTGTAGTACATGTCGAGGATTCCCCAATACGCCACCATGTGGACAGATTCCGGCAATTATTGGATGCCTTGGCGGACGTTGTAGAGCACGTGACAAAAATCACATAAGGTAGATGCTGCTGTTGAAACCATCCAGTCCCGAGCGTTCATTTAGCTGAGCGGCCTCTGCACCGCGTCGACCCGAAGCGACCTCTTCATCCGTTCGCGAAACACCCTCGCAAACGTGCCAATCGCTTGGTGGTACTCGATGTGCGTTCCCTGGCTTACGACGAACAGAACGGCGAGATAGTAGTTTCGGCGGCGATCGGTGAAGCCGCAGGTAGCCTACGTCGCTCAGCTTGACCGTCGCGTCTAGGTGGAATATGAGAACAGGTTACTGACCTTGAAGCGCTACAATTCCCTGCATCATTTTCTTCGCAGTGATCCCCAAAATCAACGGTTGTTCATTTTCTCCATTCCTAACAATTGGAAACTCATCCTCCCCTCACAATCACCAAACACGAAAGCCTTCTCACTGTCGATTTTCGAGGTAAATACTCTCTCACGAACAAGTTCTCTAACACGCACGATATAGGTTTGTGTCCCCTGCAACCGCAGAATGCGCTTCACGCTCCATTGTACTTGTGAATATGGCCGATATCCAAGAACGGGGCTGGATGTATCTGAGACTCGCAGTATGTTACTCCAAATCCAGCCGTGGTGTCACAGCGCCGTCGTCCATCCGATGCAAGTACTCCATCATTCCAGGCGTCACTTTGGGTCGAGGGGGGGGAGGCACCGAGCGTGGTATGTCGCGTGGGAGCCGATCTTGTACTTAGGACAACCCACATCAATGCGACAGCACATTAGCGCACTTCCATTGACCAGGGCACTTTTGGGTCCCTACCACAGCTTCACAAGAAGGGCTCTTGCAAAGAAGACGGCGTTCGATCATCTCATGGTCTCCGGGGCAAATTGTACAGTAATGCGGTCTCTTCACGTACACAGTAGAACAGCAGAAATCGCTCTGTGTAGCTTTCCAAACTTGTCCTCGGTATGACATTGAACTACCTTGGACCAGTGTTGCTTGGGTGGCACAGTGAGAGTATTTGGAGGTCGCAGTTATTTGCAAGAATTGCGCGCTCGAAAAGAGTCGCTGCTCACTGCGTAGTCGAGAACAGAAGAATAGCTTCGGCAGAACATCAGGAACAGCACAAAGAGCAATCAAGAGTTGCTGGTACACCCGCGCCCCGGTTGTAAAGTGGAGATTGAGCAGACAGGTGGGACAGTCATTACGTTAGTGTAGTTTATACCGAGTAATAAGCTTCTACGACCCGACAGCCGACCGCCGTGTGTCACACTGTGTGCCTGCCGCCAACAATGCATTTGCTGGTAATCCATTTTGCTGACTTGTGTTTAGTAGTGTCCTCAAGTCTATGCTGCTGTCATAGTTGTGTATAATTATTAGCTTAAGTGTGTGTGTTTCTGATCAGGGCTCATTCTAGGATCCCCCGGTGTTTCATGTCAAATACGCTTTTCCCTACTTAGACGCGAAGCTATCGCTTTCAGGAGTATTTCCCTGTCCGCTTCATCAGCTCGTGGCTGCTGCCACCTGACTTCAGCTCAGAGTTGACTGAATCAACTAGTAGTTGTCACCACTCCATGCTTCCATCTGCGCACAGGCCGACCGACGTCTCGGCACCAGCTGCCGCCCCCCTTGATCGGCGGTTCCTTCTCGGACTACTCGTGGACTTCGTTGCAAACTGCCTACCCGATGCCGGTCACCTAAAATGCACGAGTTGTCGCGCGAAGCTTTCGAATTAAAACCAGCTCCGCTGATGACATCGCAATACGATTCGCAGCACGTTCTTCTGTATATGCAAAGCTCGGCGCCAATCGTGGGGGCTCACGCACCAGGGAGCGAATGGCCGTCGCCGAATGCACGATAAGCGTAAATGTAGCACATCCGATAAAACGAGCCCGACCTAGGTGGACAGCGATCGTTGTTGCTAGTCAATTCTTCGGTAAGAATCAACGCAATGCCATACATAAGACCAGACCCATACAAAGTTAAGTGGGCGTCGATCGTGCAGGGCTCGAAACAAAAACAAACCGTATCAATAGTACTGGTATTTTTTAACAGAGGTTCTTCGTAAGAACCGACACAGCAAGGGGGGTGACCTCCGAACAACAAAATGCGGAACCGGTTGTACGAAGCTGAAATTTGGTTTGCATGTAGCTGACACAATAAACCGTCTTCTTCAATATTCGAGGGCATTACGCCTAATAGTTCTTGCGCAACGGGGGCGCGTAGAGAGCGCTGCTTTCTTGCTTGTTTGAAGGTGCCTAAAAGTTATGATGTCAATGTCGCATTGAGGTCCAAGTTTAGTTCAACAATTGCCAGTCATTGATCTGTAGGGTTGCCTGTTTAGTATCAAACGATTCATCAGTTTCACGCACACTATCTAAAGAATACGGTGCTGTAAGGGTGTAATTAATCCTCCCAGATTGGACCGCGACGGTACTACTGGTGATCGCTCCATCGTCTCCAGAGCGTGCTCCTGGATCGGTATATGCTCAACTAAAGCTGCAGCGAAAAACTGTTTTACGCCGTAATGCCCATGACCTGAGAGCCGCCTACCAGCAGGTTGATTGAGCTAATGTCGCGCTCGTGTCGGATGGCGGTAGTATGAGGTAGCCTCGCTGGAGTTTGACTTCCAATGAGTCGAGGAGATCCGCGAACGGCTGAGGACGATTGGCGTTGGTGGTGCTTGGTAGGTTCTGGTGAGTTGCTGCGACTGTGAACTTGTGGGGGACCAATGCCGTAATCTGGATCGGCGAGTTCAGGTTCAGCGTACGCCATGTTGGGCGACGAATGCTGCTTGGTAGTTTGTGTTCCAAGCTATGGGAAGCGATATGAAGCGGTGACAGTGAGCAAATAGTGGTGGTTTCAATTCCCGAATTCGCCGCGTGCCGGACACATCGCCAGAGACAAGCCACCAAACGGGTGGTCTTCCCCTCTCCAGGGAGGGTATCTTCCGCCGGTGGCGGGGCCTTGGACGAGGGTCATCAAGGAGGGAGGCGTTATAGGCGCTGGGGTCTGATACCCTTCACACAAGCCCGAATTCGGCTCGCGGAGGGACGCCCGTGGAATCAAGCACCAAGTCACGTGGAGCGATGACCAAATGCCACCTCGCCGACGCCTCACATTTACCTGGGAGCGTGGCGACCTGAGGCACCGAGTGACTTAGTCGATGGGCGTGAGGACAGTGTCACCACGAATGATGCCCCACTACAACCAGTTTGCAGATAGACGACCTGGACACCGAGTAAACTAGTCGACGGGCGTGTGGTCCGATGCCACCACATACAACGCTCTCATGATCAAGACGATCAAGCAGCATGTGGCGTGACGAACCGAGGCATCGAGTCAACTTAGTCTCCGGGTGCGGGAGATTGATGCCCCTCGCCTAAAGCACCCCCAATACTGCTCACAGGGTGACGTTTGTGGTATCAAGATCGTCGGCGTGAACTCGTGCCACACCGGTGCCAGAGGGCAAGCTAGACAGTGACCTTTGCCGGCCAGACGTCAGGTCGTAGAGCTTACACCATGAAACCGCCTTAATACAAAGGGATGAGGTGCTGGTGGAGCACCGGGATGCTGGGACGGATGTGAATGGGCCTCTCAGGACGGACATTAGGGGGCGTTAGTTAGAGCTAAATGAAACCAATATACCTCACCTGGAAAATGAAAATGAAGTGGTGGTTTTAAAGTGCAAGCTTCATATTTGTATGCTAAGAGGTCCCAGTAGTTTCGAAACGGATAGAGAGTAGTTATAAACAAGTATGACCGAGGTGCCGAAACTGGAGATAGACCAGCACCGGCGTCTGTGTTGTTTCCTCACATCGTGGTATCTCCAGACCTATTTACCAGTCCCCACTCGTTCAGTACCCCATGTTAACCGTGCAAACACCAGACCCCATTGTCGGGCCCTACCCGTATCCGACCCGAAAAGTAATCTACCGTGTAGCCATCTCCTTTGCGCGACTGGCACGAACAGCAAGTCGATGGCTCCATTGAGAACAAAAGGAGGAGGGGCGATGTAGATACATGGTCAACTTCAACTTCCTCGGCCAATCCCGATGCCGTTCGCGCTCGGCGTCATCTCCATTCTCAGCTGCGAGATCAACTGATGCGCGAGTTGACTCTGCCTCTCGTGGTCAGTTCGAAAGTTGCAGTGTCTCCATTACTCGGTCTCCGATGCAGCGTCTTCTCCAGTTCATCGTGTCCTACATGACCCTCGTAGTCGCCATTCATGCCGATGGCAGCGTCGATGCAGCTCGGTGCGACTTCATGACCGTCATCAACGTGGCCAACCAGTATTTCTCGGGTTGTCGCGACCTCTACAACGTCCTGAGGCAGTCCGTCCCAGTCAACTACACCAGCACTTTGTGTGACGACTCCGACTGTATGGCCGCCATCAACAAGCTTCGAGCCATGGAGTTGGGCGACTGCATCGTGTTCGGCTCCACCACCCTCACGTCAGACATTCTGGACCAGTGCAAGGACTCCAAGTCCACGGTGTGGGTCGGGTGGCTTCTCCTCGCCTTGAGCTTACTGGCATTCATCCCTGTGGTGGTCTACCATGTCCAATACTACCGCAAGAAGAAAATCGAGGCTCAACTTGACGTGGCCGACGGTAAATTGGGGATCAACGATGCACCGTACAAGGTCATCGACCTCGCCGGCACCCGCGTCTAAGACAGAGAGTGAAGCTTAGTGGGTTCTGCTCCTTTTAAACTTTTCAATGCAACTGTCTGGACAAGTCTTGCATGTTGGTTGTGCGCTCTACGGGAAAACTTCATATCGTTAACGTCTATCTAAATGGGCTGTTGTGGTGGAGGCGACTACAGCGTCACCTCTTCCGCCTCGAACGCTTCGAGTGCAATCTGCAGTTTGTACAGCGCATCAGCGGCAGTAGGGCGGTCCTTAGGGTCCACGGAGATACAAGCGTGCGCAAGTGTCAGCAATTCCACAGGGCAGTCGCGAGAGAATTCCACCTGCAAGTTGCCATCAGCCACCCTTTGCAGGATAGCAGCTTCAGTAGGCTTACGTCCACTGGGGTTCCTCACGTTGGCGTAAGGCATAAAGTGCGTGTCAAGCTCACTTAGCAGGATACCGAACGAGAAAACGTCAGCCTTGCCGTCATAGTGTCCTCCCATCATAACCTCGGGCGCCATCCACAGAGAAGTGCCGACTGCGTTCGTCATGAGGTCATCCGAGCGCTCTCGGGAGACACCGAAGTCCGTCAGCTTGGCGTTCAACTGCGACGTGAGCAACACGTTGCGAGACTTGAGATCGCGATGCAGGATGTTCGGTTCCATCGAGTGCAGATACGCCAGGCCGTGGGCGATGTCAAGCGCGATCTTAACCTTGTCGTGGTCGAAGCCTCGAGGACGCGTGTGGTTGTTCAGGAAATGGTTCAACAGAGCACGAAGGTCGCCACCAACCAGGTACTCCGTCACACAACAAATGGTGCTGAGCGACTCCCACGCAATTCCAATGAAGCTGACGATGCACGGGTGTTCCAGCTTGGCCATGACCTTGGTCTCAGCAAAGAGAGCGTTGATCTCGTTCATGTCCTTGGCCGTCTCTGGCAGCAACGTCTTCACAGCCACCGTCTGGCCGTTGTACGATGCCAAGAAGACCTGACCGAAGCCGCCACGGGCAATGAGCTCCTGAATCCGAATTTTCTCAAGAGGAATACGAGCAGCAACAAGCACCGGGTCGTACCAAATGCCGCCTTTGCGCATGTGTCGTCTCGTGAACGGATCGTCGTGACCGATAGAAAAGATGCCAGACATCATGTTCGGGTCTTCTTGTTGGTTAAGTGTGCTGTTGACCCTCGACATGTTCAGGTTTTCGCGTTGGTTGATTGTGCTGTTGAGCTTTGAAAGGCCAAACGACATGTTCGGGTCTTCGCGTTGGTTGAGTGTGCTGTTGAGCTTTCCGAACGCACCCGGAGGCGCAAGTTTGGACGAAGCGAGTGGCACGGCTTGAGAGTCTCCGAATGCTGACGGGATTTTGCTCTCCGAGAAGCGCTGGCTGACCACGCGCTTCTTCATCGTCACGAACGCTGCGAGCACGAACATGACGCAAGCCGCGGCGACAACCACGCCGGCAATGGTGCCTCCCGGCAAGGATTTGGCGCTCTCAGAGGTCGAAATCGTCGTGGTCGACTCGTACGCCGATGCATTGTGAGTAGCTTTTGGTGTCAAGACGGGCATAGGTGTCGGCCCAGGGGTCCACGGAGTCGCAGTGGTTGCAAGTGGCGGTGCACTTGTTGCGAAGTTGAACTGGTCTGGGTTGCCCCATTGATCGTTGCTGTACGAGTTGCCTGAATTGCCGTGAATACCCGACTTCTGCGATTCCGGTGAATTGGGAGAAGCGTTACCGTCCGCCGTCTTGTGCGCCGGCGGCATGTTGGGCAACGTGGCCCGGTGCGGTAGTTCAGTCGACGGAGTCTTGGGCGTCTCCGATGGCGGCACCGGGCTGTCCGAACCATCGTCATTGCCAAACGGGTTGACCCTGCCCAGCACACCGTCCTACATGTTTCCAACACACACCGAGCATTCACATTAGATAACTCACAATGCACTTCAACACCAACAAAAAAGGCAACAAAGGACGCACCGTGTCATTTTTCAACGACTCGAGCGAGTATTCCCTCATGGTTTAGTCGGTTTGAAGGAAGAAGCGAGACTGAAGGACCGAAGACCTAGAGGTGTGAGTGCCCCACCGAATCAACACCTCGCTGGTACGGACAGCGAGCGAGAAGCCACCTTGGCCTGTTGTCTTATGCAGAAGGTCCTCACTTTTGCACGCTGCAGCTCGCTTTAGTCCATCCGGGAAACAGCCTGGCATGTGCAGAGCACCCGCATCGTCCAACCTCGACATGCAACGGCGACAAGAAAGCACATCGAGACAGATTTCATATGGATAGAGCGGCCACCTGGACGGGCTTTCACGATGATCGTCGACACGATTGAGCACGAAAACTTTGCATGTTCCCACCATCTGCAGCCGAAAACAGCTCTGCACCAACTCGATTCGTGGTGGTTACCACAATGTGACAAGTGCCTCGAATTCAAGTTGATCATGTTAAATTACTACCGGTACGCACGCAGTGTACATACATCCACGACCGCAACGAGACCATGGTCCCCGCTACGTTGGCATCGTGCCTAGGAAACGCGAATATCCCCGGTGTTCGCCTTGCTAATACTTTTGCGCCCCCCCCGTAAGTTGCTCTTCCATCTCTCTGCGACGACGCAACTCCCATCACAAGAGCTCCATGCACGACCCATGCGCCTAGCGTACATTTGCCTCAAGCAAAATGCCCGAGGTCAATGCGACCTCAATTACAAAGCCGGATGCGCTGACCTGGTTGTTGCCTATGCGTCATGACGAAACCTTCCGGATCTTAGAGCGCAAACTCCTCCTCTTCACCGCCTACGCCACCCGAGGAGATCGTGAGTGTTTCCCGAGCAATGGACTGCAACCGCTCGAGCGCCTCGGCGGCCGTAGGTCGATCGGAAGGATTCAAGGACGTACACGCCATCACCAAGTCATAAATGCCACTGGGGGTTGACTTAGAGATTTCCAGACGTAGTTGACCAGCCGCCACCATCTGCAGGATCGCTGTACCAGGCAGCTTCCGACCGGTGCCTTGCTCCTTCGCGTGCGAGTACGGCAACTGCTGGCAGTCCAATTCACCAAGCACCACGCCGAACGAGAACATATCCGCCTTCTCGTTGTACCTGTCGCCGATCATGACCTCAGGTGCCATCCACAGAGACGTTCCGACACCAGCAGTCATCGTGATGTCGGCGCTCTCACGTGACACGCCAAAGTCCGTCAAATTGGCGTCCAAGTTCTTGTTGAGCAAAATGTTCTTCGACTTGAGGTCGCGGTGCAGCACAGTGGGGTCCATATCGTGCAGATACGTGAGACCTTCGGCAACGTGGATAGCAATTTTCAGCTTGTCGTCGTCGAACCCGTGAGCACGGTGCTCCTCCTGTTCAAACCGCTCCAGTACAGTGCGAAGGTCGCCGCCTTCCATGTACTCAGTGACGGCCGAGATGTCCGTCCAATTCTCCCAAGCTACACCAAGACAGCCCACTATCCGCGGATGATCCATAGACAACATGATCTTGATCTCCACGATGAAGGCTTCAACCTCTCTTAGGTTTTTACTTCTGTCGGGTAGCAGACGCTTGACCGCCACCGCGCGACCTCTGTATGTGCCAAGGAACACCTCACCAAATCCGCCGCGGTTAATGAGCTGCTGCACACGCAGGTTCTCCAACGGGATTCGCACTTCCAAAATCTCCGGGTCGTTCCATGAGCCAGACATCAGCTCGCCCTCCATTTGACTGCGTCGTCCCAAGATTTCGGTGCTGGCGATTTCCTCAAAGTACTCGTCACCTGAAATCGGCACGGCCACGGGGATAGTGTGGCTGTACACGCGGTCTCCATATTCATTTCTGCTGCTAGTGGTGTAATTGGTCGTGTCGTAGCGAGGACTGCTCAGATACGACCGCTTAGTCCTCCTGTACCAAATGATAAAGGCTGCAATCATAAGCACCACAGCGACGGAGCCCACAACGATACCGACGATCACAGGGACTGTAAGAAACACACATGAGTCAGAAAACTTGTACAGCTACACCGACAGCCCTCGTCTCAGCCTACACGTACTTCCGAGTCCTCCTCCATCCTGGCTACCATTTCCGTTCGACTGTCCCCCGTTGTCCGTATTAGCCGTCGATCCCCCGTTCGCATTCTGATTGTTGTAAGAAGCTGCTGTCGTCGCCTCAGGTGAACTGGTAACTCGGGTGTTGCCGTCCGTATTGGTCGTCTCATCCGTCGTAGTCGTAGTGGTTGTCTGAGCATTGCTCGTCGATGTAGTGCCCCCCTGATTGTCCGTCGCCGTATTGGCGTTGTTCTATTATACATGTAGTCGTCGAATAGGCACAAAACATTAATGAATGGTTAGCATGGGGCATTGGTACATGTATTATCAGGTGTCACGGAATCCTCACCTCGCCGTTCGTCGACATGGTCACTGCCGGTCGAACGTGACCGAATCAACTCGAAGCGCGGTCGATGTTCTAAAGCACCGGTCGATGCAATGAAAGAATGCCAGCTCGGAAATGGGACCCAAGGCGGGGAATGATCAGCGAGTGGTGCCTCGCGTCTGGCGTGACCGGGTTGTACGTCCATGTACGGGATCAGTCTCCAATTTCTGCTGCGAGTTGCGGAATTTCACGATAATACACTTGGTATTTGTATGTGAAAGCCAAAATGTTGCGTTAGCATCTGATCACAATCTTGAGCAGGAAATCGAGTGCAAGTCGATGTCAACGAGATCACTTTGCCGTCTCATGAGCTTTGCTTCTCCGAAAGTACAATAAATCTCCAGGGATTCTTCCATGCTACTGTCGTGAAATTATCGGCGCCCGTGTAGATTGAAAGCATTGGTGTTCATTTTCGCGACCGATATAATACATGTTCTGTATCTTCCTTGACAGCCAGTTTCGGCCGCGTTAGTTTTATGGCGTGGAGTCCATGCCTGACAGATCACTCTCTTCGTGTCGCGATTCGCGCGACTCGCGGACCCACGGTGGACCGGATCGCACAGACACAATGCTTCCCCGCAATTTTCACTCCAAGTTGTTTTCCCATAGTTACATGAAAGGCCCTGTTTGGATTCACAGCCAGAAAAAATCGCAACACTACCTCGATTCATTTGCACCTGCGGAAAGCACTTTGCTCGTACACTGTATCATGCGACTCAAAGTCTACGTGGAATTCCAGCAAACATGGTGTAAGTATTGACCATTTGCAGCCTAGGTATTGCGGGTGCGGATCCATTAGACTCAAGCTCGTTTCACGTGGCTACAGGGTTCACGAATGAGCTACATGTATAATGCTGCACCATTTGTGTGATAATCTCGCTTCGTACTACTAGTATGTGTTCAGTCCATCAATTTGGCTGGAACATCGCAGTGAGCCAACTTACACATACAGTATACAGTACATACATGTACTGTATTGTGTTGCTGTCACGAGTGAGCAGATTCTCCTGGTGAAAAAAAACATCGTCTCTGCACGACCTGCTGATCTGCTTTTTCAGCTGACGTCCGAAAAAGCAGGCGAAAATTACTGTAGCGTGGCAAAGCGTAAAGGAGTATTTTTAGGACTTGCAGATCGTCAAAACAATCGTGGCACCCCACCGTTTGCATCGGTTCATGTACCACAGGCAAAGGGGTACAGTACCGTATGTACAGAAATCGGTACGAACACCACAACGACGCATTGAAGTGACAGGGCATGCTGTTGCTGTATTTTTGCTTTGGTACTGGACGACATTTATGTTGGGCTGGACGAACATCTACGGTGGCCGACGACGCACTGATCGATCTATGCCTGCTGGCGGCGGGCACACTTCTGAGTGGTGGAAGAGCTGGGGGCCTCAGTCGTAGGGGTAGTCTCCTCAGTCGTCGAGGTGGACAGAGCCGTCGTCGTAGTCGTACTGGTGGACGGGGACGAATTTGTAGAGGGGGACGAATTGGTAGAAGGAGACGCATTGGAGGACGGTGCAGTCGTAGTAGTCTGCGTCGAACTTGAGTTGGAGCCTTCGGCGACAGTGGACGCACCTCCACCCACCGAGGAAGGTGCCGCACCGCTGCCGGAGCCGCCCTCCAGCCACACGCAGTCCGTGTATACCTGCCACGGATCACCGTGCACAGCGACCCAGTAAATCGTCAGGCGGTTGGCGTTGGCGCATTTCGACTCTTCGTACGGAATCTTAGCGGGGCTACCCGGGTAATTAGCTTGGCAGTCGTAGTCAAACAGCACCTTGGTGTCGTCGCACCAGACCTCACACGGACCAGGGTGTGTGAAGCCCGTGTACTCGAGCTGCGACGCCGGCAGCTTCGAACGAGCCGAGTCTTTGAAGGTCGTCAATCCGCAATCGGGGTCAACTTCGTTGCTGTAAAGCTTCTGGTTCTTAGCGATAAATGCACCGAGCGAGCCACCTCCCTTCGTGGGTAGCATCACCTTGATGATGTTCACGGTGCCATTGGGACCGTATCCGTACTTCCCTCCGTCAATCTCGCCGAAAATCTTGCTGTCGATGGTTGCGCCGTATCCGTTGGACGGGTAGCCCTGCGTCCACTGCGCCGCGGGGTCCACAATGTATCCGTGACCCTGAACAGCGGGGATCGACGACATCACGGCGGCTCCGATGAGAGCGATTATCTTCATTGTCCTGTTTTGCCTGTTGGTTGTTGTTGCCGACGGCAAATTCGACAATGACGACCTTATTGAACGCGGCGTTCGAACAGCAATGAAGCGAGTTTAATCGGCCATGTGCCTCTGATCGGACTAACGGAGATGCCATCCACCCAGCTGGAAGGTCTGCAAGATGTAAATGACCGTCTTCACTGCCACCATCTGTGGCCCACAGACTGTGGGTCAGCACGGCAATGCAGGCGCAACTCGCAACCCGTTGGCTCAGTCTCTGCATTTCGACTGCCGGAATCGCGCAACATAGACGGCCACGTGCCGGGAATGTGCTCTCGACGCTTTTCAGAAGCATGTTTGTGTAGAAGAGCAAACCCCCGGCATGCTGTCGGTTACCGACTCGGTAGGATACAGGTAAGCTTACTTACGCCGTGTCGCAAGCCATGTGAGTCAAGGTGTTTTCGAGACGAAGTCGTTTGCCACCTCTTTCGTTTCATCCCCGTTCGTTTTCGGAGATTGCCGGGGACCCGTGCCAAACGTGCTTGAATCCATGCATCATGCATTGCATCATGCAATTTGCATGGGATCCGCTTCCCGATGTGCGACACCGACTTTACCTGGTCCGGAGATACCTCCGGTGCTTCTCAGTGAGAAGTTCTCATGTACCATACATGTAATGGCACAGTAAGCTTCTCCATGCGATCTGGTCGGTCACGCGGAAGCAGTAGCGAACACAGACGATTGGTCATAACAGCAATGAACTCTTTGTCTTCACTTCTCTTTACGTCTACGCACTACATGTCGTACATGACACGACGAGTCTTTATTTGCGCCGCTTAGTTGCGTCGCATGCGGCGGCTGCACTTGGCCATCGAGGTTGTCGTCGTTGAAATGTTGCACTGGTGGTCGACGAAACATCGGTCGTCTCCGTGGTGGAGCTAGACGAAGATGCTGCAGTGCTGGTCGACGTAGATGTCGTCGCTGCAGCGGTCTCCGAGCTAGTGCTGGCCTCCGTAGCAGTGGACCCTTCATCAACAGTTGAAGCTTCAGCAGCAGTCGAAGCGGACGACAAAGTGGTCGACGTGGTACTAGTCGAAGCGGACGTCGTCGTGGTTGGAGTGGTGGTCGTTGCACTGGTGGTGTTAGTGGTTGACATCGTACTAGTTGAAGATGACGAAGTATCGGGGAACGCAGTTGTCGCTGTAGCCGTCGATCCTCTGCTCGTCGTAGGCGGTGCCGTAGCGACACTGGAGGAAACCGTCTCAGTCACCGACGAAGGCGCCGATCCGCAGCTGGAGCCACCGTCTAGCCAGACGCAGTCCGTGTACACCTGCCACGGAGCACCGTGCACAGCTAGCCAGTAGATGGTAAAGCGGTTCGCGTCGGTGCAGAGAGACTCATCGTACGGGATGCCGGCAGGAATGTCCGGGTACGTCGCCTGACAATTGTAGTCGAAAAGCACCTTGGTGTCATCGCACCAGACCTCGCACGGGCCCGGATGCGTGAACCCTGTGTGCGTCAAGTTCGTAGACAGCATCGACTGGCGCGCGTTGTCATCGTATACAGTATAGCCGCACTGCTCGTCAATGTCGTCGCTGTACAGGACCTGGTTCGTTTCGATGAATTGGCCCAGCGAATTGTAGCCCGACCCATTGAACTCGGCCTCGAAGAACGCGACCGTAGCTGACGTACCGTAGCCATAGACGGAGTTGTCAATGGTGCCCCACATGTTGCTGTCAATGGAGCTGCCCCAGCCGTTCACGACGTAGCCGTCCTTCCAGGTCGCGGCGGGGTCCGTGATGTAGCCGTGACCCAGCACCGACGGAACGGAGGTGAACACGATGGTACTGCTGACGAAGAGAGCGAAGAGGTTCATGTCTGCAGCGAGCTATGGAGATGGAGACTGCAATAAGCGAAGTGGAGCGGTCGGTTGTAAGCGAGCGAGGTGGAGGCGAGGATGACCAGGACCAGGCAACACCAGGTAAGTTGCCGGCGCTGCTACAGGTTGGATCGTTTGGGATCATACTTCGCATACACCTTGACCAACTCATGCTGACCTTTTATGGCCTTGCCACAGTGTAGCATGGGCGAGCAATGCTGAGTATGTTTTGCACACAGGTGGCGCACCGGAAATCCGAGCCGATCGGGCCGTGTACGCCAGGCAGGTGAGATATCGACAACGTCAGCGAGACGGACGGCGCTGTTGAGGCGGTGATCGCTACAATAGCGACCACCGATCTCATGCTGTGACCACCGTCGAGTAAAGGTGCAGACTTCATTTTGTATCGGAGTCCCAGCGCACGATCGCCAGGTTGAAGCACCTTGATAGGTGGCCCGGTCATGCGTGACCAGGATGTCGCGCATGTGGAATGGAGGAATTCCCGGCCGATTTGTAGGAAAACTCTCATGCGATTTGAGTGAGTCAGCGTCACTAAGTTCCGCTCGCGCAGCCGTCGGGTGTACTTACAGTACTGTACACGCATCTGATCTCGCACAAGAGATGCAGTCTGCTTCTTGGAAATTGGTTTGTACTACGTAGTAGGATACAGTTGAGGGCCGACTTTCGTTGCAGTGCTGACATACCGGGTACAGTACTCCAAATCTCACGCCTAACGCTACATAACTAACGCCGTGCTAGCACGGGGAGGCTCTGGATTTTGAACTTTCTACTGTTTTTAGTAGCCATTGTTGTTGATATCGTGTCATGCATTTCAATCTACGTTTACCTACGCCAAATACTGTAGTGCATTCGCTCCGCCTGCTTCGCAGCCGCAGCATCTGCGCAAACAAGTAGAAACGGCATCAGTCTAAAACCCGTGTGCTTTATTATTTCGGACGCAGTGTCCTAATTTAACCACGTCTCTTCAAGCAACATTCACTGGGTGATTGGGTTTTGATATTGCTGCTGGCCGCCTCAGTCAACATTCACTTGAATTTTTTTTAAAAAACAGGTTCATAAAATTCCAAGAGGTTTGCTATCGACCCGACATTCCTGTCCTAAACCGCCTAAGCTTACTTGGGCAACGCTTGTTGTAAAAAAAAATCATTGAGCTCTGGCGTTCGAGCTCGGCGGCTACCCCACTTAATGCAAAAACCTGCGCCGTTCCAAGCACGCACTCTCCCCAAAAAGATATTTGGCTCAGCCGTATTATTTCTAAAATAGGTAGGAATGGTTTTCGAGTGCACACTTATTTTTTAGAAGTAATGAAACACATATGAGCTGGTAAAATTTTCCATGCGTGTTTGTCTTCCAGCGGTGTTTTCTAAACGTAAGGAACCAGCCGCGGTTTGCTTTGCTTCGATGCCGTCGCTGGGTCCGTCTTCACAACTGTCGAACGGACCAGTCTCATCCAATGCGTGGTAGGCCTGTTGCAGGGCATGGAAATACAATTATCAGTAGTATTCTGGCCAAAATCCCATCACTAATAATCGTTATAATATCCAACTTAAAAGAATAAATTATTCCGTACAAAAATACAATTAAGCTTGCTATTAGTATTTGTATGACCTCGAACTCAGGATTGTATTCTCCTCGAAAATAAAGCAGTAATAAATGATTGCAATCTAGCTAGTGCCAATAATAAGTTATTCAATAAATATAATATCTTCGTTAGTGATTGAAGAAACTTCTACTGAGCTCTCAGATCGAGTTGAGCCAAGTTCACGAGACAAACCTCATAAAACTAACGTGCGCTCGATTTCCCCAAATTTGCACTCGAAAATAATCTCGCTCCTTTTTAAAATAGGCAGTATTTTTTTAAAAAAAAATACTGCGCTTAGCTTTCATGGGAAATGCAGTAGCCGTTTGAGCATATTTCCCAGTCCTTATGAACACTGGTTCACGGAATCAGGATTGGTACCTTGGTTCTTGTGGTACTTGCAAAACCCGCGCGGATTTAACCCCTCGCGGATTTTGCAGCGCTCTCCGTTGTGTTTCGTGATGCCTCTGCACTTCAAAGCGTTCGGACCATGCCAGTTGCAAGAGTTAGCTCCGCAGCCCGTGCCATCTTTGTTGATTCCACGACAGGTCATCTTGAAAGTGTAGTTTTTCTTGTTCGTGTTGTTCTCGGTCTTGGTCTGTTTTGATAATGAATCCTTCGAGGGCGAGCTTTCAAAGTTTACCAAAGTCCTAGAGAATATCCAAGAAAGTCTACGAGTCTATCTTAGTCTACAGCTGCTGCTGGTTGAATAATTGCGACTGCGATCTCTTTCTTGGGCAGAAGCCTGAGGATTTCAGATAATGCCCCTTACATGCGCCAAAGCCTACTCACTTGAATACTTCTTCCACCATACACCGTGCCTCCGGAAGCTTTGGCGGGTATGGCGTTTCGATCAGATTCTTGTGGTATTGACAGTAGCTGCCACAGTTTACCCCAAAGATTCTGCAGCGACTACCCGTAGAACAGGCGGTACCGTTGCACTGGTCCTGTGACGTGGACACGGACTGGAATCCGCAGTTTCCAGCAACCACACTGCACATTCTGCAGGAGTCTTGACTTCAATTCTTCAGCTTGGCGAATGACCAACCGTATGATTTCTCTTTCAAGCTGGGACGAGATATGACCAACTTCGTAAGAAAGTGTTATTCACCGCAATATCGCATTCGCAGTCGTCACATCCCAATACTTATAGCACCGTTTGTCGACTCAGCAACGCTATGACACCAGTATGAGAGAATGGCGAAACAAGGATGTAGTACCTGGTACATGTAGAAGCAACGGGGAAAGGTGAGCATTTACGCAAGTTGAAGTGAGCCATGTCGAAAATAGGCTATTTTCGACACTCGTCTATTTTTGACACTTTTGCATGTCAATACAACAGCGAAAAAAGTTTCCCAAAACCCATGGTTTGAAAATCGAGCGGGTGGGTGGTGGAGCCTTTGTGGGTGGGTGGGTTTAGATGATGGGTTTTTCTGCTCTCGATGACGTCATGAAATAAGCTTGAAGTTTGTAAGCATCATATATTTTGGTCGCTGCCGGAATATGTGAAATATTGTATTCAAGGCGAGCAAAATGCGTCCATACAAACGGCTAGCCCAAAAAGTCCAAGAAATCGCCTCGCTGAGTGGGCGTGATATTTGAAAATTCCATAACCCAAAAAAACTTTATCCCCCAATTTTGGAACCCTGGCGATGGCCAAGCTTTTCGAGAGGAACCCGCGCAACGTGCGGTGCGTAGGCAACGCCTAGTACTCTACCAATCGGACCTATATTGATTTCATGTGTGTATGCACAGCATCGCGTCGTGGGTGGCAGCGTTCGGTCTGGTCGCGGCCTGGTACAAGTACGACCAGATGAAGGAGCGCCAGTTCTCCGACAAGGACGCCACCCAGTGGAACGAGGCGGTGCTGCGCATGCACCCACAGAATCCCAGCAAGAAGAAGAAGCAGGAAGATGGGACCGTATCTCGAGTTGGAGCAAGCCGACAGCACGATAGAACCATCCACCGAAAAAACTAAGGCTCCGACTGCTGTAGCACTGGGCGAGACCGAGGTTCCAAGTACATGTACGAGTGATCAAGAGACTGAGATCGTTAGCGTACCAGCAACCCGAGTGTCGGAAAGTCCTGCTTTCTTATGCTTATTGCGTTCTACCTGGCGTGTATCCAGAAGAAGAATGTGCTTGTCATACGATTGAAAAAGAGCAAACTTGCGAACGCGGTGGTATATTTTGATGGCAAAGGAAAATACGCACGCCTAACGAATCTCCGATCGAACGATTTGTACGCCATCCGCTCCCAAGCTAAGGATGCAACCGTTCTTGTTGATGGTTTTCGGCAAAAAGAACTGAATGTATCAAACCAACTTCTGCCTTTTCATTTTCTTGCAACGTCGTGCCAGTTCGATGCGAAACAAGATGACAATTCACATGTTGTGGTTTTGCCGGCGTGGCGTGATGCTGACCTGCTGCAGTACGCGAAGTTAACTGACTGGGTGATCGAGATTGGTTTAGCCGTGTACAAGGACCGGTTGAAGGATTCAACTTGGCCAAAACTCGTTGGGGAGCAGTACTTCTACAGTGGTGGGAGTCTACGCGAGTTTTGTAGGACGCGTGATGAGCTTAAAGCCAGAGTTGTGGCCGATTGTGCGACAGTGGGAGATACCCAAGCTTTCAAATTGGTGTATTCGTATGGTAGTGGTAAAGGTAAAAACCAAGTGGATCGAATTCGGCGTCACTATATTGATGACTGCAGGAAGGAAGAACACTATCAGCTGCGTGCTCACTGGAAACTCTCTGTCGATTCGGGGTATGCGTTGAGTAAGTTGGGGAGGATTGTTGGCATGGACGAGCAGCTAAAGGTTTACGCGTATGCAAAATCTATTGGTGCCGGCTTCCATGGCGTCGCATACGAACTATTGCTTCACAGTGCAGTTCAACAACGTAAACCGGTTGTGTTGAAGATGCGGGAAGGGTCAGAATACGAAAAGATCGAAATACGGGTTCCCCACGTTATTTGCAGGGGCGAAGCTGAGAAATCGTGCTACGATTGCTTGACCACATTTGGAAATGACACTTACTGGCATCCCGACTACCCGTTCTTTCCTTTCATTGACGCAGTGACCACGTGTGAAGCGTTCCCAAGTGGAGGTAAAGATTCCGAGACAATCGTGGCTTACATTCAGGTGACGATTGCAAGCGAGAAAAAGTTCAAGAAAGAGAGATTACGCCTGCTGAACGCTGAGATGGATAAAAAACCCATCGCTGAAGGACATGAAGCGCGCGTTTGTGGTAGTAGGTCCTGACGCCAGTGTCTGCGAGAGATTTAAACTCCACGATGCGCCAGACCTCAACACGTTTCTAACGATGGTAAGCTGCTTTGACCCAGAACAGCTGGAGCCTAAGCAAGATGAGATGCATGTCGGAGCAGCTAGAGCCTAAACAAGCTTGAGATGGGCTTTACCTGCTTGTGAATGTTCCGATTTTTTAGGTGTTGGTGCTCAAATCGTGAGGTGAAGTACCCAAGTGCGAAGATCTGTTGAGTTAATTCAGCTGATTCTTGCTTCGGCATGCTGCATTAATAAATTGTTTTTTTTTCATTCTGATAAATATGAAGTTAGTAATATAGTAAGATGGCTTACTCACCTGAACATTACCAAGCTAACTTTCATGGACGAAACCCCCTGGGGTCTCTTCATTGCCAACAACTTGAGACGGTCGAACAGGATGAAGAAGTTGGTCCCCGTTCACGATCACTTGCAAGCAAAGATGGAGGCCGATGCTTCTGCTCGTCGACTTCAAGTCCCTATGCAGGATGCGTATGACTCACTGTGTCACGACCGCAAGATCGCCCGAGCTGTGTGGCACATTCCCATGCCGGTGTTTTACTTCTGCGCGTTCGTGTCGATGCTGTTCGCACACATCCCAGCGACCAACATGTACGAACAAGGCTACGCTGTGTCCTCGACACTTGCAACTTCAGGAAGCGACACAGTCACGACAGACTCGACGATGAAATTCTACAACATCGGCCAAATCTCCGACGTCTTCGTCTGGCTGACGGACACATTCGTGCCTTCCGTATTCATAACGGAAGACTACAATGGCAACACCCTCACAAAGGACCGATGGGGCGTGTCGCCTCGTTTAACAAGGTTTTGGGTGCCGTCAATTTCTAAGTGACACGAAAGGCGATGCACAAGTGTGTCACGCAGCCATTTCTATCCAACTTGTATCCCAATTGCTACGACGCCTCGGATACATCAACTGAGCAGCGATTGATCAGCTTCGACACGAATGCGACTGATGCTGTTGGCAAAATCTCAGCATTAAAAGCTGGAGGCAATTGGCTCGACTTCTCCACTGAAGAACTTTTGGTCACCATCGTCACGTACAACGGGGAGCTGCAAGGCTACGCGGTCACGGAGATGCAGCTCACTTTCTTGGAAGGAGGCTCGGTCCAGACGCTTTCGTCGACTACACCCGCACTCTCAAGTCCATACAGTGCATCGGTCACTATAGCTGCTGATATCGTCGTCTTGGTCTTCTTCCTGCAAGCGTTAGCCACGCAACTACGCAGACTTTATCGATACCGTCGCACCGGCATTAGAAACTTGATCTGCGGCGACGTCTGGGTCGTTATCGAGCATTCTTCCACTGTGGTTGTTGTCGCTTTCTACTTTGTGTGGATTTCCATCGTTCTACTCATGTACCAGAAGGAATTCCGTGACAATTTAGCATCCCTCGTAGTCGGTGGGAAGGACTGGGCATTCGACGCTGAGGCCCGAGCACGTTTGTATGCTGTAATTGATAGGCTCAAATCTGTGGCAAAACTCACTGTGGCGTTGCGTTTGATCGCCACCCTCGCGGTTTTCCTGCTGAGTCTTCGGATCCTGAAAAGATTCCGCTTTCACCCGCGACTGAGTATTCTCACACGAACTGTGGCGAGTGCGTTGCATCAATTCGGCGCGTTCTTCATCGTATTCATCGTCATCTTCGTGACTTTTGCTGTCTCCGGCACGGTTCTCTTCGGTGATCGAGTTCAAGAGTTTTCATCTTTACAAACTGCGATGGAGACTTGCATCAACATGCTCTTTGGAAACTTCGACTACTCCAGTATTCAGGGGTTGTATGCTCCTGTTTGTATGTTTTACTACTGGGGTTACATGATCGTTGTAAGTCTCGTGCTGCTGAACATGATGCTCGCCATTGTGATGGACGCTTATGCAGAAGTGAGCAGCGAGAGTTACAAGTCTCAGAACATGTTGGCAGTCTTGACAACATGATGTGGAAGTAGTACCGGTATATATACCGGTACCATTACTCCGGCAGTTACTTGTATTTTTCTTAACATTATTATACAAGGAGAATAGGTTTCGAGCATTTCTAAGCGAGAGGAGCTACATGTATTTCTAACGACGCGACCCTGAGAGCGTGAGGAGGCATTCAAGCGTCCGCACAACCTCTCGCTAATCGGTATGGAACATCTCGCAGAACTTTTTTCTTCGCGTAATTTATGGTCGACGGTAGGGCCAAGAGGCCGTCGTACCCCTTTTGATAGGATAAACGAGCTTCGCGAGCGCGCTGATAGTAGCGCTTCTGCGCCACCTTAACGCGCTCCTTATTGGCTTGGTATTGTTCTGGTGAGTATGCCATCTTACTATATTATTAACTTTATATTTATCAGAAGTAAAAATAAAAAAGCGTAAAAACTCATTCCTTGATGCAACATGCCGGAGCTAGAATTAGCTGAAATAACTAAACGTGGGAATAGATCGAGTCACCTGCCTAGCCACAGCACGTGCCATCTCAACGTCGGGACCTAACATACTTGCGATATCATAGTATCGTTCGATGCTCTCACGAATCCCGCCACCTTCACCACCCTCTCCGATAGACGGCAGCACATTCGGTAGCTTCTGTCGCTTCACGGGATCTTGGAAGTATGGCAGCTGGATCTCGGTATCAGCAGTCGGAGACTGCGCCAATAGCGTCCTGATCACCTCGAAAGCCTCGCCTGGCTTCTTGATGGTCGCTTTGTGGATGCGGGCAGAGTTGTCTTTCCTCTCGGAGACCCAGAAGAACAGCCACTTTCCGTTCAAATCAGTAAGAAGTGCCATCACTGGGTTGTCGACGAGGAGATCCAGAGCGATCAGCTCCGACAATGCCTGGAAGTCCGAACTTGCTTTAACGTCTCTTTTCACTTCAATCAGCATCTTCACTCCAGGCAAGTACTGCACATCGAATGGGTTCTCCTCGACGAGATCACTGAGTATGAGGAGATCCGTGCGTCCAGCGAGATCAATGTCGCGACCAGGAACTGAAACGCTGAGAATGTCTTGGCCTTTTTCCACGCCAATCACGCACAGCTGCTTCGCTTTAAGCACACCGCCAATGTTGCGCTCCACGTGCTCGCGATACCGTTTTCGCTGCATCTCCTCGGTGAGGCTGATCTCTTGACCGTCTTCATCGATAACGCTCTCCCACGTGAATCCGTCAACCGGAGTCCCCTTTCCAGCATCAACTTGGACTGTGCGCACAGCTTCCACCTGAATGTTTAAGTCTTTCAGAAGCTTCTTACCCTGGGTCGAACCCACATTTGAGTGGACATATCGCTTGCGTTTGGTCAGCACAGTGTTCGCGTGGATTTCGTGTACCTCTTTGGCCAGTTGAGCCGTCGTGGAAGTGTCGTTCGCTGAACCAACGGCACCCTCCGGAACCACCACCAGCACGTGAAATTGCTTTGACTTTGGAGCGCGCCGTTTGGTCATGTTGTTGGCTATCAAAACATCCTCAATTGTCCACGTAGCCTTCAGCTGCTCTTCAGTGGTCACCATTCGAACGTCATCAATCTCCCCTTTGTCCAGTTGCACAGCAACAGGATCGTCGTCTTTCAACCACGCGTCGTCCTTCTTCGCCAGGAAGAGCTGCAGTTCATCTGCGTCGCACTGGATCGTGTTTGACTTCTTCGTCTTGATTGCGTCCTTCAAGTCCCCCACCGACTGACTCGCGTCGATATCCACAGGGAACGCGCTTCCCGCCACACCAACGATCGCACAGAAGAGCTTTACCATCTCCCCTCGATGCGGCAGATTCTCGAATGAGAGAAAAAGAACTTTCTGTTTCTGTAGCGGATCACTATTGGTCAAAAGTCACAACAGATTCTGACCAATAGAAATGGCTTCACGAAGATCCTTGACCGTAAATCCCGCGAAATAAAAAACGCTGCATAGCGTCATCTTTAAGATCTGACCTGGACGAGCAGTTGTGCGGATGCTTGAGCTGCAACGGATGTTTTCTTAAGCTCGAGAGGTTGCGTCGGTGAAACCAACAGCTGGACGTGGGGAACGGCTACACCTACTTTCAACGGTAAATTACGGGAAGTAAAAAAACTGCCGACGTAATGTGCTAAGTATTACTACTTGTACCAGTGTAGTGGTTTTCACTACACGACGTTCCTCCTGGACAGCGCAAGAAGACGCAAAGCTCAGGAAACTAGTACAACGACTAGGCAAACATAACTGGAGTAAAATCGCATTGCATTTCCCGTTTCGCGACCGCAAACGTTGTCGCGAACGGTTCGTGAACCACTTGGCATCGTCGTTGACTGCAACGTCGAGTGTGTGGAGCGTACAGGACGACGAGAAGCTGCTGCAATTGCAGCGGACAATTGTCCAAATGGGCCAAACTGGCCAAAGAATTTAGTGGGAAAAGCGCCGAGAACGTCAAGAATCGCTGCTTGATGTTGGCCAGGAAGGCGGACAAGAGATCAGAAGACAGGAGAGCACCACCCCAACAGTGGACGGTGGACGAGAAGGACAAGCTAAGGACTTTGGTGACAAAACATGGAGTGAGGAACCGGCTGTTCATTGCATCGCAACTACCTGGACGGACAGATTTGCAGTGTTTGCAGCAATGGTACCGAACGCTGGACAAGGTGATGAAAGGTAAAGGGACGTGGACGGAGACTGAGGACCAAGTGCTCGTGGAGAAGGTGAAGGAGATCGGACGCAAGTGGACGGAGGTGAGATGAATGATGGGGTTGAAACAGGGTGGAGATGCTGATGGTGGATACGCTTGTAGGTTGCTGCGTTTTGCCTGACAGAATTGGGAACCAGTGCCGCGAAGGTTTTAAACCACTTGGACCCGGCGATTAATACGGTGAGGGCCAAGTTCGCGTCCTGGTTGCGAGGATATATTTCTCATGGTGACGTTGCTTATTGACAGGCGCCGTGGACGGCTGCTGAGGAGAAGATTTTGACGGAGGTGATGGAAGCGCACTCGACGCAGTGGAATCTGATTGCCGAGAAGCTGCCGGGGAGGTGCGAGAATGCAATCAAGAATCATTGGTACTCGCGCGAGCGACATCGTATTCTGGCGGAAGTGTCGACCAATGCGGCGTCTAGAACACTCTAGTTCTGCAAGCGCGATGGTCCATTCACAAGGCGCATTGCGTTATGAAGCTCGACGCGAGTGTAGCTATTTCAAAGAGCTACACTTGCGTAACTTACCTACGTAAGAATGAGTGGGTTGCTGTTGTGGATCAGCAGTTGACTTTGCAATTCATATGGGTAAGTTTTACCTGTCCAAAAGTACCCAAATTCGCATACAGAGATTACGTCACGGTGATTCACAGCCACCACTCACCGATTTCCCACGTCACGATGACATCGGAGACTGCGCTTGGCGACATTGAGGACTTCTTGGTCACTTTGGGTGACGCTATCAATGACACCAGTGCTGAGTTATCACTTCAGAGTTTTACCTGTGACACCCTCCCCCGTTGAGCCACCGGAAAAGAGGCCACAAAGAAGTTAAACATCGACCCTGCCACCAAACTCGAGCTGGATCGAATCAAGGACCGCAAGAGATGCAGCAGATGTCGCCAGCAACAGCAAAATGAGCACGGGACTTGACTGCGGACCTGGAAGCACGACAAAAGGCAAAGGAAATCAGTCGAACTCTGTCCACGTCGGCGTGGAAGATGCTAGCACAATCCAAGCGACGAGAGAGATCGAGCTCGGAAGCAGCAGCGACGACTGTATAAGGCAATCGAACCCCGAGCTTCGTTCATCCATGAGTTCCAGAAGTTGGTGCAGAAGCATCTAGCATCAATTACTATAGAGGAGGAGGAGGAAGACTTCCCTCGGCGGAAGCGAATTCGACTGGAGCTTCTGATGTTGCATTCTACGAGTATTTTTTTGTGTGTGCAGGATTTGGACGCGATTTACACTCAAACGGACGAGACCCTTAGTGCTTGTGGCCTAGAGGGCATAAGCGATGAACATATCGATTCCAGACAGCTATGGAAGGAGGACGGCGATACAGGCAACTTCACGTATATTGACAAGCACGTCATGCCGCTGAAGCTCGAGCGTACGTGCGAGATATTCTGGCAAGCAGGGCAATTGCCATTCCGACAAGAAGATCGACAAGTCTTTCACGACATTGAAGACACGCCCGAGTCTGGTAGTGTGGTCAAAACTTGCATTTGCCATACACCTATGTATTTGAGCACTGTAGCGACTCACGAGCCTGCTGTGAAGCAATTGACTGGTATGGTGCTCGGATCCGTAGCGGATGATCGCGCTGAGATTGCGATGATGTTTGAGAATCTCCATCTACATGAAAAGTAGATTTCTGTATAAAGTGCTCAATGGTGTTCACTGAAATTTATTTCAGAGTATTTCAGATAGTAAAATTTAATAATTGCGGTTGAGCAAATACAGCGTGACCAACCCATTACCTTCTGTGCATCCCAGGCTTTTAAGCCTTTTGAAAAACATTCAAGTTGAGTACCATAGTAAACTTACTTCGAAGTACTCGACACTACATGTAAGCTTAGACGCGTGTTCCAAGTGATACACTTTAAAGTGAACCGCAAAGAACCACACCGGAACACGATTTGTGGTGTTACGAAAAAATATGGTTTACGATTTTTGGGGCGGAAAAGTAAATTGTGTATTAGCTCTAGTGATGACAATATTTACAGTTGAGAGGATCTAAGACCATGATTGGATCCAGCTCGACGAGATTTGTTCAAATACGCGGTCTTTGTGTCATTTTGAGATGTTTGGACGAGAATCGCTTTAAATAGTGCCACGAAAAAGTACAGAAGCACGACTATATTTGAACTACGACTAAATAGCGTGAACGGTGTACCGGTAAGTAGGCCATTTGTAATTTGACGTTATCCGATGATGTCTGATGCTGCCTTCCTTACCGAAGTCGAAGGCTTCCTGGTCACCTGTGACTTACCGGCACTTCCATCCATTCGAATACGAAGCAAAAATGACAATAAACCACCACCCAAGCGCCAACACAACGATTTTGAAGAAAATTTGAGTCGTGCAGACGAAGAGAAATATGCCAATGCTTTCAGTAAGGACAAATCGTACTATAGACGTCGTAAACTGGAGCGGATGAACCTACGAACGCAGGTGACGGAGTTAGCGGGAGAGTTGGAGAAACTACCCAAGGAAAGTTAGCTGATGTTAAACGCACTATATCACAGTCAATATAGGTCGTTTCGAAATTAATTAAATGTCCAACCTCATTAAGCCTGTCACCAGCGATCATGAGCTTATCGAGTTGGCTAAGCTTATTGGTGTTAATTTGGATGATATTTATGAGTCGAGCGAAATAACAAAGCCTCTACCAAAGAAAGGTACCTTTCTGATATTGCTACCACCACCTGATCTTGATGTAGGACATTAAACAGCAGTTTATAACAACGAATATTTCGAGAGCATGGGAGAAGGTCCGCCAACTAGCTACGGGATCAGTAAATACAACGAGTTTCAGTACCAATCAGCGCATGAAGATTATTGCGGCATATGGTGTCTCTTATGGTTATACGCGAGGCAACACAATAAATCGGATATTCTGAAGACTTTTAATAATATAAACGTAATCGTGCTTTTAAAGAATTAAAATTCAGAGAATATAGAGCAGTCACCATGTATCGCGAATTAACAATCTCAAGCGACGTTAGCGCACCAAAGCTAAAAGAAGGGTTTCAAGACTGGTAAACTCAGCCTAACGAGCTCTGAGTTAAAGGGTTCTGGCGCTGTTGTGCATTTACATCCTGAATCATATGAGAAGGCACTAAATGCGAGGGAAGCGAACCGTGGTGTTCGTCTGAACATTACCCGACACGAAATCAAGAAAGACTACAAGAAGGCTCAGGGTGGATTGATCTGGGGAAAGATCTGGAACGTTATCAAAACTGGTTTCAAGTTTGCTAAAGACAGCGGACTCTTAAGCAAAGCAGCAGATGTAGTTGTACCCGCATTAGCAACCGCGGTAGGTGCACCACAAGCAGCGGCCCCTGCACGAGCTGCTACTAAGAGTCTCACTGGTGTCGGTGTTGAGATGGGGAACTCGTCGAGTCGCGGGCTACGCACGCTTGATGTTGACAGTAATTCAGAGACGGAAGGAGGACGCATTACAGTTGCCGATGTTAAGACAAAGGCAAAGCAGGCGCTACGATACGCTAAACAGAAAGGTATCATCAACGATCTAGTAGATCTAGGTGAGCGCAAGCTAATCGCGAAGGCAACAAAACCTGAACATGTTGATTTGATCAAGACTGTTCGTAGGACGGTCAAGGAACGCTACGGTGTAGGCATTAAATCACCAGATAAAGCCAAGTCGGCACGTTTCGTGAAGGGTTCAACCGAGGCTAAAGAACACATGGCCAGACTCCGCAAATTATTTAATGTGGTACGTGTATAGCCATCGAGGTTTTGGCCAATCAACGCTTTCCTTTTCAAATCGAGGTCAGTAGCGATAAACATGCACGAAATCGAGGTCAGCAGGGATAAATATCCCAGCTCTGGTTTGTTACCTGGCGTTCGTCTAATGCTATCAACGTTCGGTGGAGTATCATAAAACGTAATAAATCCATCCAATTTGTCTTTCAGATAAATAGTCACAGAGTTCCTGATCGGGGTTGCGTGCGATGATGTGAAGATGAGCGAACATATGAGGAGAATGCTTCAGGATGTGCATCACGAGATTGTTCATGCCACTGTATGATGGTCCAAGAATAACCATTCGAAACAGTTTCTTAATCCCTAAATCTGGGATGTCGCCGACCGATGAGCTCTTGTATTGCTTCGGTAGAGAGGCCCCATAATTGGGTACTAGACTCATTTTTAGATCGTACTATATATAAAGAATATAATAGCTATTGAAAGATGTCCGGATTCTCTTATCCGTTTCCGACGTTCTATTCTAGCATCTACAACCCTGGATTCTACCTCTCACTGGATCAAACAGGATACCTAACATACGCATACGCCCAGACTCTTTATCTTAGTAAAAATGATTATCGTCATAGCTACATTACCGGAATTACAGCAGGTTTGGCTGCGCCTGGTCTAGCCATGGTATTAGATTCAAATAGTGCCATATCAGGGATCAATTCCATCAACTCGATGGCATATAAGCTTATTGGAACTACCCTAGCCTTTTCTGGTCTGTCATACGTCACAGGTATCACAGCAGGAACGGGAGCCGCTTCAAAAGCACTTGTTCTAAGCTCAACTGGATCTATCACATCGGGAATCACTTCACTAACGATGACAAGTCTAATCTTAGGAACGACTACTATTGGTTCCACCGGAGCTGGTTATCTTTCATTAATTACTGCTGGTACTGCTGCTGCATCAAAATCATTAGTGCTTGACTCAACCAGATCATGTACCAACATCTACGCTATGACTATGGATACTGACTCCTGAATTAGATCGACGAAGCGCGAGAGGGAGGAGTCGCAAGGAAAACGTGGTTGGCTTCAAGCTGACTGAAGGGGCGAAATATCTCGAAGGTTGTATGCCGCAAGCAAAAACTGCTACTAGTAGTAGTAGAATGGAGGCTAGAGAGGAGAACGACAGCGCAATGGAGGATGTCCATTCACCTACAAGGACAAGGATGGAAGAGACTGAAGGAAGCAGAAAGAAGCGAGCGCGTGCTCACACGGATCAAGACGAGGGAGGCACGGAGTATGATGATGAGGAGCTAATTGTGTCGTCGACGGCGGAGGAGTGGGAATAGCTCGAGGAGCAACTCAAGACGACAACCATCGTGGTTGTTTTCTCGATGACGGAAGAGTCGGTGGAAGTAGACGGTTGCAGACTCACCCTGGCACACCTTCGTCGTGACATCTTGGAAACATGCCGCAATAACCAGGTCCTCTTTGAAGGCGATACGCTGACTGTGGGGACCAGTGGGAAGAAAAATGAAGAGGCGGGCAGGAAGCCAATGACTTACTTGTCTGGGCACCCGGTGGCGGTTGATCGCGCACTGTGGTGCATGCTCAAACCAGGCTACGTGGATATTAAGGGGGATCGTATTTGGTTGCAGCCTATGTTCACGGGCAGAAAGAACACCAACCTGACTCTAAACGAGTTCGAGTACGTCAATAGTAACCGAATTTCCTTTGCACAGTTACGCAGCACGATTAAAACATGGGGAGGAACTGATTGTCTGATCATCTCTCATGGCTCCTACGTGGATCGGAACAAGGCTCGTCAGGATAGCAGACGGAGTGCATGTGATTGCTTGCAGGTTGCAGCTTACCCGACAGAGATTGTGTACGCTTTTAGCTTGTTCTTCCCAAGTGCGGCTGATGCAAATCGGGTGTTCAAGTCGTACATCACGGCACAACGTTCGACTCCATATCGCCACGGCGATCCAGCCAGTACGCTCATTCTCAAACCCGTCCCACAGGCGGAATGGGATCGAGACCGCTGTGTCATGTATCGTCCAGGGGCAGAGGGCGAGGAGGAGTTTAAGATTGGAATCTTTGGTGTGCGGATGGAGATGAGACCGAAGAAAATTGAGAACATTTTTGAGGAGCACTCACTGGGCCAAGTTCGAGTTGAAATCAGAGGAAACCAACGGTTGTTTGCGATCGGAAAGTGCGCGTCTAGCGACCAGATGGAGGCTATCCTCGCGAAGTTTGGCCCCGGGGACGAATAACAGTTTCGGTACGACACAATACGCATGTTTATCAGAAAATGGGAAGACAGCCCACCACAACGTGCCCAACGCGAACCGCATCAGCAACAGGGGACACATCGAGCGGCACCGGTAGTACAACGAAGAGTGCCGGGACGTCGCTCGGGCAGTTTGACAGAGAACGCGACATTGATAAGAAACTCGATCAGCTGATTCAGGCGCGGACGGCACATATTGAACGCCGTCTGGACCAGCTAGACAGCCAACAGCGAAAGACTGAGAGGACGTTGAGCAATCTCACAGACACCTTGAATGCAACGGTAGTTAGTATTGGAGACCGACTTGAACAGCAACTTTAATCGTACGTGGCCAATTTGCAGCATTTTGGCGGAGGAGGCCAGACGCACCAGTAGGCTGGGTCTCCTTTCGACAACGTAGTGGTGGTACCTGGTGGTTTAAGATGATAATCGCCATTCTGGCATTCCAAATGGTGTGCACAGTGGCGGCAACCAGCGCTTTATCAAGCCAAGAGGAAGTTGTCGAGGCCGTGTTGAGGGCTACGAATGATGCTCGTACCGATTCCGATAACTACTTCGCAACACCAGCGACTCGAGTGGAACTGATATGTCAGTGGTAGAGGATCGACGTGCAATGGGAGGGCACGAGACTCCTCGACATCAGCGAGGCGGCCGTCGTCGCCGGAAATGGTGCCCAGTGCGACGCCCAATCTCAAATGCAGTAGCGGCAGCCAGAAGTACCGTGCTGGAGAGTATCTTGCAGCGGGAACACTACGCCGGGGACTATATCAGAGACGATGATAGCGTGTACAGGGGTGATAACCGTGCAATTCGTGTTTGCACTACCAACATTAACAAAAATCTGAGTCGCAAGATGGACGAGGAGGGATGGTGTCGAATAATCAAGATATCATTGTGATTAGTGATCCAAACTTTCGCAGTCAGAGATTGGAGCAAGTTTGGATAAGCACACATGATGGACCCAATAAAGTTCCTAGCGTACGAGTGCTGGGAACAAAGTATAGCGCAATGGCTATCACTCGAGAACGATGGGAAAACAGACTCGTAAAAGACAGTATCATCAACTCCAGCAGCCGCCGCTCAATGTGTGTGAAACTTCGCTTAGGACACGCATGACTGATATGTGTGATTGGCACATACGCCCACCACTCCCGGAAAGGCACGAAGACATCACGATAACAGAGTGGAACTGGATTCAGCAACAAGTTGCTCTTGCCAGGGAGGAGAATGCCGTTGTACTGGTGGCAGGTGATTTCAACACGTACCCGGAAGAGCGACTAGACAGACAAGGTAGTGGTAATCGATCGGACCGAGCACAGGCAAAATGAGCCTAAGATTTGCGGACTGGACAAGTATGCACGGACTAGTGTCCTCGTTCAAATCGCGCTATCCCACTACACAGCGATACACATACTCCCGTGCCAACGTACAAACAGCACTAGATGATATTTATGTGTCTGGTGAACATGAGTCAGCGGTGGTAAGTAGTGGGATTTGGATCGACAGCATTGTCAGCAGTGACCATGTGAGGACACCGTTTGTTGTGCTTAGATGGGAACGAGGTGCGCGTGTGGAGGCCACGATCTCTAATATATCACCGATTAAAGTTGTCAACACTCGAACGAAGACAGCAGATGAAATGGCTGAATTCACGGACGCAACGGGCAAATTAATTGCGGAGAACAAAATCGCGCTAATTGAGAACATCGATTTGGATAACATCTCGAAGAATGAGATTCTGGAGTGGCCCGAGCGAGCCATCGACAATATGCACACTTGCTTACACGAGAGTGCAAAACAATTGTGGGGGAATCCAATCAATCCCGCCGGCACCTGGCAAGATCTGTTTGTATTAAGTTCAACAATCGATGTACAGCTCAGCTTCGGAAGGCTAAAGAATTGGCTTCGATAACCGATATTAGTGTGAATACCGGCGTAGTGTTCCCGCTGCAAGATACTCTCCAGCACGGTACTTCTGGCTGCCGCTACTGCATTTGAGATTGGGCGTCGCACTGGGCACCATTTCCGGCGACGACGGCCGCCTCGCTGATGTCGAGGAGTCTCGTGCCCTCCCATTGCACGTCGATCCTCTACCACTGACATATCAGTTCCACTCGAGTCGCTGGTGTTGCGAAGTAGTTATCGGAATCGGTACGAGCATCATTCGTAGCCCTCAACACGGCCTCGACAACTTCCTCTTGGCTTGATAAAGCGCTGGTTGCCGCCACTGTGCACACCATTTGGAATGCCAGAATGGCGATTATCATCTTAAACCACCAGGTACCACCACTACGTTGTCGAAAGGAGACCCAGCCTACTGGTGCGTCTGGCCTCCTCCGCCAAAATGCTGCAAATTGGCCACGTACGATTAAAGTTGCTGTTCAAGTCGGTCTCCAATACTAACTACCGTTGCATTCAAGGTGTCTGTGAGATTGCTCAACGTCCTCTCAGTCTTTCGCTGTTGGCTGTCTAGCTGGTCCAGACGGCGTTCAATATGTGCCGTCCGCGCCTGAATCAGCTGATCGAGTTTCTTATCAATGTCGCGTTCTCTGTCAAACTGCCCGAGCGACGTCCCGGCACTCTTCGTTGTACTACCGGTGCCGCTCGATGTGTCCCCTGTTGCTGATGCGGTTCGCGTTGGGCACGTTGTGGTGGGCTGTCTTCCCATTTTCTGATAAACATGCGTATTGTGTCGTACCGAAACTGTTATTCGTCCCCGGGGCCAAACTTCGCGAGGATAGCCTCCATCTGGTCGCTAGACGCGCACTTTCCGATCGCAAACAACCGTTGGTTTCCTCTGATTTCAACTCGAACTTGGCCCAGTGAGTGCTCCTCAAAAATGTTCTCAATTTTCTTCGGTCTCATCTCCATCCGCACACCAAAGATTCCAATCTTAAACTCCTCCTCGCCCTCTGCCCCTGGACGATACATGACACAGCGGTCTCGATCCCATTCCGCCTGTGGGACGGGTTTGAGAATGAGCGTACTGGCTGGATCGCCGTGGCGATATGGAGTCGAACGTTGTGCCGTGATGTACGACTTGAACACCCGATTTGCATCAGCCGCACTTGGGAAGAACAAGCTAAAAGCGTACACAATCTCTGTCGGGTAAGCTGCAACCTGCAAGCAATCACATGCACTCCGTCTGCTATCCTGACGAGCCTTGTTCCGATCCACGTAGGAGCCATGAGAGATGATCAGACAATCAGTTCCTCACCATGTTTTAATCGTGCTGCGTAACAGTGCAAAGGAAACTCGGTTACCATTGACGTACTCGAACTCGTTCAGAGTCAGGTTGGTGCTCTTTCTGCCCGTGAACATAGGCTGCAACCAAATACGATCCCCCTTAATATCCACGTAGCCTGGTTTGAGCATGCACCACAGTGCGCGATCAACCGCCACCGGGTGCCCAGACAAGTAAGTCATTGGCTTCCTGCCCGCCTCTTCATTTTTCTTCCCACTGGTCCCCACAGTCAGCGTATCGCCTTCAAAGAGGACCTGGTTATTGCGGCATGTTTCCAAGATGTCACGACGAAGGTGTGCCAGGGTGAGTCTGCAACCGTCTACTTCCACCGACTCTTCCGTCATCGAGAAAACAACCACGATGGTTGTCGTCTTGAGTTGCTCCTCGAGCTATTCCCACTCCTCCGCCGTCGACGACACAATTAGCTCCTCATCATCATACTCCGTGCCTCCCTCGTCTTGATCCGTGTGAGCACGCGCTCGCTTCTTTCTGCTTCCTTCAGTCTCTTCCATCCTTGTCCTTGTAGGTGAATGGACATCCTCCATTGCGCTGTCGTTCTCCTCTCTAGCCTCCATTCTACTACTACTAGTAGCAGTTTTTGCTTGCGGCATACAACCTTCGAGATATTTCGCCCCTTCAGTCAGCTTGAAGCCAACCACGTTTTCCTTGCGACTCCTCCCTCTCGCGCTTCGTCGATCTAATTCAGGAGTCAGTATCCATAGTCATAGCGTAGATGTTGGTACATGATCTGGTTGAGTCAAGCACTAATGATTTTGATGCAGCAGCAGTACCAGCAGTAATTAATGAAAGATAACCAGCTCCGGTGGAACCAATAGTAGTCGTTCCTAAGATTAGACTTGTCATCGTTAGTGAAGTGATTCCCGATGTGATAGATCCAGTTGAGCTTAGAACAAGTGCTTTTGAAGCGGCTCCCGTTCCTGCTGTGATACCTGTGACGTATGACAGACCAGAAAAGTCTAGGGTAGTTCCAATAAGCTTATATGCCATCGAGTTGATGGAATTGATCCCTGATATGGCACTATTTGAATCTAATACCATGGCAAGACCAGGCGCAGCCAAACCTGCTGTAATTCCGGTAATGTAGCTATGACGATAATCATTTTTACTAAGATAAAGAGTCTGGGCGTATGCGTATGTTAGGTATCCTGTTTGATCCAGTGAGAGGTAGAATCCAGGGTTGTAGATGCTAGAATAGAACGTCGGAAACGGATAAGAGAATCCGGACATCTTTCAATAGCTATTATATTCTTTATATATAGTACGATCTAAAAATGAGTCTAGTACCCAATTATGGGGCCTCTCTACCGAAGCAATACAAGAGCTCATCGGTCGGCGACATCCCAGATTTAGGGATTAAGAAACTGTTTCGAATGGTTATTCTTGGACCATCATACAGTGGCATGAACAATCTCGTGATGCACATCCTGAAGCATTCTCCTCATATGTTCGCTCATCTTCACATCATCGCACGCAACCCCGATCAGGAACTCTGTGACTATTTATCTGAAAGACAAATTGGATGGATTTATTACGTTTTATGATACTCCACCGAACGTTGATAGCATTAGACGAACGCCAGGTAACAAACCAGAGCTGGGATATTTATCCCTGCTGACCTCGATTTCGTGCATGTTTATCGCTACTGACCTCGATTTGAAAAGGAAAGCGTTGATTGGCCAAAACCTCGATGGCTATACACGTACCACATTAAATAATTTGCGGAGTCTGGCCATGTGTTCTTTAGCCTCGGTTGAACCCTTCACGAAACGTGCCGACTTGGCTTTATCTGGTGATTTAATGCCTACACCGTAGCGTTCCTTGACCGTCCTACGAACAGTCTTGATCAAATCAACATGTTCAGGTTTTGTTGCCTTCGCGATTAGCTTGCGCTCACCTAGATCTACTAGATCGTTGATGATACCTTTCTGTTTAGCGTATCGTAGCGCCTGCTTTGCCTTTGTCTTAACATCGGCAACTGTAATGCGTCCTCCTTCCGTCTCTGAATTACTGTCAACATCAAGCGTGCGTAGCCCGCGACTCGACGAGTTCCCCATCTCAACACCGACACCAGTGAGACTCTTAGTAGCAGCTCGTGCAGGGGCCGCTGCTTGTGGTGCACCTACCGCGGTTGCTAATGCGGGTACAACTACATCTGCTGCTTTGCTTAAGAGTCCGCTGTCTTTAGCAAACTTGAAACCAGTTTTGATAACGTTCCAGATCTTTCCCCAGATCAATCCACCCTGAGCCTTCTTGTAGTCTTTCTTGATTTCGTGTCGGGTAATGTTCAGACGAACACCACGGTTCGCTTCCCTCGCATTTAGTGCCTTCTCATATGATTCAGGATGTAAATGCACAACAGCGCCAGAACCCTTTAACTCAGAGCTCGTTAGGCTGAGTTTACCAGTCTTGAAACCCTTCTTTTAGCTTTGGTGCGCTAACGTCGCTTGAGATTGTTAATTCGCGATACATGGTGACTGCTCTATATTCTCTGAATTTTAATTCTTTAAAAGCACGATTACGTTTATATTATTAAAAGTCTTCAGAATATCCGATTTATTGTGTTGCCTCGCGTATAACCATAAGAGACACCATATGCCGCAATAATCTTCATGCGCTGATTGGTACTGAAACTCGTTGTATTTACTGATCCCGTAGCTAGTTGGCGGACCTTCTCCCATGCTCTCGAAATATTCGTTGTTATAAACTGCTGTTTAATGTCCTACATCAAGATCAGGTGGTGGTAGCAATATCAGAAAGGTACCTTTCTTTGGTAGAGGCTTTGTTATTTCGCTCGACTCATAAATATCATCCAAATTAACACCAATAAGCTTAGCCAACTCGATAAGCTCATGATCGCTGGTGACAGGCTTAATGAGGTTGGACATTTAATTAATTTCGAAACGACCTATATTGACTGTGATATAGTGCGTTTAACATCAGCTAACTTTCCTTGGGTAGTTTCTCCAACTCTCCGCTAACTCCGTCACCTGCGTTCGTAGGTTCATCCGCTCCAGTTTACGACGTCTATAGTACGATTTGTCCTTACTGAAAGCATTGGCATATTTCTCTTCGTCTGCACGACTCAAATTTTCTTCAAAATCGTTGTGTTGGCGCTTGGGTGGTGGTTTATTGTCATTTTTGCTTCGTATTCGAATGGATGGAAGTGCCGGTAAGTCACAGGTGACCAGGAAGCCTTCGACTTCGGTAAGGAAGGCAGCATCAGACATCATCGGATAACGTCAAATTACAAATGGCCTACTTACCGGTACACCGTTCACGCTATTTAGTCGTAGTTCAAATATAGTCGTGCTTCTGTACTTTTTCGTGGCACTATTTAAAGCGATTCTCGTCCAAACATCTCAAAATGACACAAAGACCGCGTATTTGAACAAATCTCGTCGAGCTGGATCCAATCATGGTCTTAGATCCTCTCAACTGTAAATATTGTCATCACTAGAGCTAATACACAATTTACTTTTCCGCCCCAAAATCGTAAACCATATTTTTCGTAACACCACAAATCGTGTTCCGGTGTGGTTCTTTGCGGTTCACTTTAAAGTGTATCACTTGGAACACGCGTCTAAGCTTACATGTAGTGTCGAGTACTTCGAAGTAAGTTTACTATGGTACTCAACTTGAATGTTTTTCAAAAGGCTTAAAAGCCTGGGATGCACAGAAGGTAATGGGTTGGTCACGCTGTATTTGCTCAACCGCAATTATTAAATTTTACTATCTGAAATACTCTGAAATAAATTTCAGTGAACACCATTGAGCACTTTATACAGAAATCTACTTTTCATGTAGATGGAGATTCTCAAACATCATCGCAATCTCAGCGCGATCATCCGCTACGGATCCGAGCACCATACCAGTCAATTGCTTCACAGCAGGCTCGTGAGTCGCTACAGTGCTCAAATACATAGGTGTATGGCAAATGCAAGTTTTGACCACACTACCAGACTCGGGCGTGTCTTCAATGTCGTGAAAGACTTGTCGATCTTCTTGTCGGAATGGCAATTGCCCTGCTTGCCAGAATATCTCGCACGTACGCTCGAGCTTCAGCGGCATGACGTGCTTGTCAATATACGTGAAGTTGCCTGTATCGCCGTCCTCCTTCCATAGCTGTCTGGAATCGATATGTTCATCGCTTATGCCCTCTAGGCCACAAGCACTAAGGGTCTCGTCCGTTTGAGTGTAAATCGCGTCCAAATCCTGCACACACAAAAAAATACTCGTAGAATGCAACATCAGAAGCTCCAGTCGAATTCGCTTCCGCCGAGGGAAGTCTTCCTCCTCCTCCTCTATAGTAATTGATGCTAGATGCTTCTGCACCAACTTCTGGAACTCATGGATGAACGAAGCTCGGGGTTCGATTGCCTTATACAGTCGTCGCTGCTGCTTCCGAGCTCGATCTCTCTCGTCGCTTGGATTGTGCTAGCATCTTCCACGCCGACGTGGACAGAGTTCGACTGATTTCCTTTGCCTTTTGTCGTGCTTCCAGGTCCGCAGTCAAGTCCCGTGCTCATTTTGCTGTTGCTGGCGACATCTGCTGCATCTCTTGCGGTCCTTGATTCGATCCAGCTCGAGTTTGGTGGCAGGGTCGATGTTTAACTTCTTTGTGGCCTCTTTTCCGGTGGCTCAACGGGGGAGGGTGTCACAGGTAAAACTCTGAAGTGATAACTCAGCACTGGTGTCATTGATAGCGTCACCCAAAGTGACCAAGAAGTCCTCAATGTCGCCAAGCGCAGTCTCCGATGTCATCGTGACGTGGGAAATCGGTGAGTGGTGGCTGTGAATCACCGTGACGTAATCTCTGTATGCGAATTTGGGTACTTTTGGACAGGTAAAACTTACCCATATGAATTGCAAAGTCAACTGCTGATCCACAACAGCAACCCACTCATTCTTACGTAAGGTAAGTTACGCAAGTGTAGCTCTTTGAAATAGCTACACTCGCGTCGAGCTTCATAACGCAATGCGCCTTGTGAATGGACCATCGCGCTTGCAGAACTAGAGTGTTCTAGACGCCGCATTGGTCGACACTTCCGCCAGAATACGATGTCGCTCGCGCGAGTACCAATGATTCTTGATTGCATTCTCGCACCTCCCCGGCAGCTTCTCGGCAATCAGATTCCACTGCGTCGAGTGCGCTTCCATCACCTCCGTCAAAATCTTCTCCTCAGCAGCCGTCCACGGCGCCTGTCAATAAGCAACGTCACCATGAGAAATATATCCTCGCAACCAGGACGCGAACTTGGCCCTCACCGTATTAATCGCCGGGTCCAAGTGGTTTAAAAACCTTTCGCGGCACTGGTTCCCAATTCTGTCAGGCAAAAACGCAGCAACCTACAAGCGTATCCACCATCAGCATCTCCACCCTGTTTCAACCCCATCATTCATCTCACCTCCGTCCACTTGCGTCCGATCTCCTTCACCTTCTCCACGAGCACTTGGTCCTCAGTCTCCGTCCACGTCCCTTTACCTTTCATCACCTTGTCCAGCGTTCGGTACCATTGCTGCAAACACTGCAAATCTGTCCGTCCAGGTAGTTGCGATGCAATGAACAGCCGGTTCCTCACTCCATGTTTTGTCACCAAAGTCCTTAGCTTGTCCTTCTCGTCCACCGTCCACTGTTGGGGTGGTGCTCTCCTGTCTTCTGATCTCTTGTCCGCCTTCCTGGCCAACATCAAGCAGCGATTCTTGACGTTCTCGGCGCTTTTCCCACTAAATTCTTTGGCCAGTTTGGCCCATTTGGACCCAATTGTCCGCTGCAATTGCAGCAGCTTCTCGTCGTCCTGTACGCTCCACACACTCGACGTTGCAGTCAACGACGATGCCAAGTGGTTCACGAACCGTTCGCGACAACGTTTGCGGTCGCGAAACGGGAAATGCAATGCGATTTTACTCCAGTTATGTTTGCCTAGTCGTTGTACTAGTTTCCTGAGCTTTGCGTCTTCTTGCGCTGTCCAGGAGGAACGTCGTGTAGTGAAAACCACTACACTGGTACAAGTAGTAATACTTAGCACATTACGTCGGCAGTTTTTTTACTTCCCGTAATTTACCGTTGAAAGTAGGTGTAGCCGTTCCCCACGTCCAGCTGTTGGTTTCACCGACGCAACCTCTCGAGCTTAAGAAAACATCCGTTGCAGCTCAAGCATCCGCACAACTGCTCGTCCAGGTCAGATCTTAAAGATGACGCTATGCAGCGTTTTTTATTTCGCGGGATTTACGGTCAAGGATCTTCGTGAAGCCATTTCTATTGGTCAGAATCTGTTGTGACTTTTGACCAATAGTGATCCGCTACAGAAACAGAAAGTTCTTTTTCTCGCATTCGAGAATCTGCCGTATCGAGGGAAGATGGTAAAGCTCTTGTGTTCAATCGTTGGTGTGGCGGGAAGCGCCTTCCCTGTGGACATCGACGCGAGCCAGCTGGTGGGGGACTTGAAGAAGGCGATCAAGGCGGAGAAGCCGAACACGATCCAGTGCGATGCAGATGAACTGCAGCTCTTCCTGGCGAAGAAGGACGACGCGTGGCTCTCGTCTCGCTTGGAAGACGTGAAGAAGCTGAAGAAGGGCGAGAAGACTGCTCTCATCGAAGCGCTAACGAAGGAAGACCAAGAGCTACAGGCAGAGGATCCCCTGGAGGACGTGCTGAACGGAATGGATCCTCCATCGTCTCGCCAAATTCACGTGCTGGTGGTGGTTCCGGAGCGTTTGGCCGCGGATCCCAGATTGCTTGAACTCCAGGAAGCACTCTTGCGCCATACTTTGATGAATGAGCCTTCGTCGACGTCTGCACGAACCCAAGATTTTAAAGGGAGTCTGATCACGAGGTATCAGGGTGACATGGGGAAGTATCAGGGCGACCAAATGCTGCGGTGTATGCTGCTTAACTTGGCGCTTCCGTCCGAGTTGGTCATCTCCTCTCATTTGTTTCGTCGAGAACACGAGTTTCTCGCTGACAATCTGATGGGGTTCACCAACATTGATGATGTGAACAATGGCTTGTTGCTATTCAAGCCACTGGAGCATGCATTTGATCACCTCCAGATCAGCTTCATCTATTACAAGGACGATGATGAGTTCCGTTTGAAAATCTTTGATCCTTCATTGCGCGAACAACTTTTGTTCGACAATCTAGATGATCGCGGTAAAAAAATTCTGTTTCGAGGACAAAAACTGCCGAGAAGATGGAGAAGGCGTACCCGAGTGTATGCACCTGGAACACAATTTAACATCCAGACAACGTTTGGCGACATCGAAGATCAACCACTGTGCTTCAAGTCTGTGGAGCGTCCCTACAAGCGCTGCTTGAACTTACAGGCCCGTTTAGCACGGAAGAAAGCAGTCGAGGCGAAGTGGATTCAGCCGGATGAAGGTGAATTTGAAGATTTTTGGTCGGAAGGAATGACGTTCGCTGAAAAGATGGATTTCTTTAACGCACGTGAAGGCTAAGATTTCTCAATTTGCCAGGACACGAGTCCAACGACTACCGATCTTGTCTGAACTCGTTTTTGAAGCTGAAGGTGATGTACTGAAACTAAGCGTCAGGATTCATCGAGTACTTCGAAGTATATCAATACTACTTCGTAGTATATTTTTTCATCGTGATAAATATAAAAGTTTTAACTGTATTATTAAAATAATATAAAAAGATGGCATACTTACCAGAACAATATCAAGATAACAAGGAACGTGTTAAGGCGGCGCAGAAGCGCTACTATCAGCGCACTCGCAAAGCTCGTTTATCCTACCAAAAGGGGTACGACGACAAGAATAGAGACCAGATTCGTGCAAGACCAAAATCGAACCTAACCAATGCGAAAGCGAACTTAATTAATTAAAAACAATTATCTTAGATAAAAAGTCAGCCTAGATATAGATAATGGTCGAGGCCAAAAACATAAAGATCCAAAATTTAGTAGCCGCCCTACTCGTCGAGGTGGTATTGGCGTTCGGTTGAGGGGGAGGAGGGGTGGAATGTGATTGGTTATATCCACGTCCTAACTACCGACCCAACGTAAAACCAAGATGCTACTGCAACACTCCAATTAAAAAGCACTACCTAATTTTTGATAAAGACGAAAATCACTATTTCGTAGGATGTGAATGCATTAAGATAATTGGTGCTCACTACAAAAAATGTGTCGGTTGCCAAAAGCGATACAGTGCCGATATCGCTTTTGCAAGGATTGCTGAGACTGCGCCATAACTTCATTCAGCGAGGAGCGACAGACGTTTAGGAAATATTACAAACAAACCCCAGAATCGCTTATAGGTGTTGCTGATCACTACATTCAGTGGTTATTTGAGTGTAAAAAATATCCGACGCAGATAAAGCTGATTTGGCTTGTTACGTGCTCCCAAAAACTAAAATTGGGTTTGGGAAGCATCGCGGTAAGACATCAAGATCAACGATGGCTTGATCGTACGCATTATGGTTGGTATCGAATTGTGATTATGCCGTTATTCGTTGCGGTTGCATCAGCTACGCTGTAGCTTTGACAACGATGTTCCCCTTACCCAACAATAAACGTCACGGCTTGAGACTTCAGGTCTTCAGACCTTTGAAGAGCACGCCTGACCCAATTCTTCGGAAGGGGAGCACAACAACGAATAGAGTCTGGAAAATGCCAGAAAGCGATAAGAAACCAGCTATGTACATGTAGAGCGGGTATATGAACGTAAGAGCCACCTGGCATCGAGACACAGCTTGTTCTCGCTTCATAATTCACTTCTACTGTGCGAACATGAGCACCCCAGAAATTCGCGAAGCAAATTGCGAACACGAAGATCGAAGGTGGCGACGCAAGCAGCCTGTGAACAATGCAGAGTGAGTGCATTTCAAAAGAAGCGACGTCAAGACGTTTGTACCAAACTGCTGTGACCAACTTTTGAAATACTACTGGGTAACGCGCGTCCATGTTGGCGCCGCGCTTGACAAGAACATGACAGTCAGGGATCGGTAAAAAAAAACATTGTTATTGTTTTATTGGTTTATTGGTGGGGTACAATTATTGTATTGGTCGACGTCCCCAATATTGGGTATTATTGCTCCGATACTGTTGTACAGAAGGAATTGCGTCAGCAGAGGGTGTCCACCAGAGGTCGCAAACGCTAGACACCGGGTGTCCGTATCCGGCCGAACCAACACCCCGACATGTTTTGGATGTCCGTGGTCAACCGTACGAATCTATCGGGCAACCGAAATATTGGTATCGGTTAACCGAGAAATAACATGTATTTTTTTAGCCAGAGGTTTGCTTAGCTTTTCGACAGCACATCTGCATTTGACAGAGCGGCAAATGTATTGTTCGCCACCAAGGGACTCAACACATTTTCTCGGGGACTGGGGACTTGTGTAGGGCACGACAAACCTGTAAATGCTGTCGGCTATTGGCAGTGAAATCCCGTTAGGGGGATTTCGGCTATCCAAAACCATCCGTTGAGTTTGCTCGGTTATCCGTACCCGTCCATGGTCAACTAGGAGAAAGTGTTCCGTTGACGTACCCGTCCGTCGTTACGGTCAAACTTTATCCGTTCGGGTACGGTTGCCCGATTGCGACCTCTGGTGTCCACTGACCTCTCAATCGATGCTATCACGCTCCTCCTGGTCTTCAATAGATTATTCGCGTGTGGTTTTCACCGTTTTGGAGTAATTCACGTCCATAGTTGCTCGTGTTGATTTGGGTGGCGTCGAAGGTGAGCAAAGACAAATGAGGGAGGCGTGGTCTGTGGTTTGCGAGTAACTTGCAGCGAGTTGGTGTTCGGGATAACACTGGAACCTTGAGAATTTGGATGTGAGACCCAGAGCTCGTTCTATTGTACTATTCTAGTGCTTATCTGCCTCGCACGACCATGAAGGTCGGCCTGAAGGCTACCAAGACGTACCTGAAGTGTAGCACCCACAATCTTCATATTGCAATGTTGTTTCCAGTATATTATTGTCGCTACAATATTGTACGGGAAGGTCGGCTTCCGACCAGTAAATAAACAATATATATTGTCCGAGCCCTGCGTCATGATGACAGTTGCGCAGCTAGTGATCAACGCCGTATTGCCTTCATCATCCACCGAGGCCCCACGATTCACGAGGCCCACGGCAATATCCAGTAGGCCATGCTCACAATATTCAACGCCGTAGCACCAGTCGGAAGTTGAAAAAAAAACTATCGACACACTGCTTCCAAATGGATTTAGATTGCGTCGGAAAACGGTAGCTAATTATCCCCAAGGTTGATTAGCTCAAGTGTAGCGAGTACGTTCTCCGCGGTCACTTCGTGTGTTTGGACAGCTGATAAAAGTGAATTCTGGACACCCACGAGTTGCTGACACAATGAGAACTTCATACGTTGCATCAGCTTTCCCACCTGGTACAAGTCGTGCTGGAAACAAAGTTTGTGGCTTTGAAACGGATGCCGCCAACGAATGGTAGTCGTGTCCGACCTGCGCGACTCATCCATGTCAATAAGAACCCAGTATGCTGGATCACTTGGAACGCACACAATGTTCCGCCAGCGGATATCGCCGTGGCAGTACCCGCAACCATGCCAATAGCTTAACGCAGTCAGAGTATCCTGCAACCACCCATACACTTCCCTGTCATCCGTAGGCCTACGTTCGTAGCCAAGAGGGTTCAGTTCTACAGTGATTTCGGCTGGATCCTCCATCACTTCCAGATTTAGCACAGTTTGAAGGTGCGTTCTTGCAGCTTCACGAAAATGTAGTTCACGTAAAGCCTCGTAGATTCCAGCAAGTCTGTCAAAATCAGCTTTGTCTTGGCATCCCTCAAGCTTGATCGTACCTCGAATCCTATCATCCAATAGCATGAGGGTCCGCTTTTCGTTCTTATCAGGTGTGAACGGCAGCAGTCGAGTTGGTTGCATACGATTAGAAAAAGTCGACATCTTGTCCAGGATAAAGGCCAGATTGTAGAACGCCTTAATTACATCTGCCTTCTGGGTAGTAATCGAGCGGAATTTCGCGATTTCGTGGACTGTCACGTAATTATCGATCGCAACAATTTTCAGTGTTTGTCCACTCGTCGCGTAACCCAGGATATACGAAAGATCTCCATAAAACATCGGATTCCACCTTCGCATTTTGGACGTCAACTCCTCTTCAGGCACACAAAGCGGCGTGCTGGCACTTTTCTCTTCGCCACGAAAAAGCACCAGTCCTTTGTAGTGCAGCATGATGTCCGGACGGAGCTGTGCAAATGTTGTACCAGTCTTGTCAGCGCGATCTCGGACCACCGAGAGATCTAATCCGTTGGCAAAGCATAATTGAATGGGGAACTGAAGAAGAGCCGTGTAGATAATTAGCCATTCGGTCTCGGACGCCCCCGTTTCCATTGGTATGGCACACATTAACAAGAATGCCCCAATCATCGAGAAACGATGACTACACTGAATCTCTGGGCTCCCCTCTGCAAAAATCTGGCTTTCAGTCTGGGTGTCCTCGAGTTGTAGTTGAAAGGGGAGTGGGCGCTTAAGATAATCCGCTAACTCCGTTATGTCAGGGCATTCCGTCAGGTCTAGCGCCGAGTATTGCCACAAATCTCTTAAGCTGACGTTGTTAAGACGGCGTTTCTTCGCAGGTAATTCAGTTGATGGGAACGCGTGGCGTCGATCTGTCGGCACCGCGTTGATCGATGACTCAACCAAAACGATCAGCACGTGGATTTTCCCCGTCGGTGGAGTAAAATTCTCTCCAAAGTTGTTGACGTCCTTAATCGACAACAGTGGATCAATCGTAGGGAATATATGCACCGTACCACTAGCTGAAAGCACAAGACGCCCACGATCGTTATAACTCACAGCTTGCACGTCAGCGCTATCGAGCCAGTCACCGTTCCCTTTGTACGCGCGAAACAGCTTAACAAGTCTCGCATCAACCGTGACGGTCGCAGGGTTATTGCTCTTGATCAGGGTCTTTAAGTCACTCCCCAGTTCGCTGTCAACAATAGGGATGGAAAACGGCTCATCCGTCGATCCGGAAAACGCACAATTAAGCTTGAGCAGCTTTCCATGGCCTTGGGCCAGAATTGAACTGATGGAACTGAGGCCTCATCGCTTCTTCTGGGCTGCTTCTGCAGGACAGGAGCAACACGGAGTGTAGCGAGCACGCTGCTGTTTCGACCAAGCAGTGCTTGGCATTGCCATTGAGGCTCAATGAGCTTGCCAAGTTGGCAAGCTTGCAGTTCATAGCGCAAGTTGAAGGCAACTTTTGACGAAGTGTCACACACTTGCAAAATCAGGTGTGTCATGCACTGATAGTGAAGACTCGACACGTATTTACTATTGCTATGCTGTCGGGAAGTGCAGCTGTTGCTACCCTCTACGCTGTCGGTTCAACCACTGTATTTCCTGTACCATTTACTATGCTGTTAGCATCACCACCATCCGTCGTCATGTATGGAATCTGCTTCGCGATTTTCTGGGGTGCTCAATTCAAGGCAAACCCATCGATACAAAAGGAGATGGAGCAGCAAACGACGGTGCTGAATTGCCAGATTTGTCTTACGCTGATCTACCCCATGTACATCTTTGGATTCACATCATTTACGGGTGTGTACCAAACCATTTTTGTGGTAGTGTTGCCAATTATCAAACTTATCGCCAAGAACTGGGTTAGCCGTGCGCTTGTTGGTCACAACGACTTGAAACCAGAGGCCGTCATCTTCAACGTGGAAGTATTTAACGCGATGTATATCTCGAACGCACTTCAAGTGGCGTCTACACAAGCTGCGACAGTCACGATCATGGTGATGGACTTGCTACATTTTTGGATTTCGATGCATGATGTGGTAAAAATCCTGAAAGAAGTGAAGGTGCTGATGGCTAAAATTCCACAAGAACATCCCAACGCAAAAGAAAACTTTGTGTAGGTGGCGATACGTTTGTTGGATCTGGAGATGCAGCAAATGTCAAAAAGCACGCGCCACATTGCCGATGCTTCAATTTGGCTAGCTCAAATCGAGTCACTGGCGAATACAACTACACCAATCACGAAGAACAACATCAGCCGCATAAGTGAATCAGAGAATGACGACTCTGACAATAAATCACCGAGCCAGACGCGGAAGCCATCACTCGGGACACGGGTGGTTCCGATCAACCCAGGGCAAGGCAAAGGAGCCAAAAGCAGTTCTGCAGACTTAAAAACAGGGCCAAGTTCCTCTGTTGGACTGGAAAAGATATTTTCTCGAAACGAGCGTATAATCTTTATTCGTGAAAGCGCTCGAGGTCTTTTTATCACGGAATACGTAGTGCTGGTGGAATACGTCGAAGTGGTGCTCCCGCTTGTGTACTGTAAGTATGTTGAGTTGAGGCAAATGAAAGTGCAAGTAGGTACGAGTCTAACGTTGCCCACTGCTTACAGGTGCACACCACGTGATTGTGTATAATTTGCACAACCGTGCCTATTATCCGATGTTGGCCAGTCTTTCCAGCTCCGAGTTCATGTCGACCATCTCCCACGTTCTGATCTATGGCTGCTTGGAGTTTGCCTCGTTGGTTGTGGCCATGGTCTTATTGAGGCGCACTCTAGGATTTTCACCAATACGCCAGCTTTCGTTCGTCCTCGAGAATCAAGCAGAGATCATACAGGGCAAGCTGATTATCCTTCTCATCTACGTTACGCAGATTTCGCTGGCTCATATAGGTACGCACCTAATGTTCTATCGTTTAAATTCTTCGTGTAAATTGTGCGTCTTACCGCGATATTTTGATATTATTTTCTGTGTGACGACACTACATGTAGGCGCTGATTTCAGCTTCAAGTTTGCTTGGTTGCATGCATCTCAGACGAGTGCATGAGTACATGTACTTGCTCGTAGCTAAAATGGCTCATTGAAGCACTGCTTTCTGACAATAAACCCCTCAGTTCCCTTGGGGCAGAAATTATCCATCCTCCTCTTCACGTTGCTCGCGACCGAAGTAATCACTTCGCTCAGACCCAGGAATCAATAAGGTTGGAATGCATAAACGATGTACAAATTATCTCCGCTGGACAGCCAGAACTGTCCTGGAATCAACACTTTATGGGTTTAATGATTTCAACAGAAATTGAAGATGAAGTCAATTCGTTAATTGATGTCGGTGAACCCAAAGTTTCGCTTGCGTTCTCATATCCAGCCCTCCAGGATGTTGCGTGAGTGTTTGATCCGCCTCACACTCACAGACCATTTATCAATTTACCTCGGCAGCGTCACTTCTTAGTCACTATCCTGACAATGCAGTACGGAGCGACTCTTTTCATGGCGATTTTCTCCTCTGCACTGGTCCCATTGATCCAAGCAGGGTCAGTCACATTTACCAGCTACTTCGAAGGTGACGATTGCTCCGGGATACCACATTTCATCTACGAGGAAAGTGTCGACACCTGCCATTCTGCACATTGTACGGCGTTGACCATCGGAGACGCCGTTTGTTCCAGCAAAGTGGATTGCTACGGGAACGACCGTGTGGATACTGCCACCATCTACACTGATGCCGATGCGCCCTACCTGTTGCTGGAGCAATTTTCACCGCCGACCGGTTGCAACAACTTGGTAAACGCACTCGCGTTTTACGCGGATGGGGACTGTCATATTCTACCCGACGTCACATCGTACGTTTCTGCCGTTGCCGCTCTCAACGAGGATTTCTCCCTAGAGCTGCAGCTATTCGATGACGAAGCGTGCACGAACCCCGTGAGCAACATGTCCGTTGCGAGCACCGACGTGGAGTGGGTATGCTTTGTTGGCTATTCGGACTCATACGGCTTTGTGTACTACACGACTGACTCGGTTGGCTGCAACAACTCTACCACCAGCACTTCTGGATCGGACTTGCTGTGATGAAAATCCAAAAACTGCCCCCTTGGCGGTCAAGGGGGAAGTCAAGTTGACTTGGTGGGAGAAGTATGAAGAGTGTAGCAACACAAGCATCACAACAATAATGAAAATATATTTCTCTTCCTCTAATACTAGCATTATTCAGAGATCCCATTTCTCGTATTTTTTTTTTAATAAAGGTGAATGTTAGTAGGCAAGTAACAGACTAGCATTTCATCTTGAAAAATGGGCCCGTGTGATCTGTGCAGGTTCGTGTACGACCTCAGCTTTACGAGGTAAGCTTAGTCTACATGTATTCTAGCAGGGTTAACGTTATGAGACGTAGCTAAACGAAATATTTCTGTTTGTGCGTCGAAGCTACTAAACCTGGAGTTGCTTGCCACCTAAATACTAACCGCAATCACTCGACCAAGATGATTCAGCGACTTCAAGACACTCGTCAGCGACTTTGGGCAGCATGGATGTCCGTTCAAGTGGAATTTCAGGGCCGCTACTCTGTGGAGCGACTTCAGCAGCTTAATGCCTATTCGAGAAACTTGAGTACTGGTCGACTCGCTGTCATCATCCTGTTGACCCCGTTGCCGAGTTTGGCAATGAGCTTGCTTAAAGAACTACCGCCTATGAATCCCCCAGAAGCCGGTGTCTACGCTAACGTGGTGTTCTTCATTCGCTCTTGGTTCGTACTCGCCTTCATTGATGGTAATATGCTGGTTCAAATGGGTCAGAGTGCACCTCGACTCAAGCTCACTAGTCGTCAAGTCATATTTGCAGCATTATTCGCATCAGCAGTATCAATGGTGTTTATCTTCGTGTTGTGTGCACTAACAGTATTCCCTTTGCCATTTGGACTACTCGTTGTGGCACCACCCGACGTCATCATGATCACTTTATGCTTCGTATATATTTCCGGTCCGCGATGGCGCGCCGATCCTACGTTGTGGGACGATGTCAAGCGACAATTGTCCGTCTTCAATTGCCAAGTAGTGCTTACGTTCATCTACCCCATCTACATCTACGGGTTTGTGTCACTCACAGGTCTCCACCAAGCGATGTTCGTCGTAGTGTTACCAGTCATCCAGCTCACCGCCAAGAACTGGGTTAGCCGACAACACACAGACAACGACCTCAAGCCTGAAGGAGTCATCTTTATCGTGGAAGTTTTCAACGCTCTCTATGTCTCTAACGATCTTCACAATTCATCATCATGGAAGACAACAGCTACGATTATGGCGATCGATTTCTTGCATTTCTGGCTGTCCATGTTCGACGTTGTGGAGGCTCTGAATGAGGTCAAGGTTCTAATGACTAAAATCCCTCACACCCACCCGATTGCACATGAAAACTTTGTCCAGATATTAATGAGACTGTTAGAAATGGAATCGATGGTGACAATACCAAGCATGGCTAGTGCTAAGGAGATGTCTTGGAGGTCACGAATGGAGGCGTGGATCAGTTCTAAAAGTGCGCTAAGCAAAAATTCTTCTTTCCGCAATGCGAGTCTTGTACTACAGCTAAGAGGCGATGGCTTCAGCCGCAAGAAGTGGGCGCCTTTTAGTAAAGCACGCGTCTTCCCCATTCGCCCACCCCAACATCGAAAGTTGTTGCAAACCAAAGTCCACGCCAGCCCTGGAATTGATTCGCACACCGAGAAAAATCTGAAAGCTGTGGTGAATTCAAGTGCCTCTCTTGGTCTTGAAACAATATTTTCGCGTCGTGAACGAGCACTATTCATTCGCAGAAGTGCTCGAGTTTTATTCATCACTGAGTACATTGTGTTGGTGGAGTACGCTGAAGTGGTGTTGCCCATCGTCTACAGTGCGTCACGAACTGAGCAGCAATTTCGTTTTTACTAAACTAACACAATGATCTTTTATCTGTTGTTTGGGCAGGTGTGCATCAAGGTGTTTTATTTCATATGCACAACCGCGCCTACTACCCTGCGCTCGCTGGGATGTCAAGTGCCGAGCTCTTGTCCTCCATCCTGAACGTGCTGATTTACAGCTCACTCGAGTTCGTGTCGCTGATCATGGCTTTGATCGTGCTGAAAAGGATGTTAGGTTTTTCAACGCTGCAGCAACTCGCTTTCGTCCTGGAGAATCAAGCAGCAATGGTGCAGTCCAAGCTCTCGGCACTCTTCGTCTACGTCATGCAGGTACCGCTGGCGCATCTCGGTAGGTTTCCCAGCAACATCTGAGCTCATACGAAAAGAAACCTGCTAACCTGGTACTTCTAATCTGGTACGATGTACACTAGGGGCTGACTTCAGCTTCAAATTCGCGTGGATTCATAGAAGTTGAAGTTGTAGTCATGTTGCTATATCCCCTGCACAAGATGATAAACGGTTGAATAACAAATAATCCGGGTGTACTTAAACGTTTGCGCCGTATCAGTCCCATCAATATACTAAAATCAAGTCATTCATACCATTACATGCCTATCATTTCCACACAATTGAAAGTATCCACTAAGCTTAGAAAAATAACCAAATGCCAAGGCTGGACCCGCCGCCTCTTCCTGAAGGCTTGACACTGCTGCTTGGCCTCTCCATCGCGCTGAGTCCTCCGCTGGTGTTGTGTCTCGACTGCGTCTCCTCTTCACGCTTATTCCGCAGCAGCAACTCCCGCTTTTAACGACCCAAAACTCGCTGCACAAGACCCAAAAGATGCGCATAACCCACCTTTTATTACTCTTTTGTGCTCTACACGAAGCTACAGCGTCCCCCATGCAGAAGGTGGAGGAGTTTGAGATGCGTATGTATAATGCACAGACGCGTACCCAGCGACGAGCGCTCTTGGGACCTACAAGATCCTCAGATGACGCGAGAGACGAAGCTCTGGCCAATACTGCACGAGTAGTGGACGAAACTAATGCAGAGCATCAAGCAGGCAAGAAGAGTTACTTCATGGGGTACAACGAACTCAGTGACTTAACGGATGAGGAGTATCGAGCATTTCTAACCTCCAGACTGGACAGAGATTCAGCCAGGAGGAAGCAGAAGAAGAAACAGTCGACGATCAGCAAAGGAGGAGGCAAAAGAGGCAAACAGGTTACAATTAGCTTTGATCTGGACGGTGGGTCAAGTGAAAGTGATGATGAGGAAGAAGAAATTGATGTCCCGACGCAGTTGGACTGGACAACCAAGGATGGAGGGAAGTATATGACGCCCGTCAAGAATCAAGGAACGTGTGGGAGCTGCTGGGCATTCGCGGGAGTGGCAGTGGTGGAGTCGAGGTATGCTATTGAAAATGATGTGCAGGCGTCGCCATTGAGTGTGGAGCAGGTGCTGAGCTGCTCGGCAGACTTGGATCATATCCGGAGTAAATTTAAGGACAACATGACCAGCTCGTCGGAAGGTTGTTCAGGAGGGATGCCGTTCCTCACGTACGCGTACCTGAAGCTCACCAAGCCCCACGGTCTTTCGTGTGGAAGTGCTTATCCCTATGTAATGACGACGAATGAGACAGATCCGCAGTGCTCTTCGTCGCTTACTGCTGAAGTGGCTGTGGCGTGGAAGTCGAATATGTCGGACTATGAGGTGGTGACTTCGAGTGAGAAGGCGCTGCTCAGAGCAGTGACTACTGGACCTGTGACAGCAAATATCGATGCTACAGGGGACGGGTTTCGTCATTATGCAGGTGGAATTTACGATGCCCAAGATTGCCTTAGTGATGGAGATGAAGTAAACCACGCCGTAGTGGTTGTGGGCTTTGGTGAGACTGACGCAGGCGAAAAGTTTTGGATCATCCGCAATACTTGGGGTACTATGTGGGGCGAGGATGGTTATATGCGCATCGCTCGTGGCAGTAGCGTCGGCACTTATGGTCCGTGCAATCTGTACCTGTACGCAGACTATCCGGTGAACCTGACCGTCGGCTCCACTGCAACCAGTGGTGAACCTTCGTGTGCTGTGCCTGCGTTGACGTTTGAGCCACTTCCGGTCATTAAGCTAATAGGGCTATCAGGCAACCAAGTTGTGATGCTGGTGCTTTGCATTATTCTAAGCGTGATAGGCGGGGTGGCGCTGTATCATGGCACAGAGTTCATTCAGAATCGCAAGGAAATTGCCGGAGAGATGCGTTACCAGGACAGCTATGCTCGCTGGGTATTACCCTCCCGAGACCAGATCGCCGCGGCACTTGCTCAACGCAACACCCGACAACGGCAGCGTCCCGCAAGTGAACAATAGAGAAACAACAGCGCTACCTTTTCTTGCTTACATTAAAATATAATCGATCGCCAACAACAAGATCCCAAGCCAGAAGCTTCCCTATAGTGACACGTCCGGGTTCGAGGCTTCCATAGGTTGAGACCCGTAAGGTGAGCGCTGGAACGGGTCCTCTCCAACACCGTCGTTCGCCATTAGCGTAAGATCCGAAAGGCTGTCAGCCAAATCTCCGTTTGAGGGAATGTAGTCTTCCTGAATCACCGGCCCAAGAGATGCCTCCTGCTCCTGGAAAGCACCATTGGTGGTAGCTTCCGAAATAGGGCTCATGGATGCCAGGGGGGAGCCACCGTTCTCCACATGGATCAAAGAGAGCTTAGGAATAACTTTCTGCCACTCATCTTCCACCTTCTTGCTGTATTCGATCTGCATCTGAATGTAATCCAAAATGATGTGTTTGAAGTCTGCCAACTTCTCACGCTTGAATCGTTCCACTTCACGCAGCACACGCTCCGTGACGATATCATCCTCGAGTTTGGCATCTTCCATCTGCTGTTGCGCTGAGCGCACTTCACACTCAGCGAGTTGTACCTTCTCCTCCGAGGAACCTCCGCGAGCATGCTTGAGTAACTTCGAGAGCGCAGCTTCCTTAGTCTCCAGATCAGCCACTGCAGCACCATAGGCGCATCTCACTTCGTTACGCTTTTGCAACGCCGCTTTAACAGCTCCAACCAGCCGAATGTAGTCAAAGATGGGTTCTTCAAAGTGCAGCGCCTCACGCTCGGCATGTTCCGCCGCTAAAATCGAGAGCTTGTCGGAGCAGTGTCCAATATGGTTCAATCCCTCCTGCAACGACGGGTTCTCCTCTGACTTCCCAAGTAACGTAAACGACACTCCAAACTCAAAGAGTCCGTCTGCAATCTCTCTCGCCCTTTTCGTCAATCCATGAGCGTGTTTGTGCAGTCCCGTCATAATAGGTTCCAGTCCTTCAATGTAAGCCATCATGTCCTCCACCTCAATATCCGCCGGAGTTTTTGGCAAGTTGGTAGTAGGCGTAACCAACGTAGACGAGATGGTGTTGACAGTATCGTCCAGCCATTGGAACAGTACTCCCCGTTGAGCGTTAGGTGCCGCATGACGCGGGTCCTTCCTGAAAGCCTGTAGCTGGTCCTCACTAGCTTCCAAAAAGTTCGTAAGGTGTTCACTATGTTGCAGTTCAGGGTGTAGACAGCAGCGCTGCAAAAACAATTGCAGTGCTCGACGTCTACTCTCAATGAACTCAGGCGAGAATCTCCCCACCAGCAGCTTCTCAGGTAGAGGAGGTACTACGACACCAGGGTACATAGCACTGAGGTCGCCATGGATCCACACAAAGTCACTGTAACGACGCACAACGGAGAAGGAGCTCTTGGAGAACTGTGGACGTGTGGTGGTAGTGCTGATCTTGTACGAAATGTAGGCGTTCATACCCTCACCCTGTTTCACTGGCTCACTGACTGTCACTTGGATGTTGGATGGGGTTTCTCCTGTAGCGGAGGAGGACGGAGACGACATGACGCGTTCAGACGTAGGGAGGAACGGTGTTAAGTCGTCTAGAGTATTACTGGGGGCTGGAGTAGCGCCGGTTTTACCTGGAGGCAGAACCGCCGACTCCTCCATGATGCGGTTCGTGTAGTCCACGTTCACCCACTTGCCGTTGCGCCCCTCCATCGATGCAGACACAAGTAGAGTTATATGTGCACAGCTTCTTACGTCGTGTTCAATTGGATTCTTCCTGAGAACGTAACCCTAAAATTGCCCTGTCACTAATATTTGTATTATACACTACCCAGATAGATAATCCTCATTTGTTTCTATAGATATGCCTTATAAATATCTTCAAATTGTCAGTTATATCAAATCCGCGTTACGACGTGCCAAGAGGCGCAGGAGCATAACTCCTTCTTCCTTCATGGCTGCACGTAGTCTCCCGCCCGCTGCGGTGCTGCCGTCTCCTGCAGCAATGGCTTCGTCTCTCGGCTGTGAGCCTGAAACTCCGTTCGTCGCTTCTTCGTCCGCGTCTGTCAATGGCAAATACTACAACCCTGTGGTGATGAACATCATTCGTGAAGATTGGATCCAACAGCAGCTGCAGTTGCGTCAAGCTTCCTACACTGAGTTCCGCCCTACACGTGTCGTCACAGGCACGTGGAACGTCAACGCTAAGAAGCCTCTGGCTCCTGCTGAAGCCTCCAAGATCGTCCATTGGCTGCAACCTCCGACGACCGAAGGACGACAAGAATCGCCGGATATTGTAGCTCTAGGCTTCCAGGAGATCGTGGATCTTAATGCTGTCAATGTGGTAGTTAACAGTGCACTGACAGTGCAACGCAGTGCGGCGTGGGAAGAGGCGGTGCTTACAGCATTGAATCGTCATATTGGAGTCTCTGTAGTCACTTGCGGGGCTTCAGAGACCCCCGTACAGTACAGAGTGGTGCTGGAGAAACATTTAGTGGGGATTCTACTACTGGTGTTTGTGAGAACTGATCATTGGGATCATGTCAAGGAGATCAAAGGAGCTACTGCTGGAGTGGGGATTATGGGAGTCATGGGCAATAAAGGAGGAGCAGCTGTGAGACTCAAGTTCTATAGCAGCACACTGTGCTTTGTGTGTGCACATTTGGCTGCACACAGAGAAAATGTGGCAGGAAGGAACGCTGACTATCTCAATATCCTGAGTAAGGTCCAGTTTGAAGATAGTGCTGAGGAAGGAGCTGCACCGGTGCAAGATATGAGGTGCGTTTGGCGGTGATAAGGGTGAAGAAAGTTGTATGTTTGGAGCGTGTTCTAACCGAATTTTATGCAATGTAGTGGCAGGTTTTGGAGTGGTGAACCATCTATCCTGAACCATGATTTTGTGTTCTGGATTGGCGATCTGAACTATCGCATCCAGGATACCTTGACGACCGAGGAGGTCTTCCGTCTTGCAGAAAGCGGCCGGTTGCTACATGAGCTAGTTCAGCATGATCAGCTGACGAACGAGAGGCAACACGGAAGAGTGATGAAGGGTTTCGAAGAAGGCCCACTTTTGTTTCCTCCGACGTACAAGTTTCAGGCTGGCACGTCCGAGTACGAAAAACGCCCCGAAAAGAAGCTCCGTGCTCCGGCGTGGTGTGATCGCGTGTTGTGGAAAGCGAAGAACCCATCAGACGTGAAGCTTCGCAGCTACACCTCCATTTCTGCTTTGGATCTCTCAGATCACAAGCCGGTTCAAGCGTTTTTCGATGTACAGGTAAAATACCAAGTGGAGTCGAAGAAGGCCGAGGTGATCCGTGAAATCATGATGCAGCTTGACAAGTGGGAGAACGAGAACATGCCCAAGGTTCGGCTACTCCAGGACGACGGCAGCACAACGAGTAGCGGTGTCTTTTCGTTCTCGCAGCTCAAGTTCGCTGTGGAGCAGAAAAAGAAGGTGATTATTGAGAACACAGGACTCGTTGTGGCGCATTTTCGCTTCATCCCAAAGCTCGAGGATGTCACGATTTGTAAACCGTGGCTTAATGTTGCACCCATGTTTGGCATGATCCCGCCACGCGAAAAGATGGAGATACGCATCACAGCCCTCGTAGACGAAAGTGTGGCTCATGGTCTCACTAGCGGTGAAGAAACTCTGGACGACACTATGATCTTGCGTGTCGAGAACGGACGTGACTACTTTTTGGTGGTATCTGGGCAATACGCAAACTCGTGCTTCGGAAGCTCTCTTGAGCAGTTGGTATCGTGCTCCGAGCCTATTCGACAAGCCAAGTTCACAGCTACGCGTTCTCCTGCAGCATCAGTGTTTAGTGTTTGGGTTGGAGGAGCGACAGGCGTTGACGCTAATTCACTGATCGCGCCACAACCATCAAATGCACCGCCGAGCCCTACGACATCGAGTGATTCACAAAAGGTTCCCAAGGAGCTTTGGCGAATGGTGAACGACATATACGAGAACTACATGCAAGAAAAGAATTTGTTTGTTGAAGCAGGCAGTAAGGCGGAGATTGTACAGCTACGAGAAGCTCTGGACACGGGTTCCCCGTTTCCTAAACACAGCGGGTACTCCACTGCGGAGTTGCTCGTGCGCTGGCTACAAGCTTTACGGCAAAGCGTGGTGCCGGACGAAGCGTTGGCAGCCGCAGTTGCAAGTACAAACGGTAACATGGCGCAAGGATGTCGAGCGTTGCTAGATGGTTTGCCTCCAGTGCGATACAACGTGGTGGTGTATTTGGTCTCGTTCTTGCGGGAGGTGCTGAAGCATAACGTCACGAATAAGCTTACACCGGAAAAGCTGGCATTTGTTTTCGGTCGGTGTCTCGTGGCACGATGCAGACTGAACTTTGGGAAAGACGTGATTCACTCGAATGTGGGGCGTGTCTTGGCGCTAGATGAGCACCAGCAGCCGAACTCCGGTTCCTCTACAACGTCCACAGCCTCAACTGTGAGCTCCAATCAATCGAGTGTGCTTGTTCCTGAAGAACGGCTACGTCGAAATGCACACGAATTCGAGGTCGCACACACAAACGCGGCCCAGCGAGCCGAGAAGATGGAAAAGTTCCTTCTTCACTTCCTGTCCGTGCCGATGCCGTGACAGAGATAATTACTACGTAGGTGTCCGTCATTTTCGGCAAACGAAGCGCATGGACGTATCCTGCAGACTACAAACAGCTAGGGCAGTTCCTCGAGTTGTATCAATAGCCTCCCTACGCTGCAAGAACACTTATGCATATCACATCCACTCAAATATCTAACTCGCTGTTTCATTAACGCATAGCTTTCTCTGGCCTGCCCACTTCGATCGCGGAAGCCTTTCTTCTTATAGGACGCTGATGGTGAACAGGGTGATGGCACCGCCGTCAAAGAGAGGTAGCACCTGGTTGCGCAAAAAGATGACGCCCCACGTGAACGTGGTGAACCACAGGTGCGTGAACTGGTTGATCTGGTACTTCCTGATCACAATGGGGTGAGGCACGGGCAAGAGGCCTACCATTGTGGTCGTACGCAAGAAGTACAGCATCGCATCTTCGTCCAGGCTACCTCCAGCCTTCTGACAGGCGTCCTCAATCTGCGGGATGAGATACTGGAGCAGGCGAAGACTCGTGGTCAAGGGTAGTTTCTTTTTCCAAGCAGAGAGCCACTCCACCGTCGGAACAAACTCGCCGTCGGTAGGTTTCTCCTGCTCCTTTCCATCGTCTGTCTCGCCTTCTTTCTTGGCCGACTTCTTTGCTTCAGTGGAAGCACGAATGGGCGGAAGCTGCAGGTCATTGAGCAGGTAGAAAACGTTCTTGTTCTGGATCATGGCGTACACCACTTGCTGATTACCTTCATATTGGTACTGAATGATGTTGTCGAAAGTTTCGAGCAAGAAGAAGACCAGGTGGTGGTTAGCTTCGTTGTCGAACAGGTACCTCGGCTGAGCGAACAGCTTGAACAGACGCAGCAGGCGCACGGCTGATACCATGTTCAGCTTCTTGCAGTACGGCGAGATGTTGCAGATGATGGTCAGGAAGCAGTTGTACACCGAATTGAGCTTCTCGTAGCCGCTCACAATGATCTTGTGCAGGCACACAATGAGCAGATCGGCATGGTTACCTGAAAACGGGGGGAGGTCCAGCGGCAGATGGTTGTTGAAAGGCTTGTTGAGATTCACGCCAAAATCACGTTCTCCACTCAGCAGCAACAGGATGAACGTACATATGTGGATCATACCCACCTTGGCCGGTTCCTGACGACCCTCGTACATAAGGAAAAGTAGTGGAACCACGAGCTGGTTCACGTCCGCCTTCTTCAGCACGTAGTGCAGGAACTCCGTGTTCTCGTCCAGCATCTTCCACAGCAGAACCAGCAACTCCTGGTGGCACTTGATCTGCTTGATCGAGTTCGGCAGCAACGTGCTCATAGACTGGTGATAGTTGTTCAACAGACGCGAAAGTCCCGAGAAAATCAGCTGGAAGTCTTCTGGGCGCTGCAGTGCAGAGAGCAAGTTGCGGTAAACATTCGGCACACCGTCAAACACCGGGTTCGACGAGCGTGACGTGACCGAAGACGAGCGTCTCTTGGGCGTCGCGCTCCCTGGCTGTGGCTTCGACGTTGCCGTAATGTTTGTCTCCGTGGTCTGACCAAAGTCCAGCAGCACCAGCAGAACCTGCAACGACAGATCCACCAACAGTTCCCTGTCATCCGAGACGATCGAGCCCGCATACGGCACTCCCCATCCCACTGGGTCATAAGACACCACAATGTTAAGCAGCGAGTAGAACAGCGTCGGTGCAAAGGGGCAGTCGGGTGCCGTAGCCACCTCCAAGAAACGATCTTTCCACTGACTACACGTCTCCGCTGTCTGGTACAAAATACTGGAGAAGCACGTGAGCAACAACGCCAATACTTCCTTCCTGTTCTTGTCGTAGTTGGACGAGTTCACCACATTTGCATCAGGATACCCCACCCCTGAGTGCCATAGTAAACTAGGGAACACCAACGACCCACTCGTGGTACTCTGTCCACTACGTGTAGCACTGCGTCTCTCCTCTCCATAACCTTTGTACGCATGAATGGAGACTGTAAACTCCGGTAGAAAGAGTAACCCCATAATAGCATGAATCATCTGCTTAGCCAATGGTTCAGCTGCTGTTTCCTCTTTCGTTTCATCTTCTTCTTCTCCAGTTTTCACTTCCCCTTCCACACTCCAGAAAAGTTCCTCAACGAACTCATCACTGCCTTCTTCCAGTATAAAAGGCACGAGACGAGTGAGTACACGCACACAGTTAAGTGCCTGCTGGTAATACTTGGGTACGGGTGTGTCCACGATCTGTACGATCTGAGAGACCGCCTGCTTGAGCATTGTAGCCAAGTTCTCGGGCTGTTGGTGACGCAACATGCGCACGTCATCAGGCTGGATGAGCGTGAAGATCTCCTCAGCTACAGTGGGGATGCGCCATAGCTTGTCCCAGAACTCGAGGTTCTTGCTGCTGATCACCTCGTTGTTGAGCTTGTACACGCTCTCGCGGAACTTGCTCTTGCTGTCACTGTTCCCCATGGTCAATGTCTTTGTTTGATGCTGAACTGAACGACGTGTCGGCTCTTGAAGCATCAGACTTCTTGTTAAGTTCGATTTCTATAAAAGTTTAGAAATATCTGAGTCCGAATATGTTAGGTTTATGCTGTTATCGAGTGTTCTCCAAGCAACCCGTCACGTCATTCAAAAGCAAGGCGGAGTTGCTTCCCCCCGTGTGCGCAGGTCTTCTTGTGTACGTTTTCCTGCGTCTCGTAGTGCTCCTTTTGACATGCAATTTAATGATTCAAACTTATTAGCTCTTACTCTATTGAACGCAGTCTTTTGCACCTTCAACCGACCGATAATAAGGCAGAATGGTGCTGATCCACGAGTTCCGCGTGCCTCTCCACATGACAGTGGAGGAATTCCAGGTGGCACAGCTCTACATGGTGGTGAACGCCAGTGAGCAGCTCACGGGTGACGGTGAGGGTGTGGAGATCCTGGTCAACGAGCCTTATGACAACACGGATGGCCACATGGGCGTGTCCAGCATTTCAGGCTGGGAAATCCCACGCAACAAGGGTCAGTACACCCGCAAGCACTACTACTGCAAGTCCAAGATCCCAGGCTTTGTCTCCGCCTTGTACGCTGTTGTGCAAGTATTACTGTTGTGTGTGGGGCTGTAGTGCTGAGTGTTGGTTGACGTGTAGCTGCCCAGAAGACTCGATGGTGTTGATCGAAGAGGCGTGGAACTCGTACCCGCACTGTGTGACCGTCATTGTAAACGGTTACCTGGCTAAGCACAAGTTCTACATTTCTATCGAGTCCGTGCACAAGGCAGATCGTGGCGACTCGGAGAACGCGGTCGGCATGACCAACAACGAGCTCAAGCAGCGCAAGGTTGAGGTGTAAGTTGTGGACGACGTTAGTTGACGAGATGAACAGATAGTTGCTAATTTGTGGTGTGGTGCAGTTTGGATATTGCGGAGAAGATGCCCAAACAGACACTCAAGGAGGACTGCGACCCGGCCACGGTGCGTTTGTGTGAAATGGATAGTGTTTCGTGTGGGTAGTTGCTAATCGTTATGCTTGTGGGCATGCAGTACAAGTCCGTCAAAACTTCACGTGGGCCGCTAACCCGGGGCTGGACGAAGACTGTGGACCCCATCATGACTTGCTACAAGGTGGTGCGCATCAACTTCGACTACTGGGGCGTGCAGGGCAAGGTACGAGGGGAAAAAAGCTGTTTTCTGTGTTTGCCTGCTAACCATTATACTCTTTGTCGCTAATATTTGTAGGCTGAGAAGATCATTCGTGACCAACAGCGGCAGCTCTTCCACAACACTCTTCGTCAGGCGCAGTGCCAGACGGACGAGTGGTACGGTCTCACGATGGAGGACATTCGGCGTCTAGAGGCTGAGGTGGTGGCCAAGCTCGAGGCCAAGCGTCAGACCAACTCGACCAACCAATAGAGGCTGAGGGTTGGAAGCGACAAAATGTCGGCTACATAGTCTAGCGACAGCTATCAGGCATAGCAGTTTTGCTGTTTGGGATAGGCTCGGCTTTCATACATGTATGCTTCGCAACTGATTTTGCAATTTTGAAACCTGCACAATGAGGTACATGTACTTTGTACAGTACATAGCATTAAAAAGGTTAACTGCGTTGCACTTTATCCGTTTCGTTTTACGAGTTCGATTGTAACCCGGAGGGGTTAAAGCTGAGGTCGGAACCGAAATGCACCAGGGAGACTTGCATAAAATACGCAAACAAGATTACTACGTAGTATCATTTTGGTTTGCACCACGGCTGCTTGTTTGCCAAGCACGAACGTTACCGGTAGTTGGCTTAGCAATCAGAAGCCCAAGGTGCGATGTACCACAACTAAGAAGATAATCAGCGATGTCAATTCTGGAGCAGCACGTTCAAGGTTGATGATAGCAGATCAGCGTTTGAACTGCTGGACAAAGTTGGGTAGTAGGCACTATTGGGCAGCTGAAACAGAATCACTCGAAAGAGACCTGTACCGTTAACATAATACACATTTGTCAGCCCATAGTTAACAAAAATGAGGACACGACTTGCTTCTTACTTACCGGAGGCGATCAGTAGGCCTCCTTAAATTTGACAATCCCAAGAAAATGGTCAAAATAAAAAAACTAAGCATCGAAGAATGTCAAAAATAAGAAGGCTTCTGCGGCTGCAAGATCCCTGTTGGTTTCATTGAACTCGACATTTCGCAGATGTATTTTTGGTAACACCGCTCCCAGAGGCCTTTCGTATCAATGAGTTGGTAACCACCGCCTCTTTGGAGCCTGCAACGTCTTCCATCTTCCCTCGAGTCAAATAGAACCCCTCGATTCAGCCCACCCCCTTCCAATGACACGCGCTGACAAGAAACCACCGGGCTTCAAAGCAAAGCATGCCACGAAATACGGTCTGAAGATTTCCGCACGTGGCCCCCAAAGCAGCAAAGTCACAAGTGTTCTGTGCATGTTTTGCACAAGCTTTGGCCGCGAGGAGAAACCAGGTTGTCAGCGCAAGGCTTCGACAAGAGCTAAAGTGTTTCAGAAATTTAAGGCGAGTCTGTATGCATCTCATGTCACGGGTCAACATCCGAAGAAATGGGCAAAATACCAGGAGCTCCAAACGGACGAACAACGCACAGCCTTTTTCGAAACAACTCCGGCTAAACAACAAAAAACTGACTGGCTTTGAGCAGAATGGTGCTAGTTTTTAGGAGTGCTGGAAAGATGTTTACTAGCGATTTCCAGCGCTGGCAAACTTTTGTGCTGGTATAGCTAGTGCATTCCCAAACACGGCAACAGTAGAGTCGAATTTTTCGCTGATTGGAATCGAGAAAAACGAGAATCGGACTGCGCTAACGGACTTTTTCACTCGAAGGGATTCTCCACTGCAAGCAGTATGAGGCTCTTACAGCCTTGGCTATCCACATGTGAACTTCTTCTGATCTGAACAAAGTTAACTTAAAAATAAAACGTTTCAAAGTTGTCGAAAACAAGCTATTTTGTCTATTTTCAACAATGATCGAAATTATGGAGGCCTGCCGATCAGTAACACTACTCCACCAAAATGATATATTCCAATAGAAAGAGGAGACGAACCGTGTTGTGGATGAAAAGTGCACGATCCGCCCGAGAAAAAATTACCTCAAGTCGATGTAATCTATCAGCACTCGGTGCCAAGTTAGCTTTTACTTGGCGCGTTTTCCGGGACTTTTCTTGAATAAAATCATTAGATGGTGGGCAACTTTCTGCAAAAAAAAATGCGCCGAAACTTTCCGAATTTGCTAGCGAATCCGTCGACTGTCGCTGTTCAAGTATTTTGGGTTTACTTCCCAGTACTCGAATTTGGATTTTCTCGACGATCGCAAGTCAGATCCAGTAATTCTTTCTTTCACCAGGTTGTATTCCGTATTCAAGTGTCTAATTGCCACCTGCATGAAGGTTTTCTTCGCAGTGGGGTGGACATGCGGGATCTTCTTCATCAGAACTTTTAGTTCGTTGACGCTTTCCATGACATCAAACATGGAAATCCAAAAGTGCAGCAAGTCTATCATCATGATCAGTGCAGTACCACGTTGAAAATGACTTCTTGGGGTTTTACGTCGTTGCGATTGGCGAGTGCGCGACTGATCCAGTTCTTAGCTACCATCTTGATAATGGGCAACACAACAATGAAAAGAGCATGATACAGTGGACGCTCCTGAGTTACGTAAATCCAGACATGTAGAGAGGGTAGATGAAAGTAAGCGATAGTTGCCAACCCAAAACTGCCATTTGCTGTTTGACTTTTGCTTGCAGTAAAACATCTTCTTTCCATCGAGATCCCCAGAGGTAGACACAGCACGTGACAAATACTCTCGTGCTTGGCTGGCAGGAGATCAACAGACCAAACGGTACCGGAAAGATAAAAGCGGCAGCGATCCCCCCAAAAACTGCGAGAGCTGTAGTTATACCAGTTAACACGCCAATGATGATAGCGTGCTGGACCTTCATCCTTGGGGGGGGTATTCTGACCGATCTGCACTGCCATATACCACATCACCCAGCTTGATACGATTCAGGCCCGGACAAAGGACACCCAGTTGGCATACACGCCACCCTCTGGGGGTGCGAGTGATGCTAACTCTATTAACACGGCTAAGGCCAGACATGGTAATGGTGTAAGTAAGAGTATAACCACCATCCGTCTATAATCCAATGCTTTCGTGAAGGTATCTAGTTGTTGGAGGTGCTCGACAGAGTATCGTCCCTGAAACTCGACTTGCACCGAGATCCATGCTTGAGACGAGGCAGCTGAGCTGGTGCTTGGCGCCTCCATGCTGCTTGCTGCTCGTGGGTCGCGCTGAGTTGTGTAGGAAGCAGACCACTACGTTGACACCGGTAGCAAGGCGCAGCCTTGCAGGGAGTAGAGGGGCTTGGCAGGCTCGAGGCAGATTGAGAAGTGAGCCGCAGCTCCGTGCGCGCAGCGCACGCTGCCAGCCTTCCTACCCTCACAACCCGTTAGTGTATTTAGTATAGAATGCCCTGCTTGTTGGCACACGTAGCTAGTAGATCTGCAGTGGAGGCTGCGTGCTGCGTCCTCCACGTCTTGGCAACGGCGTTGGTGCCGGCGGTAGTTGCTGGCTGCAGCGGCAACGCAAAGTGGACGGGTACTGGCAGCCTTCGCAGTGACCTTCAGCATCTGGGCAACGGAAGCCGCACACATGCGGCTGAAGCAGGACGCAGCAGTACGTCACAATGCTGCCCACAGCCGTCAACGCCCATCCGACATCCACTTGGTAAGCATGACCCTATACAGACAACTCCGGTTATAGGCGAGGTGTTTGGTCATGCACCCCACGAGTACAAATATTTTGCATGTACAGTATAAGAGGGAAACCTGCATATGCATTTCATTTCCGCCTACGATTTAGCATATACATTAGTGTTATGTTAGCCTCTTAGAGTGCAAAACACACGTCCTCTTATAAATATACGTTTGGTCATGAACATTAGTATGGGAACAGTTCTTAAAAGAGATGGCTCTTGCATTCTTATAGCCTTATAGCCGATTTAACTTGATTTGACTATAGGAATTTTAGGGGCTCGCTGGCAGCGCTCTCTCACCCGATTCCTCCGCTACTATAGCTGTAGTCTCGAAGTAGTGCATTATCAGGTTGAAACGAAAAAAAAAGCGTATCAATTCAAGGAGAACGAGTACGGACTTACAAAGTACACCGAGCCAGGGCCCCCGAAAAATATAAAAATATTTTTTTAAGTAGTCATAAAATACATTCGCATTTTATTAAAAAAAAATTTTTTCACTATAAAGAATGGCAAACTTAAATTTTGGCAGTAGGGTTATGTAGTAGGTTGTTGGCATGAAAGCCTCATACAACTCTACTTTACAGTTGGTTAAGACGAACTATTACTACTGGATGGTCTATCTGGGTTGTCTATCCCAGTTGGTAGTGGTTATCTTACCAGGGCACTTAGCTTAGTTAGTTCAGTTTGGCTTTTGCTTTGGAGAATACAATTGGCATAAGTGTTCTGAGAGTTCCAGTCCCCTAATGGTGTCTTCACCGAGACCTACTACAGGTTATTAGGATTCAGGCTGTAAGGCTTAGTTATCCCATATCCAATACACCTTACCATCAACAATATTCAGAAGAATTTATCTGAGAACTCTTCTCAGTTTCGTTAAACCTAACGACAAAAACGAGCTTATCGTACAAAAAAGCACAACGTTTTACAAGTCTCTAGCGATCATCAGTCAAGAAAATAAGCAAAATGAATTTTATACTTCTGAAGTACATCGAAAGAATTGTTGCAGTAATTCGATGTTTAATAATGAAAAAAATCCTCGGATATACGAATTATCTAAGAAATGCATTTTCGGGTGCCTGGCAGCCAAGGAATTGAGAGCTCGCCACTTTCAATCGAAAATAGATGTAAAATAAAAGCTAAGCTTAAGTTTTGTACAATCAATGGAAGATTTTTAAACAGGTCACTCACTGATCTGGTTTTTTTTGTCTTACCAATTTATACGGACCAGATCGCGGACCAACACCAAAATAGTCATGTCCGGGTCTTTTCATAGGACCTATAAAGATCCTACACAAATATAAATAAATCAAACCTCCCATAATTTAAGGCCAAAGGAAATGTCGTATTATTGTGTATTAGAGGTAAGGCTAAATAAGTGCTATCAAATTTTTCACCTATTTGACTTCTGGTACTATCGAGCGCTCATCTACTAACTTAGTAATTTCGAGAAATCATGGCCACGATTGTCATAAATCACGTAGTCGTGCTGAGTAAATGGCGACTACCGCATCATCGGGTGTCACTTTTAAGTTCTTAAAAGAGGTGGCTATGCTCTCCATTTGTCTTCATTGCCTTTACGTAACCATTTTCGAACGCCTTTTCGAACGAAATTGATAGCTCAGTAAAACTGAGATGTCTTCATTGCGTAAAACTGAAGAAAGGAATCGACTTAGAATTTCTCCTGTTTGTGATCGATGCACTGCTAGACAGTCGGTAGGACCCCGCCAACATTACTTATTTTTCATCGTACATCGGCCAACCTCTCTTTATTTTAAGTTATCACATATCACAGCATCGCATATCACACCATGAAGTCTCTACAAATGTCTTCGTTTTTAGTGATGCCACGCCAGCGATGCAATGTACACGGGGTCGCTCCTAAAACAAATTGTATTTCGCGCTGGTCCTAAATTGGTACCGTAGGACCCGACCAGGACCAGACCAGCGGGTGACCTGTTTTCCGATTGGGTAAGGACTGCTGATGTCATTAGCGGATCGTCCTGCTTGCTAGGTCTTCACCGTCTTGCACGATGTGTCTACCCAATACATATGTAGCATCGCAGCACTTGATGGCACGCTGAATTACTGGTGGTGCAATCGTATCATCAACTACATATACAGTCGCGGCCATCATTGCAAACGACCGTCAAACTATGAATATAGAATGTGTTAGTCGAATAGCCAAATCTTTCATTAACCCTCGCAGCTGCTGTACATGTAACATAAAGCACGAATACCATCAAAATTGAGGCCGGATTGTACGTGTACTTGGAGTCCAAGTACAATCCAATGGCCTCCTCTTCCGTTTTATCCTGGCAAACAGGCAATGGATTGTGTTCGTCGCCCAATCTCAAGGCTCACGGTTTGCATCATCTCGATCTCAAGATGAGTATGAGGTTACTCATGGCCACACAAGTTGTGACACAACAGCACGCATTGGTGTGTGATTGGCATCGTTGGCTCTGGATATGTAGTACCGGTAGACAAAAGGAATTGTAATCATGGCAATGTAAACGTGCCCGTCTCAGCTTCGACGCGTCGTTTTCAGCAGTGCTGCTGAAGGCTGCGCCCGTCTTCCAGCTAGTAGATCACAATTTGTTTTACTTCTCGACACTCAATTCAACTGACCATGCACGCCTCTGCTCTACGACTCACAGTACTTGCCTGTTTGGCGACAGGGTCTATCACCTCTGCCGACGACGCTTGCAGCGGTCTGAATGCGCGGACTCAGCCCCCTGCAGGAGCCATCGTCGTTGATGCCACGGGTGTGTACAACGGCAGCTACCCGACTGTCTCTGAGGGTGTAGCAAACATTCCCAACACGACGGACGAGCACACCCTCTTCGTGTTTCCTGGTGTCTACGAGGAGCAGGTGAAGGTCCCGAAGTTCAATGGTCCGCTGGTGCTGCAGGGCTACAGTGCAACACGATGGAGTGCGCCGAAAACCAAGTGACGATCACCCACAAGATGGCACAGAAGGATCTTCCCGCCAACATCACAGACGAAATGAGTTGATAAGCACGCTAGTGTTCAAATCGAAGAACGGGGTGAAGGTGTACAACCTCAACGTTGCCAACCCCGAGGGGAAGATCAACCAGCTCGGTCAAGCCGTGGCCGTGTTCGTCGACAATACCGACTACGGATTCTACGCCTGTAACTTCACCGGGTACCAAGACACCTTGTGCGCAAACAAGGGCAATGAGCTCTATGCCCGGTCGTACATCGGTGGTGCTGTCGACTTCATCTTTGGTCAGCGTTCTAAGTCGTGGTTCGAGTCCTGTGATCTGGAATCTGTCGGATATGGCTGCGTCACCGCCGACGGCAACACTAACAGTTCCAACCTGTCCGAGTTCGTCTTCAACAACGCTCGCGTATTCAGCTCCAACGCGTCGATGAACGGTACAGCTTATCTTGGCCGTCCTTGGTATCCCTACGCTCGTGTCGTTTTCCAGAACAGCGAGCTCGGCGACGTCATCAACTTAGACGGTTGGCAGGAATGGAACAATGGCAACGACGCGGCGAACGTCTACTTCAAGGAGTTTAACAACAGCGGTGCCGGTGCAGCCACCAGCAAGCGCGTTTCCTTCGGCGGTCAGCTCGACGCATCAGTAGCTATCGCCGATATCCTCGGAGAAAGTTACGCGTCCGAGTGGTGGGTCGACATCAAATTTTTGTAGAGCAAGTGGCCCCAAGCCTCAGTCTGTTTTTCATCTACTACGTAGTACTGGTAGTATTTTTCACAAGCATCATGTCTACTCGAATACCAGACTGGGAAAAAAAAATCGAATAAAAGTTCAGTTGTCTGGCAGGAGTTGGGGGGTTTCGCGATGAATTTCTTTGCTACAATGTAGCGGAATTTTTCTTGGTAGTCAACAAACGAGAATGAAAAATGCGGCCCCAAATACTACATGTAACTTAGTATGCATGAAGTGGAGGCACGGCGCTGCTAAGGCCTTTCGCTTTGAAAACCGTTTGCAGTATTAACAATAGTGTGTTGACCCCTCGACTTAGTGGTGGTTGAAAATATCCTACTGTTTGAACCCGTGTTACTTAAGTACTGCATTGCTGCACAGCTTAGCACAATATGCTGACAGATATTACATGTATCTGACAGATATTATCTGTAATACGTAGAAAATAAATGAACGTGAGGTTTTCCAGTTTTGGAAAACTTTTTCCTGTCCTTCGATTTCATAAGGCATCAACTGGCCAGGGATTGTTAGTGTTACTCACCATAGCCGTCAACACTCAATGCTTTACCATTACACAGTCTACTACTGCAGTCTCTGTGATGCTGCAATACTGCACTGCAATATCGACCAATGTTGCAATCTAGTATTGCAAAAGATATTGCAATTTTCATACTTCAAGTATGCTAAGGGTGCTTCAAGATCGCGGGGTTTTGCGATAGAGCTAATTACGGCAAGGGAAACCTCGGGAGAGTAGCAGGATATAGTCCTGAAAAATCTTCCTTGCTGTGTTGGTACACCATTTCTTGGCTCCTCATTCTCGCTTTTGCTCGTTTCCGAGTAGGTTAACCCGCCCTCCCAATCGCCCGTCGTCGCACCAGTCCTCCCAGGCTTCCGTCGTCACTGCAGTCCTCGCAGTTCCCGTCGTCTACAGACAGTACTCGTAGCTCCCGCCGTCACTCTAGTCGCCAAGCTCCTGTCCTCGCTCCTGTAGTCGAAGCATGACATTGTACAAGAACAACATCCATTTCTGCTGAAAGACTATTCAGCTCAGCGAAGCACGTCATGACAGATCGCAGACACAGGATGTCGTCGAGGCCATAATGTTCCTGAAAACAAATTCAACTCACGGTTCGTAGCTTAAGCGATCAGAGATTCGCACACATCGACAAGCCAGACCGATACTGTAGCGATATAAGATCGCAGTTGGGTATTGTAATCATCGCCGTGGGTATTTGTATTTGTACTTCTGTTGCAGATGTATTTTACTTGCAAATTTTACTTGCAAAAAAGTCCAATTTATTTTTTCCAATCTGACTACCAGGTAGCATGCATTGCCATTCCCAAAATACAACTTGGTACAAGTTTTCAATCTCCTTCACTATTTGCGTATTTTAAAAAAATACTTACGCAAATAGTGAAGGAGCTTGAAAGACAGCCAAGTGAAGAAGAGAACAGCGGATGGGCACTTTTTCGTGTTGTAAGCCGTTCGACGATGTGTCCAAGAAACTGCAGCCCCATGGCTGCTACTCCATCGATAAACTGAAACAGCTGGAAGCCTACACTGACGACACAAGCAGTTGGCGACTTTATCGATCTCCTTACTCACTTCTCTCCCTTGTGTCGGGCTGGCCACGTTGGTAGAATCTGTGCCACTAGCATTCCCCGAAGCGGGACCTTACAAGAACTTTACATTCTGGATTCGAGCTTGGCTTGTCGCGTACTTTGTCGACTGTTCAGCGATGATACAAATGAGTCAAAGCCTTGCACGATTAAAGATGGAGCATCACTATATCGTGGCGATCGCTTTCGTGGGGAGCATAAGCTCATTTCTAGTCGTGTTTTCGGTAGCTGTTTGGGTGGCCTTCCCGGTTCCATTTAGTATGTTGGTGGCTTCGCTTCCAAGCGTAGTCGTTACCGTTGTAGGTTTTGGCTATGTGTGGGGACATCGGTGGAAAGCAGACCCTGGGTTACGCGACGATCTGGCGAGGCACATGATGGTGTTCATGTGGCAAGTGGCATTGACTTTCATCTATCCGCTCTACATTTTCGGCTTTAACTCGCTCACTCGTTTTGCTCAGACAGTCTTCGTGCTCATGTTACCTACCATTGAAGCTGTCGGAGAAGCCTGGATCAGCTCACTCTTGGTGACCAGAACGATATTAAGCCGAAAATTGTTATCTTCAATGTGGAGGTGTTTAATGCATTGTACGTATCGTGCGCTGTGCAGAATTCTACGTTGCCATCGACTACAGCAGCTCTAATGCTCGTAGACGTACTGCAGTTTTGGTTTGCCATGACGGGGACTATGGTTTTGAGCAAAGTGAAGGAGCTCATGGCAAAAATTCCTCCTGAACACCCTCTCGCTAGTGAAAACTTCGTGGAGATAGCGTTACGGCTACTGGAAATCAGCAATCGCGGAGGAATGAATAATCAATTTCGCATTCGAGCAAGTGACAGAAAGAAAGACATTTTACATCTCAAAGCGGCAACAACCTCGTTGCAAGGAAACAGAGTCAGCATGCTTAGACCTTCGACTCGAGCAGAAGTATTGTGTGTGGAACGTTCTAGCCGATTTCGTGAGCACATGCTCAGGAGTGTAACACCTAAAGCATCGCGGGTACACCCGTTAAGCCCAGTACAAGCTAGCATGCATAAAGCTGTTAGTGGTTACCCAGGTTCTACAAAAGTTTTGACATTTGCGGGAGCCTGGAGAAGATTTTTACGCGCAAAGAACGTGCTGCATTTATCAAAACAACTACGCGGGTGTTGTATATCACAGAGTACATCATACTTGTGGAATACACGGAAGCGGTGCTTCCTATGGTTTACGATGCGTACCGATTGATCGAGTGTACTGATACAATTTTTAGTCTTAAAAGATTTCGTTTACTGACGCAACTGTTGTAGCACTGTATCTGGTAATAGCTTTTCATGTGCCCAACAAAATCTACATCCGATCATTCGACGGACTCTCGAGCGAGCAGCTTTACACAAATGCCGGTTTGGTTCTAGCAATCAGTTTGCTTGAGCTGACGTCGCTGATCATAGCGATGGCTGTGTTAAAGCGCACGCTTGGAATCTCATCACTGCATCAGCTTGGGTTTGTTCTCGAGACGCAAGCAATGATGATCCAGTCCAAGCTCATGTTGTGGTTTGAGTACATAATGCAAGTTCCGCTCGTCCACGTCGGTAAGTGCTCGGTTTAAGCTGCATGCTCATACAGCTTGTATATGTACTAAATTATGGCTTCGTTTTAGGCACTGACTTCAGTTTTAAGTTTAAGTGGGCTCACGCGCCTTGATCTTATATTTGATATATTCGGGGTGCGCGACACACAGAAGGCTGCGGAAGTACGGAACGAGTGTGAAGAACGTTTTGCGTTGGCAACGAAGACTCACTCCAAATTTGTTCAGCACTGTCAACCAAGTAGCATGAATGTTGCCGCTGATATGCCACTGCGCACCTGAGGATGCCACACAAGAAACGTTTGCAGATGCATTTGGTTAATTTCGGACTGTATGCAACAGCATACAACTGTCACTGAATTTCTCGTTTCCTCATGGATAGGGAAATATGTATATAGCAGCCGATGCTTATGAAGATATGTCTTGCCAAGATGGATAGTCCATGCAAAAGGGCTCTCACGAAATCGCTGGAGATTCGGTGCGTATGCCAACATTTCTAGTAGTCAATAATGCATCATTTGACGGGGAATTTGTATGCAGTTTGGCGGCGAAATGCCATGTCACTTGAAAACGAATTTTGTCAATTCTGAGACCCCTCTTACATGACATGTTATTTGAAAACGAATTTTGACAATTATGAGACCTATTGCATGTATGCATACTAAGCATTACTTCTACATGTAAAAGTCTTTTAAGACTATTAAAATAGATTGGTATTATCAATGAACGGTAATACTTAACCACACATTTGACTTTTTTGAGTTGCCAGATATTAAAATTGTTTCAGCAAAATTGCCTTAGTTGCCATTCGCCGACTTGCGATGACGTTTGAGAATGGATTCCGTGAAAATTACAGACCGCTGTGGCCACAGCGTAGCAAATGTGTGTACTGTGTGCGTTGGACACATGCAAGTACCCGCCCGCCTCAGTTGAAGTGGTTGACGCACTCAGCCAATAGCGTCGTCTGGCAGTTCTCGATTGGTCCATGACACGCTATGCCTATTTGGAAGCAAATCATTGTTCTCTAAAGTTCTCATTATAACAGATAAAAGAGTTTTGTGCATTGTTTCATTTCTTCCCCAACCACGTATAACACAACAGAGGTAATAAACGGATACTATTCTAACTAAAAGGAGGTATATTGTTCCTCTCCAGAATATCAAGCTTCAAGTTGTGCCCATAATCCAATCTGCGTCATGTTGACCACCGAAGACCCACAATCGTCGTCCTCCCTGGACATCTCTGCGTCTCCACGTCGTCCGCGCTTCTCATGGTCCGTCTTCTGGTCGTACACCGGCCCTGGGTGGCTCATGAGCATGGCCTACCTGGATCCGGGGAACCTCGAAGCGGATCTACAAAGTGGGGCCTACACACACTACCAATTGCTCTACGTCGTTCTACTCAGTACCATCTTCGGGGGTCTCTATCAGGTTTTAGCTGCCAGATTGGGGGCTTGTACCGGACGTCACTTGGCCCAATTGTGTCGCTCAGAGTACCCTCCACTCGTCTCTTTTGGTCTTTGGATTATGACGGAACTCGCTATCATTGGCAGTGACATCCAGGAGGTTCTGGGCTCCGCTGTGGCCTTTGAACTACTGTTCGGTCTACCTTTATGGCTCGGGTGTCTGTTAACGGGACTCGATACCTTCACCTTCTTGGCTCTCCATAGAGCGGGGGATTCCGGCAGTAGATACCTTGAGATGTTCTTCTTACTGCTTATCGCCACCATGTGTGTGTGCTTCTTTGCCGACTTTACTATGAGTGATCCTGATGGGATTGAGATTATTAAAGGGGTTGTAGAACCCAGGATGGATAAACAGAATACGATGCAGGCGGTGGCGATGTTAGGGGCGATCATTATGCCACACAATATTTTCCTTCATTCGGCACTGGTACAAGAGAGGAAGGTCGATACGAAATCTCCACCAAGAGTGAAGGAAGCCAACTTTTACTTCAGTTTGGAAGCAGCCATGGCGTTATTTGTCAGCTTCTTGATCAACGCGGCGGTGATTTGTGCATTTGCGAGCAATTTCTTCAGCAGTCAGTGCTACGCGTTGAGTAGCAACCCCATCTCGAGTTTGTATGGGAAGGATATCCAGACGTCGTGTATTCCGACGAAGGCGGCACTGAGTTCGGGGAGCGCGATTTACGATGCGTTCTCGGGTAATGTGTGCGTGTTTGGTGGTGGAGACGGTGTTCTTGGAGGAAATGCAGATATTTTGAATATGGTGCGCCCGAAATGTACGCCGTGTTATGTAGATGGACGTGGAGAAAGTTACAATACGCTCGGATCGGGGCCAACCGCTGGATATTGTCAAGAAATCGGACTATCGGAAGCTGGCGAAGCTGTCTGGGAGGCGCTTGGAGGATACGCCAAGGTAGTGTGGGCTATCGGTCTACTTGCATCGGGTCAAGCATCTACCATGACGGGTACCTATGCTGGTCAGTTCGTTATGGAGGGATTCCTGGACATTCGCATTGCAGCCTGGAAGCGTGTAGCTATTACACGATCAGTGGCGCTGGTTCCAGCTGTGATCGTGGCGCTTATCAGTCAAAATCATCAGTTCAAGAGCGACAGGTTTAACGAGCTCCTCAATGTGCTACAAAGTGTGCAACTTCCTTTTGCGCTGCTACCACTCCTGGCATTTACAACCAGCAAACGGCTTATGGGTCCGCATTTTGTGAATACTCGATGGATTGCAGTGCTGCTCGTGGTGGGTACGGCGCTACTCTGCAGCGTGAACTACTCGCTCGTCTATGACATTCTCCTCAAGAACCTTCCAGATAAATTGTCACTAGCAGCATGGAGTGGCCTGGTCATCGTCGCTGGGGTTTATCTTTCGCTGTTGCTGTACCTGCTGCTAGCTTACCCGTCCGAAACTGTGCCTTCACACTACGTAGTGCTTCCATCGACATTGGACGCAGAACATCCTTCTGAAGAACAACGCAAACGTGCTGGAAGTGCAGAAGAGCCCTTACTGGAAAACGAAGGAGTCGTATGAACAAAGCACCATTGATAACGATGTTGTGAATACGATAAATGGTAAAAGTATCACCTGGAGGCTGTGTATCGCTGATATAATTTTCGTCTGGATATTCTAGTCTCGATCACGCACAAGCGCCAGACCACGAGCTCGCAGCTCTTGCTCCCACCTGCAGACATCGCAACACAGAAGTTACAACACGAAACTTGAGCCTAACCTCATATTTTTTTGGCGTACCCTTGATAGCAGGTTTCGTAGTACTTCTGCAGTCGAGCCTGTCGAATCGCCAGCACTTCCTTGTTCAGCAGCTCTCGCTCTTCATCAAGTCTATCACGGACAATGGTATCCATGATATCAACTACGATGAGACGGTCAAAGTCATATCAAACTACCCACATACCGCTTGTTCTGCTGAACGCGAGCACCACTTCCGGTTTGGCGATTCTGCTTTTCTTCCCATAAAGCTCGACTCGCGTTAGTTTCGTGGAAATGGGTGTACTTCCTCGCTTGGTGGAGCTCCTCCTCCCGTGCAATGAATCGTGCGACGTTCAAGCCCGACTGCTTCTTCACTCCAGGAGCACGATCAGGAGCTCGAGACGGAATTCCAGCTGGCAGGTCGCGGTTCACGGGCATCGTAACTCTGTCAGTAGTGCCCTCTTGCGGCTTATCGACTCTCAGGCCAAAAACAGCATCTAGAGGTTTCGTGGCTGCGTTGATCCGGTAGCACTTCATATTTGGTACTTTTAAGTGTTAAATTGTCTTCATTTTATGATCGCCATGAGCCCATGTAAACTTGAAAGTGAAATCGGTACTGGTACCTATATTTATTTTTTGAAAACAAGCATGCCTTTAGCAAACTTATCGATAATGCACATAATAAAGGTGCAGACTTACCAACGTGTTCGAGGGGAACTTGCATAACGTAGACGAACCACAGCGTCAGTTTGGATTGTATCATTGTCGCCTGTGTCTCCAGTACAAAACCGAACTGTGTACAGGAGAAATTCCTAACACTCGCTTTAGCACAAGCATCGCCACGATTAAGGACGTCAGCTCTAGCATGCTGTAGGCCACCACAAAAACCAACATTCGTGAGCAGCTCGTGATTTGAAAGATCCGCGAGCGATTGATTGTGAGCGCAATTCGGCAAGTGGAACGCGATCATCGAGTACAACGCTATAATACGAACAGGGTAACAGATCATGGCGTTAGTCAAAAAGCAAATCTTCTCAACAAACGTTACACCTGTCGGTGGCGGTGGCACCGATGGTGCTACGTGTACTGCGTACCGTAAACCATGGGGAGCACTGTTTCTGTGTATTCTACCAGCACGAGATATTCGGTGATATACAGCACGCGTACTGTTGTATTTATGAATGTTGCACGCTCTTGGCTGGAAAAAAAGGTTTCTAGTCCTGGACAAGGTGCAATCACTTTGAAATCGTTGTCTGGACCTGAACAAACATTGACCATTTTGGATTGTTGCTGCTGAAGTGAAACAGTCGGGAAAACTTTGGATGTATGCGGCATCAGATGCTGCAATATTCTCATGCCCCTTGAATCAACATGGATTACCGACAAAATCTCTGCGTGAGTGGGGGATCGTAATACATGTACAAACGGTGTAGTATCCTCGTTCAAATCCTTGGGTGTCAGCACAGTTTTGAGGATCAACGAATTGACGTTGTTGCTATTTTTCCGACTTTGTAGTCGATCATGAGATCTTGAATTGCCAACATTCTTAGTGTTACCTCCACAAAATTCTCCTCAGCAACGGGGTGGTGCGGCGGAATTTTTTTCCATCAACTCTTTCACCTTCATCAGTACTCCAATCGTGCCCCGCATGGAAAACCAAAAGTGCAGCACGTCTACAAGCATGAGTGCTACCGTAGTTCCGAGCGATGAAGAATTCTGAACGGCTGACGATACGTAGAGTGCGTTGAAGACTTCGACGTTAAATATGACACCTTCCGGTTTGATATCGTCTTGGCCAGCCAGAATGTAGCTGATCCAGTTCCGGCTCACCGCCTTGAGCAGCGGAAGCAACAAGACGTAAAACAACTGATTTGTCCCACTGAGCGAGGTAAAACCAAAGATATACAATGGATAGATAAACGTCAACGTCAACGCCACTTGACACATGAATACCATTGTGTGCTTCAAAAGATCGCGACGTAGAGCTGCATCGGAACGCCATTGTTGACCCCACGTGGATCCTAATCCAAGATAACGATCACACTTGGAGGCGAAGCCACAAGCATACTAAACGGGACCGGGAACGAAATCCAAATTGCGACAGCAAAGACAACACAAAATGAAACAATACTCCCTATTAGAGCTAACATCACGATATATCTGTGCTTCATTTTCAGCCGCGCAAGGCTTTGGCTCATTTGCATCACCATTGAATAGTCCACAAAACCCGTAACAATCCATACTCGAATCCAGAAAATATAGTTCTTGTATGGCCCGGCTTCGAGGGGAGCAAGTGGCACCGATTCAACTAGTGTGGCCAGAGTTACGCAAGGCAAAGGCGTGAGAAGACAAGCAAATAAAAGTCGCCAACGGCTCGAGCCTTCCGTATATGTTTTCAGTCGGCGTAGACGCTGGACAGAATAGCAACCACGCGATTGCAATCTCTGCGCCACATTTGAGATTTGTCTCCACCTTACAAGAACGGCCATACCGCGTCAGTGGTGTTGTAAGCTGGGCACTATTGTCGTGACTGATTCCAACGCCTTTGGTGATATAATGCTTGAGCTTATTTTAGACGTCGATAATTAGGAATATCACTGCACTCCTCAAGGCACTCCACGCTAAACTGCTGACAAGACTAGGACTTCCAATACCAGGAGTCTTGTAAAAAAAACATGCATATTGATACTTACATGTACATGTAGAAGTAGCTTAGTTCACTTTGGGAGAGTTGCAAAACGTGTTCGCTTTGGAACCAGCATCGCAGTCTCTACGCGTCTTAAAACTTGCTTCAAACATTGCAGAATATTTTCCAGTGAGCTTTGGACTGAGTTAGCTGCTTGTCACGCTCCGTAGCTCCGATTCGTGATTGGCGATACAATTTCCAACTCCGTCGCCACACCGACACAGCACGATCTCCCACTTCCACCACACATCACGTTTCTGATTTCGTCACGCGTCAGACATTAACCACTTCGATACGACACAACAGCTAGCATCAGCTCAACACTCTCGGCATCATCGATTGCTACTGTTTCTCGCGATGTACGGCTCGAATAGCGGTTTTACCCTCTTCGGTCCGCACCAATTCATGTGCAGGAACGAACCCAACGCACTCTGCAGACTCTTTCCCGTACAATGAACTCAATACGATAGGCAAGTCAAAGAGATCCATGATACAACGCATTCTTGAATCTTGAACGCTAACTCATCAGTTTACGCAATCATTGTATGACAAACTTCAAAGGTCTCCGATGGCAATACGCTGCGTGTCCAACTGTAGTATCCTCCTCCATAATTCATGCAACCTTCCGACACCATCTCATTTTTTTCAAAGTGTGATGGAACTGTAGACACCAACGAACGCGACCCCATAGACCCTGTACAGCACAGCTCTTGATTCAGTCACGCACCGATCTCGGTTCAGAGTCTGGAAAACTCAGTCTCCAAAAGTCATCCGGCGTCTGGTACGGCTCAAACCTTGCACGATGACGCGAGCACTTGCTCTTCTGTGCTGCTGCGTCTGCTTCACCAAGTCCACCCAGTGCATCGTAATACTTTTTGCACTCCATGCAGTCATGAGCCGGCAGAGCTTTCCTTTCCTCCCGATTCCTCACAACTTCAACATAAGCGAAGCCCTTGGGTTTGCCCCTTGTCTGCTCCGTTCTCACGTTCTCTTTGTTGGCATCTGAAGCTGCCAGCTCGAGCGTCTGCTCCCACTTGGGCTTCTTGAGCATCCTCCGCTTCTCCTCAGCCCACGTAGCAGCCAGTCCACTGCTCCTCCTCTTGGCATGAGGCTTGAATACTATTCTCTTCTCCTCTTTCTTCTCTTGGGTCTCCTTCTTCATTGGAGCTTGGACTGGAGCTTCTGCTATTGTATCCAAGTCAGAAGACCCCGCCGTTTTCTTCTTCATCCACATTGAAGCCGCAGGAAGCTTGGGTATCTTAGCCGTGACAATATCCGAAGTACTACTACTTGTTTTGTCATTGTTGCTACTGGTTTCGTCATTCTTACTGGTTTTGGCAATATCGGACGGGGTCTTCGGCGCGGTTTGGGCGGAACTGAAAGCGCGCTGGTACCTGTCCAGCAGCTTCTGCTGCTCCTTGAGTGTCTGTTGCAGCAGCTTGAAGCGCTTGGCGAGCGCTGTGGCCTCCTGCTCCTGTCTGCGGATCGTGTCAAGCAGCGCCTCTTTCTCGTTGCGCCACTCCATACTCAAACAAAGTCAAACTGGACGCGCGCAAAATAGGCGTACTTACGACGAATACTGCACCACGCCAACTGACACATCAAATTGGTGTTAAGTCTATGTAGCCACTATTATACATATGCCACCATACAATTTTTAAGTAACGTTACAACAGAAATTTGGTACGTCAAAGCTCGTACAGCGATACCACTAAACTGTCGGGGTCTATATTGCCAATTCCGGCCAAATTTGCCGATCCTGGTTGGTTCTACGACATGGGTTGAAAACAACCATACAAAGATCAAGTCATTTGTCAATCGACAATCGCAAGGCAGTTCAGCTAAGTCCGATTTCATACGTATACGAGATTTTAGTGATCTCAACCTTTGGGCCGATTGGCTGACGATTTTGGCTCTGTCGGTTCAACCAACCGGCCCCGGAAACTTCGAGTAGAACGCACAATACATGTTTAAAGTAAGTTGAGATCTGGACAAAGAATTCATACTCTTCATGATGAAATGCTATTACAGACAATCCTCTCGGTTGTGATAGCTTCGGGAACCATCATTTTATTACAAACTAGAGTAATTACAATCAAGAGTGTACCACTCCAACGGTACCGTGCATCGTGTACTAATGTAGAGGTACATTTTAAAGGTTGGACCGAGCCACGCGGCTCGTAACTACGGCTCGCTGATGAATTGCTGGAGGCCGACCCATCAATGGACTTAGGGCTTGTCGCGAAGCTGTACAACGTAGATGTTCGACAAGCAGTGCTATGGAGCATCGAGAGCTGGAATGCTCTCTCTAAAACCACATTCGTGGACTGCTGGAAGAAGACAGGTCTTCTTGAGTACTACACGTGCGAGTATGCGGGGCCGGATGAAGAAGACGGTATCACGGAGGAGCTAACGGCAATGATATCGCGCTTACATACGTCCAACCCTATGTCAGTGCTCGAACTGCTGAATCCCCCGGAGGAGAACGTTCTGATGGAGGATCCGACGGACGAGGACTTCTGTCGCGTTGAGGACAAGCACGACGACGAGAACAGGTGTGGTGCAGTTGGCGACGGAGCCAACACTGTAGACGATGAGAACGAAGCAGCCTTTGTGGCACCCACTCCAGACAATCTTACTGCGGAAGAGCTGAAGGAGCGCCTGAGGTGGATGGCGCAGCTTTTCGTCAGCGCTGATGCTATGGGGGTGTCGTCCGGAACAGTGTGTGGATTGCGTTCAATGCAGCGAGCATTTCGAGAGGAGTTTAGGGCGAAAGCAGGGTCGAAAGCAGCAAAAGTCGATGCTGGACTTCTTCGGCCGTCCTTCAGCAAACTGTTCAGTTCCATAGTTAAGCACCTTCGTTTAGTAATAATCCAGCTTTTCATATCACAAACTGCTAACTAGAGGATAGAGGCATATTTGACTTGAGCTTGTATACCGCCGGTCATTGGGAACCCACCTTTTATCTGTGTGCATCACTATTCGGGATATCACGGTCGAGAGGATTGTCTGTATACTGTAGTGCTTAAACTGTGGTTCCTCCGTACACATATTTAGCAAATTAATTGCAGATTTGTCAGCTCATTCGCCAAAGGTTTGGTATCCCGCAGCTTGGACTTTGCAGCTCGAGATGTTTTCACAGAGCTTGCAACGCTACTAAAACAACGTTGAAGTATTTTGGTAAATATCATAGTAGTGGTATGATATAAGCTGAAAAGGCCACTGCTACTAAAACCTGAACGAGATGGAGCAACTTGATGCAACGAATTAATCTTAGAATTGAAATATGAAAGAACCCAAAATGGCACTGCCTTCTACTTTTTGTCTCCTTGTCAGACACTTTACGGGAGAGGAGGCTTGGTTACGGCGATTGACTTGCCCCATCAGGTCGTTGGTGTGGTAGTCACAGACCCATGTCTTCCGTTATGCAGCACTAACCCCGTGTTCGAGGCAGCAACAACAGGAATTAGCAATCTTCTTGGTATAGATTGGTACTTCGCATGAAACGCCACCATGTCGAACACGCTCCTCGAACTAGCTTGGTTCGAACAATCCTCGATCATGCACAACACGAGTGCACCACAGACGCCTCTCAAATGAGCTTTGTTCGAACAGCCAATTATGTTGTAAATCTTCCTTCACCACTTCATGTCGACAGCAAAGGCCCCTTACATGAGCTGTGTTGGTGCAATCATCAACTTGGTATAACTTGCTAACGCCATGTTGATCACGGACGCCCCTCGAACTAGCTTGGTGCGGACAATCCTCAATCGTGCACAACCCGCGACCACCATATGCACCACAGACGCCTCTCGAATGAGCTTTGTTCGAACAGCCAACTATGTTGCAAATCTTTACAAATCCATGTCGACAACAAAGGCTTTTCACACGAGATCCCTTGGTCCAACCATCTACTTCGCACAACGGCACACATCAGCAGTGACTCCAACAACGACGATCTCGTACAGCTATCTTTGTGTATCCCACGACCTCGCGGATTGAGTGTCTACGTTGTTGTGGCTTTGTCGAAGAAGCTCGTGTGACTGTAGCATCCACTGGTCCATTATCGGATAACGCGGTCGAGAAAGCTTAAGTGACCGTAGCATCCACCGGCGCATTATCGAATAACGCTGATAAAAGAAAAACCGTTTTTTCGGCGTCCAACATGACTCGAGAGTCGTCTGCTTCATCAGCGTTCACGTCACACAAAACATCGCCGTAGCCATCGCCTCCAAAATCACCTCCACGGCAGAAATGGTCCATCGGGATATCCTCTGGTGTAACCCCGCTTTCGGTGAGCGTCAGCACGATTCTCGAACCTTTGCCTACTTTCGCGTCGAACGTAAGCCAAAACAAAACTCCATCCTTTGCGGCCATTGTAAGTGCAGTGGCGATACCCATGAGCAAGGATATGTAAACCAAACTAATGATGCAAAATCGCGAATTCTTAATGAAGTCGATCGTACAATCCACAGCCGCTCTCTCGACTTTCATCTCATCCACATGATAAAGTAGATGCCTGCACCGAAATCTACACTTTCGCTTGGTCGCATACTGACGGACCATTCCGTGAAACTTGTGTAATCGTCGTTGATCTCGCGGATGAGATTGGGAGTTAACCCAAACACTTCGGACGTTTTGTCGATGACGTAAACTAAATATTGCTGAATTGTTTGTTTTCGTCGTCGTCCAGCCAAACGACAACCTCCAATTCTAGAAGTAGCGCCGACTGTCTTCAAGTCAGAAACCCAGCCGTTTTCTTCTTCATCCACATTGAAGCCGCAGGAAGCTTGGGTATCTTGCCCTTGATAATAGCCGTAGTATAGCCGTAGTATTATTGTGAAACCCGTCCGGAATGTCCAATCATTTAGTAAATCGGTCAAGGTTTTGGCTTATTCAGAGTTAGAACTCGTATTTATTGAAGTTGATCCTTCTATGTATCGCATTTAGACTCGGATTTACCAAGGTGATTTGTAAGTTTAATAGTCGTACTTACAACGAACACTGCACCACACGAACCGGCACAGCAATTTGGTGTTGAGTCTATGTTGGATCGCGGACCATCAACGTGACCAGGTGGTCATATGGAGCTCCTATCCACACACAGTAACAACAGCAGCGTCGTGGTCAACGTTCAGCGTTCACATGTCAGCTGGTCTCCTTTGCGAACGCCACATTCTTCCACCGTCTCCGTTCTTTTAGCGGCGGACAAGCTACAAATTACAATTCCAGCCTCGCTGGTCACACATACTATTGTCCAGTCTACCCGCCACCTTTTCGACCGAACAATCACTCTTGCCCCGGATATCACGCACAACGCAACAACCTTTAGCCTATCCAGCCAGTCTGTCATCGCACCACTTCAGTATTTCTCGACCGCCGGACGAACGTCATGCGGTTCGACGGCCTGCGCGCCCGCAGTGCCAGCGCGCGACCTACTGACAGAGCTACCATGCCTGTGAACCGCGACCAGCGTGGTCACAGCGTAATGCCGCCAGCCTCCATGCCCATCCCGCACACTATGACGCGCAACATGTCGCGGCCGGCGCCGCCGCCGTCCGTAGCCTCGGCCAAGTCGCACACGGAGCCGGCGCTGCCTCCAGTAGACGAGCTGTTCCCGCGGCCGGACCTGGAGCCACGTATGAAGAAGCACCTGGTGCGCGTGGCAAATGAGACGTCCAACGCGTTGATCAAGGACACGCTCACGCAGGACGAACCCGGTAGCGTGCTGTGGCGGCCCGCGCAACGGTCGCAAGGCGCACCGGGCAATATCCACGTGTTGCGCGGCGCCGCGCGGGACGTGAGTGAAGCCAAGGATGCTACCTGTGTACGAGCAGTTAGTGATGACGTTCACGCCAGTATTGAAGAGTTCGCGCTGCTGTTCAAGCTCGACTCGAGTCGAGACGCGGCGGACCACCTCTTGCTGTTCAATGCCGACTTGGTGCAACATGCTACGCTCTATACGCTGGTGTCACCGTCAGGACAACAACCTCGACGATATGTAGGCGTCAAGTGGGCACTTGTGGCCTCACCTTCCAGGTTCTTCAGGAACAGAGACTTCTGCTATTTGGAGTGTCAGAAGGAGTTTACGGACGCCAGAGGGAGACGAGGATGGGTCAGATCGCTGCATTCATTGAAATTGCCTTGCTGTCCATCGTTGGAGAAGGAACACGGCATTGTGCGAGCAAGTATCTACAGATCAGGACTTACGGCTGTGGAGACAGACGAACCGGGTGTGCTCAGTGTCACGTACACGGTGGAGCTGGATCTGAAGGGACGTATGGTGTTGGAGCTGCTGCAGCCTGGGTTCTTAGCGCAGCGTGTGGCGGCTCTGGCGACGGTGGACAAGTTGTTGCAGCAGCAAAGACTGAGTAGCAGTCCGCTGCTTGGTGACTTGGATATCCCGGCGAGGAAGCGGACGCGAGGCAGCTGCAACTTGTGCTTCCGTGAGTTTGTGACTGCTGGAGGATTAAGAGATACTTTGGCGTCGATTACGAACATGTCGACAAAATCCAAGCGCTATGTATGCCGAAAGTGTGGTGAGGGTGTGTGCCGGCGGTGCAGTGACGACTGGTGGCTAGATGTTCCAGTGGTGGGGCGAACCAAGGTGCGTATTTGCACGGTATGCTCTGCAGAGGCCAAGCAGTCGCATATTACGGCACACACAACTCGCGCAGGCACATACCCCATTAGAAAGAACAAGGAGCCCACAACGGAAGTGGAGGGCGTGACGCACCCGGGTTTGCTAGACCCACCGCAGCGCGCCAGGCGGCGCTCGCTATCTATGCTGGATCGACCCAGCGATGCTGCATCATTCTTCGCTCAGCAGGAGGAGATCAAGCGCGACTTGGAGATCCGCGCTACGGAGCTGAGCCGACGCGTCCAGCTCTGGGACGAGATGCAGATGTACGAGCGCGACTCCAGCCTACTCCCCGAGGAACAGGAACAAGCTAAAAAGCAGTTTTTGCGCGAGCAACGTCAGCGTGAGATGGAGCAGCGCGAGCGTGAACGTGAGCAGGAGATGGAGCAGCCTCTGAGCCGTATTCCCTCATCTAGAGTGGTGGAGAAGGAAGAAGAGAAGGAAGAGCCCGAGTCAGAATTGATGCCTCAGCATCACCAAGCTCGAAGTGTTTCCACGAGCGAGAGTGAGAAACCAGAGCATCAGCTTCCCATCGACCGGTATCCTTCATTTATGTCGTCGGAGCAAAGTAATAACCAGGAACCCAGCGACACCGAAAGAGAAGATGTCATCCGGCTTACAGCTGAGGCCGGTGCCCGACTGTCGTCGGATTACCGCGACAGTGATTTGTCTGACTATGAGGAGCACACGATCGATGACTTGGGTGAGATCCGCACTACCACGGACCTTACTCGCTGGTGGCAAGACCAACAGCGCGCCAGTGAAGCTGGTGAACAGCCTCCTCCTCGACCGCAAGGGCCTCTGTCTCCAGTTGCGTCACCGAGGAAGGATAAACGGCGTGTCAGTGACGATGAGCGTGATGCGAAGACCAAGACACCGCAACAACAGCTACAGCAGCAGCGTGCGCCGGTGGCCACATCATCGGCTAAGAAGCAGGAGATGGTTGATTTGTTCAACCACTGGAAGCAGGAGTCGACTAATGAGATTCACCACCAGAGGCACAACTACAACCTCGAGCAGCGACAGCAGATGCAGGAGTTCGAAGAGCAGGCTCGGTATCAAGCGGAGCAGGCGCGCCGTCGTCAGCAATCGGATTTCGAGAAGATGGCTCAGTACCAGGAAGAGCAGGCTCGTCGTCGACAACAGTCAGATTTCGAGGAGATGGCTCAGTTCCAAGAGGAGCAGGCTCATCGCCGACAACAGTCTCTCGAGTCGCCAATCCGCCGATCGGAGTCCATCAAGCAGCGTCAGCCTAATAATGCGTCGGTGCTGCAGCAGATTCAGCAGCGACAAAAGGAGTTAGAGCACTTGCGTCGCCACCGCCAAAAGCCACGCGACGACGAGCCACCTAGCAGTGACCATTTTTCGATCGATTCTCAGTCCTCCGTCGCGGCCAAGGAACGATACCTCCAGCAGCAGCGTCAGCAGCAGCTTGAGCTTGCTGCCGAACGCAAGAAGCAGGCCCACCTCCGCGCGAACAAAGCGCTCGACCAGACTGCCGGTGAGGACGTCGAGTTGATGGAAACGTCTCAGGGCGATTGGGTTCCGATCAACGAGCCGCGACCCAGCAACATCGCTTCGGTAGTAAGTTCACCCAGGCACGGCCCTGGATTCTGCGACCACTGCGGGTCACCCGAATACATGGGCGAGAACGGATCGGTGAAGCCCAGTTGCAAGTGCAGCGCCACCGTCGCAGTCCCGACCAAGGCCGCCGGTACTGTTCTGTTCGACGGCAAATGGATCAGTAGCCCAACGCCCCAGGAATCATCGTAAGGCGTAGTTAAATGTGTATGTCGTCGACCTAGCGACTGCATGTAGAAAGTTTCCAGCGCAAATGGTCTAGCTTGGTACGAAGTAAAATATACGTTGTCCAGTGTGGAAACAAGCAATCTCTCGGTGTGCGTAACCGTGGTCAATATTAACTAGGTATCACTTCAACGTAGCGCGTCTTCCCGTTCAATCCGACAAGGAACATTTTTTCGGGGACGCTGTCGCAACGATGCCGCGGTCAATGCGAGCCAGCTCCATTCAATCGGCGACCCACAACGCCCCGAAGCATGCACATTGTCGACGACAGAGATTGTGTCCTGCTACATGCCAGCCTTGCTCGAGTGTGACCGAGGGTGACCATGTCGGCTGTGCCTGACCGCCCGACAATGTCGGTCCATTACATACGTGCATGCCCTGGATCACTACGATGGACATTTCTACCGCCGCGAATGCGATGCAGGCAAAACCTCCGGAGCAAACAGGAAAAACGTGTCCTGCTGTGCCAAATCGTGAGAGGTGTCACTCCATTTCTTGTACCAAATGTGCTTAGTGGCCACGAGCACCATGCCCTGTGGGCACCAAGTCAGGCAGTGATGGGAACGATAATGGCAAGTCAGGCAATGCTGACCAATGTTGGCCACAGGAACATACTTCATGGTGAAGTTGGCGTTGGTGCACCTGTAGTGACGCCGACTTTTACAGTATGGCTAGAAACGCGCTTTTGGGGATCGAATATGCGAATGTCGTGGATAGTTTAGGTACATGTAATTGCGTTGTTGTTTGCCATGAGAGGAAGCTTATCCAAAAGGTAGCCAGTCGTACGTGGCATCTAACTCGGCTACTGTACCGTGCTGCTTGACCTTGGCTCGCAGCCTGTTTTCCAGCCTCAGAAATATGCATTACGCAAAAAGATCAGCTCCCGAGCGGCACAAGACAAACAATACTGAAGAGCCGAAAACTGGATGTCGTTTCGAGCTGTTGTAGTCACTGAACTGAATGTCGCCGTGACTCGATAGTATTGTGCTTGGGAGGTGTGGTGCTAGTGATTTAGTTGCTACGTAGCAGACACATTCAAAACCAGGAACCAGGTTGACAACTAAGCTTACAGCTACGTAGCTAGGACCCACATAAGGTACTTAATTTAAGCAGATATTGAAGAACAAGCAAATGACAACAGCAAATTGCAACATATATATCAAGCAAAGCAAAACACGTTTCGGTGCCGCTAGCTTCGGCAGCGGCGTACCATTGCGCGAGCAACGCAAACCATGGTTGTCGAATTTCGAAGTCATCTGGGCAAGTGCGCGCCGCTTCATCTCCCAAGTTAAAGTGTACTTGCAAACGGAATATAAAAACTCACTGGGCTGCGATGCGAGGAAGCTGAAAATGCAGCAGCAAAGAAGCTCACCTAAAGATGGCCACAACCAAAATTGGGTACTTGTACAAAATATTGAGTCCCAAATGGCTTGTCCATGCTCGTATGGTAATAACAGATGACCCGGCTTGACACGGAAGGGGATGGGCGCGTCGCTTTCATGGAGCACGTCCGGCACCTCCACAACGCAAGGAGGGAAGAACGTCAGAGTTTGCTTTCTGGCTGGCCTTCACTGCCGCGTTGCAGCGCCGACCTCGACGCACAACGCAGTTCGGCCCGGGCCATCGGCCACCAAGTGTTAGTCTCCAGCAACGAGTTTCTCTCATTCCACTCGCAGCGAGCCTATCGTCTTGTAGTGCAACTGGCTCTCTCCTCTCGAGGAATTGTCCAACGCCGACGACGACTCTCGGTGCGGACAGTGCCAATAAACTCTTCACTTGGCTACGTTGTCTAACCTACGGTAGTGGGGTTGCAATTGTACCTTGTGTAGGTGGAAGCAGTGGCAAGCTCACGTGGCAAGTGACAAACGGAAGAAAAGGACCCACCGAGACTCTTCACGCTCAGGTTAGGTGGTTGCTTATTACCACCTCCAGTTAACTGTACAACCAGTTAACACACGAAGTGTCCACCTAAAAATGACAAGTCTGGGTAACGCTGACCCTGTACGGGGCTCAGCGCACTTGACGTCGCGGTCTGGTCGCTCAGGTCGCTCTGGACGGCTGTCTAGCCGCAATGAAATGGATTCATCCATGGCCAACTCGACCAATTGTGCAAACTTGAAACATGGCTACAACAGCTCTGCAGATGGCTACATTCCAGGAAAACTGCCACTACCCGACGACTTCTTCCCTGTGCCGCAGCTAAGCTCCAAAGAGAATAAGTATCTCTTGGGACTAGCCAAACATGCCTGCAAAGAGGTGGTCTATTACTCGAGACAAAATGATGGACCGATGAAATGGCTACATTTGTCGTCAGAAGACGGTGTCGACGTGTTTCAAGGTGTGGACAACTCGGGAGGTGGCAATTCGCAGCAAGATGCTAAAGCACTCACATATTTGCGAGGATCTTGCAAAATTCATGCAACGATCGACGAGATTTCCGACTTTTTCAAACTCGACACGGCAGAAAAGCTTTCAGGATTTACACAGACAGTTGGCAAAGACTTGCTGGATCAGAAGACGTTGTTGACCCTAGCATCACCCACACCGGATAACCCCAAGCATTACGTAGCAGTCAAGTGGACGGCAGTTGAGTCACCGAGCAAACTCGCTCGACACCGCGACTTTTGCTACATCGAGTGTCATGACGAGTTCATTGACAGCAACACTAAGCGACGAGGTTGGGTGAGGAGTATTCACTCTATTCGACTACCCTTTTGCCCGCCGCTGACCAGGAGTCACGGTTTGGTGCGTGGTAGTTTCTACCGCTCAGGTTATATTTTCACCGAGTCAGCGGAAAAAGGGTGTGTGGACGCAGTCCATACGCTGCATGTGGACATCAAGGGAAATGCCCCTAATTGGATGAAGATTCTGGTTATGAAGCGACGAATCAAGAACATCGCTGAAGTGGATCGCCATTTCCAGTTGCAGAGATTGACACAGGAAAAATTACTGGGGGATTTGGAATTACCTACTAAGGAGAAAGCAACCCGGTGTCAGCTCTGTGAAACGCGCTTTGGAATTTTCCATCGTAGACGACTTTGTCGGAAATGTGGCAAGGCAGTGTGCAACCCGTGCGGGAACGAATTCTTGGTGGATTATGCTGGAGTAGGACCCAAAAAGGTGCGGATCTGCTTGGAGTGTTCCGAGTCCGTGATGTATGGTACTAGTGTGCCATTGATGGATGCTGCGGGCGAAATTATTGAGGGTGAGCACATTGGTGCTAAGAAGATAGAGGGCAGCGATATTCTCCCTGTGTTCGACGAGTCCATGATTATCCTCGAAAATCGGCACCATTCGATTGACGAGCACGAATATTACTTGGCGAACGAGGATGCGAACGGAATTGCTGATATGGAGGAGGCTAAGCGTATGAATAGGGAGTTCGAAGAGATGCTGAAGAAGACCAGTGATGAATTCGCCCAGTCAAAGGTGCTGGAAGAAGAGCGGAGATTGGGCCCCAACGCGAAATCTCTTCTTGGTATGAATAGTGCCTCAGGTGAAACACTGCCAGATGATACCCCTCGTGGTGCGAGTGAGCTGGCTTCGTGGGAAGAGCGGCTCAAAAAAGAGAGTGATGATGATATGGATGATGACGATGAACTAGGCTTGCCACCAAGTAAGAGCGAGCAGATGCTAAAGCAAATGCAGTATGAGGAGCAAATGCGTCATGAGCAGATCGAACGAGCCAAGAAGTTGCATCAGTATGCTACAGGGTCGACAGACCCCTACGATCAGCCTACGAGGCCTCGTGCGCATGGATTCGTGCGGAATGAGTCAGGAGATTCTCTTCGACTAAGTTCTGAATGGGGTGAAGAATACTACACAGGTAAGGATGCTATTGGACACGACGTGATGACCAGTTTCCGTTCAAATGAATCTGGCCGCTCTTCTAGCTCTGGACGAGGTGGCGTGACAAGGTCAGACTTATCCGGAGACAGTCGACGATCTCGATGTGGGTCCCAAAACAGTCGCGAGTATCGATATGGTAATGGTGGTATCCCCCGTCATCGTGGCGAGACTGGATGCCGTAGCAGACACGATAGCAATGACCCTGAAGATGAATTCGAGCGGCAAAGGCGTACTCAACAATATTTCGATGCACGCAATGCCCGGTTAACATTATTGAGCGGAGGCCAGCCGCAACACCGCCATACAGAAGTAACAATGGTTCGTGATACTATAGAGGAATTGTTTGACTATGAACGCCCGAGATTCCGTGCGTCCGGTGTTGGTGTTGGCTCTGATCCTCCTGCTCGTCGCCACCTGACGGGATCTGAGCTGGAATCTCCGTACACGTCTTTGAGTGATTCAAATATCGCTGGAGCTTTCACAACTCGTAAAGGACATCGAAGTGATGACTTGGAGGACCAAGATGATGAAGCTTTCCGCTTGGCGATGTCAGCCATGCGATTATATGAAGAAGAGCGTGGACCTCAACTTCAAGTTACAGAGGAGACACGCCAAGCAGCACTGGCAAAAATGATGGAAGTGTATGCACGAGAGATTGAGCACAGTCAAAGCAACAATTCAGGACCTTACAGTCGAGGGACAATTTCTGATACTCGCCGGCTGCATCATGATGTAGGAATTGCTCCACCATTGCGACGAACTGTCAGTGATGATCGACCACCGTCGTTCTACGGTTCCCCACTGCAGGTAATTAACCACAACAACGTGGTTCCTCCAGTTCCTGTTTCGAGACATCAGCGACGCCCAACTCCCTCAAATCACAGCTGTCGAGGAACGTCCCGAGAGGATACGTGTGCTCCGACTTTGCCTGCAAAGCCAGACCGTAAGCAGAAGCCTAGCGAGGAGACCCACGAGTACAGAGACCTCTCGGATCTCACCTCAAGTGCCTTCCAAGCCTTTCAGATGAACTCACTAGGACCGAGAGATGCTCCGAAGTTACCGGTTGACGTGGTCGAAAGCTCTGAAGATTCGGATAGCAGCAAACATGAATACCATCCAAGTGAAGATGATCAGCCATCTTCCGTGCAGTTCCAGCGAGAATCAACAAGCACCACACATGTTCAACTGAAGTCGGACACGTCTGGAGACCGCTCGGGTGCTGCTCGTGCCACGTACGGCAGTATCGAGAGTAGCGAAGTACCCAACATGGTGTCGCGTCCAAACTCGATGTACGGAGTGGCCGATTCCGACACTTTCAGTGACATGGACTTCACTGATCTGCCACACTTGATGCGCAAAGATGACGTTGATGTCGGTGCACGAAGCTCGTTCACAGACTTGCAGCACTGGGCAGAGGAAAATACGTCCGAAAATGGTGGCGTGGAGTACGTCCCAGAGCCCCGTTTGAGCGATTTATTGTCACCTCTCCATTTGGAAGATGTACAGCACGTGGACGATGACGATAGCGAAAGTCAATCGTCAAACTCTTCCTCTCAAATTGACTGGCAGAATAAACTCCAAGGCGGCCAAGGTAGAGCTCGAGGGACAGACTCCGAGTCGCCATTTATCCGCGCGTACTCGATCATCAACAAGAACGAGATGGAGTACGAGTCAGAGTCATATTCCGACCTCACTAACGCTAAGAACGGACTGTCGGAGAGTATGGTGACACAAAATGATGAGCCGCCTCAGCGTAAGCATCACAAACCACCTTCTCTATCGGAACTCTTGTCGGAGTACTGCGACAGCGAGCGTTCGTCGCTGCCGTCGTATCTCGAGTTCGGAGGATCCCAACCCGAACTGGAACCTGAGTACCTTGAAGCCATCGCAAATGCAACCAACCAAAACTCTGTCCCAGTGGAAGGAGGAAGACGAGGACATGTGCGGAGACGATCAAGTATCCCATCCGAGTTGGAAGCCATGACGTCTCGCGAACTTTTCCTCTGAGGTGTATAACCTAATGACAAATGCGTTAATGTGTCAACCATGCAGACAAGTGTGGAGTCTTCGAAATAACAGTAAGCAAACCTTTGACATTCGTCGATGCGTTTTTCACTTGTTGTATTTCTAGACGATGTCAGCACCGATCGAGGGTTCACTACCCGAGGACTTGCACCGATGTCGACGTTTGGTGGTTGCTATGCGTGGGCAGGTGTTAGCGCCGTCATGGAAGCAGCAAGTTTTAAAGCAGCTCGTCATTGTCGTCTCCGAAAAGCAGATCAAGAGGGGGACTAACACGTCGTTGTCTTCTCCACGACAGCGCTACTTGAGGTGGCGATCTCTTTCGGTATCTGTGCCTGTGTGTCCTGTAGCTAATTGATGGCTATGCAGGGATATTCAAGCTGCTCGAGTAAAAATTATCCAGAGGCGATGGCGCAGGTAGGAAGTGATTAAGACTGAGTCCCAACGCTGTATCGATATATTTTTTGCTATTTGTACAGGCACATGCTGCAGAAGCGCATACTCGCTAAGATCAGGATGCTGCAGAAGTGGAAAAACAAACAAGGTTGCTCTCGGGTCTTCTACTTCGGATGTACAATTCTCATAGCTGATCTTGTGTTTCGTTCGGTTCATCTTGTAAAACTCAACTCAGGCATTTCACGATTCCGAACGAGTGCTTTGATAATCCAACGGGTTTTCCGTGGTCATTTCGTCCGGAAGCACAAGTAAGTGCAGGGCGACGAAAGTTGAGCAGGTAGTTTTTGCTGATGCTAAAATTTCTCTAAAATGTGCAGAATCGACGTTGCTTCTTACATCGCTGGACTGGTGCCAAGGGTAAACCATCTTCGAAGTGATCGCGAGGCGTATCACTTAAAGTGTGAGCACGTGGAGCAGGAACTTCAACAGATTCGACTTGATATTGACGTCATTCGAGATAAAATATCCCAAGAGGAGAAAGCAATGGCGCTGCAAGCAAGCCGAAGCGTTATCGCTACGGATAGTAATGTCGCTCATGAAGCCGCTGCTGAATCGATTGCGTATTATAAGGCTGAAGTGACCGATCTCGAGGCTCTGGCTCGTCATCTCGAACAAGAACTACGAGAGCAAGAACCTGTGGTTCACTTCGCTGCCACTTTGATCCAGGCGGCATACCGTGGCTTTCATTGTCGAATAGAAAGAAAGCGAGAACGACAACGTCAACGGCAGATGTGCATCCGGTAATGGAATTTTTAAGAATTTTGTAGTTGCGAAACAAGTAGCTAACCTGCTTTTGTTGTTGACGTAGGATGCTTCAGTCCAAGGATTTGTGCTATGACCGTATGCACTCTGCGTGTGTACTTCGTAATGAGAAGCTATGGAACGAAAGTGCGAGGATCATCGCTGGCCTGTATCACATTCAACAAGCCAAGATGAAGTGCCACCATCACCGTCAACATCGTGCTGTAAGGCGAATTTCACGCGTGTATCTAGGAGTACAAACCCGAACTTCCGCAAAGCAGAGTCTACACTGGAAGAAAGTGAAGCGACAGGCGAAAGAACTTGCCAAGAGAAAACTTCGTGCTTTACTGCAGCTCATTTGGTCAGGTTGGCGGAATTATGTGCAAAAAGAAACTCAACGACATAAACTTATTGATAGGCGTGAAAAGGAAGGACTGGATAAATGGCGCAACGCGAAGGCGATGTGGTTTTTGGCGGCATATCGTGAGCGAGTCGCCAAGCGCGAGCAATTGGAGCAGGAAAGCATGCAACAACTTGATGCTCGTGTTCTTCATCATATTCGCGCTGCTATTCAGACAAGTGACAAAGAGCCTTCCATCCAAGCAGCACAGGAAATTTCGTCAAGGTTTTTGCTGCTTATCCGAAGTGATATTTGGACGTGGCAAGTACCTGACAAACAATTTTTCTTTCTCGCGCGGCGGTATACTCTCCCACTGGACTATCTTCCGATGAATGAGATTATTCTTTGGCTGGCCGATGAAGCTCCAAGTTTTGTGGATTTGTACGCCCCACTTCCAACGCAAACACTTCTCATTCTTCAACATTTATCGCAATATTTTGCGCTTCACTCGCGTGTTTTGCATCAGACTCAACGCTTAAGAGAGGTTTACGAAGCTCACATGGTAGCACGCGAATATCTTACTCTGCTTTACACTGCAAATGTCGTGAGACTCTCGCCTTCGACGACATTTTCGTCCCACCAACGACAGCGAGCTGTGGATATCTTATACGAAAAAGATCGTGTCGAATATCTGCCTAATGGGCAGGAAAACGAGCTTTTATCTAACGTGAAAGATTTACCAGTGACGCGTGATGCATTCACATCGTTCCACTGCTTGTGGAATCGCCATCTGTGCGAACGGTGTCTATCCATTAGGCCTGTAGTTTCACGACAATGCAAGTGCTGCGGCCACCACCAGTTTGAAGTTAACACCGTGGCAAAAGATTTACGGCTGGAATCGCGCGAGGTTCAAGAGACTAATCCAACAAAAGTGATATGGGTTTCCAGTACTGAGCGGTGCGACTTCATGGTTCTCAACGCGTTCCTACATGTTCTAGCTCCGGGGAGTCACGAAAGTCGAAGAACCAACTCTCTCGATGTGTTGTGGAAATTAGCGATGAAAAATGCCTATGAACCTGTAGCAGATTTGTACAATAGATTGTCATCCGGGTCACTTAACGAATTTTTAAACGCGTCTCGAGGGGAACTGGAGGCTTGGACAAAGGAATGCTGTCCACCAGGTGTGGATACACAACTGCAATTGTTTATCGAAGTCATGAAAGATGAATGGAATCAGGTAGATACCCAAATGTCACTCGAAGCTCACGCTGCAGCGACAATTTTCTCGCAGCACCAACTTCGGGTCTTTCACAATGGAGAACATTCAAGTGCAATGACCAACAATTCCGTGACTGTATGTAGTTCGATGATAAAAACGAAGAAGAGCAAGCGACCAAAAGGATGTTTGAAGCGTCTTGTTAGTTTGAACGGAACTACGCAGCAGACAGGGACCAAAACGTGAGAATTCCCCTACTTTCTCACCTTGAGCAGCAGCGACTTGTTGCCTTTGATCTTCTTCTGAAGTTGCAGGAGTCCGAAGACAAGCGCTTCAGCCGTCGGTGGACATCCAGAGACATAGATGTCCACAGGCACGATACGGTTGCAACCGCGCACCACGGCGTATGAGTAGTGGTAGTAGCCACCTCCATTTGCACAACTACCCATTGACACGACATAGCGTGGCCCGGGCATCTGGTAGTACACGCGACGCATTGCTGGCGCCATCTTGTTCGTCAAAGTTCCAGCCACAATCATGACGTCGGTTTGACGAGGTGAGCCTCGATACACCATTCCCATGCGTTCGATATCGTATCTCGAGCCGGCTGCGTCAATACACAACGATAGTCATTGTGAGTTATACCTTATTCGTGGCAAATTATTTCGCATAGTTCACGTACCAAACTGCATCATTTCGACTGCACAACACGCCAAGCCGAAGGATAGCGGCCAGGTCGAGCTCTTGCGTCCCCAGTTGACGAGATCGTCCAGGCGAGACACGACATATTCTACATTTATCGATGGAATTTGTTAGTACGTGGTTTTTGTGATCCAGATTTTCAGACCGATCACCTACCAGCACTATTACGAGCCGTAGCATTTCCAGCAAGAAGATCGGAAATGGTGACACGCTTAGCATCTGATTCCTCATTCCTAGTCGTATGGAGGAATCGGGTGGTTGCCACTGGTTTCAGTATCGGGTGCGAACGTCGGCACAAGAGATCTGAACGAACACAGAACAGTGTCGATATTCTGCAGTAGGGAGAAAGTCAAACTCAAAGTACCGGGTATGGCCAACATGAGACAACGAAGCGAGTAACTATATTTGCAACAGAAGCGGGTGATAGCACTACATGTATGACAATTTGATTGTGCGAACCAGTTGATGGCCACGTAACGTGGCCCACGTTATCAACCTTCAAAATATGGTAATACAGTATAGGGAATGGCTGTGAGGACTGGTAAATATTTTTTAAAGTGTATTCATGTTGATGGCCAGTATACTAACGTTGCAAAATGTGGTTTGAGTCTACACACACGAGTAATGAGAGTACGTACTAATCTCAAGAACAATTGCACTACATGTAGAAGATTACCATTGGTATATGTTGTGCTGTTGATGGCCAACAAGTAAAATGGTTTACGCGTAGATGTTGATGGTCACTTGTCCTCGGTGGTTGCTACATGTACTGTACGCATCTTCAAGAAAGAGTTCGAAAACGATGCTGCTTCGCACACTAGGACCAACAACGAGAAATACTGTTAGACGTTAGCTTACATTCCTACCAGCAATTCAAATTTCGGGATCACCTACCAGCACTGTTGCGAGCGACCGCGTTTCCAGCAAGAAGGTCGCCGCATTGAGAGAGAACGTCGTGCTCCTGCACCTGGGGGTGGTTTGCGACGGTAAAGTTTACATGGAGCACGAGAAAATTTGGCAATCACTACGGGTTTGGTGACGACACTGCAGGAACGGCGCGAAACATGCTGAACTACTGGTGATGGCCACCTTGGTGCAAACGCAAAAGGCAGGAAACCTCATTGTTGAGACTTACCTGACCTTGAAATGGGGAAATATGCACACGAAGTGTGATGTCGCTGACCGGCATCCCATCAAGGTGGATGCTTACATGGTTACCTCGCAGACTATGCAGGAGTTGTTGATGACCAGCTATGCAACACCAAGACTGCGAGGTGCGTACACTCTGTTTCCCTAAAGCAGAACAACGTTGTTGTTCATCCATTTCATTTTCTGTTTGTTTTGTGGATTTCGTCCAGTTTGCAGGAACCGCTGGACAACAGACAGCATTATCAGGTAAATACCTTACTTGCCACTCCGCTAGCGCCTACTTCCTCAGCTTCAGCAGCAAGGACTTGTTACCCTTCACCTTTTTCTGCAGCTGCAAGGGTCCGAAGATGAGAGCTTCAGACGTCGGTGGGCACCCCGGAACGTAGATGTCAACAGGCACGATACGGTCGACACCACGCACCACCGCGTACGAATAGTGGTAGTAGCTACCGTCATTGGCACAACTACCGACAGACACCACGTAGCGCGGCTCAGGCATTTGGTCGAAAATACGACGAAGAGCGGGGGCCATCTTGTTAGTGAGCGTTCCAGCGACGATCATGACGTCGGTTTGACGGGGTGATGCACGGAACACCATACCCATGCGCTCGAAGTCGTAACGTGAACCGGCTGAATTAAGGCAAAACGGGGCAAACAAGACGTTTGTCAGTTAAATTACTGTAAGGTTCGCAGATCGATTGAAAACATACCAGCGTGCATCATTTCGACGGCACAGCATGCCAGACCGAACGAAATGGGCCAGAGCGAGCTCTTGCGGCCCCAATTCACGAGGTCATCAAGACGAGATACCACATATTCTGGAGCAAAAGAGAGAATCGTACTAGAGTGTTACCAGTAGTTTGTAAAAAACAATTGCAACCCGTTGACAAAGTAACCTACCAGCGCTGTCTCGGGCAGAGGCATCGCCGTTGAGTAAGTCGGCGACGTTGCCACGCTGTGGACCTGCAGCTCTTCCTGTGGCTGAGCCTGAGCCCCAGCTACCGTGGAGGTTGTCTGGATCGCCCTTGAAGAGCTGGATGCCACAGGGCGAGCGCTGCGGTGCAGAAGCTGGGAGCCGACGCGGAACGTGGTGGCGATCAATTGAGGCTGCAAGCTCGGAGTGTCCGGGGGAGGGAGGCTGCACCAGAGGAATCTGCGGCCAGGAGCGCGGCAAAGCGAAGGAGAGGCTGCGACGCAGATTGCGCTGGCACCTGCCCCAGTGCTGATGGCCACCTCGCTGTCGTTGCAAAAGACGGTGGACTTGTTGTCGGGTGAGAGGCAAAACACTAGCGATAAGTATGGAAGGCTCGTGTCGAGACCGGGTGTCGTCAAGGTACAGATCTCCACTTGGGTTGTTGCAGTATGGCCACCCCCTAAACAAATTGCAGACCTTAGTGATTTTCATGATGATGCCGCGACAAGATTACGCTTGCCCGATGATGGCCACCCTTTGGGTCGCCATAATGGACGCTTTATGACCACCTGGACCGACACGAGGACCCTGCTTCTCTATGTGTCTGTCAATCCAGCACCACCTCAAAGCGCAGTCTCACTTGCGCAGCTTGAGCAGGAGCGACTTGTTACCCTTGATCTTCTTCTGGAGCTGCATGACGCCAAACAGCAGCGCTTCCGCCGTCGGGGGACACCCAGGGACGTAAATGTCCACCGGAATGATACGTTCCACGCCGCGAACGACAGAGTACGAGTAGTGGTAATAACCGCCGCCGATCGCGCAGCTACCCATCGAAATCACGTAGCGTGGCTCCGGCATTTGGTCGTAAATGCGGCGAAGAGCAGGTGCCATCTTGTTGGCGACGGTGCCGGCAATGATCATCACGTCGGTGCACCGAGGCGACGCGCGGAAGCGCAGACCCATGCGCTCAAAGTCGTAGCGAGACCCGGCTTCAGATCAACAAGAACGTGTTAACTACGATGATCTAAACACATAGAGACCGAAGTCACGTACCAGAGTGCATCATCTCGACAGTGCAACAAGCCAACCCGAAGGATAGAGGCCACGAGGAGTTTTACGACTCCAGTTGATCAGGTCGTCGAGGCGTGACACGACATACTCTACAGATCACAAGTCAGAAGCGAAGCACCCTTGATGTTTTTCACGCTTTGCGTACCAGATCCATTTCGAGCCACGGCATTCCCAGCGAGGAGATCTCCAATGCTGCCTCGTTGTTGAATTTCACCATCACCCGCCGCAGTAGCTGTCGTGTGAAAGACTCGGTCGCAGATAGCAGCTCGAGCTGCTTGAAGGGGCGTTGATACCCCACGTTGTCGAAGCCCAGTGCCAGCGATGCGCCACATCAAGACAGAGCAGCAGTCACACGAGGATAAATTGCTGTATTGACCTGGAGAAGTCAACAGTGGAAATGACTCGACGTCACCTGAAACTACAAGGCAGCTTCCCTGTGATCCAGTATAATGTCAAGGTACCTGATGCAAACCAATGCATGCCGAGCTTGATTAGTTCAGGGCACTAAACTAGGTAACTTCAACACCCAGGGGCTGATTAGTTCAGGGGACTCAACAAGGCAATTAGACCTGTTGATTCGGGTTCACTACCTTCCGTCTACCTGAGGTACGTGCAGCATCTTTGCCTCCTGCTACTCTGTTGTTGTTCATCCAAGCTCATTTTTATTTTTCGTGTCTTCTCCGTGTACAGATGCAGAACTCCCGACTGCCACCGAGTTGATCGCCTACTTCCTCACCTTGAGCAGCAGGGACTTGTTCCCTTTGATCTTCTTCTGAAGCAGAAAAGTGTGTTGGCTGCACTCGTCCCGGGCATTGTGGCCTTCCAGTAGCTTGCTCGATTACATTCGTCGAAGTTGATGTCAACTCACCAGCAGCAAACCAACGAGGATCAAGGTGAAACGTTGATCGTCTGCCAAAACGTGACACAATCACAGTTCACATGGTCAAGGCAACTTCAACAGGATTACTCGGACCAAAGCTTATGTCAAGTCCAGTCCACGCAGCCAATCGGAAAGGGGGTTCATCTACGCAGCAAGAAGGAGGTACGTCCAACTCGCTGTTCCATGTGCTGTTTGTTCATCCAAATTCATTTTCTTTGTGTCTTCTCTCAACGTTATACAGATGCTCCAGGTGCAGAGTCACTCCGAAATGTTCCAATGCGTCCGTCTGCCAGTAAGCCAAGAAACCCTACTTTCTCAACTTCAGCAGCAGCGACTTGTTGCCCTTGACCTTCTTCTGGAGCTGCATGAGTCCGAACAGCAGCGCCTCAGCCGTAGGCGGGCAGCCAGGCACGTAGATGTCCACGGGGATCACGCGGTCCACACCGCGCACCACAGCGTACGAGTAATGGTAGTAGCCACCTCCATTTGCACAACTACCCATGGACACGACATAGCGCGGCTCAGGCATCTGGTCGTACACACGACGCAAGGCAGGTGCCATCTTGTTGGTCAAAGTACCAGCCACGATCATCACGTCCGTCTGACGAGGCGAGGCACGGAACACCATACCCATACGCTCAAAGTCGTAACGTGAACCAGCTGCAACAATTGACAAGCGTTAGCTACAGTGAAGAAAACGGAGATTTAAACACCAAGGGACGTACCAGAGTGCATCATTTCGACGGCACAGCACGCCAGACCGAAGGTGATGGGCCACAGCGAACTCTTACGGCCCCAGTTCACCAGGTCATCAACACGGGACACGACGTACTCTGTATCAAGTCACAATAAGGTCAGGAAGGGATTATACACGAGGGAAGGAGCTGTACCTACCGACGCCATTGCGTGCCGTGGCGTTGCCAGCCAAAAGGTCCTGGATGTTGCCGCGTTCGGAAGGTGCAGAGGATGAGGAGGTGGCGGGGACCGCCGATGAGGCGCAGCGGACGGCGGACGTCCGGGCCAGAGCTCCTGAGCGACGCGCGAGGGTGAGCATGATGAGCTGGCTGTGTGTGTCGGCGGTTGAGCGATTCTAGCCGCCCGCTGGGGAGGCAAAACCACCAAAATACCTGTGAAAGACACTGGTAGATATGAACATGATGGACGGGTACATTGGATATTACAGGTGATTTTCGAGTGGGGATTCACAATGACGGGGATAAGGTGACACAGGTCGGACGGGGCTTGTATTCAGGTCATTTTGTGTGCCGTACGCAACGATACGTTGAAGGTGAAAAAAAGGCAACTTGCTTTACTACGGACACAGGCACACTGCGCAACGAGGTGAGAAGAGCATTGCAGACGCCAATCGACCGATGTGGATCTCTTCCTCGTCAGTGATGACTCGATCGCCCTCGGTTTTGCTGAATTGAGCTTTGTTTTCGGCACCTTCGCCATTCAAACCGAGCACCAGGTAAGTTGCGGCGTGAGCTGTGAGGTAGGCCTGCAAACTCTCAGCGACGGTGCTCGTGCGCTCGATAGTTTGCATGTCCACTTGACCATTGATCTGTTTGTAAGAGTTAACGTTAATAAAATAATCAGTCAAGAAGCCGTCATTTGATCTCAACAAAAAAACCCTGCTTACCTGAGCTCCTTCAATGATGTCGCGGTACCAATTGAACGGTTGAGCGTCGTATTCAGCGACGATCGGCTTCTCGTAGAAATGAACAACGCGTAGAATATCTACAGGACGCATCAACTTGAGGGTAGCGTTGAGGCAACGAGTAGATGTTGCCGACCTGTCCACGGCAACCACGAACAGGTACTGCTTGCTGATTACTGAATTCACTGGGGCTGGAGGCACGATTATTGTAGGGATCGAGGATCTGCAGTGTAAAACTTCCCATGGGACGTGGTGAACTTGGTCGATTGAGGGACCTCCCTTGCCATGAGCCCCCAACACGAGAAACTCGACCCGCTCTCGCTCGGCGATGTGTACAAGTTGTTGGGCAATTGAACTTTTGGCGTCACTTTCCTCACAGGTGATCGTAACACGGTCGGTAGGCAGTTGCAGCCGCGCGCAATGAGCCTTGTACTCTGCATCGTGTTAGTTAGTCGTAGAATAGCCACCATGAAGACAAGTAACACGCACCCTCAGTGATAAATTCGCCAGAAATCTGGGGGAGTTGGCGACTGGCAGCCAGTTGTTCGTCGATGTCAACGATGACAAGCTGTCCTTGTCGCCGAAGACGCGTTGCCAATTCAAAGGCAAGATAGGATTGACCTGACCAATGCAGTTTCCTTAGATACACGTATCACTTGTAGACCAGACTTGAGGACTTACGGCTGCCATCAACTCCGACCATGTATTTTGCTGTCGGAGAGAGACACTTGTTATCCAGGTGCTCTGTGGGAAAAACGGCGACAATGCGTAGATATATAAAAATTTCTAAGGTAGCGTAGTGTATTTGAAAGAGGTGATTGCAGGCGTACCTTTCTGCATCCTGCTGCGTAGTTCCGTGAGCGTAGCATCCAGATCCAAGAAGAGCCCCGACTCGCTCTCACGCGCCGCCACCGCCGGATCATAGTCAGCATCTTCCATTAAGTAGCAAAGCTGTTCATGACTCCATTCCGAAATATCCTCCGGTACCAGCGACTTGAACTGCGCCAAAACTTCATCCGGGCGATCCAGCAAGTGACTGCGGAACGTCTCCTCCGTCAGCTCCGGCTGCGCGGCAACACACAAACAACACTCAGACTCTACCTCCCCTCAGAGCTACAACACACATACCTCTTTGATACTCAATACGAGTCGCGTGCTCTGGATGCACAGCTGTAGCGCCGACGACACCTTCTTGAGCGCCAACACGTCCCGCATCCTTCACTTTGCACCCTTTCATGATCCGTCAAATACCGGTATATATCGATATTATACCGGTATAATGTAGTCCGCTCCACATGTTCGTCCCACCTTTATGTAGAGCGCCCCACCCTAAAGCTCCCGAAAGCCAAAAGCCTCTTTGAGCCCATGCAGGAGAACGGGGAGTTGCACCCTGCGCAGGTGCTCAAGAGCGGCCACGACGTGGGCTCCAGCCACTATGCGGGCGGCGTCCCTCCCCACAAGCGCATGCGTAAGCCCATCGTGCGTAAGAGTGTGGACCCTAACGCCACCTTCATCAACTACGTGACGCAGCGCCGCTTCGTGCTGGCGCGTAGTGTGCGTTCCCACACGTTGCCGCCGCACTCGTTCTACAAGAAGCAGATGCTGCCTCCCATGGCCTACCCCGGGGGCGACGACTTGGCCTCGTGCGTGTGTACCAAGTTCTGCCGCTGCTCAACTAACAAGCAACGCTGTCCTGTCAACTGCCTCACGTGGACGCCTGAAGGCCGTCGCCTCATCACGGGCAACTCGGTGGGCGAGTTCACGCTCTGGAACGGCCTGGCCTTCAACTTTGAGACCATCCTGCAGGCTCATGACGACGCTGTGCGAGCTATGGTGTGGTCCCACAACGACAACTGGCTGGTTACAGCTGATCACGGCGGTGTGATCAAATACTGGCAGTCCAGTATGACCAATGTGCAGCTATTGCAAGGACACAGAGAAGCTGTACGCTCACTTAGCTTCTCACCGACGGATTTCAAGTTCGTGTCGTGCTCTGATGATGCGACAGTTAAAATCTGGGACTTTGAGAGTGGACGTGAAGAACGTGTGCTAACAGGACACGGTTGGGACGTCAAGTGTGTGGCTTACCACCCACAGAAATGTCTGCTAGCTAGTGGTAGTAAAGATAACTTGGTGAAGATCTGGGACCCCAAGTCGGGCAACAGCCTCAACACGCTGCATGGACACAAGAACACGGTGTTCAAGGTGGCCTGGAACTCGAACGGTAACTGGTTGCTGACGGCCAGTCGTGACCAGCTTATCAAGATCTACGACATTCGGATGCTCAAGGAGTTTGCCACACTGAAGGGCCATGCACGCGAGGTCACCTCCATTGCGTGGCACCCGTGGTATGAGCGTCTCTTTGTCAGTGGCTCGTACGACGGATCACTCATGTACTGGGAAGTCGGGTACGTTATTTGCACTTGCAAATGCTGGATGTGGAGATGCCACTGACTAACTTTTTGTTTATTAACAGCAAGGAGAACGCGCTGGCCTCTATTCCCCAGGCACACGACACGGCTGTTTGGGATATTCAGTGGCATCCTGTTGGCCACGTTGTGGCGACTGGAAGGTGCGTCTACTTTTCCGTTGCCCTTTATTTTTTTGCTTGCACTATTTAGCTGACGAGATTCATTTTGATGTTGCTGTCTGCTACAGTAATGACCACAGCACGAAGTTCTGGTGTCGCAATCGACCGGGAGACCCGATGGACGACAAGTACAACGGCGGTCAGACTGTGCTGAACGAGCACGAGACTGGCGAAGGAATGGTGCACATGCGTGGAGGTGCAGATGGTGCGGAAGTGCTGCCAGGTATGGCGGACGGTGCCGGTAGCCTTCGTTCCAGTGCCATTAACGCAGCGAACTTCCAGACATTCAACAAGTCTGCCACGGACAACCGCGGAAATGGTGGTCGTCGCCCGCCACCCGAGTCGTACACGTGCAACCGCTGCGGAACCAAGGGCCACTGGATCGAGGACTGCCCCACGAAGGACCAGCATAATCCGAGCGGCCAGATGCAGCGCAAGATTCCTCCTGAAGGTTATTTGTGCAAGCGCTGCAACATTCCCGGGCACTACATCTCCGACTGCACAGAGCCTAAGGTGCCGCCTCCGTCGTACACGTGCCACAAATGCCGGCAAAAAGGTCATTGGAAGCAGGACTGCCCGATGGACGGCAATGGTGCTATCAGTGCGCTCCTCAGCCAGATCCGTCCTCCAGGCGCTCCGGTGATTTCCAGCATTCCAATGAGCACGGGAGGAGTGGGTTCCATCCCTCCTCCGCCGCTTTCAGCTCGTGGCTTCCCACCGCGAGGAATGATGCCCCCACCGCCACCCGCTGCAGGTGCTGCTGGACTGCTAGTGCCTCCGCCTCCTCCGCCGCATATACTTGCTGGGATGAAGCGCGCTCGTGAAGACGACGTCGGTGGCGGTGTTGGCATGCCCCCGCCGCCTATGAACGGATGGCCGCCAATGGCAGGAGGACGACCAGGCCCGCCACTAGGACCCCCTGGAAGCGCTCCTGGACTATTGCCTGGTCAGCCCGACCCTAAGAAGCTCAGCCGTGACCCACGGCGGAGGTAAATGCAACGGAGCCCTTATCGGCGGACAGCTAAGAAATGACCGCTCGTCATCCTGACGAGGTCGAATACGAGACCATAGCGATAGAAGTAGCAGCAGCGAACTGCCGCCTCAAAGCAAACAATAGTGGAGTACAAGCCTCCGTCAAATGTGCGGTGGTGATTTGAGCTCGAACACCGCGATGCTGGTCAGATTGCTATGACAGTGTTGATGCCCATGTTTGCGTGGCAGTTGAAGTTAGATTCAACTTGACCATCGCCCGACGCGTGCAGAAGTGAGGATCGCGTGAAAAAAATCCACAGGCTAACAGCGGAGACCATACCCATGGGCACCAAGCAACCCGCGAGATCACCATGCTGGTAGCCCCGCAGCAAGCACACAGCCAAAAAGCTTAGGCCGCCCTCGAGCTGGGATACGGTATCGGTGGCGTGTGGTGTCTGAAGTCGGTGACTGATTCCGGTCAGGGGAGGGAACAGTCACGGATCGGACTTTGGATCTGAGACTTAAAGATCTGGCATTCGCGCTGCAGCCTGCGACTCGGAGCGCAGTCTGCCGCACACTTTGCAAGCGCTGTGAATGCTGCTTGGCGCTGCTTTGGCTGCTGAGACTTGCGCGCGCCATCTGCGCCACATCGAGGCGAGCCTTGCATGGCGGTCGCTGTCCTACGCCGAAATGGCCCGCAATTTGGGCGCAAACTGTTCAGAACAGCTTGCGTCGTCTGACTGCCCGCATCAGGCCTGATTATTGGGACGGCCCCTATCCCTTATGAAGTTGCGTAGGTTAAAGTACTACTATTTTTACTCCTGGCAAATAGAAGTACCTGTATATAATACAAATTCATACTGTATGCTAATACTATTAAAATAGTAGCAATTTTAATTATTAAAATAATAATTGGCTGTGCATTTTTAATCAGAAGTCCTGATATCAACTACGAGCGCCGATTGACAACTCAAACGAGTCAATAATACAATATATTAGTAATTTTCAAATGAATCGACCAAACAATCTTTTCTAAGGAGTCAACTGCTACAAGGGATATTTTTCAGCGCGTGGAGCTCCATGAGCTCGAAGCGAGACAATCTCCGCGAGTATCACCTCCATGTGCTCCTTCTGCATTCCCAGGCTCACGTGATGATGCTTGTTAGTCTCCACAGTCAACGCAGTCAACATCATGGTGAACTTGGAGTTTAGATTCTTGTGCACTGCATTAGTAGCGGTGACCAAAAGGTTATCGAACATCGTCCTCTTGCCCTGCAAATACCCGAGCGCAGGGTTCAATTCTCGTCGATCGCCTCTTGACCCGAGTAGATCTTCTGTAGGACACTGTCGACTCTCTCGATGATGTAGGTAAGCCTCCTCATACTGTTGCGAACCTTCCGGTAACTTGAAAATCTTTTCCAAGGCGTCGTTCAAGGAAGGGACACGGCCATTACCTTCCTCGCCGTCTGGTGCCATTCCATATGCAGACGAAACAGTCCGCACCATCGCCGCTGCACTTGGTGGAGCGGGTGGTGGAGTTGCAGGTGATGGGTCTGATAGGGCCTTCGATTCGTGATCACGCACGAAGTCACCGAAAGCCGACCTCCATATTCAGCCTTGCAATCCAAGAAGACATCCAGAAAAATCGCGCTCAGCACGCTGTCATCCGTGATCGGTTTATCGCTATAAAAAGTTCCTGGAGCTCTTGCTTGTTGTGGCTCGCCGAGAAATAATAGTTGTCATCCTTGAAGGTCTTTTTGTGCTTTTCGCTCCAACGTCTTTATTGTCGTCCTGTCCGGGCACCCTTTTGCAGTGTTCGCGGTCCCCAGGGGCTTATCCATGGCCGCAACTTTGGCATTCCCCGAGCCCCCCTTGGTTACAGTGACGGAGAGATCCGGTCCGCCGCAGGAACCGGTCTTGGCGATCCTGGTCTTGGGTCCGTGATTGTCGAGGCTTGAACGCGGCGGTATGCTGCCGTTCCTGGCCACTTTCGCGAACATCACGTCGTACGAAACCAAATACGCATATGGCTCGTCAGGAAGCTCATCAAGCTTGTTGGTATGTCAAGACTCGATCTTGCAGTCACGTGTAACTTCGTTGGCATAGACTACCACCTGCTCTGCGTCCTACACACACCGTACACTTTCTAATAACAGAAGATATGCGTATTTGCCCGCCCAAGCTGCCTAGCCGCGCATGTTTCGTTTTCAGTGACCCGACTCCTGACGGCGTCTTTGGAAATCATCCAAGGACCCCATATCTCCATAGGCTTCTTTGTCTCGATTCACCATCTATTTTCCCTCTCATTTCTTTTGCCGAAGGTAAAATCTGACGTCAAGTCCGATTTTCATTTGCTAAAATCAGAGTGATAGCCATTAATTCCTTACAATATAGCTTACCTGACAGTCGGACTCCTTTTTCCTGCGCATTGGTCTCCTGTTCATTCAAAACCCCAAATGGCGTTGAATAGCTGGACATCATGGAATTTGCGGAAAACGGTCCTCTGCTTTGTATTGAAAAGCGAGGCGATATCACCATCTCCCCGATGTTCAAGTCAGGGGAATACTGCCCTTATTTTTAGTCTGAAAGCCTAACCCATAGCAAAAGTGATAGTGTTTCAGCCCCGTTTAGCCAGAAGAAGTGAAAAGCACAATACATGTAGCACATCATGAACAGCGGTAAGTTTTGTTTTCTTTGGAACAATGCGTACCTTATGCTAAGGTTCTTATCAAATGAATCAATTACTACAATATCAAATGCACAAAGTAAAAAGAGCAAGACTAGTAATACTTCTTTCCTCTAGTAGTACCGGTATCATTCAAAATCATCGATACGGTTGAACCTCACGTCTGACCGCATTTATTCCCGATGGTAGTGCCGAAACGTCTGCTTTTCTTTCCGCCCGATTTTATCGTAAACTTTCTATGGGCTCTCGAACTGTCAACCGCCATTTCCATAAATTCCCAGTAGAAAACAGCGCGGAAGCCAGCGCCATAAATGAAGACGCAGCGTGACTCGGCGCTGCTCGACCTAGGCGCCCACGCGCCGTCCACCGCGCTCCTACTGCAGCAAACGCGCGCCTCCGTGCCCATGTCCGCCAGCCAGCGTCGCAAGCAGCTCGCGGGCGGTTCCTCCGACCGCCTGCGCAGCCCCGAGGACCGTCGCCACGCCGCTGGACGACGACACCACACGCGCCACCCACCGCCTGCCGCGCCAGCACCGGCGTCATCCGTGCCTTCCTACCAGCACCTCGGCACCATCGAAAGCGTCCGTACGGCGCTCAGCAGCACGGGAGGAGTCAGCGCTGGCGCTACCGGCGGACACGAGGTCATCCTCAGCGGCGCGTTGACCAAGCGCGGCCAGTTCTTCAAGACGTGGCTGCCAAGACATCTGGTGCTGTCGCGTGGTGCTCTTCAAGTGTACAGGAAGAACCCATACGCAGCCAGTATGCAGCAACAGGAGAAGGACGTGGCTCAACTGGAGAAGAAGTTGCTGAAGATGGAAGTGTCTAGGGCTGATGCAATCAGGGTTGAGGCCACGGACGCATTTAAACACCACCCCTATTGCTTCGTGCTGGTGGCACGCAAGCGCTCGCGACGTTTGGGTATTCTGGGAAGCAATAATAGCGACGCGACGACGAGGAGTACCGTCACGTTCAGTAGTACTGGGGGCAACTGCTTCCAGCACCACAAGGAGAGCAACTTGGACTCCCGACGGATTGATGATGGACCTGTGGTGCTCTATTATTTACAAGCGAGCAAGGAGGCAGAGAGACTGAGGTGGATGCGTGCACTGCAACGCTGGATTGAAGGAGAGAGTCCGGCCAAACTCGGACGCGGTATTCTCAATTACATTGTCAATAATGAGTACAGCAACTATCGCTACGGACAGAAGGTCGTGGGCAGCGGCTCGTCGTCCAGGTCGGTTGGTCTTGTGGGAGACTGTGGCTCGACAGTCAGTGGACCGGCGGCCTTGTCTCCGGCGTCGCAGGCTGGACGCACGGTCGAGCAGGATTTCCCGGTGCTTGCGAACTTGATTCGTGACATGCACGACTGCAAGGTGGAAGACGAGATGATTTACATTTTGGACCAGATTTTAGGTGAAGTGCAGGACGGTGCCAACAGCGGGTATATCAAGAAGCTGATTGCTACGGCTGGAGAGGTGAAGCTGGAGCAGTCAGAGCACATCTGGACGACCCACGTGAAGACGGCTTACGCCAATATTATGAAGGCGTTGCAGACGACTTCGTCAGGACAGGAACCCAGCAGTCAGGCACCGACACTGCGAGCCCCCACATACGCGATGCGTCAGAACTCGGCTGGCAGCATTGAGTCAAGTGAGAGCAACCGGTCGCTGAATAATGTGGACTTGGCCTCGTTCCACAGATTCTACAAGCTTGGACGAAAGCTGGGATCTGGTGCGTTCTCGGTGGTGCACATTGCAACCCACCGCGAGACACGGAAGCAGGTTGCTGTCAAGTGCATCGCTAAGGCGAGTTTGGGACCCCAAGACGTGCACTCACTGAAGCAAGAGGTGGAGGTGATGTCGAGTCTAAACCACCCGAACATCGTGCCTCTGCTGGACTACTTCGAGGAGGACAGATACTACTACATTGTGACTCCGCTGTGTACGGGCGGCGAGCTTTTCGACGATCTCGTGAAGCGCAAGAGTTACACTGAGGAGGATGCTCGTGTGCTGATGCGCAAGTTGGCGAGCGCCATCGACTACCTCCATTCGCGCGGTATCGTGCACCGCGACCTGAAGCCCGAGAACATTTTACTCAAAACTTCAGCTCCTGGCGCTGAGGTGATGATCGCTGACTTTGGCTTCGCTAGACCCATGAACGGTTCGCGTCGCGGCACTGCTTGTGGCACCCCGGGCTATGTTGCCCCTGAAGTGGTTCAGGGCGAGCCGTACGGAGCTGAGGTGGATTGCTGGAGTCTTGGCGTGATTCTGTTCATCCTTCTGTGCGGATACCCACCCTTCCCAGGTGCTAACCACGCAACGGTGCTCGACAAGGTCGTAAAGGCTGAGTACAAGTTCGAATCCCCGTACTGGGACGAGGTGTCCGATGAGGCCAAGGATTTGGTGACAGAGCTGCTGACAGTGGATCGCACCAAGCGACTCGACGCTTCGGGCATTCTAGCTCACCCGTGGATGGACGAGACGCGTGCGTCTGCCATTAGCATTACGGACGACAGTGAGTCCAGGAAGCGTATCACGCGCAAGTGCTCGGACCTATTGCCAGCGCTGCACCAGATGCGCAAACACAGTCTGACGCACGGCAGTCCGAAGATTCGTCCGTCCGACATGAACGTGGACGACATCGAGCTAGACGAGCTGACCATGAACAGCGACAAGGAGATGCTCGAGCGCGAGCTTGCTGACATGGATGGCTTCTAGAGCAAAGGTTATCATTGGAAATGACCCTGCTGCGGCGACCGGAGCATGTGTGTACCTTATACATTTCCAGCTCGCCACCTCCCTCAGACGAGATGGAAATTCCCCACCAAATCTGAGTTGTATGTATGTATACATGTTCGTAGCTTTGCTTGCCGCAGGTGCTGGCAAGAAGCACCAGGCTTTGAAACTAATTGGGTATAATATCAAGCAGCACTTGTATTTTGCAAACATGTTTCGCTCAGAGCCCCATATCCTCGGCCGCTTTGAGTGCAAGTTGCGTTTGGATGGCCTCCTGTGTCATAAGCTCGCAGAAGGCCTCGAAATCCAGTGCAGATAGCAGAAGCTGCAGGTTTCCCGTCGCGTCCTCGTGTTTGGGACTGCGTTGCAACTCTCGACAGTGCGCAAAGAACTCATCTGGGGTAAGCTACGCCATCGAAAGTAGATAAGGGCCCCAAATTGTTGCGTTGATAGATAGAATGCAAATACTGTAGTCCTGTAGAGACTCACCTTTTCTTGGCAGAGGAAGCTCGCAATGATGCCTTCAAGCACCTCCTCATAACTCTGACCAAGAAGACAACACCAAATTTTGGTCAGTCCATCAGCAACAACGAACCAAAAGTCATTGCACGAACCCGGAAAAGTTCATGCACTGCATGTCCATGCTCATCACCCTCCGCTACCCCACGAAATGTAGCAGCATGTCTGACAACAACCACATTTACCAAGTACTAAACAACGAAATGTCAAATTATCTACCAAAGCTCTCCCGTACCTTTGCACAAACCTCGTCAGCTTCGCCTCCACCTCCTCTACCAACGCAAAAAAAAATCAGATTCTTCTATCCTTCTTCATCAACCACAACTATCACAACCTTGGTCGCAAAATGCAACAAGCCTTGCCACCATGGGGTCTGAGCTCTCCACCGCCACCAGCACTTCGTCCATTTGGCGTCGCTTCAACTAAACCAAATTTCACTTATTCTTTGTATACCTTGATAAAAAGCCCCATTTTCTCAGGAGCTACGACCCATTTCCACTTTTGACCTGCATCAATCAATTTAGCGAAATGGAAGCGCGCGATGTCATCATGTCTTGGCTGGAGCAGGGCAACAACTTCCTGCGCGTCACCGCGTCGTCCCCGTTCTCTCCTTCCACGCGTCACGGCCGTGCCAACCTGCGCGACGTGGCGCTGATCGAGAACGAAGCGCTCAATGAATTGGCAAGTTTCGTGAACCAGTGTCTGTCACGCAACTGGGACACCAGACACGCCAAGCACGTGCTCAAACGCTACCTGACGGATTACCACTCCACTGCCGAAGTAGCTGCCAATCCGGACTTCTTATTGGACGAGAAGGATGAGCTACGTGGGCTCCAGACAGTGAAGGACAAGCTGGACACCAAGTGTCGCCACTTCCAGAGACTGCAACTGCTCCATGACAATGTGGCAATTGCCACCAAGGAACGGGAAAAGTGGAACAATAGAAAGAGTCAGGAGAATCAGTACGTCAAGTTGCATTTTGACTTGACGGAGACCCAACGCAGTGAGGGGGAGAAGGAGGTGGTACCTGAGAGTGAAAGAAGTGAGAACAGTGACAAGGACAAGAGGGGGAGGCAACTGAGACTTGAACAAAGGGAGGAAAAGGAGAGCAACAAGGATCAGCAAGAAGACAAGAGCAAAAGAAAAAGTGTTAAAGTTGCAATGATTACGCAACCGAAGCAGAAGAAGACTAAGAAGCAAGAGTCGAAGTCGAAGGATGTGGTGTTGGTGCTACTAACTTCTGACGAAGAAGAGGAAAATGAAGACTTTCCGGTTCGGAGAAGATCGACCAGAGCTAAAAAACGATCGACGTGGAGTGAAGACGAATCTACGTGGAATAAGAGGAAGATACGAGGTGTGGAAGCTGCTTCAGAGAAAAATGGTAAAGCGGATGTGACACCCACTCAAACGACACAAGCAGCCAGCAGTTCTGTCCCTCAAACTTCACAAGACTCCTCACTGAACGGCGAGAACACGCCAAGCGGCAACACTTACAACCGTGACAAGAACAAGCTTAAGACCGTTCACAAGGTTGCTCCAGCATCAAAACCTACGCAACCGTCAGCTCCCTCGTCTAATCAAGTCCAGCGCCCTGAGGCACGTAGACGCCAAAGGCAGGCCGTGAAAAATGTTGCTCCTCCATTAACTAAGCACAGCTCAAATCCCACTCCAAAGTCGACTCAGGGCACCGCCGTACCGGAATCCCTGCGCTCAGCAATTGCACAGGTTGTCTCACAACGCCAGCAGCTACTGTCTCGTCAAGCAGAGCCCAAGAGCCGACGCAGTCTGAGTGAAAGCGATTATGGTCTGAGCGACATCGATATTCCTTCTGTGGATCCCAAGCCAAGCGCACCTCGTAGTGCCCTGCACAGCTTAAAACCTACGGACCCTCCTCGCAGCAGTCGGTACGAAGTGGGACCCTCAGTTGGTCTCCTTCCACCTCTGATTGACAAGCCAAAAGCCTTCCGTGACAAGGCGAATTTGGCACGGAAGCGCACGTTGTTACGCGCAAAGGAGCTCGCATTCGAGCAGTTGAAGTGGCAGCGTGAGAACGAGTTCCAGCAGCTCGAGTTGGATTTGCTGCGTCGTGAGATGGAAGTCCGCGAAAATTTTGCTCAACAGGAGCTGAAGCTCAAGAGGAAGTGTGTTCGGGCTGACATTATCCAGCCCATGATTGCTGCTGGTGCCAGCGTCGCTGATATTGTCGAGCGATTGAGTTTTCTCTAGGATTTTTCTCTAATGATTCAAGTTTATTCAAGTATCCCGCAAGTTGTGCAGCATCGATCATCGGGCGTCTCACTTTTAGTGGCGTTTTGAGTCGAGTCGACGGTGCCTGGACGTTATTCGTGTATATTATTCTTAGTCAAGAGTCGCTGATCTTGGAGCATGATCGAGCCGACGGTGCGCTCGCCAACGTCAGAGTTGCAACGTGATGCTATCGTAACGTGGCTGGAGAAAGACGACAACTTCCTACGTGTGACAGCCTTCTCAGCTCCATCTGGAGTTTATTCACGTCGTAGCGGAGCTGACCTGCAACAGATCGAGAGCAAGGCTTTGAGCGAGTTGGCAGCGGCGGTGAATGTGGCCTCGCCTCGAGCCTTTTGGGATGGCAAGCATGCCAAGCAAATGTTGAAACACTATCTGATGGAGTTCAAGTTGACGGCAAGAGAAACTCTCCAGCCAGGGTTTATGCTGAGCACGACGGACAAGGCATTCGGCATCCAAACCATCGAGGACAAGCTCAACTCCATGTGACGGCACTTTGTGAGACTGCAAATGCTTCATGACCCGAGAATACGAGCAGCTATGAGAGGGAGCATCTCTTTAGAGAGGAAAAAGGAGAAAAAGATACCACAGCAGGAGAACGTGATACCAACGGAAGGGACTGCAGACCAGCCGAATCAAAAAGGCGCCACCACCACTTCTAGGACCCCTGAACGGACAGAGTCTCCAAGGCCCGATCAGGGCCTGATTCAGGCGGACAAGAATAGCGCCGGAAAGGACGAGGACACCATGGAGAGAAACGGCCTGAGTCTCCGACTGGGGAGTGTCAATAGTCCAAGGAGATAGGAGGAGGTAGTGTGACCAAGCCACCGGAGAGCAACAAGAACGGTTCTCCGAAGGAACTTCCGCCTCAGAAGAACGCGAAGAAGCGAGCGGTGTCGGCGAAGCACAAGTACCAAGAGCAACAGAAGAAACGAAAGGAAGAGGCAGATAAGAAGCGAGTCGCCACAATGCCCGAGTTTATTGAGCTGACGTCTGATGACGAGGAGGAAGATGAAGAGCTCCCGTTCTTGAGTACTAACTCGAGCACTATCAAAGTGGGAAGACGGTCGAGGAGAACTGGATTGTCGAAGTCGGCCAATAGTAACGAAGACGAACCGTGGTTAACGCGAAAGCTGAGACGCGTGGAGGCTAATCCGGCGAAGGCTAAACGAGCTGAGACGCATCGAACACCTCCTCGAACGCGGTCTGATCGAACTCCTCCACGAACCACAAGAAGCTCGACTTCTGAGAAGACACCGGGCCGCGTGACAAGGAGCACGCCGAATCGTAGCAAGAAATCCCCAGCGAGTGTACGAAAACCTGCACAGAAGATCGTCCAAGTCCCCAAGCCAGCCAAACCTGCCAACACGACTATAGACCCCGACAAGATTTCAACAACACGTGCCAGCAAGACAACTGTGTCGAATGCTGAAAATTCCCCTGTAAGCGGACAAGAATCTATGAGCAGCATCTCTCCAGTCCCAGAACCTGCAAAGGTAGCTAACATTACAGCTTCTGATGACCCACAGGGCAAAGAAGCCACGACAACAAGTACGGCTGAACCTCAAACTGCGGTGGAAGCTCCAGCTCCAGTTGAAAACGCGACACAAGGTCAAATTGCTCCCCAAAACGAGGTTCAAGCTCCATCGCCACCTCAAGTCGTTGCACAAGCCTCGGTTGCTCCTCCTCAACCGTCAAAAGATGCAGCCGATGCGCCAGCCCAAGTCGCTCCTACCCAAACACGTTTCCAAGTTCCAGAGGCACTTCGGTCAGCCGTCGCCCAAGTCGTCTCACAGCGTCAGGAGCTGCTTAACTCTCGGTGGAGTCGTCGCCAGATCCGCCAACCCGACTTTAGCGACAGCGACTATGCTCTCAGTGACCATGAGCAAGAGGAAGAAAAGGCGAAAGCTTCTGCTCCGCCCAAAGCCCAACGTCGACGGAAGGCCCCGGTCTCCAAACTCTCTCGCGGACACAGTAACAACCAGGACCCCCCTGCTGCTACTAACACGACTGCACCTCACAGTCCTTTGAACGCTAGGAAGCTCAGCAGCGAAGGCTCCTCCGCCATCTCCAGAGCGTCAAGTGTATCTCTTGTGGCTGGTCGCCCGAAGACGACACTCACGGCTGGTAACATACCTCCTCTGCTCAATGTGCCACGTACCATCGCTGGCGACTCCAATTTCGAGCGGAAGCGAGCATTCTTCCGTGCCAAGAAACTCGCCTTCGAGCAGTTCAAGTGGATCCGTGAGAACGAGCTGCAGCAGCAAGAGATGGAACTGCTGCGACGCGAGATGGAGACGCGCGAGGCTTTCGCCCAAAAGGAGATCGAGCTGCAACGCATGAACATCCGAGCCGAGATCATCCAGCGCATGATCCTAACAGGCGCTAGCGTTGAAGATATCGCTGAACAGCTAACATTGCTCTAGAAGTCCTCCAAGTGTCCACAAGGACGTTTTCGACACTTGACAACTTCAACGTGTAGATTCTTTCTAGGTTAGGTACGAAATCCGTTTTTGATTGGTTCTTATGTTTTATTTATAGTTCGAAACTGACCAATTATATTGTTTTTTATTTTTCAACACCAAACCAGAAGATGCACGTGAAGCGGTCTATGTCTATGGCAGAGCGTCGGCGCTTGATGGCGGCGAACGATAGCACCAGCGAGTCGGATGTGGCTGTGGGGGATCTCTCGGAGGACGACATTCCGCTGAGCTCCTTAGTGCAGGGCAAGAAGCGCAAGAGCGAGACGCAACAGTCTTCGCTGCCCAAGAAAACCTCACGACAAAACTTAAGTGAGGCACCCGATACTTTATTTGAGGACATTGAGGAGGAGGAGGAGGTCGTTGATGAGGCGGAACTTCAACTTCTGGCAATTGAGTCCCGACGTCTGGACTTTGAAGTGGCCAAGTGGAAGCAACAACAGGCACTGAGGCGCGAGACGCTGCAGCTTAAGAGTGAGGAGATTAACCTGAAGGAGGTGACAACCAAGCAGAAGCAGCAAACGCAGGTCATGGAGCTCCGAGCGAGACTCATTAAGGCCCTGGATGAGGCTGGCAAAGACCCCGCTGAAACGAGGAAGTACTTTGCGCTGCTGGAAGGATGAAGACACATTGGAGGACGTTCTAGAACAATATAACGAGAGAATTCATCGACAATACATTAGCAATTGTTTATTATGGTGAGCAATGATAAACGATAGGCGTATCATAGCTGTTGTTGAGCAACATTTGATTGCATGTCAATACATTTCTTCATTTCAAGTAGCCTTCAAGTAAGTCGTTGCGACGCAGAAACATTCACCTTTCTGTTGTTTCACAGCCCCTTACATCTCCTTCTCCATGAACTCCTCGTAGCTCTGACCGAACAACCTCTGCACGTCGCGCTCGATGTCGCTCTTCGACACCTTCCAGCCCGTCGCGAACAGCTTCTCGTACATGTCCACCAGCACCTCACCGATCACGTCACGCGAGTGGCTCCACTTGTAGATTAGCTGGTCCAGGACACGAGCGTCCGAGTGTTGGCTCGTGAACGCCGTGCCCAGGATCTCGATGCGCATGCGTGTCAGCTCCTCGATAATCGACGGGTTGTTGCAGTACCACCAGCATCCGTACAAGTGCAGGTTGCGGAACTTGTTAGCCGTCACCGTCACCTCGTGCTGGTTCACGCGCGACAAGAACGTGGCGAGAAACTTGACCCTCGGGAAGTTGTTGCACAGCTTGATCAGGATGTCCACGTTGCTGGGCTTCACGCCGTCTCCGGCCACACCATAGCGAGCGTTGATCGGACGCACGCTGTCAAACTTGAGTGCAATCGGCAGCTTCTTCTCCTCAGCCAGAGGCAGCAGCACCTGCAGCAGCAACTCCGCACCGTTCGGTAGAGCGTCGGCGGCAGACTTGGGCGCGTTCTCATCCGGGTACTCGAAGAAAATTGGCACACTCGACATGAAGTACTCGGGCTTCATGATGTCGATCCACTTCTCTAGCAGTGTACGCACGCCTGCCAAAGTGTGCGGCAGCTTGAACACATCCAGCGTCGGGCCGATGGACTCCCAGTCGCCCAGCAGGACCTGGTCCACACGCAGCGCTGAGCGGAAGTACTTGCGTGACCACGCGGGCGGCGACGTGTTGGTGGCCGGGTCACCGAGCCAGTGGCGAGCTTCCTCGGCAAGAACGGGATGTTGGTCATCACCGCGTATTTGAGACCTGACAGGCGGAACACTGTGTCCACGTACTCCTCAGCGTCCTGTTGGTTGAACCATTCCTGAATTGCAGCTAGATCGCGCTTCGCCACGAGGTGGTCCAGACCCAGCAAGTGCAGCGTCGTCAGCACACCGCGGCACGCCTCCGATACCGGTGAGCGGTCCACGAACAAATGCTGCCAGATGAGGTTGGCTTGTTTCTCCTTCGAGTACGAGTTAAACTCCTCCACCTGCATGGGGGCCGTCTGTAGGAACTCAGCCACGAGATAGTGGTAGGTGAGCAGCTCGTTGACCCCCCAGAGCATGAGCTTGCCGTGGCTCGGAGGGAACAGGTGCGTGTGCACGTCGATGATCTGGACGCTGGCGACGGCCTCACGCACGAAAGTGGCGACTTCTTCCTTGGTAGCGAGATATTCGCTCGTGTTTTCATTGCGGACCACATCCTCGAGCGTCTCAAGCGCAGTTTGCTTGCCCGATAGAAGACGTTGGTACAGAGCGGCGACATCAGCAGCGAACGAAGCGTACGCGTCGTTAGTGAGGTCAAAGTCCTTGACGGAGCTCAATACACTGGCAATAGCAACACCGACGCCACTTGAAACCTCAGACGAAGACTCAGCACGGGTTGACTTGGGAAAGTCGTTGCTGCTGCTCTTGCTGGCTTCAAGCACCTGCTGGCTAGCACGCCAAAGCAATCGGGACACACGGCCGCTCTCTCCGTCGTCAAACTCATACTTACCCGTGGACATGTTTGCTGTGAGACCAGTGTCATAGTTCCAAGTCTTCTCAGTGAGCGAGAAGATCGGCGCGCTGTTCTGGATAGGGTCCATTTGACCAACGAAGATGGTCGGGGCATCACGCTTGGAATCAGCCTGCCACGGCGTCAAGAAGCGCAGTGCAACAGCAGTAGCAAACGCCATGAACTTGCTCGGACGGTAGCTCTTATCGTGAGCGACGTTGATGTTCACCGAGTTGAGAAGACGAACGTAAATCCGCAGCAGTGCGTTCTGTGAGACCCAGAAGTTGTCGAGCCCGAAGTGCGGATGCTTCATGCGCACAAGCCACTCGGCGTAAAACTTGCGAGCTTCTGCTTCAGCCACATCGCCAGCAACGAGTGCAGGTAGAATGTCCTTCTCGAACAGCGCGTCCAGGTATTCGCTGATGATAGGGAACTTCTGGAACTGGTTGGCCGTACGTTGACGCGAGAGTGCGAGCAGATACACCATAGCTGAGTTCACAGCGTTGCCCAGAGAGAACTTCAGCAGGTAGTCTTTAGCGATCTCCGACTTGTTCGTTCGCACGTGGACACCAGGCACCTTACGGAGATTGTCAGCGTCCAGAGCTCCACGCAAGTCCTCAATAGCGATGGCCTTAGCCGGTAGCGGCTCAGTGAGAGGCACCAGCGAGTTACCAGCACGGCGGTTCGTGATACGGTCCACCATAGTGTTGTGGAAGTGCACCTTGTTGTCCAAATACGTGCGGAACGCAGCAGAGTCCTCGGTCTTGACCCAGTCCAGCTCCAGCACGAGTTTCTTGATGTGGTCACCGTTGTTCGGGAAGTTGTCGGTGTTAATGATCGATAGCTCGTTGTCTGCCAGACAGCAATACACGTTAGAAACCTGCACCAGTTAAGCCTTTAGTAGCACTAGTCTCGTACCTGGGATGGCTTTGAAAGCAGCCTGCAAGAACTCGGCCAGATCCTTGAGCACTTGAGTACCCGACTGCAGTCCCGCCTCCGTGACACCGAAGCCCACGTACTTGAGCTGTGGTAGCTTAGTCGGTAGCTCTAGGAACGCAGCACGGCCCTCAGGAACACCCAGGGAACCCACCGCTTCCAGCTTGAAGACGGTTGTGTCTACTTGTCCATCTGAATCGATAGTGTCCACCTCGTATTTGCCCTGAGCATTGGCACAAGCTGTTGCGAAGCTTGTGCCACGTGTCTGAGCCACTACGACACCCGAATCAAGAGCACGGAAGACTGGAACCAACACGGCACGCTACGGAATATCAACAAAAGTGTTAAGTGTCGTGTCAAAAATGCACCAACCATTGAGCTTTTACGTACCATGAAGCGTCCACTGCCAATGCAGACAGCACGCGTGTTACTGGCAAAGTTTGGGCCCAGAAGCGGCGTGAACATGATGGTCTCAGCTAAATGTGGCGTAAAGGGGGAAATCCGAAAGTGAGCGAGGAACGTGGGGACGCAGTAGAGGCCCTTGCAAACATGATCGGGCAAACACGTGGATAACCGTCTGTGACGTGTGACGAAGCTGAAGTTTGAAGCAGATGCTCGTCACTCGTGGCAATGCACGAGTTGGGATGGTGTCTAGGACTCCTGGTGGGTATTTCGTATCATGGGGTTCCAAAGGAAGGTGGTCTCAAGATGGACGAAGCAAATGGCGATGACAACTTGCAGTGGTGGTGCATACCCTTCGTTACGCTTTGTCATGCCAGTGCAGTGGTTGCAGTGTTAACTCCTCCCTTGGCAGAAAATGATGCACAACACGCCCAACTTCCATCACTCATCAACTTGGCCGCATTGAAGCCCGCCGAGCAAATCACGAGCATCACACATCGTTCCCGTTAACCAGAGGCAAAGTACGTCAGCATTCTGCCTCTATTTTCTAATGTATCACTTGCTGCAATCACTACAGTATATTATTATCTTGGATCGTGGTTGAATTTCGACATCATTCTCCATTTCGACGTCGAGAGCGCCAGCACAAGAGAAGAAGGACACCTCTTATCCACCATGTTCGCGCCGTTACGAGGACAGTCAACCTTCTCGGACAAGACCGACGCCATCTGTATTGGCAGCGGCCGCTTCCTGGTGCGTTGGCCGATGTCCTTATCAAGATCTCCCCTCTAACGTAATGTGTCGAAAATGTGTCAAAAATGTCAAAAATGCAGCGTTCTGTGCTGGTGCCCACGCTGCGTGCGGCCGGCAGTGCTGTGGTGGTGGCCCAGACCCGTGGTACCAGCTTTGCGTCGGCCTGCGCCAAGAACGAGGGCAAGTACGAGGTGGACACGATCCAGAAGGATGGCAGTGTGCAGACTGAAGTCTTTAAGGTGGAGGCCGTCGGCTCCTTGGGAGACGCTAAGGACCGCAAGGCATTCATGCAGCTGCCGGCCAAGTTGTCCAAGCTCAAGTTCATTGGCTTTGGAGTCACGGAGAGCGGCATTGTCAAAAATGGCCCCGCTATTGTCGACCTCACGGAGCTACTTTACAACTGCTTCACGACGCTGCCAGGTACGTCTGTCAAAAATGTCAAAAATGTAACGATAAGGGAGTAGGCGCTCATGAAGTTCTTCATGGTGATATTCTGTGCTCTAGACAACGTCATCTCGGTCGTCAACACTGATAACTTGCCCAAGAACGGAGATACTATTAAGAAATTGGTGCTGGAGACGGAATGGAAGGGTCAACCCGCTGATTTTGCTCCGTTCAAGGCTTATGTGGAGTCCAAGGTGCATTTCCACAACACGATGGTGGACCGCTTGACGTCGCACCGAGCAGGTGATTCGCTCGTGCCATTGACGGAGCCCTGGCCGACCAAGACATTGGTGATTGAAGACCTTCAAGGTGTCCTGGATGCCAAAGTGCTGAGTGCTCTGCCTGGTGTTCACATCCGCACAACTACGGGGCAACTGGAGCAAGATCACCTACTGAAGTTGAGCATTGCCAATGCTGTGCACACCGCCATGGTGTATCTGTTGGCCCTCACACGTGTGAAGACCACGTGCGATGTGTTGAAGTATCCGAAGATCCGCCAATTCTTGAATCTGTTGTACGCCAAGGACATTGAGCCATCGCTTGTGCTGCGTGGTATCAGCAAGGAGGAGGCGCAGCACACATACGACGAGTGGATGGGGCGTGTGGAGCACAAACACTTCGGACTCGACAACTTCTGGGTCGGCCAGAACGCCATGCTCAAGTACGGCGTCAGGCTGTTCAGCAGTGTGGAGGCGAACGTGAACAAGAATGAAAAGTACCGTCCTAGCGTGTTCATGGCGTTCACGACGGCAGTGATACTACGTTACCTGACCCCAACACAGGCTGACTCGATGAAGGACGATGGCAGCAGCCCCGAGGTTTTTGTGGGCGCAATGGACTCGATCCAAGACCGCACGCCCATTTATTCAACAACTGAGAAGACCTGGATTTACGCGAACGGATTGAGCGCCAACATCTCCACAGGCAAGTACGAGTTCTTGGACGGCGAAAAGGGCCACACCGCTAAGCATCTCTGGAAGACTAGCCAAAAGGTGTTTGGTGCCAGCAAGAGCAGTAGTCACGACTTCCCTAAGTCTACTCGCGCCGAGTCCTCCTCAGAAGTCTCCAGTGGTGTCGGTGTTGCTGTTGCCAGTGTGCTGAGCTCCGTCAAGGACTTCGACCTCACTAACGACGCGTACGCTTCGTTCGCTGCTGATGTCGCCGCTCTGTACCAGCGTCTCGTGTCCGGCAAGCAGACTGCCCTCGAGACTCTCGCTGACGTTCTCCGCAACCATCAAACAAGCGAATATCTCGCTACCAAGGAAGAAGTCGCCACTTTCGTGCGTGAGGCCGTCGCCAGCGTCCAGATCATCGACGTGCACACGCACCTGTTCCCTCCGAGCCACGGCAAGCTCATGCTCTGGGGGGTCAACGAGCTGCTCACCTACCACTATCTCGTGGCTGAGTTCCTACAGACGGCCCCCATGCAGGTGGAGGAGTTTAACTCGTACTCGAAGGAGAAACAAGCCAACCTCATCTGGCAGCATTTGTTCGTGGACCGCTCACCGGTGTCGGAGGCGTGCCGCGGTGTGCTGACGACGCTGCACTTGCTGGGTCTGGACCACCTCGTGGCGAAGCGCGATCTAGCTGCAATTCAGGAATGGTTCAACCAACAGGACGCTGAGGAGTACGTGGACACAGTGTTCCGCCTGTCAGGTCTCAAATACGCGGTGATGACCAACATCCCGTTCTTGCCCGAGGAAGCTCGCCACTGGCTCGGTGACCCGGCCACCAACACGTCGCCGCCCGCGTGGTCACGCAAGTACTTCCGCTCAGCGCTGCGTGTGGACCAGGTCCTGCTGGGCGACTGGGAGTCCATCGGCCCGACGCTGGATGTGTTCAAGCTGCCGCACACTTTGGCAGGCGTGCGTACACTGCTAGAGAAGTGGATCGACATCATGAAGCCCGAGTACTTCATGTCGAGTGTGCCAATTTTCTTCGAGTACCCGGATGAGAACGCGCCCAAGTCTGCCGCCGACGCTCTACCGAACGGTGCGGAGTTGCTGCTGCAGGTGCTGCTGCCTCTGGCTGAGGAGAAGAAGCTGCCGATTGCACTCAAGTTTGACAGCGTGCGTCCGATCAACGCTCGCTATGGTGTGGCCGGAGACGGCGTGAAGCCCAGCAACGTGGACATCCTGATCAAGCTGTGCAACAACTTCCCGAGGGTCAAGTTTCTCGCCACGTTCTTGTCGCGCGTGAACCAGCACGAGGTGACGGTGACGGCTAACAAGTTCCGCAACCTGCACTTGTACGGATGCTGGTGGTACTGCAACAACCCGTCGATTATCGAGGAGCTGACACGCATGCGCATCGAGATCCTGGGCACGGCGTTCACGAGCCAACACTCGGACGCTCGTGTCCTGGACCAGCTAATCTACAAGTGGAGCCACTCGCGTGACGTGATCGGTGAGGTGCTGGTGGACATGTACGAGAAGCTGTTCGCGACGGGCTGGAAGGTGTCGAAGAGCGACATCGAGCGCGACGTGCAGAGGTTGTTCGGTCAGAGCTACGAGGAGTTCATGGAGAAGGAGATGTAAGGGGCTGTGAAACAACAGAAAGGTGAATGTTTCTGCGTCGCAACGACTTACTTGAAGGCTACTTGAAATGAAGAAATGTATTGACATGCAATCAAATGTTGCTCAACAACAGCTACGCCTTATTTGTGACCTAACTCGTTTATCGTTGTTGTCATCGGTTCGTACTCAGAGAATGATTCAATCACTTTCGAAACTCGTCGCGGTCGTGGTTCCCACAGCCACTCCGGAATCTGTTGTACTGAAGCCGTTGGGTAAGGTTTGCATGAAACTAACCGTGAAACTCAAGAAGTATTGAATTTTCCTTTCCAACAACGAATTCTACTTCAAGCCGTGCCCAATTATCAGTGAAGTTTGCAACGCGTTCTGTCGTGACCCCAAGGTTGAGAGCATCACTGTTGAAAACAGCTTTATCAACACCGGTGCGTGCAACAACGGCAATCAAAACTTCAACGCGTTGTAAATTTCGATGATCAGGTAAGGCGTATCACGTAACTAGGATGCAGTGACCGTCGTTAAAGAATCGCCGCTGAAATCCAAACAGACCATCTCCGTGTTCGCTGCATCTTTCGACCACATCACACAAAATTGTTGTTCTCACGACAGTAAAACACGGGTGGAATTCCCCAACAAGGTGTTCGTCGGACTGAGCCCATGTTGGTGTCCAAGATTCTTACTGGATTTTCACTACATGTAGACGCAGCAACACCACCATTGGGATCATCGCTGGCCCCAGCAGGGTATGTCGAACTTTTGCCGAAGACAACTTGGCTGAGTCATCTCGTAAACTACGATCAAGGAGAGGCTACAATTCTCATGGAAATTCAGACATCCGTCCACCTTTTGTGATATTGCTGCCAAGAAGAAGACTACAGTCAAGTTATGAATCACAGCAACACATCTCACCACCCGAAAACTCTGTATTACTCTTCCACAGCACGCTCTGCAATCGGCAGCTTGGCCCACAACGCAAAGCTCTGCAAGATGATGGAGGCCGCGACTGTCACGTTGAGTGAGGCAGTGCCACCTCCGTACTGCGGGATGTAGACAAAGTCGTCGCAGATGGCCACTTGGGCCGAGTTCATGCCACTTCCCTACAATACATCGTCAGTGACTACCAACCAACCATCAAATTAATGCACACGCACCTCGTTGCCCATAATGAAAGCCGTATCATTACTGAATGGCTGGTCCGCAATGCTCTTAGCATCATGCATAATCTCCACACCCACGATACGAATACCACGCTCCTGGCAATGCGCTCTACAGTCCTTCAATGTGGCCAGACGCGTAACCTGACAACTCAAAGAGTTCAGGAACGTCTCCTGCTCCTGCAAGTCGAACTTCTTCTGTCCCACAACGAAAACCTCCTTTACTCCAAAAGCTGAGGCGCTCACCAACATGTTCTTAATGTTCTTATTCTTCTGCACATTGTTCAGAATGAGGAAGTGGCGTGCAGCGTCCGCCATGGTCAGCTAAATGGTCTACTGACCTAAAAGTAGAATCATACCTACGTTTATTATTCTATTCGGTAGGCTCCGATGTACCATCTTTAACTGGTACACTGAGATGGCTACATTATTTTTACCATTGACCAGTTGCAGTGTCACTTGACCAAGTGCAGTGCACAAATAAATCAGACTGCAAGATCCCCAAGTCTTGAGCAGGAGACGCAGTAGCGCACTGGCGATGGCGTCGCCTCTGGGCAGCAGAAGTCGACGCAGCTCCAGTGACAGTGTGGCTAGCAGCTCATCGTCGCCTTCCGGTGGACCTTTCACCATGGCGGACAAGAAGCGCAAGCTCGCGACGGTTGGTGCGCACCACCAAGCTGCAGATGCCGCACTGCAGGCCACACGCAAGCGCCGCAGTATTCTCAACGACGATATGGACGACGAAGACATGGAGGATGCAGTTTGGGCTGTACGCACACCCAGTAAACAGATGAGCATCGCTAACCTCATCAGTTCACCACCCACACCCACCACCAGCGACGACAGCTTCTGGGCTGCCACCTCGGCGTTGGCAGACGTCAGCATTAAGCCCGAGAAGATCGAGATGGACGTGGAGATGCATCAGGAGGTTCACAAACCTGCACCGACCTCGTCCTCGAACATTCCGGCAGCGTTCCTGGCCACGCAAGCATTTGCAAGTCCGAGAGACTTTTTTGTAGCACCGACGACGGTAAATACAGGTGCAACAGGTACAACAACAACTGAGAAGGCTCATGTGGTCTGCACATTGTGTCAAGTGACTATGGGCAACAGAGTCTACAGTCTCAAGAGACACCTTTTCCGTCATCATCCACAGGTCTTTCGTGTTGACAGTCCCATGATGAACAAGAAAATGGAGTCACCGCCGTCAATGAAGAACCAAACATTAAAGAACGATCCGGAGATCGCAAGCTGGAGAGCAAACGTGGTGGTGCAACTCAAGGACACTTATGGTTCATCTGGTGGACCCATGAAGCGCTGCAAGATGTCGGACGCTGTGGATAATAATGCTGCGTCATTGCAGACGGACGCCAAACACAATGAGGCTTTTGTGGGCTGGCTACGCTCGGATGTGATCCCAATGAAGGCTCTACAGAGTGATATCTTCCGAGAGTTCTTGGCCCTTGTGAACCCGAAGTTCACGATGCCGCAGGTCATCGTACAGCCACAGCAGCTGCACAAGCTCAGCATGTTGGGGTCAAATCTTGGAGATAATTCGACAACCAGTCGTTCCATTGACTTGAGTACCGTTGGGTGTGGTGCCACAGAGCCGCGCTTTATGAAGGGTTTGTGTCTGCAAGGCAACGGGTTGGCCCCGCAGTTGGTCACTGACCTAGTTGTACCAACACCAGCACCACATGAAGCCCTTGTCGAGGTGTTACGAGCAGGTATTTGCGGGACAGATCTGCAGATGATCGACAATTACAAACCGGGCTTCAAAGGTGCACTAGGACATGAGTTCGTGGGCATTGTTCGGAAACTTGGCGCACAGTTCGCAAATGACCAGCGGACACAGCGGATATGGCTCGGCAAACGCGTCGTAGGTGAGATTAACATCCCTTGCGATGCGTCAAACTGTGCGACTTGCGCTCGATGCAGTCTCAAACGCAACCACAGCGGCGATACATTGACTCGAGAAGAGGTTATGCGTCGTAACCACTGCCCGAACAGATCCTGTCTTGGAATCGTGCGGAAGGACGGTGCTTTCGCAGAGTACATTACGCTGCCGCTTGCAAACTTGTACGAGGTACCTGAAGGAGTGATGGACTCGCACGCTGTCTTTGCTGAGCCTCTTGCTGCTGCGTGCCGCATTGTGGAGCAGCAGGTTATCCAGCCATCCGACAACGTCGTCGTACTTGGAGATGGCAAACTCGGTCTCATGGTAGCAGAAGTTCTTCACGCTACTGGAGCAGCAAAAACCGTCACACTTGTGGGAAAGCACCGCGAGAAGCTGGCATTGGCGAAGCATTTCGTCAACGCGGTCTACACATTGAACAGTGCTGACGAAGCAGAGATGGCAACACTAGCAGATCGCATGACCAACGAGATGGAACCGTTCGATGTGTGCGTCGAGAGCACAGGAACTCCCGGCGGCGTCGCATTGGCAGTGAGACTTGTGCGTGAAGGAGGCACAGTGGTTATGAAGTCGACATGTTCGGTCAAGCGGTCATCGGTGGACGTCCGAGCAGTGCAGAGCAAGCGACTACGAGTGGTGGGCTCAAGATGTGGACCCATTCCGTGGGCGTTGAGATTACTACAGGATCGCAAGATCGACGTGCAGAAGTATATTCATGGCGTGTACCCGCTGGAGCGAGCCGAGGCAGCATTGGCTCACGCAGCACAGCGAGGCACACTCAAAATCCAGCTTGTCATTAGGTGACGCATTATTCCACCGCGAGCTGGTGTTGCAGCGCAGAGATCAAGTACCAAAAGAAGCAATAAGCGCGTAACTACTACGGAAACAATGGCCACGAGAAGTACAGCCAGCACGCACGGTTGAAGTGCGGCGATGTGGTGGCCAGAATACATTTGTGAATTTGTGAGTTCCTGTCATGTCTGCCTGGTCCGGGATGTCGCTTCAACGTGGATCGCATGGTTTCTCAGGCCTTGCAGCGCCGATGGTGAGACGTACATGCGCACCATTGCCGCAAGCCGCCGCTGATGAAGAAGTTTCAAGAACGTTCTTCAGGAAACTTCTCAAACGAGTTAGTGTACCACGGACGCTACATGTATTGTGGACACTAACGCTGGATGAGGGGGCATGTATGATTACTGCAGGGATGTGGAGACAACGAGGATAAATGTCGGTGATGGAATTGAAGACACATTCGAGGCCATGGGTCTAAATATCGTCACTTCAAGCCAAGCCAACGTTCGCAGTCCAAATGCTATCCGTCATATCGAGTACTGGATCACAGTCACTGATTCCAAAGCAAATCGGGTTGTACAATACAACTTGTACTGCCTGCTGGAGCCAAGATCGAGAGGCTAGCAACTTTGATGTCAAGATTGATAACGAAAATGATTCGGGTCACACTGACAAAACTCAACGAAGAATTGCGTCCGCTGATCGGGGCTTGATGTCCGGCAATTTTTGGACATATGCGAGGATGATGTTTTCGCTCAAGTACATGTATCACATTACCGAAACGTGAATGAAAAGCGCTCCAGAAAGTGAATCAGTCGGTATCGGTGACCCAACTTCTTTGTTGTCGACCCAATCATAGGCGACGGCTATCGATAGCGTATCGGGCTAAGCGCATGACGGATACGTAGAGAAGAAAGGTGGTTGTATTTTAAATTTTAACGCTCATATGGCGAATTGGTGCCGTACTACATGTACTTACACTTTGAGTCGTTATCATATATCGACGAATTATTGGTAGTCGAGCGTTGTTCATCGGAGCGCGTTAGTATGGAGACCTGTATGGAGGCCTGCAGTGCACGGGGTCTCGGTGGAGATGTAGCAGCAGACAAGGATCTGGACTTCCACTTCAACTTGGGGCATGTGTTTTCGAGGATCTCGAGTGCAATTGCACATGTACTTGTTGCCTTGATGCTGACAGGCGCGACAATTCTCTCGTTGCAAAGCCGAAGGTTATAGCAAGATGCCTCCACGCCCCGTTTGCTCCGAAAAATAAATTCGAGGCCAGCGTGGTTGCAGCAAAAATTGGTTCACGCCAATAGCTTGATAGAATTCACGTTAATTTGACTCAAACCTTGAGCGCCTGCGTGAGACCTCCCAGTCGAAGAGTCTTGAGCAAGATCCCAAAGAGCATCTTAATACAGTACAGTACCTAGATTGCTGGGCAAATCGTCGACGCAATTGCGAAGGCTTACCATGGAGGAATAGTGATCTCCATCCAAAGAAACAGTACCAAGTCAGGACTCTTTCGTCATTCAAACATTTACTCGGAAGGTGACAATGGACTTCAACGACTTGTACTTATTCGTGGGCCCGCCCATGACTCGCGGTCCTCCTCAAGTGCATCTGCTGCCATCGCTGCTTCCTCCTCCGCCGCCACCTTCAGCATCGCCAGTGTCATTGCTTCCGCCGATGCTGCCGCGTCCTCCGTCGACGTGTTTCAAGAGAGCACAGAAGCAGAACGTGCGTCTTAAACCATACCATCGACTCAAACCGAGTCCGCGCAATTCCGATAACCAAGTACGGTCCCAAGCGAAGACAGTCGATATTTGCGAGGGTAATGAGCGTGAGATGCAGATGATGATCTCGGAGCTAGAACTGGAGTACCGGACCGCCAAGAAAGACTGGCCAAGCACAACGACGATGGAATTTCGTGGTGGGAATGCTTTTGGTGATCCACAGGCGACGTGGTCTACCGTCTTAGAGATGTGTCCACAGTTTTTCGCTCTCGACCCCATCGTAGGCGAGTACTTCTAAGACGATCAACTAGGGCTAGATATATTAATGTATTTACTCGTTGCAAAACACAGCTTTTTGCTCCTCGTGCAATACTTTGTAGAGCGTTACGCAAGCTTTCAAACGATAAATCGCCCTCATCCTGTCATCCAAGGTCACTGGCGAAGAGTACGTGGTCGGAAAGTGTGTATTTCGAGATAATCAAGCACTTCAACGGGACGAGCGGGTTGCAACGATGACCCGGGCCCTGAAGCAGACTACATGTACGTACCGACAGACTGAAGACGTATTAGCTATCCGACCGCAGTTGCTGGTTACCAAGACCGATCGACACCAAACGATGATTTCGTCGCGGGGGTCGTTACGACATTGTTCGACAAGTTCAAAACGCCAACGTTAACTGCATCACCTCCGCGGCGTCGGAGGAAAAACCCAACGCTCCTCGGTGCTAGAGGAACAAATTTCGTCTTCTCGGACGCGTTCAGCGACCTTGTAAAAAACAGCAACGAGTGAAGCGGAAGACTGCTTAACCGCCGCGTCACTGAACTTGAGAAGGAAGCGATCCCAGCGCTGCTGAGTATGCCCAGGGTGTGGAGCTGCAGTCATTGCGTACTGCCCCATGGCCTCGTCTACGGTCACGCGGGTGACGAACGTCCGACGTGGTGCGAGCTGCGGCCACCTACATGTACAGCAGGGTCATAGCGTGTTGATCCACTCCCGGAGCTCGACAGCCAAACCGTCTCACATCGCTCAACTCAACCGATAAGCGAGTGTTTTACATGTAGCACTGCGCCAAGTTTTGCTCGTACAGGTAGCTCTGCATCGGATTACCGCAGCAAGTGATCACTCAAGTGACAAGCGCTGTGGCCAGAACGCATTGCGCTCAGCCATTTGGTGGTCGCGTTGCGGACTCACTTCAACTTGGCGCCGGCAAGCGCGTCCTGCGTGTCTGTGACGGCGCAGTGCAAGTGCTTGGACGCGAAGGCTGCCGCGTGTCGCGCTTGAGGAGACCGCGTGTCAGAGCGTGCGCGAAGGACTTGCTGGCAGCAAGTTGCTGCAAGTCCGCGCCGGCAAGCGACCGCCGATGGTGACTTTGCGCAGGAACACAGGCAGATGGCTACAGCCCCGTTTGAGAAGTTTCTGAAACCATGGAACGTCGTGGTGACACGCGCGCGTCGCTGTGGATACTTTTCCCCAATGACTGGAGATCCGAGCACTGTTCGGATCTGTAGCCGCTGCTGTAGGCTACAGCCTGTAGCCGTCGCCAACTCCATCGCTGACGGCAGTGCTGGGCGCCCGATTGTCACGGCGACAACCAACATTGCCCGCATTGAATCACCCGCGCGCTGTGCCGTAGCCTGACAGGCTTCGCCGCTGGCGGCAAATCGTTGCGGCAGTTGCGCGGACGCAACTGATCCCGGACGTGGCGCTGTTAACAAAGACGAGAGGGGGGAAGGACCGCAGCCGGGCGCGGTTGCTGCCGGAGCTGCGGCGCGGAGTCCGATTTGCACCGACGGCGCGAATATTTGGCCCCGAGCCAAAGTTACCCATGTGGCCCGGCTGTGCGCGCATACCTGTGGCGAGTCCACGCGGGCCGTTTCACGGTCTTTGCAACGACCGCAATACAAATGGCAAGCGTAAAGTAGGTACCGCGAAAGATCGCATATCTTTCCATGTCATAGACCTCCGAACGTTCGCCGGCGAATCGCCGCAGAGTCAAGTCTCCGATAATCAGCTCCTCCTGCTCGACGGCAGCCATGGCCTTCATTGCCTCCCGCCCGCTTTAATAATACCGACGCTGTGCTGCCACGCGGCCCTGGCAGAAGCCTGTCTTCGTTAGGAATAAGTTCGCCGGCGCCCGTCTCCGGCGAACGCGCGGCGCTCGGTTTCGGGGGCCAGCTGTTTCTGGCCGGATTAACCTGGGGATGATATTGACACTTTGGATGGTCACACCACACATGGGACAGTCGTCCGTGGTCGTGGCCAACGAACGCCACTGCTGCAGCGCGCCGTTCAGCAGTCTGCCAGTGCCAGCTAGCTAGCGCTAGTGCTAGTCTTCAGGCAAGCAGAGATGCCGCTGCTGGAGCGGTGGTGGCAGCGAGAGCTGAGCATCCTTTTGGCTGGTGTTCTTCGCTGTAATAGATTTTAACACACAATAGCCCGTCAAAGCTGAACTTGTGTATCGTGATATCTTCAGTATGTGATAATTCGGGATTGCCTTGGTAAACGGACACACCGGGTCTCATTCGCAAAGGCGCCACGAAATAAACGTCCTCACTATAAGCGCTTCCGTCCGTTTCCGTAGTTTTGGTGCTCGAATGCATCCAATACGACTTTACGAAGATCAACATAGATGTCGAAAAAAAGCAACGAAAAGATTTCAAAAGTTTGAATTGACTCGTCTTAGAGACAAATTGTGTGAACGACGGACGTGAAGTAGGCCTGCAAAAGGAGTAACACAAATGGGGGTCGACCGTAGTGGCTTTCAGAAACTGTTGCCTTTTTCAATAGAATAAAAGTGAAGCCGAAAAAAACATTTTACCTCCATATTCATCACCTCGAGTGGTGTTGCCGACAATATAACCGGAAATCAGCAGAACGTTGCACTTCAATTCGTGATTTCTTTTGGGTTAAACGGGTAATACTTCTTCTGCGTTTTTTTTTCAAACTAAGCTAACTGTCCATTACAAGCCGCCAATTCGTAAATACCAGAACCTGAGCAACATGATTTTCCCTGTTACTCCGTAGATATCCGACATATCCCGCCGTGTAGAATGTACTTTACCGCCAGAGCGCAAATTCGCTGTTATCTACTGTACATCAGGGGTACGGAAATAAAATATGATATTGCATTTTAATTTTCAGGATCCCGTAATATACATTACAATACAGGACCTGCCAATGATATGCAATTTTGACCTATTATTGTGATAAATATATAAGCCGTTTTTGATTAGTATTAATCTTTGTATACCCTGAAGTATTGCACTTATCTTGCAGACATTTTGATGATACGGCAAAGAGGTTGGAGCAATAATAAGTTTTCCGTACAAAAAATACCGTAGTTATTGTATTGATATTATTTTTTCCAACCCCTGCTTTGTACCCCCTACACTGCAGCTTACAACGTGTTCCTGGCCTTGCATCGCTGTAGGATAAACGAACGCTTGATGTCGGTCGAGGCGTCACCAGTTTCACTACCGTAGACTGCGTATTCTAATCAATTACCAAGATGTCGGGAATACTCTGGTGCAGTAACACGCACAGGCCGCATAAATACCTTTTATACTTGATGAAACATTCATATCCAAAATTGTTCAATTATAGGAGGTCAGTACTTTGCCCACGGCTTCAAGTTCGATGAGGCATAGAGCAGGGACGTCTGCACCATCACACGCGCCTTTACCGTTTTATGTCCGCAAATCGGCCGAGTCAGCCATGCCAATTGCGACTTTAGTCGATATAGACGCCTTTGACAACCGTCGGAGCTTTAGCTCAGAACAACACGTTTTCTGCTTGGTCGCAGTTGGTGCTGTGCAATGGTGCGATACGCCAGGCTCTGGGGCGGTCGCTAAAGCCAGGGGTGACGCATTTTGATCTGGCAGACGAGGTGGCGCTCCGGGCCACCGTTGCTGGAAGGCGCTGGAGCGGCAACAGGTCTGCGACGCACCTGCGTGTGAAAAATCGCGTCCAGGCCACTGGTGCCAACGACAGGCAGGTTTTGCTGCCAGCCGGACGCTACGCGCGCGGTGAGCCATTTGCGAATCTGCGTCCACCCGAAACCCCGCTGGCCATGGTCACCTCCACGACGTACTCGAGCGGCGAGCTGCTGTCCTCGTTCGCACGGCACCCGGCTGTTGCGCCGTCCGCGGGCATGTTGCAGCCCCTGCCGCCTCACGTGGCACACCTGGCCATGCAGCCGCCTGCCGCCGCTATGGTGGACACGCAGCAGAAGCGCTCGCCGCTGCTCTGCGGTTACCCAAGCAAGAAGTGCTGGAGCTGGCGCGTTGAGAAGCGCAACGGTGAACTGCACAAGTTCTGCGAGTATCACCGCCAGAAGGCTAACACCAACCAGCGCCGTATGGAGCAGCGTCGCAAGCAGGGCCGCTCGGCCTCACCACGTGCCAAGAGCAGCGGTGGCTCGCGTCGCTCGCACAAAGTCACGGCCGACGCCAAGCGTGAAGTGGTCATCAAGACCGAACGTCCCACGGCCATCCCCAAGTCCATCACCCACCCCAAGGCTGTGGTCCTGCCTCTCAACAACTCGGGCAGCCCGCGCGGCATCGACTGCTTCGGCAGCGGCAGTGCCGTTATGGATGACGCTGCCATGTTCTCGTGGATGGACGCTGAGCTGGACATCGGCATCGGTATGGACGCCGCTGTGGACTACATGATGGTGGACACACCGGTGATTGACATGGAGCCATCCGTCACGCCTGTGGACCTGTTCGAGGAAGATCTTTTCTTTCTTGAGCACTTTATTGATGAGATCTCGCACAGCGCCGTCTAAGGTGTCGCGTGCATCGTCACCCATCCTGGGGCTGGCTGTGTGCCACCCCCACCCTCCACCGGCCCAATCCATCTAAGTTAATGAGCGCCTCACCAAGAAGTAAAGCCACGCGCGGCCTGCATATGAAGTCCGTATTTTGAAACAAGTAGTAGAATTAGAATTTGAAAGCGAGAAAATAACGTAGACGCTGTACAGCAAACTGAAATGCATCGAGTACTATGCATGATCATCAGAGCTGGTACCGGTAGTAGTATTTATTTAGAGAAACAGAGGATGAAACAAAATATGGATTGAGTACTGTTGTCCACGTTGTTTTCATGCCCAACGTGTCGGCTACATCGCTGTGGGGAAACTTTGGTGACAGTGTGTCCAGCACTGAAGCTAATCAACGGCAGGCTTCACCGTTGGAAGGCGTTTCACGGTGAAACTATCACCGCCCCGAGATGGAGCAGAAGCGACGACAACAAGGTTGGGATCAGAGCGCAATTGAGTGAGGCATGGGCTTCGACCGATGGGGTCCAACTTCGACTCGAAGTCCTTTTGAGATCTACCGATAGACGGTGATGGCCGCCGAGACAGCGCCTTTGCAATGTCTCGTCGATTGCACACCGACCGTCGACGGTCGTGTTTGATGGCGATTAAGTTATACTAGCGCAAGGCGACCACGTACTCCTCGACGCCGCGCGCGTCGAGGTTGAGGTGGGCTCTGCATTTCCATGCCAGTGAGAGAACTCGAGATACGGCCACAGTATGCGCACCAATTCACGGCGAGCAATGCGGCGATCCGGACCGGATTTGACACGGTGATCGCACTTCAACTTGACCCATACATAATACAAGGTAAAAGCGTGAGCAGGGCGCACAAGTCGATGCCTGCGATAAGTAGCAGCGTTTTCGCGTTGGCTGGCAATTACCCGTTTGTCTGTGTGTCGCAGTTCTACCAGCCTTCGTCATGCAAGCCAATATACATTCTCACCGCAGCAGCAGATATTATACCTCGCCACGCAATGAGAGCGCGACAAAACGGCGCCTACGTAGTTTTTCTCCCAGCACCCACTCACGCACTCCGTCTTAGATGATCATCAGGCCGCGCGGCGCAAGGCACGCAGAATTGACGTCATTGAGACCCGACACCGACGAAGCGCAAGATGCACTGCGTGAATCACGTGATGTCCGTGCAGCCGCTCAAGATCGCAATCTTCAGGTCGAAGCAGCAATCGACAATCAGCCATCATCAGGAGGGGGTGTCGCAAAATTTACTTGCCTTTATTATATCTTTTGAGCTCCTTTGTTCATGTCATCCGACCTGGGGTTTTGGAAGCGTGTTGTGACAAGCATGCGCAACGCCAGCCAAAATACAGGATCTCTCCGCTTGGATTCTGTGCACCATTTGACAATTTGCCAGGTCCGGCACACTCCTCCACAATCTGATAATACCACGATGGACACCCACAACACGCAGTGGACCGCATGTGGGCGCAAACTGCTCAAGGACGGGCACAACTTCTTCGTACGCGGCGTCAACTACGCGCCCACACCCATCGGCAAACCCGGGCGCCTGGATATGCTAGGTGAACCCACCATCTTCCTACGCGACCTGCAGAACCTGCGCCTCATGAACGCCAACTCTATCAAGACGTACGACTTCTACAGCAATGTGAACCACCAAGGCTATCTGGACGCAGCCTACAACGACAACGTAGACCCAATCTACACCATCTTCTCCATCTGGATCGACCAATCCATGATGCTACCGGAGCTACTCGAGCGTAGTCCGATGTTCCAGCACTTGGTGAATGAATATTACCTCATGGCGAAGGAAACAGGCGGCCACCCTGGTGTCATGGGCTACTCTATTGGTGGAGAGATGAACAGCGTCACTGTGATTCAGGATGAATCCTTCTGGAGCAAATTCAATGCACTCACAAGTGCCGTACGTCGTGGTCTTAAGGAGAATAGTAACGCCCAGAAGATCATCACCACAACCTTTGTCGATGATGGTGGAGAAACCTTCTTGGCTGGTAACAAGCACAACGCTGACGTTGACATGTGGGGCTCCAATGTCTATCAGACGGACTACCCCGGTTCAGTGATCCCGAAATTTCTCGCTGTGCCTGGTGGTAAACCACTGCTGGTGAGTGAATACGGATACCCGTATGCATCTGATAAGGGTATCGGTGATACCATGCAACTCCACTATGTGGCAGATCTGCTAACTCAGCAGACACTTGCCATGCAGAATAATTTCCAACACACTGACGGAGTGAAAGAGCAGGCTATTGTCGGTGGATTCGTGTTCGAGTACAGTGACGAGTGGTGGAAGGCTGGCAACCCGGATGAACACAACTTGGGACTCGTCAAGAACGGCCAATTCCCGCTGGGATACCTGTCGGAGGAGTACTTCGGTCTCTTCAGCGCCTCACCCGCGACGTCAGACGATCCGGAGGTCGATGCATCCACGTTGCCCAATGTGTTGAATGCGAGACCAACAGTGTCGCTGCTCACGAACATTTGGAGCAACGGGTCGTTGGCCACGGAGGGTGACTTGATCACGGACTGCAGCAACCACATTGATGCCTCGACCAGCTTTGTCAAAATGAACGTGGTGGACTCTGCTTCGTCCACTTCGTTGGGAGATTTCATGCTGCTGGGTCTGTTTGGTGGTGTGTTCTTCCTGTTGATTGCTATCCGCACTCGTGCGCGTCGTATTAAATACCAAAAGTTCTCGGCTCCATCGTTGACCCGCACGGGGTGGAGTTCACCTTGCTATCAGGCTACGGAGTCTTCGCTGCTAACGCACGACATCGATCACCAAGTGGTTTAGATTGATTTTGAAGCATTCTGTAGGCCATCGATATGTATTAGGAAGAGTTGGGGTGGCGCACAGCGAACAAGCAGTCACTGGTGATGGCTACTACACCGTAGTGATAGCGATGCTTGCGTACACAGCACTCGGAGGTATATTTTTTTGTAATAATAAATGGAGTTGCTACAGCAGCATAACGATTGGTTTGGGGAATTTGTTGGAGTACCAAGAAAGCAATGAACTCCACCGACAGTTGACGCAAGGCAACAAGTTTGCATCATGAACAAGAAGAACTCAGCCAACAAGCTTCGTAGTGGCGTGACGTGCGTTATTTCGCTTAGCACGATGACGGTGGAGGTAAGGGCGTTCCAGCGAAGCGCGACAGCAACTGAAAAGCATTCGCGTTCGGTGTACGCCAGTCTGCACACAGCAATCCATCCGTGTCACCTCCGTTCGGGTTGATACACCAGAAAATAACCCCACCCACTCTAATCTGCTGCGCGTACTCTGCAAACCGCGTCTGCCAGCTCCAGTCCTTTGGGTTTTCATAACGACCTCCCCACTCTCCGATCACCAGCGGCACGTCCGACTGCTGCTTCAGGTATCCAAAGTGCGTATCCCACACATGAGGCATATTGTCAATGAAATCCTCGGCATTGAAATACGGTTGCCACGACACTGCAGGTCCATAGGTATGCGGACAGTAGACAAGTCGATTCTCCACGCACAACTTCACAGGGTGTTGACCCGCTGCTTGCAGATTCTCTCCCCAGAAGCAGGGCATCTCGTGTCCTGCATCGCAGCTCGTGGTCTGCACTCCTTCCACGAAAATCAACCACCTCGGACACACCGCCAGCACTTTTTCCGACAGTTTCATGGTAGCAAGTCTCCAGTCCCTCTTAACGTCTCCACAGCCCCATGTCGCTTCTCCATGTGGTTCATTGTTCAGATCCGCTCCCAATACGTTCCAATTGTTTGCATATCTCGTCGCCAGTGTCGTCCACATCTGCTCCACCACAGTCTCCGAACACCCTTGATCATCATCATACCACAATGTGGTAATAGCTCCTGCAGGTTGCATCACGTGGGCGTCTAGCAACACCAGCAAGTCGTGACGTTCCAACTCGTGCACCACGTAATCCAGCACGTCCAAGTAACGCAACTCCCGCCCTTCATAGGCCTTAAGCAATGCCATCTCATTGCCTATTTTGTACCTGTCCACCTCAATGTTGTTGGCCACTGCAGCCACCGCCAACGGCACTCGAACAAGGTTAAAGCCGTTTGTGCACAGTAGTTGCGCCACAGTGGCCAACGTCGTAGAGTCTGGGCCGCCCCACAAACCGTGAGGAACGCAGATGTCGCTCTCCATGCCGAAGAAACTTGCGCCCTTCAGGAAGAAGGGGGCATCATTGAGCCATAAGCTCCCGCGGGCGGCTTCGAAGCGAAGCATGTGACGAGGCGTCATCTTCGGAGCAGATCTGACATACTCATCATCTACATGACCTACTAAAATACACAAAATCGCAATACTTCATAATTTGTTTTTGAAATTTTAATTAAAAAAAGTTAAAAATTACCATTTCCCAATCAAAATGCCAAGTTTCCCAACAAAGTTGCAAAATGGCCCGTCCCTGGATCTGTATGGAGAAAAGCGCCTCTTTCTTACATAAAAATTGTGTGTATCCACACAGCCGTAAATTAACAACGGGCCATTTTGCAATTTTGTTGGGACATTTGGCATTTTGATTGGGAAATGGTATAAAACTTTACTAGTTGGTTGTTGGGGCATGTGCACTGACTCCGCTGAGGAGCCTGAGCTTGGCACGCTTGAGGTTGAGCTTGGCCCAATTGAGCAGAAGCCGGTCGGGAGGCGAAATATCGTTGGCTGGGGTGGTGAATGTTGTGACTTGGCACTGCTGGTTAAGGTCCGTACTGGAACAGGTGGGAAGGTTCTGGATGCTGCTTTCCACCTTCGTCTGTGAGCGATTACTCTTGAGCCCGAGGCGTAGCAATCTCCAGAGCATCTTCACCATGTACTCCTTCTCCATACCCAGGTTGACTTGATGATGGTTCACCTCCAAAGTCAACGCGGTCAACATCATAGTGAACTTGGAGTTGAGGTTCTTGTGCACTGCATTAGTAACTGTGGTCAGGATCTTGTCCTGCAAAACCCCCAGCGCATGGGTTCAATTTGTGGGCGATCGCCTCTTGACGCGAGCAGATCTTCTCCAAGAAAGTGTCGACTCTCTCGACGATCGGTACGTAAGCCTTTTCATACCGTTGCAAGCCTTCTGGTAATTTGAGAATCATTCCGAGGCTTCGTTCAAAAAAATGACACGACCATTACCTTCTTCGCCGTCTGACGCCGCTCTATATGCAGCCGGAAGAGCCCGCGCCATCATCGCTGCAATTGGCGGAGCAGTTGGTGGATTTGCAGGCGATGGATCCGATGGGCCTTGATTCGTGATCACGCACGAAGTCACCGAAAGTCGATCTCCACATTCGTTCTCGTAATCCAAGAATACATCCAGAAAAATCGCGCTCAGCACGCTGTCATCCGTGATCGCTCTATCGCGATAAAAAGAGTACCTGGAGCTCTTGCTTGTAGAGGCTCGCAGACAAATGATAGTTGGCACCCTTGAAGTCCTTTGGTGCCTTTCACTCCAAATTCTTCGTTGTCGTCCAGTCTGGGCACCCTTTCGCAGTGAACGCGATCCGCAGGGGCTTTCCTTGGCGATCGTGGTCTTATGTCCGTGATCGTCGGGGCCTGAACGCGAAAGTATGTTGATGTTCTTGGCCGCCTCCGCGAACATCACATCGTATGAAACCAAATAAGCATACGGCTCGTCAGGAATCTCGTCCAGCTTGGTCGTATGCCAAGACTCGATCTTGCAGCTGCGATTTACTTCGTTGGCATGGACTGTAGCCTTCTCCGCCAGCTCGACGTCCTCCACACATCGTACACTTCTCGTAACAGAAGGGATGCGTATCTGCCTGCCCAAGCTACCTTGCCGCGCATATTTAGTTTTATGTGGCTCATTTCTGACGGTGCCATTGGTAATTTTCCCACAAACTCGGTCACTTTGTAGGCTTCATCGCCTTCGTTCACCGTCTACATGTAGCACATCAGGGACAGCGGTAAGTTGTTTTATTCTTTGGAACATGTGAAATGTCTAATCAGATGCGTTGCTCAGGCTGGTAGGACAGTGTAGATCGGTAGTGAGAAGTGGCTCATATGAACGCCGCCGAGTCGGCGCTCGGGTAGTTTTGCGTATCACTTTTAGCCGAAAAACCTTTTTGGATCTCGTCAAAATTGATATTCTTTTTCTATCAGTTAAGGAAGATTTGTTTCGGGGTTATCAGTGTGTATGGAACACAATATGAGCGACATTTCAGAAACCATCAGTCACTGTATGTACAAAACTGTTTATGTGTAGTTAGCCATATTCGGTGAACTATCGACTCAAGCGACATTCGCCAATTAAAGGGGCCACCCGGCCGCTGTAATTAAAATGGGTTCGGCTGTTCAGCCAGCCTCCCAGTATAATGTGATGTATTACGTTTATCGCTGCAACCTATCGTTACGCTAGATTCTACACCTCTTAAAATGTTTTTTGCCTGGTTATTTGCTTCCCATCCTCGATCTAAGCTCTATGTCGGAGTTTAAAAATGTTTTACCGGTACAGATACCCTTCGCCAATTTAATACCACCCGTGGAACGCTTTGGAATCAAGTACAATAACTTATTAGATTTCGAGGCGTTAAAATCTCAATTTTTAGGCAATTGGGTCCAAATATGTTTCCAAAAAATAGGCAAAATGTGTCTTAGAAAGGGTATATACCTATTTTATTATATTTGGGAATGAATACGCGCCTAAAACGGCGAAAACTGGGTCGATCGGGGAATATTTCGTATTAGCTTTGAGAAATGGAGACATATTAGGTAAGCCCCATATTAAAGCCTATCTACCGAGTCGGTGGACCGGCTTTTGTATTAAGTTTTAGCGATTATTAGTTTTCTCAGCTACTAATTTTGCGAGGGGTATCTGTAATTGATTTTATTTGCTGATCTAAGCTCTATTATCTGCAACGCACAATACTCTTCAAACATCATGATCTAGTAAAAAGCATAAGCCTTCAATATGTCATAATTTACTTTTTGATAAGCTCACTGGCTGAAAAAGGGAGGGAGAGTTGACAAAAATGAGTGAGACGGAGGCTGCTGCTAAGACGACGGAGGAGGTTGCGCCGCCTGCCGCCGATACGACGGAGGTGGAGAACAAGGAAGATGCCTTAGAGGAGGTTACGCAATCTCTGGAAGAGATCTTGGCGCTGGGTCAGGGACTGGATGACGAGGACTACAAGGCTGAGCTTGAGGTGTTACAGAATGACCCTAACTCGAACCTCTACTCTGCCGTCACCTTTGAGGAGCTCAACCTGTATGTAGCATACTATTTTACATAATACTATTTTTATTGTACTAATAAATGTTGTGATTGCAGACCGGATCCCCTACTTAAGGGCGTGTACAACATGAAGTTCGCCAAACCATCCAAGATTCAGTCGGTGGCGTTGCCGCTCATTCTCGCCGAGTACGTGCAATCCACAAAAGTACTATTTTATTTATTATACTAATATTATTGTCGCTGTGGTGCAGTCCTCCTGAGAATTTGATCGGTCAAGCGCAGAGTGGCAGTGGCAAAACTGCCACTTTTGCTCTGGGTATGTTGTACCGCGTGGACATTAGCCTAAAGGCTCCACAGGCCGTGTGTGTGGGTCCTACCCGTGAGCTGGTGCGACAGATTATGGCTGTGGTAAATGCTATGGGCAAATTCCTCGGTGTGGACACGTTCCTGGCCATCCCCGGCAATGACCTGGGTCGTGGTGAGACTCTGAAGGCTCAGGTGATCGTCGGTACCCCCGGTAAGGTGGAGGGTATGATTAAGAAGAAGCAGCTGGATACCCGCAGCGTCAAGATTTTCGTGCTGGATGAGGCTGATGTGATGGTTGCTGAGGACGGCATGCGCGAGCGCTCGGTGTCGATCAAGCGTCTGATCAAGAACCGTGCGTGTCAATACCTGCTTTTCTCAGCCACGTACGCGGATGATGTGCGTGACTTCGCCCAAAAGATGGTGCCCGATCACAACATTATTACAGTCAAGAAGGAAAAACTCACTCTTGACGGCATCAAGCAGTTCTGGATCGATTGCAAGACGCGCGATAACAAGTTCCAGGTGCTGTCCGACATTTTCGCCATCTTGTCTATTGGCAAGTGCGTTATCTTCGTGCAGCAGCGCGAGACTGCCAAGGAGCTGACGCGTAGTATGCGTGACAAGGGCCACTCGGTTGGTATCCTGCACGGTGCTGATATGGCCAAGGAAGTGCGTGACCAGGTCATTGATGAGTTCCGTGCCGGTACGACCAACGTGTTGATCACCACAAACGTTCTCGCCCGCGGTATCGATGTGGCGGGTGTGTCACTTGTCGTGAACTTCGACATCCCTCTTACGCGTGACCACCGCCCAGACCCGGAGACGTACTTGCACCGTATCGGCCGTACAGGTCGCTTCGGCCGCAAGGGTTGCGCTATTAACTTCGTCTACGACAACAAGAGCAAGCAGGACCTTGCGGAGATTGAAGAGTACTACGCGCGCCCTATTACCCAGGCTCCCGCAGACGACATTGAAGAACTCGAGAAGCTGCTGGCTTGGGAGTAAGTTTTTGCTCCAGTCGTAAAGCAGAACCAAAGTAGAATGCCAGTGGATGTTGTTCAATGTCTCGTTTTGCAATAGACCTGAACACAAGAAGGTGACGCTCCTTAACTGAAGCAGAGGTAGTGAAGAGATGAGGAAATCAACGAGATCGAAACAAGCAAACACATGTCAAGTCTTTTTCTATCTGCCTTACACGCTGAAGAAGTTCAGCTTCTTGTCGTCGCCACCCGTGACGAAAGCCACATTGCTCTCGTCCTTGTTCTGGTTCCTCCAGGACAAACCAAGCAGCTTGCCTTCATGCGCGCTCACAGTGTGTAGCGGAATTGTGCTACGTGCGTCCCAGACCTTAGCCGTACCATCGTAGCCACCAGACACAAACAAGTGCTCGTTGTTGGTGCTGTCCGGGTGCCACGACACCGAACTAACCCACTCCTTGTGCGAGCGGAAGGTGCGTTGCACAATACTCTCACCACTCTGCTGCGCACGCGGATCCCACAAGCGAACGCATTGGTCCGGGTGAGCAGTAAGGATAAGTCCGTTCGCGTTCACGCTCAGGTCCGACACGGCACGATTGCCAACCAGCGACTGCGAGCAGGATTGGGTCACAAGGTCCCACACACGCACGTTACGGTCACTTCCAGCAGACACAACCACATCTTCATCGTGCTCCGAGGTCTTGGGGCGGAAAGCCACGACCGTAACGTAGCTCGTGTGGCCTACCAGTACGATCTTCGCCTCCAGTTGCTGAAAGCTCACAGCACCTGCACCGTCCTCCGTCTTCTTGTGCTTCTTGGCCGAACGCTGTTCACCTGAACCCTCCGATTCACTCGGGGTCTGCCACACACGCACCGTGTTGTCCCAGCTGCCAGTAACCACACGCTTACCCGACGCGTGCATCTCAACGGCGTCGACACTGTTCAAATGACCAGTCAACGCCGCCATAGGCGACAGTTTGGTCGACTTAATAGTGTACCGCCAGAGTTGTGCAAGTTGGTCCTTGCCACTGCTGGCAATGATAAACTCTCCACTCTTGGCTGCACTGGGGGACACACTCACAGCCTTGATAGCTCCTTGGTGAGCTTTCACCGAAGCTTTACAGTCTCCCTGAGCGTCGTACACACGCAGCACACCGTCATAGCAACCGGTGACGACCAGTTCGTCATCTAGAGCTGCCACAGCACTGACCCAGTCCGGGTGATCACTGTCGTTCTGCTTCTGTGGCTCAGGCAGAGCTTCCACGTACTCGAGCGTAAGCAGAGCTTCCTCTGACACGCCTTGAGTTTGCAGGTATTTATCCAGCGATGAGCGTAGGAACAACCCGTCGATGAGGAAGTCAAAGGGTCGTAGTTTGTCACCTGTGGCCAGCAGGTGGTTGACAACCTGCGAGAGTCCACGGCGATTGAGACGCGTGGGAACCGCGAACGGCGTCTCCGTCACGCGGATGGACGCGTCCTTGGTCACGAACTTGACACGAACCTGTAAGGGACAAGGAGCATTTGATGATTTAGTATGGGGTTGTTGGTTACTGTTGGAAATGGATACAAACAAACCTGGGGTCCTTCCTCGTCCATTGTTGATGGAGGTGATGCACAATTGACACTTTGAATGCCTCTTCGTAGCTGGCGGTTTTGACTGGAGCGCTGGAATTTGAAGAGGAGACGTAAGATGATTGGATGAAATTGAATTTGTGTGGTCCACATGCGATGATCACACGTCGCAGAGGAGCGGCTCAATGGTTGAAGCATGGCATCCTCGAAGACACTCGTCTTCATGGACCCAGCTGAGTGCCCCATTCATGTAGACCGATCGGTGTCAATAGGGATACATTTCGAAAAATATTAACATGAACATTCGCTTCGGTTACTTTTGTTTTGTTCCCATTAGCGAGCAGATGCAAGTGTCATCGGAGTTGTTTGCAGTGTTCTGGTGCGTCTAGTATCTATCCTGTTGGCTGCAGTTGTTCCTCTCATATTTGTCGTGGTACGGCTCGTTTCGGTCCTGCTGGAGATCCCACTCGAAAGTTTCTTCTTGCAGCTGGATTTTAGTAGCCGACTCAGCTTTTGCTGCTTGAAGGTGCCGAGAAACCTCGTCTTTCTCGTAAATTGCTAGACCAGTGGACGTTGAAGTGCAAATTTCACGTTGAAGAGTAATTGCAAAAGTAAATGCTGTAGTTTTGTCGGTGTTCTTCCCCATACCCTTCTTTTGACTCAGATACAGCAGTTCGCCCACAGCATCGTCCAGTTTCGTCATGGTAATTTGCCCCGGATATGCTTTGAGAGCGCGCAAAAACTTCGTGTTGAACGATTCCTGCCACGAGTGTATTTCGATGCGCCAATTCTGCTCGAGAAAGGTGACAAGAATACGAGTCCATTTTTCCCTGTCTGGGACTGATTGGCCTCTGTTTCCGACCAGCAAACTAGTGTCTTCGACGGTGCAGATGACGTTGACAAAGCCAATTCTTCCAACATTTCCAGTTGCGCCATTGCCACTGTTGTCACTGCTTGCTTGTCCATTTTCCATCCATACCGCTCCAATTGACTCACGAGTAGTGAATTTGTTTTTCCGTACGTGGCTACCTGACGCTGCACTTTAGCTCCGTCATTTTTACAGACCAGTCTCGTCAGCGCCTTGAAGTAAATCCGGATATCCCAAGCTGACTTCGCGCCAGGTGCTTTAGTAAAAAGCTTCCGGCTCGTGTCTGGTGTAATTGGGCTTGAAGCTGCAACACTTTGTGGTTGATGCGTGGGCTCTCTATCTTTCAGCAAAAAAACTGACAAAGCGATCCAAGAAAACACCCTGGAAATTATCGGGGCATTCGGATCGTAGGCGTTCTACCATCTTCCTCCCTTTAGCACGGAAACAGTAAATTTGCACTCTCCAACCAGCTTCAAAGTACTTCCTCACTTGATTCAGTATAGTATCCGTCAGCTCAGCCCCAACAAGCACCATCGTCTTGATACTATTGTCATCTCCATCAGTTACAAGGTTTTGCTGGAGCATCTTTCTCCAATGATCAAACTTACTCTTCGCTTGTAAATTCCATTCAGCGCATCAAAAAACTTTCACGTCCTCCTCCGTCAACTTATCATAACTTTCATGAAGCAACGAGTGCTGTCCATCCGATATGGAAAGGAACCTTTTCAACTTGTGTGGGTCAAAAGGACACGACTCCGCCAAATCCTTTGTCGAAAATTCACTGCAACGGGTTTGCAAGTACTCTCGCGCATCTAGGTTAAACGTAGCGACTTAGCGCATTGCGAAGGTGATGCAGGACGCCAAAATCACAATTGACGTGGACGAGTACGCAGGTGCTTCCAACACAAGTCTCGTGGACGTCGAAGTTTACATCAATCGACGCTTTGGTGAAGTTTCATGAAAATGCAAAACCAAAAGCAACTTGTATTGAGCATTCGTAGATAAACTACAGATAAAGGGAAGCAGCGAACACGATATCGCGCTTGAGTTTTTTGCCTCCTTCGTCAAACTTTTTCTCGAGTTCAACGTCACCAATTGAGTGTGCAGCGAGCGTCAACTGACGCAGCAACTCTTCGAGGCGGCGCAGACAACGGATGATCGTACCTTCGAATGCGTCCGACATTTTGCAGATCTGGGAGAACTTAGCGCCCTGGCACCAAGCAATGACGACGTCCACGAGACTTGTGTTGAAAGCACCTGCGTACTCGTCCACGTCAATTGTGATTTTGGCGTCCTGCATCACCTTCGCAATGCGCTGGGCCGTCTCGCGTAGTTGACGGACGGGAATCTCCAAGCTCTCAGCTTGAGGTGGCTTGTCGCTATCCTTCTTCTTCTCCGTGTTGATCAAGCAGCTCAGCAGCGCCACCGCGTCATTCACGGACAGGTCGTTGAACTGACCGTTAAAGATCATCTCCGTCACTAGCAACTCGTCCGTCGTGGAGACCTCGCACCCTGTGCGGCCCTTGCGCTGAATCACACCCTCCTTGTCCACAAACTCGAGTCGGCGCAACACTCGTCGGCGGCGACGCAGGTCGTCACGCAACACAAGTGACTTGGATTCCTTGATCTTGCGCTCCAGCTCACGCATCTTTGCTTCGCTCTCCATCTTCAGGTTGTACAGTGCGAATCGGGCCTCCTTGTCCGTTGCATTGTGGAACGCCGAGCTCTTCAGCTTCTTCTCGGCCTCGATCGTCTTTTCAATAACACGCGCGAACTGCTCGTCCTGAATGTCCATGTCTTCGCGCGGGTCCAGCAGTGGCACACCCTGAGGGAACCGGCGCAGCACTTCCTTCACCGACTTGCCCACAGCCTGGCGGCTCTCAAGTGTACGTAGGTCCTTGGGGATGTACACGCGCAGAGAGGAGATCAGATCGAGCATCTCCAGCGGCACTGGGCAAATCTTCATCTCGTAGTTGGCAGAAGTCGAAAGACCCATCATGCCCTCAGGCGCAGGTGTCGGCAGCTCCGAAGCGGTGCTGCCATTGGTGGCATCATGGGACTTCGCGTTGGCGTTGTTGGCCATGCAGTTCAGCAGCACGTGCACAATCGTGTCAGGAGTTGCCGAGGTCGAGTCGCTGGCGTTCTTGGTTGTGAAGTTCACGATCACACCCCAATCCCACTTGGGCTTAGTAGTGCCATCGTCGCTGTCCGGGCAGTAAAGCTTCACCAAGCGACCTCCGTTGAGGAAGCGAACAACAAAATCGGGCTTGTTCCGGATAGCCAGGAAATCTTCTTTGAGACGCACAAGAGATCTTGACAGGTAATAGTACTGCGCAACCTCCTCCTCGTTCTTGATCACGATCTGATCTTTTTCCTCCTTTGCACGCTCAAGCGCTTCCTCCAGCGCTGGGGAAGCCTGTTCGTTCTGGAACTGATGGAACGACTGCTTGATCATGTATTCCGGGTCGGCATCTTCCACACGCATCAAGTTGAGCAGCATGTTGTAACCAAGGTGGAATGTACTGAAGAGCGGGTCAGCTTGGCCATACAGGATGCCCTTGGCCACCTGCGGCTCCATCTGCTCGCTCAGCATCTGAATAACGATACCGCGTGCATCAAGAGAACGACGACCAGCACGTCCAGACATCTGAATATACTCACCAGCGGTGATCCAGCGGAAGTCCTTACCATCATACTTGCGGCAATTGGTGAACACCACCGTCTTGGCAGGCATGTTTAGACCCATTGAGAAAGTCTCCGTGGCAAAAAGACACTTCAGCAGACCTTCACTAAAGAGAAGCTCAATCACTTCCTTCAGGATAGGCAACAGACCACCGTGGTGAATGCCGATACCACGACGAAGCAGCGGCAGGATCGAGTCCACCTGCGGAAGCGCACGATCGTCATCCGACAGCGAGTCCATAGCGTTCTTAAACAGCTGATCAACTGCTTCTTTCTCCTCCTCCGTGTTGAAATCCAGCTTGGACATCAACAGCGCGTACGCCTCGCACTCGCGCTTGCTGAACGAGAAAATAATCACCGGGTCATACTGACGCTCCATGATGAGTTTCACGATGCGAAATACATCGGTGCCAAGCTTCTTCTTCGGGTTGCTCTTCTGTGCTTTGCGTCGCTTGGTGTTGCTTCCATACGAGGCCAATTCCGCCGCTGCATCATCCACCGAAGCTGACAACGTTGCAATAGCCTTCTGGAAATTATCTTCACGGAATTTTCCCTTCTCATCGACCACCAAGTGCAGTCCATTGCCTCCAGCAGGGAAAATGTAGTGCTGCAATGGAGTCGGACGGTAGTCCGTGTACACGACGTGACACGGCTGGTGGTGGATGTGGCAGATCCATCCAGCAAACTCCTTGGAGTTCGGGATCGTAGCTGACAGGAACACAAACCGAACTTTGTGTGGCAGTAGAATGATACTCTCCTCCCAGACGACACCACGTTCCTTGTCTCTCATGTAGTGGATTTCATCATAGATAACCCAAGCCACCTCTCGCATGACTTCAGAGCCTCTGTACAACATACTTCTGAGAATCTCCGTCGTCATGATCAGACACGTAGCCGACGGGTTGATAGTAATATCTCCCGTCATGAGACCCACATCTCCAAACTCTTCTTCCAAGTCACGGTACTTCTGGTTACTTAGAGCTTTAATAGGAGACGTGTAGATGACACGTTGCTTGTCACGTAGACTCTTGGCAATGGCGTATTCAGCCACAGCAGTTTTACCTGCTGATGTATGGGCTGAGACTAGTACTGACTCTCCAGCTTCAATATAGTCCACAGCTTGCTGCTGGAATGGGTCCAATGTGAATGGGTACGTCTTGGCTGGGTTCTTAGCAGCAGAGCCAGCAGTAGGTTTAGCCTCATAATCAGGTGGATAAACTGAGAAGGAGATGAGGTTTTTCTGCTGTGTACCGGTGGAAACTACACCACCACATGCAGAATGTTTGTCACTGCCTTCGACAGGTGTGGCGTCGATACGTTTACCCTCAACGACCTTGAGTGTAGTGGAAGCTAGACGACCTTCATTCTGCTGCTTCTTGGCAGGAGGAGACGACGTTTTGTCGTTGGGAGCAACAGCAGGTGCCTCTTTACGTTTGGAGGAAGCAGCGGCTTGTTCCTCGGCTGTGAGCGTCGCGGACGAGTCGTCGAAAGCGCCGAATAGGTCCAAGTCTTCGTCCATTGTGGCAAGTTGGAAAATGGCTGGAGACAAATGGCTGGAGAAAAACAGTGGTGTGGACCACATTCGAATAATCATACTTAGTACGAGTATCTTCAACTTGATACAACATTCAAGTGCAATATTAGAGACTGCGAAGCTTCAACACAGCGCTAAACCCACAACTACGACTAGTACCAGAAGTCCGACCGCTCCACACGCATTGATTTCTTGCTCGCTGGGGGCTGTTTCTTCTGTGTCTTGCTGCATGAACTCCACATAGTTTTTATAATTACGAAATACGCTTTTCCATTTGGCATCCATTTCCCGCAATCGATACGTGAACTCGTTTTGCAGACATTCTTTTAGATGTTCGTAATCAGCGAGAAATTCCGCCCTTTGTTCATGAAGTTGCCGCTCGAAGTCCGCTTTCTGTTGGTTGAGTTGGTTCTCAAGAAAAGATTGCTGTCCATCACGCTTAGTGTCCCGTTTTGCTAGTTCTGCTCCTTGAACTTGGTCGGGTAACTGCTGAAGTACAGAGAATCTTCCGACGGAAGTGCCACTTGAACTATTGCAAGAACTTGGTCCATTACTGGCGGATCTTTCTTGAATATCAAGATGTACAAAATCGTTCAGGTTGTCGTCTAATGGTTTCAACAAAATGAGCGTGAAAAAGGTTCAGCAACTCATTGGTCACCGATTCCCGCCACAGATATATCTCGATACGCCACATTTTTGTGAGGAGACCACGAAGGATATGGTCGTTCAAAGCAAACTCGTTAACCGCCACCAAGACCAACGTCTTCGGCGTCGTTGGCGGGGTCGTTTGCGATCCGTCTCTTGACCAATTCACTCTTCGCCGCTAGTGACGTTTCAGTTGTTTGTTTGCTCAGTGTCCATCCATTAGCGAGGAAGGTGTAGGCCAGACGCATGCTCGACTCAGCGTACATAGCCACTTGATGCTTCATGTGTGCAGGGTCATCTCTGCGTACCAACATCGTCAAAGCTTTCCAATTGATTCCGAGATCGCGAGCTGACTTTGCACCAGGAACTTTCACGTACATTTTGTCACTAGCATGCAGCGTTCCAACCATATCGTCGATACTCATCAACACAAATCGTTGGTCGCCAGTTTCTGCAGCAAGACATCGCGCTGGTAATGGAGCTCCAAGTGTTCGATCCACAGAGCTTGCTGCTGATAAAGCCCCTTTCAGTAATTTCTTGATGAATGCACCCAAGTAAACGCTCTGAAAGCGTCTCGGATATTTCGCACGAAGGCGATCGGACACTTCGGATCCTCGTTCACGAAAACAGTAAAACTGCACGTACCAACCTGCTGTGAAGTACAGATGAACTCGAACCAGTATCGATTTAGTCATCTCTCCTCCCACGAGAACCAGCGTTTTCTTTCCAGTCCCCAACATTCCATTCGCATCATTTGAGAGGTTGTGCTTGAGAAGGTTTTCCAGCTACAATGTTCTGGGTTACTCTTGGGTCGTAAATCCCAGCCAGCAGCTCGAAACCCATCGGCATCTTGTACCTTTAACTTGTAGAACGTACCACGGAAAACCATCACTTCTCCGCCAGCGCTTGAAAGCAACTCGGTTAGCTTGAACGGATCCAACGGGAATTGCAGATCTAACTCTTCTCGAGAAAACTGTCTGCGGTGTGCCTGCACGTGTGCGCACACATCTTCATTCAACGCGTCCAGATCCGCAAAGACGTATCGACTTAACGGCATTGTTGATTAGCTCTCCAACCGAAATGAGTAGTGGCTGGCCTGAGTCAAAAGAAAGGAGCTGGGCGTGTGACTATCTTGCTAAAGAGCATCGGCCAAACACAACGCTATCGTAACGATGGCAAGTGAGGTTGCAATTACACCCACCAAATCCGCACCCAAGCTAGCAGACGAAAGCCACGATGTGACTTTGTGGATCACCAGCACCGCAAGAGCGGCTTTCCAGTTCTTGACACCACTCGTGACTCCATTTTGTTTTAGTACAATGTCGACGGCATCTAGCAACGTCGAATGTAGGGGTTTGTCTGGGACATTTGCGCTGTTATTCTTGTTCACCATGCTATCCACCGTGTCTCGCCGCCAACGTGCAAGCTCTTCATCAAGTCGAGCCCTTTGGTATTCTTCTACATCGTGGTTCACCCGCTCAGATAACTCTCCAAGGTTTGACAGCGCTGTGGCAACTTCATTCGTACAAACTTGCACCCGTTCCTCAATAACTTGCTCATGGTGTTTGCGTAGGGATGTTGCAGTTTTGCGATGATCTCGCAATCGTTTCTGGAAATCCTCGTCTTGTTTGCTCAGTTGAAAAGCGAAAGCTCTCTGCTGCTGCTGAAGCTGGTAGTGCAGATCATCGTGCTGCTTGGTACGCCGATCTGCTGCCTCCGCTTCGATTGTCAAAACCTTCTGCTGAAGTTCATGGATGTATTCATACAAACTGGATAACTTGTAGTGCGTCGGAATACTCTTCACTGTATCGCCGACTTCTAGCTCGTGTCGGATCATAGGGGAGGCGTCTGGGGCAGTGAACATTATCTCATGGTCGCCTGAAATCTCCTTGATGAGACTCCTCACCGAGTTGTTCAGGTACATGCATTTGAAATGCGAGGGATGTTCCGATGCCAGTCGATCGTAGACCTTCGAGTCCCCGTCTTGAAAGCAGTAGCACTGCACACACCAGCCAGCATCGAAGTATTTGTCCACACCAAGGAGTACAGACCCCGCTAGCTTGCCAGCCACAAGAACCAACGTCTTAGACTCATCTTCTTCATATTCGCCTTCGCGGTTGCGCTTGGGTTTGGGCAAATGTCCAAGTGTACGATACTTTGACTCACTCTTCGGTCTCATTTCCCATGCAGCAGCTCGAAATGCCTCGACATCCTTGAGCTTGAGATAGTAATAGCTGCCATGAAAATACTTGGTCGCTTTTTCAGGATGCGAGAGTAATTTGGTCAACTTGTACGCACTGATGGGGAAATGCTTGGTCAATTCTGCATCGGAAAACTCTTTCGAGTGCGCTCGCATGTACTTGTACACGTCCTGGTTGAGAGCATCCAGATCCGCGAAAATGTACCGGATTGACGACATGGCTTAGTCTCTCCCGAGGAATTTGGAGAAGTGCCGCTTACCCAACGTAATGGAATGTGATGAGCTCTGAGATCTTTTGGAAGTGGCTCCTTGATGCAGGGAGCATTTGTCGCAGCCATGATCTCACTTGAACTCAACCAGCCGATGTCTTCCCCTACATTCTGTGGACAAAACTGACAAGCGTGGGTGAGCAGATGGCTGTGCGTTCAATATGCATTACGATACCGCTGCTTCTAACGGGGGTGAGAGGGGTTGAGCCTCCTTCTGATTGTCTATGATCTGCTTCAACATAGTATTCGGGTTTTACGTGAGCTTCTTGGCGACGCCCATGTCGATATGCACGAGGCGACAACTGCCGAACAGTCTCTCAGGCAGTTCGTCAGGGCTCTGGCCTTCCAACACGAAGCCCATGTCGATCACTAGTTTCTTCGTGTAGCCCGACACGAGGCCGACCACACGGTTAGCCACTGCTGAAGAGCCAATATCCACGTCCAGCTCGAAGTACTGCTTGCCTCGGAAGGTCGGTTGACGCAGCTTCTTGCCAATAAGCGCTGGGGTAGAGCCCACAGCTTGACGCACGATGAAGCTGCCTTCCACGATACAGGGAATGAGCTTGAAGCGCTCGTTACGAAACTCATCCGAACCTTCCAGGAAGTCAGCCATGAGCTCAGAGGAAGGCGAGCCGTCCGACAGCACCGACGGATGAGGCACCTGGTAGTACAGTACCAGGTTGATACGCGGGTTACCCGGCACCACAAAGTTAATCACGAACGTGAACGGCATCTCCGTTCCATGCTTTTCATGACGACGTAGCTCACGCTGAACGGAGTTATCCGGACGCGAGGCAATGTGCTCCACAGCCTCCGTCGACTCGAAAAGGTCGATGCCAACGAGACGGAAAAACGGAGACTGCGACGGGATCTTCCGTCGGTCGGTTAAGTAGTCTGGACCGCGCACCATCATCGCTGCGCCATCCGGTTCGGCCCACATCGACCGTGGCACATTACTCGGGAACTCCTCGAGCTGCGAAACCTGTTGTTCAGCATCACCAATGGCACCAGCAACCCCTTCTCCTTCTTGTGCCGCAGCATTTGCCTGTTGCTCCTCTGTCGACGCCGCAAGAGCCGCTGAAAACTCTTCCGGTACGTTCGGACACACATATTTGCGCGCTTCCATCACATCTCTCAGTCCCGTCAACGACAGCACCTGAGGACGCACATACAAGTGCATAACATTCAGGCGTTGCAACAGTTTGCCTTCCCATCCTTGCGGGTCCAGATGCACCACATTGGTGACCATAGAGGTCAATTCATCTCCTTGTGTGACGCTCAGAGCACGCGGAGAAATGATGAAGCCGCCGCCCTTGCACGTTGCGCGTACTAGTCCATGCATCGGTGGACACTCAGGATGCAATGCACTCTGCATACAAATAACGTATGATCCGTCCTCTGCACGTCGCCAATATCTCAACAAACATAGATCCCTTGGTGCCAGCCATCTACATACACAAAAAAATAATTAGTATCTAAAAAAACTTATCAAAAAACCTCAATATCCAACTTACATTGGCCACATCCAGACTGGTCTGTAGACAATATGGATAATATCCGAGTGGTCGTCAATAGTATGTACCACTTCCGCTCTGTCCACCGAAGCGTCCCAAACTGGATAATTCTTGATGCCCATCAAGTACAAGAAGATCTCAGATGGCGTTCCGTCCACCACTTGAAGTGTCTTGAAGCACGGTACTGCACTCTTCGTCCGTCCATTGGATAATGTCCACAATGCCGCTACTACAACCAGCAACGTCAACATCACAGAGATGACGAATCCGCCGCCGCCAATGTGTCCGGCTAGAAATGTCACCAATCCAGCGGACGCAGTGGACAGTAACACATTGTTAAGTGGCTCTGAAGGAGACACAACATTTTCAGCGTCCCCTGGCTGCTCTTGCCAGATCTGCATGCCTGCAAACAGGTCCACGACCTTCCAGGAGGCGGCAAACATGGCCCACGACCGCTCCAGTTCACTCAGTAGTTTGACGGTACTGGGGACATCTGAGGACGCCGGTTGTCCGCCATAATCGAAGCGGAGATTGGGTACAGAGGTTCGAGCGTGAGGATGCAGCACTGGTTTGCCTGGCAATAGAGTTGTTGTGGTCGTACGTGACTCCGTGGCGGTTTGTGTGGCTGAGCGCATACCGTCAGGAGTGGAGGAGGGCACAGCCCCGACAGACACAGACGATTTGAGCGCGGGGGCACTGGAGCGAGGAGAGGAGGTAGCAGAGTGAGTGGCCATAGACTTGTCGGCAGCGCGGCGCGCAGAGTCCTTGGGGGATTCCATCACCGACCTAATGACGATGTCGGTCGGGAAAGAGCGGACGGGTGAAGTCGACGTGACGTGGATTAGAAAGAATTGATATCCTTCCTAATCAGATTGATTGAACGGAGATTTTAGGTGAGAGAGCGGCAAAAACCTGTGAGAAATGATGTTGTAGCAGTGTTGCATAGTGAAGTGGTTAAGGTACGTGCGTCCGCTCGAGGATACACCGTATGGTGGTTGGTGACATCATCATTGGCAAAGGTAGCTATGGAAACCACTTCAACTTGAAGCCGTCGGTGTGTTGGCGTTGAGTCTACTGGTAGAGAGTCTAAAGTCTGGCAGCAACGGGTTTGCTAGTGGCGCGCTCTGGGAACAGCGGCATCTGCTGCTTGAAGGCGGCAACGTCGCCAATCACGTTGACCTGACTGGAAGTTGCGATGCCAGTTGACGCATCAACGTTCGTAAACTGCTGCTGTAGGAGCAGCGCAGCGGTCAGACCCGTGGACGTGACACTCGACGTGCCGGAACTCGAGATTTCAAGCTCTGGGAACGGGTGCTTGGCGCCGTAGAGACAGATGCTGAGCTTGCTCCGTCGTTCGCCACCCACTGCAATGAACGAGTCGAAGAACGACACGAGGTCGCGAGGCTGCAAAGTCGACACGACGGCTGCAACGCGCTGTCGACGGTCGAACAGGAACGTCTCACTCGCGATCTCGCGCCACGCGCGCATCGACTCCTCCATCTCATGCTTGGGCTTCTCCAGCAATGCCTTGACAACAGCGTTGACCTGCTTCTGCCACGTCGCGGCGGGCATCTCGGCGATGATGGATCGGAATCGAGCCACGAACAACTCAATACGCTGGTCGAGGAGCTGAGGTGACGCCACATCCGACTGAATCAAGATGCGGAAGTAGTCGATGCCTTCCGTTCGCATCATACCAGAGAACACCAGATAACCAAGCTGCTCCTGCGTGCGAAGCTGGTTGAAGCATGGCTCCTTGAAGATGTGCGCAAAAAGCTCGAGACGAGCACGGAGAGCCATAGTGCTGCCTTCCGTCTCGCAGTCCAACTGGTACAGCGTGCAGATCGCCGAGTTGAGGTTGGCCTCGTTCCATTCACGACGCTGGAAGCGATACTCGCTAGCATCGGCGAGTTGAACAATGCGCGGCTTGATCATTTGGCTTGGGAAAAGCGGGAAGCTGCCACCACTTGTGCGTCCGTTCTTGTCAAAGCCAAAGAACTGCAGTACTTGCTGCATCAAAGGCGGTGCTGCGCTCTGCTGCAGGTTACCATAGAAGAAGGCCTCCACGAACACCTGCTGGAAGATGAACTGACTGTGAGCTGTCAGGTCAGACAAGGTGAGGTGCTCAATAGCACGGATCTTGTCGTCCACGCTCCATCTTGAGATCTCCAGCAGTTGGCTGCACACGTTCACGGCGTGTTGGTAGGGCTCTTCGAGGAAGAAGTTCTCGTACATGCGCTTTGTACGGTCCTTCACGCGCTCGAAGACTGCGTCCTCGTACTTGTACTCTGCATTGGTCATCTCCAGCATTTGCTCAAGAACCTTGCAGAGCAAAGTCGGGAGCTTGTGCGAGTATCCACCCACGTGCAGTTCCAGCGCACGGGAGTTGAAGCCGATCTCGTACTCCATGCCGGCGAGCTCTGCATTGTAGGACACTTCCGTGAGCTTGTCCTTTAGGTACCGCACGAACAAACTCGTTAGCACCGCGTGGTACGGGGTGGTAGACAGCGATGGCGAGTAAAACAAGAAGTGCATCATCATCTTGGGCTTGCGGAACTGGACGTCCGGCTTGTACCAGAGGCGGCACTGCTTATCCTGCTGTAGCAATAACGGCGGAGACTCGGCGATACCTTCGTCACTGCCCGATGAGGCGGGCATTGGGCGAGGAGGTGTCACGATACGGAAGTCAGTACAAATGAACTCGTTGCGGTGGGGTAGCTTCAGTGCTGCGTTGGGCGGAGTCGAGGCCCAACGTTCAACCAGCTCGGGGTCAAGAGGACCCTCCGAGTACGGGGTCTGGTACCACTTCTCCACACTCTGCGTCTTGCCTTCAAATGTCTTGCTCACCACCGTAAGGCGCATTCGCTGCGGAGTGAGCAGATCCAGCACCTTCTGGACTTTATCACCATCGTACTCGTAAAGGAGGTAGCCACCCGAGAGGATGTACTTGGGCGGGTAGCGGTGTATGACATTTGCCAAATGGCTCGTGTAGTTGATGGGGCTCTCCTTGCTCTTAAAGCGGAAATCCTGCAGTGCCAGGTCCTGCGTTTCACGGAAGATCCATGGCTCGAATGGAGCCTCATGCTGCAGCATGTGCACATACTGGTACACCGCTTCCACGACGTCGTTCACATGCTCAATACCTGCATCCGTCACGTCAATCTTCACGCAGAACAATCCCCAGTCCTCGTTATCACGGAAAAGTCCCGCAGAAAGACCATTAGCCCATTTCTGCGCTTTCAGATAACTCAATATCGAGCCTGGACCTTCGTGCCCCATCAAATGCGACAAGATTTTCGTCGGCTTCGTCAGGAAGTCCCAATGCAGCGATGGCAGCGGCCACGAGATGTCAATGACCCGAAGATCCTTCACCGGTGCCACATGCACCACTCGAGCCAATCTCTCATCATTAAACGGTACTGCATCTCCAAACGTCGGGAAGCTCCGTTCCGTGTTCTTGATTTCAGAAAACAATTCCTGTGCCCATTTCTTCAACGTCGACAAACTGTCCTTGCCACAGATCACAAGCTTCATGATGCTGGCCGAGTAGTACGTAGCATGGAACTCGAGCAACGCCGCACGTACATCCACCCCTTTCTCACTGGGGATCGTCCCCAATGTCTCTAAATTTCCCGTGCCAAACTTGTGGAACGGATGTTCCGGATTCGACAGCGACTTTTGCAATTGATACAGTCGTCGGTGGTCGTTCTGCAGGTTCTTGGCATTCTCCGAATTGACAGCGTTCATCTCTCGTTGTGTGGCTGCAGGTGTAAACAACGGGGCGATGAAAAACTGCGAGAATCGATCCAGAGCTTCGTGCAGGTGGTCGCTAAGTACGTCGAAGTAGAAATTAGTGTGCATCTGAGACGTCGACGCGTTGCTACGGCCACTGTGAGCGCTCAGGAACTTCTTGTAACTGTTTTCGTCTGGGTATTTGGCCGTGCCGAGGAACAACATGTGCTCCAAGAAGTGCGCAAGACCTGGGAGCTCCTCTGGATCGCTCTGATGTCCCACGTGTACGTCCATAGCAGCTGCAGACTTCTCCATCTTGGGGTCCGAGATGAGAAGAACTTGCAGGGAATTGGACAGAGTGAAGGTCTCATACTCACGCTCGTCCAGCGCAGACACGTCCATGCCGTTGAGAGTCACGACAGACGCCATGGTGGAGTGTTGAGTGGAGCGGTTTTATGAATGAGCATTGAAGCGAGGGGTAACCCTCGTTTTAGTGACACGTGTTTTACCAAAGTGTAGCCATTCTGACGCAAGTGGCCCAACTTGGCACTTGCATCAAAATGGATGTACATGTAGCCAGCTACAGTACAGTTAATACATGTATAGTAGCTACATGCTAGTACGAAGCAGGTTGATGCTAGTGTAAATCACTAGCGCTGTTGTCGCGGGTGGATCGCCGCATTTCGGTGATGTGTGGCAAGAAAACAGCACACTCCCAAGCACATATAGTCCGTACCGGTAGTGATTGAGCTACAACAGCAAATGTAGGTGCATGCGCTCTAAAGCCGCATCGGAGCCAGTTGAGTGCGGGCGGCCCATCGTGGCGTCAATCGGGTGCTGTATTCAAACGAATATTTCGCAGCCATGATGAAGATGACGGGTTATTATCTTTCAGTACTCTATATCATAGTAGCAATTTGTAATCTAATGTTGTGTGCGTCACATTGACCGTTACAATTATTTTCTGCAGGTTTCCCCGGCGTCGCCTCCCCTCCCGCACTTTTTTCGGAGCCCAAACAGCAAACCAGACTTCGTCAAGCGGGGAGGAACAAGCGCCGCCCGCCCCCACAACCGCACGACCCCGAGCTCCGGAAGGCTTGCAGCTCCTGGCGCCACAGCCCCTTTCCTCTTCTCGCGGTCAAGCAAGTAAACTCATTCCTCGCCATGTCCAGTCGGCGGCCTTCGTCGCGTACGTCATCAACTTTTGCCTGGTCCCCCCTGTCGCTTTAAGTGAGAAAGTGGCAAAAAGTGTCTAAACTCTTTATTTCCATCTTTTTAGGTACCACGAGTCAGAGTCACCATTCCAATGGCAAAACGCGCATCAAGGCTAAACGGCGATACCTTCTCAAAGTGACACCCATTGAGGCATGGGACCTGTTGCCTGCTGAGTCTGGACGCGGACGCAACGCCTACTGTACACTGGTGCTACTGGACGAGAACAAGCGTGAGATTAAAGGTGAGAAACAGCGTACGCCGCCTATGCGTCAAACGAATCCGGTCTGGAGTCCGCTTAAAGCGGCGGTGCTACGCTCACTTGAGAGCAGCGTCGAGTCTCATCAGCCACTGGGTATCGGCGCTGCCGCCGCCTCGGAAGAATACACGTTTGGCATCCAGACGAACTTGATGAACGCCAAGTATGTTCTGGTAAAGTGCAAAGATAAGGGACGTGTGGAAAATGAAGATCTCGGGCGACTGTTACTCAGTCTTGAAGACATGAACACCAGTGGTGAGGAACGAGTGGCGTGGTACGATCTGCAGCTGCGTCCAGGTGGCAAAATGAAAAGGGTTCAGGGTAAAGTGCGAATTTCCAGTCGCATTATGCGTGAACCCAGTTTGTGGCAATTGTGGACGGCTGCAGAGCAAATGAGACAGGAAATGCCTGGTAAAGACCGCAGTTTGTACTTGAAACCCCACCCTAATGTCATTACTGGCAAAGAGGCGGTGGAGTGGATGTTGTGTCATGGACTTAATCGTCCGATGCAGGGAGGAATCACGTGTTCGACAGCGGAAGAAGCGTTGTTGCTTGGCACGGCACTGATCCGCAATGGAGTCATGATGCATGTGTCGGGAGATCGGAGATTTACCAACAGTACGTGGAAGTATTACCGCTTTATGGTGAACCACTTGGACTCGGCCGTGCAGAAGGAGGCAAGTCGACAGAGAGATATGATTCTCTCGGGTGAAGCTGAAGAAGTGGAGGATACTGAGGAGGAAGTGTTGACGCGCTCGATGATGGCCACGTCGGTGAGCAATGAGGAGGAGAACGGACTGGGAGCGTCTCGTATGGCTGGAGGATCAGGAGCCACTGCTCCGGCACCGGCGGGTGACTCGAACAGAGGCAAATCCAAGTCGACGCTAAAGATTGAAGACTTTGAGTTGCTGAAGGTTCTGGGCACCGGAACGTACGGTCGTGTGTTGTCTGCCCGTGGCAAGGATGGAAAAGTCTACGCCATTAAGATCATCACGAAGATTGGCATGGACGAGAATATGCGTCGTAACGCTAAGATCGAGCGCGATATGCTGCGCGAAGTCCGCCATCCGTTTGTGGCGTCGCTGCTGTTTGCGTTCCAGAATGAAGATAAGGTGTACATGGGTATGGAGTTTTATAATGGTGGTGATCTGCGCCACCACTTGACACTGAACCAGAACGACGAGCTGAAACTTACGCCTGGTCGCATCAAGTTGTATGCAGCCGAGCTGGTGGCGGGTCTGGCGCACCTGCACAGTCTAGACATTATCTACCGCGACCTCAAGCCGGAAAACATTCTGATTCAAAAGGATGGTCACATTGTTCTGGTGGACTTTGGTCTCTCGACGTACGCGAAGGATGAGAATGATAAGAAGGCTCACTCGCTGGCTGGCTCACCGGAGTACATTTCGCCTGAGGTTCTCGCGGCTGCTAACCCCAAGAAGAGTGAACCTCCAGCAATCTACGACAAGACTTGTGACTGGTGGAGCCTGGGCATTCTCATCTTCGAGATGTACATTGGACGCACGCCGTTCAAGGATGATAACAAGGCTATTATGTACCGCAACATCGCCGAAGGCTTCCTGTATATCCCACCCGAGTTGCCTGAGGACGTCCAGTCGCTGCTTGCCGGTTTGATCGAGCGTGATCCGTTGAAGCGTTTGGGAGCCAACGAGGCCGTACCTTTCTCTATTATGAAGCACCCGTTCTTTGACGGCATCGACTGGGAGGCGTTGCAACAGAATAAGGTGCAGCCTGAGTGGGTGCCCGACGTGATCGATGACGCCGACGCCAAGTACGTGGACAATGAGTTCATTAACCAAGTGCCGGTGGATACGCCTGAGTGGCGCATGCTCGACTCAGTGGACCGTGAGCGGGAGTACTTCGAGGACTTTACGTATCGCGCCACGCGGGTCATTCAAAAGTAAGTCAATGATCGGGATGGAGGAGAAGCTATCAAGGAACAAGGTGGTGGAAGTAAGTAAATGAGGTTTTGACGTCGTTCATAAAGCAGGACCAGCAGCGGGACTGCATGTAGAGCAGCAAGAGAGCAGCGGACCTTGGGTCAAGTGTACGTGTATCCTTTTGAATGGAACACTCGCAAGTGGTGTCGGTTGTGAAGCTTTACCGTGTTTTAGGTTGATGGCTCTTTGCATCGAGCATTTCTGTCCCCATACTTTTTGTCCCAACATCGTTGGAGCTGCTCTAACTCATTGTCGCTCTGCCAAACCATATCCGATATTGAAGCTGCATGTTGTAGCCATATTCCGTAGCATAAGTTTTCCAAAATTACACATAGCTGGCTTCATAACGCAAAATCAAATCCAGCTGCATCTGTCCCCATGTTCGGCTCGAGTGAGAACGACGCGCAGGAGCGACTGCTGCGTGCACCGCTGAACCCGCAGCAGGCGGCAATGAGCAACGCCGACAACCCGGGCGGCATCCGGCAGCAGGAGATTGGCAACGCAAGTGGCTTCACGTCGCTCTCGAAATTGTCGGCGCCTGCTACCTACTGGCAAAAGTGTGTTCATCATATCCGTTTAGAAATGATCATATGTAGTGATTGACGACGATATGACGTTTCTATAGGATGAAAATGATGGAGGCGACTACACTCATGCGCTACCTGCGCTATGCCAACGTGGTGCTAGCGGTGCTCCAGGCGCTCGCGGGCTTCCTGGGACTCTTCAACCTCGTTGTGCTGGACATCACGTGCTTCCTTATCTCCGTCTATGCTATGTGAGTGAGTTATTTTGTATCATGTTATGCTCATTTCTAATCGTCTGTCATATGATATGATATTTCTAATGCAGCATCTTCGCGCTGCTGCTGCTCGCCTTCGAATGCCGCTTCAAGCACATGGAACCATGGATCCGCCAGCAATTCGGATTCCTGTTCACGTACCGCGGACGCACCGCCTTCATCTTCATCGTGGGCTTCATGGACTTTGGCATGGAAGGTTCACTGTCCTATTTCGTAGGCTTCCTCACGTGTGGCAACGCCATCCTGAGTCTGCTCATCATGCTCTTCCACCCGCAGTTCCGTGAAGGAACATTGGATATGGACATGGACCCGACGGCCACGTACCGTCCTGCTGCAGAGGAGACAGAGACGCTGCTGCGTCAACATGAAGGAGTCGCGACGAAGGCTGGAGCTTTCGTGCTCCATGAGGCTGAGGAACACCCGGAGTTCATGGCCAAGGTACGATGGCTGTATGGTTGTGTAGTGAGTTCTTCTGGTGACTTATGATGGTGTTGTGATGTGTAGATGGCCCAGTCGTACGCGTCGAAGCATGGTTACGTTCCCCCTGCGCAGAAGTAAGGAGCCAATTTTCCCAGTTCAGAGGATTCAGTGGCGCGTGGCTCCCTTTTCTTCTCTATGTATTTTGTCTATATAGCCCATTAACCACACACTAACACCAGCGGCACTGCAGTTGTATCAAGCAAGATATATTCATCTAGTTTTGTCTAGTGTACAGACTGCTCAGTCAGTGCCGTAGCTGGTTGCTGTAGCTCGCTGGTGCCGAACGACCAGCTCTGTCAAGAACGCATGCACGCGCTCAGTGCCTGAAGTTCCCAACTCCTCCAGATCTGAAAGCATGGAGGTTGCAACGTCGCCATGTGCCTTCTCAGCTGCATCTGACCCCACCAGCTCAGCATCGAACGCACTCGAGCCCAGGTGTACAGCAATTCCGGTTGGAGTGCGTTGAGCTCCGACCAGCTTCGACAACGGGTGACTCCAAAGTACCAGTGGCGGTGGAATCGACGTCGACGACATGATAGCTGTTGTAAGAGTTGCTAGAGTTCCTTCAGAAGCGAACTCAAGCAAGAGAAGCCGCAATGAGGTGGCCACCAGAATTCGAGCTCTTGGCAGGAAGATGTGCGTATCGTACAACTCGTTAGGAAGCTGCAGCCTGCATTTCATTGGCAAGGTCAGGAGCAACCGAGATACCAATGCATCTGCAGGAGTATACACCCGGACTCGCTGATCGCTTGTCACCCGGAGGAGTCGAGGTTCTCGTCGACGATAGACTTCTTTGCCCAACCCTGTACGACGGTCTAGTGCTGAAGTTGTTGCAGTGATACCCGCTGCAGTCGTGGCGGCTAGATCCAAGACACCCGCCGCAGGTTTTACAGCTACACCAATTAGACCCTTGCCAACTCCCTCGATAAATCCTGGGAGACCACCTTGAATTGCTCCTTGGGCTGGCGCCGTAATGACTCCTGTGACGCCAGCAAAAATGCCTTTACCTAGCTGCTTCGTACCATGAATAAGACCTGTGCCGATGTGCGTGGCCACTTGCTTTCGTGGCCCTTGTGCACGACGTTCAGCCAGATACTTACGATCAAGTGATAGAGTTGCGATACCCTCCGACAGCGTACCCGTCACTTTGCTGGCAGCGTTGAAAGCTCCGTACAAAGAATGAGTGAAAAGGCTCGTAGTTCCGCGCGAAAGCCCCAACATAAACTCTTGCGGCGACGTGACTAGCCCTGCTGCAGGTTCGTAGAAGAAGTCCTTCACACCTACACCGAGGTTGGTCACCAGTCCTACCGGGTTACCCAGAATGTCTGCAGCACCGATCAGAGAGTAGATTTGACGCATACCCTGCAACATGTAGTGCTGCTGCACTGTTGACATCAAGAAAGCACCCGATGCGAATGCGTGATTGAGATGCAGCGCATTCAAGTACAATGTCGCGCTATCAATCTGGGAAAATGTTGAGCTCAGCAGAGCTTTTGTAACAGCAAGCGGGAGTTTAACCAGTGAGGCCAACCCAGTCACGGATTCATCGGTATCTCCGTAGTGGTTTAGAATCGTGATACTCAACTGGATCTTAACGGGGTGAAGCTGCAGCGTTTCAATGTAAATCCTCCGCTCCGAGTTTGCCGTGAACCTCTTTTCAGAGGATTTCAATTGCACCTTTGATGCTTCACTGGTGAGACGCCGTCGCTCGGGTGGATAATTCCTCTCCAAGACTGCTGAACAATCAGTAACAAATGATGCAAGCGCAAGCAAGAAAGCTTCGTCGATCTGAATTCGACCGGGCTGCATCATTGCCGAGAAGTACTTGATGTAGTCCATGTTGTCATCGTAGCTCAGTCTAAGAATCGACAAATGGAAGAAATGCGGCCGGATAACGGGCGATCTTGCGCCAGACTTCGCGTCCTGCTTCTCTCCGTTCTCACCCTCATCTCCACTTGATGATGGTTCAGTTCCATGTGCAGATCGAACTTCAGCACTTTTCTTCTTGTCGGGTGACGATGGTGCTTCGTCCCGGAATCCAACACACCCGCTGCCTTTTTTCAAGATCGGCGCGATGACAACAGGGTAGATGGCGTTACTGAGCTGGTTGTCCAGCTGGAAGCACCCGATTTTCACCTCACACTGATCGTGATCGTTGTTGATGTTGGCGTATGCGATATCCACATCTTGACCAGAGAAGAGAATAAGCTCATCCGGTGTGCTGGTCACTAGCGATACTCCGAAGTGTGGCAAGCGAAAATGAGCTACTACCTCAGATGTGAAGCCGGGTGTTGTAGATCGCTCAGTTTCTCCGTGTGATGCTACCAACTCTCGAGTCTGTTTTCCTGCTCGTTCTTTCCGGTTAAGCGGCATATCTTGAGCTACCATCGTTTTGGTAACCCCCTGGAGGTGCCAACGCACGTACACTCGGCTCGGTGCCTTTGGAAGTGCAGATTTGGAGGGAATCTCAACTTGCTGCGACTCACCAGGCTGATCTAACAAGATGGAGCTGTGGTAATCAGACGATGTCGTTCCGTCCTTCGGTGCGTACCAGATACTGATCTCACGGTGCGGCGTACCCAAGAAGAATGCTTCATCCCAGCCAAAACACACACTTTCACCCGGTGCTAAGCTCTGCATCACTCCACGTTGGAAAGCCGATGCGTCCTTCTTAACGCCATCAAAGATCTGCTTAAACCAAATTGTTTCTCGTACACACGAGTTGATCATTCTGTACAACGGAAACTCTGCAGCATCTTCGCTTGTCACCACAACGCAAACTTGAACACCTGCTTCCACTCGAACTTGGACGCGCAACACGCAAATACAAGAGGCGTCTGGAGTACTGATTTTCAATGCTGTCTCACCGACGTCGTGCAATGAGAATTTGCCGCTCCACTGGTAATCTGCGGCTTGTGGGCCGTCACCAGTAGAACTTCGGACTTTCAATCGAATACACGAGTCCGAAGGTACAGAAGAATGCGTCCACCAACTGAACTCGGAGGTAGAGCGTGGTGGTGCAGCCAAAATTTTCTTGTCATCTCCTGGACCCTTCTTAGCAGCAGCAATGTCGAACACTGCAGAAGCTAAAACTACGTGGTTCGTTTGGTTCAGGAGCAGATACCGCTCGACGAACGTCACTTCCATAGAGCTTGAATTACCGAGTTGCTTGAAAAGAGCAACAAGATCATGATTGCGCTTAGTGGCCTCATTGTAGACACGAAGTGAAGTGTTGGCTCCAACCTCGAGACTGATGTCCTGCGCGCTGGACGACTGCAGTGTGTTACCCTCAAGCTGTACCATTATTGCACTCACTTCAGAATAGTAGTGCGCTTGCAGTTCGTCCTCATCGATAGCTTCGTCTGAAATCTTTTGATCCTGAAGAGCATTGAGCTTTCCATGAATTGCTTCCATCTCAGCTGAGCCGCAGCATTCTTCACTTTGTTTCTTTCTGGATGGGGAGAACGGAGACTTGGCTAACCGCGCCATCATTGATTTTCCTGGAATCTTCTCGATCAACTTCACTTGAGGCGAGAAAACGAGTGGAAGCGAAGTAGCGTTTCGGAGCAGGAAACGTGGTTGCACGATCATGAAGTGCCCTGCGTTCCGTTTACGGGTTTCCTTGCTGTCAAATGATACGTTCAAAGTCGCCGTTCGTGACTGGAAATCCAAAAGCGACAACACCACATTCTTACTGTCACTTCCAGACTTTAACGGCATTGATGAGATCGCCTTCAAAGCGGCAGCGGTTGTGGTAGTCGTCGGAGTATCTTCGGGCGTGTCCAACACGCTAGGAATCCGGAAGAGTTTACTCCAACTGGAGCCTGTCATAGAAATCGAGCAATAAGTTTCATCCTGGAGAGCAGACGACAGAGTATCTACCCGACCATGCGGAGGAATGACTTGAGATGATACCAAGTGGGCATCTTCGCGATCAGGAATTGCGCCAGCAGTGCGGCGAACCTTTTTGAGCGCGAACAGCACAGCGATGATGGGAACGCCACAGTTGTTGACGAGCGTCAGCGGAGACATCAGTTTTAACTGAGCATATTGGAGACTGCTAGCATTAGAAGAAGTGAAGATGCGGCTGTGTGCGTGGAAATAACTTCCGTTGGCCTTGCAAATCTGACTGGGGTGGAAGGGCACCGTTCCGTCAATCATCTTCTGACACTTGCAAGCGTAGTCGTCCAGAACAAGTGAGCACGAGGCGGTATGCAGCGTGCTACTTTCTTTTTCACTGATAAATAGCTCGTTACTCCATCGGTGCTCTCTGTCAGCTGATGGAGGTTCAGCCGAGAGTTTTGAGCTGCTAAAACTTCCCTGCTGGGCAGGTGGTTGAAAGAGATGCGGCTTCATGAACACTCGAACTGACCAAATCTGTGCGACAAAGCGGAATGGAACACTGCACGCGCCTTTGGGCTCGACCGTCCCAATTTCCGTGATTGTTTTTCCATCGGCTTCGAGAACACCACAATCGATCGCATTACTTGTTTCGTTGAAGAGGCGAACCAAGGACGAAATTGTGAATGTTCGGTATCCTGAGGCAGCAGATACGTCGAGCAGGATATGAAGTAGCTTTGGCGGCGGGATGTTTGAAGTTACAGCCGCGGAAACTTGCCCATTCTCCGTCTCCTTATTGGTATCTGGTCCACTTTCCGCACCAATACGTCGAGGACGAACTCCATAGATGTATTTACCAGTGTTGCGAATCGGAATATCAGTTAACGGATGCCATTCATTGTCATCCCAGCAGAAAGATACCGTTTGCTCGGCACGTAAAGATGGAGAAATGGATGTCAGCAGCTCAAGTGGTACCTTGTCTCGGTTCGCGAGCAATTCACGCTTGGGTTGCCGTCGAGATGCATATGTGAACCCTCGTGACGCATTTCCAATATCGTGCGTGACCCAGTAGGTAATCGGTGCACCAGTATCGTTTACCAAGTAGCAGTCGGACGAAATCACGTTAGTTGGCGATACGTATGGGGGCCGTGCACTGCTTAAGGTGCCATCATAAGCTTTAGCAGTAAGACAGAGAGAATCGATCATGGCTGGGGACGTGTTGACATTCAGCGGGTGGCCTTCTTTTCCAGTAAAATCTAGGTTTGCGGTCACCTCTCCAGTTTCATCGCGAGTTAAAGAGCCTTTAAGGTCAAACATCCATGGCTCCACGATCGGCTCCCATGAACCCAGTGCTGTATTGAACCCCCAGATACTGACTCCATCGTCAGCATTTGGCTCGTTCAAACTTTCATCCGGGAATTCCACGGCTACCTCCGTCAATGTTGGGACGATACCATCAAATCGTTCTCCAACCTCGTAAGTCACCTTGCACATCGCACGGAAGGTATATAGTCGCGCTATTGGGGACAAGTGCGGTCCGCTCTGGCGAAGAAGCGTGATACTTGTATCTTCTAGTAGCAACTGGACCATGCTAATACTATCCTCGCGGAATTCAATGTCAGGTGGTGCCAAAGATCTCTGCTGGGATTCCGCAGGTAAATGATCACCCTCGCCTTGCTCAGAGCTTCCAGCCTCTTCGGGCTTTTCTTTCTTAGCACTGCCGTCACTGGTGTTGTCATCTGTTCCTAGCACCTTTTTGGCTTGAGTGAAGAGAAATAGATCGACCGTGCAGATGACAGCGTGAAAATGAGTCAGTGTCACGGCCATCGTTGCTTCAGCATCTTCTGCAGTGACCAGTTCAACATCGATTGTGAAGTCATCACACACGGTACGCTCATATCGTGACTGAGATTCACCTGACGCGCTATTTTTTGTTGGTGAGTCTGCCGATTCTGATTGTGGGGAAGTAGGAGTTGGCGATGTCAAGACTGCAGGTTTCGGTGGCCATTGCGAGCTCACCATCACAGACATATTTCGACCGTAAACTTGAGTTTGTGAGTTCTCGGGATCATCACTATGATACCGCCCGACGATACATCCACTTACAATCATTTTTATGGTTGTGTCATCAGGGAGAAGTCGTCGAGATTCTTTATCTTCATTGCCGTACTCATCAATGTGGTTAGGAGCACATTCTGCAGCCAGATAGTAGACGAAGCCGGTCGTAATGGACACGTCCAAAGAGGCCTCTGCGCGTTCAATTTGTTCCGAAAGATCAGATTCAATGGAGGCAAAGTATCGGAGTCTTTGACCGAATTCGACGATCACTGGAAGCAGCTCACAGATATCCAAGTGGATGCGAATTTCTTTGGCAGGAATGACAATGTCAGGTGAGGGAGCACGTCGATCCAGGACGATGTCGATACCTTGCTTAGAGACGCCGTCCCCCGACGAAGAGAATATACAGCCACAAAGTGCGCGTACTTCAGACGTCTGCTGAATATCGTTTTCTGCATCGTCATCATCATCACCACTATAATCAACCTTCCACAGAATACCCTTATAGGAGGATGCACGGATTTGAGACCGGAGGGATGCAAAACCGTCTACAGCCACTTGAAATTGTTCAAGGCAAACTCGAGCAATTATCGTGCCACTCGAAGGCTCATATGATGCGGTGTTGTCAATAGACGAATCCAAAGGATCAAGCAGGTCCAGAGCCAGATCACCGAGGTCAAACGCCATGTCGGTCACTTTTAACTCATCCGAGTTGCTGAAGCTGGACGTCGCTGGAGGTGGGAGGCTCGAAAAATTGTTGTCTAAAATCCGTGACAGAAGCTCTACCTGGTACGGATTGATCGCCAGGGTGGTCGTCGTTGTTGAGCTGGTTTCTCCTTGGCTTGAAACAGTCGAAACCTCCACCTCGCGAGATCTTGCTACCATAGCGCTGAACCAGTTGCCCTGTGACGACAAAGTAACCTTTGCGTGGCTACATATTTTCTCCATTTCTTCCAAAACTGTCGTGATGTCTAGCAATGACGTTTTCGCCTCACCTACTTCACCCTGCTTCTTTGCTTCTTTGCCAGTCGGTACAAACGGTACGGCCACGTATTCGATAAATACGTCGTTGAAGCTTCCAAGAGAGTAGCGACGCACAGGAGCTTCGTCATCAACCTCCCGGTCATTCGTTGTGGTTTCCTCATGTGTGATAACTTGGTTTGGTCGTTTGGGTTCAGTCATCACTGCGAATATCTGCACACTCTTGACTAAAACGCCGAGCTGTTCTTGTGTCATGTCTTCCGGGTAGGCTCGCGATCCTGACGAAATATCTCGAATATCGAGTTCAAGATGGTCCGATGGCGTTTTATGTTTGCCCTCATTCTCGCAGGTGGGCAGTAACAAGCTTACATGGGCTATCGCCAGCTCGAGGTTCATTCGTTCATTAAGCGGTTGCATTCCGGCTGGCATCCTGAGCAAATCCATCCACCGCGAAAAGCCTGCAATCTCTTTAGTGATATGGTCTACGAATCGAGACCAACACGAGTGCAGATAATTCACTTGAACTTCCTCGCTCTCGATTTTGTAATAAGCCGCAGCACCTCCGCGATGCAACAACGATCCAAATCCAGCGGATTCGAGCACCACCCGAACGGGAGCTTGCACTTGAAGAAGTATATGGGTTTCTTCTAAGCGGACTTCACTCGGAGCAGCCTCCTCTCCAGCCTCGTTTTCAGACTTAAGTTGCCCCAAGCGAGATGATGCCAATTGAATCTCGCCTAAGCCATTCAGCTTAGCACATACGTACTCAGTCTCAAGCGTTGAGATGTCACCGCGGAGATCTGTTCCATGAAGCACAAACGAAATCTGTTCCTGCCAACCCGTTTTCGGCATGAAGGACGCAAACCATCGCTGTACCCGAACTTGGAGCGCGAACCGAGCAACTGGTTCGAGCATAATACTCTCATATGCTGGGGCAGCTTCAGCTGGATTTGATGGCGTTATAGATTCACTCTTTTTGACCAGGGACTTGGAGTGATATCGAACGAGAGCAACAAATAGTTCATGATCCCAGTATAGCGCTGCTTGTTCGACGTTGACCTCGCCCATAAGTGGTTCAGAACTAGAAATCATAACACACGTTTTCCCGCGTAGCTCGAGTAGTTTGCTTGTACGATATCCCGTAGCTGGATCATACACTGGATCAATTATGTCTGTAGCCGTTGATATTGGTGTTGGTATGGATGAATTTACGACATCAGAATCCGGTGTAGTAGCGTCGTCCGGCGTAGAAACATCCGCCTTATCGTCCGGTAACTTATACTTTACACACTTGAGAAGTGACAGCGCACTCAAGTCGACAGCTGCAGCCTGGGCAGACGAAGAGAACCTTGCCATCACGCTTAAGTCTCGGATATCCAGCTCAAATCCCGTTAGTTCCTCTAATGTTGTTGATGCTGCGCTCAAAGCTTCTTGGATGGGTCCTTCACCATTGAAATCTATCAGAATTTGAGGGATCGAAATGCAGACATTGAGTCTCTCATCTTCAGATACAAATAGAGTGGCTTGGTCTGCCTTCGAAGTTGTTCCGTCGCCAGTCGGGCCTTGCCATTCTGCTGACGCTTGCAGTAGTTGCTGATATTGCTTACTGGACATTGAAAACTGAATGGGAGGTGCTGTGCATTTCATTTGCCACTTCGGGACACGGTAGCCTTCCACAAGCTTTTGCCCATAAAATACCAAGCTTGTGGTTTGCATCAAAGTGGAGCGTTTTCGATCACTGCCGGAATGATCATCCTGTCCCTCATCAGCGCTTGCTGAAGTATGTGGCTCTAGGAAATACGTTTCGGCTGCGTCGATCGACAACTCAAACGTGTTGTGTGCTACGCCATTTTGAAATTGTGTTCCAACCAGTCGAGCCTCAACTTCTGCAGAAGCATCCGTTGTATGAACGAAAACGTCGATCTCGGGTAGTTTGACCGAAAACACAACTTCTCTAGTTGGAACTGCTCGTACAGCTGCGCTGTTGCGACGAGGTTTGGTGATTTCAGGAGCACTAAATGCATTCTGGATGGATTTCTTTCGTAGCAATTCAGCAGGAAGCGCGGCCGCCGTTCTTGTCAGCTTTGGTGGCGACGGTGCTTTCTTTTTAACAGGAGTTGGCGCTACTACCTCATACGTCCTCGGGATGAAGTATGCACGAAGTTTCGATGTTGCGTACAGATTGTGAATATAGCGGAATCGCTCAAACACACAATCAAGCTGGAACTTGTTTTCAGATGATTCAATGTTCAATTCCACGAAAGGGTTCTTGCGCGTCGCAACTTGTCCGTTAGGACAGGTCGTACCAATCATGGAAAGAAGAGCCTGCGGCTCCTTCTTCTTTAGCGGCATTGCTTCGTACGTTTGGCGGAAGTCAAGAATCTGGACCGACGTGATGCGAGACGATACTGTGGAAGAACTTGTTCGCTGCAGTACAGTCACCACAAACTCGTTGAGCTCAAACCTTAAGAAATCTTGTGTGTTTGACTTGTCTCCGATCTTGTACTCCTCCACAAGTACAACCTCAAAACTGATCACGACTACATCTAGAGCCATTAGCAATGCCTCCACATTTCTTTCCTCATGGAAACTGGACGTTCGAGCCTCTGAGGATGCGTGCATCCGCGCATTCACTGTCAAATAGAGCTCCATCCTATCCAGAAGATTATCTCGCCCGGTTGATGGCCCACTATTCGAGCTACCACTTCCTGTTCGCCCTGAAGACCATTTCGATTTCCACTGCGACAGTTTCCTCGGAGAATCCTGACCTTGGCCTTCAACTTCCATCTCTTTGACCGCACACAGTCTGAAAAAGACAACCGTCGGCACCTCCAAACTGTCCTCAAGTGCGTTAAGACGGTTCCGATCTGCCATTACACTCTCAATATCTAGTTTCTTCTTCTTTGCGGCGCGCAGCATGTTCTTATGCAAACGAATGTACTCTTTCCGAGCGAACCAAAGTGTCGTGAAAAGTTTCCAATTGCACTGACGGGTAGCAACGCTTGCCTTGCGCGTTGGGCTCCCATTTGATAGAGTTGTTACTGTCTTCTGAGTAGAAATTCCGCTTGGATGTAATTCCATAACACCATGCAAGGCGTATTGCCACCACAGCTTCGCGTTCGAGCGAACAGGAACGGTTGGTCGCTTTCGTTGGGAGTGAAGGCGCTTCAAGTACATTTCGTGAGCCGAGACGAAATCTGCGACGCCAATCAGAAACGTGCTTTGCGCCGGAGTTAAGCAAGCTCGAATAGCACTAATCTCTGCCGAACACCGCAGCTTGGGAATAGTCGACGCTGTTCGCTCGTCATGATTTCGCGCCAGATTTATTCGAGTACTAAAAGGATGAATAATATTCGAGCCTGAAGTTGACGGACCCCTTCCACCTTTTGCACTTGTTGCTTCAATATGATCGCCATACACGCTAGCTTGCACCATCTCCAAGCGTCGATGCACAAACGCAGTACGAGCCTGCGCACGGTCCACAAACTCAGCTTGTCCATTGGCATTCGTCGTCGAAATTACAATCGAATCAATTGTAAGCCCCAACGCCAGCGAAATCGACGACGCGAGATGCTTTGAGTCTTCATATCGAATGTGAATATTCGTAAGCTCGAACGAGACGTTGTCCATAATAGTGTTCAGAATCTTCTTGCGATAACCCCACGACGCCGTTGGGTCCGAGTCTGCAGCTCCTGTGTCTCCCTCATGTTCACTTGAAGAACTTCCATCATTCTTCACGTTCTCCAACAACTCCAACATCCTCACTTCCTGCTGCTTCGCCCACCGTGTACGCAGTATGTACGAGTCATCATCTTCCTCATTCTTCTTCGCTTCATCCTGATCCGTCGGTTCCACCACAAGGAACACGTCTTCAATCTTAATCGTCACTGCCTGTGACGTCAACTTCTTCCACGGCACCTTAATGCTCAACTTACCCACACTACCCGATTTCATCTTCATAGGCAGCTGGAACTTGTCCAGCGCCGCGCCTCGCATCCTCAGGTCCCGGAACTCCACTTTACCAGCAAATAACGCCACCTTCATCTTCTCCGAGTCGAGGCCTTCCACCCACTCGCTCACATACTCCTCCAGTACCGACTCCACTACCTTCTCGAACATCTTGAAGCCTCCAGGTGTCTATACACAAAGTTCACACGTCCGTTACTTCACTTCTAGGCCTCGTTTAGACAATGCAAGAGCATGCATCGACGCTGAATTGAATGGAGAATAGAGAGGAGACGTTGCGGCATGTAATAGAGGGCGGGAAACGTACCTAGTGCTGCGTTAAGATGAAGGAAACACGCTCTATGACGCCCTCAGCGGCTCTTGACTGTCCGCGCCCAATGCGGAATGAAGAGTGAAGTTCACTTCAACTTGGTGGGCGGTTGGTAACGGCTCTGATTGGCTAAAAATAGTTTTTGGTTAAGATGGGTTCCGCACGCACGAAGCGCAAGAACCTGCAGAAACGTCGTAAGCGGCGGGTGTTTGCCGCCATCGCAGCGGAGATTGAAGCAAGTGTGAGTTGCCATCTTCATTACTGTGAACAGCACTACACGTTGATGTGCTTTTCATCGTCGAAAGCGCTCTAATAGCGGAGATATTGGGTATCTACAGGAAGAGGCTCAACGGACACCGGAACAGGAGGAATTGGAGCAAATGAGGAACGAAGAAGAGCGTCAACGAACCCACGAACAGTGGCAAAAGGCAGTGGAGAAATCCAATGTGGCATTCAATAAACGGAGGAAGATTCTGGCGCAACGACAACAGTTGATACTCTCACTACGACAGGTTGAGTAGAAATGGCTACGCTTTGACTGGCCTGGATCTGTTGCTGACTCGGAATCTTGTTACACAGCAAATGCTGGCAGAGAACTAAGCAGCAAAAGGAGATTAAAACGACTAAAGATTACGAGACTCAGCAGCCGGATCAGGTGGCAACGCCTTATCGAGTCTTTCTCGTCCCTTATCACCGCTACGAGAGTCCCGAGAACGTAGCGCCTGACATCAACTTAACAGCGATGAGGGCTCAAGTGACGACGTGGACGCCCCGCAGAGTACCTTACCGGGTCTGATACTGCACTGTACGTGCCGGCCACGTTGGTCTTATGCTAAGCAGTCCCTGACTCATGTATTGATTTGCTCAAGCGGACCAGTGGATATGCACTGGCAGGAACAATTACGGTGCTGAAACGATTGCCGGGTGCTGCTAAGCAACACTCATTAATGTCATCCCTGTACGTGTATCCGGTGGAAAAGTTGGGGTCCGGTTCTGTTGAACGATGGGTATCACTATTCGCCGCACAATAATGGGGATACTGTGAGCGTACTCGGATTCGTTGACAATCCGTGAAGCATTGACCTTCAGCGCCTTCTTATGCCAGCGAATTTCCGGGGTTGTCTTTCTGGATGGATACTTTCACGTGGCTGGATTGCTCTATTACATGTACATGCATACACGCGAAATACCGGTACGGTACGAGTTATGTTGTTGTGGTGTACGAACTGCGAAAAAGGGCTAGAAGCTGGACTTCGGTTGCTAATGGCTGTAGTACAGCCGCTGTACACCTTTGGCACGAGCTGCAGACCTACAGCTATGGCTTTGATGGACCGGCCGGGTAGTGAGTGAGCTTCTCGCGTGAGAGCTTCAGTTTACGTTCGACGTTAATAGTGGCGTTAGTCATTCAGCGTTACACAATCTCGGGCTTCATCGGTGCCGTGTTGCCGAGCCTCGACCCAAGGTGACGGCGATATAATCTTCCGACTAGCTGCGTCCCATAATCATAATTGGTGGACAGATAAAGTACCTGGTACTAAACACAAATGATCACGGACACACTTTGCGACGGAGGTGAGTCCAACAATCAATGTCCGTTTACCCGGCTCGATACTTATGCGTTGGTTGGCTCACTTTCCAATTGGCGCTGTCCCAAGTACAATAACTCCAACTTTGAAGGACAAGTATGGATTCTGGCGAACCGAGTGTTCCGATCATCTAGTACGACGATGCCAAGACATTGATGGGTCGAGGCCCATTGGAGCTGCACGACCACGTGGCGTCTCGGATGGAGAAAGCCTTGGGCAAGATGCTCCCGCAGATGGAGATGTGCTTCAAAGAGGTGTCCATCTCGGCCGACATTACGGTCAAAGACAAGAACGATGTGAAGATGGCGCTCCCTACGCTTCAGAACGAGATGATGAAGTCCATTCGCAGTGTGGTCGCCAAAAAGCACACTGTGAGGAAGAAGATCTTGAAGAACGTGAGCGGCGTGTTCAAACCCAGTACAACTACTCTCGTGCTCGGACAGCCCGGTTCGGGCAAGTCGGCGCTGATGAAGCTGCTGACTGGGCGGTTCCCGGAGGAGAAGAACATCACTATCGAGGGTGAGGTGACGTACAATGGCATCCCTGCTGTTGAACTCCGCAAATGCTTGCCGCAGCTCGTGTCGTATGTGCCCCAGCGTGACGAACTCTGTGCCTTGTTGACTTCGAAGGAGACGCTTGAGTTTGCTCACGCGTGTTGTGGTGGGGATTTGGCCACGTACTGGGAGAAGCATCTCGTGCATGGCACTCCGGAAGAAAATGCAGAGGCGCTGAAGGTGGTTCGAGCCATGTATCAATACTACCCCGATGTCGTGATTCAGCAGCTTGGACTTGAGAACTGCCAAAATACTATCGTCGGTGATGCCATGCTGCGTGGGGTGTCGGGTGGTGAGCGGAAGCGAGTGACAACTGGTGAGATAGAGTTTGGCAGCGCGTACGTGAAGATGATGGATGAGATCACCACCGGCCTGGACAGTGCCGCTACCTTTGACATCATCACGATGCAACGGAGTATCGCCAAGAATTTCCACGAGACGGTGGTGATTTCGCTGTTGCAGCCGTCGCCGGAGGTGTTTGCGCTGTTTGACAATGTCATGATTCTGAACGAAGGCTTTGCGATGTACCATGGTCCACGTGAGGAAGCGTTGGGCTACTTTGAAGGTCTCGGCTTTAAGCGTCCTCCACAGCGTGATGTGGCGGACTTCTTGATGGATCTTGGTACGAACAAGCAGTACCAATACGAAGTGAACAGCAGCGTTCCTCGTTCTGCTCGTGAATTTGCCGAAGTGTTCGAGTACTCAACTACCTACGCGCGCGTGCTCAAAGATGTTGAAGACTCTGTTCGCTCCAGTGTTGTCCACGATAAGAAGGCTGACATGGATGGTCAACCAGAGTTCTATCAGACCTTTTGGGCTAGCACTTCTTTACTGATGAAACGACAGCTAACAATGATGCGACGAGAGATGTCGGGTCTTATTGGGCGGCTAGCGATGAACACCATTATGGCGCTGCTCTACGGCTGTGTATTTTACCAGTTCAACCCCGCGGATCCACAGCTGGCCATGGGAATTATCTTTGAGTCCGCGCTTTGCTTGTCACTGGCCCTGGCTTCGCAGATTCCGATGATCATTGCTGCCCGTGAGGTATTTTACAAGCAACATGGGGCGAATTTCTTTCCGACTGCGTCGTACGTGGTTTCCTTTTCTATCAGCCAGATACCTCCGATCATTCTGGAGACCATCGTCTTCAGCAGTATTGTTTACTGGATGTGTGGCTTTGTGAGCTCCGTCTGGAGCTTCATTCTCTTCGTGGTAATGCTGTGCTTGATCAACATCACGTCATGGGCATTTTTCTTCTTCCTGGCTTGCGCTTCGCCGAATGTGAATGTGGCCAATCCAGTCACTGGTGTGATGGTTGAGCTGTTCATCTTGTTCGCTGGGTTTTCCATCACGAAAGACCAGATTCCTGACTATCTCATTTGGGTGTACTGGATCAATCCTGTTGGTTGGGGTGTTCGTGCACTCGCTGTCAACCAGTACACAGAATCGCGTTTGATACTTGCGTTTTCGATGGTGTCGACTATTGCACCAAGTAATGGGTGAATATGCGCTAAGCACCTACGAGGTTCCTCCTGAGAGATACTGGCTTTGGTATGGCATTCTCTTCATGGTTACCTCCTACATCGTCTTCTTGTTTTGTGCCTTCCTCGCACTGGAGTATCACCGCTACGAAAGTCCCCTGAACGTGATGCTCGACAGCGAGATCAAACCTCGTACCACAAAAATGGACGAGTACTCACTTGCTCGGACACCGCGTGGTCAGGTAAGGAAAATGAAATAACGCTACCAGTGACGGGCGTGGAAAAGCAATTTATTCCAGTGACTGTAGCGTTCAAGGATCTGTGGTATTCAGTGCCGGACCCCGCCAACCCGAAAGAAACTATCGACCTGCTCAAGGGGATCAGCGGATACGCGCTGCCAGGCACAATTACCGCGCTAATGGGATCCTCCGGGGCCGGGAAGACCACACTCCTAGATGTGATCGCAGGACGTAAATCCGGTGGTAAAGCTCGAGGACATGTCTTGCTAAACGGCCACCCGGCGACGGACCTCTCAATTCGCCGCTCAACGAGGTACTGCGAGCAAATGGATATTCACTCGGAATCGTCGATAATCCGTGAAGCGTTGACATTCAGCACATTCTTACGTCAAGGCGCCGATGTACCCGATAGTAACAAGTACGAGTCGGTGAGCGCGTGTTTGGAGTTGCTGCACTTGACTCCAATCGCTGACCAGATCATTCGTGGTAGCTCCATGGAGCAGATGAAGAGATTGACGATCGGTGTGGAGCTGGCTGCGCAACCGAGTGTACTCTTCTTAGATGAACCTACAAGTAGCCTCGATGCCCGATCCGCCAAACTGATCATGGATGGCGTCCGCAAGGTGGCAGATACGGGTCGAACGATTGTTTGTACGATTCATCAGCCTTCAGCGGAAGTGTTTCAAGTATTTGACAGTATGTTGCTGTTGAAGCGTGGGGGTGAGACGGGTTTTGCTGGCGAACTAGGCGACAACGCGTGTGAGATGACCAAATATTTCGAGTCAATTGACGGTGTCGAGAAGTTACGAGGTAACTACAATCCGGCCTCATGGAGCTCGACAGCGCACCAGCGACTGAGTGATCTTTCGTCACCACCTTATGCCAGTCTACGACGCCAAACCAAGCGGTTGTAGGGAGCCAACTCTCGCGTCCACTCCCGGTGCTTATGAGTGCGAGGCAGTGGCTTCGGAGCCGAAATCTGCACTCACGTCATCAACAATACGTTGAATAACGACCGGAATCTTCGAATCGGAGTTCGACAGTGTAGGCAAGGCGCAATGCACCACACATGTGATGTCTTTATAGCCGCAGGATATGCAGACTGCAAACCCACCTTCACCTTCACTGATTAATTAACAGCCTTATGACGAGTTCAATTACTAGTAGCTCGTCGACACCACTTTGATAGTCGGCTTCAAGGAAGTTCGTTTCGTTGGGGAGTCAGCATCCGTGCTCAGCCATTTGCTCGCTGTTGCTGTGATCAGACGACAATTAAGTGCCACCTAAGGTGGCGCGGTACACACAGTAACCGGTGTGCTACAGTTGTGGAGAGAATCATGGTGTTGTGATGCAGGTGTTCGACGGTCTTGCGCACGTTGCGCTTGGTGCGGCGATGAAGAGGACGTTGTTGTAAATTACAACTTGTAAAGCGACGAGGCCAGTAATAGTTGAACTTAGGTTGAAGTTCAACGTAATTTATGCGTAAATTACCAAGCGATTCCATATACCGGATTCCTCCGCTTGTAGAGGACAGCTTCATATAAGAGCGACCAATCACCATGCGATAGTTCACCATCCTTTCCCCTTCCACTTATAAGTTCCGGTACAGAAATGCAACAATCATATCAATACATTTATACCGGTAATATAGTCACCATCCATTTTGTGCATTCGGCCTGGATCACACACCAAGCTGAGCGACGCTCAGCTTCAGTGAGCGTAGCCAAAGCATTACAGTGGAGACTCGCGCGATGTGCGGACGTGGATTAAAGAATTCTTGTCAACTCAGTGCAGACCTCGGCGGAAGCCAAGAAGAGCTGGTGAAGTGGGTTAATGATGTCTACATGTACATGTATTAATACAAGGAGGATGTTCCTGTTACCTCTACGTAGTTAGCGCGAGATCCAGCGTATATTACAACATGCACAAGTTTGATGCATCGAACATTGCGAAGTTGGGACGGCTCGCCACAGCTTATTGATGAGAGCAAGGACTTCAACCGTGCCGAATACACCCGCAGTTGCTGTGCCCTTCACCACGCAGCAATACATGACCTAATATGTGTACTATTTGGACCAAAAAGGTAATCAATTTGGACTAAATCGCAATTTCGGTACTGACACCGGTAGCTAAAACCGGAACGTCCTTTTATGAATGGTACATTGTACCGGCATGTAACCGGTCCTCTACAAGCGGAGGAATGCGGTAATAAAAATAAGTACATGTAGAAGTAGAAGAAGAAGAATGTAATATATTCGGTGTTACACAGCTAGTGGAATCACCCGCGGTCAATCTTCACTTCCAGTATTAAAAGCTGGCGGATTGATGGGTCCGAAGATGACCAAAAGTGCAAATTATCGACGAATCAGGCAGATTAATGGCAAGATGTGGCTGCCCGAAGATGACTCAAGATACAAGTTAACGACGAATCAGGGTGGGTACGGTTTTGGCTGGTGATTGCACCAGTACCAAGATCGCTCTTTGTATTGGCTTTGCATGTGTTAGGCAGAGTGAGAGCGAGCGAGAGAGAGAGAGAGAGAGAGAGAGAGAGGGATCTACAGCGGCAACTGACAAGGCTACCAACTCTGAATTTCATTCGTGCATTTGCTATCTTCTACTCAAGACGGTCTTCCCTTCTCCGGAGTTGTGGACGCGATATCGCAGCTCACGTCCCCTTGCAGGCTTCAATCGCTATGTCACCGCCACGGAACCAGCGTTCGCCACAAAAGATCTCTCGATCACCAGTCCCCCGGTACGGTCAAGGAGAATGCGTTCAAGGAGGACAAGGGCTACTGTAGCGTCGTGTGTCGGCTCGGTACGATCTGCAAGGACCCTCTTCTCATCGATGAGATTCGACGCAGTGCTCACGCAATGAAGCAGATCCGGATGGAGGCGTGGCACCTCGTGAACCTTCACACGCTTCGATGTCTCGAAAATGGTCTTCCTCTTCCCAACTACGCCGACAAAACCTTCTCCAATCTCTGCTGCTCAGGCGTGGCGACAACTCCGTAGACGCATCTTGTTGCGAAGAAGAACCCCGAGTCGTGGAAGTCAATCAACGTGTATCAGTCGCAGCGAGAACAATACGGGTTTGAATAAATTTCTCATCTTAATGGATTCTCTCAACTCAAAGCCGATCTTCGTAAGCAAATGGTAGTCAACGCCAGGGTGATGATTCGTGATCACTTCTTCGACCGCCTGCGACTCTACGTACAGATCACGTTTGGAGGACTCGGTAGCGATCTCACCAAGAAAGAGAAGAAGGAGAAAGCAGTCCTCGTGAAGGCAATCATGCGCGCGTGCTACAGTACGGACGAGAGGGTTGTGATGGAAGCGCTGCAGATGCGAGACGTTCTCACACCGGCTGGCGTCGAGTGGATTCCGTGGCCAAAACACATCGAAGCAAACGGCATGGCGTTCCACGTTCAGTTGATCTGGGAGTACCAAGGTGTTGTCGAGAAGAGAATGGGTGCGGTACCCAACGAGAAGGGAGAGCGGGCGTTCTCAATATTTCCGGTATCCACGAAGTACACAAGAGCGCATATCAAGATCAACGCCACTACGCTCCAAGGCTTCTATATGCGCATCAAGGATCGAGTGGAGGGCTACAATTGGAATCGCTCGGGTTTGTCGCTATCGGTGAAAGCGGTCACGGAAAACCGGTGGACGGTGATGCGAAACGCTGTTGATATCTCTCGGTTTGAAACAAGAGGCTTGCAGTGTCCTCTTTCCAAGATCGAGTTCTTGGAGCTGTCCGTGGAGAGAAGTACGGACACGCCAGTCACCTCTTTGCTAATCAAGTAACGAGCGATGGATACGGCGCATCCGTTCTGCTCTGTCAACCAAAGACGGAGGGCGAGAAGAATTCCGACACGAAGTCTTCGGATTGCCCTGTCGTTCCTGTTGGATACGTGCCAGATATCGTCATTGGGCTGGATACCGGGATGCGAGCAGTCTGTTCGGCAGTAAAAGAAGTCCTTCGTCCACAGCAACAGATGCGGAGACGTAGACCACGTCGTCGACCTCGGCGTGGGTCCAAGCGAAAGACGAAGAGCAATCGACCGCGCTGGGTACGCAGACCAAACCTCCTAAGCGTCGTAATAACTGGGATATCGTACAAGTAACTACGCGCGAGTGCTGGCATCTGGTTGGGTTCAACCGATTTCGGGCGTGGAACGAGGGCCTGAAGAAACGACATCCTCATTACCAGAAAATCATTGCAGACATGCCGTCGTTCAAGACGGCGAGCTACGCCATGTACCTGGAGCGACTGGAGTACTTCTGGCGGCACGCTCGGTTCCTGCTGCAGTTTTGTGCGGACCGCCCGTTCCTCAAGCGGATGTTCTTCCAGAAGCGCATGGCTCGCGTGGCGGTCGATGCCATAGCGACGCGCATCGTTCCAGTCATAAGCAAGAGGACGTGCGTAGCGTACGGAGACTGGAGCAGACGCAAGGGTATTAAAGGTCATGCGCCAAGTCCGGTCAAGGGGTTGAAGCAGGCGCTACAGAAGCGCGCAACGGTGGTGTCCATGGACGAGTTCAGGACGAGCAAGCTCTGCTCGCAGTGCCACCACACCCTTTAGTCTGTACGCTACTCCGTGAACACGAAGCTCCCGAAACGAAAGAAGTGTAAGGGTGTGGTGCTGGTACGCAATCGAGCCGAAGTCCAATTCGAGGAAAAGAAATGTCATGGGGTGCTACGCTGCGATTACGCGGGCTGCAACGCGCGCTACTGGGACTGAGACGCAAATGCTGCCATTAACATGGTTGAGCTACTCAAGAGCGAGGTGCTAGGACGCGGCCGCATGGAGGCCTTCAGGAGGACGTAGAAAGACAAAACAACGTGGAGGCGAGAAAACAGTGTACGCGTGGGAGGACCGGTTTGCGGAAACCATAGTGCGTGCGAGAACAACAGAGCTGGATGTGCTACTGGAGGCTCGGATTACATCTTTATTCGGCCTCTTCCTCATGTGGGGCATGCCCGTGTTCATCAGCATCGCAGCCTTTGGCACATCTGCTGTCAGGCTGCAGCGAAACCTGGATTGTTTTCACGAGCCTCGCGCTGTTCCAGCTCATTCAGATTCCGCTGCGCAATGGTGATGCAAATTATCACTACACTGATTCAATTTGCTGTGGCTGTCGAGCGTGTATCATCGTTCATGAATTTGCCGGAAATTGCTCCAAGGCAATTCGTTATGTCACCAACAACGAAATTGCTGCCATCTCTGATGGGCGTTTTACGTGGGAAGCCTCTGGAAATTGCGGGTTTGAACTTCATCACATGAACTTTAAAGTACAGGCAGGAGACTTCTACGTCATTCATGGGGCTGTTGGATGTGGCAAGTCTTCATTTTGTGCTGCATTGCTTGGCGAAATGGTGAAACATAGCGGAGCGGTATACCTTGGTGGAAGTGTGGCGTATTGCTCACAACAGTCTTGGATCCAGAACATGATAGTACGGGACACCATTTTGTTCGGCCATCCGTTTGATCGCAAGAAATACGAGAAGGTGTTGGATGCTTGCGCACTGACTGCGGATTTGGAATTTCTCCCAGCTCGTGACAACACAGAGATTGGTGAACGCGGCGTGAATTTATCTGGAGGTCAGCAGGCACGTATCGCGTTGGCACGAGCTCTCTACAGTGACGCAGCCATCTACATTTTGGACTCACCACTGTCAGCGGTTTATGCAATCGTGCAAAAAGAGATTTTTGAGGAGTGCTTGCTTGGACTGCTGAAGCACAAAACGATTTTGCTCGTGACGCACAACCCAGACATTATCGCGTCGGATTCTGTCTCGCACGCGATCACCATTAACGAGTCGGGTGAAGTGGTTGAAACGAGACGAGTGATCAATCGTCCAGAAACGCCAGAATTGTTGTCTCCTCTCGCTGCACAAGCTTATGTGATGCCCTCATTCGATACTTTCAATAACGCGGTGCAGCCAAACGCCAGAATTAATGAACATTTTAAAGCATACTGACGACGAAAACTTGGCCTTGGTATCTCCGTTCAAGCATGCCCAGATCAAAACATTTGAGAATCGCGATTCTGGCAATGATAATTCAAGCGCAAGAGACAAGTTGATTCTCGAGGAAGAGAGGGCTGGTGGACGTGTAGCTCGTCATATCTTCGCTGCGTATTACCACGCAGTGGGTGGTCTACCCATCGTATCCTTCATCTTGCTCTCACAAATGTTTGGCAAGTGCTTCAAATTGGCAGCGACTTCTGGCTCAGCAGTTGGGCCAACGACAGCGTGAGTCATGACGGTGTGGCTAGTAACGCTGAGTGCAGACTGGGCGTCTACTCGACTCTCGGTGTGATTTCTGCTGCAATGGTGCTCTTTCGCACCATACTCGTTACGGTATATGGCATCCGTGCAGCTAAGAATCTCTGTGACCGGATGAGCAGTTCGCTGCTTCATGCTCCCATGCGCTTTTTCGATGCTACACCGATTGGCTGGATCCTGACGGGTTACGGTGGTGATGTTTTTGTCGTGGATGTGAGGATACCAGGTACGTTCGGGTCTTTGGCGGCCAACAATTTTTCAGTCGGTTGTAGTGCTGTTACTGCTGCACTCGTGGTCCGTTGGAAGGGACTATTGCTTTTACCCGTGACGTACGTGTACGTCAAGGTGGCTAAATTTTACATTCGCCCAGCTCGAGAACTCGAACGCTTGTCCAAGACCACGCAGGCACCCGTGCTCAACCATTTATCGGAGCCAGTGGATGATGGTGCAGTACTTCGAACATTCGGCATGCAACAAGTTCGTCGCTTTTTCCACGCGAACAACAAACGACTGGATGACAACAGTGCCGTTTGGTACGCCAAATTGTGTGTATCTCAACGGTTCTGCTTCGAATTCAGCTCGTGGGCACGTTGCTTCTGCTCATCGTGACTTCATCTCTGGTATTGCTTCGAGATCAATTGAACGCTGCCATCATCGGATTAGCGTTTTCGTACGCACTCCGAGTGTCAGCCAACTTGGAAGGTATCGTGCGGATTCTGACCCAGGTGGATACATTGATGGAGAGTCCAGAGCGGATGCAGGAGTATATCGACATTGAACAAGAGGCACCGGCTCGCGTGCCAATGATGGATCCACCTGCCCAGACCGATTGGCCGTACACTGGAGCTCTCGTTTTCGAGAAGGTTGCATTCCGGTACAAACAAGGAGGTGATTTGGTACTTCGAGACGTGAGTTTCGAGGTTCAAGGTGGTCAAAAGATCGGTATCGTTGGCCGTACTGGTGCTGGTAAGTCCAGCCTCACCATGGCGCTATTTCGCATTAACGAGCTGGCGAGTGGCTGTGTGTCGATCGATGGCGTGGACGTGAGCAAGATTGGCGTGAAAACTTTGCGTGAAAAGTTGTCGATCATCCCACAGAACCCGGTCCTGTTCAGGGGCCCGTTGCGTGGTCACCTCGACCCATTCGACGCATTTAACGATAAAGAGATATGGGAATCTCTTCGTCAAGTTGGTTTGAGCGATCGCGTCGCCACGGATGAGCTGAAACTGATGACACTTGTCGGTGAGCGGCAGATGCTGTGCATGGCACGCGCGCTGCTGCGCCGCTCGCGCATCGTATTCGACGAGGCTACTGCTGCGATCGACCACGCGACCGATCAAAAACTGCAACGAGTGATCCGCACAGCGTTTGCGGCGTCGACAGTGCTTACCATACGATTTTGGACGCTGACCGAGTACTTGTGGTCGATGGCGGTCGGTTGGTCGAGTTTGCACCACCAGGAGAGCTGATAAACAATGAGCAGGGCCACTTTTCTCCGGCTCATGCACGGGGGCGGATACCTGGACAAGGTCAAAAGACAGAAACACATCCTGTAAGCTCAACGAGTCACTGGTATTTTTCTTCGTCAATGCATTAACTGTTGGAATCTTGATTGAATTAGGAACCATTTTCGGAATGGAAAGTTGAAATCAAACAACTGTGACCATCCACCGGTTTCATGGCTTAAAGCGTGGTAAACACGTCGCCAGCGGGGTACCGACATACAGTATATCGCATGCTGTCGATCTCGGTGGAAGCTGCGAAGGATGGTGAAGTGACGTGGTGCAGCGTTGCGGGCATTAATCAGACCGGGGTATTGTTGAGGCTGCCAATTCACGCAGCGAAAAGTCCAAGGACCCAAAACTTTCTTCAACAAGCGAGCGACGACACGCCTGACAAGCACTGCATCGTGATCACGGCCACGGTGGACTGTGGAAGTGAAGCGAGTGAGTCAAGGCTTTCCTACCGCACGTCTGGTTGTGCGGACGCCTATGCAGCGCAACGTCTTAAGTGCACGACGGCAAGTTGCATCGGAGACCGCAGCGCGAGTTGACGAAAGCAGCTCGAAAGAAACAGTGGAGAGGTGAGTTGGACCGAGTCGGAATTGTGAGGCAGGAAAAGAGGGAGCTGCACGGAGCGCACGGAATGGGCTTCCACAACGCGACTACAGAGGCACTTTTCGTTGACTTCCGACGTCGCCAGTTGGACAGTGTCCGATTGAAGCGACATCGTGAGTCGCCACGCCGCGCGGGCTTGAACTCGGACGCAAGGGTGTTCATAGTGAAGAGAGCGCATGGAGCTCGCATTTTGCTCCGTTTGCCGCAGTATGGAGCTCACCCAACTCTTTTCCTGTCAGATCCGGTGCACCCAGCAGCCTCCTCGTCTTTGCCGAGTTACAAACTGCAGGCACCACCACAACCCTCCTTTGCCATGCTGCCAACGGCTGGTTGCAACGCCAGCCAGCCAGAATTGACAGCGCTGACCAGCATGACGCGGATACCCCCAGCCGCAAATGTACACTTTCTTTCATATCCAAATCAACAGAAAAGAGTAGCAGCATGTACCCAAAACTATGGGTTTTCTCCATAACTTACAACAGTGGCAAAGACGCAAAAATTGCCGGCTTTCGGTGAAAAACCTGAAGCTTTCCATTCTGTCCGGCTCAAGTCGCCCCATATCCCGGGGTCTACTCTTATGTTTCATACAACGTTACCGTCTTGTCTTTTCTGTGCCAATTGTAACCGAACGGATAGGAGTCAGAGCAAAAAGTTGTCCACGTGGTTGTGTCGCCTCCTTATCCTCAATCCATCCCATTTGCCTCACTTACAAATACGACGACGCGAAGGCACCGATCATCACTCCTTCGTTCATGGCTCGCGGGGGCCTCTCGTCGTCTCGGGTGGCGGGGCCCACGGCTTCCACAGCCAGCAACGAGTCTCTAGGATCCTCTCGTGTGTGGACACCTCTGCGTGAGAACTATTTCGAGCCGCCGCTGCTTTCATCAAGGGAACGCGCCTACCTGGTGCGCAAGTCGTGCGAGGCGGCGCAGGAGCTCGTAGAGCGCGCGCGCAGTGCCGGCGGGCCAATAGCCTGGCGCCACGTGGAGAAGAACAACGGTGTGCAGATCTACGCAGGCTCTCCGCGCTCCACAGCCAAAGGGGCGGCCCTTACAGCCGCCAGTATGTGTGGCGTCACCAGTGTACCAGGTACAGTGAAAGAGGTGGCGTCATTGTTCCAGTTGGGCTCTACACGACAGATGAAGGAGTTCGCTAGAGCTCATAGAGAATGGTTCTATGACGGCGTCGTGTTGCATACACTGGCACCTAGAACGAAGGAGAAGCCGTTGCATCAAGTCACAGCTAAGTGGATGGTGGTGCAGATGCCTCATGGTCTCCCACATCGTGATTTCTGCTATTTGGAGTGTCAGGACAAGTTTATTGACGCCAGAGGACGCAAAGGATGGGTACTTGGACAACATTCGATTAAGTTGCCAGGATGTGACGACCTGAAAAGGGAATTTGGACTGGTACGAGGAAGTTTGTATCATTCCGGTTTTGTCGTCGTAGAGAGTGAAGAAAGACCGGGACATGTGGATGTGATTCATCTTGTGCAGCTGAATTTGAAGGAACATACCCCCGTGCCGGCTAGTTTACTGAGAGCGAGAGTGTTGTTTGTGGCACAAGTGCGCAATATGCTCAGAAGTAAACGACTCAACGAGCAACGGTACTTGAGTGACTTGGAACTTGTACCCAGGAAGTACAGAGCCAGATGTACAGTGTGTCAGGACTCGTTCTCGCTCTTGTTGCTGAGGAAATTGAACTGCAGAAAGTGTGGTGAAGTTGTCTGTGCTGCGTGTAGTAAGGAGTTCCCCATTGAGAACCGCAACTTTGCGGCCACAAACGGAGGAGATGAGGTGCGCAAATTGCGCATCTGTATGCACTGCTTCCAAGGGATTACGAACGCCCCCAAACCCACGTCGGCGCTGGTGGAACCACCGCATTCATCGACAATGTCGATGAGTTTCCTGGGTTATCACGATGATGAACGTCGGGCCTCGTTTATGACATCGCGTGTAGGTGGACATCATAGGCATCGTGAGGAAGATGCACCCAAGATCTTCTTGCAGTCCATGCGGCGTGAGAAGCCCTCCCGCCAGCGAATGTCCAGCACATCGCCGATTCCTAATTTCGGTGCTGATATGCCTCCTTCTACATCTCGCCATCGCACACGTGGAGAACCGGATGCAGATCTCTATCACAGGTCGCAGCGCTACCAACAGCAGCAGCAGGATTACAGTCGTTCACGCGACCACCGTGGAAGCCAGTGCATGCGTCCTTCTGACTTCAGACCAAGCCAGAGTCTGTCGCTGGATGACCCGATTGCGAGAGGTGAAGGACGCTACACGTTGCAGATGCCAGGACCACCAGCTGTGCCGTCTCCAGCCTCCATTTTCGACCGTCCTGCCAACGGTGCTTCGCGACGTCCTCAGCATCTGCCACGGAGTAACAGTAGCGACATGTTGCTGGGAACGGGAAGCCAAAATATGAGCAACTTCAGTCGACTGCAGGAGCTGAGCAGCCGGGAGCGACTAGCACAACTACAGCGTGAAAACAACTACATGACTCGTTCTAGCATCGACCACCGCATGCCCGACGCCTACATGTCTGCTCTTCAGCAGGCAAGTCGCGACAAGCACGACTTTGACGCGCCGCCTCCGATGTACCAAGCTCCTAGGGACCTCGGTGCCTATGGTGCAACATTACACGATCACTCAGTTGCTCCCCCTGACCTCGTCCCGTACGATTCTACGCTGGACGACCCGGATACCTGTCCACCGCTGGACATGAGCGCGCTTACATCTTCTGCGTCGGCGATTCCGATTGAGCTTAACAGCATGAGCACAGCCGCAATGCCGCCAACTGCGCCTAGGGATGGTGGGCGTGAGCGCGAACTTTTGCGTCAACGCGAACGCGAGATCGAACAGCGCCGCGAGTCGACAAGCTCGGATTCTTCGGCGAGCTCAATCGACATTGACACGTACGATGACGCGCCGAATCTTGCCGTAGTCCCGCCAATTGCTGAGCAGCAAAAGGAAGAGATCGTTGAACGTATGCCACCCAATATGCCGCAGTCAGCTGTGAAACCAGCGCAAAACTCGGTCACTTCAATTGAAAACGGCATGAAAGCAGCGCATATTCACGACACTGACGAAGATTCGGAGTTGTCCATGGGTGCTTCAGATGACGAAGAGGAACGCCGTGTAAGTGCCAAGCTTATCCCTTCATCCATTGCGCCACATCGTCGACCAGTCGACGATGATGCTGAGGAGACCAAGGCAGAGGAATTTGCTGAAACCCCGGCGTTGCCACCCCCGTCTCCTTCTGCTCATACGGCAACTCGCAAGCTTCTAGAGCGTCCGTCCATTGCGAACTCGTCGGCAGGTGCGCAATTGGGTGGTGGTATGCCCACCGAATCTGGAAATACACCTGGTGGGGAAGTGGTTGCGCCTAAAGAGACAGAGGCAGTTGAGGAAGACCTCATTGACCACGAGAAGCAATTGCAACTTTCAAAAGTGGAGGATTTGATTGACCACGAGTATCAACAGAAAAACTTGCCCAAGGGGTTCAAGACTCAAGATAATCGGGCATCTGAGAAGTCGCAGGGGTGCGATGAAGATGTTGTAATGGATGCTGTCGCCAGGAAGTACACACTGCACGGCCGTTATGACCAAGCGGAGGATATCACAAACCACGAACAGCGGTTTTCTGAAGCAGAGGACGATGTGATTCTCAACACTGTTGGCTGTGATATGAATTACTTGGATGCCGACATGCGTCAATTCCACGATCAGTCACTGTTTATTCGTCAAAGCCGCGATGGCGAAGCACCTAGTTTTCATGGAGAGCGCAGCTTCTCGTCCCAATTGAAGGACGGTATGTCTGTACCCCCCTCGAGCCCAAGCGAAGGCCCGTCAAGCGCTGCATCAAACGGGGTGTTGCCACCATATGAGCACATGCCAACATCCCCGAAGGGTGACAGTGGCAAACTCTTAAACTTGGCAACGCCCTCACGCCCCACTATTAGTCGTGAAGGTACTTTTGCTCTTGCCAACATGGATGGGTCGTTTAAAGCCCCGAATGGTTTGGTAGACCGCGTTGCACTGGATGCTCAGAAGGAGCCGATCAACAAGAGCTCGCCAATGGCCGTGTCTACAACTCGAACGGATGACCGCTTTGTAATTAGTGGTAGTCTCGTGTCTGCCCCCGTTGATGATGCTGCGGAAGATCTGGTCTTTGAAGGAACGCAACGAGACAGCGATGTACCTCGTGGCAGCTTGCCAGACACGGTGCAGGAAGACCATTCTACTGTAATCCCGCCACCCGTTATTCCGGTGCCGATGATGTTGTCTGCAGACAGTGCCGCAGCTGAAATTCTTCAGACGAGCGGTGATGACGTTTCGGAAAGCCGGTCGCGTGCATCCAGCAGAATTTCGTTTTCGTCAGTCCCCAGCAGCAGCGCCCGTTGCAGCAGTATTTGTAGCATGGGTTTGGATGCGATTACACCGCCTGCAACCCCGCCGTCGGCATCGCCTGTTGCCATCGCCAGGCTCTCAGCTACGTCAGCTTCATCACCTGCTGCCGTGCCTGCCTTAGAACTTGCCTCTTCTGGTACTGCCCGTGCCAACGGTAGTGTCGAGGCTGTCATCCCGCCCCGAAGTAACATTAATGTGCCGGCGTGTCTGCCTGATCGTTTCCGGACGGCTGACCAGCTTCAGGAATTGCAACAGCAACAGCGCCAGACACTGGCCAAGGAGGATCCCTCCGCCTTGACGGCTTCGAGCACCCCGAGGCAAAGCAGCGACAGCAATGCCGCTCTTGATAATTTTCAGCTAAATTTCTCGGCATCCTTCAACGCGCACCAGGAGCAAAAGTCGCAGAATGGCAACAACGGTAGTGGAGTTATTGACGGTCTCTCGCGTTTGCCACCTTCGGACGACCGCACCCGCGCAAGTAGTAGCGGCAGCAACGATGTACAGGTGCGCTACCAGCCCGTTGAATCATCAGTGCTGGACACAGTCCCCGACACTGCCGTGATTTCATCGGACGACGACGACAGTGAAGATGAGAATATGCTCCTATCAGCGCGTAAGTTGTATGGGCGCTTTGGCAACACCAAGCAGTTATCTCGGCTGGGTGGCGACCGTCCTGGATTCCAGCACACGCTCAGTCAAATCCAGCAGAGTTTCGACGAGCTGAGTGACAGCGAGGACGATGAAGAAACCCCAGCGGCCACAGCTGCTGCTCGTCGGCGGTAAGAAGCTGATGGAACGGGTGCTATAGTATCACATGAAGTCTATTTCGTGTAAATGAACGTGTAGATGTCGTACAGAGGGCGCCTAAATGGTCCACCTTATAAAGCTTTTGCAATATAGAGGATTCTGCCCAACACGCCGACCGACACCATGTTTGAGATGTTATCACAAACTTGCACTGATAGCAGTAGGAGAACGTGGACATGTATTTTGATCTAATGGCCTACTTCTTCTGAAAGTTGAGGAACCGCATTGCCAGGAGTGTCAGGATGCGAATGAAAACGACAATGGCAAACAGGATGCCGCAGTTTCTCCAGATGTCGTCGTGGTTCATCCCGAAGTTGATCTCGAGATATTGCTTCACCGTGATCTCATCCGGCAGTGACGGGGGTGCGTTCACCAATTGTCTGCATCCGATGGCGCTGCTGTCGTCACTGGGGCAATCGCCAAACACGACTGTCGACAGCGCCGACATTGTGTATGTGAACGGGTTGATGTGGTACAGCCATTTGACGCCTGAAGGCAGAGCCGTTGCAGGGGGACTGAAGCCCGCAAACAAAAAGGTAAACAGGTTCACCAGCATTCCCAAAATCTCCGCCACTTCGACATTTGGAGTCACGAACACGACAAACTCGGCCAGGTACTCTTGGAACAACACGCCTAACGACAGGATGATGTAGAAAGTGAAAAGGCTTCTGCGCCTGTGAAGCCGACGACGGGATAAAAATACAGCCATGAACACCAACACTCCCACGAAAGTGTACGGATTTCAATGAGACTTGAGCCGAAGAAGTACCAGAACGCGTTGTACGTTTGAGACGCACGTTCGCGGTAGAAAGCAGCACGCTCCTTTGCTGCGACGGGCACCAGTCCGTTGAATGCAATAATCCCAATGAACCCCAGGGTGGAGAATACCAATCCCATCCCGGAATTGATACCGGCGTACGAGTTGTAGTTGGTATCAAGGTAAGTGATACCCGTGAGAAGGCCAAGGGCTAACCACACGACGAATCGAGTCAAGTTGTACGACGATGTTCTCCAGTACAAGTTGGAGAAACGTTGGAGCAGGAACGTCATCTGCGTCAATTCAGTTGCAGCGCGCTTGTCACCGTACTCAAGAGGTGGGATCGAGGGTGACGGCCGAGTCACGCCTTCGCGATCCAAATTGGTCTGCAAACGCTCGTGGAGCACGCTCGCCTTGAAAATGTTCACAAAGTCCGTCTTGTTACCGGTGGTGTTGCCCACTCCAGCGCCAATCACGTCCAGCATCCACGAGGCCGGATTGTAGTTGCCTCGTAACTTCTCGACACCGTCAATTGACTCGAAATATTTGGTCATCTCACACGCGTTGTCGCCTAGTTCGCCAGCAAAAACCGTCTCGCCCCCACGCTTCAGCAGCAACATACTGTCAAATACTTGAAACACTTCCGCTGAAGGCTGATGAATCGTACAAACAATCGTTCGACCCGTATCTGCCACCTTGCGGACGCCATCCATGATCAGTTTGGCGGATCGGGCATCGAGGCCACGTCCGCCACATCACGCTGTGGAGGACGCTTAAAGCCGAGACCTTCAAAGTAGCCCAACGCTTCCTCACGTGGACCATGGTACATCACAAAGCCTTCGTTCAGAATCATCACATTGTCAAACAGCGCAAACACCTCCAGCGACGGCTGCAACAGCGAAATCACCTTCGGGACACAACATTGTTGATCGTCAGCATCAAGATGATCACTCCGACGTCCGCAAATGCTGCAATGACCAACACTTGATACAGCATGTAGCTCACGATGACAATTTGCAACGGAAATAGCCGCGCTTGATGCACCAGGAAAGCAGCTTGCAACACTGAATCGCTGTCCGACGCATACATATTAGTGATCTCACCGGTAGAGCGCTCCTGACGAGATCGAGCACTCAGGCGCAGCGTCTTACGGTACAACATCGCCTTGAGTGCTCCCACAAACTGGATGGCTATCATCTCTAAATTGAAGCATGCGTAGTTGTCTACAAGCGCCTGCACGACTTGCGACACAAAGTGGAGCCCCACTCAGAAGGACACTTCGCTCAGTGGCAATGAAAACGACCACGGCCAAAACCACGTCAGCGAGGAGGATTCCGGATGACGCTCTTGGCTCTCCGACGCCATGGCAGTCAGAACTGAGACCACACGGTTCAACGTAACGGATCCCACGAGGTTGCACAGCATCGACACGAGGAAGGCGTTGCCCGTAAGCACAAACTCCCTTCCGAACATGCAGAAAAAAGCGCGTGGAATGGATCGCTTGCAACGCTCATAGTCTCTTGTAAACTCCATCGAAACGCGCTCTGCTCTCAAATGTGCGCGAAGAGGCCAAATATCGTCACGATCCAGTTGCTTGCGATGGGCGAGTGTCATCAGCGGTTGCACCCAACTCAACCGTAGGCGGGACCAGCACCACGTATCGCCCTGACGATGTTGAGACGGAATCACAGCCGTTTTTGGAGACTTCATCATTATCGACGGGGGCGAAGGTCGCGTAAGAATTACCGGGCTTGTTCGACTTGAGTGGCATCTTGCCAAAGTGGGAATGCCAACGATGTGAGGCAGGACTGGGATATGGCGTAGTCGCGTCGTGAGACGGGCGAAATCGCTTCAACATCACGCATGCATTCCCGCATACGAAATGATCGGCATTTTATGGTTGTTGCCTTGCTGTTTATGATCTACTGCGTGGTGGACATTTCAGTGGCATTCTCCTCCTGGAAGCGGTCCAGATACCCTCCTTCCTCCATGAGGTCGAAAAAGTGACCTCGACCTTTCTGGACAAGCGCGGCGGGACTGGCGAGCTCCTTCACACAGCCACCATCCAAAACTAAAATGCGATCAGAGTCCAGGATCGTGTCTAGTCGATGCGCAATTGTGAGCACCGTTGACTCTTTGAAGACGTCGCGGATAACTCGCTGCAATGCTTGGTCTGTAGCATGGTCTACAGCAGCAGTAGCTTCGTCGAAGATAACGATACGAGACTTGCGCAACAGCGAGCAGACCATGCACAACATCTGCCGCTCCCCCACACTGAAGTTCTCCCCGTTCTCCTCAACAAGCGCATCGAGTTTGCCATCCTCTGCTTCGATGCGGGATCCAAGCCCTACCTGTCGCAGACATGTCCAGAGCTCGTCGTCGCTGAAGTCGCCAAACGGGTCCAAGTAGTTGCGTAGGGTGCCCTTGAACAACACAGGGTTTTGCGGGATAATGGAGAGCTTCTCTCGCAGTGTTGTCAGACCAATGGTGCTGACATCCTCACCGTCGATTGAGATTAAGCCACCAGCGAGTTCATTAATGCGGAAGAGAACCATGGTCAGACTGGACTTGCCGGCACCCGTGCGGCCAACGATGCCAAGTTTCTCGCCGCCATGCACGGAAAAGCTCAAGTCGCGTAGCACTAGCTGCCCATGGTCTTTGTATCGAAAGCTCACGTTTTTAAATTCGATGGAGCCAGCCGACGGCCATAGTTGTGGGTGTAGCTGGCTGGACGGATCGAGTGGTAGGCGTGACGGTGCTTCCTGGATGATATCCGCGTACTCTTGAAGTCTCTCCGGGCTCACCATCATTGGCTCCACCTGAGAAAGAGCCTGTACCAACCTCTCAAGATTTTGGGATACCTTCAGGGCATACGAAAAAGCGAGACCGATCACTGCAGCTCCAAGTTGGTGACGAAGCAGCACAAGCGATGCCGTGACTACCAGTACCAACAGACTGCCGACGAGCTGAATGTGCAACGAGAACCACTGAGAGACGCAGAGTTGCCCGTACCAGATCTTGTTGTTGTCGTCCAGCTTGACACTGTTCGTGGCCTGGAAGCGGTCCACGTGACCACGGCCATAAGCGCGAATGACTGCACCACCATCCACTGCCTCGGACAAGTAGTTTAGTACTGGAGCCTGGGTTATCTTGGATAGCCGTTGAAGTTCCTGAGCTGGTCGAATATAAAATGATCCGATGCGGTAATAGAGGTATACCACCGGCAACAGAAGAAATCCTTTCCAACGGATCACCATCGCAGCGGTGGCAGCGCTGCAACCAACAGAAAATATCGTAGACGACATCCGGCTGAACAGCGGCGGGATGTTGGAGTCCACAACGGAAACATCACTGCCGTACCGCGTCAGAATCCGACCGATTGGGTTGGCATCGAAGAAGCGCATGGGTGCATGCATGAGAGCATTCGTCATCGCGTCGAACATCCGTCGTGCTGCACGCAAGCCGTAAATGGCGGTCATAAACATCCGCGCGAAGACCATCAACGCCGAAGCAAGTCCCAGTGCAGTGTAGATACTAAGTCGGTACGACGTCGATTCTCCACTATCGACACCGTCGCTTGACCAAGCACCCAGCCAGAAGTCACTCGATATTTGCAACGCTTGCCAGCATGCAGAGGTCATCAAGAAAAGGAAAACAATGGGAAAACCACCAACTGCGCGATAATATGCGCTGAATACGTGGTTGCTCACGTGGCCCTCAACGCGCTCCTCCTCATCCACTAATTTTCCCAGCTTTTCAAGCTCAGCAGCGTTGTCACCAGCAATGGAGGACAGCGCCCTCGGTTTTGCTCCAGCGCAAGGTGTGCATGGCGAAATCAATGCCATCTCGTCGTCACACTCGTTTGTTTCATCTGCCAAATCAAGGGTGTTGCTGCGTTCGCTGTCATCGTCGGTTCGGGCTTCTTCTCCAAGAAGTACATCAGTCTCAAGGTGTCCACGACCATTCCCCTGTTCACCGTTCATACCACTGGATGCCCCAAAATTGACAACTCCGTACGGTCGCGCAGCAAAAGGTGACACCAATGGCAGCTCGGTGTCGATCGGATTGTCCACGTGATGCGTTTCCACTAGTGCTCCAAAATCATCGATACTCACCGCCTCGGTAATGTGCGGTGATTCTATGATCTCGGGGTTATGCGTCACGAGGATGATCGTTTTGTTCTTGAGAAGTCCGAGCAGGCATTTCTGGAAGATCTCGTTCTGCACGATTGCGTCCACCGCCGACAAAGGAGAATCGAGAAGGTATACACTTGCATCGCTGTAGCATGCACGCGCCAAAGCAATTCGTGCTTTTTGTCCTCCTGAGAGATTGATGCCACGTTCACCAATTTCGGTAGAATCGCCTGCAGGTAGCGACTGCAGATCCGCCTTCAGCGCACAAGCATCTAGCACCTTATCGTATTTCTTGCGATCATAGAGAAGACCGAACAGGATGTTGTCTCGGACTGTCATGTTTTGAATCCACGGTTGCTGTGAGCAATACGCCACACTCCCTCCGACAAACACTGTTCCGTTGTGCTTAACCATTTCACCGAGAAGCGCAGAACACAACGACGACTTGCCGCATCCCACAGGGCCGTGCAGGACCAAGAAGTCCCCAGCCTTCACTTCCAGATTCACGTTTCTCAAAAGAGTGGAATCGTGGTCCCAGCCAAACTTGCCATCCTCGACAGCAACAATCACCTTCTTGATGACGAACTTTTCACCCAGTGGGTGGTCAGCAGGCATGACATTGTCAGGATCCAGCTCAGACATCTCAAGAAAGGCGCCAATTCTCTCCAGAGCAACCTTAGACTGCACGAGCATGGGCAAAATGTTCGTAATCATGCGAAGCGGACCCTGAATGAGCTGGAAGAGCGCAATGCTAGTAAACACGATCGCCGGAGTCAGACTTCGGTGCATCACGCCGGTATACACTCCGAAAGACGCAACACTAATAAACACGGGCATTCCCCAGAGCATGACAACACTCAAGCACGCAAGCAGACGTCGTCGGAAAAGATGCTTCATCTCCTTGGCTCGAGTCTCTTTAATCTTCCCCAGCAATTGATCTTCCCATGCGTTAAACTTGACAATCTCCACAGCCTTGAACACTTCCGTGACCTTCTTCATCCTGACATCCTTGCTCCTTCTGTAAACTCGCTGACACGCGAACATGCACTTGGAGATGATATGATTGACACCCAGCATCGCCACAATGACACTCACACCTGCAAATGCCGCAACGCCCAACACATCATACAGCATGTAGCTCACAATAGCAATCTGCAGTGGGATGAGCCACAGTTGATGGATCAGGAAGGCAGTATCCAGTATGGAGTCACTATCCGACGTGTACATGTTGGTGATAGCACCTGTGGACTTGTCTCTGCGAGCTTCAGCATTTAACCTCAATGTCTTCCTGAATATGAGCGTCTTGACCGACGCCACGAGTTTAATAGCGATAACTTCGGAGTAAAACCTAGCGTAATTGTCTGTCAAGGCTTGCAGCACTTTGGCAGCAAAGAGCGCTAAGACCCAGATGCAAATGGTTTGTAGCACTGGTGTCTCGTCCTCTGGGTCTTCTTCTGCCAGTGCAGAGAGGCTGGAAACCACTTCTTTCAGCACAACGGGGCCTAATAAGTTGCAGAGCATGGAGGCAAGGAATGCGACGCCTGTGAGGAAGATACGGCGGCCGAAGCACACGACTGCGGCCTTGTACATGGACTGGGAGGCCTCGTAGACGCTGGCGAAGTGGTAGGACGCCGCGTTGGCCTGTAGCTCCCAGCGTAGCGGCCACACGTCGTCGGCGTCGAGTTGTTTGTGCTGTCCGAGCGTCATGAGCGGCCGCACCCAGTCCAGTAGCACGCGTGACAGCCAGTTGGCGGTATCCTGAGGGTGCGGACTCGATCCGCGCTTGGAGACCGAGTGGTCGAAGGTGTCGTACGACTTGAGAGGCAGCTTCTCCGGCGTCATGACGCTTGTGGGGGACGCGGCCAATTGCGGAATGAAGAGGATGTGATAGGTGACAATGAGTAAGAGTGATGGTCATTGGTGACCCCGAAAGAAATGATAAGTACTGTGGCAATCAAGTGGTGAAAATGGGAAAAAGTTGTCTTGGTGAGTGAAAATAATGTGGTGAGCGATGTTGGTGGTGCTGGTCGATATAGATTGTATTGGCTTGAGGCGGGCTTAACGGCAAGTCATGTGATGAGGAAGAGGTGTTACAGATAAAATGTTGGTGACGGAGTGGCAAGATGACACATTGTGATGAGTGTTCGGCTGAAATGTCATCAACGGGGCAGTTTGTTTAGAGCCCTCATAGGAAACAAGGCACGATTGAATGGCCAGCACTGATCCCGGTACCTACATTCCTGCATGGAAGGAAAGCCTTGAGTATTAAGCGCTGGGAATACTTCAAAGGCTCTCTGCGACGATACATTTGTATTGGAGACTACATTTACGATTTGGCTTTCGTCTTCCTTAGCATGTGGGAGTATAATTTCCGCCTACAGATCGCGGTTCTGCTGCTTTAGTGCTTTTAGTTTCCACGGTCCCGCCGGTCTTACATGTATTTGTAAAATGTCCTGATGGGTTACGGCATGTACTTCAGTATTGACTCAATACGACAGATGGGAGTTCCGACTGAAATCCAAGGTGCTTCAGCAGCAACCGAAAACAGCATAACCGTAAAAAGTTGATATGATCTAGGATACGGGCTCGATGCGACTTTACCCATTTCACAACGTCAAAGGATTTAAGGGCTTACCACCACCAGTGAAATACTGGCTTACCATCACCAGTGAAATCCTTTGACGTTGTGTTTTCAAGGTCGTTGTGTCTGCCGTCGCATTGTTTTGCGTTCGAATCTTCCAGTAGTGCCAGCGATAACGCGCGACTGGTTTCATCCAATCCAAACGGGACAACAGTTGCGTCCGCGCTCTCCAGGAAAGTCCTATCTTGATTCCAGCCCCGCGATACTACAAACTCCATTGGTAGCGGCGAAGCTTGAAATTCATGCTCGCAGTGATCTCGTTGGTCATTGCATGCAAGGTATCAAGCTCACCTACAAAGGTATTGAAGAGCGACCCTCCGCTTGTTGTTGTGCTTGGTAAGTTGAGCGAGGCCATCGGACTATGAACCAGGCGCTGCTGCAGTAGCTTGTTCATACGAAGTAGTAGCTGAGCTTGGTCGACGACTAGAGCCCTTAGTCGTTGTTGCTCAGCCTCGACTTCAATTTTACGGTCGTTCTCACGGATTGCAATAGCTCTTCACGCCGCGAAAGCGATGTTGTTGGCTGCTTTCGCCCTCACGTCTGCTTGGTTCTTCTTAAGCTTGTTTAGCACCGCTGACAGCTCGAACTTCTGCTGCCACAGCATCTCCCGTTCTTTTCGTACCTTCTTGAGATATCGCCCTCTTCGTTTGGCAGCCAGCTCTTTGCGTCGTCGCTCATCGGCCTCCATGTCCGTCTACCTTACATTATTGTTTTCACGTCGAGGACTGCCACCTTCACCTGCGCGACTTTGGTTAACTTCACTGCAAATGGTGGGGTCGTTGCTGGCCGAGCAGCTCGACGCTGGAGACAGTGCGCCACCCCCCTGTGCAAAGCGCTGACTGTCCGTCTCGACCAAATAACCCTCCTCAAAATCTGCGGAGGGTTTGACCTCGTGGAGAAATTGCGTCAGTGCCACCATCGTCAAGTCCTCTCGTTGATCGAATGACATCGCACACTACTGCTGCCTCCTCGGGATATGGCGGTTTGAGTTGTGTGAGTTCCTTTGCGGGGTCTCTACTCATGCACACGAACTGGACGTCCAGGGTGGCGGTTTTCAGTGGATTTGGAGATCAGCAGCGTTACACGCGGTATTACTTTCGTCGAGTCCTCCGCAAAGAGCGAGATTTTTGTTCAACAAGTTGTTGATTTTAATCTAAAACGCCTGTACAGTACGGTATGTACATGTGCGGTAAGGGATCAGCATGTTTAGTCGGGCTCATGCGGGCAACATTTTGTTCGGTTTTCCGTTGGATAGCAAAAAATATGTGCGAATTCAAAATCTCTTCCAATCCAGAGATTGGTGAACGCGGCCTGAATTATCTGGAGGTCAGCAGGGACGTATCGCGTTGACACGAGCTTCCTACACTGACGCAAGCATTTACATTTTGGACTCACCACTGTAGATGCAATCGTGCAAGAAGAGATTTTTGAGAAATGCTTGCTCGAACTTCTAAAGCACAAAACAATTTTTCTCGTGGCGTATATTATCGCGTCGGATTGTGTCTCGCATGCGATCGTCATTCACGAGTCAGGTGAAGTGGTTGAAACGGCTCAATCGCCCCGAAACACCAGAAATGGTGTCTCCTCGCGCTGATCAACCTTTTGTGATGTTCTCATTCGACACTTTCAATAGCGCGGTGAAGCCGAATACCACGAAGTACTGTACTGCGTGCAACGAGCTCGTCACTTTTTCCGCAAGCGACTCGATGACTACAGTGCAGTTTGGTAAACCAAATTGTGTATATCTCAATGGCTCTCACTTCGAATTCAACTTGTAGGCATATTGCCTGTGCTCATCGTGACTTCGTCTCATTGCTTCGAGATCAATTGAGCGCTGCAGCGTGTCCGTCCGCACTCAAGAGTGTCAGCCAATTTAGAAGGTATCGTGACGCAGGTGGAGACGTAGATGGTGACTCTGGAGCGTATATTGACATTGAACAAGAAACACCATCTCGCGTGCCAATGATGGGTCCACCTGCGCAGCCCGTTGACCGTACACTGGAACAATCGTTTCAAAAAGGTTGCATTCCGGTACAAGCAAGGAGGCGAACTGGTACATCGCCACGCTGATGCTGGCAAGTCCAGCCTCACCATGGCGCTATTTCGCATCAACGAGCTGGTGAGTGGCTGTATTGATCGATGGTGCGCACGTAAGCAAGGTTTGCTTTGCGTTAAAAGCTGTCGATCATCCTTGCAGGACCAGGCCAGTTCAGGGCCACCTTGCGTGATCACCTCGACCCATTCGATGAATTTAACGATGAAGAGCTATGACCTCCGGTTAAAACTGATGACCGTCGTCAAAGAGATCGGGGAAACTTTAATGTCGGGCCACTGCGATTGACCACGCGACAGATCGAAACTTGCAAAGACGAAGGGCGAGATCGATATCCGTCCGGTCTTCTCCAATGAAAACGCGATGACGGATGGGCATTGACCACATCACGATTTGGGGTCCCAGTACCACATGTAGTAAAAAAAACTTGAAAGAACAGGATTATCATCGATAAACTTAAACTGATGTTTCTGTCCACGCATCTCCGTTCAAGGCATCGCATTTGCAATTCTTCTCGCCATGCACGAAGAAGCGGTAATAATTCAGCATAAATGTGCTCCATTGCTGAAGATGCTGACTAATTCTCTTCGTTTTGTTGTGTGGATTTAGGATGCCAACTTATTAACGTACGAAGAAACTGCGCTACATCTCGTTCGGCCTCACGGCGGTGCCAGCAAAAGCCGTTGTGGGTGCAAAACATCACTATTCTTGCCAGCCCACTTCTCTCGTAGGGTGTATTCAGACGCATTTCAGTACAGATCATCCTGTCCTAACTGATAATTGCCGTTGCCTCGGGCTCTATCAGATATAACAGGAATATCATTTAGAGGAGGAGCACGAGTTTAGACACTGTGTCACACTATATCTGGCGTAAAATGCACCACAAGCCTCGTACTTATGCAGTAGGACGCTACATGAGTGGTATTCCCCCATTTTGGAGCAAGTAGAAAGGAAAAATGTTTAAGACATGAAAAAATATACGAAAAATCTCTTTTTACAGATTTTTATATGATAGTAGTCAGCAGAATTATGTAGTTTCTTGGCTCAAAAGCAACTATTATATTGTAAAATTGATATCAGTTAACAAGTTTTGGCCCATTCTTAGATTATGTGGGCATTCAATCCGACCTTTACTTCGAGTTCTTGCACGAATTTCTTCAAGTAACCTTGATACTAAGATTTCAATCTTGCTTTTTGTATAGGCGCCTCGAAATCGAGCATCAAATATGAAATTTGACAAGGATATCAACTTGTTGTACAATTGACTGGGAACCAAGTCGGTGGACTGTCCGCATCAAATACACTAGGATATCAGGGATGAGAGGGATCATTTAGGACAGGATGATCTGTAATACAGGTGTCATTTTTTCGTATATTAAGGATCCATTGATTTATAAGATGTGCTCGTTGCAACCGACCATGTACATATTACAAAGTCGCGCTTCGCACGAAGACTCTAAACACTTGCATATTGAAGACCACAGCATTAGACTATAGAATTAGGTGTGACCAAAAACTGGATGTTGGCCCGGCACTGCACCCAAACGTCAAGAGTGTTTTGTTGCGGAGGGAAGAGTTCATTAAAGCTACAATTTCGACAGTATCATCCTGAGTGACATCAAATTAGACTATATAATTCGTTGTGACTAAGACCGGGGATCTGTCCCTGACCACCAATCTGAGGTCCAACCTATCACAAACCGGGAATTTTCCGGAGACACCTTATCACACATGTAACCTCTTAGACCCTGTACCAACTCCCATAGTTGCAGTCTCCTGTACTAAAGTGCGCAGGTCGTTGAGAGTACGACCCGGGGTCTCCCCCGTCTGCCCACCAGAAAGTAGATTTCACTCGTCAATGGTTCCCGCCATCTTCTCACGTAGCTTTGCTATTATTTTGGTGTCAGCCAGATAGATAGGATATCGCTCTTGCAACAGGTTGACAACCTGAGACATATAGCCAATTGCAGTGGCTTTCGCGAGAAGCCCTCCGCGCGCAGTCTTTCTAGTTTGCAAAAAGCTAGAGAAAGCTGTTAGCCAGGAGTAAAAGTTCTGACTAGGTAGAGCGCCAGACTCAATCATCGTCTTACCAATGCATTCGAGCGAGCTCTCAGTCATCTTCCCCAGAGACAAGAAGTCTCCGGAACACTTTAAGGCCGCTGATTCCTGGCCGGCTGTCTCTTGAGGGACATCTAGCCCCCTTGCCGCTCGCTGCACCTTTGGGGATGTCCAAGCCGGAATTCTTCGATGGGGAGACGCGATCTCCACCAGTTACAAAACTTACTTGAGAGAGGTTTGAAATTTTTTAATAAGTTGATATTTGTACCTGAAAACGACTTCGTATTGCCAATTATTCAATAATTCGCAAGGTTCCCAAAATAATTGGGAACGTTTTGGAATATTTCAAAATATCTGCTATAGGCTAACATTCATCTTGTACACAATTTGATTCGTTAGTTGTTTGTCTCAATAACATGGTGTAGCAAGTCTTTGACGCCTGCCTGCCGGCGGGTGCGTACAGCTGTAGTGCTGCACTGCGCTGTTCAGTCCTGAGTCCTTGTCGTAAACTTCAACAGTCAATAATCAATAGAACTTCAACAACTTACAGGCTCGACTCAGCGCGCCGGAACTTCGACTCTCGTCTCAGCTCCTACTTGTATTCTCTCGTTTAACTCGTTCGTCAGCTACCTTGGCCGTCCCGTCCGTCACTTCCGCTGTCGTCTGGATCCCACGCCGAACGCCAAGCACGCGGTAGGATTCTCCGTCTACCAGCCTATCCCCGTCGCCGCCCAGTCACCCGTCGTACGCCACGTCCGCTCCGCCCTCAGTAGATCCTCAGAGGTGTTCTTAGGCACCCAGTTCTCGTTCGTCGTCCGTCTCACTGCCCTCGCTCGTCGCTCAGTTGCCGCTCGCTGCTTCGCTGTGTTCGTGGTGCACTCGGAAGTGCTGCTGGAGGCTCGCTTCGTTGGAAGCGCGCAAATGTCAAAGTGAGCGGCTCAACGGTCGTCGCACTGCCACTCGTCGCTCGCTCTCCACCGTCCGTTCGCTCCTGCTGTTCTCCGCCTGCTCACTCCTCAACGGCTCCGCACCCGTAGCCGTCTCTTCGTCCATCGCTCACACTTCCGCCCCATACTACGCCTACAAATCGTACTCCATACTGCTCGGATCGTCACACTGCCATCCGTCGCTGCCGTCAGCTGCCTGCGACTCGTCGCCGTCAACGCTCCTTCCAGCACCGTTCACTGCGTCTCCGTCTGGAACGCCATGCACGTCGCAGTCGTCACGTCCGCTGCGTACTGCTGATCCCTCACAATTCGGGTAGGGACAGCAATATCCTCGATGTGAAAATAACTAACCTATCCTACAACAATGTATTTCCGGAATTTTTATTGATGCCATTATTTATTTCATAGACATGCTTCCATGTTATGAAATAGTATTTTAGGAAACACTGTGATCAGGTGAAGATCATGATCTCCAACCTCCGGTCTGTTTGGAAACCCGTAGACTTTGTCCCCAACGAAGCGAAACGGGTCGAGCTGATTCTCGTCGTTCATCATCTCATTAACCGATCTCGGAAGTTCATGGTTCGTTAAAAGTTCAAACTCGGTACTAGTTGTCTGTAGCCAATTTTTATCATCGCCACATTTGGCCAAGAACAGCGAAATACTTCAAGCAGGTGATGACATCTTCAGTCGCTTCCTGATTATCTCTTGAATAACCGCGATATTCTGGTTTGCGTCAACGTAAGGCGTACCCCTCACCAACGGCGATGCCACACTGTGTTTTGATAATAGCCTCTTCTTCTTACATGGAACTTGCTTCTGTGGGGAGACGAGAAGAAGAAGAAGAAGAAGAACGTCGATTAACTAGAAATTAAGAACTTGTCGTAATACTATTAATAGGCAAGTGTCAGATTGAGACCTACGATCGCGGAACCCAGATGCGTGTCAATGGAAGCTGTGAACTTTCGTCAATTGGCTCTGGGAGCCCCAGGCGTAACACCACGGTCTTGATAGATTCTTTGTCACCCCAGTGGGGCACGAAACGCTGACGCCCATGGCTCCCACAGTTGGTTCCACATAGCTCGAACTGGGGCTGTGGGGACTCCCCATAGCCCCAGTTCGGCTGGGGAGTCCCCACAGCCCCAGTTCGGGGAGACGAGAAGAATGGCAAGTGAAATGTCTTAAAGGTCAGATGTAATGCGAAGCTGCGTGGACAAAAAACATCACTTTGAATTTATTGATAACTCCCACAATTACTTAACCTTTCAGGGCTTTTGCAATGAAACCCACGTCGGTCATCTCTACAAAAACAAGCAACGTGACTGTGTTGAGTAACAGCACATCTTTTATTGTCTCTTAACTCTCAGTACACGATGAAGCCTCGCCGGCAACCAGTAGTTGCCAGCGGCCATCTTTCGCCTTGGTGATCAACCAGAGCAAGCTTCGCTACCAACACGAATGATCCCTTGGCGTTCAAACTCACCGCTTTCACATGCACGGGCGTCTCAAACGGCAGATAGAGCATTGTCTGGTTGTCGGAATCCTCTTCAGCTGCAGCCTCCACCACTTGGTCCCATGCAACCGGAAGAGTAACTGTTACACGGTGTTGCACGAGCTTTTCCTCGGTTGTCCCATCCGCGAGGTCATAGATCGATGAACTTCCCATAACATTGCTCAGCCCTGCACCAGCCACACAGACAAGCACTTCAGCCTGAACTGCTTCTGCTCGCTCACGCCAGTAGTTTCGAGCGCTTTGTGACAGTGCTAGCGCACCCTTCAACAGACTGGTGAAGTCCGTCCCGAGCGACACTCCAAGTTGTGAGCGTGAACGCGGCTTGGCCGTGAACGCCGCGTTCTCAGCGTAGGTCAAGAATTGCGCGCTTGAAAAGAGTCGCTGCTCACTGCGTAGTCGAGAACAGAAGAATTGCTTCGGCAGAACAGGAGGCACAGCACAAAGAGCAATCAAGAGTTGCTGCAGCACTTTTGCCCCAAGTCCTGGTTGACGAGAAGGCGAGAGCTTCGCAACCCGATCCAATTTTCCACGCACATCCTCGCTTAAAATCTTCAGCATTTCTAGACTCCACTGAGAACGGTTAATAAGAGATTCCCACTCTCTAGGAAAGTCGATGGAGTTTGGAGACCGAAGCAATAGAAAGCCTTCTACTGCCGACGCAAGTAGAATGCACGAGTTCGCATGAGCTTGAAGTGCATCCAAATCGCACTGATCAGCGCCGAGCAGCATAGTACGCAGCACTCCAAACTTGTGTGCAAGAACACGCAATTCCTTACTCAACTGACCCTCTCGTCCAACCGTGTTACCCGCTGAATTGGTATATGCAGCCTCGCCTGCAAGTTGTTGTGCACTCTGCAGGAGTTGCACCCACTCAAGGCGCAGCCCAACGAAATGCAACTGTAGGTCGAAGCGAAAGCTCGATGTACGCGCCGCTTGCAAATACGTGCTGGTGCGGGCAAGTTTGTGAAGACTTTCCAGGTGCGCTAAATGATCTGTAGCGATGCGTGATTCTGCTTCACAGAAGGTCAGTAAAGCATGCAACCAGCCGCCAAAGCACTCACTATCGGTCTTCGTCGCAATAACCTCCATCAGCTGCGAAGCCAGTGCGAAGCGCCCTCGCAGCATCGCAAGTTTTGCGATCTCGTATCGCTCCGCATGAGACTCGTAGTGCTCAGGGTTCAGGAGTTGTAGCTCAAATTCGGCAATAGTCTCGCTTATTTTGTTGCCATCGTTGCTTCTAGATAGCACCATTTCTTGGGTCCAGAGAAAGAATGTAGCAGTCACAGCCCGTAACCGTGGTGCATCCGTTCGTTCTACAGTCGATAGTTCCTTCAGCAAAATAGGAATCTCCTTGTGGGTCACACTGACGCTTGGCGGTCGAAGCTGGGCGCCCAGTACCTTAAAGATAAACGTTCTGCGGAGCTTAGTTGTGGACGCACTAGAGTCTAGGCTGCTATCACCAGGAATCGAAAGTAGCTCAATCAAACGTGAAGCCACATATGTTGCGAGAGATTCGGGAAACTCTTGGGTTAGTTGAGCAATTGCATCCAATGCGTGGTTCCATGTAGTTGTGCAGGCAGCGGCAGCACGTGGGTGCAAGAGACGGAGTAATTCATCAACGCTGTTCTCGGGTGATGCTGTTCCTTCATGTGCAAGTTTCTGACGAGCGATATTCGAGATAGTAGATGTGTAGATCTTGCCCAAGCGCTTGTCTGTGGCAGTAGCGAGCAGTTCCTTGCCGACATGGAATAGTGCTCTAGCCTTCTCACCCAGCTCTTGCTCAACTGACGACCACTTTTCTAGCAAAAGCAGAGCTGATAATTTGATGCGCATCGTAACACGGTCTGACGCAGCCTGACTTTCAATCCGCGAAAATACACCTTCCAGAACGGTTACAAGCTGGCCATTTTCCTCACCACTTTCCTTCAGAACCAGTTGCTGCGTAACCAACAACGCGAAATTCCGCACGAATGCCCGAGGGTCTTGATCAAGTACGTGGTGCAAGAGTTGTCCGTGCATTTCTAACAAAACTCCAGGATACGTAGCAGTCAGTGTCGTCATCGCCCGTATGCTCGCAACCGCGCTCTTGTCATCAGCCAGCTTCTCATACAACTCAGCACAGTGAGTCCACGCTTGCTGCGCTTCAGCGGTGTTCGACACCGCATCCGCCATCAAACCACATAACGTCGTGGACTTTTCTTCCAAACTCAGAGTCAGCACATCCTTTCCGAACGAAGGCGACAGCGGCAAGAACGCACTCGCCGCTTCAATTGCAGCCAATTGTTCGTCCCGATCATCAGCTGAGATCCCCTTCAAAATCTGCAGCTGTGCCGTCGCGTCGTGCACCAGCAGCGATGGCATCGACGCCAGCATCTGCAGCGTCAACGTCCGCGTCGTCACACTTGTCGGGTGTGTCAAAGGCCCCGACAAATGACCCAATAGCTACAGCATTAAGTGACAGTTAGTGTCCACTCTACCTATTGTTCTACCCATTCTACTCACCTTAACGGGGTCGTTCACTTGTGCCACATGTGCTTTAGCTCTCTGGAAAACCCTCAAAATAGCGCTCCGGACGATCTCAGTCTCACTACACCACATAACACACATCAAATCAGTCTCGTTCTACCTCAAAACTACCTTGTTCTACCTCGTTCTACCTTGTAGCAAAATGTTCAGCCATCTTGGTAAACACGGCGGCCAGGAAGTCCGGCCAGGGGAACGACTCGACTGTGAAGAGTCTCGAGTAGAACAGGAAACACTCGGCCAACGCCCCCGCCACCGCGTCCCCCATAGCCGCGTGTTGCAGCTGCAGCGCCTTGACTTGGACCTCCAGTTGGGCGAATTCCCTCAGATGGAGATCGGTAGGGGCGTTCTCCACTCTACGCGGGCTCAGTGCCAAGGGGAACTGGTCATTGGGCGCCGCGTGCTGCGAGTCCGCTGCTGGGTCCCCATGGAACACGCGGTAGTGCGCGTGGGGCACGACGAAGCCTGCCAGCATGAGTGTGCAAGTATAATCGTATGGGAGTTTGTAAGAGCTAGATTTTAGCCAATAGACGATAGTAATGGATTATTGACCAATGAGAACGTGCTGACAATATAAATTACTTATCAAAAAGGTAGCCATGTCATTTAGAATCAGATACCGGTATGGTAGACGTCGTGCTGCCGCCGGGCTCGAGCGTGATCCTGGAGCCTGCAGAGGCTGTCAAGTTCCATTTGCAGCGTGATGCAGATCCCAAAACGCTGTTGACTATTCACAATGTGTCGGACAGCGACCCGATCGCATATAAAGTGAAGATGAAGCGGCCCGATGTAACTAACCTTTTATCGTCTTCCTCCACGAGCATTGAACTACACATTTGAAACACAAATCGCTTACGTTGTCAGTAGAAGTACATGTAACAAAAGAGCCAAAAGTCTTCCTCACTTTCTGGTACGATTTCCGGTAGTTTGATGATCATGTGAATATCATGATCTCCAACCTCCGGTCTGTTTGGGAACCCGTAGATTTTGTCCCCTACCAAGCGAAGCGGGTCAAGCTTATTTTCGTTGTTCATCATCTCGCTAACCGATCTTGGTGGCTCATGGTTCCTTAGCAGTTCATATTCTTCACTGGTTGTCTGGAGCCAAGCTTCACTATCACCACATTTCGCCAGGTACAGCAATATACTAGAGGCAGGCAATGACACCTCTAGTTTCTTCTTAACTATTTCTTGTAAGACCGCAACATGTTGGTTTGCGTCCACGTTCAAAGTGAAGGCAGATCCTTGGCCAACGGTGGCACCACAGTGTTTTGATTATAACAGCTTCTTCGTGCATGGCGGAGAAAAATGACAAGTGCGAAGCTAAAGCGAAGATTCGTGAACAGAAAATATCAATTTGAATATATTGACAGAGTGCGACTAACTTATCGGTAGTTCGATGTCATCCATACCCACACGTCAAATTTTTTATCCATCATTGACACGACCTGTCGCTGACATCTCAGCAAGAATGTATGCTTAGTTGAACGAAATCGAGTCATTATTTGCCGAAGCCGTCGAAATCCGACCGATTGGCTTTGCATCGAAGAAACGAATGAGTGCGCACCAGACAGCATGCGTCATCGCGTCAAAACTTCATTTTTATTATTTCCTTATGCAATGCTTGCCTCCTTGACTTCTTGCCGTTGTTTGAACTTGTCCAAGTATCCGCCCTCGCGCATGAGCTCGAAGAAGTGCCCCAGACCCTTGCTCATCAATTGGTCAGGAGAGGCGAATTCCACCAGACTTCCACTTTCCAACACCAAAATACGATCCGAATCCAGGATCGTGTCAAGTCGATGCGCAATAGTGAGCACCGTCGACTTCGCGAACGCCGTGCGAATTACACGTTGTAGTTTTTGGTCCGTCTCATGGTCAATTGCAGCCGTGGCCTCGTCAAAGACTACGATACGCGAATGACGGAGCAGCGCTCGAGCCATGCATAGCGTCTGTCGCTCGCCAACACTGAAATTCTCGCCGTTCTCCTCGACGATCATCAAGAGTTTGCTCTGATCTTCAGCAACACGTTCGTCCAAGCCAACTTCCCGAATGGACTCCCACAATTGATCATCAGTGAACTCGTCAAATGGATCCAAGTATTCACGTAGTGGGCCCTTGAATAGCACGGGGGTTTGAGGGATGATCGAGAGTTTCTCACGAAGCGATTTCAGACCTATCTTGCTTACATCGACGCCATCAATCAGGACACTACCCGATGCCAGCTCGCTGATTCGAAACAAAGCCATGGTTAAGCTTGACTTTCCAGCCCCGGTGCGCCCAACAATTCCGATTTTCTGGCCTCCACTAACAGAGAAGCTCAAGTTGCGTAGCACCAAGTCACCTCCGTCCTTGTACCGGAATGATACCTTGTCGAAAAGAACGGTTCCAGTGGTAGGCCATTCAACCTGTGCTGGTGGATCCATAATTGGGATACGATCAGGTGCTTCCTGCTCAATGTCAATGTACTCTTGCATCCGCTCAGGACTAATCATCAGGGTTTCGATACGAGTCAGAGATCGAATGATGCCCTCCAAATTAGCTGCGATTTTCAGCGAGTACGAAAACGCCAAGCCGATAATCGCGACATTGAGCTGGCGGTGAAGCAACACGAGTGAAGACGTAACCACGAGCAACAGTAAGCTCCCCACGAGTTGGATACGCAAAGAAAACCATTGCGAAATATACACCTGCGCATACCAAATCTTGTGATTTGCATCAAGCTTAGCGCTGCCGGTCTGGTAAAAGCGTCCGACTTGTCCAAAGGCGCGAACCACCGGCGCACCATCAACGGATTCAGACATGTGGTTGAGAACAGGAGATATCGTGGTCTTCGATAAGCGTTGCAGTTCGCGAGCCGGCGAGCCGTAGAAACTACCGACAACCAGGTACACTGCGATAACTGGGAGTAAAAGGAATCCCTTCCAACGGATCAAAAATGCAGCCGTAGCCAAACTGCAACTAACCGAGAACACATTTGCGGCCAAAGTACCGAACATGAACGGGATCTGAACGTCTACGGCAGCCACGTCACTCCCATAGCGAGTCAGCACGCGACCGATCGGGTTCGCATCGAAAAAGCGCATAGGCGCGTGCATCAGCGAGTACGTCATCCGGTCGAACAAGTTTCTCGCAGCACGAATTCCATAGACTGTGACAATGACAGTCCTGCTGAACACCATTAACGCTGCCAACAGCCCTAGGCTTGCGTACACACCCAAACGGTACGCCGTGTGAGCATTCGTACCAGCAGTGGCTTTTCCGAGCGTAGCAGCATCATTCGACCAGCCACTCAACCAGAAATCACTGCGAATCTGGAGAGCTTGCCACAGCATCTGCGAGAGAAGAATAGCCGACACGACGGGTAGTCCACCGACAGCATGGTAGTAAGCTTCAAATACATGACGAGACACTCGACCATCCGATCGTCCTTCGTCTTGGATCAGTCTACCTTTTTCGCTGTCACTGGTATCAGAAAAACTCCGCGAATTCTTTTTGATAGATCGTTGGCTATCTTTGCATGACGAAGCAAACGTGATCCCACCACTCCAAGTATTTAGTGCATCTTCCGAACCTGTGCCATCGCTCGTACTAATTTGTGTATTCGCGTCACTATCATTGAAAGCTGAAAGAGCATACGTGTCCCTCACCATCGGGGAAACCAGTGAATCGTAATCAGATCGACAATCCGATTGATATGTCTCCACTAGAGTGCCCACGTCGTCAATAGTTACTGCTCGTGAGATATAACTCGACGTGATAATCTCCGGGTTGTGAGTAACCAGGATGACTGTCTTGTTCTTGAGGAGTCCAAGCAAACACTTTTCGAAAATTTCGTTCTGCACGATCGCGTCGACGGCCGACAACGGAGAGTCCAATAGGTAGAAACTGGCATTGCTATAACATGCACGCGCCAGCGCAATACGAGCTTGTTGACCACCTGATAAATTGACACCGCGTTCTCCAATTTCGGTGAGATCACCCGCTGGCAGTGACCGTAGATCACTTGTCAATGCACACGCATCAAGTACCATTTCGTACTTCTTTCGTTCCAACGGATGCCCAAACAAGATGTTATCCTTCACAGTCATATTTTGGATCCAAGGCTGCTGGGAGCAGTACGCCACGTTTCCACCCACGAACACCGTTCCTTTCCTTTTCTCCATTTCTCCAAGCAGCGCAGAGCACAGAGAAGACTTTCCACAACCAACGGTGCCTTGGACCACCAAGAATTCGCCCACTTTGACTTCCAGGTTCACGTTCTTCAGCAAAGACAACCCATCTTTATCCCATGCAAACTCGCCATTTTCCACAGCAACAATGACGTCTTTGGCAACAAATCTTTCGGCTAAAGGATCTTCCATCGACATAACGTTGCTCCCTTCCAGCTCAGCCATGCGCAAGAACGACGATACACGTTCAAGCGCCACACTGCACTGAATAGCCGTTGAAATAATGGATGTGATGCTGCGAAGTGGTGCCTGGATCAGCAAAAAGAGCGCGAGGCTAGTAAACACGATCGCCGGTGTGAGATCGCGATGCAACACGACCGAAAACGTGCCAAACGCGGCAATACTAATGAACACCGGCATTCCCCACAGTAGCACAATGCTCGACGACGTCATGATTTGCATTTTGAGCAAAGACTGCAGCTCCGTCTCCCTTGCAGCGCTGATCCTTGCCGTAATTTGGTCTTCCCAAGCATTCAGCTTGACAATACTCACAGCTTTGAATGCTTCCGTCACTTTCTTCATCCTCTTATCCTTCGCGCGTCTCACCTCACGTTGCAAACTGTGCATCTTCTTGGACACCAACTGATTAAGCCACAACATCAACACAATCACTGCAATACCCGCGAACGCCGCAATACTCAGCACTTGAACCAACATGTAGCTAACCACCATAATCTGCAGTGGAATCAGCCACATCTGATGCACCACCAACGCTGTCCGCGCCAGTGACTCACAATCTGCCGTGTACATGGTGGTCAGCTCCCCTGTTGATTTTTTCTTCCTTGAACTAGCACTCAACTTCATCATCTTCTGGTACAATAAAGTCTTTAACAGACAAATGCACTGAATAGCTGTAACTTCATTCTGCAATCCTGTATAGCAATCTGCCAATGATTGCACCACTTGGGTAACGAACACCAGTCCGACCCACAAAGCTGCAGTCATCACGAGTGTCTCTTCATCTCCAGAAGTATCTGATAGAGCTGTTACTACTCGATTAAGTGCGACAGGCCCCACTAAGTTGCACAACATTGACACCAGCATTGTCATCCCTGTGAGGACGTATTGGAACCAGAAAACCTGAGCGAAAGCCTTGGGTAGCGAGTTCTTATGTTGCTTCAAGGGCGTCTTGAATCTCTGGTTGATGGTATCAGCTTGAATAGCGTGACGTAAGGGCCATACGTCTGTCGCGTTAAGTTGCTGCTTGTGTGCTTGTTGCATTAAGGGTTTGACCCACAGTAGGAAGATCCGGGAGAGGAAACCCGCGGACTCTTGAGCGTTAAGTGGAGCTGGGCGTGTAGGTGTCTGGAAGGTGGAGTAATTGCGCCATGGTGACGACGTCATGGAAATTTCCACTTGTGCTCCACGAAGTGAATTGACGAATGAGTTTGGTGCTTCGTATGGAGGGAAGTGAGTGGGGTCTTGACGGGAAAAGTTGAAGTGCGATTGCAATTCACTGCGTACGACGGGATCTGACACACCAAATGTACATCATTTTGGAGGATACGATTTTATCCAAATGCGGAAAGATCGCTGTAGAACTGACACACAGCATACGGAGATGGTCAACATCGTATCTTGACACGTTGGAAAGGATATGAATGTCTACATACCTTTTTGGAGCGAAGACATAGCTACAGACGATCATCTCAATATTTCACTGTTTTATTTTGATATTTTTCAAAGTAAGATACTGGCGAGAGAACCTAAAAGTGAGCAAAAGATGAAGATGCCGTAGAGTACTTCTTTAGAATTGGTGCGGAATCTTGCGTGACATCTAGCTGAGCTTTAGGCGAAAATGGTATAACGATTCACTACTGGCTCGAAGAATAACGTGATAAAGGAACACTTTAGCCGATAAGGCACGTTTCAATTGTATAGGCTGTATATTACCACAGTATTGAGTTCTTGAAACGCATGTAAGCCCAAAATTATATAGGACTAAACCTTTCGCTTGCGCTGGTATTTGTATGAAAGCAAGCAGAGAACTTATTGCCGAAAGGCATACACTTGTTTTTGTCGCGTTTCAAAGAAAAAGAAAGCTATGATGCGTAGGAATGTCATATCTTCCGTGTCACCTTAAAGCAAATGGCAAATGCCTACCAGAATAAGGTCTTGATGAATGGGAATGCCTTGGCTCGGTTGCATCCTTCCCCCGTGCGTCCACGCGTGTACTGGCTCAAAAAGAACTTTTGCATCTTTGGGTCAGCCTGAAGGCGTTGGTAAGCGACCTCCACGACCGGTCTATCACGAGGATAACCGACAATGCAGTGGTCGAACACGATGTAATCCACAGGAAAACCAGCACGTCGAAGGTTAATCTTCATTTCCCGAATCTCTTCTCGGAAGGTCGTGTGGGAAAACCCTCCCAGGCCGAGAAAACACCATCTTACAAGTATTTTGCCTCGTCCTTGATGCCAAGCCACTGACCGACGGGTGTGATTTCCAGCGTCCTGTTGTAAGAAGCACCTCGAGTTACAGGTCCGAGTGTGACTGAAAGAGGCCGAAGTTCTCGAGAATTGGCGTCGAACCTTGGGTGAGTTCGTTGGTCAAAACCGCATTGACGCCCAAAATGCAGATTGTGGCCGAACTGATGTTGCTCATGGCTAGTTTGAAGGTGTTGGGTTCTCTTCGGGGGCGCAATTCGATAATGACACTCCTGCTGACTTCTATTCGATAATCAGATATCGTCAACTCGTAGGAAACATTTTCAATACTGGCGCTATCGGTGGTGCGTTCAGTTAAAAGTGGTCATTCTTTCTTTTGGACGACGTATTCGATAGTTAAAAAGTTGCTGCTTGCGATGGTTCTCCATTTTAGTAAATCATTTACAGTAAATGTAACCTCAACATTGAGTATATTCCTCCTACACGCAAATGATCCGTTGTGAGCTGTGTGTCAGCGCCTGCCATGCCCAGGAAGTGCGTCAAGTGAAGGGTTGTCAAAGAGGTTATTAGGCCAATTCATATCAGATTTCTCGGTACACGATGGTTACCTAACTGCTTCGAAGTACCAGTCTTGGAGTTTTTTTTAATATTGATTCAATTGTAAAAGGGCTGAAGGTGATAATAATATGTGCGTGCCACGGAACGAGGCGTCGAATGAATGCACATGCAAGCCTTTTGCTTCTCCGCCGGGGTCTCGAATAATTGGAGTCGAATTAAGATGGCGAATCACCACTACTTAACAAATTTTGTACTCCTGTACTGGGGTACAACGTAGGGTCGGATTTGTTGTATGGTCGGAAAAAAACAAGAAATATGAAATGTGGGATTAGAGAGGTTTCGTAGCTTTCATCACCTTCACTTTTGCGTCACACGCCGCTATAATAAGTTCGCACGCTTGGTACGTTTTGTGCACAAGGTCTTGTACACAAGCGTGCGGAATTTCGCGCAAAATCCTTACATTTCGTGAAACCACCAGAATTTCACTCTAACAATCACCTGCATAATTTCATTAAGTGAGCCACGAACTTAATTATCCCTGGGCAAATTCAGCAAAAATAATTGTCAAAATAGATGCGAACCTAGCGTGTGCCCATCAAGAGATACCGTTCGGTTTTTGTGCAAAGGTACATGTAGGTGTGATTCCGAAACCTCTCTACATGTATTGTGGCGCAAAAAACTGCAGCTTTTTTTTCTTCATTTTTCCGGATGCTTCAAAACTGAGATTTTTTAACAGATTGACGTCAACCCCCCCGTTTCAGACCGTATCCGTAGAAACGAGCAAAATTATTGTACAGTCACACCTCCTTGATTGACCTTCTATAAGTGACTATGTGATCCTTATCCGACTACCTACCTTCGTATGCAAACGGGACTATATGGGTTTCACTATATCGAGTTCTCTAACTGACCAAAACCCTCTTTATTCTCTAAATGGATGCCGGGATGGCCAGCTGGACCCCTTACATGGACGTGTCACAGTCTCTATAAATGATGATGTTACTGTAGTTGGGGGTGCAGTCACGTGGCACAGCGACGTGATCCGGTGACGATGGAAGATCGTGAGGTGATCGATCTTACGATCACAGAGGGCTAGTGTGGTGCACACCGGAGGAATCGGTGACCAAGTGTGGAGACCAGAGCAGTAGGTGGCGAAGCGGAGCCAGTGGGCTAGTGCCATGAGCCCAAGGTAGTTGAAATGACGACAAGAAGATCGCCAGGAACGACGACATGGAGGCGGAGTGCGAGCGAGTGTATGCAAAGCGGCGAGGCGACACCAGAGTGGTGAACGAGCGGCTGAAGAGCCACGAGAGCGGAGATGATACGACGAAGAGGGAGAGGTCCAAGGTAGAAGTAGCGAGTCGCCCGGTTCGATAGTGTAGGCGTCGGTGGTGGGCTTCGGTAGTTAGGAGGGTAGCGAGCGTGCGGTTTGGCCGCTCGACCCTCAGTTGCAGTTTAGTGCAGGAAAGTGCGTTGAGCTAAGACTAACAAGGAACTAGTCGGCGGCGATCACGGGTTGGCGTCTTGCACGTAAGTGGACGTAAGAACGTAAAGCAAGGTACGCTGAGTAGCCAGGGGAGGAACCAGGACGGCAAGAGAGTAGGGCGAGAGGACCACAGAGAGAGACTGCGGGGGCTGCGGTGCCTATCGTTGGCGCCTTGGCCGAGGGGTCGCTGAGTGCCGAGATACCGCGCTGTCGTGTGGCATGCGCTGGGTGACGTGCTCGGTGGCCCAGTGCACATTGCATGGGAAGGCGTGAAGCGAGCGAACCCTTTTCCCGGGGCGACGCTGCCAAGAATGCTTCTCCTCGAAGTCCCTGTCCCGACACCTTACGGGGTGAAGGGCCAGTGTATTCTGGTGGGCGGCTCAGCCTGGCACCTGGACAGCACCGAAGCTCCCTAGGTGGTCGAATCACACGATGTCCCTTGAGAGAGAGAGAGAGAAAGAGTTATAAATTGTAACACTATGGGCCACAAGGTCGGCCATAGCTACATTACCTTCAATTCCCACAATTCCCACCCTCATTTCCGCATACTGAAGCACATTAGGTCCTGTTTAAGTTTTACGATATCTCTTCTTGACATCTAGCTATTATTGTCAGTGATTTAGAGCTACAGTCAGCACGCTGCATTCTTCTGGAAATTACTGCCAGCCCGACGATATCTACATGTAATACATGTTCAATATTTATGTGAGTGCTCTTTTCACTCTGTTTATCGTTGGTTTGATAGAGTCTGGATGAGTTTTTAAAGTCAACCAACCAGACTTACCAACAATATGTAAAATGTAAAGAACGGACAATGTAGCATTTATTTAATGTAGCCATCTCTATATCTGACCAATTCCTTAACTGAAAGAGCCTCTTGGCCAAGTCATATGGGGTGTCAGATATAGAGGTGTGACTGTACTTAAGTACTAAGTATGTTTTGTAGTTACAGCTACTGTACAGAGTATTAATAACGTTACAAAAAAGTGCTTTTGACCTCCAAAATCTCGAGAGATGACGATCTTGAATCCTCTATACATGTACTTTCGGTTCGTGGTGATCTGGTGACATCACTACATGTAGGTGCGCTATTCCTGTTAAAGTTTTACAGACATGCCTCCTTTCAGCATTGCTTACGTTAATTTGGGTGTTTTGGCCCTCTAAAGGCTTGCGTCTCAATTTCTTAGAAAACAACAACATCGTCAAATTTGAAGATGCTGTTTTGTTAACATGTGAGATAAAACAACTTGCAAAAGTTTCCGCATGCTGAAAAGCAAAAGAACATGCAACAGATTGACGAGAATGAAGTGGGGGAAGAGAAAGCAGCTCAAGCCTTTAAGGTTTTGTCACCTTCACAACACCTGGGTCTGCTCCAACCGAAGCTAGGTTGTGTTCGAATCGATGCTCAGGAATGGGGGCATTTTTGGCTCGGTTGCATTCCTCCGAAAAATCGAAGATAGGACGGTGATGCTGGTTTCTTTCTTGATGTCAATCCATTTCCCAAAGCTCTAATGGTTAAGGTGTGCTTGTACGACGTAGTTGGCCGAGTGTGAGGCTGAAAACCCCAGACTTGTTATTGATTGGAGAGAGCTTTTCTTTTTACAGGGCTCGTCGTTGCTATTTACTCGCTCTTCGTCAGGTGACGAGTTCGAAAAACACGGCAACTTCGATTTGAACGAAGACATAGCTTGCATTTGTATATTTCTTTCGACACAAACAAATGCGGCGTGTACAAATATCTTCCCGCTGTTGAGGCTGCGGATATTACCACTATACTTCTTTTGCTAGAATTTGCTGAAGCTTATAAAGTGCTTCAGCCGCAGTAGGTCGCTGCGTCGGATCTAATGACACACACGCAAGTCCCAGATCCACCATCGATTGTGGGCCTGCCTCTGAGAAGTGGACGCGCAGTCTACCAGCCGCCACCATCTGCAAAATCGCCGCACTGGGCAGTTTGTTTGGCTTAGCTGAAGAAGAAGATTCGGTGCTGCTGTTGCTCCTGGACAAAGCGTACGGCATGACGTGAGAGTCAAGCTCTGACAGCACCACACCAAACGAAAACATATCCGCCTTGTCGTCATACCTCTCGCCCATCATAACCTCGGGTGCCATCCAAAAAGACGTTCCGATGCCTCCTGTCATAGTCGCATCAATGCGTTCCCGAGAAATGCCAAAGTCCGTCACCTTCGCGTCCATCGCTTCATCCAGTAGAATGTTCTTAGACTTTAAGTCTCGGTGGATCACTGGAGGTGCACAAGAGTGCAGGTACGTGAGTGCAATCGAAACGTGAAGCGCAATCTTGACCTTAGTGTGGTCGAAGCCAACCGGGTGTCCATTGTTTTCGTACTCGGTCAGTAGAGCCTTCAGATCACCTCCAGCCATGTACTCCGACACAACACAGATGTCGATGAGCTGGTCCCAGGCGACACCAATGAATGAAACGATACGAGGATGATCCAGACTTGCCATCAACTTTACTTCGGACAGGAAAGCGTTTACCTGTGACATTGTCTTCTTCGTTTCAGGGAGCAGCATCTTGACTGCAACTTGTTTGCCATGATAGCTGCCAATGTAGACCTCACCATATCCACCTCGGTTGATAAGCTTTATCATCGTAACTTTCTCGCGAGGAATTCGAGCCGCAATGATGACGTCGTCGTCCCAGAGTTTGGCAGAATGACGTCGGCCTCCAGAGTCAGAGATAGCGGTGGTGGTTGTTTGACGATGAGGCTTTGCAGGAGTCGCCTGCGCTTCATAAGCTGCGTCTCTCAGGTCACTTGTTTGGCTAAAGCCTGGAGGTATTTGACCGTGGTTTTCCCTACGGCGTTGTCGGCATCTTTTGTACACGAGGAGACCAACAAGCACCACCACGAACAGGACGCCGACGATGATACCAGCGAGTGCTCCGCTACTTAATCCGGAACTGCTGTCACTTGAGCTGGATGAAGACGAGCTGCTTGAAATGCTGCTTCCGACACCGTTAGTGGCTGAACCTTCGGAGCTCGAGTAGTATTTCCTGCCTGAGGAACATGAATGACTTGTGAAATCGTCTTCAGTGATAGAATACGACGTTGAAGCAGAGAGGGTGCAAGAGCCGTCAAGGTAGTAAGTCAACTGCGCAGACCCGTTCGAGTACAAGGTGGCAATGACGCTTTGACCGTCCGTTCCTGCGACTTCACACTCCCCAGAGGCAGCAAACGCTACCGACTCAACGTAAGTGGTGCAGTCCGTCCCGCTGTAGAAATCCACTAGCAAATAATCGATGTCGCCGTAGACATCCTCCGTGTGCGAGTAAATATTCGACGGACAGCTTGTTGCAGTGTAGTAAGTGGTGCCAGCGATGGTTGACGAAGCGCAGTTTACACTCGTACAGGACGTGCTTGAGGTGATGGTCAATGACACCGCCGACTGACAGGACGAGTCCGAATAGACCTCTGTCGAGTGCATTGCGATTCTGCCAAAATTGTCTGCAAATTTTACGCAACCGAGTGATGCGTGTGGTTCGGACACGAAGTGGAGAATGAATGGCACGATCGCACAGCGGGAATTCTACGTGGACGGACGACGTTGTAGGTTGTTTGTCCGGCGTTTGCAAGACGCACTGAACGTTGACTCAAGCGTGATCAGCCAAGGCGAAAACGTCGCATGGGTTGCATAATGGAGACTGCGGTTTAGCTCTCCACAGAGAAGAATTGGTCAAATCGCAGGGGCTGGCAAATATCCATCCCAAGATTGATTTGCAACAAGCTTTTCCACTGCCAAACATATCGAGAAATGTATTGAAAAGTGCCAAATAGGTTCGGGGGATGCACCATTACATGTACGATGGGATCTGTAGATTAAACTGTAACGTTATGCCGATTATGCCCAAACTTTCCACGACAACTTGACACCAAACATTGCGCCAAACTCGAGTTACAATTCGCGCGCCAATATTGTCTGCAAGCGATACAGAGCTTCAGCTGCCGTTGGTCTTTGCTTCGGGTCTGTCGAAACACAAGCGAGTCCTAATTGTACCATTGACTCCGGCGCAGCTTGGGAGAACTGCACTCGAAGTTTACCCGCTGCTACCATTTGCAAAATGGCTGTATCCGTAAGATGTTGACCCGAATGAGTGTTGTTTTTCGCGTGAGAGTACGGAAGTGCATGGAGATCGAGTTCGGACAGCACCACACCGAACGAAAACATATCTGCCTTGTCGTCGTATCTCTCGCCTAACATGACCTCGGGCGCCATCCACAGCGACGTACCGACCCCCGCCGTCATCGTTGCATCAATTCGTTCCCGAGAGATGCCGAAGTCCGTCAATTTCGCGTCCATGCTTTCGTTCAACAATATATTGCTCGACTTCAAGTCTCGGTGGATTACTGGAGGCGCGCACGAGTGCAAGTATGTCAAAGCGTGCGCAATATGCAGCGCCACCTTTACCTTATCATGGTCGAAGCCGACGGGCAGTCGTTGTTCGTCGAACTTGGACAAAAGCGCCTTCAAGTCCATGACCATGTACTCCGTTACGACACACAGGTCGGTAAGTGAATCCCAGGCGACACCAATGAATTCCACGATATGAGCATGGTCGAGTGTCGTCATGAGTTTGACTTCACTAAGGAAGGCGTTGACCTGGGTCAGACTCTTCTTGCGTTCAGGTAGCAGCATTTTAACGGCCACTTGCTGTCCGTTGTATGTTCCAGCATAAACCTTCCCGAAACCACCTCGGTTGATGAGACGTTCGACAACAACTTTCTCTCGTGGAATCCTCGCTGCGATGATAGCTTCGTCGTCCCAGAGTTTACTGGGAAGTGCACCATCCGAGCTAACAAGTGTCGTCGAAGCTGTACCAGTCTTCTGAGGAGTTATCGGCACCCGATAGAACTGACCCGACGGCGTGATATCTTGCTCGAATACTCTTGGAGACTGAATCTGTTGCTGTTGCTCCTCCGTCTTGTTGCGACGGCATCGCCAGCACAAAATGCCAATGATAAGAAGCAGGAGAAGCACCATACCGGCGACAATGCCGATAATGACACCGATACTCAAGCCAGAACTGTGGCCACTACTGCTTCCCGTCGTCCCGATTGTCCCGCTGGTATCATCATTTTTGCTTGTTCCGCTGGTAGTCGAACCGTCCGAGTTCGAGTACAACTTGAATCCCTGGAAGCACGAGTGACTCGTAAGTAGGTCTTTACTGATCAAGTATGGGGAACTGGAGGAGGTCGTGCAAGAAGAGTCCAAAAAGTACTCGAACTGCGCAGATCCGTTCGAATAGACCGTCGTGATGACTCCTTGACCGGTTGTACCGATAACCTCGCACTTCCCCGAAGCGATGATTACTGCAGTTCCCGAATAGGTTGCACAGTCGGTGTCAGTGAAGACGTCGATCAAAAGGTACTTGGTGCTTCCGTACGTGTCAGCTGCGTAAGTTTTCGCATTGGATGGACATGTTGTGGTGTAGTAGTAATACTCGCTACCGATATACGTCACTGTACAAGTTGAACTCACACAACTCGAGGTTTCCACGATGGATATGGAGATTGGCGCCGAGCTGCATGTGTAGTCGGAGTAAATATTCTCCGACTGCATAGTATGTTCCGGTTAATAGTCTCTCTATCTACTCCAACGAAATTCCTGAAATGAGACTGATATACATGTAACGCGCGACTCGTACGAACAGAGAATGGGTGCAAGTGTACCCAAGAATTTGAATGCATCCCAGGCCGGACACTCACTGGACGCAGGCAAAACGGTCCGGACTTCGTAGAAAAAGCGAGTGGGAAAGAGCTTCAACAAGAGCTGTAAATGTTGAGTAGCGTACAGAGCTTACATCTTGGCATTTATTGAGACTTTGAATCACTACTTTCATTATTCCGGATCGGACCAGCATTTCATGGTTACTACTTACACTTCGTTGACCAAGATTTTCTGGAGTCGGTACAGTGCCTCCGCTGTTGTGGGGCGCTGCTTCGGATCTAACGACACACACTCGAGTCCCAACTCCGTCATCGAGTTCGGGCCATTGCCAGAAAAATTGACACGAAGTTTGCCCATAGCCACCATTTGCAAAATAGCAGCGTCGGGGACCTGCTGGCCTGACCGTGAATTGTTCTTGGCGTGTGCATACGGTAACGTGTGTAGATCCAATTCCGACAGCACGACGCCAAATGAAAACATGTCAGCTTTGTCGTCGTACCTCTCACCAAGCATCACTTCAGGAGCCATCCACAACGATGTACCAACACCCGCTGTCATGGTCGCGTCAATTCGTTCTCGAGATATCCCAAAATCCGTCACCTTGGCGTCCATGGACTCGTTGAGTAAAATGTTGCTGGACTTTAAATCGCGGTGGATCACGGGTGGGGCACACGAGTGCAAGTAGGTGAGCGCATGAGCCACGTGCAATGCAAGCTTCACCTTGTCATGTTCAAAGCCAACAGGCAACTGTTGCGCGTTAAACTTGGCCAAAAGCGCCTTCAAGTCAATCACCATAAACTCTGTGACGACACACAAATCTGCGAGTGAGTCCCATGCAACACCCACAAACTGAACGATGTGTGGATGGATGCTCGAGTGTCGTCATGAGTTTGACTTCACCGAGGAAGGCATTCACTTGTGTTAGACTCTTTTTACGCTCTGGTAGCAACATCTTGATGGCAACTCGTTGCCCATTGTACGTTCCCGCATAGACTTCACCGAATCCACCTCTGTTAATAAGGCTTTTCAGCACAACTTTCTCCCGTGGTATCCTCGCTGCAATGATGGCCTCATCGTCCCAAAGTTTACTCAAAGCAGTTCCACCAGAGCTCGACAATGTCTCCGTCTCCGTCGTGTGCTTTACCGAACTCTCAGGTAGTTGCTGGTACTGTGTCACTTGTTCAAACGCCACCGGACTCGGAATATTCATCTCGACCTGCTGGTCCTTATTCCTATTGCGACGTCGACGCCAACAACAGCGTCCAACAAGCAACAAGAGCACCACACATCCAATAGCAATTCCAGCGATGAGACCGACACTTACACCGGAGGAATCCGATGAGCCACTTCCAGTTGTTGTACCATCACTGGAAGTGCTACTAACCGTTGACCCGCTACTCACTCCGTTCGTGGTGGATCCACCCGAGTTCGAGTAATATTTGCTACCACTGTAGCACGTGTGGCTGGTAAGGAGGTCTTCCGTGATGTAGATTGGATCAATAACGGATATCGAACATGCTGAGTCCACGTAGTACTGCAGTTTAGCAGACCCGTTGGTGAACAATGTTGCGATCACGCCACTTCCATCACCCGACATTTCACATTCCCCCGAAGCGACGAAAGCATCTTGGGCGTAAGAAGTCTCACAATTAGCTTCAAGGTAGACGTTCACCAACAGGTATCCGGTATCTCCAAACACGTAGGCAGCACCCGAAAATCCGTTCGATGGACATGTTGTGGTGGTGTAGTACGTCCCCGTTCCAGTTATCGCCGATGTGCAGTCAGAGCTACTACAGCTTGACGATGCAGTGGCTTCCAAGTAGACTGGAGAGGAACAGTACGCGTCCGAGAAAATATTTACCGACTGCATCGACACTTGGAGAGTCAGAAAGCGGAATCGAAAATGAAGTAAAAAATGTCAAGCGGGCGGGTATGATATGCTCTTGAAAGCTTTGCGACTCAGCTCACCCGTCCCACTAGAGAACATTGACGGTGTTCAATTGAAGGCATGTGCTCCATAGAACTGAACGGACTTCCTGTCCGATCTCTGCGGGAAGATGTTGTGTCGAAACGTTTCGGTGAGGACACTGTTTGCAAGCTTTGGGGTACTCTAACTAGGATTCACGCTACGATAACAAAGTTCTCACTTATTCTACTCGGAACTCGATAGTCAAGACTTTGTGTAGTCTGTACAGTGCTTCGGCTGCACTTGGTCGATCTTTCGGGTTCATGGAAATACATGCTCGGCCCAGGTCGACCATCTACTCTGGTCCTGCATCGGAGAACTCGACACTCAATTTTCCCGCTGCTACGTGCTGGAGAATGACTGTACGAGGCATGGGTTGAAGTGAACTTGTACGAAATCTGGCATGAGAATACGGTGCTGAGTGAGTGGAGAGTTCGGACAGCACCACACCAAACGAGAACATGTCGGCCATTTCGTCGTACGAATTCCCCATCATTATCTCTGGTGCCATCCACAAAGAAGTTAAAGAATTCTGCGTCGAAAGATTCCATTCGCAGTAGTTTGTGCTGATACTGCATATTGCAGTAAACATTTTAATCATTTCCTTACGGGGATTTTTATATAAAAAAATGTTTCCATAGTCATGGTTGATACACTCCACGCTGATTGTAAATATCCGTGGTTTAGGGAACGAGATAACGCAAATAGTGATTGCTTTGAGTCGGTGAGTGACTGAACCACCTGACCAAGAATGGCATCGGACGCTGCATTCCTGTCGGAGATCGACCGGTTCCTCTATTCGTGCAACCTACCGACGCCCCGGCCTCTCAGTGGAAACAACAGCATCACCAATGATTCCCTAGTGCACGAGATCGACTCCCTCATCGACGCCAGTTTCGAAGGTGGACCCGAACTCCTTCAGATCAACTTTGAGGATAAAATATCGAGGAATGCCGTCTTTACCGACGGCGATCGAAGCACAAAGTAGATGAAGAATGGCCGACACATTGCGTATCGTGAACGACAGCGAGAAGAACACAAAAGTTTGGAGCAAGAAGTGGCCGAACTAACCGAAATTCTGGCAAAGGAACCAGCTCGATTGATGGCATTGTCGACGTGGAAGATGGTGGCAAAGCGTCAAAAGAACGATCGTATCAAGTCTGAAGCACGATATCAACAACTCTGTGCTGCTGTTTTATCGCAGGCGTCTTTGATCCGCGAATACCGGAGACTCATTCAGGAACGATCACTATGGGAGGGTGCTATGGCCAAAGGAGACTGGAATGATGTACCTTGTCACCAGCAAAATATCAAGCTCGAACCTTTCGACATGGAGGTTTACAAGACTTACGCTGCTAATTTAAACGAAGTGTACGCGCAGACTAATGAGGTCTTCAATGGTTGCGGACTGGGTGCGACTGAACAGCAATGTGGCTCCGTCAAGACGCAAAGAGAAAACAAGGGGTACTTCCAGCTCACTAATAAGCAAATATCCCCGTTCGACTTTCAGAAGACGTGCGCTGGTATATGGCGTGCTACACCGCTGCACTACCTCCGAGAAGATAGGCAGGTTTACGATAACGTTGAAGACCCGCAGAACACGGTAGCACTCAAGTTTCGCATCACATCAAGACTCAAGAATGGAACCATCGCGTCTTTACTCCAGCGCGTTGTTATCCGTCGCTACCTAGAAGACAGTCGAATGGTGGTCGTGTGGAGGACGTTCATAGAAGGTGAGGGCATTTTTGAAGGCATGCACGCTGATGAAACTGGGTGGGGAATCACGACGCCAGTGACTAAAGCGTCTGAGCCAGGTTGTGTACTTCGAACGTGCGCTCGTTACGTTCCGATGAATATCATGACACCAGCGCCTGCTATCGAGCAATTTGATGGTGTTGTCGTGAAAGCGGGACTGAGAATGTGCTGGAAGTGACAAACAGCGTTGAGAAAATGGGCATTAGTGAAGAATGATCAAAATCTACCTGATATACACGAAAGTTTATCTACGAATACCGTTTACATTTCGCGAATCAAGAGTTTCTCTAGCCGATTCGTAGTCTCAAATACGTCATTGCACCCCGTGTCAAGACCTAAGCTGGTGAACTGCTTCACCTCAGGTTTGTGCTTCCACGTATTGCAGAAATGCATTGGCGCATGACGCGTGCACGTTCTCAGCAGTGTTTCGTTACTTTTGAATGGAGTGACCACACTCCATCCGGTCTCATCCGCAAACATCCCAGTGAACTCGTCTTCACCTTCCGTTAGTGATCGCCAGGCAAGTACCATTCGTCCGTCTTCATGGTACCGGCGAGTGACGATACGCTGAACTACAGACGCGATTCTGCCCGAGTTTAAACGTGTTGTAATTCGGAACTTAAGTGACACGGTGTTGTCAGGGTCCTTTGTATCACGAAACAGCTCCCGGTCTTCCTGACGATGCGTCATTAAAGCCACCTGCCACAGAAGCTTGCGAGTTTCCTGAAAGTCGGCCGGAATTGTCTGCTTATCAACATACAAGAAAATTCCTGTCTTGCTGTCTTCTGTCCAGGTCTGTTTCGGGGCACTCCACTTTTCCGGTGTTGACTCGAGTCCAAAATCGCGTAATGCCTTGTCGGTTTGACCAAAGATCGTATCAAGTCCTTGCACATAAGCCGCGAATATCTCGGCATCAGACGGCCCGAGATGATTTTTCTTGTGCTTGCACGCCATCAACTCCAATTTGGTTCCGGTCAAGTATTTTTGTTCACCAAATCGAGCATGTAAGAAAGTCTGGAATTCGTGAATCAGCGCAGCTCGGGTGTCAACCGCAGCACAAAGTCGTCGTTGTTGTGCTTCAGCTTTTAATCGAGCATCCCGTTGCCACAACATCATGAATCTCCACGAAGACGACGATGGCGCTGGATTCCCACGTTTCGCCTTTGCTGTTCAGCCAGCTTTGCTGAAAGTTCTTTTACCTGCTGACGGAGATTTTCACGCTCTGCTCGACTTCGCTCGTAATAGGTTCTGGGCCTATTGTGGTCCTTTGTTCTCAAACACGCGCTTGGTACGGCGACCTCATGCTTAATTGGAAGCTTTGGAGGTGCTGTCGCGGTGGTGACCACACTTTCATTGCCTGATTCGAGAGCTGGCAAGTTGCACGTACTGAGGAAATCCTCCACCTCAGCTAGGAATTCCTCGTTGGACTTCGTAGTCATGGCTGGTTCAAAGTGACAAATGTTTTCTCAAAAATGCCCCGATCCATGGCGCGTGCCTCAAACCTATGAACACTTCATGGTACTGTAATCAGTGTTTTTGTTTGTGATGCACAGCAAAGGAGAGGGATCTGCTTTGGCTTGTAAGTTTGGTACTGCACCATGTCAAAATAATGTTATTAGTCAAATCACAGCTAGAAGCTGGAGCAAAATAGTGAACGAAAAAGACATTACCATGAACGGTGAAACTCGAATCGATTGTATTTTCTGTATTTTTCGCATCCTTCGCCATTGTTGTTGTCGCTAGGGACGGATCCCGTCCGGAATCTCGCCAACCTTCGCTTTCAGAATCGCTTCTACTGGTGCTGTTATCGGTCGCTCCATCTAACTCGTTTAGATAGCACTCGGACAGTGCATCAAGAGGAGGATCGACGCGAATTCGTTTGAACGGACCTGACTGCACCGCATCCATCTTACCATCGATCAACTGTGTCTCCTCCTCTGTCACTATTCCCAGTTGGCCGAGCTGTGCTTGAGCAAGCTTGAAAAAGTCCAGGATCTGGGCAGCTCGGGTGTCTAATGCAGTGCAAAGTTGCCTTTGTTCAGCTTCAGCGTTGGCTCGCTCTTCTTCCTGATACTTTGCTATTAATTTCCACTTTGAAGGCGACTGCGTCTTCTTAATTTCCTTGGTCTTCTGTGGTTTCTCCAACTCTCCCGCTAACTCCGTCACCTGCGTTCGTAGGTTCATCCGCTCCAGTTTACGACGTCTATAGTACGATTTGTCCTTACTGAAAGCATTGGCATATTTCTCCTCGTTTGCACGACTCGAATTTTCTTCAAAATCGTTGTGTTGGCGCTTGGGTGGTGGTTTATTGTCATTTTTGCTTCGTATTCGAATGGATGGAAGTGCCGGTAAGTCACAGGTGGCCAGGAAGCCTTCGACTTCGATAAGGAAGGCAGCATCAGACAACATCGGATAACGTCAAATTACAAATGGCCTACTTACCGGTACACCGTTCACGCTATTTAGTCGTAGTTCAAATATAGTCGTGCTTCTGTACTTTTCGTGGCACCATTTAAAGCGATTCTCGTCCAAACATCTCAAAATGACACAAAGACCGCGTATTTGAACAAATCTCGTCGAGCTGGATCCAATCATGGTCTTAGATCCTCTCAACTGTAAATATTGTCATCACTAGAGCTAATACACAATTTACTTTTCCGCCCCAAAAATCGTGAACCATATTTTTTCGTAACACCACAAATCGTGTTCCGGTGTGGTTCTTTGCGGTTCACTTTAAAGTGTATCGCTTGGAACACGCGTCTAAGCTTACATGTAGTGTCGAGTACTTCGAAGTAAGTTTACTATGGTACTCAACTTGAATGTTTTTCAAAAGGCTTAAAAGCCTGGGATGCACAGAAGGTAATGGGTTGGCCACGCTGTATTTGCTCAACCGCAATTATTAAATTTTACTATCTGTAATACTCTGAAATAAATTTCAGTGAACACCATTGAGCACTTTATACAGAAATCTACTTTTCATGTAGATGGAGATTCTCAAACATCATCGCAATCTCAGCGCGATCATCCGCTACGGATCCGAGCACCATACCAGCCAATTGCTTCACAGCAGGCTCGTGAGTCGCTACAGTGCTCAAATACATAGGTGTATGGCAAATGCAAGTTTTGACCACACTACCAGACTCGGGCGTGTCTTCAATGTCGTGAAAGACTTGTCGATCTTCTTGTCGGAATGGCAATTGCCCTGCTTGCCAGAATATCTCGCACGTACGCTCGAGCTTCAGCGGCATGACGTGCTTGTCAATATACGTGAAGTTGCCTGTATCGCCGTCCTCCTTCCATAGCTGTCTGGAATCGATATGTTCATCGCTTATGCCCTCTAGGCCACAAGCACTAAGGGTCTCGTCCGTTTGAGCGTAAATCGCGTCCAAATCCTGCACACACAAAAAAATACTCGTAGAATGCAACATCAGAAGCTCCAGTCGAATTCGCTTCCGCCGAGGGAAGTCTTCCTCCTCCTCCTCTACAGTAATTGATGCTAGATGATTCTGCACCAACTTCTGGAACTCATGGATGAACGAAGCTCGGGGTTCGATTGCCGTATACAGTCGTCGCTGCTGTTTCCGAGCTCGATCTCTCTCGTCGCTTGGACTGTGCTAGCATCTTCCACGCCGACGTGGACAGTTCGACTGATTTCCTTTGCCTTTTGTCGTGCTTCCAGGTCCGCCGTCAAGTCCCGTGCTCATTTTGCTGTTGCTGGCGACATCTGCTGCATCTCTTGCGGTCCTTGATTCGATCCAGCTCGAGTTTGGTGGCAGGGTCGATGTTTAACTTCTTGTGGCCTCTTTTCCGGTGGCTCAACGGGGGGAGGGTGTCACAGGTAAAACTCTGAAGTGATAACTCAGCACTGGTGTCATTGATAGCGTCACCCAAAGTGGCCAAGAAGTCCTCAATGTCGCCAAGCGCAGTCTCCGATGTCATCGTAACGTGGGAAATCGGTGAGTGGTGGCTGTGAATGACCGTGACGTAATCTCTGTATGCGAATTTGGGTACTTTTGGACAGGTAAAACTTACCCACATGAATTGCAAAGTCAACTGCTGATCCACAACAGCAACCCACTCATTCTTACGTAAGGTAAGTTACGCAAGTGTAGCTCTTTGAAATAGCTACACTTGCGTCGAGCTTCATAGCGCAATGCGCCTTGTGAATGGACCATCGTGCTTGCAGAATAGAGTGTTCTAGACGCCGCATTGGTCGACACTTCCGCCAGCATACGATGTCGCTCGCGCGAGTACCAATGATTCTTGATTGCATTCTCGCACCTCCTCGGCAGCTTCTCGGCAATCAGATTCCACTGCGTCGGGTGCGCTTCCATCACCTCCGTCAAAATCTTCTCCTCAGCAGCCATCCACGGCGCCTGTCAATAAGCAACGTCACCATGAGAAATATATCCTCGCAACCAGGACGCGAACTTGGCCCTCACCGTACTAATCGCCGGGTCCAAGTGGTTTAAAAACCTTTCGCGGCACTGGTTCCCAATTCTGTCAGGCAAAAAACGCAGCAACCTACAAGCGTATCCACCATCAGCATCTCCACCCTGTTTCAACCCCATCATTCATCTCACCTCCGTCCAATTGCGTCCGATCTCCTTCACCTTCTCCACGAGCACTTGGTCCTCAGTCTCCGTCCACGTCCCTTTACCTTTCATCACCTTGTCGTCCAGCGTTCGGTACCATTGCTGCAAACACTGCAAATCTGTCCGTCCAGGTAGTTGCGATGCAATGAACAGCCGGTTCCTCACTCCATGTTTTGTCACCAAAGTCCTTAGCTTGTCCTTCTCGTCCACCGTCCACTGTTGGGGTGGTGCTCTCCTGTCTTCTGATCTCTTGTCCGCCTTCCTGGCCAACATCAAGCAGCGATTCTTGACGTTCTCGGCGCTTTTCCCACTAAATTCTTTGGCCAGTTTGGCCCATTTGGACTCAATTGTCCGCTGCAATTGCAGCAGCTTCTCGTCGTCCTATACGCTCCACACACTCGACGTTGCAGTCAACGACGATGCCAAGTGGTTCACGAACCGCTCGCGACAACGTTTGCGGTCGCGAAACGGGAAATGCAATGCGATTTCACTCCAGTTATGTTTGCCTAGTCGTTGTACTAGTTTCCTGAGCTTTGCGTCTTCTTGCGCTGTCCAGGAGGAACGTCGTGTAGTGAAAACCACTACACTGGTACAAGTAGTAATACTTAGCACATTACGTCGGCAGTTTTTTTACTTCCCGTAATTTACCGTTGAAAGTAGGTGTAGCCGTTCCCCACGTCCAGCTGTTGGTTTCACCGACGCAACCTCTCGAGCTTAAGAAAACATCCGTTGCAGCTCAAGCATCCGCACAACTGCTCGTCCAGGTCAGATCTTAAAGATGACGCTATGCAGCGTTTTTTTATTTCGCGGGATTTACGGTCAAGGATCTTCGTGAAGCCATTTCTATTGGTCAGAATCTGTTGTGACTTTTGACCAATAGTGATCCGCTACAGAAACAGAAAGTTCTTTTTCTCGCATTCGAGAATCTGCCGTATCGAGGGAAGATGGTAAAGCTCTTGTGTTCAATCGTTGGTGTGGCGGGAAGCGCCTTCCCTGTGGACATCGACGCGAGCCAGTTGGTGGGGGGACTTGAAGGACGCGATCAAGGCGAAGAACGAGGACATCACATGTCCTGCTCGTGAACTGCAGCTCTTCCTGGCGAAGAAGGACGGCGCGTGGCTCTCGTCTCGCTTGGAAGACGTGAAGAAGCTGAAGAAGGGCGAGAAGACTGCTCTCATCGAAGCGCTAACGAAGGAAGACCAAGAGCTACAGGCAGAGGATCCCCTGGAGGACGTGCTGAACGGAATGGATCCTCCATCGTCTCGCCAAATTCACGTGCTGGTGGTGGTTCCGGAGCGTTTGGCCGCGGATCCCAGATTGCTTGAACTCCAGGAAGCACTCTTGCGCCATACTTTGATGAATGAGCCTTCGTCGACGTCTGCACGAACCCAAGATTTTAAAGGGAGTCTGATCACGAGGTATCAGGGTGACATGGGGAAGTATCAGGGCGACCAAATGCTGCGGTGTATGCTGCTTAACTTGGCGCTTCCGTCAGAGTTGGTCATCTCCTCTCATTTGTTTCGTCGAGAACACGAGTTTCTCGCTGACAATCTGATGGGGTTCACCAACATTGATGATGTGAACAATGGCTTGTTGCTATTCAAGCCACTGGAGCATGCATTTGATCACCTCAGATCAGCTTCATCTATTACAAGGACGATGATGAGTTCCGTTTGAAAATCTTTGATCCTTCATTGCGCGAACAACTTTTGTTCGACAATCTAGATGATCGCGGTAAAAAAATTCTGTTTCGAGGACAAAAGCTGCCGAGAAGATGGAGAAGGCGTACCCGACTGTATGCACCTGGAACACAATTTAACATACAGACAATGTTTGGCGACATCGAAGATCAACCACTGTGCTTCAAGTCTGTGGAGCGTCCCTACAAGCGCTGCTTGAACTTACAGGCCCGTTTAGCACGGAAGAAAGCAGTCGAGGCGAAGTGGATTCAGCCGGATGAAGGTGAATTTGAAGATTTTTGGTCGGAAGGAATGACGTTCGCTGAAAAGATGGATTTCTTTAACGCACGTGAAGGCTAAGATTTCTCAATTTGCCAGGACACGAGTCCAACGACTACCGATCTTGTCTGAACTCGTTTTTGAAGCTGAAGGTGATGTACTGAACAACATGGAAACTAAGCGTCAGGATTCATCGAGTACTTCGAAGTATATCAATACTACTTCGTAGTATATTTTTTCATCGTGATAAATATAAAGTTTTAACTGTATTATTAAAATAATATACAAAGATGGCATACTTACCAGAACAATATCAAGATAACAAGGAACGTGTTAAGGCGGCGCAGAAGCGCTACTATCAGCGCACTCGCGAAGCTCGTTTTATCCTATCAAAAGGGGTACGACGACAAGAATAGAGACCAGATTCGTGCCCACAAGCGAAAGACCAAAATCGAACCTAACCAACGCGAAAGCGAACTTAATTAATTAAAAACAATTATCTCAGATAAAAAGTCAGCCTAGATATAGATAATGGTCGAGGCCAAAAACATAAAGATCCAAAATTTAGTAGCCGCCCTACTCGTCGAGGTGGTATTGGCGTTCGGTTGAGGGGGAGGAGGGGTGGAATGTGATTGGTTATATCCACGTCCTAACTACCGACCCAACGTAAAACCAAGATGCTACTGCAACACTCCAATTAAAAAGCACTACCTAATTTTTGATAAAGACGAAAATCACTATTTCGTAGGATGTGAATGCATTAAGATATTTGGTGCTCACTACAAAAAATGTGTCGGTTGCCAAAAGCGATACAGTGCCGATATCGCTTTTGCAAGGATTGCTGAGACTGCGCCACAACTTCGTTCAGCGAGGAGCGACTGACGTTTAGGAAATATTACAAACAAACCCCAGAATCGCTTATAGGTGTTGCTGACCACTACATTCAGTGGTTATTTGAGTGTAAAAAATATCCGACGCAGATAAAGCTGATTCGGCTTGTCACGTGCTCCCTAAAACTGAAATTGGGTTTGGGAAGCATCGCGGTAAGACGCTCGAGTGGATCAAGATCAACGATAAGAGCTATTATCACTGGCTGAGAGGATGCGACAAGGCATTTTCCAGATATCTTTGAATTAATTAATTTCAACTTTTTTTATATGTGGGTAGATATAAAGTCCATCCTGATAGAATGAATATAAAATATAAAGTCCAGCCAACGTTGAAAAATATAGGTGGTCACATATAGCAACCATGTTTGGATACGAACCAGAAGGACTCAAGCGGCTGAACATCCCAGCAAGCAATTGAGGGAGCAGTTATCGAGTTAAGGTTCGTGGTAGAACTGGTAAGATGGTCTATATTGGAATTGCTAAGCAATACAACGTTTCAATGGAATCTCTGAAGAAGCACTTGTCCGCCGACTGCAAAGCCGATCCAAAGTACCGCTTCTACAATGGAAAGCACATGGAATCTCACTTGTATGAGGGAATTCAGCCTGGTGAGTTCTACGACAAGCTTGAGAACGTTCTTGCTAGTCAAAAGAGTGCCTTCAAGGTGATTATTGCTCTTGGCTACGACCTTGTTAGTTTCACCGATGATAGTGAAACTCGCTACTTCCACCCAAATATTGGAAATACGTTCGTGTTCTATGCACCTATTGCTATTAACAGCAAGGCTGACATCCGCAAGAAGATTATTTCGGAGATCAGATCGATGGAGCTGGCCGAGAAGCTAAACTATCCGAGCTCCGGTTATAAGGTCAAGGCGATTACAGGCTTCAAGATTTACATCTACCACCGCAACCATGCTCTGGGCGATAACACTACTGTCATCCCAAAAATCATTAGTGACAACGAGCACGTAATCAACTTCTCAAAGAAAAACAACACGGGCGTCTTTCACTGTATCGCCTACCATACCCAACAGGAGCCGAAGAAAGATCCGCGTCGAATCCAGGCTCAAGTAAAGGATGCATTCAAGCGTTACTGCTCTTTCAAGGATAGTTACTACACTCTGAGTCTGTTCAAAAGCTTCAAGCCATTTGACCTCCTACAGCTCGATGACCTTGAGGACTGCTTTCAACTCGGTATCAACGTTTATAAGATGGATGTAACTAGCAGTAAAGTTGAATGCATTCGGCGCTCAGACAAGGAGTACGACGCTATGAATAATCTTTTACACGAGAACCATGCTCTCTACATCAAGAATGTTGATATGCTTCAAAGGAAGTATGAATGCGCCAAGTGTGAGATGGTCTTTGTCAGCTCCATTAACCCTTTTGTTGCCAACCGAGGTAAAACGCTGCATAATGCATCGTTTTACAATATTGTCCAATCAAATTTAGAGATATGTTTTTGACTAATAATGGTGTTACCGGAAACTCGAACAAAACGATGCATAATGCCACGTTTTACAAAACTCTCCAAAATATTATACTTGGTTTTCTATATAGTAATATTTGGGTTACCGGAAAAAGGTCACAAAACGTGGAATTATGCGTCGTTTTGCAAATTTGTCTTGATTAAAGTATAGAAATCTTACAATAGGAAATGTATGGACAACAAAAGGGTTAAGCTTAAGGACCACTCTAAGAATCAGTGTGAGCGAGTAAATATTGAAAGCTTCCCCGCTCAACCAACGATCTACAAACCAGTCCAGAACGCTATGAGATCACTACTTACAAAGTACTCCATCAAGGATGTTGACCACTACATCGACCATTTCATGGTGTATAACTTCGAAGCCATTCTAAAGCCGACAACGGTCTACTACGGGGGGATACTGTTTTCACAAATGAGCATATCCCCGTATCAGTATCAGTAGTGGATAGCTTAACCGAGGAAGTACGTTGCTTTTTGTAAATGATGATCCGAAGGCGCTGCTTACGGATATGTTCAAATACATTGGTGACGTATCTGTGAAGATCCAACAGTACAATGTCAATAAGTATAAGTCGCTTTTGAAGAAAATTATCGATGCTCACGGGTTGACGGGTATGGAGATTCCCGGGGCTACTCTTGGTAAAACCTACAAAATGAAGGATGTAGATAGCTGGATTCAGGAAGGGAAGTATGCCAGCTCCTTCGAGTTTCACAGTAGTATCGGTTTTGAAAAGCAACGATCCGATTACGGTAAAATTAAGCAGCAGCTTGATCAGGTCCCTTTATTTGGCTTTAACAGTGATCGATAACATATTAACTTGATTAAGAAGGACTTGTTTGCCGTCATTGGCACTGACAACATCAAATCAGCCATCACCCCCCGTTACATGGGCATTGCAACGTCGGACATGAAAATGCTCGATATTAGCAACTATGTACCGGCCGGTACCAGCTACGATAAGTACCTTACGACATATCTTGGTGGATGTCAATGTAATGACAAGATTAAATGTGTATGTGGTCTTGGTAAGGGTCTATTTCCGTACGAGTATATTAAATCATTTAGTGTGCTTAGCGAAGCGACCATCCCTCCAAAATCAGCTTTCGATAGCGAACTTCGTGGTACGAGCATCAGTAATGATGATTACAAGCGCGTTTAGTTCGTCTGGGAGCCCTATGGAATGAAGACTGTCAAGGATCTGTAATTTGGTATAACAATCTCGATGATGTCCCATTCATTAAAGCTATCAAGGGCCAGCGCGAATCATTCGAGCGTTTTGATCTGGATATATTCACCGATGGCTTGTCGCTACCTGGTTTATCGGAGAAGGTTATGTATCAGACTTGCTTCAAAAGCCTCCAACATCCGAACAAGAAGTCTGCTAAAGCGTTCCGATTCCCAGCTAAGCGTATGAGTGGCTACAAGAGTCAGGATGTGGACGCAAAGCGTGAGTTCAATATGACGTTAGAACACCTTAAGACTTTGCTCCAGCAGCAAAAATACCTTTATGGTCTATGCTACAGTCCGTTGAGTGCTGATACTGCTTTAGCCGATAGAATCAACAACAAGCTTGGACACATCGACGGCAACATTTTAATCAGCTGCATTTCGTGTAACACTGCACGTAAGGACTTGTCGATCAAGGATTTTCGCTACAAAAAGCTACTTGAGTTCAACTCAGACAGACTTGTATATTCGATTGACAAGGAGGAGAGGGACATCTATGGGAAAATGAAGGCCAACAGTGCTGGTGGCCATCCATTATCTTCAATCGATACGCTAAGCGCGACGAGACGAAGATTCGAGGAGGTAAACTTTGCAAGAAGGTTATCGGATATGATGCTAATGCTCTATACCTGTGGGCTCTTGGTAATGAAATGCCATGCGGACGTTTGACTACGATCGAAGCGTACGATGGTATTGTTGATGACATCAAATCAGACAAGATCTTGGCTTCCTGGAGTGTGATATTCATACTCCCGAACACTTAAAACAATATTTCAACGAGATGACCCCTATGTTCAAGAATGTTCTGATTGACTGTACAGATGAGAGTGTTATCGGTAACCATATGTATGAGTATAACGAGTCGCGTAAGCAGAGGCGTGCTAAGCCCGCTCGTAAGCTGATCGGTAGCTACTTCGGAGAGAAGATTATAATCTACACCCCTCTTCTCAAGTGGTACCTATCGCATGGTATGGAGATCACTAAGACATACAGCTTCATCAAGGCAAGTTCTCATAAGGCATTTGCTCCATTTATGGAGGCAGTGTCTATCGCTCAACGAGAGGGTGATGTTGATAAATCTAAGGCTATGATTGTTGAGATGATGAAACTTGTAGGCAACAGCGCTTTTGGTCGATCTGGCATGGATGTGAGCAAGCACAAATTGGTCAAATACGAGTCAGACGAGAATGCTATTGAGTCTGAGATTGAGCACTTCACATTCCATGGTTTGGAGGAGCTTAATGATGCATGTGAGATCCTATTCATCTGTCTATCACAATCTATCAGTTGGCAAAGCTATGCATGCTTCAGTTCTACTACGACTGCATCGACTTCTACTTTGACCGATCCGACTTCCAATACCAGGAGATGGACGCGGACTCAGCTTATATCGCGTTCAGCTGTGAAAATCCATTCCAGGACTGTACTAAACCCAGTCTACGTGAACACTTCAAGCAGCACAAGTACGATTGGTTCCCACGCGACTACAACACTGAGGTAGCCAAGTTTGACCGACGAACCCCTGGATTATTCAAGGACGAATGGTCTGGTGATGCTATGGTATCGCTATCGTCCACGAACTATATCTGCTACCTACCAGACTCTGAGTACAAGATCAATATTTCAGCTAAAGGTGTACAGCAAGGTCGAGGGAGAAACAACGATGTCCTTAACCCAGAAGGATTTGAGACAGTTGTTCGTGATAGAATAACGCTTCAGGGAACGAATAAAGGATTTTGTATCAGTAACGAGACCAAGTCGATCATTACCTACAGTTAGACGTGCGCTTTCGTATTTCTATGACAAGCGTCGTGTCTTAGCTGATGGCATCACGACTGCGCCGCTTGATATTTACGCCACAAGAATTTGGTAACAGTAATATATACATGGATAGCCATGGCTGACCTGTTAAAAAAGCTTTACACCAATCCAGCAACAGGATATGTAGGAGTTCGAGCACTTCACGAGAAGGCTCAAGAGATTGATCCTAACACAATATTAAAGGTTGTGAAGGGCTGGGATTCGAATCAGGTAGATATCCAACGCTTTTAAGAACAGAAAGAACGATTTAGTGAGTTCAAGATTGCTTCTCATAATGCAAATTCCTGGCAAACGGATCTTGATTTTTGGAAAGGTAAGGCGATATTAACTGCTGTCAATATCAACTCTCGTTTAGGTTTTGCCAGTTTGCTACCAAATAAGAAAGCAGAGAGTGTCTTGAAGGGGATTAAACTACTCGTGAAACAAAATGTTGAGGTGCTAATAAGTGACAACGGACAGGAAATTATGAACGCAAAGGTTCAGGATTTTTTAAAAAGTAAAGGCATCGACCACTACAATAACGAGCCGGGAGACCATTCTACGATGGAAAAGATCGAAAGATTCAACCGAACGTTAAAGGGCGTCTTACTAAAATTGGGAGGCCTCTGACAGTTAAATTATTACGCGACGTAATATCGAACTACAACAACACTAAGCATCGATCTATCGGAATGGCACCTACGGAGGCTAAAGGGAAGGTTATGGAAAACGAACTAGTTTATAATCAAGACGCTACGGACAAGATCGAGAATGAGCTTGAGATTGGGTCAAAAGTGATATATCGACTAAGCAAGCAACAATTTAGAAAGGAGGATGTACGCTGGAGTAAAACGGATTATACAATCGTTGGGATTGATGGTTACAGAGTCCAAATTCGATCAAAAATAAGCACACACTCTACAAATCTCCGAATCAACTCAAGTTGGTTAATGAATAATCTACAGTCACTGATTTCAATCAAGGAGACATATACGAGGTTGAACGTATATTGGATCACAAAAAGACACGTTCCGAAAAGAACAGATATCTAATCATATGGACACATATGGACGAACTGTAGTAGTGGCGACGGTTCGCCGGAGGTGATAGATCTGACGTAACCAAGTGTGGCGCACATCGGGGTGGACGGTGACGAAAGAGTGTTCCAGGACGAGATGGTGACGAGGGCGAGCCAGCAGGCTGGCACCACCGACTGTACGAGGTCTGCAGAAGAAAAGGGGGCCTGGCGTTGAGTCGACGTTGAAGATCAAGGCTGCGAGAAGATCATACGAAGAGGAGACGTGCGAAGGTGACAAGAGTGGAGTATGCAAGCGAGGAGAGGCGACGGCGTGCGTGTGCCGTGCGGCCAGGAGGCCACGAGAGCGGGGACTGACTAGAGGTCCAGTAGAATAGCAAGGGCGACGTAGCAGGTAGGTAGACGACGGTAGTGTGCTGCGTGGAAAAGTAGGAGGGCACCGAGCAGCGGTCTGCTGCTCGACCCTCAGTTGCGATTTGGGTGCGAGACGTGCATCTATTCAAGAGTAATACAGTTATTTGGCTGCCGAGCTACGGGTTGTGCTAGCTTACGAGGAGGGTGAACAGGTGAGCAAGTACGCAACAACGTACGCCGGTGGATGTGACCGCGAAAACGGCAGCGTGGGCAGTAGAGAGGTCGAGGACTGTGGGGGCCAGGCATCACGTCGTGCAGTGGTGTCAAGGCCGAGGGGCGCGGGCCTGACTTGCACGCTAGTGTTAGAGTCCCGTGCCCGCTACATATGTACATGGGAACCGGAACGCTTGCGGGGGACAGCCTAAAGACCTACCGGGGTTGCGGTCGCCGATAATCGTCCTCTCCTTGACGCCTCTATCCCTGTCACTGGTGTTGATGGTGACGGGGCCAGCTTCGGCTGGTAGTCCGCTGGTTGGTGACGCTCCCCACCTGTGCGAGATTGTGCCCAGTGAGGTTCGGGCAGCGGTAATCTGTGGCTAACTACGAGTCGTGGGGGTCGACTTTAGTTGCCTGGTGGTCATACAATACGGTTCTGGTTGTTAAAAGTAGGCATGACTATAGAACCAACATGGGAGCCACAAGACAATCTGAGGTTAGTCAATAAGAACCGAATGAGCTCGGCTGAAAAAATGTATTTCGATAGCCTAAAACAGGCTAAGGAGTCAGCTGTATGAATGGGCGTTCATTTTGGTCCCGATGAGTATGACGTGTTACAGTCTGAGCTTTACGCTCAGACAATTGTTTTACTCGTAATCGTATCATCTCTTTTTCACGTTCTATTTTTGCGACATCCGCATAGATAGTTTGATCATCGTAAGTAGTTTCCTTCCAATCATCATCATCGATAAAGACTAAGCCCTCATCCATACGCGACTATATCATGCTGCACAATTAAAAATCGTGATTAATTATGTGACTTTGTATATAGTATATACCCATGAGCCAGTGTCAAGCAACCACCCACGCGAATGAGCAATGCTCTAGTAGCGCTCTAAAAAGTGGCTTCTGTCACCAACACGACAAGGATGCCAAAATTGAAATGTACAAACGGAGATATCCAAGATGCATCAGCGAGTCAAAAGGCATGTTGAAAAGTGTAATGAAACTGAACATGATGGTTAATAACATTCAACGATGTGACTACATCAAGCTACAGCTAGCACGTCTCAACGGAGGTAAGGGAAGAGCGTACCGGCATGTGATCACTGACCCACAGCTCAAGGATCAGGTGGAAAAGCTATTTGATCTACCAATCGATGAGGTACTACCAGCCTACTTTAGCATGCTGAAGAGGAGAAACGACATCGTTCATAAATACACTCAGTCAGATTGGATAGATGGACCAGTCCCGAAGCCAATTAAATACCAATTTCGTTTCATTGATGGATAGCCTAATATACAATCAGTTCGAAAATGTTTCCATCGTTCAACAGTCTCGCCGATCGTGAGCGCTAGCGTCTCGATTTATTAGAACACGTTCAGCGTCGAGTTAGACAAACTAATGCGAAGCGTGCTATGTACGCGGATGCAGCATGGGCATCGGATGCTGATAAGACCATCACTACTCTAGCTAAGAAACAAGATGACTCAACTCAAGCCGGCGAAGATGATGTGAATGCATCAGCTAATGAACCAGTAACGGTAGCAAGCGGTGATAAGATCATCATGAGCTCAAAACAAGAGGACAAACCAACTGAACCAGTTCAAGAACCACAGGCGAACAACGCAACAGTAGAGACGGACACGAATGAAAAACCAGCTGAAACGAATGATGAAAATGATGCAGCAGAGCAAGCAGCTGAGAAAAAACAGCAAATGATGCTCAGAAAGAGGCAAGAGAGCAATCATTGACATCTATACGAAACATCCTGAATTGGTTGCATTACGTATATCACCAATAAATGCAAATGGTAATACCAGATCTAATTTCTACTTAGGGAGTAAGAATGTTGAATCAGGCAAGGGGATACCAGACAAGAAGGGTATTGTGATGATTGCTGAAAGGTTGTGGATGTCCGCTGAAGATTAACGAGGTCGTTTCTATCTAAGTTGCTCTCAGTTGAGGGACATACATTGGATGTGGGTACCAATACAAAATCAGATGTTGAATACGTTAAGAGTGTCATCAAGGATAGCATCATGAAATACGGCGATGGTATGAGGGGTCAGAATATCTTTATTGGATCTATTCTAGAAAACGGAGTAAAGCTTATTGAGTCTCAAGTCGTTATTGATAAAGAAGGACGCCTGAATGTGCTTAATAAGACAGGGAGATTTAAACCAGCTCTACTGCGTAGAATTTCGTGGACCAACACTCTAACCAATTTACAGAAGGAGGTGAAAGACAATGAACTGGACTTCGAAGTACAGCCGGTTACGGGTAGAGAAGTAGCAGCCAAGAGTTATACCTCAGTAGCTAGCCATAACTCATACAATGGGATAAAGGTAGGTGACAATGAAGATATTCGAAATTCGTTTCAACCTACTAGTGAGGTTGATTCTAAAATGATCATTAGAGACTTTTTCAATGTCATGAACAAGGAAAAGGACAACGTTTTTGATATCGGATTAGTTTTAATCCTTAAATATGGTGAAAAAGATAACATGAGACGGTACTTCTATTGGTATATGAACTACGAGTCAAGAACTCGTTAGGAGATATGTGCAGCCCCTCAAATACTGAGAAATGCTTTGATCGCGTTTCATTGAATGATACACTCTTACGCCTTTATGAGTCTATTCTACAGTTAGAAGATAGCAAACGATTGAAAAGCACGAGTAAGGAAAATAAGAGACGAATCATCGGTACTGTGCCTTTGTTTAAGTATGTTTCAATGGCACGTGGCATAACTGATATTAAGGACGCGGCTAGCATGAGTGAAGATGATACAGAAAGATTTGCTAATAGCCATGGAGCTTTTGACTGAAGGTGAAAAGCAATTTTTCCGGTTAGCAGCTGTACATCCAGGAGATGGGGTTTCGCTCGTAACCGGCCAGCACTGGTTGGTCATTTGGCTGGCTGGCAAGAGTTCCGGCCACTCCGGTTGGAATCGCACTCTGCGAGGAATCTCACTTGCGATTTTTCATCGTCCTACAAACAATTCGAGTCTCTGCCGTTCAATCTACATCGCCCCGGTCGTTACCATGCCTCGCGCGGCCGTCCATGGCCAGCACTGTCATGTCCTCGGTGGTTGGTGCCCACGTGCCTAACTTCTCCTTGGATGACAGCTTGATCGTCTTGCCGTACGGGTTCATCACTGGCACCACGATCTCCCCGCCCGTACGGTAGTCAGCGTGGGTCCTAGTAGGATGTGCGATTCGCCGTGGTCCGTCGGTGTGAACAGCCCGACCGTCCCGTCCAGGGCCGCCACTGCAATATCAACGTTGCGACAGGTGCCCGACCGCACCCGCGCACGTCATATCATCCTCGCCTTCGCCGTTCGTCCGGGTTGCTCGTCGCTCGTGCGCCAGAAGGGCACCACCTTCTTGACGTAGCAATCCTGGCTGGTGTACTACCAGACGGCGTTATTGCGCTGGCAACCCACGCCGTGTTGATGAACGTTAACATTATTCTCTACACGGCATTTTACGGAGTTGCAGCCGCCGCCAGTATGCGTGTGGGAAATTGCTTGGGTGCCGACCAACCCAAAAAAGCGAAGATGGCGAGCTAGTTGGCACTTGCGATCACATTAGGGATATCGTTGGTGTTCACGGTTCTGCTCTATAGTCTCAGCGACTATATTCCGAAGTTGTTCCTCGAGGACGAGGAGAATATCGACCTCGCTGCCAAGATTATGGCAATGTGGTCACCCCTCGAAATTGCCGACGATCTTAACGCTGTCATGCAAGGTATTTTTCGTGGCGCAGGGAAGCAGAAGCCGGCAGCTATTGCCAATGTGATCGGTTACTACGGTGGAGGTATTCCGCTGGGAGCAATACTAGCTTTTGCAGCTGACATGGGCGTCGAAGGTTTGTGGTGGGGAATTGGTTTCGGTATAGCAGCGACGTGGTTGTCGCTGACATTCCTGATGGTGCGCTTCTAGAAATGGGACCAGCTCGCTAGCGAAGCCCGTCAGCGTACGGCGCAGTAACTCTGTAGACCATGCATCATCGGAGTTAGGCTGAATTCGAAGGTATTTCGGTATTTGTTCATCCTGGTCTACCACTAAGCACGAAAGTCAAATCCAAAGTTTTACCAGTGTGAATCACGGCATTAGTTAACTTAACAGCTTGATAAGAGCTGATTTATTCGATGAAAACTAATCATACTCTGGTATGAGGTCAAAATCTTGCTGTAGCAGGTGGATCCTGACGATGTACGTCTTCTGGTGGTCGAAATGCAGACGTTTTCCACATTTCTGAAGGATCTCTAACTACTAACGTTTGTGGTTGCTTCCCATTGTTCTTTTTCTTGGACAGTTGAGGGAGTAACAAGTTGTGAAGCATCTGACGTTGCTCGTCGTCAATGGTTGGGTCGCTTGAGTTGTTGTTTTTTGCGCTCGGAGAAAAAGTTGAAGATACTTTTTGCTTGATCAATGTGTCAAGTGTCATCTGTATCACCGCACACCAAAGTAAATTCCCCATACATTCGCGAGCTCGAGAACATAAAACTATTACGCACCGGTGGTTCTCTTATTTTGCGTCCGTAGCTTGTCGGTAAGTAGCATGCCTTAGACAACATAAGTTTCTTCTTGAGTACCGGCGTAGTCCCTAGCCTGACACTGTCGCGAGCAATTTTAGACTGGACATGAAAAAAAACGATGTTAGAAACTTGACGACGCTCTTAATACATTAAAGGAAGCACTTACGCTCTCTCGGCGATAATACTGATCCTGGTGATATCGTAGTACAGCCACCACTTGCTTTTTGGAAAACTCTCGGCTCTGTAGATGTTTTTCGAGAACGTCGGTGATGGCTTTGAGTTGGTACGGACTCTGCGAGTCCATGGTATCAAGCTCGAATTCAGGATATCTGATACTTTGAAGACTGGCAACGTCGGGTGAGAAGTAGGATCCCTGAGGTGATCCTAAGCCGTATCGCAAAGGGGTTTCTGGAGACGGATTTACTGTTGAAAGTGAAGGTAGTGGTGGCTTTCGAGGTGTCCGTCTGGACGAGGGTGGTCCCAGAGGGGACTTCGGTGTCCGTGGTTGCTGGTTGTCGGATTGCTGTGTCTTTTGCTCGTCCTTCTGCTGCATTTTCGCAAAGAGTTGCTCGTAGAACTTTAGTTTCTTGGTAAGCCCCGCATTCATTTCCTCAAAAACGTGCATCTCGTGCTTTGTGCGCTTGTTTTCAGCGCGTAGTTCGTCCATTTGTTTCATCATCTTCTCCAGCTGAGAGCTTTGGTAACGCAGCTCTAATTGCACTCGTTCGTTTTCTTCGACCGTACGTTGTGTAGTCATATCCAGTTGCATGCGCATGTGGGTCCTCATGGCGTCGTGAAAAGCTTGGAGCTCGGACTCTTTTTCTCGACGAAGTCTGTCGTTTTCAAGGATCAACTTACGCTCTAAGTGATGCTCTAGCTCGTCCTTCTCCTGTGACATTGCTGCAAGTTGCATCTGAAGTTGCTTGATTTGGACATCGCTGTCTTGTTTGTTGAATTTTGCAAGTTGTGTATCTTGAACAAGAGCTTCGTTTTCCAGAGCGATCTGTTTTAATTGAACATATTGACGTTGGGAATCCTCATAGAGCTGTTTGTACTCCTGCTCCTTGCACGTATCAAGTGGATGGAAGAGCGGCCTTCCAGCACTAATCAGTGTCATCATCCTCGCTCGAGTCTCTGTTTCCGTTCCCACCGGCTCCGCAGCGGTAGTACTGATCGCCACACTACTGTTGCTTCGCGGGATACCAACATCACCTTCTACTCGTCCACTTCCATTGATTGTTTGAAGTAATGAAGCATTGATAGCCTCGTATTCGCGAAGTTTATTGTTGAGTTCATCAATTCGTTTGGACTTGAACGCTAGGACGCGCTCGCGGTCATCGATGTTAGCTTCGAATGATGCTTGGAGCTCTTGTAAGTCCTGGGTCACTCGGGCATTTGCATCTTTGAGTCTTTCATTCTCTTGTTTGGTCTGTTGCAGCTCTTCCTCAAGTTTTTGTTCATGGAGAGCACGAAACGCAACAGTCTTGAACTTTTCGATGCCTCCGGCATCAGTCTTACCAAAGAAATCGGTTGCACTCAGCAGCGACCCACCACCAAGCGGAGCACCTGCTGACATGGCAGAAGTAAACTTGTCAAGCTGGCGCTCCACTATTGATATCAACTCTCAGGTCGCCGATTATAGCCTTCGCATTGTCACCTCTAAGAATATGGGGTCTATTTAGAAAACATATCGTCATACTGGGCGTATCTACATCACTTTTGGCCCCCACGATATACATGTAATGGTCTTGATCCTCATGATGATAATAACCCGTCGCGTAAAATAGGTGGAATAAATTGATGACCGGTTCCTACTTCATCGTCATCATCGTCGCTCCAGGCATCTTCATCACCAACTGCAGCGCCTCCAATAGCTTTCGATTCGTCATTTTCAACATCGCTGACGTCGTCTGCCATTCCAGGGTACAAATCGACGGGCGGGGGTTTCCACTTCATGATGAGTCCATCTTCACCTGCTGAATAGAGCTCACGAGTAGTCTTTCGGTACAAACATCCCGTGACCTGTTGATAATGAGCTGTAGCGGATCCTAGTGGCGCACCGCTATCTCCGAAAACACGGTAGGACGACAAAGCACCCTCTGATCCGTTCGGAACAAATACTAGCGTACTCTCCCAAGCTCCAGCTTCTTGAACAAAAGTCATTTGCACATTCCTCGCAGCTCGAGGTTGCGTTCTTTGCACGCGTTCATAGTTCATAAACTGATGTTCACCCGACGTTGCGTTCCACAACCTGAGTTTTTCATCGATGCCATTACTCAGCAAAAACCTCCCGTCTGGACTATACGCCAAACTCGTGACCCCCGCATGATGTGCAACAGCTAACGACGTACTCGCTGCAGCATGAGGATCATTTCGTTTCTCTTTATGAGTCGAAGCATGCAGCCTCGCATGATGACTATCCACTCTCGACCTCACCCTCTGTCGATCTCTTGCTTGAGCCTCCGGCGCACCACCAACTCTTCGTCTTTTCCTCGAACTAGCAGCAGCCGCCAACGACATGGGTTTTTCTGTTTTCACATTTGTATACAAACTCGATCTGCCCGGTACATTCGCTTTCCCTTCATGATTCAAACACAACAAACATGCTGTAGCCCCAGATCGTCGGATATCCCAAAGTCGAATTTCGCCATCTCTTGATCCGGTTGCAAGTAAAAATTCACTTGCTGATGACCAGTCCAAAGTCCAAATTTCATCTTTATGACCCAATAAACTATGTGCCGTGGCGCCACTTTCCATATCCACGAGTCTCACCTCCCCTCTAGCTGTTGCAGCAGCGATTAAAGTGTGTGTCGTACTGACCGGAGAAAACTTGGCTCCGAAAACTTTACTACGTAAAGGTAATGTACTGACACAAGAAAAAGTCTCGGTATCCCAAACTTTCAAATGTTCGTCCAGTGAGCTGGTGATACATAACCCACCGTCCACAGGGTACCAGTCGACCATCGAGATACCAAATTGTAAGGTTTGTGCACTCTCCGTTTTGGCTCCGACAACACATACAGGCTCCAATATATTGGTAGTGTTGTAGGTAGGGTTACAGGATATGTCGGCTTTATCTAGGGTTAGGAGATCAAATAACAAAAGTTGGGACTGGGAAGTACCAACCAACAGATGACGCTGTTCCAGGGGATCCAATGAGAAGCTCCAGACGCGCATCCCCTGGCGGAAAATGAAGTTGCTGGTCGATGGCGAGTGACTCAAGAGCTCAGTGGATTGTCTGGAGTATACGTTGTCGCGGTACGCGCGGCTAGGGAGCCCCACGCTGCGGTCAAGCAGGTACTCGAATGCGGAAGGCATGCTTCTCTAAAACAGAAAATATTATATGATTCCACAGGTATCGAATAAAACATATTAAAAGGTTTCGAAGGGTTTTGTGAAACAGCATAATCTAACCTATCAAATAGAATATTCAACCACTCATCACTATGATCAAGACCTGCTGACGTACGTGTCGGTCTCCATTATTATCCGATCCGCCGCTTGGAGTAGCAATGCTCGCGACAAAAGTTGATCGTCTGCTGCAGATTGTGGCGTGTCGAGGAGCTCAAGTGCCTAATGTGGGTGGTAAATTACTGCCAATTAACAACGTGGTGGCGTTTTCAGGGGGTGTGGACTCGTCCCTGGCAGCAGCGTTGGTGTTCCAAATTTTTCCTTCCACAAGCGCCGCTTGTATCGGAAGATCCGCCGCCTTGAGTTCTGTGCAGTTAAATCAGGCCCGAAATGTGGCGTCCCACATTGGCGTCCCATTGTGGGAGTGCCATACGGACGAAGCCAAACTGGAAGGTTATGTGGCCAATGAGGGCAAAAGTTGCTACTATTGCAAGACGACACTGTACTCGACACTGAATCAAGTGGCGGAGTATGCGTGGAAGGAAATGCAGCAACAAGTGGGAACAGAAGAGGATAAAATGAAGCCTGTGTTGTATAATGGCACAAATGCTGACGATCAGCTGGATTCAACCCGAGTTGGTAAGTTTAGATTTTTTTTTTTGAATTTGTACTGAGTTTATTGTTTTTAGGACTGGTGGCGGCGACAGAGTTTGATGTGGTGAGTCCACTGAGTGGACTTACGAAGCAAGAGGTGCGAGATGTGGCCAAGTATCTGGGACTGCCGAATTGGAACGCGGCGGCGTCGCCATGTCTGAGATCGAGACTGCAATTTGGAGTTGAAGCGACGCAGGTACGGAGATCGTATGAGTGTTTTGTAAATTTGTTTTGAGAGGAGACTGATTTTGATTGTAGCAACATTTGCATCGAGTGGAAAAAGCGGAGAATTTTGTGCGGGACTTGATTCATCTGGAGCCGCAAATGAGCATGCGAGTGCGCTTTCTGGCTGGAAACAAGGCTGCTGTCGGTGGGTAAAGTAAACTTTATTTGGGTTTTCAATGACTGATACTTTTGTGCATGATAGAGCTTGATCACGAAACGTTGGAGAAGGCGATGCCACAATTTGACACTATTGACGCCGAACTGCGTCGACTTGGTACGAATTGAGGTGTACATTTGCTGGAAACAAGCTTTTGTGTTGATGCTGTCAAACTAATTTATGCAGGATTCAGTGCAGTTGACGTTCGCGCCTTCCGTTCCGGCAGTTTGAGTGGCTACAATGCGGATGCAGTTGTGCATCATACTCCAGCAACATTTCGAGTGGCTCATTTAGATTAGACAAATTGGCATGAACGAAACTCACTTTGTGCAATTTTTGTATCCATCTCGAGTGGTATTGACCGTGCTGAAAAGCGTTCATGCGTGTATGAGAGAACCACAAGACATGACAATTGTAAAAGGTGGAAACCTGCAGACTTCCTGAATTAACGTGCAGTCTCATTCCATTTCGTTGATGTGGTTGGCGTTGTCGGCTTTCATCCAGCTGTTTCTTCAAAAATCCGTGCCACTTTTCGTGACCACCCTTCTTCTGGTACATGTACAACATTTGGTCCGTGTTCGTGATGATTCCGATTGAGATTTAATAACCCCATCGATACATCGTGAACCCGTTGACCCAGACATAGACAACAAGGTAGCAACAGGTGAAGCGAGGTCAATCGTTCGTGCTCCAGCTTGAGTGACTGTAGTAATTCTCTTGATAGGGGCCATCTTTCGGTACTCCTATTCTTCGTTGGTATTTGTCAGTCATGGTAGAAAGTTGTCGAAATTGTTGATTGAAGTGAAATTCAAGAATGAGTGGATATGACAATTCGTTTTGTCAAAAAGAAGACGCGATGATTTTCTTCACTTTCGATTTCGATTTCAAAATGGGAGAACGAGAAGTCTGGTTTCAACTGGTGGATGGTAAAGGTGACTGCGTGACCTCTGGTGTTGTCGACATGAACGTCAATGCGCCAGTAGATCTATTCCTCTACGAAGCGTCCAAGCTAGCCAAAAATGTCGACACCGTGCCTACATACCTCGACGCAGCAGGCCTCAAAGCGTTTAAGAATAGGAGCGCGCACGAGTTGCAGACACTTTTGGTTGAAGTGCAAACGATTGAAGTGATCCATGAATTTGGCCACTCCAGAAGAATCCACTCATACTGGAAGTGCCGCAAGTCTGGTTTCGTATGGTGCGTGACGATACTGGCGCTACATATCCTGGCACTAGCACGGGTTGGGTCCCTCTAAGTGAAGAGAAAATTGTTTGGGATCTACAGAACGCCGTGTTCATAAAATATGCTCCTCATATTCTGCCTAGTTACATGACTGCAAGTGGACTTCGTATCTACGGCAACGCTGCAGCGTATACAAAGGGGGAAGAACTTGTAGCAGACCATAACCTGGTTGGCCTTGGACAAAACGCGCTGAACCCGATCATCGTGGAGGTGTCGATTATCGCGGCTGATATCCAAAGGAAATTCAATGGAAACGACTCGTGAACGCGTCCGAATGGAAAGAACCAAAACGGCTCTGCACAACCTCTGGCCAAGATTGGCCTTATCAAGGAAAGGAAGACCTTGTGGGAGAGCTTACGGATCCACTTGTTGAGCATTATGCTGCCTGGAAACGTGGCGCGGAGGGCAGTCAGAACCATGCTATCAATTTGGTGCTAAGTGGCCCAGGGACGGGTAAGTCGCGCATGTTGGATGAAATGAAAGGTTTGCTTTTGACAGCTGCTGAAAAGACCGGAGATCAAGAGCTTACGAAGAGAATGGGTGACGCGTTTGTGTTTAACGTTACATTTGATGGTGAAACTCCTGCAGTCTCGACGTTGCGCGATTCTTTTCACCCTGAGCTCGAGATCTGCTCTCGAATGCTCTATCAGCTTTCAAAAGAGGAAAAGCCGTGGACCATTTTTCTGTCCGAGTTGTTGCAGTCTTACGGCAAGCTTTCGTTGACAATCGAAATGGTGGTTTCTTTGCTGGCTAAAGTGAAGAACATCGACGATGTGAAGAAAATGACGATCATTGTGTGTGTGGATGGCCTGGAGCAGCTCGGGAACAATCAGACAAACGATTGCGATTTTTATCGCGTGGTGGATGCCGTTTGCAGATTCTTCGTTTCATCCAGACCATTTGCAGTTTGTGTGTGTTCAGCAACGACTGCAGATCCAGTCAACGCCGCTATTAGGATGTCTTATCAGGCACGAACGTACTTGCGTCCAGCTGTACTACGCGGCAATGAAATTGTGAAACCAAGATCAAGGTTCGAGAAACTGTTAGTTGAAGACATGGATGGCCATGGTAGAGCGTTGGAGGCACTTGGATAGCGTCTTGCGAGGTTACAGGGTAGACAATTCGACGAACGTCGATCCTGTCGGCGTTATTGAAGAGGTGTATACGGTTGTGTCACGCGAATACGAAGACCCATTTTCGTCGATGCTAAACACGAGGCAGATGTGTCAAGAAGTGTTGGCCGCAGTCTTATCTCGGCGTCTTTATTTCACGGGCGATGTTATCGGTGATTCCGGGGTGAAAGTGGGTAATCTCTTAAGCTTGGGTTTGTTTCGATTGGAAGGCGGGTATTTGCAGTGCTTTCATTTTCCTTCAGATGGTGATGCGACGGTGCAGGATTTCAACGATCGTCTTTCTCGTTTAATGGTGTACGGACAACAATTTGAGGGATTCGTGTCCTTTTTCCGCCAAATCAAGTCAATGGCGTATGCTGGTACTTCAGTGTTATTGTCAGAATTTCACAGCGGGGCCCGTTTTGGCTTAATTGGCGACAGTAAAATTGAAGAGTCACATCCACGTAGGTTGGTGAAGGCAGTCCATCAACAAATCACAAATTCCAGTTCAAATACCCCCGGACCAATTCTCACAAACAAAGTTTCTGTGAACGTCTCGATGATGGATACGGTTGTCATTAATGGTGGGGTGCTTCAGACGGCGATGCATGTTTGGCAATCAAGCTAATGGAGGACTCAAAAGTAACGCATTGCAATGAGGTGATTCAGTGCAAAATGGATAAAAGAGAGATGACCAAGTCACGGTACGAAAAGGAGCGAGCCAAAGCTGTAAATGCCGACACGGATGTGTTTTTGCTTCACAAAAGCCGATGTGGTGGAGCCGTTTATTCCCCCTCCCCGCTGTGGAATCGTTTCGAAAGACGAATTTAAGCAGTAGTTTGGCCCGTTTGCAAGCCGCGTGATGCAGAGTACTTCGACGTAGTATTTTTGAAGTACCGGATCTCAACGATGCTTCTTTTCAAGAATTATACGCGCTAGATGGGGTGGACGAAGCGATTGCCGTACAGATTATGGAGGAAAGGACACCTAAACGCTTCCACGACAATAAAGAAGCAATGGAGCGACTCGATTTGAAGAAGAGAGACAAATTTGTGAAAACTCTTATTGGCGAAGGAGAAGAAGAAGAATCTGGGGTCGAGTTTGAGCGACTCGGCTAGACAAGAGCTCCACGATAGGCGGTGGTGATCAGTATCGCTCATGAACATGCATTTCAGAACGGAAAAAAAACACGGGCATGCAAATGGCAAATGGTGTATTATGCGATGAAAAGTACTATACACAAAAGATAATAGATGGAAACCTACAGGCTGCCTGAATCCACATCAACGATACTGCCGTCTCATACCATTTCGTTGATGTGGTTGGTGTCGTGGTGTTCTTCGCAGCTTTCACGCTCCAGACGTTTCTTCTCCAAGAATCCGTGCCACATTTCACGACCACCCTTCTTCTGGTACTAGAAGAGAAGACCCGCAAAGCCAACCACAACGATGGCCGCAATGATCCAGCCGAACACTTGAACCACAATGTTGTCAGCAGTGCACATGTACACCAACCCAAGAAGAATTCCCGGGGCGACGAGGAACAGCACAATGAGGAAGATGACAGCAGTAGAGGCCACGACGCACTAATGAACGCCAAAGAGCGTGCCCAGCCCAGAATCGGCTTACGCGTGATCGGAATGGGGTAGAACAGGAAGATGCCGAATAGGTTGAACCAGAAGTGCACAAGAGCGATGGCAACAGAGTCCGCTTTCCCGGTTACTACATGTAGTTAAGCGAACAATGCTGTTCCCGTCGTACCCAAGTTGGCTCCAATCACCAGCGGGTACACTTGCTCCAGCGTGACGACACCCAAGCCTGCCATCGGAGTAAGTGTAGAAGTAACAACAGTCGAAGAGTGAACAGCGAATGATCAGCGTCCCCACGATGATGTTGATGTATCCGTTGTAGCTTGGAGATCAACTTCTTCGTGGGACCCATAAAAACCTTCGCCAGCATCTTCACCAGCGTCAACAGCGCACATACGAGGATGCAAAAGCCGATGACACAGTGATAGCTCCAATGCTGCCGTCACTCATACTGGAACCATGAAATGCACCACTTTTCACGAAGGGTTGTCCTTCAGTACACATCGTTTCACCTGTTGCAACCTTGTAGATGGCTTTCTTGTCGATTGAAAGTAGTGTCTGGGTTAACGGTTCACGATGGTATCGACGGGGCTGTTGAATGCACCACCATTTGTCTTGGTATTCGACATAGCGACCGACATATTCTCGAGTGGATGGAAAATCACCTCAATCGGGAACATCACGAATACTGACCAAATGTTGTACATGTCGTTCACTGTGGCAGCCGCCATGGCTCGTTGGAAGCGAGTACGGTCGCCCACTTGTCCGAAAGCCACCATGATGCAGGTCACACACGTTCCGACGTCGGCGCCCATGATCACATACACGCCCTGACGAATGGTAATGCCACCAGAACCAACAAGAGCCACCACGATGGACGTCACAGTACCAGAACTGTGAAGCAATGCAGTGGCAACAGTACCGATCATAAGACCAGCTACGGGATTGTTGGCAAAGTCAAAGGCACCCTTGATATCGCACCCCAGAGCGAGCGTGAAGCCGTCTCCGATGAACTTGACAGCAACCATGAAAACGTAGAGTGCAGCGAGTGACGCGACTGTGTAGAAAATACCCCCACGCAATTCTCTCGATTGGAGTCTTCTTTTGGTACTCCTCTTCTTCAGCCATATCTTCGTTGTGGGGGTCTTTGCTGATATCGCTCAGACGGTCATCGGCAGCCGGAGTCTGCAACTTCCCGTATTCGGCGGGGGTATCGTGGACGGTCATGGTCGTGCAAATGACTTGTACTTGGTGGGATTTTGTCGAAGCTGTTGATTGAAGTCAAATTCCAGAGTGAGTGGATGTGACGACCTCAATTTTGTCCTACCATCGCAGCCACAATTTTGCAACATCGCAACCCGAAAAAATCCTTGGTGTTGACTTTGATGAAAATGGACTTGGTAATTTCTTGAGCGATTCTAGTCAGTTTCCGACAAAACGCCCCTTGCCGGTCTCCTACTGGCCATCTGGGCTCAATGGGCTCCTCTCGCGCTTTAAAGCGTGCGAGCAGTGGGATTTGTCCTTCAGTTGTGCGTTGTGAAGTCTCAAAAACTGTACGTGTATAAGTGTAGTGCTGGCCCCGTTAAACGCTTCCCAAGCTGCCTTGAAGCACCACCGCTTAGTCGAAACCACAGATTAAAACGACTAACTATAGAGTCTGAACTCGTAGTTTGGGTGCCATCACAAACGGATACCCTCCACCCGAATGCCACTGGACCGAAAGCTCGTGCCTTCGACTTGTATGCCGCGCGAATCTTCGTCTACGTGTTGGTGGCGTGTCGTCAGCCGTCGCAACGATCCAAAATGTTAACCGTCCGGAATTTGAGCAACCGAACCCACAAACCATCTAACTGAGTCCATGGATTAATCATGTAAAAACAGGAGATAAAGATAAGATGCACTACATGTAGTCTCTTGGCGTGTGATGCTGAGTCACCGCACTGAAATGTTCACAAGCCATGCATAAGAAAACATGTCACGAGGATACGCAAACTAACCATCGAAATCATCCATGTACTTGCCACTTCAACACGACTTAATCGAAGTCAGATTAGTAATGATCACTCAAGTACCTATCTCTCCATCACGCTGAATACTGCAACTGGTCAGATCCGGTCGTTTGTGTCGCTCACTACAACCACGCGGCTATCTGACGTGTAGTGCCGTCTTGGGTAGCGCACGTGGATTTTCCCGTTCATATCTGTTCACATATTTTCTCGCCAGGAATAGTGGTGAGACGTTGTGCACTTTTCTTTGCGTTGTGTCGCTCACTTTGGAATTTGCGGGGCATCAACTCAACCACCGCAGCACATCACCAATACACACATCGATATCTCGGTGGAAGTGCCATGGCGTTCAAGCTCGTGCCGGGCGACCTCATCCGTCTCGTGGAAACTCCACATGAGAAAATAGCTGAACAACTCGGGAGCGTTGGTAGTCTTGAAGGTGTCGCTGCTGCACTTCAAGTGGACCTTCGTCATGGTCTTGACGACAAAAATGCTGACGATCTCCACAACCGTGAAGATTTCTTCGGCAAGAATTACATCCCACCACCTAAGGCTAAGAGCTTCCTCGAGCTCATGTGGGATGCGTTCCAAGATATTACCATCATCATCTTAACCATTTCTGGTATTTTCTCCATTGTGTTATCATCCACAGTTGGTGACCACAAAGCGACCGGGTGGGTCGAAGGAGCATGTATCATCCTGGCTGTTGTCGTGGTCACTCTTGTGACGGCTGTGAACGATTACCAGAAAGAACAGCAATTCCGGTCACTCAATGCTGTGAAGGAAGATGAGAAGATCAAAGTTATCAGAAATGGAGCACCAACGAAGGTGAGCAAGTGGAATTTGCTTGTGGGCGACATCGTTCGTGTCGATCTTGGTGATATTATCCCCGCTGACGGTATGGTGTTTGACGAGAAAGAGCTTAAGATGGATGAAAGCGCCATGACGGGTGAATCCGATCTGCTGACAAAAAACCGTGAGAACCCTTTCTTGCTTTCTGGTACCAAAGTCATGGAGGGTCTGGGTAAAATGTTGGTAGTGTGTGTCGGTGAGAACTCGCAAGCCGGTGTCATCAAAAGTCTCATCAACGGGACGCGTACGACTGGGAACAAGAACGTGTCGAAAGGTGAAGACAAGAACAGCGCTGATGATAGCCAGAATACCGACGATATCTACGTGGAAATTGACACGCCGAAGGTTCCAGCTGAAGCAGATGACAAGGACGGTGAGAACTTCGACGGTGGTGATGACTCGCAGTCTCCACTGGAGGGAAAACTCTACAACCTCACCATTCTGATCGGCAAACTCGGAACAGTTGTGGCTCTGCTCGTATTCATCATTATGTCCATTCGCTTCTCGATCGACAAGTTCGCAGTCGACGACATGTCATGGAAAAACGGCTACATCAGTGACTATCTGGGCTTCTTCATCATTGCCATCACTGTATTGGTTGTTGCCATCCCGGAAGGTCTTCCACTTGCCGTAACAATTGCTCTTGCGTATTCAGTGAAGAAGATGCTGGTGGACAACAACCTGGTTCGACACCTTGATGCGTGTGAGACCATGGGAAGTGCAACAACCATTTGCTCCGATAAAACTGGTACGTTGACGACAAACCGCATGACTGTCATGAAAATCTGGATTGGAGACGTCGAGTTCTCGTCTGCTACTGAAAGTATTGGAGCTCTGAGTGACGACGTGAAAGAAGCGCTTTGCCACGGTATCGCGATCAATTCAACTGCTGAAATCTTGTCGCCAAAGGTGGAGAACGGATTACCAGAACACACTGGTAACAAGACAGAGTGCGCCATACTGCAGTACATTCGTGATGGTGGCGTCGAGTACGCTGACATCCGAGCCAACAACGAGATTGTACACATGCTGACGTTCAGTAGTGCGAAGAAACGAATGTCGGTGGTGGTTAGTCGTGGAGCATCCAAGTGCCGAGTATACACCAAAGGTGCCACTGAAGTTGTCCTGGGCCTGTGCAACCAGATTCAGCGAGTGAATGGGTCGATTGAAGCTCTCAGTAACGCTCGCAAGACCGAGATTGGATCGAATGTAATCGAGAAGTATGCATCACAGGGCTATCGGACGTTGTGCCTTTCGTACCGTGACTTGGATGTTCCAGCTGAGGACCTGAACAACTGGGCGGATGAAGATGTAGAGAGGGACTTGACCTGCGTTGCCATTGTTGGTATCGAAGACCCCGTTCGACCCGAGGTACCAAACGCTATTCAGCACTGCAAACACGCCGGCATCACTGTTCGCATGGTCACTGGTGACAATATCACCACTGCACGTTCAATCGCTGGTAAGTGCGGCATTATCAAGCAAGGCGACGGATCTCTGGTCATGGACGGACAAGCATTCCGCTCAAAAGTGCTCGATGCTCACGGTAACATCATTCAGTCCCAGTTCGATCAGATCTGGCCAATGCTTCGTGTTCTTGCGCGCTCTTCTCCAAAGGATAAGTACACGTTAGTGACAGGTTTGATGCAAAGCAACCTGACACCACATGGTCCTCAGGTTGTAGCCGTGACTGGCGATGGTACGAATGATGCACCCGCCTTGAAAAAAGCCAATGTCGGCTTCGCCATGGGCATCAGTGGCACTGCAGTGTCGAAAGACGCATCGGATATTATCCTCATGGACGACAACTTCAACTCGATCGTAAACGCCATCAAGTGGGGCCGGAACGTCTACGATTCCATCTCAAAGTTCCTGCAGTTCCAGCTCACGGTGAATGTCGTAGCAATCATGCTTGCGTTCATCGGTGCAGTTGTCCTAGAACAGTCGCCGCTCTCAGCTGTGCAGATGCTGTGGGTCAACTTGATCATGGACTCGTTTGCATCTCTCGCACTTGCAACGGAAAAGCCCACCCAGGCATTACTGGAACGTAAGCCGTACCCGAAGACTCAGCCGCTGATCTCGAAGAAGATGACTAAACACATCCTCGGCCAGTCGATTTTCCAGCTTGTGCTGCTCCTGGCAATCGTCTTCAGTGGTGAAACGTGGTTCAACATTCCTTCCGGCCGCGGGAATGACTTGGAAGAGGAACACAAGCACGACTCGACCAAGCACATGACGATCGTCTTCAACACGTTCGTGTGGATGCAGCTGTTCAATGAGCTCAACTGCCGCAAAATCCACGACGAAACCAACATCTTCACGGGGATCACAAGGAACCGCGTCTTCCTCTACGTCTGCGTGCTCCAGGTGGCCATGCAGGTGGTAATGGTGCAGTTCACAGGTGACTGGTTCAACTGCACGCCACTCGACGTCGGTCAATGGTTCGCCTGCATTGGCATGGGCTTCATCTCCCTTCCACTCGGACTTGTGCTGCGGTCCATATCGACGAAGAATGCGCCGAACTGGATGGCCATGTGCCGCGAAGCCGATACTGAGGAAGTTCGGCAGGTAACATCAGCGCGTGGTCAGCAACTGTGGTTACGGAGCTTCGCCTTGATCCGCGCTCACATCCGTGTTGTCAAGGCCTTCAAGAAGGGACTGGAAACCAAAGCTCTCCTCGAGGCATAGTAAGCTCAGCTAAATCATCAACTCAACTCACTCACTTACTTCCATTTCCACGTTACATCTACCTACGTACCGTTTCCACTTCCACAACGTAGCGCAATCGTGCTTGGGCTTCTTGATACACAACGAGTTCGGCGTACTTTGACAGTGAAGGGTTCACAAGCGTAAACCCTTCTGCCAATTTGGTAGACGAGAGTGCGTTGTGGTAGAGTGCTGCAGAATAGCTGTAGCCTGCTCCGACTTCAGGCTTGATTGTGATCTTGACAACGGCTTCACACCATGCGTCTGTCGATGGATCTGCGGCGAAGGTCGCGCGATCTTCCTCTTCGCCACTTGCCAATGCTTCCACCTCGCTAGAACTGTTTCGACTGATCAATTCGGTGGTAACTGTACGCTTGTCCCCTAGGATGAAATGTGTGCGGTTTTCTTCGCTCACAGTGTGAATTTCACCGATCGCAAAGTGCTGATTCTCGACAAGCTTGGATACGTAGACTTGGGTTGCGTCTGGAAACATGGGGTTGCGCTCGGACCATTGGCACGGCTTGGGGTATGGCTCTGTTTTGGCCCATGCAAGATCAACGGCATCTCTTCACCTAGCACCATTGCTCGCCCAATGTGAACCTTTGCTCCACACCCTGGAGAAACGATTGTACGTCGTCGATCGGGAGTGTACTTCGCCAGTACTTTGACACTATCTGTTCCTTCAAGGGGAAGTTTCTTGCATCTCCAAGCAATTGCAGTTGTCAAGTCAGCAGTCTTGCCCAGAGACACCTCACAGAGCAACATGTAGAGCACCTCACGCGTTTCGGCTTTGTGTTTGCTGGGTCATCATCGCTGTCGAGTACCGGCAGCGCATACGGTTCGTCGCAGTAGTGTAGACTCTTTTCAGCCACATCGGCAAAATACAGACCTTTGCCGTACGCATGACCGTGGTGTGGAGCCTCAGGAGGGGCAACACGTAGGCCTTGCGATAGAATGCCCATCAGGTTTGTGCGCTTCGTACCATGCCATAACAATTCCGTCTGCGTGGCCCGCAAGTCGGGTCGCTCCTCCATAAGATTCAGAAATCGCTGCGTCTCACCGCGACGCTCCACCTCGAATACGTTGCTGATATGGTACTGCCTGCGATCATGAGAACGCAATCCACCAAAGAAGTAGCGGTGGATGAGCTGCCGTTCTGGATCTCGAGGGTGTAACGGTGTCAAGCGCACTTGCAGAGTATGGTAGCAATACTCGAGCGGGTGCTGCTTTAGTTGCATTCGTTTGGCTCCAAGAAGCATCTTGTATGTCTCCATGATGTCGGACAGCATTTGTAGCCGAGTGATTTCTGCATTCACGTCGCTCACCTGGCCGAAAGCCTTGATCGATGAAGCAAGCGCGTCTTCTTGGCACGGCATAATTTCGTAATACCGGCTACTTTGCTCGCTCACCTTCTCTGTGAGGGCTTCGTGGCGCGTAGCGAGAAGTGCACGCTTCGTTGCCCCCTCGTCGCTAAGATCGCCGCTTGCTGTACCAATCTCCTTCACAAGCTCCTCCTTCTCCTCCAGTAAACTGCGGATTTCAGTCAGCTTCTCCAACGCAGCACGTAGTTCATCCTGTTCAGCCAGCGGCAAGTCACCACCAGCAAAACCGCAGCTTGTCTGTGCTGCGAGCTGCAAGTTGCGTACATCCGTGATAGCAGCAAGCATAGCCATGACGCTAGGAGAGCCTATCAAGTCCGGATCGCGTGGATCGGGGAACACTACACCCTTGCTAGCACCTCCTTCCATGTCCTCTCGGAATGATCTGGTAACCTCGTCATCCACCTTCGTCGATAGGTTAACGCGCTGAACAAGTTTATACTTCTTGGGCGTCTTGACGAACTCACCCGGCGCACGTGACTCCCACGTGTTGCCCGTCTTGCTGCGGAAGATCTTCTTGTACTCGTTCACAGCCTCCGCTTCATCTCGAAACGGCGTGTTCTGGAACTTTCCCGTCTCGCCAATCCGTCCCCAGTTCGTGAAGAGAACGTAAATGTCCTGCAGTTCATCGCGCACGAGTTGCAGGCGATAGAAAACATTGAGTCCAAAGCGCCAATTCTTGACGTCCACCTTGGTCAACAATGCATCCAACTCCGTGCCCTCGCCTTCTCCCTCGGAATGCACTTTGCTTACTTTACCGACATCACAGCTCGCATTCACCTTTGCAAGTACCGTAGAGCGCGATATCTTGCCCGACGCCTCGCACTCAGTCAGGTACGCACTGGCATCGTCTGAGTACGTTGGAGCAGCAGCAAACGCCTTGGTAAATTCAGTGGCTTCAGCTTGGGTTGACACAAGATCAGGGAAGGTCCGTTCAAGGAAACGGATCACGAAGCGCGAGCGTTGGTCTCGCGCGTAGTCAATGACGGACTTTCCAGAAGAGTCCCTGGTACGCAAGTCTCCACCAGCACGGACAAGCATCGCCAGCAAACGCGTGTTCTCGTAGAAACCGTAGTCGAGTGGCTGCACTGCCATGTGGCATGCCGTTAGTCCCGCCGTATTCCTCTGGGCAAGTGCGGCATTGACACTCGTCTCTGGAACGTGGAGAGAGCATACACGGGTCGACGGGGCGAACGTGGATACATCCTTTGGATCCGGTACTGATCGAATGAGTCCAAGTGCGAGACGCGTCTCAGCAACAAGGTTGCGTGCGGCAAGGTGCATTAGCAGCGTGTTGCCCCTACCGTCAGCAGTCGACAACTTGGCACCGACCGCAGTAAAAGAGCGAGAGTGTGATATCTCGTGGACGTATCTGGTGTTAAGGCGACACGAACGAGTGGCGGCATCTTGTCATTGTCCCTGCCTGAGAGCATAGTGGCCTCGCAAGGCTCCCACCATGATCGCATTAATTATTCTTCAGTATCAGGATCAATACCGGGCTTTCTTCTCAGCAGTGTTGCAACGTACATGCTTTGAAACATGCGTTTGGGCTTACACCACGTTAAAGAAGTAATTCCACCCACGTAAAGAATACCGACGGCTTTGAAAGTGCAAGGTTGTCCATGAAGCGATCCAGGAAAGCACACAGTATATTCATACCCGACGCATCAACCACATTGCCATCCACAGAGAAAGTGTGTGCTCCAAAAAGTAGCAAAAAGTAGCCAGCATGGCATCCTCAGCCAAACCACCTGCACGATGTATCTGCTTGAGAGTAAAGAGTAATGGGGTCTCACCACGCTCGTTGACATGGTTCTCGCTGCCTTGTCCACCGCTTTGATGATGCAAAAAGTCCATGAACAAAGTGTTGCCTCGCTTTGCAGCATAATGCAGGGCAATATTACCCTTCCGGTCGCTTGCATCCACAGGAACCCCAGCGTCGACTAGCACCCACGCTAGTTTTTGAGCAAGAGCATTAAAACCAATTTGGTGCGATTTTGCCAGCGAGTGAAGCAGCGTTTCATCCTTCACATTAGTCTGTTTCAACATCTCCAGCCCACCATCACCTCCCGCCTGCAAAACACCAATGAGGTTGTTGGCCAACTGCAATTGACCACAGCGGATAGCATCTTCAATCGCCTGGCGTCTCGAGAACTTGGCGCTCAGTAACATATGACAGATACCAGTTAGTCAGTGATTGACAGCGTGGTAGAAATAACTGCGTGATTTCAGCTTTCGAGCGTGCTGCGATCCACAAGATCTGTTTGATGCGACAGTATGAGTGGCGTTGTGAGAAGCCGAAGAAGAGAACTCCATCTGGAGTTTGCCATTCACATCTGAGCCACTTCGTAATAGAGACGTAATAACCGTTTGTCTCTTGTGCCGCACAGCCAATCCGAGAGGCGTAAAGCCATGGATGTCTTCCAAGGCCATCGCTTTTTTTTTTTTTTTTGAGCGTTCATGTCTCCTATCGCAGTAAGTAGTGTTGACACGCACACGAAAGCCCCGGTAGCTGCCGCTAAGTGCAACGGAGAACGCCCCATTGCATCTTGTGCATGATATCAACGCAAAGATCCGCTACCAGATCGGAGACAGTTTCGACTGGATTTGACTCCTCGCTTGGGATATGCCGGAGGTGGCGCGAGAATTGCTCGTGCTTCTTATTCGCGTAAGTTGATCCGCTATCCTCCGCATCCTTCGGGTGTCTCGCGTCATAGTTTGCGGACCAGTCCAAATTGGTTTTCAGCAGCGCTAAATGAAGAGCACTGGACCCGAAAGCATCTTGAGCATATACCTTGGCACCACTTTGCAGCAAAAAACTGTTCAACCGCAAATGAAGCGTCAGAACTCATTGCGGCCATGTTTACAGCGTAGTGCAGAGGTGTGCGGCCCAGGTCATCACACTAATTCACAGCAATTGTTGCAGCACTTGGTCCAGCTGCATGTAGCAGAGCCCGCAACAGTTCTAAGTTGCGATATCGAGCGGCAAAGTGAACAGGTGACCGCTTGTTGTGATCACATAATATGACAGCGCTCTGAGCACTGGCATCACGTAACGCAACGAGAACTCCAGATTCCACGGCTCCTGTATCAATTTGCTGGTCGTCTCCACCTCTTGTTGCCAACTTAACTGAAAACCCGGTATCTTCCGAAGCCGAATCAGTGTTTTTAATAACTGATGCGTAAGTTACCTCTCCGGAATGAGCCTCCGTAGCTGGGATGACATGTCGTGCCATAACAGCAGCATGCAACGGCGAGTACCCACGGGTGTCTTGTGCCAACAGACTCGCCCCATGCGAGAGTAATGCGTCGACAAGAACGGCATCGTTTAAACGGAGTGCAACGTGCAACGGTGTTTCTCGTTTCTTAGCTGTCACGCAATCTGTGCGAGCGCCGTGACCAAGAAGAAGGCGCACCATTTCAGTATTGTTTTTCTTCACAGCTTCAAATAACGCGGGTTGCACCAGATTTTTTGTGCCACAATTGCCTGTGCAAGCCGTCCAGGAGCTACAGAACCTGAATTCCCCACCACCTTTCTCGATAGTTTCGGTAATTGTAGCGGTCACGCAAAAAGAACAAAGAGCAGGGGATATGTTGGCATCGGCACCGAGTCCAAGCAGCAGTTGCGCCGTCTGTAAATCACATCTCTCTACTGCAAGATGCAGCGCGGATTTGAATGTCCCCCGGTCCACGAAATCAACCAGAGGAGAAATATTTCCATCAGCGTTCGTAAAGATGTCGGGGCGCTTATCAAGCAGAACTCCCACCAAGTTAGGTCCATACCATTTCATCCATGACTGCGGTGGGTCGCAGGTCAACTGGCGTTTGCTAATCTGATGTAGCACTGTTTCATATTCGACCTCAACATTGGTGCAACTGCGTTGGCCATCAACAACATCCAGAGAAACATCATCGACGCTGATAATCTCTGTTGCTTCTCGCAGATCCTCCGCTTTCACAAATCGTACAAAGGACTCTTGTAAAGTCGACTTCTCCAAGAACAACTTAAACAACTCCGTCAAGCGCATATCAATATCGCGCATAAGCTGAACGTTATCAGGATCGGTCTCGTGTGTTGCTGATAAAACACCACGCTCCTGTTTAGGATCTAAAAGTCGCACCACAGGCGAGTATCCACGCGAGTCTCTTTCACGCATCATGGCTTCAGTTGTAGGACATCGCTCGCAGATTTGACGAATAAGCTTGGGTACGGCAGAGAACTTGGGGGCATCATGGTGTGCTATAAAGTGGAAAAAGTTTTCTCGTGTAGATTCCAGCATTGCTTCCAATAGCAGAGGACCCTGTGGTGTAGTTTTCGCATGGTGGGCGAGCAGCTTGGACAAAAAAACGTCGCCAGTCCCAGCTCCCAACCCCGCTGCGGTCATCCATGCATCTGGTCCATCTGACGCCGGCGCGTTGGGGCAAATGCTCTTTTGGTCTAGTAGCAACTCCACAATTTCGACTTGGTGCCCTACCATTGCCTGTTGTAAGGGCTGCATAATAATTCGTTCAGCAGCACCCTTGTCGATTGTATCGCGATGGAATAAATCATACTGCAGATGCGCACCATGGTCGATCAAAAGGCGAATAGCTGCCACGTAAAAAGTCGGATCACTGTTGTTGTCACTGCCACTCCCGACATGTGCGTCGCAGGCACGTTTGATCAACCTCTGCAATGGATATTCACCTTCTGAATCGCAAATGTTCGGGTCGAGTCCCTTTTCCAGCAGATAATTGATCTGTCCGAGGTTGTTCGAGTGCTAGCACTGCAGGAACAGCATCGTTCAACCTTGGCGGCCTCTAAAATCCAAGTACTTTTGCTGCGTCTCGCCACTGATTTGGCCCAAAATCAGTTCTGCAGAGGCACGTCGTTGCTTCAGCAGCGCGCATGCAGGAGGGGCATAGCCCCATGCATTCTGTGACCACGACTCAGCACCGACATCGCATAATAACTGGAGGCATGAAGTCCAACCGTAACTGGCCGCATAGTGGGCGACACTGTTCTCCGATGGGTCACAGGCATTCACGTTAGCACCACCGTTGATAAGCGCTGTTGCTACACGTGTATGTCCATTCTTCATCGCTAGGATCAACGGAGTCTTCTTAAACTTGTCTTCGAGATCCACGCGCGCGCCATTGGCCAGCAGGATACGCACGCATTCCAGAAAGCCCTTCTGAGCAGCAAGCGTCAACGGTGTGGCTCTGTTTGTCCCCCCACTCGCGGCATTTACCTTAGCAGCATCTCCACATTCCGTTAATAGGTATTCCAGCACTTCAGCGCACCCATGTCTTGCTGCAAAGTGGATCGCTTGCTTGCCTCCCGGACCTTTTTCACGGACGAGCTTGTCAGCAACCTCTTGGCCGCCGCCACCGGTCTCTCAAGGTGTGGCGGCGAACTTGAGCAAGGCAAGTGCAGTTTCCTCACGCCCAGCCTCAAGTGCGCACATGAGTGGTGTCATCCGCATCTTCGTGCGGCCGAACATACTACAGTGTTGTTCTAAAAGGAACTGCATCGGCGCCGGGGACTCGCAAGTTGCCGCGTAGTGAATCGGCTCGTACCCTTGGTCGTCCTTGACTGCGCAGAACTCGTCACCTATCACGGCCCAGAGGGCCCTCAAATATCTCGTGTTTGGGTTGATAGCTGCCAAGTGCAGTGGGCGCAAACGCGTTTGGTACGCCTGCTTAGTAGCCGATGCTGAACGGAACGGAGGTAGTAAAGGTTCACCATCTTGAAAGTCACCTGCAGGGCCATCAGCGAGAACTTTGTGGTGCAGATCGTTGAATCCCCAGCCACCATTCTTCTCCAATGTTTCCACAACTTTGCGCACCAAACGGAAGTTCCCGCAACGGGCAGCACGACGCACTTTCTTCCCGATTGAGTAGTCCTTAGTCCAGTCACCTGTTGGGTACAGCAATGTGAGCATATCAACACTAGCGGAACGACTATCCCAAAAGTAGTCGAGTGGTGAAAGGATGACTACCCCATCATTGCTCGCATCCTCCAGCAGTGTGTTGTTTCCTTCCTTGCTCCCGCGACTGGCTTTAATAGTTCGACGATAATACGTGTAGGTGTGGTATTGACTCGCATATTGACCAGTCGAGTGCGAGGGCAACGCCACTTCGGGTGCAGCAGCAAGTTTCTCTTTCTCGACCTTCTCATCCGTCTGACGCAGCAGTGCAGCCGCCGCCAGATCATCATTCTCAATAGCATAGTGCAGTGCCGTACGAGGCACATCCACACTACGAGGTGCGTCAAAAGTGCTGAGTTCCTTATAGACGTCCTCCTTGGTCGTCAGCTTCTTTAGCAGTTTGACATTCTTGGTCAACACTGCACGCACAACCTCCCGATCGGCTGAGGCTACGTCCCCACTGAAAGACTCGAAGGGCTGCGAACCCAACACCTCTCGATCCTCGTACTTAGTCTCGTCCACCGTCACTCGCAACGGAGGAATGTGCATAGCCATCTCTCGTTTACTGAGCTTCTGCGTCTTGGTTGTCCGTCCTCCACGTCCTGTGGTTGTCTTGGTGTCGTCCTCTGCAACTCGACGCTTCGTTGAAAAGGACGGTGGAGGACGTTCATTGTCCTCCACTGCGTCCTCCTCCTCCGGCACCTCTTGACCTGCCAGTTTGGCCTTAGTACGTGACAGACAGCGCTGAACTCTGGCCAGCGACTTTGGCGTGAGCTCCAGCGTCGACGCACTCAACTCACGCAGGTAGACGTGACAGAAGATGCTGGCGACGTCCACCTGTTCATCATAGGCCAATTGATAACGACGGTCTGCTGTCTTGTTGAGCCACGTGACGTGGACACTAACGTCCTCCTGGACGAACATGTCCTCCGTCACGTCGTCCTGCAGCTGCGCGATCCAGAACTCGTCCACCGGCTTTTTGTCCTCCGACGTCTCCATGTCCACGTCATTGTCCTTCTCTTCCTCCTTCTGCGTCTTCCTGGCGCGTGTCGAGCGTCTCGTGGGCGTCTTCTTGGTCTTCTTGGCCTTGGACTTGGGCGTCTCTTGCTCCTCCTCTTGGGCAGCTAACACGGCCACGAAGGTCTGTGCAGCCAGCGCCACCTCCCAGTCTCCTTCCTGCCACTTGCGCTTGTTGCGCATAATGCGGAATGGGTTGAAGCGCGTGTCTTAAGACGCCACCTGAAGCTGCTGTTGGGTTCATCTTGAACAGAAGAATGACTTGGAATTAGTATTGGTGAATTGTACCCTATTGTTAGAAATTGGATTAATTTCTAAACCTTCGGTTAGTGATATTCACTAATCGGAACTCGGCTCGGGTTTTAGAAAATTGCTATTGGGAACTTTGGGGCGTCCAACCTCAAAAGACAAATTTTGTGGATCTTGAAGCAAATCTCAGGACGAGGTGGGCGTGTACTTCAAAGCAGAGGTCAGCAAAAATATTTAAATTAAATAAATTATTGTGGTTTCAATAAAAATCTTATTATTGGTGATTCACGATCCCAATACAATAAAAATTGACCCAATTATTGAAAATAAATATGAAAAAATGAGTGACTGGCGACCGCCTTCAAATTTATTCTCGATGGCGGCTAGCTAAGATGTTTTTCCACAGCATTCACGTCGAATGCAGTATCTTCAAGTAAAGTTCCTCAGGAGTTGATAATACTAGTACACAATACATCTAAATTGCGGCAATATTTATTGTTGAGCGATGCTAAATTGTAATATTTATTAGTGCGTTTCGTTAGCACCAATACAATTTTTTTACGATATTGGAAGACCTCTGCTTCGAAGTAAAGTGTTATATTTATCCAGCTTGTGCTCGTAACGGTTGAATCTCGCTTGTGTTTGTATTCATCAAGAGCATCGGTCGCAGAGATAGCAATCTCCAACGAATCTTGATCGTCCTGATGAGATCGTACTTATCATCATTAAGCTCTTCTCAGATCCTGGGGATGGAGATGCAGCATCACTCCCGAAATTGCAACTACTACTCAACATTTGCCACTACTGCAATGGGTAGATTCATCGAGACCGAGAAGCTGCTGGATGCGACCACAACAGACTCGCTGAGTTCTACCAGTCTCGACGTCCAACTGGAATGCGCAGATGAAGAAGAATGCTGTGTCCAGGACAAGACGCTAAGCGAGAAAATCGTTTGGGGCGTCGTGTACACTCTTGTATCGACCATTTCTCTCTATTTCTTCATGGTGGGTGTTAAACTGATCGGCGACGGCTTCACACTCACTTTGGGGTGCAACGCCAAGGGCGCGTCCCAGTTTTCTGGCAACCCTGTGGCTGATTTCATGATCGGTACTGTTGCCACTGCTCTTCTCCACAGCTCAGGGGCTGTGACGTCGATCGTGGTTGCACTTGTCGGTTCCGGGGGAATGACTATCCGCCAAGGTGTGTACTTGATCATGGGTGCCAATGTCGGAACTTGCGTGGCTTGCATCGTGGTAGCTTTTCAACAACTGGGAGATCGAACACAATTCCAGAGAGCCGTGGCGGCCGCTACAGTGCACGACATGTACAACATTTGGTCTGTGTTAGTGATGTTCCCGATTGAGGTGATTTTCCATCCTCTGGAGAAAATGTCGGTGGCCATGTCAAAGACAAGCAGCGGAATGTTCGACAGCCCTGTAGACATGATCGTCCGCCCTATGACCCAGACGCTGCTTGTAGTGGATAAAGAAGCCCTCTACAAGATCACCACAGGTGAAAGTATATGCACCAACGGTCAATCATTTGTAAAGGGTGGAGTGTTCGGAAGTTCCAGCATGAGCGACAGCAGCGTCGGTGTCATCACCGTCTTCCTTGGATTCTGCATCCTCGTGTGCACTCTGCTGACGCTAGTGAAGATGCTGGCGAAGGCCTTGATGGAGCCTACAAAAAAACTAATTTTGGAGCTGCTCAACTTCAACGGATACACCAACATCGTCGTCGGCACTGTCATCACATTTGCTGTTCATTCATCGACTGTCGTCATCTCCACACTCACGCCGATGGCAGGTTTGGGTGTTATTACCCTAGAACAAGTGTATCCGTTGGTGATCGGAGCAAATTTGGGCACAACTAGCACGGCGCTGCTCGCGTCTCTAGTGACAGGAGAGTCCAATGCTGTGGCAATTGCTCTGGTTCGCTTTTGGTTCAACGTGTTTGGTATATTCCTTTTCTACCCCATCCCGATCACCAGAAAGCTGATTCTTGGTTGTTCCGAATCACTGGCGTTTGCGAGTGCATCGTGGCCACTGGTCGTTGTGCTATTCCTCGTGATACTTTTCATCTTGGTACCTGCGGATTTACTGATTCTAATGGCCATGAGTTCGGCTCATAGTGGCGTAATGCAATTCTTCGGATGGATTATCACTTTGACCGAGATAATAGCCCTAGGATATTTCATCTTTTGGTACGAGAAGAAAGGAGGTCGCATCAGATGGCATGACTTTCTAGAAAAGAGGAGTCTAGAACGCCAGGACGGACTCGAGTGGTTCCATACTCACGAAATGAACTAACGTCTACAATATGTATAAACATTTTAATGTAAAAAAAAAATTTCAGTAATTTGTCACTACAGCATTTTTCAAATCCTTAACTCAACTCCGATCTTATGTACCCACTTCACTTCAACTTCGAGTACCACACACCAAATCTAAAGGAGCGTGACGACTCACACTCTCACTTCGCAATCCGCGCTCAACCGCTCAAGTGGCAAGACGAGATCCAGTTCCATGGCAGGAGCGAAGCGCAAGTGGCAGGAAGGAGACTGGGAGGTGGCGCTGGCTGCACAGACCTTCGTGGCCGTGTTAGCTGCCCAAGAGGAGGAGCAAGAGACGCCCAAGTCCAAGGCCAAGAAGACCAAGAAGACGCCCACGAGACGCTCGACACGCGCCAGGAAGACGCAGAAGGAGGAAGAGAAGGACAATGACGTGGACATGGAGACGTCGGAGGACAAAAAGCCGGTGGACGAGTTCTGGATCGCGCAGCTGCAGGACGACGTGACGGAGGACATGTTCGTCCAGGAGGACGTTAGTGTCCACGTCACGTGGCTCAACAAGACAGCAGACCGTCGTTATCAATTGGCCTATGATGAACAGGTGGACGTCGCCAGCATCTTCTGTCACGTCTACCTGCGTGAGTTGAGTGCGTCGACGCTGGAGCTCACGCCAAAGTCGCTGGCCAGAGTTCAGCGCTGTCTGTCACGTACTAAGGCCAAACTGGCAGGTCAAGAGGTGCCGGAGGAGGAGGACGCAGTGGAGGACAATGAACGTCCTCCACCGTCCTTTTCAACGAAGCGTCGAGTTGCAGAGGACGACACCAAGACAACCACAGGACGTGGAGGACGGACAACCAAGACGCAGAAGCTCAGTAAACGAGAGATGGCTATGCACATTCCTCCGTTGCGAGTGACGGTGGACGAGACTAAGTACGAGGATCGAGAGGTGTTGGGTTCGCAGCCCTTCGAGTCTTTCAGTGGGGACGTAGCCTCAGCCGATCGGGAGGTTGTGCGTGCAGTGTTGACCAAGAATGTCAAACTGCTAAAGAAGCTGACGACCAAGGAGGACGTCTATAAGGAACTCAGCACTTTTGACGCACCTCGTAGTGTGGATGTGCCTCGTACGGCACTGCACTATGCTATTGAGAATGATGATCTGGCGGCGGCTGCACTGCTGCGTCAGACGGATGAGAAGGTCGAGAAAGAGAAACTTGCTGCTGCACCCGAAGTGGCGTTGCCCTCGCACTCGACTGGTCAACATACGAGTCGCTTTAGCGACTATAATCGACGTGCTATCAACGCCAGTCGTGGAGGAAAGGAAGGCAATAACGCGCTGCTTGGAGATACCGCCACTGTTAGAGCAGCAAACCTGTCGCTTGACAACTTATGGCGTAGTCCGAACGCCAGTGTTGAAATGCTCACACTGCTTTACCCGACGGGAGACTGGACTAATGGTTATGCTGTGGGAAACAGTGTGTGTCACTTGGCACGTTGTGGAAACTTTCGGCTTGTACGCAAGGTTGTGGAGACACTGGAGAAAAACGGCGGTTGGGGATTTAATGAGCTGCACCACAAAGTGCTTGCTGATGGCCCGGCTGAAGATGAGGGCGGAGATAAGCCTTTGTTGCCTCCATTTCGTGCCGTGTCTGCCATTAAGCAAGCGCATCAAACGCGTCTCCGACCTCTTCATCTGGCTGCCATCAACCCGAACACAACGTATCTCGAGGAGCTGTGGGCTATCGCGGGTGATGAGTTCGGTGCTATAAAGGATGATCAGGGCTACGAACCGATCCACTACGCAGCAGGATGCGAGTCTCCAGCTCCAATGCAATTTCTCCTGGAGAAACGCTGCGGTATGTTTGGACGTACGAAGACGCGCTTGACTCCGCTGATGTGTGCACTTGAGGCTGGTCGTGAGGAGACCGCACTTGCCTTACTTAACTTCGCCGCCACACCCGGAGAGACCGGTGGTGGCGGCCAAGAAGTTGCTGACAAGCTCGTACGTGAGAAAGGTCCAGGAGGCAAGCAAGCGATACACTTTGCAGCAAGGCTTGGGTGCGCTAAAGTGCTGGAATACCTTCTAACAGAATGTGGGGATACCGTGGAAGCGAATGCCGTGAGTGGAGGAACAAGTAAATCCACACCGCTGACATTTGCAGCGCAAAGTGGTCATTTAGAGTGCGTTTCTGTCTTGCTAGCCAATGGCGCGCGCGTGGATCTCGGAGACAAGCTCAAGAAGACACCATTGATATTAGCGGTGAAGAATGGCCACACTCGCGTGGCTGTAGCGCTCATCAATGCTGGTGCAAACGTGAATGCCTACGATACGTCAGAGAACAGTGTCGCCCACTACGCAGCTAGTTACGGGTGGCCTTCTTGCCTTCAGCTGCTATGCGATGTCGGTGCTGAGCTGTGGTCGCAGAATGCGTGGGGCTTTGTGCCGCTTGCATGCGCATTACTGAAGCAGCGTCGTGCCTGTGCAGAGCTGATTTTGGGTCAGGTGGATGGTGAGGCGCAGCAAAAGTTCCTGGATTTCAGAGATCGCCAAGGCCGAACGATGCTCTTCTTACAGTGCGAACACTCACACAGTTTGGACCAGCTCAGCTACCTGTTGGACAAGGGGCTCAATCCAAACATCAGTGACTCGGAAGGCGAATACCCATTGCAACGGTTGATTAAGCGAGCCTGTAGTGAAGCTCCACGGACTGAAGATGGCAGTATTAGCAGCAACAATCAGGAACTCTCCAAGTTCTTTTTGGATGCGGTGAGCCTTCTGCTTCAGCATGGTGCGCAGCCACAGTACGAACTTTATCACGAAGATCCGAAGGATGACGAGAAGACTGCAATGGTGGTTCAGCCACTTCAGTTGGCGATGGTTGGCAATCAGACTGAGATTTTTGAGCTTTTGCTGAACCAGAAAGGTGTGCACTCTGATGCTCAAGCTTCCGATGGATCGGATGTTTGGATGACAGCTGTGGCATTGGGCGCCGGCCTTGGAGACTCGTACCTGTCGAAATTGCTTGAGCACCACGGCAAAACGGGGGGTGCGCTGAAGCTGGCAGGAAGAACAAGACCCGAGGGTGAGAATTTTTTTCACGTGGTGGCTAATCACGAGGCAACCGAACTCGCAGCTATGCCCAAGCTTATTCGCGAGTGCGCGGATAAATGTTCGACAACGGCAGAACTGATGTGCGAGAAAGACACTGATGGATACACGCCTGTGATGAGGTTGCTCGATCCCAGTCATGAGCGAAGTATAGCTTCAGCTACTAACCAGACAGACCCAGACAAGCTACAGCATATGCGTGATGTCGACACAAGGCTGACTGAGTTGCTTGCACTTTATGCGGAGAAGACAGTGAAACGAGAGGCCTTCGTGCGTTGTGAAGAAGCCCAGCGTTTACGAGAGCTTTCAGGTGCAACCGTTACCACCGAGAGCGATGATTCTAATGAGGTCGTCCCAAGCGACGTCGGTATCGCTGCAAACCCCAGCAATTCACATGACGACTCGGATTATAACGGTTCAGACGATGATTCTGATGGCGATGATAGTGACGACGGTGGCAGCGACGATGGCAACACTGCAACCCCACCTTTGGGTAATCGACCAACGTCTGATTCGAGCTCTAAGGGTGAAGACAAACCAAAGATCATGGTGGAGTATGAGACGGCTTTGCATCTGATTACTAGGCGGAAATTGACGAGCGAACCAACGAACCCGTGGATGCAATGGTACGGCTGTGCCGACCACTCCGTCAAATGCCTCATGCACCTCCTGCTGGAAAAGCGGCCTGAGCTGTTCTCGACAAGCCCCGATGACAAAGATAAATCGTTGGTTAATTTCGTGCACCTTGGAAGCTTCAAAACAGCGCTACATTGGGCTGTGGAGTCGGGAGATGTCCCTACTGTTCGAGTATTGCTCACACACCAAGCCGATGCCAACCTGTCTCCACTTAGATGCACAAGCTGTAAGGAGTTTGTCATCGATGATGCTATTGCGCGCGCCAGTGGAAATTCAGCGATTAACCGCGACACTCACCCACCGTGCACGGGGAACTGTGGTGTGAAGACACTGTTGGAGCCGGCTTTATTCGAATCTGTCAAGAGCAAGCACATTAAGTGCACACGCCTACTTCTGAAGCACGGCGCAGACGTTGGCTGTGTCTCCAAAACCACAACGCAAACACCACTACATGTGGCCCTTCGGTCCAATGATGGCGCATCCGTCAGTGCTCTTCTTTCACATGGAGCAAGCCTCATGGCACGTGATGCTTTCGGCGCTTCGCCATTGCACCTAGCAGTCGTAGCACGGCACTCTATTCCTGCGAAGGAGGTTCACGCAGGGGAAGTCGCGTATTCGACCGTGAATATCACGCAGACATTTCCGTCTGGACGTCCAATTCCCGCAAATACCAACCCATTCTCCGTCACAGTTTCGTCGGAGTCGAACAAGCAGTATGGAAAGTCTTCAGATGCGGTGGAGCCAGCTATACTAGTCGCACTGAAGGATAAGAGCGCCAAGCAAGCTGTCGTTGTTGGTGACACCAAAACCAGGTCTCCTGTGCATTACGCCGCACGAAATCGTGATCTCGAGTTGCTCCAGGAACTACTTCGTGCTGCAGGGAAAACCGGAGCTCGTGATGCTGTAAATCAGCGCGACTGGCTTGGACGAACACCTCTGCACTATGCGGTGAATGCTGCTGCCATGAGCGCGGACGCTTCTTTTGCAGTGGAACGATTTCTTCTCCAAAGCGGTGCCGACGCTGGCATCCAGGATGATTTCGGCTTCGGAGCTCTGCATTTCGCGCTAATCAAGGTGCAGCTTGATTGGCAAGAGAAGTATGACACTACCCACAAGAATACCCAGGGTCAGAAGTACCGGGAAGGGCAAATTCGTGCTGCGAAAAGTTACGAGACTGAGAAGCGAGAGGCTTTCCTGCGTGAGCACTTGGGCGTTGTCCCAGGAGGTGAAACAGATCCCGTCGAGACTGTGTCAAATCTAGCAGCGGAACGAGGCGTTAATCTCATGGCACAGGACGCACTCGGACGTTTACCCCTGCATCTTGCAGCGGCCACCGGTGCATTTGTCTGTGTTTCGACGCTTCTTGGATCATCGGGCAACTCCAACAAACAGAAGAATGCCATGGCACAACAGGATCGGGACGGATTCACGCCAATCGGCTTGGCTGTTTTGCACAAGCGGCAGACAACCATCATGACGCTACTGCGTAGCGGTTCTGCGGTCGATGGAAAGCTTCGGATCGCCCAGAAATCTTCAAATGAAGGCACCTCTTGGTGGGCGCAGAAAGCGAAGTCAAAGCGAGAGCCAAAGATTAAGACGCGAAGCTACTTTTACCACGCAGTAAGCAACGGACTGACAGGAATTTGTCACATGCTGCTTAGCGCTAAGTTCTGCCGACGTCAAGCCATCGAAGACTCCGTGCGATGTGGACAGTTCCAGCTTGCTAATAATCTTCTGGGAGTGCTGGAATCGGGGTCGGACGGTGGATTAGAGCTGCTAAAGCGTCCCAACGCTCAAGGTGAGACTTTGCTTCATTCTTTGGCGAAGACACGGCCGACTGGCTTCGACTCCCTCGCGAAGAAGTTAGCGTGGGCGCTCGTGGATGCAGGCATACGGGTCGATGCACAGGATAAGAAGGGTAATCTTGCCTTGCATTACGCGGCCAAACGGGGAAACTCTCATCTGATGGATTTCTTGCACCACCAGAGCGGCGGCGTAAAGAGTGAGAACGTGAAGAACCACGTCGGCGAGAACCCGCTTCTTTTCGCTCTTAAGCAAAAGAGGAGTGGCAATGGCTTGAGTGATGATCAGCTTCTCACTGTGCTATGCTACCTCCTGGAGCATCCTTCGTTTTCGCTGGAAATCAACCACTCTGACGACTCTGGGATGAATGTACTGGGTGCATTCTTGGACCGCTTCACGGAGAGTCTTGCCGGGTCGAAGCCGATTTTATTCTTCACGATGCTGGATACACTGCTAAAGCGCGGAGCAGATCCTAATTTGAGCTTCCACAGTGCGCACGCGGCTGCATTGGAGCGAAGAAGACGTACCGGTGACAATGAAGAAGACAAGGATCAGCTGCTGCGGTCTGGTCGTGAGCTCTGTGAAATCACATCACTCGCGAAAGGGGACTCCGACAAGATGCCGGCGCTTGTACGTGTCGCTTTAACACCAAACGCGTCCACGAGGTATCACACTCTCGCTCTTTTACTGCGGTACGGTGCCAAGTTGTCGACTGCTGACGGTAGGGGCAACACGCTGCTAATGCACCTTGCCGCACGCAACCTTGTTACTGAGACGCGTCTCGCACTTGGACTCATTCGATCAGTACCGGATCCAAAGGATGTTTCCACGTTCGCCCCGTCGACCCGTGTATGCTCTCTCCACGTTCCAGAGACGAGTGTCAATGCCGCACTTGCCCAGAGGAATACGGCGGGACTAACGGCATGCCACATGGCAGTGCAGCCACTCGACTACGGTTCCTACGAGAACACGCGTTTGCTGGCGATGCTCGTCCGTGCTGGTGGAGACTTGCGTACCAGGGACTCTTCTGGAAAGTCCGTCATTGACTACGCGCGAGACCAACGCTCGCGCTTCGTGATCCGTTTCCTTGAACGGACCTTCCCTGATCTTGTGTCAACCCAAGCTGAAGCCACTGAATTTACCAAGGCGTTTGCTGCTGCTCCAACGTACTCAGACGATGCCAGTGCGTACCTGACTGAGTGCGAGGCGTCGGGCAAGATATCGCGCTCTACGGTACTTGCAAAGGTGAATGCGAGCTGTGATGTCGGTAAAGTAAGCAAAGTGCATTCCGAGGGAGAAGGCGAGGGCACGGAGTTGGATGCATTGTTGACCAAGGTGGACGTCAAGAATGGGCGCTTTGGACTCAATGTTTTCTATCGCCTGCAACTCGTGCGCGATGAACTGCAGGACATTTACGTTCTCTTCACGAACTGGGGACGGATTGGCGAGACGGGAAAGTTCCAGAACACGCCGTTTCGAGATGAAGCGGAGGCTGTGAACGAGTTCAAGAAGATCTTCCGCAGCAAGACGGGCAACACGTGGGAGTCACGTGCGCCGGGTGAGTTCGTCAAGAAGCCCAAGAAGTATAATCTTGTTCAGCGCGTTAACCTATCGACGAAGGTGGATGACGAGGTTACCAGATCATTCCGAGAGGACATGGAAGGAGGTGCTAGCAAGGGTGTAGTGTTCCCCGATCCACGCGATCCGGACTTGATAGGCTCTCCTAGCGTCATGGCTATGCTTGCTGCTATCACGGATGTACGCAACTTGCAGCTCGCAGCACAGACAAGCTGCGGTTTTGCTGGTGGTGACTTGCCGCTGGCTGAACAGGATGAACTACGTGCTGCGTTGGAGAAGCTGACTGAAATCCGCAGTTTACTGGAGGAGAAGGAGGAGCTTGTGAAGGAGATTGGTACAGCAAGCGGCGATCTTAGCGACGAGGGGGCAACGAAGCGTGCACTTCTCGCTACGCGCCACGAAGCCCTCACAGAGAAGGTGAGCGAGCGAAGTAGCCGGTATTACGAGATTATGCCGTGCCAAGAAGACGCGCTTGCTTCATCGATCAAGGCATTTGATCAAGTGAGCGACGTGAATGCAGAAATCACGCGGCTGCGAATGCTGTCGGACATCATGGAGACGTACAAGATGCTGCTCGGAGCGAAGCGAGCATTGCCAACTCAGAACCCGCTCGAGTACTGCTATCATGCTCTGCAAGTGCAGCTGGCTGCGTTGGAACCTGCAGACGCAGAGCGGCAGCTTATCCACCGCTACTTCTTTGGTGGTTTGCGCTCTTACGATCGTCAACGGTACCGCATCAGCAACGTGTTCGAGGTGGAACGCCGCGGCGAAACGAAGCGGTTCATGAATCTTATGGAGGAGCGCCCAGATTTGCGATCCATGCAGACGCATTTGTTGTGGCACGGAACCAAGCGCACAAACTTGATGGGCATTCTGTCGCAAGGCCTGCGTGTAGCTCCTGCTGAGGCCCCACACCACGGCTATGCGTACGGCAAGGGGCTGTACTTCGCGAATGTTGCCCATAAGAGCCTGAACTACTGTGACGCGCCATACGCATTACCAATTCTGGATAAGGATGGAAAGCCCGACAAGAGTACAACGAAGACGCGTGAGGTCCACTACATGCTGTTGTGCGAAGTCTCACTGGGGAAGCCCACAGAGTTGACTACTACCGCAGCATGGGGAACTGACCCTTTGCCTCGAGAAGGAATGGACAGTGTGAAGGCGCTGGCAGTACACAATCCTGATCCACGTGGTGCGCTCGTGTCACCAAAGAGTGGAGCGAAATTTCACATTGGAAAAGTGATGCGAGTGGGTCGTCAACTACCGTTCGATCGTGTGTGGGCCAAAACCGAGCCGAACCCGACACCAACGGGATGGTACGAGCGTAACCCGAAGTTCACACCGGAGACACAGGACTACTTGACCAAGATCGTAGCGGACAAGAGTTTCGCTGTTGGTGATACGCACACCGTGAGTGCGACAGGCAAGGATCGAGAGCATTTTGTTCAGTATTCGTACGAACAGCGTACGATTGTCATCGAGTTGATGAGTCGCGAGACCCCTGACCCAGTTGAAGACGATGATGAAGCAGATGCTGCACCGCAAAAAGCTGGCAGCGGTGCATGGTGTGAGGCGACCCTCAAGGTGGCGATCCGACCGGACGATGGCGGCGGCACAGCTTACAGCTATTCCGTCAAGTTGTACCGCAACGCGTTGACCAGCTCACCTCTCGACGAAGGCTTCACCTGAGTGGAGCCGGCACTATCGGAATACGCTGAGCTCGTGGTGTACAAGGAGGCTCAAGCTCGTATCCGCTACGTCGTCGAGGTGGAGACTGTGTAAGTGGGTCGATTCTGTATTGCTTATACATTTGGTTTTACTATTGCGCAGGTTGAAGTTGTTGTACTCTTTACGTGGCTACTTGTTCCTGCTCTTGGTTCCGACTAGGACTCTTGGTTGCTGCTTTGGGCTGAGGCTTGGACCTTGTAGCTGATAGTGTTCTTGCCTGCACTGTCATATTCTGTGATTGATTCGTGGCGTAGACATTGCGTGCCTGGAGAGTTCCACGAGCATGTGCAAACCGCTGCTGTTCATGACGTACAAGAGCTCGGAGGGTCTCATCTTCTTCACGATTGCGTCGTCTTGCGTCCTCTTTGGCTCGTGAATAAATCTGACTTCTTGTTTGTTCCTCGTCTTGTTTAACAGCTCGCTGTCTTTCGCGGTACTCAGCATTCATGCGCTTCTCCTGAGCTCGGACATTCTCCATGGTGATGGATTCAACTTGGTGCATCGCCTGTCGGTTCTTCGCTTCACGTTCGAAGCCGCACTTGAGTTGGTCGAAGTGGTTCTCTTCCAGCATATTCTTCGCTGCACCAAGGAATCGTCGTCGGGTAGCGAGTTCCTCAGCTTCCAAGCGAAGCTTCTCAGTCTGTTGTGCACGCTCCTCCCGTTGACGTTTGAGTTTCTCCGCGAGCTCAAGATTATTTTTCCGACGAAGAGCTTGCTCCTCCATCTCTCGAGCAGCAGCCAATGCTTTCTTCTTGCTACGAGCAGCAGCATTCGCACTCGCGGTAGCTCGACGTCGACGAGCTGTATTGGTCGCTTTTTCCAGCAGATCGGCGTTCTTCTCCTGCTTGTCAGTAAGAATCTCTTCACGTCGAGATTCTTCCCAGCGCTGCTGCTCTTCATGACGGACCCGAAGACGTTCACGCAGCTCAGCTAGAGACATCTCTTGAAGTAGACCAAGTTGAGCTGTCTCGGTGGGGTCAAAGACCGCCACATGCTCACGATGTACACGATCTAGAGCTCGGATCTGTCGGATCAAGTCTTCACGAGCAGCTTGCTCTTTGGCATCTTCTTTGGCTTTACGCTCTCTCTCAGCGGCCAAGAATTCCTGCAAAGCGTCTCGTTGTCGCGCATTTTCCTCACGAACTTGAGCCTCAGCTTCTCGTGGTGCAGTCTCACGTACGCGCTTCACTTCTTCGGTCAGATTCCGGAATTTTTCAAGCAGATTATTCTCTTCCTGCTCACGCTCGACAGCTCGATCTCTGGCATGCTCCTTCATTTCAAGTGCCACCTCACGGTTCTCAAGTTTGGCTTGACGTGCAGCCTCTATCGCGTCGTATTGTGCTTGAACCATCGCAAGTCGACGCGTTTCCACGTCTTGACGCCAATTTGCTTCATCCTGCTGCTGCATATTCGCTTGCCAGCGATAGAACTCGAGGGGATCTCGTAGTTCCGACTCGTAGGCGCGAATCAAAGCTGCTTCGCGCTCTTTCTTACGCTTGTGCAAGGCATCTTCACGCAAGATGGCAGCCGCTGTGAGCTTCACTTCCGTGGTGTTTGCTGCTGTAGCAGCCGATGTACTGGCATGTGGAATGGGCTTCGCTTTGAAGTCAAATTGCAGTGCTGCTTCACGTTCACGCTCGACTTCTTCTCGTACTGCTTCCAAGTTACTGCCTCGTGTTGCAGTAGCAAACTGGAACTCGTCGGACGAATCGTATTTGCTCGCAACTTGAGCTTTGATCTTCTCCTTTCGAGATTTCTGTTGTGCTTGGAGTTCTGCCAACGAAAGTCGATTGAGAGACGCAGGTACGGGGTTCGCTTTGACCTCGCGAAGAATACGAATAGGCTCTTGAGCACGTCGAGGCTTTGGTTGAGTAATATTTGGGGCTACAGGTTTTGTCGGTGGCTTGCTTGACGTCATATCGGAATCTGTAGAATCATTTCGAGCTCGACCGAAGGCTTTGGCGTGGAGTTGACTAAGCAGCTTGTCAATAGCTGGCTTGAAGCTTAGCATCTTGTCTATAATCTGCGACTCGACAAATTCAGCATCCAAGACACGACTCCATTGTGTTTGTAGCGTTCCTCGAAGCTCATTCGGATTGAAAATATACGAAAGAAACGTGTGCATACTTGTAGGTTGCAGTGCCAGTGCCAAACCCGCAAATGCAGTCGTGCCAAGCTCTTCAAGACGAAACATGGCCAAATACCCCATGATAAGAAACTTGGTGTAGTCCGTTCGACTCACTTGACTTGAATGAGAATCGAGAAAAATTGTCAGCATTGGACGGAGCAGTTCTCGATAGCGATAAGAGCCATAAAGAACTTGCTGCAGAAACCGTTGGTCGCTTGTAGACGATAATCCTCGAAGTTCTTCTGTCGCATGGGCATCAACTGTGGTTTTAGCGGGGTCAAAGGACTTGATCAGCCCTTCACAGACAGCTAGCAATTCTTTCCGCTTCATGATATCGCGAACGAGTTGTTAGTTGTTAGCAACGTGTTCAGCATCGATCTATTCGCTATGCTATTCCGAGAAACCTCAAAATGCTGTAGACTCATCTTCGCATGACTAAATAAGGATTGGCACTACCAACTACACCATACACGCGCTTGAACGCCCAAATGATGCAGATTCGAGAGGGATTTACGTGGCTTAAGCAGGCATGGATGTCTACTCAAGTTGAATTTCACGGAACTTACTCTGCTGAGAGAGTGCGTGAGCTGGGAACTTACATGGCGAATTTTACTTACGCGCGATTACTGTTTATTTGCTTCATCACACCACTACCCTCTCTGGAATTGAGCGTGATGGTCGAGACGGCACCTTTAGCAGATCCGAAAGATGGTGTCAATGCAAATTGGGTGTTTTGGATTCGGACTTTCGTCACCATTTGGTTTGTCAACGGATGTTCGATGACTCAAATGGGGCAATACGTTCCTCGTCTCAATGTGAAGATGCACCACGTTGTTATAATAGCGGGGCTGGCAGCTATCGTGGCGACAGTTTTCACGTACGTAGTTGCCGTCGTGACTGTTTTTCCTGTGCCATTCACTGCACTAGTAGCCACGTCATCCACCATTGGTGTTATCCTCGCGTTCTATATCTTCTGTTGGAAATCTCAGTGGCAAGCAGATGCATCACTAAGGCACGAGATCAAACGACGCGTGGCCGTGATGGTGAGTGAAATATCGCTAACCTACGTCTATCGTTGGTATATATTGGGGTTTGTATCTCTGGAGTGGCACGAGTCAGGCATTATTCGCCGTCGTCCTTCCAATTATCAAGCTAATCAGCAAGAACTTAATCAGTCGCATTCTCGACGACCAGAACGACGTAAAACCTCAGATAGTCGTCTTTAACATCGAGGTTTTCAGCTCACTTTACGTATCGAGTGCTTTGCAAAATGCGTCGTCGTCCACCTCCACTGCTGTTATTATGATTCTGGATCTCGCTCAGCTTTGGCTTTCAATGCTCGATGTGGTACAAATTTTGAAGAAAGTTAAAAAGATGATGAAGAAGATCCCACGAGAACACCCGGCTGTCAAGATGAATTTCATCCGGATTGCGCTGAGCTTACTACAATCCGAACCCAATATTTTTGCAAGTCACGCAAAATCGACACTAGAAACTTCAGTGGTTGAAAAATGGGTGAACGATAATGAGAGTGAAGAAAATAAACTTTCATTGACGGACATCAAATTATCCAAGGCGCACCGGATAGTGCCTGCTCCCCTGAACAGCTCTCAAAAACCCAACACAAGGACAGGGAGTGCAAGTTTTACCCGCACCATTAGTTTTTCTTCAATAAACTTCACAATACGCTCGGCGAAGTTCAACCAACTCCTTACAGCAGAACTCGAACCATATAATTCTGAACAATTCATGAAACAATTACACGTCGATAATTATTCATTAAATTAGAAAAATCCCAATACATTTTTCAATAATTTAATTTTACGCACCCCTGTCATACCCATTTCCAATGACAGGTTACGCCTAGCAGTTCGGACAGTGTACAAAGAAACTCCAATGGGACGACTGATGGCGCGAGCGGAAGTTGCCCACGTAATCATGGTAGATTTCGGGCAGGTATACGTCGAAGTACATGTATTCGAAACTCCGATTCATTTCTAGCATTTTTTGCTGCGCTTCAATATCTGTTCTCCCCGAAGTTTTTTTTTATTGTTCTCATCTTTGATGTGCCCGAAGATAATGTAAACGAGCCCATAAGCGTCGCAAGCAAGGCGAGACCACGCTTTTCGTTGAGTTTGGAGCTCTCCAACAAAAGTCGGTCGTGACGCACGGACGGAGTTCGCTTTGACCTCACGAGGAATACGAATAGGCTATAGAGCTTTCCGAGGCTTGGGTTGAGTAATATTTGGGGCTATAGGTTTTGTTGGTGACTTGCTTGACGTCCCACACGCATAGGAATCTGTGGAATCATTTCGAGCTTGTCCGAAGGCTTTGGCGTTGAGTTGACTAAGCAGCTTGTCAATAACTGCCTTAAAACTTAGCGTCTTGTCGATAATCTGCGTCTCGACGAATTCGGTATCCAGAACTCGACTCCAATGTGTTTGTAGCGTCCCTCGAAGCTCATCCCGATTGAATATTTTCAGCAGTCGTCGCTAATCAATGAATCAATAAAATAAAGGGGGCGTGCCGTAGATGGCACCTTTAGAGAGCTTGCATTGAAGCGCCTCCGATGCCAGGGTGTGGCGGGAGGTTAAACGCGAGATGGAAAATCTGAAATTAACTGAGTGACTACTCCTATGGTCTCCTACGTTGGCTTCATCTTTTGCTTCCTCTGTCAAAAGGTTTTTTTTCGATCTCTTCTCGAAAATATCCATTTCTGCAGTCGTCGATGATCAATGAATCAATAAAATAAGGGGGCGAGCCGTAGATGGCACCCTTAGAGAGCTTGCATTGAAGCGCCTCCGATGCCAGGGTGTGTCTTGGAGGAACCCCCAAATTCCGCTGAGAGGCAGGCTTTGCGAGCATTTCTTGGGCCATCCGCGCTGTCAGTCACCCTCCAATCCTTGTGTAGCGTTCCACGGCATCTGATCTCTATCGTCCGAACAATTTTACCGCGAGACTATCAAATCCAGCATTGAACAGCGCCGTAGCACCGCCACTTCTAAGGGAATGAGATCCATACTGCTCAGGAGCATGCCCGACTCCCTTAGCGCCTTTTTAATCGCGTTCACCACATGACGCACTTGTAAGTCATTCGATGAATCAATCTTGCACAACAGCGTGCCTTCTGCCGCACCGAGACGTTTATGGTGCTCCACCAGGTACCATGCAGCCAGGACAGGGCAACACCATCGAGAGCCGGAACGCTCCAATCTGCGACTAGTTCCTTCACCAAATCGGTCGGATTTGCTTCCACGAAATTGTAAAATCACTGTACACGCTTCGTTCAGGATATTAGTCTCCTTTTCGTCGTTCACCGGAAATTTAACGTCAGATAGCCGGATCGCATACACTTGAACTGTCGAACCTGTGGCTAAATACTCGGATCGCCGTAAAAGAAAGAAGAAACCTAGTACCGAAGCCCCCCACATGACTCGGTGCTGGGCTGATGAGACATCGAGTTGTTCGTGCATTTTCTTGAGAATCTCCGTTGTAACGGGGGATTTCGGGTTACAGGGTTGGTCTTATCGTCGCATCCCGGTGATCGCGAGTTGGTGGCCGGGTAGTAAGGAAACTCCGTAGTCGAGAACCCTCCTTTGATGTCACGACATTTGGCTGATCTTGGAGAGTACGGTGCTAGCAGAGTCTCCGCGTCCAGCTTGCCCCCACCCGTATCGCCAGCAGTAAGCAGCGAATAATGCGAGCTGATATGAATGTCGGTGTGGATTTTCTGGCATCCATCTTGGAAAATTGAGCCACTCACACCGTTGAGTCCATTGTGTCCATGTGCTGCTATATTTCTTTGTTGATGTCGTGGCCAATGATCGAGTTCGAAGAGGCTCGAGAAGTTCGTGTAAATTTTTCTGCAACTTGGTGGCACTTTGGTCTGTTTCCAGCACGACGAAAAGTTAGTCCAGCGTGTAAAATAGGGTTCGGTCCAGGCAGACGATGCTGCATCAGCCATCCAATTCGAAGATCCTGGAATATGATCCTCAAATTGTAATACACCTCAGCAAGACCGATGGACCTATTAATTTCTTGGTTCAGCGGGTTTCTTGAGTGCAATTTGTTGCACCACTGTACCGCTGCGGTGTTGTCACTCCAGCATTTGATGTACACCATTTTTCCAGAAGATTGCCTGTTCCACTTGGCACTCCACGTTCACAACGCTAGTGCAACACACAAATGCTCCCTAACATTGATCGAAAAATCGATATCGTTTGGTGAAACTTTTAAAATCATCTCCGGTTCCTCCTTGTCGAATTTGATTGGGATGAATTCCTCCGCAGATGGATCGAGAATGCAAGGCCAACATTTAAGGCATCCATATACAGCTCCACACTAGGCTTCACTGTATCCCCGAACATTGATAGCGGTAATTTGGCGAGGTGGCCGTGTTTAAATATTTGTTGAAACCACAGTAAAAAAAATCATCCCGTGCACCTTTTGAGAGATTGATTTTTCCGAATCGCGGTGCAGCTGTACTTTGAGATTGCAGGCGCTGATAAAATGGTTTTGCCGTGCGCAAGCAAATTGTAACATTACTTGTGTATCCTACCTTATTGTTTACCTCCATACCATCAGCTGTACCGCCAGTTCCTGTTGTTTTCCTGGCTGTGTCCTGATCACAAGAAGACCAAGAGCAGATTCACGAACGAATTACATCGGAGAAGCAAAAAGGTAAGTCTGCCACTGTCTTTTGCAAAAGTTTGGTTCGGTCCGAGCACGCCGATTATAAGGCGCTTCCGGGTGTCTGCACACGAGTATACGATAGTCGTTTTGATTCGGGCGGTTTATCGTGCCGCCATTTTGCCAGACTATCGCGAGATGAGCGGTTGTCGTGGCTAGCTTCTGGATGATCAAATTCCGATAACCTTTCGGCGATAGCAGAATTTGCGGCAGCTATGCCAGCGTCAAGCACCGACGACGTCATCGATGCCACCAAAGGATTCCTCACTTATACCCGTTGGTTAGAAGTGACAGGATATGCTATCCACATGTGTTTTCCATGAAAAACATAAATGTGTTTCCTCTCTCACTATGTCAAGCCATGTTGGGGAAACCAGAGCTCATTGTTTGATTAATGAGGCTGGCCTCGAGTGGCTTGCGAAGCAAAGCTCGATGTGGCCGCCACTAAGAGATGGTGGAAGGGTAAAAATTATCTAAGCGCTTGCCGAGTTGTCCGAGGCGTGTGCGCGCTTGGTCTTGTTGCTGGTGTCCTTCGTGCCCCCGCAGCAAAAGACGGAATGAGAAGCTCTGAACGTACTCGCCTTCACCGATCCCTACCGCCGCAGAACCCGGGCACCTACGGTTGGCTGCCGGTGGCCGGTTGTAGAATATAGCGGGGCGAAACTGCTGGCAACGATGAAATCGGTTGCAGCGCTGTGGATCTAAATCCACATCGGGGTTTCATGTTTGTCCGTTGCCATCTTGGTGACCTTGTCGGACTAACTCCCTAACGCTGTGTTGAATGCCATGAACGTGTGTTTCGACTTGTTCGAGTTGAACATGGCGTTGACGCTGTTGCGAACCCGAAACCACGCTTCCGTCGCCGTTGCACTTCGCCGGAAACTATGCAGTCATCTATTATTGTAAAAGTAGATCTATTTATTCGTTTTTGAGTTTGGAGCATTGATTCAATTTAACGCCGCCCTATATCCATAGCAACATGTGCCCCATGTCACTGGTTGCCTTCTACCTCTCTATCTGCAGCTCGGCTTGACCACTACATAGTCTCATCCATTTCTACACATATCGAAGAGTAGACCTTCTTAGCTTTCATTTTGTCCTCTTTTATGCAAAATAAAGCGCTAACTAGACTTGGTATGCTTGATTTGGGCCTGCCGAAAATTCGTTACAATGTTGAGAATTAATTGAGTGATTAATTTTGTCGAAATTGACCTCCGTATTAATCTGTCCAATTGGCTTTTGATGACGACGACACATTCACCAAGCGCCAGCCTATGTATCCACGACAGAAACCCAAGAAGTCCAAACTTTTTTCAGATAACAACGACCCGTCCACGGAGCTGGCGGCATTGGGCATCCCGTCCGATGGTCCGCTTTCCCAGAGAAAAAAATTGTTGTCCAAAGCAGATTGCATGAAATTAAGGCAACCGATCCTTACTATCGTGCCATGCACTGGAAAGATGAGAGGGCCAGCACTCTCACGTGAGGTGATCATGAAATAGCGAGTAGTGTTTGGGAATTCATGGAATATTTGGCTGTAAGCAGTTTACAGCTGGGTCTTTTTAATCCACAGGAACCTAAAGCTGAAATCAGCTCCTACAACACAATGTTTCGATTAGTCATATGAAATTGTAAGGAGATCGATCTAACGTACCAAGATGCACCAATGGTGCCTGCAGGACGTACACAAACCACAGTGTCAACTGAGCTTGAATCGGTCCTTGTGATTGCAGTACAAACGCGAGTTGGCCCAAAGGTGAGACTCCAAGTGTACGTCGGAGAATCAATACAACAGCAACTAGCGATGCAAGCTCTAGACAGCTGTGCGCCAACAAATTCAGGATTGCGGCCGAAAATTGGTCACTTGAAAGACCAACCAGCTGCGGATAATAGCGGCAGTTTGGCAAGCGAAACAAAATGATGCGATGAAGACCTGCGTTCACGACAAGTAATTTCCCGTTACTACTGCAATACGACCACTGCTGGGCAAATTATTTGGTTCGTAATGTAAATGACAGGCACAATAACTTCAGTAAACTCGGTCAGCACAACGTATTCCGTGATGAAGTGAACGTGAGCAGTCTTGCGAAGAAATACAGCCTTTTCTTCTCGAGAGAAAATGGTCCTCAAGTTAACCAAATCAATATATGTTGTATCTGCTTTTTCGCATGCCGAAAGTGCACACAGTTGAGGCGATTGCTGGTTGGATAACGATTCTCGAGTTGCCGACGACGACAAGATCTCGAATGTCACGTTCTCTTTCCTTCTTCAGCCCCTTCAACAGGCCGTAGTATTCGGCGTCGTTCACAGTGACTCCATCCAGGTCATATCTTCGAGCATCCAAGACTTTCCATTCGGGTAGTTGCCACAATGTACAACCACAGCTGCCTCGTCTCGTGGAAGTCTTAGCCGCATCATCGAAACTTAGAACCACTCCTGAATAGTCTGCTTCAAGCATCTCGACACGCACTATCGGAGGCGGTTTAAGGCGCCCTTTATCTGGAACGAGCGCCTCAGCGATTTCATCCAGGTACTCCTGGGCGTGATACCTGCACCCAGGATGGTGGACAAACCGTCTTCATCTCGTTGAACCTTCCTGATTTCCAGATCATATTGCGAAAGTGCAACGCCCCACGGCACCACACGTCCTTCAGGGGTATTGGGTTTTATGACCCACTTCAAAACGGAGTGTCGGGTATACACCACAATCGGGCATCCGTCGCCCAGGGTTTTAAAAACGTGCAATGCTCGAATTACAGCGATAACTTCCTTCTCAGCGATATGATATCTGAGCTCTGCGTCATTCAGAACGCGCCCCGTGAAACAAACAGGCTGAATGAGTCCGTCGTGCTCTTGCCCGATGACTGCACAGGCCGCCCACTCGTTCGCGTGAGGGATAGTCACAAATGGCTTGGATCGACCAGGATGCCGGAGCGTTGGAGTCGAAACTATCTTCCGTTTCAGGATGTCAAACGCCTCCTTTGCCCGAGACAGGTCTCTTCCAGCGCGTACTTGGTCATCCGTCAGTTCGTACAGGACTGCCGCAACCACCGGGAAATCCTCGATGAGCTTGTGATAGTAATTGAGACTACCCAAGAATGATTGGACTCCCTTCAGGGTGGACGGGAACGGTAGGTCCTGAATGCATTTGACAATCTTCGGTGTAGCGCGAATTCCCTCAGCACCGATCTCGTGAGAGAGGTAAGGGATAGTGCGCTTCCAGAATTCACTCTTGGGCAAGCTGACCGAAATGTTCCAATACCGTAGTCGATAGAGTAACGCATCCAGATCATCACACAGGTCATCCCAAGTGGCCACCCCATGAGCGATGTCGTCGATATACGAACTACGCCCTAGGACTGGACCCATTTGAGGTGGCGCTGGGATGTTCCGCCTGAACACCGTCATCTGCTCGCTCAGCATTGGCACGTGTCTCTCCGCACTACTCGATCGCTGATCGGCATCTTGAGCGGCACCGCCATCCAAGCTTCTACGCGCTTGAGGCTCGAGCTTTAGATAATCCAGGACATCCCGGTCGACAAGCGCTTCTTCATCAGGAGGTAGTCGTACGAAACCCCACAGGCAATTGTTCAGCATGTGTTGGTAGTTCAGCGGGGCGTTCTTCAGGCCGGCCGGCATCCGAAACAACTGAAAGTGTCCGAACGGACAGACAAATGCGGAAATCAGCTTGGCTCGTTCGGTCATTTGGACTGCCCAAACCCCACTCGCCATGTCAAAGCCCACGAACCACATATCACTCTCGAATCCGGTCAGGAGGTCATCGATCAGGGGGAGTGGGTAGTCAGACAGCCGAATGAAGCTGTTCACCACTCGATAATCGATACACATCCGAATATCAATGCCGTTCTTCCTGAGCGCTATCACGATAGGCGAAGCCCAGGGTGACTCGGAATGTTCCACCAACTTGGCCTCTAAGAGCTTCTTCAGCAGCTTGTACACTTTGATCGCGATGTGAGGAGTGATCGGTCGGGGTCGCTGAGCCATAGGCTTGGCGTCTTTAACATCCAGGTCGCAAACTACCCCGAGAGCGGGAGCTGGAGCCGCATTTCCATCACCTAGGAAAATGGTCCGACGATATTTCAGGATCCCCTTGAGCTTCCCTTCCTGAGCGGACGTACTCACTCCAGGTTCACCGACATTAGCTTTCTCAATGTCGCGCTCCGGGCCGAGATCTTGCAATCCGGGAAACATCGATAACTGGTCTCTCAGCTGTGACAGCTGATCACTTCCTTCGCGAATATACACAGCGGGTTCCAGAGCAAGCTCCTCAGCATTCACTCTCATGCAGCGAGCGTATTCTTCCTAGAGACGCTTGAGTGGTACACTAGGCATAGCCGACGTAGGTAGTTCAGGCTCCTCCTCGTCAGGAGCTTCTGAGCTCTCCTCGCTCGGGGCCGGTTCAACTTCTTGGTCCTGAGGTGTCGCCTCAACACTCTCACTCTGGTCACTAAGGTGATTCTCCGATTCGTACACTTGAGTGTCTTCATCCGGGATACTCGCTGCTTCCGTTTCCGCCTCCACACACGTTTCCTCAGGAATTATGGTAGCAGGGGTTAGACTTTTCAGGCATTTCTGCTTCCGCTTGCTCTGATATCGTGATTAACACAGGCTAGGCTTCTTCTGAAGTTGCACCATACGCACTACATCAGTCTCGACTCGGGGTCTCACCAACAACTTCGTAGGCCACTTATATTCTCGAACCGGGACTGCAGGTGGGGCAGCATCTCGAAGCATCTGGGCAAACCGTTCGGCCCGCATTCTGGTTTGAGATGAAAGTGCACTCTCGTAGATGAGGTGTTGCCATTCCTGGTATCTCCTCAAACCGGGACGCACGTAACGTCCTCCTCTCGGAAAGCAACCGAATTCTACAATCCGAGCGACCTAAGTTGAGGAGTCAAACCAGATGTTCTGATCCGAGCCGTTCACCACTTTTACGGCAGTCGCCCAGGATTTATCGCCATACACCACCTGAGTTACCCAGTGGTCACCTCTTCCAGCCTAAACCACATCTCGAAGTGGGTTGCACTCCCCGTACCAGATCGTCACGTTCGCATGCTCACCAGGTCTCAGATGTAGCCCATGTGGAGAGACGACCGAGACATCTCGTTCCATACGCTTCCGAATAGTGTAGCCATACATCAGAACAGACTCCTCGTCCGGTAGTCGAACCAATCCTTCACGGATGCAAAGTCTTACTCCGGTGCTGTACATGAAATCCATTCCCAACAGCACGTCCACGCCTTCTCCAATGTTCGTGACCCATACATCCTGGATGTACAAGACACGCCAGCCTAGAGTAGCCTTGACTTGAGTACTTGCAGAGATGTATGTTGGAACACCTCCCAGGCCTGACACCTGGATCCGCTTGTGTGAGCTTAACTTGAGCTTGAGCCGACGCGCAAGGTCCAAAGTTATCATACTCACAGTCGCTCCGGTATCCAACAAGATCTGCGTCCTGAAATTATTGACTGCACCATGAACCGTAGCAACTTGCCAAAGGAACAGGTTCTTCATCAATCAGGGAAGTCATGCATTTGTTGTTATCACGGTCCTTGGTTCTCGATTCGGGGCCGACATACGCTAACACACACAATTCTGAGGGGTTTCTCAGCCCGACGCGTACCGAATCCTCAGTCGGCGGGCTTAGTGGTTTAACTGCTTTCCCTCAGGATTGACCCCACCATCCAGGATGTCCTCCCGAACTTGGCTTGGCAGGTCAGTCAAGCCTCCTTGGTGAACGAATTTCTTGATATCTTGGAAAGCTCTCCAGTCTCCGCATCGTCCTTCGTGGAACTGGTCACACTTCGGGCAAGGCTTCGTCTCGCAATTCTGGCAGGATGTCCTCGGCGGTTACAGCGATCACACACCAACTTACTCCAACAGTTCACCGCTCGATGTCCAAACTTTCGGCACTCTTCGCAGAACTCCAAACGATCCGGATTGTTCTGGGGCTGATACCCTCGGAACGGTGTTTGCTGGGGAGGTCTAGGATGTGGCGGCCCTGGGTTACCGGTTGGTTCCCTGGGTTTCCAACCCACTCCTTCCATCACACGGTACACTTCATGTACAAGCTCTTCCTTGGTCAAGACTACTTCACTCGGGCTGTCCTCATCGTGAGTGTCTTGAGCAACTGCACCTTCAGCTGCGGGAACAGCAGGGGCTACCTCGCCCTCGAACTCTTCATTTACAGCACCAGCTTCTTGGGCGACGTAGATGCGATTCGGGCGCTTAGGTTTGTAGCCATCTCGGATAATGTTATCAGCCCGGTGGTCACGAGTTTGAGGCACTCGGGACGAGTGCCCCTCACTTTGACGCACTTCCTCCTGCTGCTTCAGGATGTACTCCAGGTCGGAGACCTTCCTGAAACGCTGGCTCTGCGATGTCGTCTTGAGCGACGCATCCGAGAGGTTCTTGATAAAACGCTTGATGTGCTGCTCACGCTTACGCTCGGACTTCCTGAAAATCACTCCAGCTTGTTCGGCCGTGAGGTTCAGGTGATACAGGAATTCCAAAGCGGTTTCATCCTTGTGCTGAGTCATGGTGTAACACCTTTCAGAATCCGACACCTTAAACTTGCAGTATTCACGCTTTAACTCCTTGGACAGCCGTGTCCAGTCTGTACGAACATGCTTAGAGAGCTATCCACGCCAGTTCCGGACCGCTGGGGACATCTTGATCTTGAGCTCATATAATTTCATTTGATCAGTCCATCCACCCTGAACGGTCATATTCAGGAAACGTTCCCACCAGCAACGACACTCGGTCAGGGCTGCCTTCTCGTTGAAATCCTCCAGAGTACTCGAATTCACATACGGCTTGAAAGTCCATACCGTGGTTCCACCTTGAGTAGCCGTCGTGGCTGCATCGCTTGTAGGTATATCATCTGACGAACTGTCCGAATCACTGGAGCTGGAGTCGTAGTCGCTAGGCTCCGAGCTGGAGCTAGGGCCCGAGGGATCTCAATTTCCGCGCGATGGCTTCTTGTGCGCCTCCTTCTTGGCAGGCTTTTTCTTGTCCTCGGACTTAGAGAGTTCCGTTGGCTTCGTCGCCTGTTTCTGGGGTGTCGTTCGAGAACTGCTGACCTTGGCGGTCCCGGATGACTGTTCCTCCTTGGGTGCATCCGCTTCCTGCGCATACTTAGCTTCAGTCAAATTCTTGAGAGTCGTTTGAAGCCTAGGTTGCTAAAGGTTGCTTGCACGCTTGGTGTCCCCGTCTCTCGTTCGCGTTTCCCTTGATCGCGTTACCAGTTTGTGGGTGCAAAGTCACACTCTTGGGTTCCGTCTTACTTGAGTTGCCGGGTCAGAACCTGGAGTTGCTGGAGCACCTTGAGCCTGGGTATTTGTTGTAGGAAAGTTGCGCGAGCGAGTTGCTTGAACGTTCTCCAGGTCTCGGATAGTCTCCTGGCCCCAGTTGCGTGCATCCTCCAGAGAATGAATCGTCTGCTGGAAGAATTCCAACTGTGTGCTCACGGTCTGCTGCAAATCCGCAGCCGAAGACACCTTCTCGGCTTCGGCTTTCGCTTCACGCTGTTGCCAGCGCCCCTCGAATTCGGTCTTCGCGTTTTCCAGTGATTGGTGAGCCGCTTCCGCGCGCGCAATCTCGATGGCTTGGGGTGACATGTGTCCTTGAGCAGCAGACGCTCGAGTCGGCGGCTTCTGGGAAGCATCGCTCTGGCTTGCTCGACGAGCAACTTCCCAAGTTAGGCGCTCTTCTTGTGAGGCGGCTCGAGCTGCCAGTGTCTGGATCGCTTGGGATACCTGGTGTACTCGCCGGCCTAGTTGGGCCTGGCGGGCGTCCGCAGCATCCTGCTTGGACTCCATTCGGGACAACATATCTTGCGTCGACCTCATCGCGTTAAGCGCAACCTGAGAAGCTCCAGACATCGCCGAGCGCGCTGATCTTCTTGAGCAGCTCGTCCGCTCCGATTCGATCGACCGACTTGGGGATCTGTTCGACTTGAACGAGAGCATGAACGAGTGAGTCGAGCGCTTAGAGGTTCGAAGCTTCCGATCCCCATCGCTAGATTCTGAATCACTCGAAGGCTCGCTTGGACTCGACTTCCTGGATCGCAGGTGCCTCTGGGACCTCCTCGACCGGCGCTCACCCCGGATGCTAGTCCGACCCAACTCCGGCATAACGACATCGTCCTGGTCGACTAACACCGAGGGTGCTGGGAGTGTAGTCTCCGAAACTTGTACACCCGCGAAACTTCCAGCTTGAACTGCACCTCCTCTAGCGGCGTACACCATTCCGGTTGGGAAACCTGCTGCGTACGGCATGTGAGCCGACGCTGTGCCTCCTGTCGACCACACCGATGGTGATGACGACAAATCACGCCCGGAAGACCTCTCGGACTTGATGCTGAAGTTCGACTCTTCGGATCCACCGTAGGCGGTTCCAAACCAACTCGAACCGTAGCCTGAACTCGGCATCGGTGGCACACTCCGGGCAGCAGACGCGTCGCTCGGGGCGGACGCGGTCCGGCGATCTTGAGTGGACGACCGAAATGACACCTGCGAACTCGTCGACGGGATTGACGACGGTCTCGGCGGTGCGTGCTGAAGGCGCTTCGCTTCGGGCTCACCGATCGACGAAGCAAGTGATGAACTCGCAGCACTGTCTGTTGTCAGTCGGACACCAGCTCTCCGCAAGCGTAGGACGTACTCGCTGCCCAGTAGCCCAGCCTCGTGACCCGACATCAATAGATCACTTCGAGATCCTAAGGCTTCATGTCTTCCACAGTGTCATCCTGAGCTTGTGTCTCCCGGTATGGAATGCTTTGAGTTCGCAAACCCAAAGTGAGTTCACGTCATTCAGGAGCTCCATGGCCAACAGATTCTGAAGCTCCTCAGCTACCGCGCATACAAGCTTGGGATCCACCTGAGACGACCAAGCCTTGGGCCACTCGAAGGGCAGGTTGCGAAACCTGAAACCAGCCTCAAAGAACATCGTCTGCAGCAACGCCACACTCGCTTTCGGAGGCAACAACGTGACAGGAACCGTGATGACTTCCAGATTATGGACCACGTTCGGCCCTAGGCGAGCTAAACTCCACTCCGAAATCCACGCTTCAGCTTGGGTGGTCATCGACATCCGGGATGAAATATACTCGAACGTTGTATTGCCTACCGCATACCACGCTTGGAAATCTGGGAGCGGTTGTGGCCAGAAGTATTCGACTGTCGGTGTGATCACGATCTCGAGCGAAACTTGTTCCCAGCGACGAACTTGGTCGGCCACGCACAACTCCGCCTGGGACAGGCTCAGGTGGCCGTCGAGCGCTTCAGATTCCTCGTCTTCGATCAAGTCCACCTCCATTCGGGATGTACTCGACGACGCGGTCTCGAGCACTGTCGTAGAACTTGACGGTTCAGCTTGCGCACTTGACGGGGCCGACGTTTCGAGTTGCGGGCGCAGAGCCTCACTCGGGGCGTCGGACGCGGCCACTTCCTTGACCGTCGACAACGGGCCTTCCTTCTTGATCGTGGGGGCTTCCTTCGGGATTGCTTTCTCCTCTGGTTCCTCATCCACATCGATCACCTCTCTGACCTGCTCGGGCAACTTCGCAGGTGCTCCATCCGCCGGGGACTCAATCTTGACGGCGCCTCCCTCAGACTTCTGGGCGGGCACGCTCGGGGTGAACGTGCCCATGTACTCAACACCCGTTTCCGAGCCTGAGTTATCTCCAGATCCATCCGACTCACTCTCCTTCGGACCGTCCTTGGCGGTGCCGTTCGGGGTAGCTTGGTGCGCATCCTGAACGACGTCCTCCGAGTCGGGCCGATCTTGAGCAGCTTTCGACTCTGTCTTCTTCTTCGGGTTAGCAGCCTTGCGCTTCGCAGCGTTCCGAACTCGAGCCTCTTTCTCAACAACTTCGAGATGCTTCTGTTCTTCAGGCACCATCCCTTGAGTTCTACGCGACTGTCGCTCAGCTTCCTCGCTCTCGCGACCGCGTCCTCCATCTTTACGTGTGCTCTTCTTTCCAGCCATAACTCCAGAATTAGTAAGTTAGTAGCTCTCAGCACCCTTTAAGATCAATTCAAATATACAAACTCGGTGATATCCAAGATACCCAAATCCGGGCGCGCGCACCCGTTGTGACGAGGTGGGTGAACGCTTGTCGCCCAAGTGTGTACAGTGCTGCCAAACTTGAGTTGGCAGGTACAAACCCGAATGGACTTCGGGTTGGCGTGTGGCCTTGTGATTTATCCTCGTGGGTTCGAACCACCAGACTTGGGACTTTAGTGCCACCGAGTTATTTAGTATACGTGAGTTGAAATATAAAAGTGCAAGAACTTCCAGGGCGTACGGGTTCTTAGAGTCCTGAATAGGTCACGAACAAAGACCTCTTCCCAGAGATAACCAAAATCAATACACAGAGTTTGTTATATACACTATGTAGCCTGTCAAAGTAGTTAGCAGTCCCAAATACAGGTCAATTCGGGATGCCCTACGCGCACCACTCCTGAGCAAGTCAGGACAAACAATACAAATACCTTCCGGTACACACAGCAATCAACAATAAGCCTCAGGGGCGATCGTTTACCAACCTCCCAAAACCGGGTTAGGGAATATGAAATGCAAGTAGTCACTCGGGGTATCCACAGGCAACTTAGCAAATGAAATAACTGGATCAACCCGAGCGTCGGACTCGGTCCCCAAGTTAACTTGGACTGGAACTTACGAGAGCTTTCGTGTGGTCCGTGCACACGGCCTTGGTCGATCTTGATGTGCTGGGGCCCCTCTTTTAGGCAGTCCTCCTAGTCACAGGTCTTCTTCGGCGAAGTACTTCTCAAGACACGGCTTCCTCAAGCCACTTGCGTCTCAATAGGCAAAACAAACGCTATTCTTCATATTACTTTGGTCTCTTTGGTTCTTCTTTCTTCAACTATCTTGATCTTCGTCTCTCTTTGGGATCTTTGGCGGTCTCCCTTTGTTCTTGGTCTTCACACATTCTGGATAACTTGATCTTCGTATGCTTGAGCGTCGAGTCGCACTTGGCATCCGAAACCACTCATCATGGATGACGCTTGGGTACCTTGGATCTGCTGCACATGTACGACTCGTCAGCTTGGTCTGACTCGACGCTTGAGTATGCTTTCATCTTGGCACGTCTTGGCTCTGCTTGAGTGTTGACAGCCCCGGCTCGACCTCCTTCACTTCATCGACTGCTTGATTGTCTTCTACACTTGGTCATTCAGGTTACTCGTTCATTCGGGTTGCTTGTCTTCGGTCATTCAGGATGTACTGCATTCGTTCAGGTTGTCTGTCGGTTGATATCGTCGAACATGTCTTGGACTTCCATCAACTCGGGATCTTCACTTGGGTGTTACTTGAAACTCTTGGGGAATATGTGATCTTGGGATCTTGGGCGGTTACTTCTTGGTAGGTCCTTGGTATCTTGGTATTTTAGGTAGCTGGGTTGATGCTCGGCTCCGTCAAGGTGGGCTGCTTCTCGGGGTACATTCACCAAGGGCATTTCTCTCCCCTCCTGGGTACCCACCGTCAAGGAGTCGGCGGCTGGACCGGGCGCTTGACTTGCATCCTGAATTAAGGCCTCGTTCAGGATGTACGCCTCCAAACCTGTGAGCCTCTCCGTAGTCGGGCATCAGCTACTTCAACCATCACACAAACAGCATGCTCGAGTGTCCCACTTGTAACCCATCTTGAAACACATCTTGTATCAGCCACCGTGGATATTCTTCATCCGGGCAGCTGCGGGAGGCAACCGAAAATTTCAAGTTGCCTCGTGTTAGCTATCACGTCGCGCGAACGTTTGGAACCGGTGGCGTGTGCGGTTCACGTGATGGAATCAGCTCGTATTTGCGCAGATTCACCTTGTGGTGATTCGTCGTCGTCTGTAAACGGGTAAAAGAGTTCCTGTGCGCCCTGGACCGACACACGCGAAGCCCCAGCAGCCAAAATAGCCTCTGCACATCTGGTGGTCGGTAAAAAGATTTGCCGATAGTATCCGGTACAGGCGTTACGCCCCCGTCCACATAATACGGGAAACAATTGAGTGCGTGTTGGAGCGGAAACTCAGTTGTTTCACCTGTTCTTGGATCCACCCAACGACAGGCTATTGTTGCATCAGGACGACTCTCTTCATTCATTAAGCAGTCAAATATTGATGAGACGTCGTTCGAACCGGGAACGCCACCACGACCAAGAACCCGATTCAGAATGGAGTCCTCAACGCCATCTATATCCTCTGAGCTCCACTCGGGGTTGCTAAACTCAGTATACTCTAGCAGCAAAGCTACAACCGGAGTCACCACAGTCACGTCACTTCGAAGCACAACAAATTGACGCCCTTCGGACTAAACTGGCAGATTGTGACCCGTAACCTCTACAACTTGGCCGTACTGAACTTGCCCAGTGGCCTTCACGGACACTGGGTGGCTAAGGAGCGACTGTCGCCCAAACTGATTCACTTCACTGACTCGAACGGCGTTCTCCTCAGCGACGCAACGATCGACGTTGCTTCCTTCTCCTTCGAACGTACGGAACGTCACTTTGTCCGGGGGCCAGCCGCAGAACTTTCGCATAAAACGGCAACTCAAAATCGGTGTCGACCATTTCAGGTGTGAGATGTAGAACCGAGCGAGACGTGAGGCGGACCATGATCCGGAAGGCTTGAGCTTAATGCGAAAGACACGAGGGCTTAAACGCGAGAAGGAAGATCTTAAACTAACTGAGGGACTACTCCTACGGTCTTCTACGTTGGTTTCATCTTTTGCTTTCTCTGCCAAAAAGTTATTTTCGATCTCTTCTCAAAAATATCCAATACGAAAGAAAAGTGTGCATACTCGTGGGTGGAATACCAGTGCCAAATGCTGTAGTATCAAGTTCTTCAAGACGAACATGGCCAAATACCCCATGAGTAGAAACTTGGTGTAGTCCTTTCGACTCACTTGACTTGAATGAGAGTCGAGAAAAATCGAAGCAACCGTTCGCGATAGCGATAAGAGCCATAAATAACTTGCTGCAGGAATCGTTGGTCGCTTGTAGATGATAACCCCCCGAAGTTCTTCTATCGCATGGGCATCAACTATGGTTTTAGCGAAGTCAAAGGACTTGATCAGTTCTTCACAGACAGCTAGCAACTCTTTCCGCTTCATGATGTTGCTAAAGAGTTGTTAGTTGTTAGCAACGTGTTCAGCGTCAATCAATTCGCTACGCTATTCCGAGAAACCTCAAAATGCTGTAGACTCATCTTCGCATGACTAAATAAGGATTGGCGCTACCGATTATACTATACTATACGCGCTTCCACGCCAACTATGCAGAAAATTCGAGAGGGCTGTACGTGGCTTAAGCAAGCGTAGATACTCAAGTTGAATTTCATGGAACTTACTCCGCCGAGAGAGTGCGTGGCCTTGGAATGTACATGGCGAATTTAAGTTACGTGCGACTGGTATTTATTTGCTTCATCACGCCACTACCCTCTCTGGAATTGAGCGTGATGGTCAAGACGGCACCTTTAGCAGACCCTAAAGACGGTGTCAATGCAAACTGGGTGTTCTGGATTCGGACTTTCGCCACCGTTTGGCTTATCGACGGATGTTCGATGACTCAAATGGGGCACTACGTTCCTCGTCTCAATATGAAGATGCACCACGTTATTACAACAGCGGGACCGGCAGCTATCGTGGCGACAGTTTTTACGTACCTAGTTGCCGTGGTTACTGTTTTTCCTGTGCCATTTAGTATGCTAGTGGCTGCCCCGCCCTCCATTGGTCCTATCCTCGCATACTATACTTTTGGTTGGAGAGTTCAGTGGCAAGTGAATGCAACACTAAGGTATGAGATCAAACGACGCGTAGCCGTGATGACGAGAGAAATATCGCTGACCTACGTCTATCCGTTGTACATGTTGGGATTCGTGTCCCTGAGCGGCACCAGCCAGTCATTATTCGCCGTCGTCCTCCCAATTATCAAGCTGATCAGCAAAAACTTGATCAGTCGCATTCTCGACAACCAGAATGATGTAAAGCCTGAGGTAGTCATCTTTAATGTCGAGCTGTTTAATGCACTTTACGTCTCGAGCGCTCTGCAGAATGCATCGTCGTCTACCGCCACTGCTGTTATTATGATTCTGGATCTCGCTCAGCTTTGGCTTTCCATGATCGATGTAGTACATATTTTGGACAAAGATAAGAATATGATGATGAAAATTCCGCGAGAACATCCGGCTGCCAAGATGCATTCGCTGAACTTACAACAATCCGGACCCAACAAATTTGGCAAGTTGTTTCAACTCGGCACAGGAAACGACAGTGTTTGAAAAATGGGTGAATGACAGCAGGAGAGTGAAGAAAAGAAATATTCATTGATGGACATCAAATTATCCAAGGCGCACCGGATAGTGCCTGCTCCCCTGAACAGCTCTCAAAACCCAACACACAAGGACAGGGAGTGCAAGTTTTATCCGCACCATACCAGCAATCGCCTGCGAAAAAGCGGCTACAGCATTCAATGATTCGCTTAACTTGAGAACCATTTTCTCTCGAGAAGAGCAAGGTTTATTTCTTCGCAAGACTGCTCACGTTCTCTTCATCACGGAATATCTTGTGCTGGTCGAGTTCACTGAAGAGTGGAAAATTACCTGTACTGGAGTAAGTTAGTACTAGATACCTACCGGAAGGTTGTTTTCTATCCTGATTATTTTTGCCCAATTTTTTATGGGTTCAAACTTCACAAATGTACCCATTCCGTCACACGTCACACATTTTGATGAACCCATCCTCCAGCATATCCAGCCCATCATTCATCACCACCAATGCTGCGCTTAATCCGCATCAGTTCAGGTGCTCGTATCTCCGCCCCACTGCGTCGGGTGTCGTCGCTTCATCGCCGACATGTTTGCAGTACGTCTTGGCTTTCATCCGGTGCTGGTTCTGCATCCAGTAACCCTCTGTGTGCCGAGAATGAAGCGGCTAAAGTGACTCCTATGGTGGCACAATATCTCGCCCGGAAGAAGGAGTACCCAGGTGGCTATCACTATGGATTTAGCAAGTTTTACTTTAATGATTTATGATAAATACTAATTAGTTAATGATGTGAATGGCAGACTGCATGCTGCTGTTCCAAGTGGGAGACTTCTACGAATTCTTTGGAGATGATGCGCGACGGGCAGCTCACGTAATTTAGTGAAGAAAGTGGAGGCTTGATACTAGTAACGGGCTTCTGATTTGTGTTGCTGTGTACGTTGTGAGTAGTTGCTGAACTTGGCACTGACGAGGAAGACGAAGAAGGAGCAGGTGCATGCACTCAACGAGATGTGTGGGTTCCCTGTGGGGTCTGTGGACTCCTTTGTGGAAAAGCTGGTACGGCGGTAGTGGTGATGTTAACAAGTGTAGAGTGATGTAATATTGACTTGTTTATTGCTGGTGCGAGCAGGTGATGCATCATGGCGTGAAGGTAGCGATCTGCAATCAAGTTGAGGTGGGTTGGAGGTTTTCTTGACAGGTTGAGAGGATGTTTATCTGATTTTATGGCGTTGAATGGTAGAGTGCATCAAGTGCGAAGAAGCGGGGATATAACACTCTGGTAGATCGGCAAGTTGTGCGGATTGTTACGCCAGGATCTTTGGTGGCAGACACGATGCTCACGCCGAAGGAGAACAATTACTTGGTTTCTCTATTTTATGATGACGAGAAGTGGGGACTCGCGTGGGCCGACTTGTCGACAGGCGAGTTTGTATCAACTACGTCCACAACAGAAAAACTTGCCAGTGCGATTTTGCGATGCTCGCCCAAGGAAATCTTGCTGCCAGGTTTACCGGTGGAAAACGAAGGAGAGGGGGTTGAGTCTGTGGAGATAGACATGCCGAAGGATGCTGTTGAATTGCTGGAGGCAGTGCTTCCTGATACATGCATGAAAACGTATCGGCCCGCTGTAAGCTTTATTCCGCGAATTGCAGGCAGTAACGGGCGTCAAGTTCGTAGTACTGCGCTTAAAACACTCGAGCCACCTGAGCAGGCTGCCATCTCGGCAATCTTAGACTATGTAGACTTCACGCATCGTGGCACGAGTGCATTAGTCCGCGCACCACTTCATGTTGAGTCGTCTGACCACATGATCATTGATTCGAGTGCGTGGAGAGGTCTCGAGCTAGCAAAGTCGCTGAGTGGCTCGAAAGCGTCAAGTTTACTTCAAGCCATCGATTTGACTACAACTCCTGGAGGTTCACGTCTACTTGCGGTGAGTTTAAGTATATTTGTTTGACCTCACAGTGACTTGTGTGAGCTAACCTTGTAAATTCATGTTGTAGGCTCACTTAGCGTCCCCGTTGATGAACCTCGAACTCCTCGACCGTCGACTGGATGCAGTTTCATATTTCTATGGACAAGAACAATTGCTTCAACGTACGCGAAAACAGCTCGCTGAAGTATTTGATATGGAACGGAACGTCCAGCGTCTCTCTATTGGTGTCGGTACCCCAAAGGACCTCAAGAATGTGGCATCAACGATCGATGAAGCCAAACGATTAGTTGAGCTTGTAAAGTTCCACGAGCTGGTGAGGCATAGCCGTCTTCCCGATCTTCCCGGAAAGGAGGCCCAGGGTTTGCCCACATTATTGGATGACTGCTGCAACGGCCTTGTTGCAACCGAGCTGCAGCGCAAAAACATTGCTAAGGCTGCAGATGAAATCCACGCTGCACTCAAAGACGACTATGCGTCACTCAACTCCAAGAGCGGATTCGTTCGTACCGGATACTCCGCAGAGCTGGACAAGTGGCAAGCTATTCTGCGGCACGACCCAAAATCCCCAGAAAAGCAAGAGCTCCAGGCGAAGTACCGTGAATTACTGGGATCTACGCGACTTCGTGTTGTCTTTCAGGCGGAGAAGGGTTATTTTCTTGATCTACCACATGATGAAAACGCCAAACTGCTCAAGACAGATCGTGGTAGGCGGGAACTTGAGAAACTGACGCTGTTTCAATCTTTGAAGAATTCAGTGCGGTATCGCAGCGAAGAGTTACGCCAGCTGAATCGTGAACTTACTGAAGCAGCAGTGGAGGTGGAGCGTGTGGAGAATGACATTTTTGCGTCGCTACGTGATCAAGTCCTGCTGGTGCGTGATGAGTTACAGGCGATGGCTCACGCTATTTCCCAGATAGACGTCGTGTGTTCTCACGCTCAAGTGGCGCTAGACCGCAACTTCACCCGTCCACTCCTGGATGGTAGTTGCGAGCTGCACATTGAAGATGGTCGACATGCTGTTGTAGAAGCTGCACACCTCCGAGGGTCAAACTCACGAGGTATGCGTGCTTTCGTGCCCAACAGTCTGCACCTAGCAGCAGCACCAACTGGGTCGTGCTGGTTGCTTACGGGTCCTAACATGGGCGGGAAGAGCACTTTCCTGCGTCAAAACGCACACCTCGTGATCTTAGCGCAAATGGGCAGCTTCGTCCCCGCAAAGTTTGCGCGTGTTGGTCTCGTGGACAAACTCTTTTGTCGAGTGGGATCGGCCGATGACCTGGCAGCAGACAAGAGCACGTTCATGGTAGAAATGCAAGAGACTTCGACGATCCTCACTCAAGCAACTAGCCGCTCGCTGGTGCTGATGGACGAAGTGGGACGTGGAACTGCTGTTAACGATGGTATTGCAATTGCAGGCGCTGTCCTCGAAGCCTTGTGCACAAAGCAGACGCGCACGTTATTTGCAACACATTTTACTGCGTTGAGCGACCTCGTTGGTGGTACGTGCAAAGGTGAACTTCGACCCTACCGGATGGAGGTACTCGAACATCAAGTGGAAGGTGAAACCAAGCACTTGGTGTTTTCGCACCGAGTTGTTGAAGGTCTAGCAGCTCAGTCTTACGGCATCAATACTGCGGCTTTGGCCGGATGCCCACCATCAGTGGTAGCTCGGGCAACTGAGTTACTAAGCGAGCTCACTCATGTTCATGATGAAATCCGTCCAACAGCGATAAACGATGCTCCAACCCGACTGCAGCGCGCTCTGGATGTGCTGAATAATTTGGATTCACAATTGGTATCAGATGAAGACAGCAGCCCTATTGACCCTCACCAGATTTTGGAGGAACTTCGACAAATCCTGAACGAGAAAGCGACAAAAAGATAAAACGCGCTTAAAATGTGATGGTTTGTGACGAATGCCGCGTCCCGTTCAACGCACGCTTTCCAGCTCTGTTCTCACAGTCTGCAAAACTCGCTAAGGAAACATGACGCGCAGTTCTTTGCCTCAGGACACGCCGTTAATCCTGCAGCTCGCATCACTCTGCGGCTCGGGCGACTTGTATCCAACCAAAGCTCTGGTTTTTCTGCACGACAGTGACTCCAATGCGAAAGTGGTGCAACTGCATTCTGTGAGCGAGGGCACCTTCATTATTCAATCGGTGCATGACGGGCAAGAACTGATCGTTGGTGCAAATGGTGGCTGCTACTTTGAATCCCCCGTGCTCGGCATCAGTGAAGAATTCAAGGTAGAGGCCGTTGTGAATGGGTCGATGGTGTTTGTGTCGTGTCGAACCGGAAATGTGCTTGACAGTGATAGCAATGGTCTTCCGCGGTGTGTCGATACCATTCGACGGGGGTGGTTCCTTTTGCAACATGGTGGCACCAGCACCGACAAACCAGTGGTGGAGGCAGCGCCTGTACTGGATCCTCCGTGCGGCCATTGCACGGATCACGAAGCTAAAGAGCGCCGAGCGTATATCATGCAGTTGGTATCACTTGGTAAGTCGTTGGATGAGATCGATGCTATTCTTCTGCGGATGTACGCATGGCCAACTGCTGAAAAGGTCATCGTTGGTGGTGGAAGTGCTGTTTCTGTGGAGAAAGGGGTAACACCTAAAACTAAAGCTCCATGGCAATGGATGAAAACTGAGTGAATTAAGGATGCAGCTCTGGTTATGAGGTGAAATAAAAATTGCGTTTATTTAGTCGAGTGCATTTAAGTTTGCGGTTTGTGTGTTCTCCACCGTTATATAGTTTGTGTTTCCCCACCGTTATGTAGGGTGCCTCAGGTTCCTGTCCCAAACCTCGTCTCATTTTTGATTTCTTGGTTTCCAACGGTGGAGTTGTTCCTTACTGGCCATTTCGATTTTACGCTCAAGTCCGCAAACGTTTTCTCGATCATGGATTTATCAGACATCCATTCGATGCGCCTGTGATTCTGCGATCGCAGTCGGACCATAAGAACCTGCAGAATCCGGTCGGATCCAAATTGGCCTGCTGCCTGGACGACAACTGTGACGTCTACGAGCATATGATTCTTAGTCGTGTCCAAGAGGACAAAATTGCGATCGAGTCCGCACGAAATGGACGCTTTCTTCAAGTTCGCGCAAGTGGGGAATGGTTTTCGACCCGAAAGAGCCTGGCGAATGGGAACTTTTCACCGTTAAGTTGGATCGATGCGGCGCTCTCTTCTTTGTGTCATGCCACACGGGTAAATTTCTTCAGTGTGGGTATGACAAGAGTCGTCCAATGTTCGGGCGAATGGCGCGATGGACGCAGGAACTGGGGTATTGTAGAGCCTCGTGGCGTTATGTGGACCATCAAGACGTCGATGCCTGTGCGCGACAACCTCAACCCCGAACGTCTGTACCTCATTGCCTATCTTGCGAGGATTAAGAAGTCGGCGGCTGAAATTGAGCAAATCGTGACGCGCCTGATTGATACGCCGTTGGCAGAGACACTGGCTTCGCCGACGCCCACTCCGATGTCGTCATTTGCTGACAACCAGTAGGAACCATAAACCTACTGTTGCTAGTGCAAGCTCTTTGTGGTTTTATGAAACAAACAAAAATTGATCATTGCATTGAATGTTCGTATTGAATTTGAATTTGAATTTGTTGCGTTAGACGGCTATCTATTCTGCGTATTATGCGTACTGCACGCTGCTGCGGCTTCGCCTTTGGGTCCTATGGGTCTACTTAAGTTTTGCTCACTAGTATTACGATCTGCAGCTAAATTAACGTATCCACTGAAACTTAAAAGCTGAAATTGGCACCTGCAGTATCCACGACTCAGCTCTGTAAGTCGCTATTTAGCCCACTGCATGGCAGCATTCACTAGCACCGCTATGAAGCAGGGACACTTGCATGACATGACGTAAGCAAACCAAATCATTAGTTGTGCCTGTATCATCCCCGCTTGCGTCTCCAGCACGAATGCGAGCTGACCCAGCGGCGAAATCCCTAATGTGCGCTGTAGCACATACACAAACACGACTAGTGACACGAGCTCCAGCGCACTGTACACTGTCACATTCTGTATCGATGCGAAAAATTGTTCGTTTGAAAGCCCCGCCAGCGAAGGGTAACAGCTGCAGTTGGGAAAATTAAACAGAATTACACGGTAGAGGCCTGCACGAAAAAATACACATCAGTGAGATGTTTTGCACTGAAAGAGCGCTCAATGACCGAGTGTTACTAAAGATGATAGGCAGAATGACTTCCGTGTATTCCACCAGCACGAGATACTCGGTGATGAATAGAACGTGAACAGCCTTGAACAAGAACCGCGATCGCTCTGCGGGTGACAAAATGGCGTTCAAGTTGATCGGTTTTAGAGGCGGGTTTATAGGAACAACTTGCCCTTTATGAATCAACATTCGCTTGCTGTGGCTACTAGTAGTTGGTACCACGGGTGTCATTTCCTGTGGTGAAGATAATAACTCTAACTCGCCGGTACATTCACCATTCAGTTTCTTGATCAGCGTTGGTGCAGGTTGAGTTAACTGTAAACCCGACAGTAAATCCATCGCTGTTACCTGTAAGTGTGTCTAAGGTCCAAGCAGATTTAGCGCGACCTGGACAAAATCCATCTTATCACGTGGGATCTTTTCCATTAACTTGTTCATGTCGTTGATAATTTGCAAGACATCAACCAGAATTGCACCAGGTCTATAATCATGATTGTGGCTGTAGCCGTGTATGACAATACACTCTGCAGAGCAGTGGCCACGTACAGTGCATTAAATACCTCCACATTAAAGACCACAACTTCAGGTTTCACATCATTATGGTCGTCAAGAATGTGGCTGAGTACGTTCCGTCCAATAAGTTTGATGGTAGGAAGCATCATGGCAAACAACGCCTGACTAACGCCACTCACAGAAACAAATCCGAAAATGTAGATTGGGTAGACTAAAGTCAACGACATATTGTACATGAACACGTTCAGTTGTCGCTTGATCTCCTTTTGCAGCGACTCATCCGCTCTCCACTGGTCTCCCCAAAAGTAGGTAAAACAAATAAACATGGCGATGGCGATAGCTGAAGCGACAACGGTACTAAATGGTACCGGGAAGATCGTTGTCAAGGCAATGACAAACACAGCAGAACTTGCTACCGTTGAAGAAAGAAATCCCACAATGAGAACTTGGTGAGGCTTTACTTCGATGCGAGGAACGTATTGACTCATTTGCGTCACAGTACACAAAACCAAGAAATATCCCACGACCCAGAATCGGACCCAGAAAACCCAGTTCGCGATCACACCGACTTCTGGCGTTGCCAATGGTAGAGCTTCAGTAAGCAAACCAATCACTAGACATGGCAGCGCCGTAAGCAAACACACAAGAAGGATTCGTGCGTGACTCAGATTCTTCAGGTAGCTGCCAAGCCGACGTAGCCGCTTATTCGAGAAATGTCCGTGAAACTCGACTTGAACGGACACCCACGCTTGACCAAGTCGGTAGAAGATAGCCCGAAAGCGCTCCATGTTGCTGTTTTAGCTTTGGTGAACCCCGGCAATTTTTGTGTTGTTCACTTGACCCCAGTGGCGATGTCCGCAATAGCTCCCCATTGTATTGGGCACTGTAGTGTTACCAACCCTCTTCAGCAGTTTCTGTCTGGAACAAACCTACACGGATTTCACCTTTCGATTCGGTGATATGCTTTTCAAACACCGACATCGTGAAGAAGGAAAACTTTGCTCCGAAGTGGATATGTTCAGTGCTGCAGGGTGATTTTGAAGACGATGATCATTAAGCTTAGCTTTGCTGAACGTTGCCATGCAGTGCATTACAAGTACACTTTGGAGTTCTGCACTGTAGTGATTCGTTTTTCACTGGCGTGTTGGTCACCTCCAAGGTGACATCTGCGAAATTCTGACAGACATTGTCAGAATTTCGCAGTCCGAGCAAAAATACCGGTAATATGCAGCAACATATGGATGAGAATACTGCAGCTGGTACTCTTGTTGGATTGTCGGCAAATTACTATAATAGCAGTCACCGAGACAGTGTAGAACGAGAGGCCCGTTTAGCAGACCGGTGCCGCCATACAACTTTTACCGACCACACCAGTGTTACACCACAATGCCACGCACGCCAAAGCTGCACCAGCCGCACACTTCGCCTTATCCCACCTCGCCATGACGTCGCCCAAGTCCTCGCCCAAGGCTGCCACCAAGCGTACCATCTTCGTGTCCTCACGCAAGAGTCAACTGGCAATGGCACAGACCAACACTGTCATCGCCATGCTCGAGATGTGCTTCCCGGACCTGCAATTCGTTGTGGGACAGGAGGACACAGTGGGCGACCAAGTGCTGGACCGCCACCTGAGCGACTTAGGCACCACCACAGCCTCCGGACTCTTCACCAAGAGCCTAGAGGATGCACTGCTGGCCAAGACCGCCAGTTTCGCTGTGCATTCGCTCAAGGACATGCCCACGACGCTGCCAGACGGACTCGTGTTGGCTGCTATCACCAAACGCGAGAGTCCGGAAGACGCAGCGGTCATCCACCCCAAGCACAAGGCCGAGGGCATCAAGACGCTCAAGGACTTGCCTGAAGGCAGTGTCATTGGTACCAGCTCATTGCGACGTGAAGCTTTGCTACGGTGTCAGTTCCCCACCTTCGAGATCAAGACGTTGCGTGGGAACATCCAGACGAGATTGGCCAAGCTTGACGAACACGATGATTATGATGCGATTATTGTGGCGGCATGTGGATTCCGACGTGGGGAACTTGGGGACAGGATTGATGAGATTCTGCCTATGGACACGTTCGGATACGGTGTGGGGCAGGGCAGTATTGGTGTCGAATGTCGCGCGGATGACGACGAGGTGAGGAGGATACTGGGAGATGTAAGGATTGATGAGAGTACTGATGGTGGGTTTTGTGCGTGTTGTAGACGATTGAGATGCTGAAGACTATTACGGATGAAAAGTCGGCGCAGTTGTGCAAGGCGGAGCGCAGTCTGTTGTACCACCTTGAAGGAGGATGCCAGGTGCGTTGACAGTTTATGGTGGAAATGATTTGTTGTAGTGACTTCTGACGTTATTGCCGTTTTTCCGACGATATTGTTGCATAGATTGCTATGGGTGTGAGCGCAACGCTGGATGAAGAAGACACACTCACGCTGAACTCGACGGTATTGTCCCGCGACGGCAAGGAGAGCGTTCAAGGTACGTCAAGTAACGCTCGGATTGCTTTTTCATCGTGCTACATGTAACTCATCTCGCTATTATTTCAGAATCGATCTCTGGTCCGCGTACAAAGTGCGAAGAGCTTGGCAAGCATCTGGCTGAACGTTTCTGGGACAACGAACTGGCCAGGAAGGTGCTGGGCAAGACCCGTCAGAAACGTGCACTGACCTACGGCGACGCCGAAGCTCCTGGTGACGCTGCTGCTGCCGCCGCTACCGCTTCCGGATCACCCACCAAGAAGGTTAAGACTTCCGAGTAGATCAGGACAACGTCACCAATGCCACAAATGTCCACAGCACCAGCATAGAGACCATTCGTCATACTTAGTACACTCCTTAGTGTACCCATGTTTCAAAAATTGATACGACTCAAAAACTGCAACTAAGCTCTCCGATGTGGCCCACACATAACTCCACTAAAGTCCGAAATGCTTGGTTCCAGTCATTTCGGAGCTGTTCGTCCTGGGCACCAACAACTCGAGTTGCTGCTCCGGTTACTGCGTTCTACTGCACGTCACGGCGTCAATCCCGTTCATCCTACAGCAAACAGCAGCTCGGCATAAAGCGCAGACTCTCTTCTATCTAAATCTGCAAGTTGCACCCCCAATTCCCTCTACAAGCGTCAAAAGTTGCAACTGAAGAAATGCCCGCCGACCAGTTGACGCGCGCCCAGAACAGTCGCGTCTTGCAAGCCTTCCGCGCCATCGGCGTAGTAGCCGATGATGTACCAGTTGTGTGGTACGGCATGGGCAAAGCCAGCTTCGCCACCGCGTCGCTGGGCAAGTCCTTCGCCGTGTACAAGTGTGACAAACTCACTCCCGTGCTAGTGTCGCCGCAACTGCCTAAGCGCATCGCCGCGTTGGCTGTGCAGCCCAAGAAACACTTGACGTTCACAGCCTGTGGACGCCAGATCATTGTCTGGAAGAGAGTGCAACGCGTCAAGACGCTGCAAGGCCACAAGGGAGCGATCAAGCAGATGATGACGGTTGGCAACATCCTTTTCTCGCTTGATGATGAACGGGACGTGAAGATCTGGGACCTCGACACTATGGAGCTGGTGGATACTCTGAGCTTCCCTGTGGGCTTCACACCCACTGTGATGCTGCACCCGGACATTTATCTGAACAAGATTCTGGTGGGATCGGAACAAGGCACACTGCAACTGTGGAATATCCGCAAGATGAAGTGCATCTACGAGTTCAAAGGGTGGGAAAGTGCTGTGACTGCACTGGAGCAAAGTCCTGCTGTGGATGTGGTGAGTATCGGTCTGGCTGATGGACGACTCATGGTGCACCACTTGCAACTGGATCAAAAGGTGCTGGACTTCAAACAGGATCAACAGAGCGGAATTACCGCCATGTCTTTCAGAACGGATGCAGGTGCGTCGACTACGCCTCTTGTGGTGTCGGGATCCCGATCGGGTGATATTGCAGTGTGGAATCTGCAGACCAAGCGTCTCGAGTCGGTTATTGCGGGTGCACATGATGGTGCTGTGGTGTCGCTGCAGTTCCTGGCAAATGAGCCATTGCTGCTGTCGTCGGGTACTGATAACTCGATCAAGATGTGGATTTTCGACCACCTCAATGGCGGTACTGCACGCCTGCTGAAGTCTCGTGAAGGTCACCGTGCCCCGCCGACGCGTATTCGTTACTACGGTAACAACACACTTGCTACGATGGCGGATGGTGCTGATGGCACTTGCTGTCAGATTCTGTCGGCTGGTCAGGATCGTGCTTTCCGTGTCTTCCACACAGCTCGTGAACAGCAAAGCAGAGAGCTATCCCAGGGCCCGGTTCTGAAGAAGGCTCGCAGTTTGAACGTGCGCGTGGAAGACCTGAAGCTGCCGCCTATTGTGCAGTTTGCTGCGATGGAGACTCGTGCTCGTGACTGGGCCAACGTGATTACGTGCCACGAAAACGAAATTGCTGCGTACGTGTGGCGTTTTGAGCACCGCGCTATTGGCAAGAAGGTGCTTCGTCAGTTCGACCCGAGCAACCGGGTACCTTCGGGCAGTGCGGAGGATCTGCGCCGCAAGAAGACACAGGCTACGAGCGTGGCTATCAGCTCGTGCGGTAACTACGCTCTTGTTGGTAGCCTGGGTGGCTCTATTTTCCGGTATAACATGCAGTCTGGTGAGAAGCGTGGTTCGTTCCCCGTGGCAGCGACGCCGAAGCCGAAGATTATTCGCTCGCTTGTGTTGCCTGGCACGGATCTGTCGGCGCTGCAGGATGATGAAGCTGACAAGACTGCTGCTGATGCCCACGACGGACCGGTTAGTGCGGTGGCGGTTGATGCTCTGAACGAGACTCTCGCGTCTGCTGGAATTGACGGTAAACTGAAGTTCTGGGGCTTCAAGAAGCAGGAGCTGCGTTATGAGATCGACGTTGGCTCTCCTATTAGTCAGATGGAGCTGCACCGCGACAGCAATCTGCTGTGCGTGGCGTGTGATGACCAAGTGCTGCGTCTTTATGACGTGACGACCCACAAACTCGTGCGTCGTTTTGCTGGCCATTCGCACCGTGTCACGGACATGACCTTCAGCTCGGATGCTCGGTGGCTGTTCTCGTCGTCGGCTGATGCCTCGCTGCGTGTGTGGGATATCCCGACGGGCAAGTGCGTCGACTGGATGCGCTTTCAAAAGCCTGTTACTGGTCTGGCTGTGTCGCCTGCGGGCGAGTTCCTCGCTACCACACACGTTGGCCATGTTGGCATTTTCCTTTGGGCTAACCGGAGCTTCTTCACGGAGGTGTTCCTGGACTCGGAGCCAACGGAGCCCGTGCTTATGGACATGCCTGTGGCTCTAAACGAGGTGGACAACAGTGACCAGCTCGGATTCGGCACGGAGCGCAACCCTCAACTGTCGGTCTCAAGCGTGGACGAGCAGCGACCGAAGAGTGCCAACGTGGAGGAAGGTGAAGAAAGCTCCGAACCGCTCGACGCGTCACTTATCACGCTATCGACGGCCCCGCGTGCATTCTGGCAGTCTCTGTTCAACCTGGAGCTTATCAAAAAGCGTAACAAGCCTATCGAACCTCCCAAGGCCCCGGAACAGGCTCCTTTCTTCCTTCAGACAGCGCGCAAGGACGACGTTCATCCAACTTTTGTGCCCGTTGCACCTGAGGCGAAGAAGGAGGAGAAGGAGGAGGAAGATGCGGCCATGGACGGTTGGGGCGTTGGTGACGATGATGAAGCGTGGGGCGATGATGATGGAGAGGAACCGGAAGATGAGGTTGCGGCTCCTAGCTCTCGAATTGTCAAGACGGAGGGAATGGTTACTACTCGTTGCAAGCTGGCTACACTCCTGGCTAAGGCTGTTCAGGAGGAGGAAGACGAGGACCGCACAGTCTCGCGCTTCAACGACGTGGCGGCATACATGCAGTCTTTGTCTGCGTCGGCAGTTGATGTAGAAATGAGCACTTTGTGCATGGGCGACTTCGATGAGGAAGGCAAGAAACTGCTGGGTTTCTTCCTGGACTTCCTGCGTGAGGAGATGCGGACTCGTCGTGACTTCCAGGTGCTTCAGGCGTACTTGAACCGATTCCTCAAGTTACACGAGGAACTATTGGTTGCGGATCCGGTGCTGCTCGCCCAGGTGGACAAACTAGGAGCTGTGCAGCAGCAACAGTGGCAACACATGCAGAAGTTGCTGCACAACAATTTGTGTCTGGTGCAATACCTCAGCAAGATCCAGATGTAAGTTGCCATACCTCAAGAGGAACAAACGCTTAGATAAACGAAAACCAATGCACGTTGATTAGACTAGACTTTGCTTGTTCATGGTGTCTCCTCCTTTCATCTCGTTATGCTACCCTCTCGTTAAATTAACGGTTAATGCTGACGGAGTGAACTGACCTCCAATTTTAATCCAATTTTAATTGGAGGTCAGGTCAGCCTTCAGAGGTTCACTCCTAATTGGAGGTAATTAAAATTGGAGGTCGGCCTTCAGAGGTTCACTCCGTCAGTTGGAGGTCAGTTCACTCCATTAAAATGCTTAGTGATACGAAATGGGTGAAATGTCATTATATAAAGGTGGTTAATTATGGGAAGACCCTTGGTGAAATTCTTACTGCTGTCGCTCAGCTCCTCGCGAAATATTCGCGCTAGATAAGGCATACCCCAAACTTTTGACGGAACTTGACCCAGCAGTTCGTGAAGTCCTTGTCATCTTATCGAAATTCAGCATCCACGCCCCCGTCCAGACCCGCCAATGCATCGTCCGCCGCAAACTCCGATGAATCGATCGCCCATAGAAGACGCGCCTGTATACTTTTCATCTCGTCCGGCAGCTTGAACGGAAACTCCTGCATCAGTTTCCCCAACTGGTACAATTCATGCTGGAATCGTGGTTTCTGGCCCTCAGACTGGTGATTCCAATAAATTATTGTCGTGTTTGGTGGGCGAGATTCATCCATGTTAATCAACATCCAGTAACTGGACCTGGACCCAGCTCTGGGCACGAACACAACATTTCGTCAGCGGAGATCACCATGGCAGTACCCGCGTCCATACCAATATTTCAAGGCCGTCAGCATGTGTCGAAGTCACTCGCTAACCTCGTCAACTTTAGTATGCCGCGCAATGCCAATCGTGGATAACTCCACAACCAAACGGCCATAACGCTTCTTGCTCAACTTCTCCACGGTCTGTAAATGCGTCACCGGGCTGCCTTCTACGATCTGTTCTTGTAGAGCTTGGTATACGTGGACGAGTAACTGGAAGAGTTCATCACTGCCTTTGACTGTTCGTTCAATCACAGAGTCGAGCAACACGATCTTTCGTTTTTCATTTTCATCGGGTTTAAATGGCTGTAGACCACATCCGTGTAATCGGTTTGCCAGCGCACCCATCTGATACATGTAGAGTAAAAATGCCAAGTTGTAAAACACCTTTAGCGCACGCGCTTTCTCACGCAAGATATTGCACTTGAGTATTCGTGTTGGGCGACACTTTCCGTCAGTTCTTTCGATTGCCACCAATTCCTGATTACTTCCAGAGGTCAGATGTACATTCTGACGTCTGTTTCCACAGCTCTCGTAGTTCTCTGGATTAATTCAGAGCTTCTCCGTGCTAGCACGGCGTTAGTACGTACGCAGGCAAGCTCTTCATGACACTAGTATTACCTAAATATCCATGTTTAACTTATATTAATACTTGTTCGGCTGCTACATGTGTGGAGCACTATCGTGTTCGTGTGCCTATTAGATTTGCCACGTGGTTGTTGAGGTACACTTATGCTGTAATTGCTTTCGTTGGAACTCGTGAGTTGAACACCAGAAAAAGCTAGATTCGCCATCAGTGTGGGAGTTTTTGACGTTGATTTCAGGTGAGCGATCCAATACCAGCAAAATTGTACAGTGCACCCGGGACTCTCAAGTTCCGAAAACGAGTTCATATTGTACAGTGCTCACACGTCTGACGGAGTATTGAGGACGACGCGGGCGCTTCCTGCGCAGGGAAACCAAACCAATTAAGTTTACTGGACGTGTTGCCCACAAGGGCACGAGATCGTGGCTTTGCAGAGTTCCGAAAGCTCAATGTTTAATATTTATTACAAGCTTTAATGTTGACAACAAGGCTAGAGTTTTGCTGATTGCCGAGAACTATTGCAACAAGCCACAACCAAGTATTCTGCGCTGACAGGGACAAGAAATTCCAGTCACCGCTGCTGATACATTTAGCAAGTTGGAATGAATTGCCTACACGAACACATAAAATAAATTCGCCAAAAGTAGGCGTTTATTAATTTCTGCACCAACTTCACTGATAAAGGAGTACCTTCTAACGTGATGCGCATGGCAATGTGTGTGATGGTCGCTGTTGTGTTGTGGGGAATCATGCAAGGAATAGAAGTGCAAAAGCAACAACTGGGTTTAGTTGTCCTGCACGAAGTATTATATGAGCCGCGTAATCGACCAGCGATGTCATCAACAAATCTACCCAAACCTCTCGAACACCAGCTGCATGAGCTTAGCTACTTCTAGTTAGTAAAGGTTAGTAAAACGTATGAGTCACCTGATTTCAACAGCTCGATATTTCCATCCTGTGTCTAAACACAAAGTTCGAAACTGAATAGTAGAACGGAGGGCTTTACAATTTGGCCCGTATTTATTCTAGGACCGAAACCTATACTTACAGTATAACGCTGCGTCGTGATCATGAAGTCTCAAAACTCGCTGCTTGCGTCGCATGATTATTCACTATCACGCTTGGCACCACGGTGACTAAACAGCACCGTGTGGATCGACCGACGAATGGTGAACGCTTCAGTTCGAGTTCCTCATTTCTCGAGTTGACACCAGAAGTCGACATATTCTCATTCTTTCGCTTCAAAGATGCTCGCGCAAACCTCCGCTCAATTTTCATTATTTCGCTTCGAACAATCTCGTGCAAACCTCAGCGACAAGCCTATCGGTCAAGTGTTCCCACGTAGTCGGGTTGCAAGCCAGCACAACGACAACATTTTCCCCACTCAGTATGTTGTGACAACGGGAAGACAAGGAACCACCATCCAGCACAGCGTCGAGAAGTCCAGCAAATGATCAAGCCCAAGTCCAGCAAACACCTCACAAGCCGTCCACGACGTCGCCGTCCGTTCAAGTTCTAACCAAAATCCTGTTAGTCCTCCGGCGCTGAAGGGATATGATCGGTCGTCATCGCCACTTAAACCAAGCCGTCGATGTTCTGAAACAAACAAGACGACGGTGCCTGCCAAGAAGCTTAAAGTCGCTGAAGCTAGCACACCAAAGCCCTACGCACGAATTAAAGGGTTGTCGGCTGCAGATAAAGCGAAAGTGCTCGAGGCGAGGATGCTTCGGAGACGGGAGCAATGTCGATTGAACCAAGCGCGTTACCGTATCAAACTCCGCAAAAACAAGTGCCATGACCAGAAATGGCTTGACAAGGTGACTGAAGAAATTCAAGAACTGAAGAAGAAGCGACGGAGTCCTCAGCTTCAAACCAAAGCAGTACAAAGTCCTTGGAGCACAGTGAACGAAGTATGTCGCCTTCTGGACAGCTGCTTTCGTTCGCCTTGGCACAGCGCAAGTGTTGAAGAGATGCTGAGCTCTGTTAGAATGCGAACGAATCTACAGGCTTTAGAGAGTTCGTTTGCTCCTGACGTGGCTACGGGGGAAGTTCGAGGAACTGCGACTCTGCTGGAGCAGCTACGACGGTAGACTTCTGGATCTGGTGTACTGATGGCGGCGATGAAATTGAGCGTGACAATTTCCACGTACACGAGAAAAACGTGTTTCCCCACCTGGAACTTCCCGACCGCTGCAACGCTAACATTGCTCATTCCACGTCGCTGTATGAACGACTTATGGGAAAGAGGCTTCAGCTGAATTGCTCCTTAACGTTTCTTTTCAACGAGGACAATGACCGGGTGGCGCGGATCGAGACGAATATTGACTTTGTTGGAGCATTGTTGGGTGTTCTAAGAAATTTGAAAGATGTGTCTCGGGCACTGGAGAAAGCACTGATAACACCGGACGGCGCAGTTGGAACGGTGACAACTCAACTGTAAAAGGGATCGCCTTATGTAGTGAAGTCATGGATAACCCGCAATATACCCGACCACCAATTATTGGAGATGTCAAGTCCCCAATAATTGGTGGTCGGATATATTGCGGGTTATTATCCTGGAATACTCTGCCGGCATTCATGTGACTAATCGGTCAGATATTCGGTTGGTTTCCTTCATAAACATTGTCCATCGTAACACTTACTTTGTCGGATTGACACTATGACCTAAGCAGTGATTTCCCGAATTCAGGTGGTACATGTGACTTTTCCTATCTTTTAGCTACGAGTTCACGCGACTAACAATGGCCAGTGATCGTTGTAAGGTGTAGCATTCTTCACCTGAGTGTTTTTAATCGTACAGGAAAGTTCACAGCTAGCAACCTAACGATAACAATAATAAGAAAAGAGCTTTTCGTGTAAAACCATGAAGTCATTCCACCCTGGCTTCTTGGTACCTGCTGGTTCATGGTGTTTAAGTATATCTGCACGCTACGTTGAATCCCACCAAACAGCTCCCCTACTTCGGTCACGATTCGGAGTTTCCATCATGAAGCCACGAAAACTTGAAACTGAAGTCCGCTCCTAAGCGCATGTATTAAACGTACACCACCAAACGTTATTAGGATCGATTTATCATAAATTGCATTCTACCAAAAAAACTCACCGTTGTGCTCCAGAGATACTTGCATAGCGTACACGAATGCGACCATCAACTTGACTTGTAATAGATCCACTTGTTTTTTCCAGCACAAACGCAAGTTGATTCAAGCACGAAATCCTGGTGTGCGCTTCAATACACAGATCGCCAGTAGGAAAGTTGCAAATTCGAGTGAGCTGTAGATCAGCACATTTAACACAGATGGGAGGAGCTGGTCATGCGAAAGCTCGGCGAGCGACGGGTAGTACGCTCTATTGTGTAAATTGAACAAAATAATGCGGTGTATGCCTGCCACAGATAAGCAGTTAGAAGTGCCAACGTGGGAGATGCAATACAGTTTTGAACGTACTGTAGAAAATTGGAAGTGCCACCTCAGCGTACTCCACCAAAACGATGTGCTCGGTGATGCATAACACGCGCGTACACTGCCGAACAAAATGTTTTCGTTCATCGCTTGTAAATGATATCTCTATTGCACCTGCTTCGCCATTGTTTTGGGCATTTGTTGGACTCGTAGGAGAAACTCGAACTTTTGCCCAGCGATGCCCCAGGGATAGGAAGCAAACGCAAGGTTTTGTTAACTTTGTCGGTATTTGCTTTGTTCATTAGGGCCTCAACACGGTCAGCCTCGCGTTGTAGCGTAGACCCTTTACTTTCACTGGTCTTGGAATTCAGAGAGCATGGGACCATTTTAAATTGTGTAGTTCGAGTAGTGCTTTGTTTTGCTTGTTCCCGTTCAATTTCCATCAGACGCAACACCATATCTACACATTTCTTTGAGTGGTGTTCTGGTATTCTCTCCATGAAAATGTTTACATCTCTAAGATTCTTTGTGACGATCCATATCGACAGCGAAAAATGCAACAGGTCCAACGCCATAATTGTGGCAGTCGTAGTCAACGACGTCGCCACCTGGAGAGCATTGGCCAAGTACAGGGCGTTGAAAACTTCACCGGCAAATAACGAAGACTCGCGTCGTTTACCTTCGCGATCTGCCAGAAGATGTCTAATCCAATTCTTAGCAACAAACTTGATGATCGGGAGTATTAACGTGTATAGTGCCTGATGTGGCCCACTCAGCGACACGAAGCCGAAGATGTAGAGGGGGTAAATGAATGTGAGTACCACCTGGCAGTTTAACAGCGACAGTTCTTTCTTGATGTCATTTCGAATCGATTTTAATCGTGGCCGAATAATCGCCCCGAAACACACTGCAGTCACACCGATAGCTGGTCCAATGGCTAACAAGCCAAACGACAAAGGAAACACCGTTGCAGCGCAAACACCAAAGATGATCACTATTGCCACGGCCGAAGAGAACAAAGAGATCCAGATAACTTGGTACCCATTTATCTTGAGACGAGGAGAGCCTTGACCAATTTGTACAAGACTACATCCTCCGATGAATGCAAGCACAACCCACGAGCGAAGAAAGAAGACCGAATTACAGTAAACACCAGCTTCTGGTGGCGCTAGAGGTGGAACCTCTTTAAGCAAGCTTAATGTCAGACTTGGTAATGGCGTCATAGCCAAGATCACGAACATTCGAGTGTTGGTCAGATTTTTCGAGTAATCATTTAGTTGTCGGACTTGTTTTTCAGAATAATGACCTTCGAAATGGACTGATTCCCATGCTAGTTGGATCCACATCCATACGCTTCGAAGCAACTTTCTCATTTCGTTGTGGGTACGCCTTGTGAAGCTTCGAGTAGGTAGAAGTCTGCCTGCTGTGCTTCACATTAAGTGATCACCTGTGATGCTAACCGCAAGTGGACGACCAATATAGCGAGGCGAAACGTTGTGAATAGAGCCGTGCATCTCCCTCCACCTATAGCTTCATCAAAAATGAATTTATTCTAGCTTTAGTTAACTAAAATGCGTGTATTAGGAGAACCTAAAAAGCTGAAGTCAGATCCTTTTTGTTAGACACGAAAAAAATGTAGAGGGTTGTAGAGGAAGAAATGTATCTAACAAAAATTGCGTACCAACGTGTGGCATGGGCCCTGCATGAGATAGATCAATGCGGTGATCAATTTGATCTGAATTGTGCTTTATTACTTGTCCAGCACGAACGCTAATTGACGCAATGTTCCGAATCCTAGAGTTTACTTCAGGACTATGAAAATAACGAGCATAGCCTAGCACACTGGAGACACTTGAATAAAACTGGGAACTGGAGAGGTTGACAAGGAAACGATAGCAAACACGATTTGGCATGTGAAACAAAGCCAACCGATGCAGGCCTACCGGGCACATAAGTGACTTACAAAAGAATACTTAGCATCAGCGAAATAATCTTACCGAAAACAAGCCCCATGATCACTTCGACGAACTCGGTTAGCATGATGTACTCTATGGCAAAGAGCACTAGTGATGGCTCTTCGAATGAAAAATCGCCTCCATGCCAAGCGTAGGATCGTCAAAGGCTGCACGTTCGTCGCCAACAATGTCACAAAGCAGTGGAATACATGTTACGATCGAGAGGGTCTAGGTTGTGGAGGGAAAATTGGGAAAATACGCGCTTTTCGAAAAAAAAAACTTTGGACCTCTCTTTTGCTGGCTGAGTAGACCTTTTCAGCTTTATCGTAGAATCACAAATCCGGCCTTGAGTTTGTGCGTAAGTCTTGCCCATACCTTAATGCTGGTCTGCTAGTGATCGTTCTGAGGCATTTTATCATCAATCTGTTGACGTGTTACCTTGCCAATGCTCATCATCTCCCCAAACGAACGGCTAGCTGTACACTGTATCCTTCTGAGATAAGATGGCTGCGGGAATCATTTTCATAAGCAAAAATCATGTCACCAACAAACTTCATGATGTCAACCATGGCTAGCCACAACTGTAAGAAGGCTGTTCCTATGATTAGGTTTCAAGATGATGCACTTTGAAGAGCATTTGGTGAATACAGTGGGTTAAAAAGCTCCACAAAGAAGACAACCGTCTCCGATTTCATAGCGTTATTGTCTTTGAGGTTTCGACTGATCCAGTTCTTGGCAATTCGAGCGGATCAACGGATAGTATGGCAGTGAAATATAGATCGTTGTCGCCTGATATCCTTCCACAAATACGGATGCTCACGTAGTTGGGGACTGGATACGTAAATGAATCATCACACATCAATGACTAACGCTAAGACCAAAAACCGAACGGCTCTGGGTAGACTATCAGCCAGCAAACAATCACAATGAACACAAAGGAGGCTGTAGCTCCGAGAAATGAGATGAAAATGATCTTAGCCAATCTCATCTCCTGTCGGGGTGCTCCTTGGCCAGTCTAAACAAGTATGGCGGCCCCAATCAAACCAATCCGCCCCCACGAGCGAACCAAGGCAAACCAGTTACGAACCGTACGAGCTTTAGGAAGGGGCGGCGGTACGGCCTCAGTAAGTAAGCTTACTAGAAAACAAAGGCTACAAGGCTACGGCGTTAGCAGAAATATAAGCGCCAACCTTGTTCTTCTGACACTGTTCGCATAATATTGAAGTCGTTGAAGTCTCTTGGGAGAGTAGCAGCCGTGAAACTCCACGTACAAAAACGACCAAGCTTCCGAAACGCGGTGAAAACCATTTGCTATAGTAACCATCGTATCGTTCATCGCAAGGCATCAAAACCGCCAGGAAGAACGCCGCCTCTTCTGTTGGTCAACTTTTAGGACTTTCATACAACTGCTCTAAGACCCAGGGACTTACCAGAAATTATTTCGTTTGTGGTTGTCCTCGTCTGTAGTACTTTTCAACACAACATAAGTGAGATCCGTCTGAAATGCTGATTGATATCATGAATCCGCTACACTCATGACTAACTGGTTACAATTGTTGCTGTGTGCTGGTCTACCTTCCCACCCCGTTACATGGTTGCGTTTTTGGGTTCTTTAGATCACGAACCCGAAGAGAAATCGAATTCTGTCCATGAAATCTGGGTGACGCATGATGAAATCTTTCAACTTCGTCGAAAGATGACATTGCTCTCTCTTCGGCATCGGTATCGGCGATCAATTTCTTGTTTTTGGTATCCATAGACTCCATGCCATTCGTCTTGCCATCGTTTTTGTCAGTACCTCAGTAAAAATCTGCTCTTCTGATCAAAGGGAGTCGAAAGCGTGGTGTCACGCGCAGCTGCGTCTGAGGTGACGGATTGGTGAACTGGCGCTTAAGCTGAGGTAGACGCCGCCATGATAACGACGGCTAGAACAGTGACTGAAAAGATGCTGAGCACGCGCATGCTTGACCTTGTCGAACATTCGGTGGACGGCTTGATTGAATGGTTGGAAAATTAAGAATGGTTGACTCACTGAACACTCAGTAAGCAGTCATTTGTGTGAAGGACTACTCAAGCAAGAGCAGATCATAAAATGGATCAATAGGCTGTCCACCTCAATTACACACTGAATTGTTCCGAGAAAACATAAGCGGCAAACGCCGACGTTTTGACATAGATCCTCATATACTTCTTACGAAAGTGCAAGAATGTACCGTACCTTCAGATGTGCAATCTTCTCGGCCGTGGTATTCTGAATAGTAGCCTGCTTTCTTCTCTAGACGCTGGCTGCGTTGAACGCAGTCCGCTTACAATTCTGGAGGACACCATGTTGCTAAAAACAAACTGCCCCGTCCGCATCAGGAACTCGTGCAACTCTTCCGCAGTCAAAGTATGTGGGGTTGGCGCAACAACAGCTGCGTCATCATCGTTGTCTTCAGTGTTGACTTCCTCGCCAACTGCATCGCGCCTGGTTTCGTCTGTAGTGACGTTGGAAAGCTGTAGTATGCCGCTTGGTCCAAACTTGGACCACCAGGCACTTGTGCCGTAGGAGCTCTTCATTGTATTAACGACTCTTAGATAGTAATGATGTGGGAGAGATTTGTTTGTGAATTTTAATTTAAAATTTTTGTACTTCGGAAGTACTTGAAGTAACAAATTCAGTTGGGAGGTGATTACAGCTTCAAGAGTAAACGCTGGCTCGATACGGTGTAGCCAACGATATGACGCTCAATGGTATTCAGTAGCGCTAACCGATTCGACGCTCTTGTGCATGAAGATGCCAGTAAAGTAACTGTACAACACTGTTGTTGTCAAAACAGTCTTGTAGATTTCATGGCCAATCTGTCGACGAAGAGCGCATACAAACAGGTCGATGTTGTTACATGTCGGATCACAACTTCCTCCTATCCGTGAAAGTTTCACACACTCTCATTCCTGGCATAAACCCAAGCACACTTGAATCTGAAGTCTGAATCTGACATTCGCGACAACTCGTCAACGTACAATATACGAATGGTAGAACCACTTCGACGTACTCCACCAGTACGAGATTCTCCGTGATAAAGAGTATATGGGCACTCTTTTGGACAAATAGAGCACGTTCTTCTGGACTGAACATTAACTCGAGCCCAAGACAGGAGTCCGATGTTGCTGGTAACCGTGGTTTTTCAGCTAGAATAGGCACCGTGAGTCCCAGATATCGCCTGCTCTCGAATCCGCTGTGTTGTGTAGGTGGGTGAAAAGGAAAAACTCGTGTTTTCTGTAAAAGAATCAATTTCCTGCTCAGTCTTCCGCCTCCATCTTTGCTCTTGCTCTGGGTTAATGTGTGATGCGCCTCGCGGGTGGTGACACCTTTGTCTTCTTTAAAACCGATACCGTTCTTTGATGAGCTGTGCCGTGTTACCATTGCCATAGTCTGAACGGCAGTCAAAGTGCACCTAGTCTGCTGTTGCTCAATATCCAATAAGCGTACTGCCACTTGAACGAAATTCTCCTTGGCTATAAGGTGGTCTCGCGGGATCTTGGCCATGAACAAATTGATATCATCGAGAAGTTTGACAACATCAACCATTGATACCCAGAACTGAAGAAGATCTACTATCATTATTGCAGCGATGGATGCCCAGGAAGTTGCCGTCTGAAGTACATTCGAGACGTAGAGAGCATTGTAGACCTCAACCACGAAGATCACACACTGGGGTTTCTGGTCGTTATCGTCAGCAAGTGCACGACTGATCCAGTTTATCGCAATAATTTGGATAATCGGTAAAACAGCGACAAACACAACTTGGTTCCAGCCCGTGAGAGACACAAATCCCAATATGTACAGTGGGTAGACAAAAGGAAGTGTGGTCTGACAGTTATAAACAACGAGTTGGCGCTGAACATCCACTAATATCGATGGATCTGCTCGCCATCGTGGACGAGAAATATACGTGAAGCATGTAGCGATCACCAAAACAAACGGGGGTCCGGCGATAAGCAACCCAAATGGGAGAGGGAAGACTGTCAGAGCACATAGCCCAAATATGACCATGATCGAGAATGTCGCTGCCAATAGCGAAACCCAGGCAATTTGGCAATTTGTCAACTTCAGTCTGGGCGCGCCATGACCCATTTGCACCAGTGCAGATACGCCCATAAAACACAGTACTACCCATGATCGTGCGAAGAATACTTGGTTTTTGTAGACACCAGCTTCCGCTGGAGCTAAAGGAGGAGTCTCCTTGAGCAAACTCAATGCGAGGCATGGCAGGGGCGTCAGTATACAAACCAGTAGCAAGCGCCATGGTCTGGGTCTGCCCATATACTCGTTTAACAGCCGAAGTCTCTCCATGGAGTAGCTGCTTTGGTACTCCACTTGAATCGAAATCCATGTCATCCATAGGCGTTCCCGGGCACTTTGAAGCAGATCGAACATCTTAATTACTTCTTGTTGGCCAGTTCAATGCAATTGCATCAGGGAACCCATTTTTAGTATCTGCAAAGGCCTAAAAATGTATGCCCAGTTAAATATCACCCAAGGAGGTTTTCGTTGGAAAGGATAGGATACTATTTTGAAGACGATGGTGAAAGACGAACAGGTAGCTATATTAATCGTTGCTGTGTAAAAGTACGGATATGCCGCTCCAGCATGCTGTACATTGGCTCTCATCGGTGTTCTCGCCACTGAAGGTCGAGAGAAATTAATGCGGTGCTGAATATTCGTGAAACATTTTCTAAAGTTCCCAGCAGATGCAGCATCGGTGATAGCAAGTCTTCTTGAGTCATCACACCATAAGTGTAATCCCACTGGAACTGCGTGGAACCTCTGACAATGATCCGTTGTCCTAAAAGCCTGTTTACCCAATCTTGATACTTTTCGTCGCTGGAAACACGTTGCGCAGTGTTCGTTCGGTGATCGTCATGCTCGTTGTCGTTCTCGAAATGAGCACAAAAATTGAACGTATCGCCTCTGGTTGTCACGACGTCCTGCCTTCTTGAGACCACGAAGCAACAGCTTCGCAACGAGCTTGAAACGCTTAAAACCCAGCGGGACCTTGCTGTTGCAGCTTCTTCGTCCAATTACAATGTCTGGAGCATGGCGGTAAATTACCTTCGGCTCTTCAGTCGTGGTCTACTGATGTCTCAACGAAAGACGGATTTGGAGCTGAAGCGGTGATGAGAAGCTGGCGCTTTTCACTTTGGTTCGACGATGTGAAAGTAGAGCTTAAAAGATATGCAGAGAGCTGTTGATCGAGCAAATTCGCCAGGGTTTCATCAATGGTAAGCTCAGTTACGGTGCCGTCAGGGCCACGACAAATCTTCACACGTTTAGAACACGAGTCTACAGGGGACTCGAATGTCTTCCTCTTCTCCCCGATTGCGGGTGTGGGGTAGATTTTACCACCCGAGGGTGTAGAAGTGGGTGGTAGATTGATTGGCGTTGTCCCGTATCGTCCGTATGAATATAATTGGTCTTCTTCTTTGACCGAAACAGCACATCTTGTGCTAGTGTCGAAGGTTGTACGTTGAGTGTCGTTGGATCTTCTTGAAAGCTGAACTACGGTAGAAATGACATCGTCACTGAGGTGTTGGCCGTTCGGTGGGTGGAGAATGCTGCCTTGCATTGTTGTTGGCTTGCTGTCGGCGGTGCGGAATGCGAAATGACGTTGTTGGCCGTCCAGTACCGTTGTAGCTTTGGTTAGTTACATCGTGCTGATTGCTGTTGATGGGACGACCCGTCAGTAATCGCAACATGAATGTCTTCTACCTACGTCAGCTGACTGAATCACTCACAGACAATAATCGAGCATTGCTGTGCATTTACAATACCAGTGCTAGTTGACGGTATGGTCTCCACGTGTTGTTGGGGCCCGGCATATGTGCATTGACCATGAGGCTCACAACATGTATCGCCTGCCAACCTAGACAACAGCTTATGGACACGTTGACAACTACGATAGAGATAAGTAAATTGGTGCGCCATACCCTGTCTGTAGCAGTGCCCTGGTAAGGGACCACTGCTTGACATTTCAAAACATCAACACTACCGACGCGACAAAACAATTCGGAATGCCCTTCAACTGCGACAAAAATATACGTAGCCTTCTATATCTCATATAGTATGCGGTATCCAAGGTCTCAATATTTTATCGGATTTTCTGATATTTTAGGGTAAACCCAGTGCGCAGCGGACGTCTCTAGCGTCACCTTCCTGCTCTCCTGTCATGGCACACGACGGGTCTTCCGACGACGAATCAGCCTACTTAGACGCGCAAGACACTACTGAAGACGACGCGATGCCTCCGGAGCACAAACTCCCTCTAGAAGCCGAGTTATCGCCCATTTCTCCCCCTCCTAAGTCGTCCTTTCCAGCTCTAAACGGCCGTCCCAAGGCCATTTCCGCTGCTCCAGTGCCCATTTCACTCTCAATCAATGCACAAGGCGCAGACGGCTCGAATGAGACCCTCCACGGCTACTGGGACGCCCGGAGACGCTCCCAATCGACCGGGAACTTAAGCGTAGAAGGCTCGGATATAAGAAGCTCTATCACCGTAAATTCTGCAGCTCCTGCAGCCTTCCTGGCCAGTCCCGCAAACTCTGAGTCTGCTCTAATGAATAAGGGGGTAGCGCCTCCTCCCCCGCCCATTTCAGTGCGTCCAGCAGTTGATACAAAACCCAATGGATTTATGGCCATGAGGGAGAGTTTATTGGCCGGAATGGCTGACTTTACAGGGATAAAATCACCCCGAGGAACTTTTCAAAAGGTCCACGTGGTGTATCCGACTCCAGGTCCTCTGTTTGTGGATTTATATTCAAGAGACGACGGTACAGGAGCTCTAGTGAAGGGATTTCGACGGAAACCAGATGGATCTATGGCAGATACAGAAGCATCGGGACGAGTTTATCCTGGGGATTTACTTGTGATGATTAATGCAGTGGACGTGACCAAGATGATATTTGCAGATATTATCACGACGGCGAAGGAGGCGACGTTTCCATTGACATTAACATACCATTGCTACCAGGTGAATAGAGAGGAACACGACAAATTGGTGCAACAGCCGATGGAGAGGAAATATTCGAGTGGACCATTGCCACCAGCATCGCCGTCAAGCAGTGCAGGGTGGGGTGCAAGGTTGAGTCAGATGACGAGGTCGGGGTCGTTTGATCAGAAGACAAGTGGATCAGATTTGGGCAATGGAGCACCGAAGTCGCCGGCTTCACATTCGACGAGTTCAGAAACGAATGGAGCAAAATTTGGTTTTTCGTTGGGCAAGGTGGGTACTGAAGGTGTGAAGAAGAACCTATTTCGTATGATGGGTAGTAAACCCTCACGGCCGGAAGAAGACAAGAACGTGGTGACCGGCTGGATGAATGATCTTGCACTGAAGCCACATAACCGCTCGTCAGGGGGACGTCATCGCAAAACACCAGCGAATACAAAGATTGACGTTCTGCACTCGACGCCGATTGTAGCTGTGACAACTGGAGGTCGCTTTGTAGGCGTATTGGACGAAGATGTAAACGAGTTCGCACTGACGTGGTTTCGGAAAACACCACCTGAGATGGATATTCGACAGATCAAGGGTGTGAAGCGCTGCCCATATTTCCCATCAGTTGACGATGTAGGCGTTATCCTATCGCTGCAGTGTGAGTCGCTCCGTTTTCCCCAGATGAAATGTGTTGTGGAAATGTCTCGACCTTTAGTGCTGGATCCAGCCGTGGGGAATACGGTCGATGTGTTGCTTGAAGCTGGTGCAGGTTCGTTTTCTGCAACGCTAGCGAGCAATGAGCATGACAGCTTTCAGATTAAGATTTCACCAGAATCGGTGAGTCTGGTGAAAATATCGGAGGATGAGGACGAAGGGGGCGTGGTGGTGAAGGCCGAGTACAGCACGTTTCTTCAGGTGTTACTAGATCCTTCCGACCAATTACGATTCACGCTAAAGGTGCAAGAGTTTGGCGGCTTCTTGGGCAACCGCGACGGAGACGTGTGTGATCTGAAGAAACGGCAGGCGCAGCTCCAAGCGTTGTCCTGTTTTTTCTTAGTGGCGCAAAACAGACAGAACCGTGACATTATGACGCTACTGATTCGCAAGTTCCGAGCTCGTGTGCTCACACCTGAACAAGAAGAACAAGCCCAGGCTGATGAGAAAAATTTGTTCATGGATCCAGCGTTCGTCGTCGCAGTAGCACCCCCTCCTCCTCTGACGGCATCTCAATCCGTTGGGTCGAACTCGGGGGCGATATCTCCAGCAAGCAATTCCGCTGCTACGGGTGAGACGGTAAGCAGTGCGGGATCACCGACGACTGCCACTACTCCAATTTCTGGGACAACATCCTCACCTGCTGCCGGAAAGACTCGTCCTGTACGATTACAAAGCGAAGGATCATTCAGCTCCGCTGCAAGTGCCCGACTCAGCGATCTTGTTGGTTTGGAACCTGAAGATACTGCTGATCCATCAAAGGAGAGAGGGTCTGATGTGACAACTTCGGCAGAAACACTGCCTCGTTCAGCAATAACATCAAGCAAAAATGGGTTCGGAGCGAGCAGCAACGCTATCGCTCTCGACAATTCATTCGTGGAGGGGCGTCTAGCTGCCCAAGACAAAGAAATTGCTATGTTACGAGAGAAGCTCGCGTCCATGTCCGTTCTTCTGAAAACAGCCGAGCAGGAGAACAAGCAGGTCACGGCGTCTTTGGAAGTCAAGGATAACCGCATCGAGCTGCAACAAATGAAGATTCGGCAACTTGAAAAGTTTCAAGGACAATGTGATTCTCAAGCACGCGAGATACAAAGCTTACGAACGAAGCTGGGAGACGAGGAGCGGCGACATACGCAATGCAGAGAAGAGTTACTGCAGGTTTCGCACGCAGCAGCGAAGCGAGCTTCGGAAATGCATGACACGGGTGTTCAAACAGAGGCTCAGTTCTTGGACGGAGATGGCCTCGTGGTCACCGCTGTGGTTTCATCGTCTGGTTGGGAGCGTGATGCCTGGTCTGGCACTGTAGCTACAGTAAGTGCAAGTGACTTGCAACAGCAAATCAAAGACCAACAGGCCCACCTTGCACAACTACAGGATGGACAGGTGAAGCTGGTGGCCGAGCGCAATATGTTCCGCGCGAAATCTATGGAGCTGTCGAAGGAACTCCGCAGGCTGGTAGGAGCCAACAATAACCAACCACTTGACGACCTCGAAACACAACTTGCAGAGCGCAGCGATCTTCAAGCAGAACTTGCCTCTGTCAAGGCAGATGCTAAGAGCACAGCGGACGAGTTGGCTGAACTGAAGAGTCTACTTTACAATTTTGGCGACAAGGACAAGGGCGCTAAGCGTCTTGCGGCTCAGAACGCCGAGTTGCAGCGAAACGTGCATCAGCAACAGGACTCCCTCAGCGAGTTGAGGGATCAAGTCGATGCAGTCAAGAAAATCAACAGCGCTCTCGCCTCGCGACTTCATCGTCTACAACCTGAGACGCATGGTAGTATCGTCGAACCTCCGCTAGTTTCTCCATCGACCGGGCTTCCGGCCTACTTATCTGATGACGAAGATAGTGATGACGGCGAAGAAGAAGAAGAGGATGCAGAACTACAGGACGGCATCGCAGCATTCCGAAGGTCATTGGTTGGAAAATAACGTGCTCGTAAAAAATTATTACAATAAAATTATTCTTGTATTTTATTATTTATTATATTGACGGAATAATTATTATTGGATTTCCCGTATACTGCGTAGTAATATACAGGGAAACTAATAAAATACCCACAATAGTTTCAAATCCCAATAAAATACCCAAAAAGTTTCAAGCTAAATAAAATACCAGGCCAAAATGGCCTTCAAACATAGTCACAGGCAGATCCCCAGATTAAGTTGGAAGTCGAGATCGATGAGGAAGCGCACAACCATGACGGCAACAATGACGACAGCACACTTGGCCTCTGTGTCGGGCAGATCTTGCGTCAAAGCAAGATTTATCACCGCACGCTTTGTCGCCAATAGGCAAAGAGATAACAACAAGCCAGTTTCATCTGCACCAAAGAGAGGACGTTGCTAGCCTTATCCGTGGGAAACCGCGTGATGATACAACGTATAAATCCAAGCAAATGCAGACAGACCTAAAGTTGTGCACGGCCTATTTCCTTGATTGCACGCCGTCCTACTATTAATAATTCGAATGGCTGATCTCAGCGTGGACCCCGACATCCATGTATTTCCTCCAGAAAACTTATCAGGATGACATAATTCTCCTCAATGAGCTGGACGAAGCAGACAAAAGTCGAGGATACCCCGCTCAAAGCCAAGCGAGGGGTTGGGTGCCCTGAGAAGAAGCGCAAGAAAAGCATGCAAGACTGGAGCACCCGTCGACCGCTCCAATTGTGGCGTTGCTAGCCACAACAAGCGGAAGTATGTCAGCTTTAGTTACACGCAATAGGTCGTTTGCTGTCTTCAAATGCACACATGGTTCTCTTGATTCTCGTAGTCTTCAGCAGAGTCCCTGGGCATTTTATTGAGCTTGAAACAATTTTGTGGTTCCATTTTATTGGGATTTGAAAACTATCATGGGTATTTTTATTAGTTTCTCCAATATACAATATTATTGAAACTGTCGTCCGAACCCCAGACCTCACTGAAACTGGGATATAAATGGGGATATCAACAGTCCTAAGGTTAGATAACTGTTATTAGCCCTCCCATCTTTTGCCTGCTTATTGGCTAAAAGCCTAGTAGTCAGTCGAGATCTTAGCCTTCAGTTCTCAACAGCAAGGGAGGAGCACGACAGCCGCACCCCAATATCACAGGAGTTGGAAGCTGCCACAGTTTCTCTACTAGCTATGCCAGAGGAGACACGCATGAATGTCGAGCTCGAGGAATCGGTGTCCCGAACGTACACTAAAGTAGCTGAAATACGGCCTAACAATACGTCAAGGGCGTACGAGGAAAACCAGAAGGAGTTCACGCAGTGGTGTGACGGGAAGGGACAGCTTTCAATGATCTAACACGGTACACTGTAACAGGACCAAAATTGCATCTCTTCTTGGAGGAGTGCGTCATTGGGCGTGCTAAGAGGCACAAAAGTAAAGAAGGGAGAGGGCAAACGGTAGGAAAGGCCACTGTGAACGCGTATGTTGATGCGATGGTAGACTTGTAGAGACAACAGCAGCGCATGAAAACCAACAATCATCCCTCTCCGCGAGACGACGCAGTATCCTTGCTGTTAAAAGTTACGGAGTATGAGGAGGATGACAGGCGACGGAAAAACTTCGAGGATCGCGGCGCGGATACGATGCTAGATTGATTCACCTCAACAGAGCAGATACAGAGAATTGCACTTTACTTTTGGACATGTTCGCGCGATCCGGGTGGAAGTATGAGAAACCGTCTTGCTTTTCCGCTGTCGCATTATGCACTAATGCGTGGTGAGTCGGCGAGAAGAATGGAACTCGCTGATCTTCACTCGATCCAGCTGGAAATGAAGATATTCGTTCTGCCGGGCGTTGTGATGGTCGCGCGGCAAGGAAAGACGAATCAAGTGGGCCGAATTGAGGTCGGGGCATGCATACGAAACAAAGGCGTTCAAATTTGCCCTCGTGGGCTATTGGGATTTTACTTGTTCTGGCGATGGCACATGGAAAGTGAGCTGTTTCCTGACTTCGCGCGATCAGAGAAGTGGTATCCGATTAAACTCCTCAAAACTGGGAAGGATCCGACTAAGGAGATGTCTTACAAAGTGCAGCGTGATGCAATTGCAGCAGCCCTACTGCATATCCGCCTTCGTAGCCGGGCAAAGACTAACGTCGGTCGAGGTCAGGTGCAAGAATGACCGACTTAGTTGGTGCAAGTGAGGCTCAGATCAGGCGTTTGGGACGTTGGAATAATCAAGCTATGGAAAAGTACTACCTTACTTCACTTCCACGAGAAGCGATGCGCACCCTACCAGGCTTTGAGCCGAACCGAGGTAGTTTTTTCTTAGCTCGAGCCTCCGTGGAGCCCTCTATACATCTACAACAGCAGATATTTCCTGCTGTAAAAGCCTGGATTGAGGAGATGGATGCGAATCAGTGTGAGCAGTAAATTGCGGGAGGAGGTTTCCTTCAGTTGCTGCAATATCTTCGTGTTGTGGTGCTTCAGGATGCGGTCGTGCTACAACAGGAATTTCCAACGCATTCTATCTGGAACAATACAATTTCTAAATAGTCCGAGTTCTTAGACTTCAAAATTAAGCTGGTAGCAGCTTTAGAGACCCCACAGAGCAACAGCTCCAAAAAGCGATGCCCGTACTCAGCGCAAAATTAGATGTAGTACATCAAGATTTGAAAATGGCAGTAAACGGAGTTCGTCACGGCTTGCAGGCTGTGGAAGGCAATCTGGCAGATATCATGAAGGTGATTTCTCCTCTCACTACAGGCTCTGCACTCCTACAAGTTCAAATTGCCCCTGGAAATGGGGCTAGTGCTGTGCGGCCTACTGTAGTATTGCCTGGAGATGGCGCTAACGAAACCAGCTCACAGTCTGCGCCTGTTGTCGGACTACCCACATATCGGATGAGCGGGGGCATACGAAGAGTTCGTGAGAATGGGAGGAAGGCCTCAGCGGTGGTTTTGCTGTCAGCCAGCTGGAGAAGCAATTTGGTACGAAATGGTGCAGTGCTGATGAAAGGCGGTTTTCAATCGTCGGATAAAAGTTATCGAACTCGTCACGTTGGGTGCAGGTGCAGCCTATGGCACGAGCGAAGGACCGCTATTAAGAATCTAGACGAGTATCGACTGAACAACAAGAAAACCTTGAACTGGATGTCGAGCAATAGCGCCGCAGTTGCCAGAGCATTGGGCTATATAACAGGGCACGGCTCCAACTCGTCTGCTGTCCATATTCCAACTCCGTCCTGTAGCTGGTAGGTTTGCGGGTGCGTGCTAACTTGCTTAAAGTTATTCAGCACGACAGCCGATACTACACACTCGACTACGGTTTCAACATGCCAAAAGATAGCTGTACAGCGTACTCGTCCTTTTTTAGATTGGCTCGACCTAGTGATATAAAATAACTCGACCTTCTTCAGATTAACTCGACCTACCTCAGATTAACTCGACCGGTACGAATTATTTTGAAGTTCGGAATCAGATCGACTCGACCTATAGGCGCCGAGTTATTATGGAATCAGGTCAGCCCTCCCTCTCAGAGACGGTGCATTGAGTGGTCAGTCGCACTTTAGCCACAGATTTCAATCAGAAGAACAACGCACAGATGGAGAAACGCGACAACGTGCAGAAGACAGAAATCAGAAGATCGAAGTGCTGAGAACCTGGAAGGACCATCCGGAGTGGAGCTCAAACAACGCAGCCCGTAAATTGAAAATGAAGAAGTCGACCCTTCTCGGTTGGAAACGATCCTACTGGTCCAATTTGGATTCTGTTATCGGTAACGACCGTGTGCGCAGGGAGGGAGGGGGACGCAAGCACCGATTCGCATCGTATGAGGAGCGAGTGATCGAATTCTATGACACTTGCCTGCGAGAAGACGGTGAATGTTCGTTTTCTGACCTCTTATCATACTGCCGTAATATCGAAGAATTTATGGAGGAGAAATCCAACCCCAAGTCACAGAAAACCTGGGTCGGGCGTTTTATTGACAGATACAAGCCTGTTTCCTCTGTATCCAGCACTCACGATGTTAACAAGCCTTCGAATAAGCCCACACACCAAGATAGCGTTGCTGTTGGAACTTCTATGTGTGAGAATACGACTAGTTCCGTCGACCAGACTAGCGAACAATTGCAAGACTCTGAATCTGTGTGTGAAAATACGACTAGTTCCGTCGACCGGACTAACGAACAATCGCAAGAATCTGACGGTGGATGATGAATTGCTCTGAGATTTCAGCCAATCGAAGTGATAACAACGGTATTGCCAATTCCGGCCAAATTTGCCGATCCTGGCCGGTTCTACGACATGGATTGAAAACTACCATACAAAGATCAAGTCATTTGTCAATCGACAATCGTCGACCGAAGGCAGCTGGAGGGGTTTCAGCTAAGTCCGATTTCGTACTTATACGAGATTATAGTGATCTTAAGTGACTTCACGCTTTGGGCCGATTTTGGCTCTGTCGGTTCAACCAACCGGCCCTGGAAACTTCGAGTAGAACGCACAATAGATGTGAGCAAAAGACGATCGTGCATATGGAAATGTGCGTGATAATTTTTCTGAAATGGATAAAGACGATAGTGGAGCCAAAAGCGACGAGGATAGCGACTCTGGAAACAGCGGGTTTGTTGCATCTGAGGATGAAACTAATCTGAAGAGACCCAGCCCCACTGCATCATCGCGCTGGTTTTTCCGTACCAGGTACTCAAAATCAGATCCTATAGTGTCTTGGGTCGATGAGAATGACGAGCATCGTTTTGCTCACCTGATTCCAGACGTTGTTGAGAGCCTTTTGCCAACTGAAACGATCCCCGCAACGGTTTTGGACTATTTCATCTACAAGTACATGGTTTCCGTGTCTGGCGTGGTTTTCATGGGTGTACATATCTGTACCGATCAATCGAGGCCGTGTGCTTGACGTGTAAACCCAAATTGAAGCGAGCTCGGCTGGCTGAGTTAAGCGGACCGCAGCCATGGGCGACCTATAAGTATGTTTTACTACATGTGTCTGGAGTGAATCATTGGAGCCTACTTGTGGTTGAAAATGCCATGAAGGAGGGCACAACGACAATGTATCACGTCAATTAAAAGCGGGGTGCACACAGCGCCGGTTACGCCTCCGATACGCTAAAGTGGTTTCTTACTAAAAAGCGTGAGACGCAATCGAGTGCATTACCTGCTTGCGACTGGGAGTGCTTTGCGTACAACACAAAGCCATAACAAACTATCATCGTAGATTGTGGAGTCTACATGTTGCATTGGGTAGTCCCTGAAACCTCAAAGACACAAATCCCAATTCATCAGAGACAGGGTGTTGAGTGTTTAGTACCAGTGAACCATTGCATCAAGAAACCAACTGCTCGAATCAAAATGGGAGAGTTATCATTTCAACTTGAAGCGGAGTCTACCCGCAACATTTGTGTCTACGCCGCAGCCGAATCACTCAAGGGCACTTTCAAACTTTCGCAGAGATGCATCACGCAGGATTACTTGCTTTTGGTATCGCCATCAGCAACGGCGTCGCAACCACCGCAATCGTCGTACATCTTTTCAGCGTCGTCTGGATGCTGAAGCCCGCCGTCGCCGCGACCGTCGTGTTACTCGAGCTGCGCTCGTCCTGCCATCGATGTCTCCGTTCGTCGCGCTGTTCCAGTCAGGCAACGACTACTCGCTTTTCACGCTCACTGGTTTTGGTCATGCTTCATTCGGCTACCTACTTGAGCGCTACGCCCCACTATACTGGTCGTATTCTCCATATTCAAGTGACGGCTGCATCCGTTTACTTCGTCACGAAGGCCGCCTCGGTGGAAGACCACGTAGCATGACTGCTCAGATGAGTCTTGCATTAGCGATTGCATGGAATCGCACTGGGGGGTCGGAATACGTCTTGTGTATGCTATTCGGCATCACTGACACCGTATGCTCTCTCTTTTTACGGTTCAGCAGAAGAATTCTCCTGAAGGTACTAGCTACAGACGAATTTGCTGCTGTGCGTGTGCCATCGCAATGTGACATCTCCAGCTTTCAACATGTTATATCGACAAAGTATCCCTCACTCCCAGACGTGTTGTTGTTGCCGATGGACTCAAGCTGCACTTTGAACAAGCTAGCGATCAAATTCTACAAAATTCTTTCTACAACGGCTGGACCCATGGACATTACGTGAGCAACGTGTTAGTGTTCACGCCTAACGGCGTTATCATCATGTGCGCAATCAACGCTCCAGGAGCCATGCATGACTCCCTGATAGCAGAGTGGGGTGGGGTGTACAACAAACTTGCGGAAGTATTTGAGCAGACAGGAGCCCGGGGCGTTGTTGATTCAACTTTTTCAAAAGGTGACTACCCTTTCCTAATCAAGTCGGCCCAAGATCATCTTGCTAATAACCCAACTTCAGCTGAACTACACCGACTACAACAAGCAACGTCGATTCGACAATCTGCGGAGTGGGGGGTGCAAGCTTTTCAGAGCTCGTTTCCTCGGATTAAAGACCAAATGAGGTTTGAACAAGACGGAGAACGGAAGAAGATCATCTCTAGCTTAGTACTCTTATTCAATTTACGGGCTCGGCTTGTAGGGATCAACCCGATCCTGAGTACGTTTATGCCACATCTAGGACCCGAGGTGAATCATCTTCTTGACTAGGATCGTTCTCAAGAACATTTGAAAAATAAATGTGTTGTCGTTATATTTAAAAAAAAAAGTTCAGCAATCTAAAATGCATCGTTCGTGAGTTAAAACATGGTTACCGGTCCGACGTGCTGTGCTATTCGCGCGGAGCAACTGCGTCCGAGGAAGTGGTTCTGTTACCGCTGAGCAACAGTTCTGTCCTCGCCGACATAAGCTGCGTTGTGAAGCGATGCGACGTAGTCCCACTCAGCACGCGAAAGCGGCAGGTGGGTCTCTAGTAGATCTGGTAGATGACTTGTTTCAGCATCTGAAAAGCCTGGCCCCCTTGCTCTCGGCTGCCTTTGGGCTTCTTGCTGGTCAACGTCGGCTGCTTGGGTAGCTGGGTGCGACTAGGAGCCAATGCAGCTGACTTAGGAGGATCAGTGGACATGGTAGAGGGTAGGACAGACTAGAATTTACTTCTTTGGACTTAAGACCTTTGGATTTCTCCCTCTACGACTACGCTAAGTACATTCCAGGCTGGGAACTTATATTGGCCCATCTGTCGACTAAGTACTAAGTAGATCAACCAAGGAGACAACCTAGAGAGCCCCCAGATAGCTTGGCTAGGCCGCACTCACAACCACCACCAAGAGGATCCCGCGAAAGGAAGCGGCAAGCACGGAAAGGTCAAGAAACACGGAGAGGAACAACAAGGACCCCCTTCAAGTCAACTCGATCTATTGGAACCCCTGATCAAGAACGACTTACCCGATCGACGACCAAGTGAAGCGTATCCGCGTGGTCGTCACCAAGAAACCCCAAGTACCGCCCAAGTACAAGATAATCACGACATCCCAGACACCTTCAGAGTCCACCTGGAAGAGCGTGACCCGCCCAGCCAACGGGTACACAAGGTGAGAAGGAATACAACCGTCACGGACAAGCGGAGTACCCCCTCCGTAAGTTGGTAGTCTGGGCCACCGTTGGTGAGTTCGGATCACATCCCAGTTTTTTGTGATCCCCATTCCACCACAATTTTCTCGCAACACATTCGCCCAGAGGGCTGCAGGCAGCAACCACGCGTCGCCCTCCATTCTTGGTCTTGATGTACACCACGCCGTCCACCACCACTATGCACATGCCGCCGTACTGCCCCTTCCGCCGCAGGTTCTTCACTGTCTTGTATTTCGCTTGCTCACCACGGATCTCGTCGTCTGTCAGCTGTCCTTCGCTACCAACAGGTGTCTCCCGTTGTCCACTCGCCGTCACTGTCATCGCCAGTGCGCGGGACAGTGCATCTGCGACTACGTTGCTTGCCCCGTGTCTGTACAGCACCTGGACCTCGTACTCCTGCACATGGAGCGACCACCGGTGCAACCAGCCCGTCAACTCCTTAAGAGGTCATCAGCCACTTCAACGCGATGTGGTCGGTGACCAATTCAAACTTCCGCCCGGAGAGATAAGGCCTGAATATCTTTACGGCCCACACGACCGCCGCGCACTCGAGGTCCGTGATACTATAGTTCGCTACCGTCGGCGAGTTGATCTTTGACGCGTAGGAGATCGGTTGCTCGCCCTTACCCTGGTCCTGCACGAGTGTAGCGCCAAGGCCCACCTTGGACATATCCGTAACCAACTTGAACGGCTTCTGAAAATCAGGATACGCCAGCAAAGGTCGCTCCGTTAGCGCCGTCTTCAGGCTCCCGAAAGCCGCCTGCTGTGGATCACCCCTCTGCCACTCCACGTTCTTCCTCAACAGCTGCGTTAGTGGAGCCGCCTTACCCGCGAACTCCGGCACAAATCGTCTATAGTAACCAGCCATCGCTACGAACCGTTTTACCTCAGCCGCATCCGTCGGAGTCGGGAACCGGCGTACACTGTCCACTAGACTCTCCATCAGTCGCACGCCAGTGGCGTCCAGCTCGTGGCCCAAGTACTCCAATCTCTCCGCGGCGAACGAACATTTGCAATCGCTCCAGCACTGCCGCCAACTCCACTACATGTTGCGCTACGCTTCCACGTGAAAACACAATGACGTCATCCAAGTAGACTAAGTAGCTTCGCCACGTTAGCCCCCTTAGCACCGCATTCATCATCCTCTGAAACGCCCCGGGGGCGTTCGCTAGCCCGAAGGGCATGCGTACAAAACGAAAGACCCTCGCCGTGTCACGAACCCGGTTTTGTCGCGGTCCTGGTCCGCTACGGGGACCTGCCAGTACCCCGTGTGCATGTCGAGACTCGTGAAGCGCCGGGCGCCGTGCAAGTTGTCCAGCGTATCGTCAACGCGTAGCAGGGGATACACGTCACGCTTCGTAATGGCGTTGAGCTGCCTGTAGCCGATGCAGAAGCGGACGCTCCCGTCCTTCTTCTTCACCAAGACGACTGGAAACCCCCACGAACCACAGCTCTCTTCCACCGCTTCGTCTTTCAACATTTCGTCCACTTTGTCGTCGATGGCCGCTTGCTCTGCCTGCGAGTACCGTCGTGAGCGAACTTTGATCGGTGCCTCCGTTCCCGTATGGATCTCGTGACTAACACCAAGCTTCGTCATTGGTGGGCAGCCATCTCTTGGTTCCGGTAGCTTGGGGTAGTTGCGTAGCAGCATCAATAACAACTCCCTGTCTTCGCCGCCCATGTCTCCGATTGCCAACTCGTCTTCGTTGCTCAACTTGCCTTCATTCGCCTTCAAGATGTGCTTCAACCAGTGACGCACCCGTTCTCTGTCGAACTCGCCGTCCAACTCCAGTATCTCCACGTCTTCCGCCGTCGGTGACCAGGTACCCAACGACTCGCGTGGTGGCAGCTTCGTCGTCCTGCCTTCTAAGTTCATGATCGGCACTGTCACCTTGCCGTATTTCACCACTGTCACGGTCGGTGCCAACCGCAAGTGGGGCTCCGCCAGCCGATCCGAAACAAAGGTCACCTCAGTGCCATCAGGCGCTGACACCGCCAGCGTCACGTTATGGCAAGTGCCCGTGCGGATACGTGCACGGCGCACCAGCCGTGCTCTCGAGACTCACTCGTCGCGCTGCCCACTGCACTGAAACGGCACCACCTTCTTCGTGCCATTTTCGTACCACTTCATTTCACATGAAACGAAGTCAATCTTGATGCCTTTCTGTAGCATCCAATTCTCGCCTAACAGGAACTCCGTCGTCGTGCCCTCGACGATCAGCGCATCCACTGTCATGTCTTGTTCGTACTGCGTACGGAACCAGAACCTCCAGACGCCCAGCACACTGGCGACTGCCCCCGTAAAACCTTTCACGTAGTCGACTGGCGGCAGCTCGCTCTGCCGTTCGCCGTATGCTTGCCACGCTTCACCGGTGACGCAATACTGCGCGCCTGTGTCCAGCTTTATCTGCATCTCTTCGCCGTCGGTGCGTGCCCTGCACGCAATCGTCCAATACGCATCGGTCGCTCGTCGCCCGCATCCTGACGCACCTGTGGCCTCGCATAGACGCTGCTACTGTGATACAGGTACTGATGCCTACCCTTCCAGCGCTTCACATTGCTCCTTGTTGTCTCCATGGTTCGCAGCTGAGTGAAACCGACCTTCCCTGCTTGTCTACGGTCGAGCGACGGCACTACGCCTGCTCCGCACCGCACACTACCGCCCAGCATGAAGTACGTCTCCGCCGGATATCGCGCCTGTGCAGTAGGGCACGTAGTTCTCGACGCTCCTGGGCCCGGACCTTGCGTGCCCCCTTCTCGAAACGTCGCCGCGTTCTCGACAATCGCAGCCTCACGACGTCTGCGAGTGTCCGGTCGCTCGTGACAATCACGTCCACCTTGCTGCTCGTACCGTAGTCGGCACAGCGCCCAGGGCCTCCGCCATGTCCGTCACCAGCATCTTGGCCTTGACGCGCATCACCTTGGCACTCGTCGTGTTTTGCCGCGCCATTTCTGCTGACAAAGCCGTCTGCACCGTCGCCCTTCGCGCTCCCATGTGAACCGTCGTCGAGCTTCGTCAGTTCTTCCGCAACCTTCGTCCACTGCGCGTCGACGTCCAGTCGCACCCGTTCTTCCGCAGCATTTGCCGCCTCGACCGTAGCGGTAGCAACGCCACCTCGATCGTCATCACCGGCGAGTACACCGTCGCTAGCGAGTCCACCGTCGCCGCGCTCCATTGGCGTCTTGTGCTGCGCCTTCCCGCCCTCGTCCTTGTTGCTTCCGCTGGAGGCTACCGACGCGCGCTGCGCGGCACCATTCCCAGCTTCCGTCGTCTTCCTCGTCTCGTCACCCTCGGGGCCTGGCTTCATCGCGCCATCCCCAGTTTTATCCGCCTTCGTCACTCGTCGCGGGAGCCTTGGGGTGACGCCGTCGCGGAGCGGTGGTTTTACGAGCCGCTCGGCTCCATCCCCAGAAGCGATCACCACTCGTCCGGTCGCCGCCCTTGGTGCGCCACTCGCCACGCGCCCGCCGGTGCGTCTGCCGCCGCGGCGACGGTTCCGCGGTTCCGCGCCGCCAAACGTCGTAATCTGCCTCCTCTTCCTTCCGCCCGGATCTGGTTCTGCGAGTCGCAAGGCCGGCACCCTTACGCTCGCGGCTCGTTTCCCGACCCACCGTCATCCTGTTGCTTCGATTCTCCCGTACCGCTCTGGCCGTACGCCTCTGCCAGGTCAGCGCGCCTCACTTCGCAGTCGCGAACGAAGTGGCCCTCCTGGTTGCAATAGTGGCACCGCGTGCCTGGTCGAGGCACGAACGGCGCCCATGGTGCGCGCTGCTGTATGCGCTCACCGTTCCGCTGCATGCGGCCCTCACGCGTCGCGAACGCTGCGTCTGCCGTCTCATCGCTGGGCCCGTACGTGCTCCCTGACTGCCTTCCTTCGACCTTGAGTGTCTTGGCCCGAGGCGCGAACTGACTACCATTGGCAGGCCGCTTGCCACTCGACTGTCCATGCCCACTCGATGTTTGAACTTTGGAACTGCTGATCTGAACAGCTCGGTTACCGGTACCAGCCGGTATCAGCTGAAATCCTGGTGGGATCGCACGCCACCACTCAGATCAACCGTCTTTCTCCGAAAGTACCGGTCGCCCAGCGGTATCGTACCGCGGTGGCTTGGTAGCCGCCGTACGCCCCATCGGCCCGTAGCCGCTGACCCCATTCCCGAAACTTCCTGCTGGCCCCGACTGCTCCTGGTTCCCCGTGCCCGTCGGCACCGCAGGTGCCGCCGCCATGGGCCCGCGCCCGTGCGTGGCTTCCCGCTCGTCCCAACGCGCCATCGCAGTGTCCAGCCCCATGCCATATCCTTCACCGTACTCGCCGATGTACGGCACTGCCAAGCTCACAGCCTCATCAAGCGTACGTGGTCGGTGGTCGCGCACGTGCGTCGCACCTTCCACGCTGCTCATGCCTTTGAGGGAGGCATTCATCAGCCAATCCTCGCCCACGTCACCACGTTCGCCGATTTCCCGTAGCGACTGATCGTACTCTATGAGTCGCTCGCCGCGCATCTGTCGCCCTGCGTTTAGTAGGTCGACGACCTCGGGGGCTGTACGCTGGGTCATATGTTTCTCGCGCAGCATGTTGGACAGCGTGCCGATCATCTCCTCCGCCTCGGGCACTGATTCCATGACTGTCGCGAACCAGCGCTGGGCCTCGCCCTCCAAGTGCGCCTCCACCTCATGGTACAGCTGCTTTTCACGCCACTCGACGACCATGGTCACGGCCTGCCGGCGTACTTCTGCGCGCACCGTCTTCAGCCACATGGACACCGGCATCGCGTCGTCGAGGCCCTTGAACTTTGTCAGTTTCAAAAACTTCGCCTTCTCTCGCACGACGATCGGTCAAGCCACTACCGGTTCCACCCTGCCCGCTGTTATCCCTGCTTGGGGAGGAGGTGGCAGTCCAGCTCCCGCGCCGCCATGACCGTCGTCTCCGCCCGTGCTCGCGCTCGTTGCCGCCATCGTCAGGTTCGTGCCAGACATCGTCCTCGGGTTCGTGGTGGCACTCATGATCATGATTGGGTTCGTGTTGGTGCCCAAGCTCGTGCTGGCCACGCTGCTTACGTTGATACCTGCACTCGTGGTGCTGGTTGCCGGCTCACGGTTGCCGTCAGCCACCTGTTGGGTGTTACCGCGACGCCCCGCATTGCCTCCAGCCGTACCACCACCTCTCGAGCTGCCTGCGCCGCCGTGTCTAGCTCCCGTGCCTGGGTTCCTGGCGCTCGCGCTTCCCGCGACCGTGCTTCCAGCGAGCGTCGTGTCGGTAGTCGTCCGTCGGATCGCGTCCTCGTCCAGCGTCACCGTGCCACCGCTACCCGCTTGCAAGGTGATCGTGGACGGTTGCTGTTGTCGTTGCTTCTGGACCTCCGCTGCCGCTGCTGCAGCAGCTCTCTCATGTGAGGCTGCCCGTCATTGCCGCGTTCGTCGCGCTGCGTAGTTTCCCCTGTTGTAGCAATTTCGCTAGCGTTAGTCTGTCCTATAACCACAACTCGATTGGTCATTCATTCACTCTTCGCATTTGTTCTGTCCCGTGCTGCTGCAGGGGGCACCCGTTGGCACCAGTCCCGCGAAGACATCCACATGTCCTCGCCCAAATGGCGCCTGTACGAACCACCATATAGTCATGACTGCTTTTACACAACCAGAACCGTGTTGTATGACCACCAGGCAACTAAAGTCGACCCCCACGACTCGTAGTTAGCCACAGATTACTGCTGCCCGAACCTCACTGAGCACAATCTCGCACAGGTGGGGAGCGTCACCAACCAGCGGACTACCAGCCGAAGCTGGCCCCGTCACCATCAACACCAGTGACAGGGATAGAGGCGTCAAGGAGAGGACGATTATCGGCGACCGCAACCCCGGTAGGTCTTTAGGCTGTCCCCCGCAAGCGTTCCGGTTCCCATGTACATATGTAGCGGGCACGGGAATCTAACACTAGCGTGCAAGTCAGGCCCGCGCCCCTCGGCCTTGACACCACTGCACGACGTGATGCCTGGCCCCCACGGTCTCTCTCCACGGTCCTCGACCTCTCTACTGCCCACGCTGCCGTATTCGCGGTCACATCCACCGGCGTACGTCGTTGCGTACTTGCTCACCTGTTCACCCTCCTCGTAAGCTAGCACAACCCGTAGCTCGGCAGCCAAGTAACTGTATTACTCTTGAATAGATGCACGTCTCGCACCCAAATCGCAACTGAGGGTCGAGCAGCAGACCGCTGCTCGGTGCCCTCCTACTTTTCCACGCAGCACACTACCGTCGTCTACCTACCAGCTACGTCGCCCTTGCTATTCTACTGGACCTCTAGTCCGTCCCCGCTCTCGTGGCCTCCTGGCCGCACGGCACACGCACGCCGTCGCCTCTCCTCGCTTGCATACTCCACTCTTGTCACCTTCGCACGTCTCCTCTTCGTATGATTTTCTCGCAGCCTTGATCTTCAACGTCGACTCAACGCTAGGCCCCCTTTTCTTCTGCAGACCTCGTACAGTCGGTGGTGCCAGCCTGCTGGCTCGCCCTCGTCACCATCTCGTTCTGGAACACTCCTTCGTCACCGTCCACCCCGATGTGCGCCACACTTGGTTACGTCAGATCAATCGCCTCCGGCGAACCGTCGCCACTACTACAGTTCGTCCATATGTGTCCATTTGATTAGATATCTGTACTTTCCGGAACTTGTATTTTTGTGATCCAATATACGTTCAACCTCCGAATTGCATCAGCCGCACTTGGGAAGAACAAGCGAAAAGTGTACACAATCTCTGTCGGGTAAGCTGCAACCTGCAAGTAATCACATGCACTCCGTCTGCTATCCTGACGAGCCTTGTTCCGATCAACGTAGGAGCCATGAGAGATGATCAGACAATCAGTTCCTCCCCATGTTTTAATCGTGCTGCGTGACTGTGCAAAGGAAACTCGGTTACTATTGACGTACTCGAACTCGTTCAGAGTCAGGTTGGTGTTCTTTCTGCCCGTGAACATAGGCTGCAACCAAATACGATCCCCGTTAATATCCACGTAGCCTGGTTTGAGCATGCACCACAGTGCGCGATCAACCGCCACCGGGTGCCCAGACAAGTAAGTCATCGGCTTCCTGCCCGCCTCTTCATTTTTCTTCCCACTGGTCACCACAGTCAGCGTATCGCCTTCAAAGAGGACCTGGTTATTGCTGCATGTTTCCAAGATGTCACGACGAAGGTGTGCCAGGGTGAGTCTGCAACCGTCTACTTCCACCGACTCTTCCGTCATCGAGAAAACAACCACGATGGTTGTCGTCTTGAGTTGCTCCTCGAGCTATTCCCACTCCTCCGCCGTCAACGACACAATTAGCTCCTCCTCCTCATGCCCCGTGCCTCCCTCGTCTTGATCCGTGTGAGCACGCGCTGGCTTCTTTCTGCTTCCTTCAGTCTCTTCCATCCTTGTCCTTGTAGGTGAATGGACATCCTCCATTGCGCTGTCGTTCTCCTCTCTAGCCTCCATTCTACTACTACTAGCAGCAGTTTTTGCTTGCGACATACAATCTTCAAGATATTTCGCCCCTTCAGTCAGCTTGAAGCCAACCACGTTTTCCTTGCGACTCCTCCCTCTCGCGCTTCGTCGATCTAATTCAGGAATCAGTATCCATAGTCATAGCGTAGATGTTGGTACATGATCTGGTTGAGTCAAGCACTAATGATTTTGATGCAGCAGCAGTACCAGCAGTAATTAATGAAAGATAACCAGCTCCGGTGGAACCAATAGTAGTCGTTCCTAAGATTAGACTTGTCATCGTTAGTGAAGTGATTCTCGATGTAATAGATCCAGTTGAGCTTAGAACGAGTGCTTTTGAAGCGGCTCCCGTTCCTGCTGTGATACCTGTGACGTATGACAGACCAGAAAGTCTAGGGTAGTTCCATTGAGCTTATATGCCATCGAGTTGATGGAATTGATCCCTGATATGGCACTATTTGAATCTAATACCATGGCAAGACCAGGCGCAGCTAAACCTGCTGTAATTCCGGTAATGTAGCTATGACGATAATCATTTTTACTACAATAAAGAATCTGGGCGTATGCGTATGTTAGGTATCCTGTTTGATCCAGTGAGAGGTAGAATCCAGGGTTGTAGATGCTAGAATAGAACGTCGGAAACGGATAAGAGAATCCGGACATCTTGCAATAGCTATTATATTCTTTATATATAGTACGATCTAAAAATGAGTCTAGTACCCAATTATGGGGCCTCTCTACCGAAGCAATACAAGAGCTCATCGGTCGGCGACCTCCCAGATTTAGGGATTAAGAAACTGTTTCGAATGGTTATTCTTGGACCATCATACAGTGGCATGAACAATCTCGTGATGCACATCCTGAAGCATTCTCCTCATATGTTCGCTCATCTTCACATCATCGCACGCAACCCCGACCAGGAACTCTGTGACTATTTATCTGAAAGACAAATTGGATGGATTTATTACGTTTTATGATACTCCACCGAACGTTGATAGCATTAGGCGAACGCCAGGTAACAAACCAGAGCTGGGATATTTATCCCTGCTGACCTCGATTTCGTGCATGTTTATCGCTACTGACCTCGATTTGAAAAGGAAAGCGTTGATTGGCCAAAACCTCGATAGCTATACACGTACCACATTAAATAATTTGCGTAGTCTGGCCATGTGTTCTTTAGCCTCGGTTGACCCTTCACGAAACGTGCCGACTTGGCTTTATCTGGTGATTTAATGCCTACACCGTAGTGTTCCTTGACCGTCCTACGAACAGTCTTGATCAAATCAACATGTTCAGGTTTTGTCGCCTTCTCGATTAGCTTGCGCTCACCTAGATCTACTAGATCGTTGATGATACCTTTCTGTTTAGCGTATCGTAGCGCCTGCTTTGCCTTTGTCTTAACATCGGCAACTGTAATGCGTCCTCCTTCCGTCTCTGAATCACTATCAACATCAAGCGTGCGTAACCCGCGGCTCGACGAGTTCCCCATCTCAACACCGACACCAGTGAGACTCTTAGTAGCAGCTCGTGCAGGGGCCGCTGCTTGTGGTGCCCTACCGCGGTTGCTAATGCGGGAACAACTACATCTGGTGCTTTGCTTAAGAGTCCGTTGTCTTTAGCAAACTTGAAACCAGTTTTGATAACGTTCCAGATCTTTCCCCAGATCGATCCACCCTGAGCCTTCTTGTAGCCTTTCTTGATTTCGTGTCGGGTAATGTTCAGACGAACACCACGGTTCGCTTTCCTCGCATTTAGTGCCTTCTCATATGATTCAGGATGTAAATGCACAACAGCGCCAGAACCCTTTAACTCAGAGCTCGTTAGGCTGAGTTTACCAGTCTTGAAACCCTTCTTTTAGCTTTGGTGCGCTAACGTCGCTTGAGATTGTTAATTCGCGATACATGGTGACTGCTCTATATTCTCTGAATTTTGATTCTTTAAAAGCACGATTACGTTTATATTATTAAAAGTCTTCAGAATATCCGATTTATTGTGTTGCCTCGCGTATAACCATAAGAGACACCATATGCCGCAATAATCTTCATGCGCTGATTGGTACTGAAACTCGTTGTATTTACTGATCCCGCAGCTAGTTGGCGAACCTTCTCCCATGCTGTCGAAATATTCGTTGTTATAAACTGCTGTTTAATGTCCTACATCAAGATCAGGTGGTGGTAGCAATATCAGAAAGGTACCTTTCTTTGGTAGAGGCTTTGTTATTTCGCTCGACTCATAAATATCATCCAAATTAACACCAATAAGCTTAGCCAACTCGATAAGCTCATGATCGCTGGTGACAGGCTTAATGAGGTTGGACATTTAATTAATTTCGAAACGACCTATATTGACAGTGATATAGTGCGTTTAACACCAGCTAACTTTCCTTGGTCTTCTGTAGTTTCTCCAACTCTCCCGCTAACTCCGTGACCTGCGTTCGTAGGTTCATCCGCTCCAGTTTACGACGTCTATAGTACGATTTGTCCTTACTGAAAGCATTGGCATATTTCTCTTCGTCTGCACGACTCAAATTTTCTTCAAAATCGTTGTGTTGGCGCTTGGGTGGTGGTTTATTGTCATTTTTGCTTCGTATTCGAATGGATGGAAGTGCCGGTAAGTCACAGGTGACCAGGAAGCCTTCGACTTCGGTAAGGAAGGCAGCATCAGACATCATCGGATAACGTCAAATTACAAATGGCCTACTTATCGGTACACCGTTCACGCTATTTAGTCGTAGTTCAAATATAGTCGTGCTTCTGTACTTTTTCGTGGCACCATTTAAAGCGATTCTCGTCCAAACATCTCAAAATGACACAAAGACCGCGTATTTGAACAAATCTCGTCGAGCTGGATCCAATCATGGTCTTAGATCCTCTCAACTGTAAATATTGTCATCACTAGAGCTAATACACAATTTACTTTTCCGCCCCAAAAATCGTGAACCATATTTTTTCGTAACACCACAAATCGTGTTCCGGTGTGGTTCTTTGCGGTTCACTTTAAAGTGTATCACTTGGAACACGCGTCTAAGCTTACATGTAGTGTCGAGTACTTCGAAGTAAGTTTACTATGGTACTCAACTTGAATGTTTTTCAAAAGGCTTAAAAGCCTGGGATGCACAGAAGGTAATGGGTTGGTCACGCTGTATTTGCTCAACCGCAATTATTAAATTTTACTATCTGAAATACTCTGAAATAAATTTCAGTGAACACCATTGAGCACTTTATACAGAAATCTACTTTTCATGTAGATGGAGATTCTCAAACATCATCGCAATCTCAGCGCGATCATCCGCTACGGATCCGAGCACCATACCAGTCAATTGCTTCACAGCAGGCTCGTGAGTCGCTACAGTGCTCAAATACATAGGTGTATGGCAAATGCAAGTTTTGACCACACTACCAGACTCGGGCGTGTCTTCAATGTCGTGAAAGACTTGTCGATCTTCTTGTCGGAATGGCAATTGCCCTGCTTGCCAGAATATCTCGCACGTACGCTCGAGCTTCAGCGGCATGACGTGCTTGTCAATATACGTGAAGTTGCCTGTATCGCCGTCCTCCTTCCATAGCTGTCTGGAATCGATATGTTCATCGCTTATGCCCTCTAGGCCACAAGCACTAAGGGTCTCGTCCGTTTGAGCGTAAATCGCGTCCAAATCCTGCACACACAAAAAAATACTCGTAGAATGCAACATCAGAAGCTCCAGTCGAATTCGCTTCCGCCGAGGGAAGTCTTCCTCCTCCTACTCTACAGTAATTGATGCTAGATGATTCTGCACCAACTTCTGGAACTCATGGATGAACGAAGCTCGGGGTTCGATTGCCGTATACAGTCGTCGCTGCTGTTTCCGAGCTCGATCTCTCTCGTCGCTTGGACTGTGCTAGCATCTTCCACGCCGACGTGGACAGAGCTCGACTGATTTCCTTTGCCTTTTGTCGTGCTTCCAGGTCCGCCGTCAAGTCCCGTGCTCATTTTGCTGTTGCTGGCGACATCTGCTGCATCTCTTGCGGTCCTTGATTCGATCCAGCTCGAGTTTGGTGGCAGGGTCGATGTTTAACTTCTTGTGGCCTCTTTTCCGGTGGCTCAACGGGGGAGGGTGTCACAGGTAAAACTCTGAAGTGATAACTCAGCACTGGTGTCATTGATAGCGTCACCCAAAGTGGCCAAGAAGTCCTCAATGTCGCCAAGCGCAGTCTCCGATGTCATCGTAACGTGGGAAATCGGTGAGTGGTGGCTGTGAATGACCGTGACGTAATCTCTGTATGCGAATTTGGGTACTTTTGGACAGGTAAAACTTACCCACATGAATTGCAAAGTCAACTGCTGATCCACAACAACAACCCACTCATTCTTACGTAAGGTAAGTTACGCAAGTGTAGCTCTTTGAAATAGCTACACTTGCGTCGAGCTTCATAGCGCAATGCGCCTTGTGAATGGACCATCGTGCTTGCAGAACTAGAGTGTTCTAGACGCCGCATTGGTCGACACTTCCGCCAGCATACGATGTCGCTCGCGCGAGTACCAATGATTCTTGATTGCATTCTCGCACCTCCCCGGCAGCTTCTCGGCAATCAGATTCCACTGCGTCGAGTGCGCTTCCATCACCTCCGTCAAAATCTTCTCCTCAGCAGCCGTCCACGGCGCCTGTCAATAAGCAACGTCACCATGAGAAATATATCCTCGCAACCAGGACGCGAACTTGGCCCCCCACCGTATTAATCGCCGGGTCCAAGTGGTTTAAAAACCTTTCGCGGCATTGGTTCCCAATTCTGCCAGGCAAAAACGCAGCAACCTACAAGCGTATCCACCACCAGCATCTCCACCCTGTTTCAACCCCATCATTCATCTCACCTCCGTCCACTTGCGTCCGATCTCCTTCACCTTCTCCACGAGCACTTGGTCCTCAGTCTCCGTCCACGTCCCTTTACCTTTCATCACCTTGTCGTCCAGCGTTCGGTACCATTGCTGCAAACACTGCAAATCTGTCCGTCCAGGTAGTTGCGATGCAATGAACAGCCGGTTCCTCACTCCATGTTTCGTCACCAAAGTCCTTAGCTTGTCCTTCTCGTCCACCGTCCACTGTTGGGGTGGTGCTCTCCTGTCTTCTGATCTCTTGTCCGCCTTCCTGGCCAACATCAAGCAGCGATTCTTGACGTTCTCGGCGCTTTTCCCACTAAATTCTTTGGCCAGTTTGGCCCATTTGGACCCAATTGTCCGCTGCAATTGCAGCAGCTTCTCGTCGTCCTATACGCTCCACACACTCGACGTTGCAGTCAACGACGGTGCCAAGTGGTTCACGAACCGTTCGCGACAACGTTTGCGGTCGCGAAACGGGAAATGCAATGCGATTTCACTCCAGTTATGTTTGCCTAGTTGCTGTACTAGTTTCCTGAGCTTTGCGTCTTCTTGCGCTGTCCAGGAGGAACGTCAGTGTAGTGAAAACCACTACACTGGTACAAGTAGTAATACTTAACACATTACGTCAGCAGTTTTTTTACTTCCCGTAATTTACCGTTGAGAGTAGGTGTAGCCGTTCCCCACGTCCAGCTGTTGGTTTCACCGACGCAACCTCTCGACTAGCTTAGAGCTCAAGAAAACATCCGTTGCAGCTCAAGCATCCGCACAACCTCTCGCTATAGAATCACGTCGGGATAGGGCTACATCTATGTGACACCGCTTCATCACGCCTTGATTTCCGCTTAGGTACGGTAGCAAAATTCTCCTCATTCCAGAATCTGCCGCCTCGAGGAAAGATGGTGGTGGTGAAGCTCTTCTGTGCGATCATTGGTGTGGCGGGGAGCGTGTTCTCGGTGCGAGTGGATGAAAGCGACTCGGTGGATGACGTGAAGGACGCGATCAAGGCGAAGAAGCCGAACACGATCCAGTGCGATGCAGATGAACTGCAGGTCTTCTTGGCGAAGAAGGACGGCGCGTGGCTCTCGTCTCGCTTGGAAGACGTGAAGAAGCTGAAGAAGGGCGAGAAGACTACTCTCATCGAAGCGCTAACGAAGGAAGACCAAGAGCTACAGGCAGAGGATCCCCTGGAGGACGTGCTGAACGGAATGGATCCTCCATCGTCTCGCCAAGTTCACGTGCTGGTGGTGGTTCCGGAGGTCGAATCAAAGCTCTTGAAAAAATTGAGAACCACCGAACCCGAGACGAAGACGCTGACCGATCTCACCGACCTGTCTGTGAATGAAGACGAGTTTCAACTCAACAGTCTGTCAACGAAGCAAAAAGGTAGTAGTCCGATTGTTATGACACCTGACTTGCACGAGTTTTGGAAGGATTTTGGTGAATTCCCTCCGTATTATTTCGTTCGGAAGGAAGAAGTGGTGTTCTGGGAGGTGATCAAGAAACTCCTGTTAAACAATGACAAGGACCGCGTTGTGATAGTAGGTTCACCGGGTGTCGGAAAGTCCTGCTTTCTTATGCTTATTGCGTTCTACCTGGCGTGTATCCAGAAGAAGAATGTGCTTGTCATACGTCGATTGAAAGAGAGCAAACTTGCGAACGCGGTGGTGTATTTTGATGGCAAAGGAAAATACGCACGCCTAACGAATCTCCGATCGAAGGATTTGTACGCCATCCGCTCCCAAGCTAAGGATGCAACCGTTCTTGTTGATGGTTTTCGGGAAACAGAAATGGATGTATCAAACCAACTTCTGCCTTTTCATTTTCTTGCAACGTCGTGCCAGTTCGATGCGAAACAAGATGACAATTCACATGTTGTGGTTTTGCCGGCGTGGCGTGATGCTGACCTGCTGCAGTACGCGAAGTTAACTGACTGGGTGATCGAGACTGGTTTAGCCGTGTACAAGGACCGGTTGAAGGATTCAACTTGGCCAAAACTCGTTGGGGAGCAGTACTTCTACAGTGGTGGGAGTCTACGCGAGTTTTGTAGGACGCGTGATAAGCTTAAAGCCAGAGTTGTGGCCGATTGTGCGGCAGTGGAAGATACCCAAGCTTTCCAATTGGTGTATTCGTATGGTGGTGGTAAAGGTAAAAACCAAGTGGATCGAATTCGGCGTCACTATATTGATGACTGCAGGAAGGAAGAACACTTTCAGCTGCGTGCTCACTGGAAACTCTCTGTCGATTCGGGGTATGCGTTGAGTAAGTTGGGGAGGATTGTTGGCATGGACGAGCAGCTAAAGGTTTACACGTATGCAAAATCTATTGGTGCCGGCTTCCATGGCGTCGCATACGAACTATTGCTTCACAGTGCAGTTCAACAACGTAAACCGGTTGTGTTGAAGATGCGGGAAGGGTCAGAATACGAAAAGATCGAAATACGGGTTCCCCACGTTATTTGCAGGGCGAAGCTGAGAAATCGTGCTACGATTGCTTGACCACATTTGGAAATGACACTTACTGGCATCCCGACTACCCGTTCTTTCCTTTCATTGACGCAGTGACCACGTGTGAAGCGTTCCCAAGTGGAAGTAAAGATTCCGAGACAATCGTGGCTTACATTCAGGTGACGATTGCAAGCGAGAAAAAGTTCAAGAAAGAGAGATTACGCCTGCTGAACGCTGAGATGGATAAAAACCCATCGCTGAAGGACATGAAGCGCGCGTTTGTGGTAGTAGGTCCTGACGCCAGTGTCTGCGAGAGATTTAAACTCCACGATGCGCCAGACCTCAACACGTTTCTAACGATGGTAAGCTGCTTTGACCCGGAACAGCTGGTGCCTAAGCAAGATGTGATGCATGTCGGAGCAGCTAGAGCCTAAACAAGCTTGAGATGGGCTTTACCTGCTTGTGAATGTTCCGATATTTTAGGTGTTGGTGCTCAAATCGTGAGGTGAAGTACCCAAGTGCGAAGATCTGTTGAGTTAATTCAGCTGCTTCTTGCTTCGGCATGCTGCATTAATAAATTGTTTTTTTTTCATTCTGATAAATATGAAGTTAGTAATATAGTAAGATGGCTTACTCACCTGAACATTACCAAGCTAACTTTCATGGACGAAACCGCTGGGGTCTCTTCATTGCCAACAACTTGAGACGGTCGAACAGGATGAAGAAGTTGGTCCCCGTTCACGATCACTTGCAAGCAAAGATGGAGGCCGATGCTTCTGCTCGTCGACTTCAAGTCCCTATGCAGGATGCGTATGACTCACTGTGTCACGACCGCAAGATCGCCCGAGCTGTGTGGCACATTCCCATGCCGGTGTTTACTTCTGCGCGTTCGTGTCGATGCTGTTCGCACACATCCCAGCGACCAACATGTACGAACAAGGCTACGCTGTGTCCTCGACACTTGCAACTTCAGGAAGCGACACAGTCACGACAGACTCGACGATGAAATTCTACAACATCGGCCAAATCTCCGACGTCTTCGTCTGGCTGACGGACACATTCGTGCCTTCCGTATTCATAACGGAAGCAACACCCTCACAAAGGACCGATGGGGGCGTGTCGCCTCGTTTAACAAGGTTTTGGGTGCCGTCAACTTCCATGTATCCCAATTGCTACGACGCCTCGGATACATCAACTGAGCAGCGATTGATCAGCTTTGACACGAATGCGACTGATGCTGTTGGCAAAATCTCAGCATTAAAAGCTGGAGGCAATTGGCTCGACTTCTCCACTGAAGAACTTTTGGTCACCATCGTCACGTACAACGGGGAGCTGCAAGGCTACGCGGTCACGGAGATGCAGCTCACTTTCTTGGAAGGAGGCTCGGTCCAGACGCTTTCGTCGACTACACCCGCACTCTCAAGTCCATACAGTGCATCAGTCACTATAGCTGCTGATATCGTCGTCTTGGTCTTCTTCCTGCTAGCGTTAGCCACGCAACTACGCAGACTTTATCGACACCGTCGCACCGGCATTAGAAACTTGATCTGCGGCGACGTCTGGGTCGTTATCGAGCATTCTTCCACTGTGGTTGTTGTCGCTTTCTACTTTGTGTGGATTTCCATCGTTCTACTCATGTACCAGAAGGAATTCCGTGACAATTTAGCATCTCTCGTAGTCGGTGGGAAGGACTGGGCATTCGACGCTGAGGCCCGAGCACGTTTGTACGCTGTAATTGATAGGCTCAAATCTGTGGCAAAACTCACTGTGGCGTTGCGTTTGATCGCCACCCTCGCGGTTTTCCTGCTGAGTCTTCGGATCCTGAAAAGATTCCGCTTTCACCCGCGACTGAGTATTCTCACACGAACTGTGGCGAGTGCGTTGCATCAATTCGGCGCGTTCTTCATCGTATTCATCGTCATCTTCGTGACTTTTGCTGTCTCCGGCACGGTTCTCTTCGGTGATCGAGTTCAAGAGTTTTCATCTTTACAACCTGCGATGGAGACTTGCATCAACATGCTCTTTGGAAACTTCGACTACTCCAGTATTCAGGGGTTGTACGCTCCTGTTTGTATGTTTTACTACTGGGGTTACATGATCGTTGTGTCTCGTGCTGCTGAACATGATGCTCGCCATTGTGTTGGACGCTTATGCAGAAGTGAGCAGCGAGAGTTGCAAGTCTCAGAACATGTTGGCAGTCTTGACAACATAATGTGGAAGTAGTACCGGTATATATACCGGTACCATTACTCCGGCAGTCACGTATTTTTCTTAACATTATTATACAAGGAGAATAGGTTTCGAGCATTTCTAAGCGAGAGGAGCTACATGTATTTCTAACGACGCGACCGCTCGACCAGCTGAGAGCGTGAGGAGGCATCTGTTGCGTCCGCAGTCCGCACAACCTCTCGCTAAACATCTCGCAGCGCTTTTTTCTTCGCGTAATTTACGGTCGACGGTAGGGCCTCTTGGAGCCATTACCATTGGTCAGAATCTGTCGTGGCTTTTGACCAATAGCGACGCTACAGAAACAGAAAGTTCTTTTACTCTCATTCGAGAATCTGCCGCATCGAGGAAAGATGGTAAAGCTCTTGTGTTCAATCGTTGGTGTGGCGGGAAGCGCCTTCCTGTGGACATCGACGCGAGCCAGTTGGTGGGGACTTGAAGAAGGCGATCAAGGCGGAGAATGCAGCAACTATCACGTGTGACGCCAAGGACCTGAAGCTGTTCCTGGCGAAGAAGGACGGCGCGTGGCTCTCGTCTCGCTTGGAAGACGTGAAGAAGCTGAAGAAGGGCGAGAAGACTGCTGTCATCGAAGCGCTAACGAAGGAAGACCAAGAGCTACAGGCAGAGGATCCCCTGGAGGACGTGCTGAACGGAATGGATCCTCCATCGTCTCGCCAAATTCACGTGCTGGTGGTGGTTCCGGAGGGCGCTGGTGGTTCAGCGAGCGAGACTTCCACGACGGCTCAACTGGCCAAAGAGGTACACGAAATCCACGCGAACACTGTGCTGACCAAACGCAAGCGATATGTCCACTCAAATGTGGGTTCGATCCAGGGCAAGAAGCTTCTGAAAGACTTAAACATTCGGGTGGAAGCTGTGCGCACAGTCCAAGTTGATGCTGGAAAGGGGACTCCGGTTGACGGATTCACGTGGGAGAGCGTTATCGATGAAGACGGTCAAGAGATCAGCCTCACCGAGGAGATGCAGCGAAAACGGTATCGCGAGCACGTGGAGCGCAACATTGGCGGTGTGCTTAAAGCGAAGCAGCTGTGCGTGATTGGCGTGGAAAAAGGCCAAGACATTCTCAGCGTTTCAGTTCCTGGTCGCGACATTGATCTCGCTGGACGCACGGATCTCCTCATACTCAGTGATCTCGTCGAGGAGAACCCATTCGATGTGCAGTACTTGCCTGGAGTGAAGATGCTGATTGAAGTGAAAAGAGACGTTAAAGCAAGTTCGGACTTCCAGGCATTGTCGGAGCTGATTGCTCTGGATCTCCTCGTCGACAACCCAGTGATGGCACTTCTTACTGATTTGAACGGAAAGTGGCTGTTCTTCTGGGTCTCCGAGAGGAAAGACAACTCTGGCCGCATCCACAAAGCGACCATCAAGAAGCCAGGCGAGGCTTTCGAGGTGATCAGGACGCTATTGGCGCAGTCTCCGACTGCTGATACCGAGATCCAGCTGCCATACTTCCAAGATCCCGTGAAGCGACAGAAGCTACCGAATGTGCTGCCGTCTATCGGAGAGGGTGGTGAAGGTGGCGGGATTCGTGAGAGCATCGAACGATACTATGATATCGCAAGTATGTTAGGTCCCGACGTTGAGATGGCACGTGCTGTGGCTAGGCAGGTGACTCGATCTATTCCCACGTTTAGTTATTTCAGCTAATTCTAGCTCCGGCATGTTGCATCAAGGAATGAGTTTTTACGCTTTTTTATTTTTACTTCTGATAAATATAAAGTTAATAATATAGTAAGATGGCATACTCACCAGAGCCAATAAGGAGCGCGTTAAGGCGGCGCAGAAGCGCTACTATCAGCGCACTCGCAAAGCTCGTTTATCCTACCAAAAGGGGTACGACGACAAGAATAGAGACCAGATTCGTGCAAGACCAAAATCGAACCTAACCAATGCGAAAGCGAACTTAATTAATTAAAAACAATTATCTCAGATAAAAAGTCAGCCTAGATATAGATAATGGTCGAGGCCAAAAACATAAAGATCCAAAATTTAGTAGCCGCCCTACTCGTCGAGGTGGTATTGGCGTTCGGTTGAGGGGGAGGAGGGGTGGAATGTGATTGGTTATATCCACGTCCTAACTACCGACCCAACGTAAAACCAAGATGCTACTGCAACACTCCAATTAAAAAGCACTACCTAATTTTTGAGAAAGACGAAAATCACTATTTCGTAGGATGTGAATGCATTAAGATATTTGGTGCTCACTACAAAAAATGTGTCGGTTGCCAAAAGCGATACAGTGCCGATATCGCTTTTGCAAGGATTGCTGAGACTGCGCCACAACTTCGTTCAGCGAGGAGCGACTGACGTTTAGGAAATATTACAAACAAACCCCAGAATCGCTTATAGGTGTTGCTGATCACTACATTCAGTGGTTATTTGAGTGTAAAAAATATCCGACGCAGATAAAGCTGATTCGGCTTGTCACGTGCTCCCTAAAACTGAAATTGGGTTTGGGAAGCATCGCGGTAAGACGCTCGAGTGGATCAAGATCAACGATAAGAGCTATTATCACTGGCTGAGAGGATGCGACAAGGCATTTTCCAGATATCTTTGAATTAATTAATTTCAACTTTTTATATGTGGGTAGATATAAAGTCCATCCTGATAGAATGAATATAAAATATAAAGTCCAGCCAACGTTGAAAAATATAGGTGGTCACATATAGCAACCATGTTTGGATACGAACCAGAAGGACTCAAGCGGCTGAACATCCCAGCAAGCAATTGAGGGAGCAGTTATCGAGTTAAGGTTCGTGGTAGAACTGGTAAGATGGTCTATATTGGAATTGCTAAGCAATACAACGTTTCAATGGAATCTCTGAAGAAGCACTTGTCCGCCGACTGCAAGGCCGATCCAAAGTACCGCTTCTACAATGGAAAGCACATGGAATCTCACTTGTATGAGGGAATTCAGCCTGGTGAGTTCTACGACAAGCTTGAGAACGTTCTTGCTAGTCAAAAGAGTGCCTTCAAGGTGATTATTGCTCTTGGCTACGACCTTGTTAGTTTCACCGATGATAGTGAAACTCGCTACTTCCACCCAAATATTGGAAATACGTTCGTGTTCTATGCACCTATTGCTATTAACAGCAAGGCTGACATCCGCAAGAAGATTATTTCGGAGATCAGATCGATGGAGCTGGCCGAGAAGCTAAACTATCCGAGCTCCGGTTATAAGGTCAAGGCGATTACAGGCTTCAAGATTTACATCTACCACCGCAACCATGCTCTGGGCGATAACACTACTGTCATCCCAAAATCATTAGTGACAACGAGCACGTAATCAACTTCTCAAAGAAAACAACACGGGCGTCTTTCACTGTATCGCCTACCATACCCAACAGGAGCCGAAGAAAGATCCGCGTCGAATCCAGGCTCAAGTAAAGGATGCATTCAAGCGTTACTGCTCTTTCAAGGATAGTTACTACACTCTGAGTCTGTTCAAAAGCTTCAAGCCAATTGACCTCCTACAGCTCGATGACCTTGAGGACTGCTTTCAACTCGGTATCAACGTTTATAAGATGGATGTAACTAGCAGTAAAGTTGAATGCATTCGGCGCTCAGACAAGGAGTACGACGCTATGAATAATTTTTCACATGAAAACCATGTTCTCTACATCAAGAATGTTGATATACTTCAAAGGAAGTATGAATGCGCCAAGTGTGAGATGGTCTTTGTCAGCTCCATTAAGCTTAAGGACCACTCTAAGAATCAGTGTGAGCGAGTAAATATTGAAAGCTTCCCCGCCCAACCAACGATCTACAAACCAGTCCAGAACGCTATGAGATCACCACTTACAAAGTACTCCATCAAGGATGTTGACCACTACATCGACCATTTCATGGTGTATGACTTCGAAGCCATTCTAAAGCCGACAACGGTCCACTACGGGGAAAATGCTGTTTTCACAAATGAGCATATCCCCGTATCAGTATCAGTAGCGGATAGCTTAACCGAGGAAGTACGTTGCCTTTTGTAAATGATGATCCGAAGGCGCTGCTTACGGATATGTTCAAATACATTGGTGACGTATCTGTGAAGATCCAACAGTACAATGTCAATAAGTATAAGTCGCTTTTGAAGAAAATTATCGATGCTCACGGGTTGACGGGTATGGAGATTCCCGGGGCTACTCTTGGTAAAACCTACAAAATGAAGGATGTAGATAGCTGGATTCAGGAAGGGAAGTATGCCAGCTTCTTCGAATTCCACAGTAGTATCGGTTTTGGGAAGCAACGATCCAATTACGGTAAAATTAAGCGACAGCTTGACCAGGTCCCCGTATTTGGCTTTAACAGTGGTCGATACGATATTAACTTGATTAAGAAGGACTTGTTTGCCGTCATTGGCACTGACAACATCAAATCAGCCATCAACCCCGTTACATGTGCATTGCAACGTCGGACATGAAGATGCTCGATATTAGCAACTACGTACCGGCCGGTATCAGCTACGATAAGTATCTTACGACATATCTTGGTGGATGTCAATGTGATGACAAGATTAGATGTGTATGTGGGTTTGGTAAGGGTCTGTCCCGGTACGAGTATATTAAATCATTTAGTGTGCTTAGCGAAGCGACCATCGCTCCAAAATCAGCTTTCGATAGCGAACTTCGTTGTACAAGCATCAGTAATGATGATTCAAGCGCGTTCAGTTCGTCTGGGAGCACTATGGAATGAAGACTGTCAAGGATCTGTTAATCTGGTATAACACTCTCGATGTAGTCCCATTCATTAAAGCTATCAAGGCCCAGCGCGAATTATTCGAGCGTTTTGATCTGGATATATTTACCGATGGTGTGTCGCTACCTGGTTTATCGGAGAAGGTTATGTATCAGACTTGCTTCAAAAGCCTCCAACATCCGAACAAGAAGTCTGCTAAAGCGTTCCGATTCCCAGCTAAGCGTATGAGTGGCTACAAGAGTCAGGATGTGGACGCAAAGCGTGAGTTCAATATGACGTTAGAACACCTTAAGACTTTGCTCCAGCAGCAAAAATACCTTTGTGGTCTATGCTACAGTCCGTTGAGTGCTGATACTGCTTTCGCCGATAGAATCAACAACGAGCTTGGACACATCGACGGCAACATTTTAATCAGCTGCATTTCGTGTAACACTGCTCGTAAGGACTTGTCGATCAAGGATTTTCGCTACAAAAAGCTACTTGAGTTCAACTCAGACAGACTTGTATATTCGATTGACAAGGAGGAGAGGGACATCTATGGGAAAATGAAGGCTAACATTGCTGGTGGCCATCCATTATCTTCAATCGATACGCTAAGCGCGACGAGACGAAGATTCGAGGAGGTAAGCTTTGCAAGAAGGTTATCGGATATGATGCTAATGCTCTATACCTGTGGGCTCTTGGTAATGAAATACCATGCGGACGTTTGACTACGATCGAAGCGTACGATGGTATTGTTGATGACATCAAATCAGACAAGATCTTGGCTTCCTGGAGTGTGATATTCATACTCCCGAACACTTAAAACAATATTTCAACGAGATGACCCTATTTTCAAAAATGTTCTGATTGACTGTACAGATGAGAGTGTTATCGGTAACCATATGTATGAGTATAACGAGTCGCGTAAGCAGAGTCGTGCTAAGCCCGCTTGTAAGCTGATCGGTAGCTACTTTGAGAGAAGATTATAATCTACACCCTCTTCTCAAGTGGTACCTATCGCATGGTATGGAGATCACTAAGACATACAGCTTCATCAAGGCAAGTTCTCATAAGGCATTTGCTCCATTTATGGAGGCAGTGTCTAACGCTCAACGAGAGGGTGATGTTGATAAATCTAAGGCTATGATTGTTGAGATGATGAAACTTGTAGGCAACAGCGCTTTTGGTCGATCTGGCATGGATGTGAGCAAGCACAAATTGGTCAAATACGAGTCAGACGAGAATGCTATTGAGTCTGAGATTGAGCACTTCACATTCCATGGTTTGGAGGAGCTTAATGATGCATGTAAGATCCACGAGTCTTACGCGGTTTCCGAGCTTTCTTCGCAGCCGCACGGAATCCTGGTTGAACAGCAGGTGCTGGTGTCGTCGCAGGGGTCGGCTGGGGCGAAGTGTCAAGCGCAGGCGGCGGCTGGGACCGGCGGTTGAGTTGTAGTGGTCGCTGCAGGGGCCTTCGAAGCTTCAAACACATCTAATCTTGTCATCACATTGACATCCACCAAGATATGTCGTAAGATACTTATCGTAGCTGATACCGGCCGGTACGTAGTTGCTAATATCGAGCATCTTCATGTCCGACGTTGCAATGCACATGTAACGGGGGTTGATGGCTGATTTGATGTTGTCAGCGCCAATGACGGCAAACAAGTCCTTCTTAATCAAGTTAATATCGTATCGACCACTGTTAAAGCCAAATACGGGGACCTGGTCAAGCTGTCGCTTAATTTTACCGTAATTGGATCGTTGCTTCCCAAAACCGATACTACTGTGGAATTCGAAGAAGCTGGCATACTTCCCTTCCTGAATCCAGCTATCTACATCCTTCATTTTGTAGGTTTTACCAAGAGTAGCCCCGGGAATCTCCATACCCGTCAACCCGTGAGCATCGATAATTTTCTTCAAAAGCGACTTATACTTATTGACATTGTACTGTTGGATCTTCACAGATACGTCACCAATGTATTTGAACATATCCGTAAGCAGCGCCTTCGGATCATCATTTACAAAGGCAACGTACTTCCTCGGTTAAGCTATCCGCTACTGATACTGATACGGGGATATGCTCATTTGTGAAAACAGCATTTTCCCCGTAGTGGACCGTTGTCGGCTTTAGAATGGCTTCGAAGTCATACACCATGAAATGGTCGATGTAGTGGTCAACATCCTTGATGGAGTACTTTGTAAGTGGTGATCTCATAGCGTTCTGGACTGGTTTGTAGATCGTTGGTTGGGCGGGAAGCTTTCAATATTTACTCGCTCACACTGATTCTTAGAGTGGTCCTTAAGCTTAATGGAGCTGACAAAGACCATCTCACACTTGGCGCATTCATACTTCCTTTGAAGTATATCAACATTCTTGATGTAGAGAACATGGTTTTCATGTGAAAAATTATTCATAGCGTCGTACTCCTTGTCTGAGCGCCGAATGCATTCAACTTTACTGCTAGTTACATCCATCTTATAAACGTTGATACCGAGTTGAAAGCAGTCCTCAAGGTCATCGAGCTGTAGGAGGTCAATTGGCTTGAAGCTTTTGAACAGACTCAGAGTGTAGTAACTATCCTTGAAAGAGCAGTAACGCTTGAATGCATCCTTTACTTGAGCCTGGATTCGACGCGGATCTTTCTTCGGCTCCTGTTGGGTATGGTAGGCGATACAGTGAAAGACGCCCGTGTTGTTTTTCTTTGAGAAGTTGATTACGTGCTCGTTGTCACTAATGATTTTTGGGATGACAGTAGTGTTATCGCCCAGAGCATGGTTGCGGTGGTAGATGTAAATCTTGAAGCCTGTAATCGCCTTGACCTTATAACCGGAGCTCGGATAGTTTAGCTTCTCGGCCAGCTCCATCGATCTGATCTCCGAAATAATCTTCTTGCGGATGTCAGCCTTGCTGTTAATAGCAATAGGTGCATAGAACACGAACGTATTTCCAATATTTGGGTGGAAGTAGCGAGTTTCACTATCATCGGTGAAACTAACAAGGTCGTAGCCAAGAGCAATAATCACCTTGAAGGCACTCTTTTGACTAGCAAGAACGTTCTCAAGCTTGTCGTAGAACTCACCAGGCTGAATTCCCTCATACAAGTGAGATTCCATGTGCTTTCCATTGTAGAAGCGGTACTTTGGATCGGCCTTGCAGTCGGCGGACAAGTGCTTCTTCAGAGATTCCATTGAAACGTTGTATTGCTTAGCAATTCCAATATAGACCATCTTACCAGTTCTACCACGAACCTTAACTCGATAACTGCTCCCTCAATTGCTTGCTGGGATGTTCAGCCGCTTGAGTCCTTCTGGTTCGTATCCAAACATGGTTGCTATATGTGACCACCTATATTTTTCAACGTTGGCTGGACTTTATATTTTATATTCATTCTATCAGGATGGACTTTATATCTACCCACATATAAAAAAAGTTGAAATTAATTAATTCAAAGATATCTGGAAAATGCCTTGTCGCATCCTCTCAGCCAGTGATAATAGCTCTTATCGTTGATCTTGATCCACTCGAGCGTCTTACCGCGATGCTTCCCAAACCCAATTTCAGTTTTAGAGCACGTGACAAGCCGAATCAGCTTTATCTGCGTCGGATATTTTTTACACTCAAATAACCACTGAATGTAGTGATCAGCAACACCTATAAGCGATTCTGGGGTTTGTTTGTAATATTTCCTAAACGTCAGTCGCTCCTCGCTGAACGAAGTTGTGGCGCAGTCTCAGCAATCCTTGCAAAAGCGATATCGGCACTGTATCGCTTTTGGCAACCGACACATTTTTTGTAGTGAGCACCAAATATCTTAATGCATTCACATCCTACGAAATAGTGATTTTCGTCTTTATCAAAAATTAGGTAGTGCTTTTTAATTGGAGTGTTGCAGTAGCATCTTGGTTTTACGTTGGGTCGGTAGTTAGGACGTGGATATAACCAATCACATTCCACCCCCTCCTCCCCCTCAACCGAACGCCAATACCACCTCGACGAGTAGGGCGGCTACTAAATTTTGGATCTTTATGTTTTTGGCCTCGACCATTATCTATATCTAGGCTGACTTTTTATCTGAGATAATTGTTTTTAATTAATTAAGTTCGCTTTCGCATTGGTTAGGTTCGATTTTGGTCTTGCACGAATCTGGTCTCTATTCTTGTCGTCGTACCCCTTTTGGTAGGATAAACGAGCTTTGCGAGTGCGCTGATAGTAGCGCTTCTGCGCCGCCTTAACGCGCTCCTTATTGGCTCTGGTGAGTATGCCATCTTACTATATTATTAACTTTATATTTATCAGAAGTAAAAATAAAAAAGCGTAAAAAACTCATTCCTTGATGCAACATGCCGGAGCTAGAATTAGCTGAAATAACTAAACGTGGGAATAGATCGAGTCACCTGCCTAGCCACAGCACGTGCCATCTCAACGTCGGGACCTAACATACTTGCGATATCATAGTATCGTTCGATGCTCTCACGAATCCCGCCACCTTCACCACCCTCTCCGATAGACGGCAGCACATTCGGTAGCTTCTGTCGCTTCACGGGATCTTGGAAGTATGGCAGCTGGATCTCGGTATCAGCAGTCGGAGACTGCGCCAATAGCGTCCTGATCACCTCGAAAGCCTCGCCTGGCTTCTTGATGGTCGCTTTGTGGATGCGGCCAGAGTTGTCTTTCCTCTCGGAGACCCAGAAGAACAGCCACTTTCCGTTCAAATCAGTAAGAAGTGCCATCACTGGGTTGTCGACGAGGAGATCCAGAGCAATCAGCTCCGACAATGCCTGGAAGTCCGAACTTGCTTTAACGTCTCTTTTCACTTCAATCAGCATCTTCACTCCAGGCAAGTACTGCACATCGAATGGGTTCTCCTCGACGAGATCACTGAGTATGAGGAGATCCGTGCGTCCAGCGAGATCAATGTCGCGACCAGGAACTGAAACGCTGAGAATGTCTTGGCCTTTTTCCACGCCAATCACGCACAGCTGCTTCGCTTTAAGCACACCGCCAATGTTGCGCTCCACGTGCTCGCGATACCGTTTTCGCTGCATCTCCTCGGTGAGGCTGATCTCTTGACCGTCTTCATCGATAACGCTCTCCCACGTGAATCCGTCAACCGGAGTCCCCTTTCCAGCATCAACTTGGACTGTGCGCACAGCTTCCACCCGAATGTTTAAGTCTTTCAGAAGCTTCTTGCCCTGGATCGAACCCACATTTGAGTGGACATATCGCTTGCGTTTGGTCAGCACAGTGTTCGCGTGGATTTCGTGTACCTCTTTGGCCAGTTGAGCCGTCGTGGAAGTCTCGCTCGCTGAACCACCAGCGCCCTCCGGAACCACCACCAGCACGTGAATTTGGCGAGACGATGGAGGATCCATTCCGTTCAGCACGTCCTCCAGGGGATCCTCTGCCTGTAGCTCTTGGTCTTCCTTCGTTAGCGCTTCGATGACAGCAGTCTTCTCGCCCTTCTTCAGCTTCTTCACGTCTTCCAAGCGAGACGAGAGCCACGCGCCGTCCTTCTTCGCCAGGAACAGCTTCAGGTCCTTGGCGTCACACGTGATAGTTGCTGCATTCTCCGCCTTGATCGCCTTCTTCAAGTCCCCCACCAACTGGCTCGCGTCGATGTCCACAGGGAAGGCGCTTCCCGCCACACCAACGATTGAACACAAGAGCTTTACCATCTTTCCTCGATGCGGCAGATTCTCGAATGAGAGTAAAAGAACTTTCTGTTTCTGTAGCGTCGCTATTGGTCAAAAGCCACGACAGATTCTGACCAATGGTAATGGCTCCAAGAGGCCCTACCGTCGACCGTAAATTACGCGAAGAAAAAAGCGCTGCGAGATGTTTAGCGAGAGGTTGTGCGGACTGCGGACGCAACAGATGCCTCCTCACGCTCTCAGCTGGTCGAGCGGTCGCGTCGTTAGAAATACATGTAGCTCCTCTCGCTTAGAAATGCTCGAAACCTATTCTCCTTGTATAATAATGTTAAGAAAAATACGTGACTGCCGGAGTAATGGTACCGGTATATATACCGGTACTACTTCCACATTATGTTGTCAAGACTGCCAACATGTTCTGAGACTTGCAACTCTCGCTGCTCACTTCTGCATAAGCGTCCAACACAATGGCGAGCATCATGTTCAGCAGCACGAGACACAACGATCATGTAACCCCAGTAGTAAAACATACAAACAGGAGCGTACAACCCCTGAATACTGGAGTAGTCGAAGTTTCCAAAGAGCATGTTGATGCAAGTCTCCATCGCAGGTTGTAAAGATGAAAACTCTTGAACTCGATCACCGAAGAGAACCGTGCCGGAGACAGCAAAAGTCACGAAGATGACGATGAATACGATGAAGAACGCGCCGAATTGATGCAACGCACTCGCCACAGTTCGTGTGAGAATACTCAGTCGCGGGTGAAAGCGGAATCTTTTCAGGATCCGAAGACTCAGCAGGAAAACCGCGAGGGTGGCGATCAAACGCAACGCCACAGTGAGTTTTGCCACAGATTTGAGCCTATCAATTACAGCGTACAAACGTGCTCGGGCCTCAGCGTCGAATGCCCAGTCCTTCCCACCGACTACGAGAGATGCTAAATTGTCACGGAATTCCTTCTGGTACATGAGTAGAACGATGGAAATCCACACAAAGTAGAAAGCGACAACAACCACAGTGGAAGAATGCTCGATAACGACCCAGACGTCGCCGCAGATCAAGTTTCTAATGCCGGTGCGACGGTATCGATAAAGTCTGCGTAGTTGCGTGGCTAACGCTAGCAGGAAGAAGACCAAGACGACGATATCAGCAGCTATAGTGACCGATGCACTGTATGGACTTGAGAGTGCGGGTGTAGTCGACGAAAGCGTCTGGACCGAGCCTCCTTCCAAGAAAGTGAGCTGCATCTCCGTGACCGCGTAGCCTTGCAGCTCCCCGTTGTACGTGACGATGGTGACCAAAAGTTCTTCAGTGGAGAAGTCGAGCCAATTGCCTCCAGCTTTTAATGCTGAGATTTTGCCAACAGCATCAGTCGCATTCGTGTCGAAGCTGATCAATCGCTGCTCAGTTGATGTATCCGAGGCGTCGTAGCAATTGGGATACAAGTTGGATAGAAATGGCTGCGTGACACACTTGTGCATCGCCTTTCGTGTCACTTAGAAATTGACGGCACCCAAAACCTTGTTAAACGAGGCGACACGCCCCCATCGGTCCTTTGTGAGGGTGTTGCCATTGTAGTCTTCCGTTATGAATACGGAAGGCACGAATGTGTCCGTCAGCCAGACGAAGACGTCGGAGATTTGGCCGATGTTGTAGAATTTCATCGTCGAGTCTGTCGTGACTGTGTCGCTTCCTGAAGTTGCAAGTGTCGAGGACACAGCGTAGCCTTGTTCGTACATGTTGGTCGCTGGGATGTGTGCGAACAGCATCGACACGAACGCGCAGAAGTAAACACCGGCATGGGAATGTGCCACACAGCTCGGGCGATCTTGCGGTCGTGACACAGTGAGTCATACGCATCCTGCATAGGGACTTGAAGTCGACGAGCAGAAGCATCGGCCTCCATCTTTGCTTGCAAGTGATCGTGAACGGGGACCAACTTCTTCATCCTGTTCGACCGTCTCAAGTTGTTGGCAATGAAGAGACCCCAGCGGTTTCGTCCATGAAAGTTAGCTTGGTAATGTTCAGGTGAGTAAGCCATCTTACTATATTACTAACTTCATATTTATCAGAATGAAAAAAAAACAATTTATTAATGCAGCATGCCGAAGCAAGAAGCAGCTGAATTAACTCAACAGATCTTCGCACTTGGGTACTTCACCTCACGATTTGAGCACCAACACCTAAAATATCGGAACATTCACAAGCAGGTAAAGCCCATCTCAAGCTTGTTTAGGCTCTAGCTGCTCCGACATGCATCACATCTTGCTTAGGCACCAGCTGTTCCGGGTCAAAGCAGCTTACCATCGTTAGAAACGTGTTGAGGTCTGGCGCATCGTGGAGTTTAAATCTCTCGCAGACACTGGCGTCAGGACCTACTACCACAAACGCGCGCTTCATGTCCTTCAGCGATGGGTTTTTATCCATCTCAGCGTTCAGCAGGCGTAATCTCTCTTTCTTGAACTTTTTCTCGCTTGCAATCGTCACCTGAATGTAAGCCACGATTGTCTCGGAATCTTTACTTCCACTTGGGAACGCTTCACACGTGGTCACTGCGTCAATGAAAGGAAAGAACGGGTAGTCGGGATGCCAGTAAGTGTCATTTCCAAATGTGGTCAAGCAATCGTAGCACGATTTCTCAGCTTCGCCCCTGCAAATAACGTGGGGCACCCGTATTTCGATCTTTTCGTATTCTGACCCTTCCCGCATCTTCAACACAACCGGTTTACGTTGTTGAACTGCACTGTGAAGCAATAGTTCGTATGCGACGCCATGGAAGCCGGCACCAATAGATTTTGCATACGTGTAAACCTTTAGCTGCTCGTCCATGCCAACAATCCTCCCCAACTTACTCAACGCATACCCCGAATCGACAGAGAGTTTCCAGTGAGCACGCAGCTGAAAGTGTTCTTCCTTCCTGCAGTCATCAATATAGTGACGCCGAATTCGATCCACTTGGTTTTTACCTTTACCACCACCATACGAATACACCAATTGGAAAGCTTGGGTATCTTCCACTGCCGCACAATCGGCCACAACTCTGGCTTTAAGCTTATCACGCGTCCTACAAAACTCGCGTAGACTCCCACCACTGTAGAAGTACTGCTCCCCAACGAGTTTTGGCCAAGTTGAATCCTTCAACCGGTCCTTGTACACGGCTAAACCAGTCTCGATCACCCAGTCAGTTAACTTCGCGTACTGCAGCAGGTCAGCATCACGCCACGCCGGCAAAACCACAACATGTGAATTGTCATCTTGTTTCGCATCGAACTGGCACGACGTTGCAAGAAAATGAAAAGGCAGAAGTTGGTTTGATACATCCATTTCTGTTTCCCGAAAACCATCAACAAGAACGGTTGCATCCTTAGCTTGGGAGCGGATGGCGTACAAATCCTTCGATCGGAGATTCGTTAGGCGTGCGTATTTTCCTTTGCCATCAAAATACACCACCGCGTTCGCAAGTTTGCTCTCTTTCAATCGACGTATGACAAGCACATTCTTCTTCTGGATACACGCCAGGTAGAACGCAATAAGCATAAGAAAGCAGGACTTTCCGACACCCGGTGAACCTACTATCACAACGCGGTCCTTGTCATTGTTTAACAGGAGTTTCTTGATCACCTCCCAGAACACCACTTCTTCCTTCCGAACGAAATAATACGGAGGGAATTCACCAAAATCCTTCCAAAACTCGTGCAAGTCAGGTGTCATAACAATCGGACTACTACCTTTTTGCTTCGTTGACAGACTGTTGAGTTGAAACTCGTCTTCATTCACAGACAGGTCGGTGAGATCGGTCAGCGTCTTCGTCTCGGGTTCGGTGGTTCTCAATTTTTTCAAGAGCTTTGATTCGACCTCCGGAACCACCACCAGCACGTGGACAGGGACCTTTCCAGCTGCAACATCTTCCTTCGTGAGTTGGATCTGCACGTCTTCCTCCGATAAGCCAACCAAGCTGAGTGGCGCTCCCGCAAAATTCAACGGCGTCAGACCACTGGTGTCACTCACGCCTTCCAGCACCTCGTTTTCTGGCAGCCACGCGCCGTCCTTCTTCGCCAAGAAGACCTGCAGTTCATCTGCATCGCACTGGATCGTGTTCGGCTTCTTCGCCTTGATCGCATCCTTCAAGTCCCCCACCAACTGGCTCGCGTCGATGTCCACAGGGAAGGCGCTTCCCGCCACACCAACGATTGAACACAAGAGCTTTACCATCTTTCCTCGATGCGGCAGATTCTCGAATGAGAGTAAAAGAACTTTCTGTTTCTGTAGCGTCGCTATTGGTCAAAAGCCACGACAGATTCTGACCAATGGTAATGGCTCCAAGAGGCCCTACCGTCGACCGTAAATTACGCGAAGAAAAAAAGCGCTGCGAGATGTTTAGCGAGAGGTTGTGCGGACTGCGGACGCAACAGATGCCTCCTCACGCTCTCAGCTGGTCGAGCGGTCGCGTCGTTAGAAATACATGTAGCTCCTCTCGCTTAGAAATGCTCGAAACCTATTCTCCTTGTATAATAATGTTAAGAAAAATACGTGACTGCCGGAGTAATGGTACCGGTATATATACCGGTACTACTTCCACATTATGTTGTCAAGACTGCCAACATGTTCTGAGACTTGCAACTCTCGCTGCTCACTTCTGCATAAGCGTCCAACACAATGGCGAGCATCATGTTCAGCAGCACGAGACACAACGATCATGTAACCCCAGTAGTAAAACATACAAACAGGAGCGTACAACCCCTGAATACTGGAGTAGTCGAAGTTTCCAAAGAGCATGTTGATGCAAGTCTCCATCGCAGGTTGTAAAGATGAAAACTCTTGAACTCGATCACCGAAGAGAACCGTGCCGGAGACAGCAAAAGTCACGAAGATGACGATGAATACGATGAAGAACGCGCCGAATTGATGCAACGCACTCGCCACAGTTCGTGTGAGAATACTCAGTCGCGGGTGAAAGCGGAATCTTTTCAGGATCCGAAGACTCAGCAGGAAAACCGCGAGGGTGGCGATCAAACGCAACGCCACAGTGAGTTTTGCCACAGATTTGAGCCTATCAATTACAGCGTACAAACGTGCTCGGGCCTCAGCGTCGAATGCCCAGTCCTTCCCACCGACTACGAGAGATGCTAAATTGTCACGGAATTCCTTCTGGTACATGAGTAGAACGATGGAAATCCACACAAAGTAGAAAGCGACAACAACCACAGTGGAAGAATGCTCGATAACGACCCAGACGTCGCCGCAGATCAAGTTTCTAATGCCGGTGCGACGGTGTCGATAAAGTCTGCGTAGTTGCGTGGCTAACGCTAGCAGGAAGAAGACCAAGACGACGATATCAGCAGCTATAGTGACTGATGCACTGTATGGACTTGAGAGTGCGGGTGTAGTCGACGAAAGCGTCTGGACCGAGCCTCCTTCCAAGAAAGTGAGCTGCATCTCCGTGACCGCGTAGCCTTGCAGCTCCCGTTGTACGTGACGATGGTGACCAAAAGTTCTTCAGTGGAGAAGTCGAGCCAATTGCCTCCAGCTTTTAATGCTGAGATTTTGCCAACAGCATCAGTCGCATTCGTGTCGAAGCTGATCAATCGCTGCTCAGTTGATGTATCCGAGGCGTCGTAGCAATTGGGATACATGGAAGTTGACGGCACCCAAAACCTTGTTAAACGAGGCGACACGCCCCCATCGGTCCTTTGTGAGGGTGTTGCCATTGTAGTCTTCCGTTATGAATACGGAAGGCACGAATGTGTCCGTCAGCCAGACGAAGACGTCGGAGATTTGGCCGATGTTGTAGAATTTCATCGTCGAGTCTGTCGTGACTTGTGTCGCTTCCTGAAGTTGCAAGTGTCGAGGACACAGCGTAGCCTTGTTCGTACATGTTGGTCGCTGGGATGTGTGCGAACAGCATCGACACGAACGCGCAGAAGTAAAACACCGGCATGGGAATGTGCCACACAGCTCGGGCGATCTTGCGGTCGTGACACAGTGAGTCATACGCATCCTGCATAGGGACTTGAAGTCGACGAGCAGAAGCATCGGCCTCCATCTTTGCTTGCAAGTGATCGTGAACGGGGACCAACTTCTTCATCCTGTTCGACCGTCTCAAGTCGTTGGCAATGAAGAGACCCAGGGGTTTCGTCCATGAAAGTTAGCTTGGTAATGTTCAGGTGAGTAAGCCATCTTACTATCTTACTAACTTCATATTTATCAGAATGAAAAAACAATTTATTAATGCAGCATGCCGAAGCAAGAAAAACAGCTGAATTAACTCAACAGATCTTCGCATTTGGGTACTTCACCTCACGATTTGAGCACCAACACCTAAAATATCGGAACAGTCACAAGCAGGTAAAGCCCATCTCAAGCTTGTTTAGGCTCTAGCTGCTCCGACATGCATCACATCTTGCTTAGGCACCAGCTGTTCCGGGTCAAAGCAGCTTACCATCGTTAGAAACGTGTTGAGGTCTGGCGCATCGTGGAGTTTAAATCTCTCGCAGACACTGGCGTCAGGACCTACTACCACAAACGCGCGCTTCATGTCCTTCAGCGATGGGTTTTATCCATCTCAGCGTTCAGCAGGCGTAATCTCTCTTTCTTGAACTTTTCTCGCTTGCAATCGTCACCTGAATGTAAGCCACGATTGTCTCGGAATCTTTACTTCCACTTGGGAACGCTTCACACGTGGTCACTGCGTCAATGAAAGGAAAGAACGGGTAGTCGGGATGCCAGTAAGTGTCATTTCCAAATGTGGTCAAGCAATCGTAGCACGATTTCTCAGCTTCGCCCTGCAAATAACGTGGGGAACCCGTATTTCGATCTTTTCGTATTCTGACCCTTCCCGCATCTTCAACACAACCGGTTTACGTTGTTGAACTGCACTGTGAAGCAATAGTTCGTATGCGACGCCATGGAAGCCGGCACCAATAGATTTTGCATACGTGTAAACCTTTAGCTGCTCGTCCATGCCAACAATCCTCCCCAACTTACTCAACGCATACCCCGAATCGACAGAGAGTTTCCAGTGAGCACGCAGCTGAAAGTGTTCTTCCTTCCTGCAGTCATCAATATAGTGACGCCGAATTCGATCCACTTGGTTTTTACCTTTACCACCACCATACGAATACACCAATTGGAAAGCTTGGGTATCTTCCACTGCCGCACAATCGGCCACAACTCTGGCTTTAAGCTTATCACGCGTCCTACAAAACTCGCGTAGACTCCCACCACTGTAGAAGTACTGCTCCCCAACGAGTTTTGGCCAAGTTGAATCCTTCAACCGGTCCTTGTACACGGCTAAACCAGTCTCGATCACCCAGTCAGTTAACTTCGCGTACTGCAGCAGGTCAGCATCACGCCACGCCGGCAAAACCACAACATGTGAATTGTCATCTTGTTTCGCATCGAACTGGCACGACGTTGCAAGAAAATGAAAAGGCAGAAGTTGGTTTGATACATCCATTTCTGTTTCCCGAAAACCATCAACAAGAACGGTTGCATCCTTAGCTTGGGAGCGGATGGCGTACAAATCCTTCGATCGGAGATTCGTTAGGCGTGCGTATTTTCCTTTGCCATCAAAATACACCACCGCGTTCGCAAGTTTGCTCTCTTTCAATCGACGTATGACAAGCACATTCTTCTTCTGGATACACGCCAGGTAGAACGCAATAAGCATAAGAAAGCAGGACTTTCCGACACCCGGTGAACCTACTATCACAACGCGGTCCTTGTCATTGTTTAACAGGAGTTTCTTGATCACCTCCCAGAACACCACTTCTTCCTTCCGAACGAAATAATACGGAGGGAATTCACCAAAATCCTTCCAAAACTCGTGCAAGTCAGGTGTCATAACAATCGGACTACTACCTTTTTGCTTCGTTGACAGACTGTTGAGTTGAAACTCGTCTTCATTCACAGACAGGTCGGTGAGATCGGTCAGCGTCTTCGTCTCGGGTTCGGTGGTTCTCAATTTTTTCAAGAGCTTTGATTCGACCTCCGGAACCACCACCAGCACGTGGACAGGGACCTTTCCAGCTGCAACATCTTCCTTCGTGAGTTGGATCTGCACGTCTTCCTCCGATAAGCCAACCAAGCTCTTGGTTCAACGGCGTCAGACCACTGGTGTCACTCACGCCTTCCAGCACCTCGTTTTCTGGCAGCCACGCGCCGTCCTTCTTCGCCAAGAAGACCTGCAGTTCATCTGCATCGCACTGGATCGTGTTCGGCTTCTCCGTCTTGATCGCCTTCTTCACGTCATCCACCGAGTCGCTTTCATCCACTCGCACCGAGAACACGCTCCCCGCCACACCAATGATCGCACAGAAGAGCTTCACCACCACCATCTTTCCTCGAGGCGGCAGATTCTGGAATGAGGAGAATTTTGCTACCGTACCTAAGCGGAAATCAAGGCGTGATGAAGCGGTGTCACATAGATGTAGCCCTATCCCGACGTGATTCTATAGCGAGAGGTTGTGCGGATGCTTGAGCTGCAACGGATGTTTTCTTGAGCTCTAAGCTAGTCGAGAGGTTGCGTCGGTGAAACCAACAGCTGGACGTGGGGAACGGCTACACCTACTCTCAACGGTAAATTACGGGAAGTAAAAAACTGCTGACGTAATGTGTTAAGTATTACTACTTGTACCAGTGTAGTGGTTTTCACTACACTGACGTTCCTCCTGGACAGCGCAAGAAGACGCAAAGCTCAGGAAACTAGTACAGCAACTAGGCAAACATAACTGGAGTGAAATCGCATTGCATTTCCCGTTTCGCGACCGCAAACGTTGTCGCGAACGGTTCGTGAACCACTTGGCACCGTCGTTGACTGCAACGTCGAGTGTGTGGAGCGTATAGGACGACGAAGCTGCTGCAATTGCAGCGGACAATTGGGTCCAAATGGGCCAAACTGGCCAAAGAATTTAGTGGGAAAAGCGCCGAGAACGTCAAGAATCGCTGCTTGATGTTGGCCAGGAAGGCGGACAAGAGATCAGAAGACAGGAGAGCACCACCCCAACAGTGGACGGTGGACGAGAAGGACAAGCTAAGGACTTTGGTGACGAAACATGGGTGAGGAACCGGCTGTTCATTGCATCGCAACTACCTGGACGGACAGATTTGCAGTGTTTGCAGCAATGGTACCGAACGCTGGACGACAAGGTGATGAAAGGTAAAGGGACGTGGACGGAGACTGAGGACCAAGTGCTCGTGGAGAAGGTGAAGGAGATCGGACGCAAGTGGACGGAGGTGAGATGAATGATGGGGTTGAAACAGGGTGGAGATGCTGGTGGTGGATACGCTTGTAGGTTGCTGCGTTTTGCCTGGCAGAATTGGGAACCAATGCCGCGAAAGGTTTTAAACCACTTGGACCCGGCGATTAATACGGTGGGGCCAAGTTCGCGTCCTGGTTGCGAGGATATATTTCTCATGGTGACGTTGCTTATTGACAGGCGCCGTGGACGGCTGCTGAGGAGAAGATTTTGACGGAGGTGATGGAAGCGCACTCGACGCAGTGGAATCTGATTGCCGAGAAGCTGCCGGGGAGGTGCGAGAATGCAATCAAGAATCATTGGTACTCGCGCGAGCGACATCGTATGCTGGCGGAAGTGTCGACCAATGCGGCGTCTAGAACACTCTAGTTCTGCAAGCACGATGGTCCATTCACAAGGCGCATTGCGCTATGAAGCTCGACGCAAGTGTAGCTATTTCAAAGAGCTACACTTGCGTAACTTCTACGTAAGAATGAGTGGGTTGTTGTTGTGGATCAGCAGTTGACTTTGCAATTCATGTGGGTAAGTTTTACCTGTCCAAAAGTACCCAAATTCGCATACAGAGATTACGTCACGGTCATTCACAGCCACCACTCACCGATTTCCCACGTTACGATGACATCGGAGACTGCGCTTGGCGACATTGAGGACTTCTTGGCCACTTTGGGTGACGCTATCAATGACACCAGTGCTGAGTTATCACTTCAGAGTTTTACCTGTGACACCCTCCCCCGTTGAGCCACCGGAAAGAGGCCACAAGAAGTTAAACATCGACCCTGCCACCAAACTCGAGCTGGATCGAAATCAAGGACCGCAAAAAGAGATGCAGCAGATGTCGCCAGCAACAGCAAAATGAGCACGGGACTTGACGGCGGACCTGGAAGCACGACAAAGGCAAAGGAAATCAGTCGAGCTCTGTCCACGTCGGCGTGGAAGATGCTAGCACAGTCAAGCGACGAGAGATCGAGCTCGGAAGCAGCAGCGACGACTGTATACGGCAATCGAACCCCGAGCTTCGTTCATCCATGAGTTCCAGAAGTTGGTGCAGAAGCATCTAGCATCAATTACTGTAGAGGAGGAGGAGGAAGACTTCCCTCGGCGGAAGCGAATTCGACTGGAGCTTCTGATGTTGCATTCTACGAGTATTTTTGTGTGTGCAGGATTTGGACGCGATTTACGCTCAAACGGACGAGACCCTTAGTGCTTGTGGCCTAGAGGGCATAAGCGATGAACATATCGATTCCAGACAGCTATGGAAGGAGGACGGCGATACAGGCAACTTCACGTATATTGACAAGCACGTCATGCCGCTGAAGCTCGAGCGTACGTGCGACATATTCTGGCAAGCAGGGTAATTGCCATTCCGACAAGAAGATCGACAAGTCTTTCACGACATTGAAGACCCTGACAACATTGCCGCTTTCAAGTTTCGAGTCACAAACCGCCTCAGTACGGGTCGAGTCGTGTCAGCTCTTGTGCGCTTTGTCACTCGTCGCTACCTGGAAAATGACCGCGTGATGGTTGTGTGGCAGTCGCTAATGGAGGGCGAAGGCATATTTGCTGGCATGCGCGCGGGTGAGACCGGATGGGATGTGCTCACGCGTTCAGCGACCACGCCCGAGTCTGGTAGTGTGGTCAAAACTTGCATTTGCCATACACCTATGTATTTGAGCACTGTAGCGACTCACGAGCCTGCTGTGAAGCAATTGACTGGTATGGTGCTCGGATCCGTAGCGGATGATCGCGCTGAGATTGCAATGATGTTTGAGAATCTCCATCTACATGAAAAGTAGATTTCTGTATAAAGTGCTCAATGGTGTTCACTGAAATTTATTTCAGAGTATTACAGATAGTAAAATTTAATAATTGCGGTTGAGCAAATACAGCGTGACCAACCCATTACCTTCTGTGCATCCCAGGCTTTTAAGCCTTTTGAAAAACATTCAAGTTGAGTACCATAGTAAACTTACTTCGAAGTACTCGACACTACATGTAAGCTTAGACGCGTGTTCCAAGCGATACACTTTAAAGTGAACCGCAAAGAACCACACCGGAACACGATTTGTGGTGTTACGAAAAAATATGGTTCACGATTTTTGGGGCGGAAAAGTAAATTGTGTATTAGCTCTAGTGATGACAATATTTACAGTTGAGAGGATCTAAGACCATGATTGGATCCAGCTCGACGAGATTTGTTCAAATACGCGGTCTTTGTGTCATTTTGAGATGTTTGGACGAGAATCGTTCACGCTATTTAGTCGTAGTTCAAATATAGTCGTGCTTCTGTACTTTTTCGTGGCACCATTTAAAGCGATTCTCGTCCAAACATCTCAAAATGACACAAAGACCGCGTATTTGAACAAATCTCGTCGAGCTGGATCCAATCATGGTCTTAGATCCTCTCAACTGTAAATATTGTCATCACTAGAGCTAATACACAATTTACTTTTCCGCCCCAAAAATCGTGAACCATATTTTTTCGTAACACCACAAATCGTGTTCCGGTGTGGTTCTTTGCGGTTCACTTTAAAGTGTATCGCTTGGAACACGCGTCTAAGCTTACATGTAGTGTCGAGTACTTCGAAGTAAGTTTACTATGGTACTCAACTTGAATGTTTTTCAAAAGGCTTAAAAGCCTGGGATGCACAGAAGGTAATGGGTTGGTCACGCTGTATTTGCTCAACCGCAATTATTAAATTTTACTATCTGTAATACTCTGAAATAAATTTCAGTGAACACCATTGAGCACTTTATACAGAAATCTACTTTTCATGTAGATGGAGATTCTCAAACATCATTGCAATCTCAGCGCGATCATCCGCTACGGATCCGAGCACCATACCAGTCAATTGCTTCACAGCAGGCTCGTGAGTCGCTACAGTGCTCAAATACATAGGTGTATGGCAAATGCAAGTTTTGACCACACTACCAGACTCGGGCGTGGTCGCTGAACGCGTGAGCACATCCCATCCGGTCTCACCCGCGCGCATGCCAGCAAATATGCCTTCGCCCTCCATTAGCGACTGCCACACAACCATCACGCGGTCATTTTCCAGGTAGCGACGAGTGACAAAGCGCACAAGAGCTGACACGACTCGACCCGTACTGAGGCGGTTTGTGACTCGAAACTTGAAAGCGGCAATGTTGTCAGGGTCTTCAATGTCGTGAAAGACTTGTCGATCTTCTTGTCGGAATGGCAATTACCCTGCTTGCCAGAATATGTCGCACGTACGCTCGAGCTTCAGCGGCATGACGTGCTTGTCAATATACGTGAAGTTGCCTGTATCGCCGTCCTCCTTCCATAGCTGTCTGGAATCGATATGTTCATCGCTTATGCCCTCTAGGCCACAAGCACTAAGGGTCTCGTCCGTTTGAGCGTAAATCGCGTCCAAATCCTGCACACACAAAAATACTCGTAGAATGCAACATCAGAAGCTCCAGTCGAATTCGCTTCCGCCGAGGGAAGTCTTCCTCCTCCTCCTCTACAGTAATTGATGCTAGATGCTTCTGCACCAACTTCTGGAACTCATGGATGAACGAAGCTCGGGGTTCGATTGCCGTATACAGTCGTCGCTGCTGCTTCCGAGCTCGATCTCTCGTCGCTTGACTGTGCTAGCATCTTCCACGCCGACGTGGACAGAGCTCGACTGATTTCCTTTGCCTTTGTCGTGCTTCCAGGTCCGCCGTCAAGTCCCGTGCTCATTTTGCTGTTGCTGGCGACATCTGCTGCATCTCTTTTTGCGGTCCTTGATTTCGATCCAGCTCGAGTTTGGTGGCAGGGTCGATGTTTAACTTCTTGTGGCCTCTTTCCGGTGGCTCAACGGGGGAGGGTGTCACAGGTAAAACTCTGAAGTGATAACTCAGCACTGGTGTCATTGATAGCGTCACCCAAAGTGGCCAAGAAGTCCTCAATGTCGCCAAGCGCAGTCTCCGATGTCATCGTAACGTGGGAAATCGGTGAGTGGTGGCTGTGAATGACCGTGACGTAATCTCTGTATGCGAATTTGGGTACTTTTGGACAGGTAAAACTTACCCACATGAATTGCAAAGTCAACTGCTGATCCACAACAACAACCCACTCATTCTTACGTAGTAAGTTACGCAAGTGTAGCTCTTTGAAATAGCTACACTTGCGTCGAGCTTCATAGCGCAATGCGCCTTGTGAATGGACCATCGTGCTTGCAGAACTAGAGTGTTCTAGACGCCGCATTGGTCGACACTTCCGCCAGCATACGATGTCGCTCGCGCGAGTACCAATGATTCTTGATTGCATTCTCGCACCTCCCCGGCAGCTTCTCGGCAATCAGATTCCACTGCGTCGAGTGCGCTTCCATCACCTCCGTCAAAATCTTCTCCTCAGCAGCCGTCCACGGCGCCTGTCAATAAGCAACGTCACCATGAGAAATATATCCTCGCAACCAGGACGCGAACTTGGCCCCCACCGTATTAATCGCCGGGTCCAAGTGGTTTAAAACCTTTCGCGGCATTGGTTCCCAATTCTGCCAGGCAAAACGCAGCAACCTACAAGCGTATCCACCACCAGCATCTCCACCCTGTTTCAACCCCATCATTCATCTCACCTCCGTCCACTTGCGTCCGATCTCCTTCACCTTCTCCACGAGCACTTGGTCCTCAGTCTCCGTCCACGTCCCTTTACCTTTCATCACCTTGTCGTCCAGCGTTCGGTACCATTGCTGCAAACACTGCAAATCTGTCCGTCCAGGTAGTTGCGATGCAATGAACAGCCGGTTCCTCACTCCATGTTTCGTCACCAAAGTCCTTAGCTTGTCCTTCTCGTCCACCGTCCACTGTTGGGGTGGTGCTCTCCTGTCTTCTGATCTCTTGTCCGCCTTCCTGGCCAACATCAAGCAGCGATTCTTGACGTTCTCGGCGCTTTTCCCACTAAATTCTTTGGCCAGTTTGGCCCATTTGGACCCAATTGTCCGCTGCAATTGCAGCAGCTTCTCGTCGTCCTATACGCTCCACACACTCGACGTTGCAGTCAACGACGGTGCCAAGTGGTTCACGAACCGTTCGCGACAACGTTTGCGGTCGCGAAACGGGAAATGCAATGCGATTTCACTCCAGTTATGTTTGCCTAGTTGCTGTACTAGTTTCCTGAGCTTTGCGTCTTCTTGCGCTGTCCAGGAGGAACGTCAGTGTAGTGAAAACCACTACACTGGTACAAGTAGTAATACTTAACACATTACGTCAGCAGTTTTACTTCCCGTAATTTACCGTTGAGAGTAGGTGTAGCCGTTCCCCACGTCCAGCTGTTGGTTTCACCGACGCAACCTCTCGACTAGCTTAGAGCTCAAGAAAACATCCGTTGCAGCTCAAGCATCCGCACAACCTCTCGCTATAGAATCACGTCGGGATAGGGCTACATCTATGTGACACCGCTTCATCACGCCTTGATTTCCGCTTAGGTACGGTAGCAAAATTCTCCTCATTCCAGAATCTGCCGCCTCGAGGAAAGATGGTGGTGGTGAAGCTCTTCTGTGCGATCATTGGTGTGGCGGGGAGCGTGTTCTCGGTGCGAGTGGATGAAAGCGACTCGGTGGATGACGTGAAGGAGGCGATCAAGGCGAAGAACGAACACGATCCAGTGCGATGCAGATGAACTGCAGGTCTTCTTGGCGAAGAAGGACGGCGCGTGGCTCTCGTCTCGCTTGGAAGACGTGAAGAAGCTGAAGAAGGGCGAGAAGACTGCTCTCATCGAAGCGCTAACGAAGGAAGACCAAGAGCTACAGGCAGAGATCCCCTGGAGGACGTGCTGAACGGAATGGATCCTCCATCGTCTCGCCAAGTTCACGTGCTGGTGGTGGTTCCGGAGGTCGAATCAAAGCTCTTGAAAAATTGAGAACCACCGAACCCGAGACGAAGACGCTGACCGATCTCACCGACCTGTCTGTGAATGAAGACGAGTTTCAACTCAACAGTCTGTCAACGAAGCAAAAGGTAGTAGTCCGATTGTTATGACACCTGACTTGCACGAGTTTTGGAAGGATTTTGGTGAATTCCTCCGTATTATTTCGTTCGGAAGGAAGAAGTGGTGTTCTGGGAGGTGATCAAGAAACTCCTGTTAAACAATGACAAGGACCGCGTTGTGATAGTAGGTTCACCGGGTGTCGGAAAGTCCTGCTTTCTTATGCTTATTGCGTTCTACCTGGCGTGTATCCAGAAGAAGAATGTGCTTGTCATACGTCGATTGAAAGAGAGCAAACTTGCGAACGCGGTGGTGTATTTTGATGGCAAAGGAAAATACGCACGCCTAACGAATCTCCGATCGAAGGATTTGTACGCCATCCGCTCCCAAGCTAAGGATGCAACCGTTCTTGTTGATGGTTTTCGGGAAACAGAAATGGATGTATCAAACCAACTTCTTCCTTTTCATTTTCTTGCAACGTCGTGCCAGTTCGATGCGAAACAAGATGACAATTCACATGTTGTGGTTTTGCCGGCGTGGCGTGATGCTGACCTGCTGCAGTACGCGAAGTTAACTGACTGGGTGATCGAGACTGGTTTAGCCGTGTACAAGGACCGGTTGAAGGATTCAACTTGGCCAAAACTCGTTGGGGAGCAGTACTTCTACAGTGGTGGGAGTCTACGCGAGTTTTGTAGGACGCGTGATAAGCTTAAAGCCAGAGTTGTGGCCGATTGTGCGGCAGTGGAAGATACCCAAGCTTTCCAATTGGTGTATTCGTATGGTGGTGGTAAAGGTAAAAACCAAGTGGATCGAATTCGGCGTCACTATATTGATGACTGCAGGAAGGAAGAACACTTTCAGCTGCGTGCTCACTGGAAACTCTCTGTCGATTCGGGGTATGCGTTGAGTAAGTTGGGGAGGATTGTTGGCATGGACGAGCAGCTAAAGGTTTACACGTATGCAAAATCTATTGGTGCCGGCTTCCATGGCGTCGCATACGAACTATTGCTTCACAGTGCAGTTCAACAACGTAAACCGGTTGTGTTGAAGATGCGGGAAGGGTCAGAATACGAAAAGATCGAAATACGGGTGCCCCACGTTATTTGCAGGGGCGAAGCTGAGAAATCGTGCTACGATTGCTTGACCACATTTGGAAATGACACTTACTGGCATCCCGACTACCCGTTCTTTCCTTTCATTGACGCAGTGACCACGTGTGAAGCGTTCCCAAGTGGAAGTAAAGATTCCGAGACAATCGTGGCTTACATTCAGGTGACGATTGCAAGCGAGAAAAAGTTCAAGAAAGAGAGATTACGCCTGCTGAACGCTGAGATGGATAAAAACCCATCGCTGAAGGACATGAAGCGCGCGTTTGTGGTAGTAGGTCCTGACGCCAGTGTCTGCGAGAGATTTAAACTCCACGATGCGCCAGACCTCAACACGTTTCTAACGATGGTAAGCTGCTTTGACCCGGAACAGCTGGTGCCTAAGCAAGATGTGATGCATGTCGGAGCAGCTAGAGCCTAAACAAGCTTGAGATGGGCTTTACCTGCTTGTGAATGTTCCGATATTTTAGGTGTTGGTGCTCAAATCGTGAGGTGAAGTACCCAAGTGCGAAGATCTGTTGAGTTAATTCAGCTGCTTCTTGCTTCGGCATGCTGCATTAATAAATTGTTTTTTTTTCATTCTGATAAATATGAAGTTAGTAATATAGTAAGATGGCTTACTCACCTGAACATTACCAAGCTAACTTTCATGGACGAAACCGCTGGGGTCTCTTCATTGCCAACAACTTGAGACGGTCGAACAGGATGAAGAAGTTGGTCCCCGTTCACGATCACTTGCAAGCAAAGATGGAGGCCGATGCTTCTGCTCGTCGACTTCAAGTCCCTATGCAGGATGCGTATGACTCACTGTGTCACGACCGCAAGATCGCCCGAGCTGTGTGGCACATTCCCATGCCGGTGTTTACTTCTGCGCGTTCGTGTCGATGCTGTTCGCACACATCCCAGCGACCAACATGTACGAACAAGGCTACGCTGTGTCCTCGACACTTGCAACTTCAGGAAGCGACACAGTCACGACAGACTCGACGATGAAATTCTACAACATCGGCCAAATCTCCGACGTCTTCGTCTGGCTGACGGACACATTCGTGCCTTCCGTATTCATAACGGAAGACTACAATGGCAACACCCTCACAAAGGACCGATGGGGGCGTGTCGCCTCGTTTAACAAGGTTTTGGGTGCCGTCAATTTCTAAGTGACACGAAGGCGATGCACAAGTGTGTCACGCAGCCATTTCTATCCAACTTGTATCCCAATTGCTACGACGCCTCGGATACATCAACTGAGCAGCGATTGATCAGCTTCGACACGAATGCGACTGATGCTGTTGGCAAAATCTCAGCATTAAAAGCTGGAGGCAATTGGCTCGACTTCTCCACTGAAGAACTTTTGGTCACCATCGTCACGTACAACGGGGAGCTGCAAGGCTACGCGGTCACGGAGATGCAGCTCACTTTCTTGGAAGGAGGCTCGGTCCAGACGCTTTCGTCGACTACACCCGCACTCTCAAGTCCATACAGTGCATCGGTCACTATAGCTGCTGATATCGTCGTCTTGGTCTTCTTCCTGCTAGCGTTAGCCACGCAACTACGCAGACTTTATCGATACCGTCGCACCGGCATTAGAAACTTGATCTGCGGCGACGTCTGGGTCGTTATCGAGCATTCTTCCACTGTGGTTGTTGTCGCTTTCTACTTTGTGTGGATTTCCATCGTTCTACTCATGTACCAGAAGGAATTCCGTGACAATTTAGCATCTCTCGTAGTCGGTGGGAAGGACTGGGCATTCGACGCTGAGGCCCGAGCACGTTTGTACGCTGTAATTGATAGGCTCAAATCTGTGGCAAAACTCACTGTGGCGTTGCGTTTGATCGCCACCCTCGCGGTTTTCCTGCTGAGTCTTCGGATCCTGAAAAGATTCCGCTTTCACCCGCGACTGAGTATTCTCACACGAACTGTGGCGAGTGCGTTGCATCAATTCGGCGCGTTCTTCATCGTATTCATCGTCATCTTCGTGACTTTTGCTGTCTCCGGCACGGTTCTCTTCGGTGATCGAGTTCAAGAGTTTTCATCTTTACAACCTGCGATGGAGACTTGCATCAACATGCTCTTTGGAAACTTCGACTACTCCAGTATTCAGGGGTTGTACGCTCCTGTTTGTATGTTTTACTACTGGGGTTACATGATCGTTGTGTCTCGTGCTGCTGAACATGATGCTCGCCATTGTGTTGGACGCTTATGCAGAAGTGAGCAGCGAGAGTTGCAAGTCTCAGAACATGTTGGCAGTCTTGACAACATAATGTGGAAGTAGTACCGGTATATATACCGGTACCATTACTCCGGCAGTCACGTATTTTTCTTAACATTATTATACAAGGAGAATAGGTTTCGAGCATTTCTAAGCGAGAGGAGCTACATGTATTTCTAACGACGCGACCGCTCGACCAGCTGAGAGCGTGAGGAGGCATCTGTTGCGTCCGCAGTCCGCACAACCTCTCGCTAAACATCTCGCAGCGCTTTTTTCTTCGCGTAATTTACGGTCGACGGTAGGGCCTCTTGGAGCCATTACCATTGGTCAGAATCTGTCGTGGCTTTTGACCAATAGCGACGCTACAGAAACAGAAAGTTCTTTTACTCTCATTCGAGAATCTGCCGCATCGAGGAAAGATGGTAAAGCTCTTGTGTTCAATCGTTGGTGTGGCGGGAAGCGCCTTCCCTGTGGACATCGACGCGAGCCAGTTGGTGGGGGACTTGAAGAAGGCGATCAAGGCGGAGAATGCAGCAACTATCACGTGTGACGCCAAGGACCTGAAGCTGTTCCTGGCGAAGAAGGACGGCGCGTGGCTCTCGTCTCGCTTGGAAGACGTGAAGAAGCTGAAGAAGGGCGAGAAGACTGCTCTCATCGAAGCGCTAACGAAGGAAGACCAAGAGCTACAGGCAGAGGATCCTGGAGGACGTGCTGAACGGAATGGATCCTCCATCGTCTCGCCAAATTCACGTGCTGGTGGTGGTTCCGGAGGGCGCTGGTGGTTCAGCGAGCGAGACTTCCACGACGGCTCAACTGGCCAAAGAGGTACACGAAATCCACGCGAACACTGTGCTGACCAAACGCAAGCGATATGTCCACTCAAATGTGGGTTCGATCCAGGGCAAGAAGCTTCTGAAAGACTTAAACATTCGGGTGGAAGCTGTGCGCACAGTCCAAGTTGATGCTGGAAAGGGGACTCCGGTTGACGGATTCACGTGGGAGAGCGTTATCGATGAAGACGGTCAAGAGATCAGCCTCACCGAGGAGATGCAGCGAAAACGGTATCGCGAGCACGTGGAGCGCAACATTGGCGGTGTGCTTAAAGCGAAGCAGCTGTGCGTGATTGGCGTGGAAAAAGGCCAAGACATTCTCAGCGTTTCAGTTCCTGGTCGCGACATTGATCTCGCTGGACGCACGGATCTCCTCATACTCAGTGATCTCGTCGAGGAGAACCCATTCGATGTGCAGTACTTGCCTGGAGTGAAGATGCTGATTGAAGTGAAAAGAGACGTTAAAGCAAGTTCGGACTTCCAGGCATTGTCGGAGCTGATTGCTCTGGATCTCCTCGTCGACAACCCAGTGATGGCACTTCTTACTGATTTGAACGGAAAGTGGCTGTTCTTCTGGGTCTCCGAGAGGAAAGACAACTCTGGCCGCATCCACAAAGCGACCATCAAGAAGCCAGGCGAGGCTTTCGAGGTGATCAGGACGCTATTGGCGCAGTCTCCGACTGCTGATACCGAGATCCAGCTGCCATACTTCCAAGATCCCGTGAAGCGACAGAAGCTACCGAATGTGCTGCCGTCTATCGGAGAGGGTGGTGAAGGTGGCGGGATTCGTGAGAGCATCGAACGATACTATGATATCGCAAGTATGTTAGGTCCCGACGTTGAGATGGCACGTGCTGTGGCTAGGCAGGTGACTCGATCTATTCCCACGTTTAGTTATTTCAGCTAATTCTAGCTCCGGCATGTTGCATCAAGGAATGAGTTTTTACGCTTTTTTATTTTTACTTCTGATAAATATAAAGTTAATAATATAGTAAGATGGCATACTCACCAGAGCCAATAAGGAGCGCGTTAAGGCGGCGCAGAAGCGCTACTATCAGCGCACTCGCAAAGCTCGTTTATCCTACCAAAAGGGGTACGACGACAAGAATAGAGACCAGATTCGTGCAAGACCAAAATCGAACCTAACCAATGCGAAAGCGAACTTAATTAATTAAAAACAATTATCTCAGATAAAAAGTCAGCCTAGATATAGATAATGGTCGAGGCCAAAAACATAAAGATCCAAAATTTAGTAGCCGCCCTACTCGTCGAGGTGGTATTGGCGTTCGGTTGAGGGGGAGGAGGGGTGGAATGTGATTGGTTATATCCACGTCCTAACTACCGACCCAACGTAAAACCAAGATGCTACTGCAACACTCCAATTAAAAAGCACTACCTAATTTTTGATAAAGACGAAAATCACTATTTCGTAGGATGTGAATGCATTAAGATATTTGGTGCTCACTACAAAAAATGTGTCGGTTGCCAAAAGCGATACAGTGCCGATATCGCTTTTGCAAGGATTGCTGAGACTGCGCCACAACTTCGTTCAGCGAGGAGCGACTGACGTTTAGGAAATATTACAAACAAACCCCAGAATCGCTTATAGGTGTTGCTGATCACTACATTCAGTGGTTATTTGAGTGTAAAAAATATCCGACGCAGATAAAGCTGATTCGGCTTGTCACGTGCTCCCTAAAACTGAAATTGGGTTTGGGAAGCATCGCGGTAAGACGCTCGAGTGGATCAAGATCAACGATAAGAGCTATTATCACTGGCTGAGAGGATGCGACAAGGCATTTTCCAGATATCTTTGAATTAATTAATTTCAACTTTTTTTATATGTGGGTAGATATAAAGTCCATCCTGATAGAATGAATATAAAATATAAAGTCCAGCCAACGTTGAAAAATATAGGTGGTCACATATAGCAACCATGTTTGGATACGAACCAGAAGGACTCAAGCGGCTGAACATCCCAGCAAGCAATTGAGGGAGCAGTTATCGAGTTAAGGTTCGTGGTAGAACTGGTAAGATGGTCTATATTGGAATTGCTAAGCAATACAACGTTTCAATGGAATCTCTGAAGAAGCACTTGTCCGCCGACTGCAAGGCCGATCCAAAGTACCGCTTCTACAATGGAAAGCACATGGAATCTCACTTGTATGAGGGAATTCAGCCTGGTGAGTTCTACGACAAGCTTGAGAACGTTCTTGCTAGTCAAAGAGTGCCTTCAAGGTGATTATTGCTCTTGGCTACGACCTTGTTAGTTTCACCGATGATAGTGAAACTCGCTACTTCCACCCAAATATTGGAAATACGTTCGTGTTCTATGCACCTATTGCTATTAACAGCAAGGCTGACATCCGCAAGAAGATTATTTCGGAGATCAGATCGATGGAGCTGGCCGAGAAGCTAAACTATCCGAGCTCCGGTTATAAGGTCAAGGCGATTACAGGCTTCAAGATTTACATCTACCACCGCAACCATGCTCTGGGCGATAACACTACTGTCATCCCAAAAATCATTAGTGACAACGAGCACGTAATCAACTTCTCAAAGAAAAACAACACGGGCGTCTTTCACTGTATCGCCTACCATACCCAACAGGAGCCGAAGAAAGATCCGCGTCGAATCCAGGCTCAAGTAAAGGATGCATTCAAGCGTTACTGCTCTTTCAAGGATAGTTACTACACTCTGAGTCTGTTCAAAAGCTTCAAGCCAATTGACCTCCTACAGCTCGATGACCTTGAGGACTGCTTTCAACTCGGTATCAACGTTTATAAGATGGATGTAACTAGCAGTAAAGTTGAATGCATTCGGCGCTCAGACAAGGAGTACGACGCTATGAATAATTTTCACATGAAAACCATGTTCTCTACATCAAGAATGTTGATATACTTCAAAGGAAGTATGAATGCGCCAAGTGTGAGATGGTCTTTGTCAGCTCCATTAAGCTTAAGGACCACTCTAAGAATCAGTGTGAGCGAGTAAATATTGAAAGCTTCCCCGCCCAACCAACGATCTACAAACCAGTCCAGAACGCTATGAGATCACCACTTACAAAGTACTCCATCAAGGATGTTGACCACTACATCGACCATTTCATGGTGTATGACTTCGAAGCCATTCTAAAGCCGACAACGGTCCACTACGGGAAAATGCTGTTTTCACAAATGAGCATATCCCGTATCAGTATCAGTAGCGGATAGCTTAACCGAGGAAGTACGTTGCCTTTTGTAAATGATGATCCGAAGGCGCTGCTTACGGATATGTTCAAATACATTGGTGACGTATCTGTGAAGATCCAACAGTACAATGTCAATAAGTATAAGTCGCTTTTGAAGAAAATTATCGATGCTCACGGGTTGACGGGTATGGAGATTCCAGGGCTACTCTTGGTAAAACCTACAAAATGAAGGATGTAGATAGCTGGATTCAGGAAGGAAGTATGCCAGCTTCTTCGAATTCCACAGTAGTATCGGTTTTGGGAAGCAACGATCCAATTACGGTAAAATTAAGCGACAGCTTGACCAGGTCCCCGTATTTGGCTTTAACAGTGGTCGATACGATATTAACTTGATTAAGAAGGACTTGTTTGCCGTCATTGGCGCTGACAACATCAAATCAGCCATCAACCCCGTTACATGTGCATTGCAACGTCGGACATGAAGATGCTCGATATTAGCAACTACGTACCGGCCGGTATCAGCTACGATAAGTATCTTACGGCATATCTTGGTGAATGTCAATGTGATGACAAGATTAGATGTGTTTGTAGCTTCGAAGGCCCTTGCAGCGACCACTACAACTCAACCGCCGGTCCCAGCCGCCGCCTGCGCTTGACACTTCGCCCCAGCCGACCCCTGCGACGACACCAGCACCTGCTGTTCAACCAGGATTCCGTGCGGCTGCGAAGAAAGCTCGGAAACCGCGTAAGACTCGTGGATCTTACATGCATCATTAAGCTCCTCCAAACCATGGAATGTGAAGTGCTCAATCTCAGACTCAATAGCATTCTCGTCTGACTCGTATTTGACCAATTTGTGCTTGCTCACATCCATGCCAGATCGACCAAAAGCGCTGTTGCCTACAAGTTTCATCATCTCAACAATCATAGCCTTAGATTTATCAACATCACCCTCTCGTTGAGCGTTAGACACTGCCTCCATAAATGGAGCAAATGCCTTATGAGAACTTGCCTTGATGAAGCTGTATGTCTTAGTGATCTCCATACCATGCGATAGGTACCACTTGAGAAGAGGGTGTAGATTATAATCTTCTCTCCAAAGTAGCTACCGATCAGCTTACAAGCGGGCTTAGCACGACTCTGCTTACGCGACTCGTTATACTCATACATATGGTTACCGATAACACTCTCATCTGTACAGTCAATCAGAACATTTTTGAAAATAGGGGTCATCTCGTTGAAATATTGTTTTAAGTGTTCGGGAGTATGAATATCACACTCCAGGAAGCCAAGATCTTGTCTGATTTGATGTCATCAACAATACCATCGTACGCTTCGATCGTAGTCAAACGTCCGCATGGTATTTCATTACCAAGAGCCCACAGGTATAGAGCATTAGCATCATATCCGATAACCTTCTTGCAAAGCTTACCTCCTCGAATCTTCGTCTCGTCGCGCTTAGCGTATCGATTGAAGATAATGGATGGCCACCAGCAATGTTAGCCTTCATTTTCCCATAGATGTCCCTCTCCTCCTTGTCAATCGAATATACAAGTCTGTCTGAGTTGAACTCAAGTAGCTTTTTGTAGCGAAAATCCTTGATCGACAAGTCCTTACGAGCAGTGTTACACGAAATGCAGCTGATTAAAATGTTGCCGTCGATGTGTCCAAGCTCGTTGTTGATTCTATCGGCGAAAGCAGTATCAGCACTCAACGGACTGTAGCATAGACCACAAAGGTATTTTGCTGCTGGAGCAAAGTCTTAAGGTGTTCTAACGTCATATTGAACTCACGCTTTGCGTCCACATCCTGACTCTTGTAGCCACTCATACGCTTAGCTGGGAATCGGAACGCTTTAGCAGACTTCTTGTTCGGATGTTGGAGGCTTTTGAAGCAAGTCTGATACATAACCTTCTCCGATAAACCAGGTAGCGACACACCATCGGTAAATATATCCAGATCAAAACGCTCGAATAATTCGCGCTGGGCCTTGATAGCTTTAGTGAATGGGACTACATCGAGATTGTTATACCAGATTAACAGATCCTTGACAGTCTTCATTCCATAGTGCTCCCAGACGAACTGAACGCGCTTGAATCATCATTACTGATGCTTGTACAACGAAGTTCGCTATCGAAAGCTGATTTTGGAGCGATGGTCGCTTCGCTAAGCACACTAAATGATTTAATATACTCGTACCGGGACATACCCTTACCAAACCCACATACACATCTAATCTTGTCATCACATTGACATCCACCAAGATATGTCGTAAGATACTTATCGTAGCTGATACCGGCCGGTACGTAGTTGCTAATATCGAGCATCTTCATGTCCGACGTTGCAATGCACATGTAACGGGGGTTGATGGCTGATTTGATGTTGTCAGCGCCAATGACGGCAAACAAGTCCTTCTTAATCAAGTTAATATCGTATCGACCACTGTTAAAGCCAAATACGGGGACCTGGTCAAGCTGTCGCTTAATTTTACCGTAATTGGATCGTTGCTTCCCAAAACCGATACTACTGTGGAATTCGAAGAAGCTGGCATACTTCCCTTCCTGAATCCAGCTATCTACATCCTTCATTTTGTAGGTTTTACCAAGAGTAGCCCCCGGGAATCTCCATACCCGTCAACCCGTGAGCATCGATAATTTTCTTCAAAAGCGACTTATACTTATTGACATTGTACTGTTGGATCTTCACAGATACGTCACCAATGTATTTGAACATATCCGTAAGCAGCGCCTTCGGATCATCATTTACAAAAGGCAACGTACTTCCTCGGTTAAGCTATCCGCTACTGATACTGATACGGGGATATGCTCATTTGTGAAAACAGCATTTTCCCCCGTAGTGGACCGTTGTCGGCTTTAGAATGGCTTCGAAGTCATACACCATGAAATGGTCGATGTAGTGGTCAACATCCTTGATGGAGTACTTTGTAAGTGGTGATCTCATAGCGTTCTGGACTGGTTTGTAGATCGTTGGTTGGGCGGGGAAGCTTTCAATATTTACTCGCTCACACTGATTCTTAGAGTGGTCCTTAAGCTTAATGGAGCTGACAAAGACCATCTCACACTTGGCGCATTCATACTTCCTTTGAAGTATATCAACATTCTTGATGTAGAGAACATGGTTTTCATGTGAAAAATTATTCATAGCGTCGTACTCCTTGTCTGAGCGCCGAATGCATTCAACTTTACTGCTAGTTACATCCATCTTATAAACGTTGATACCGAGTTGAAAGCAGTCCTCAAGGTCATCGAGCTGTAGGAGGTCAATTGGCTTGAAGCTTTTGAACAGACTCAGAGTGTAGTAACTATCCTTGAAAGAGCAGTAACGCTTGAATGCATCCTTTACTTGAGCCTGGATTCGACGCGGATCTTTCTTCGGCTCCTGTTGGGTATGGTAGGCGATACAGTGAAAGACGCCCGTGTTGTTTTCTTTGAGAAGTTGATTACGTGCTCGTTGTCACTAATGATTTTGGGATGACAGTAGTGTTATCGCCCAGAGCATGGTTGCGGTGGTAGATGTAAATCTTGAAGCCTGTAATCGCCTTGACCTTATAACCGGAGCTCGGATAGTTTAGCTTCTCGGCCAGCTCCATCGATCTGATCTCCGAAATAATCTTCTTGCGGATGTCAGCCTTGCTGTTAATAGCAATAGGTGCATAGAACACGAACGTATTTCCAATATTTGGGTGGAAGTAGCGAGTTTCACTATCATCGGTGAAACTAACAAGGTCGTAGCCAAGAGCAATAATCACCTTGAAGGCACTCTTTTGACTAGCAAGAACGTTCTCAAGCTTGTCGTAGAACTCACCAGGCTGAATTCCCTCATACAAGTGAGATTCCATGTGCTTTCCATTGTAGAAGCGGTACTTTGGATCGGCCTTGCAGTCGGCGGACAAGTGCTTCTTCAGAGATTCCATTGAAACGTTGTATTGCTTAGCAATTCCAATATAGACCATCTTACCAGTTCTACCACGAACCTTAACTCGATAACTGCTCCCTCAATTGCTTGCTGGGATGTTCAGCCGCTTGAGTCCTTCTGGTTCGTATCCAAACATGGTTGCTATATGTGACCACCTATATTTTTCAACGTTGGCTGGACTTTATATTTTATATTCATTCTATCAGGATGGACTTTATATCTACCCACATATAAAAAGTTGAAATTAATTAATTCAAAGATATCTGGAAAATGCCTTGTCGCATCCTCTCAGCCAGTGATAATAGCTCTTATCGTTGATCTTGATCCACTCGAGCGTCTTACCGCGATGCTTCCCAAACCCAATTTCAGTTTTAGGGAGCACGTGACAAGCCGAATCAGCTTTATCTGCGTCGGATATTTTTTACACTCAAATAACCACTGAATGTAGTGATCAGCAACACCTATAAGCGATTCTGGGGTTTGTTTGTAATATTTCCTAAACGTCAGTCGCTCCTCGCTGAACGAAGTTGTGGCGCAGTCTCAGCAATCCTTGCAAAAGCGATATCGGCACTGTATCGCTTTTGGCAACCGACACATTTTTTGTAGTGAGCACCAAATATCTTAATGCATTCACATCCTACGAAATAGTGATTTTCGTCTTTATCAAAAATTAGGTAGTGCTTTTTAATTGGAGTGTTGCAGTAGCATCTTGGTTTTACGTTGGGTCGGTAGTTAGGACGTGGATATAACCAATCACATTCCACCCCTCCTCCCCCTCAACCGAACGCCAATACCACCTCGACGAGTAGGGCGGCTACTAAATTTTGGATCTTTATGTTTTTGGCCTCGACCATTATCTATATCTAGGCTGACTTTTTATCTGAGATAATTGTTTTTAATTAATTAAGTTCGCTTTCGCATTGGTTAGGTTCGATTTTGGTCTTGCACGAATCTGGTCTCTATTCTTGTCGTCGTACCCCTTTTGGTAGGATAAACGAGCTTTGCGAGTGCGCTGATAGTAGCGCTTCTGCGCCGCCTTAACGCGCTCCTTATTGGCTCTGGTGAGTATGCCATCTTACTATATTATTAACTTTATATTTATCAGAAGTAAAAATAAAAAAGCGTAAAAACTCATTCCTTGATGCAACATGCCGGAGCTAGAATTAGCTGAAATAACTAAACGTGGGAATAGATCGAGTCACCTGCCTAGCCACAGCACGTGCCATCTCAACGTCGGGACCTAACATACTTGCGATATCATAGTATCGTTCGATGCTCTCACGAATCCCGCCACCTTCACCACCCTCTCCGATAGACGGCAGCATTCGGTAGCTTCTGTCGCTTCACGGGATCTTGGAAGTATGGCAGCTGGATCTCGGTATCAGCAGTCGGAGACTGCGCCAATAGCGTCCTGATCACCTCGAAAGCCTCGCCTGGCTTCTTGATGGTCGCTTTGTGGATGCGGCCAGAGTTGTCTTTCCTCTCGGAGACCCAGAAGAACAGCCACTTTCCGTTCAAATCAGTAAGAAGTGCCATCACTGGGTTGTCGACGAGGAGATCCAGAGCAATCAGCTCCGACAATGCCTGGAAGTCCGAACTTGCTTTAACGTCTCTTTTCACTTCAATCAGCATCTTCACCCAGGCAAGTACTGCACATCGAATGGGTTCTCCTCGACGAGATCACTGAGTATGAGGAGATCCGTGCGTCCAGCGAGATCAATGTCGCGACCAGGAACTGAAACGCTGAGAATGTCTTGGCCTTTTCCACGCCAATCACGCACAGCTGCTTCGCTTTAAGCACACCGCCAATGTTGCGCTCCACGTGCTCGCGATACCGTTTTCGCTGCATCTCCTCGGTGAGGCTGATCTCTTGACCGTCTTCATCGATAACGCTCTCCCACGTGAATCCGTCAACCGGAGTCCCCTTCCAGCATCAACTTGACTGTGCGCACAGCTTCCACCCGAATGTTTAAGTCTTTCAGAAGCTTCTTGCCCTGGATCGAACCCACATTTGAGTGGACATATCGCTTGCGTTTGGTCAGCACAGTGTTCGCGTGGATTTCGTGTACCTCTTTGGCCAGTTGAGCCGTCGTGGAAGTCTCGCTCGCTGAACCACCAGCGCCCTCCGGAACCACCACCAGCACGTGAATTTGGCGAGACGATGGAGGATCCATTCCGTTCAGCACGTCCTCCAGGGGATCCTCTGCCTGTAGCTCGGTCTTCCTTCGTTAGCGCTTCGATGAGCAGTCTTCTCGCCCTTCTTCAGCTTCTTCACGTCTTCCAAGCGAGACGAGAGCCACGCGCCGTCCTTCTTCGCCAGGAACAGCTTCAGGTCCTTGGCGTCACACGTGATAGTTGCTGCATTCTCCGCCTTGATCGCCTTCTTCAAGTCCCCACCAACTGGCTCGCGTCGATGTCCACAGGAAGGCGCTTCCCGCCACACCAACGATTGAACACAAGAGCTTTACCATCTTTCCTCGATGCGGCAGATTCTCGAATGAGAGTAAAAGAACTTTCTGTTTCTGTAGCGTCGCTATTGGTCAAAAGCCACGACAGATTCTGACCAATGGTAATGGCTCCAAGAGGCCCTACCGTCGACCGTAAATTACGCGAAGAAAAAGCGCTGCGAGATGTTTAGCGAGAGGTTGTGCGGACTGCGGACGCAACAGATGCCTCCTCACGCTCTCAGCTGGTCGAGCGGTCGCGTCGTTAGAAATACATGTAGCTCCTCTCGCTTAGAAATGCTCGAAACCTATTCTCCTTGTATAATAATGTTAAGAAAAATACGTGACTGTGGAGTAATGGTACCGGTATATATACCGGTACTACTTCCACATTATGTTGTCAAGACTGCCAACATGTTCTGAGACTTGCAACTCTCGCTGCTCACTTCTGCATAAGCGTCCAACACAATGGCGAGCATCATGTTCAGCAGCACGAGACACAACGATCATGTAACCCCAGTAGTAAAACATACAAACAGGAGCGTACAACCCCTGAATACTGGAGTAGTCGAAGTTTCCAAAGAGCATGTTGATGCAAGTCCCATCGCAGGTTGTAAAGATGAAAACTCTTGAACTCGATCACCGAAGAGAACCGTGCCGGAGACAGCAAAAGTCACGAAGATGACGATGAATACGATGAAGAACGCGCCGAATTGATGCAACGCACTCGCCACAGTTCGTGTGAGAATACTCAGTCGCGGGTGAAAGCGGAATCTTTTCAGGATCCGAAGACTCAGCAGGAAAACCGCGAGGGTGGCGATCAAACGCAACGCCACAGTGAGTTTTGCCACAGATTTGAGCCTATCAATTACAGCGTACAAACGTGCTCGGGCCTCAGCGTCGAATGCCCAGTCCTTCCCACCGACTACGAGAGATGCTAAATTGTCACGGAATTCCTTCTGGTACATGAGTAGAACGATGGAAATCCACACAAAGTAGAAAGCGACAACAACCACAGTGGAAGAATGCTCGATAACGACCCAGACGTCGCCGCAGATCAAGTTTCTAATGCCGGTGCGACGGTGTCGATAAAGTCTGCGTAGTTGCGTGGCTAACGCTAGCAGGAAGAAGACCAAGACGACGATATCAGCAGCTATAGTGACCGATGCACTGTATGGACTTGAGAGTGTAGTCGACGAAAGCGTCTGACCGAGCCTTCCAAGAAAGTGAGCTGCATCTCCGTGACCGCGTAGCCTTGCAGCCCCGTTGTAATGCGTGACGATGGTGACCAAAAGTTCTTCAGTGGAGAAGTCGAGCCAATTGCCTCCAGCTTTAATGCTGAGATTTTGCCAACAGCATCAGTCGCATTCGTGTCAAAGCTGATCAATCGCTGCTCAGTTGATGTATCCGAGGCGTCGGCAATTGGGATAGCGAAGTTGACGGCACCCAAAACCTTGTTAAACGAGGCGACACGCCCCATCGGTCCTTGTGAGGGTGTTGCTTCCGTTATGAATACGGAAGGCACGAATGTGTCCGTCAGCCAGACGAAGACGTCGGAGATTTGGCCGATGTTGTAGAATTTCATCGTCGAGTCTGTCGTGACTGTGTCGCTCCTGAAGGTAAGGCGCGAGGACAGCGTAGCCTTGTTCGTACATGTTGGTCGCTGGATGTGCGAACAGCATCGACACGAACGCGCAGAAGTAAACACCGGCATGGGAATGTGCACACAGCTCGGGCGATCTTGCGGTCGTGACAGTGAGTCATACGCATCCTGCATAGGGACTTGAAGTCGACGAGCAGAAGCATCGGCCTCCATCTTTGCTTGTAAGTGATCGAACGGACCAACTTCTTCATCCTGTTCGACCGTCTCAAGTTGTTGGTATGAAGAGACCCAGGGTTTCTGTCCATGTTATTGGTAATGTTCAGGTGAGTAAGCCATCTTACTATATTACTAACTTCATATTTATCAGAATGAAAAACATTTATTAATGCAGCATGAAGCAAGAAAAAAAAGAAGCAGCTGAATTAACTCAACAGATCTTCGCATTTGGGTACTTCACCTCAACGATTTGAGCACCAACACCCAAAATATCGGAACATCTTTCACAAGCAGGTAAAGCCCATCTCCGCTTGAGCGCTTTAGCTGTCTGGACATGCATCACATCTTGCTTAGGCACCAGCTGTTCCGGGTCAAAGCAGCTTACCATCGTTAGAAACGTGTTGAGGTCTGGCGCACGTGGAGTTTAAATCTCGCAGACACTGGCGTCAGGACCTACTACACAAACGCGCGCTTCATGTCCTTCAGCGATGGGTTTTATCCATCTCAGCGTTCAG